>OV656867.1:97678726-100078726 GCA_927399465.1 Sarcophaga caerulescens | reverse complement strand
ACGGCGACTTCAATAATCTACTATTGCCACTCTTAAACAGTTAACAGTACTCTGTTAATAGCAAAGTTTACCCTGTTATAGGCAAGAAGTGGCGCTGCTAAAATTGTGGGTTTGCGTCTTTGGTTTTTAAATTCGTATTTATCTTCACACACATTTTATTCACGGCAAATGTGATTACAGGTTTTAATATCACCCGACCTTTTAATAATCTCTACTGCAACAGGTTTCTCGCCTTATACTCATCCAAATTTCGTTTTAGGAATTCAAACATTATGTCTTTTGCTTTGATTCTTAGGTCTGACTTAAGCTCCATAGAGCTTGACTTGTGGCACTCTTCTGTCTTAGGAAACTATCACCCTTATTCTGGTTGTCGTCGTCGTCGTCGTTACCAAAAATGATGTCGATAAAATCAGAGTCGACAAAATCAGAGTCGACACAACACAATATCGACGGCGTATTGACTCACAGAATACCAAATGTGTGTCGACAGTCATCTATAACTGTCAATAACGACAAACAGAATACCAATTTTAAACTGTCGACGCAAGACGACGTCGACGACGACAACCAGAATAAGGGTGTATATGTTTTTGAACTTGCCTCTAGACAACCATGAAACCTAAGCCTCTGTGTAGGTTCCTTCAAACTTCGCCTAACTTCATTCACTCATGCTAACTTATATTGTGTTGGTGTTCTGTACACTGTTCTGGCATTAAGTTGTTATTCGGTTTGAATATTTGCTTTCATACTTCAAGTTGATTTTATTTATTCAACAGAAAAAAAAAAAAAGAAAAAAACATTCAACATTTGCTGCCAGTAGTTGAAGGTAAAACTTTAAAACAAAAAATAAAAAAACAAAAAACGTTATAAATTATGAAGTAATACTCATAACTGTGGGTTGAATACATACAATCGCTACCATACATATGTACATACACTAGAGAATACTTGAAAATGACTTGCAAATACAAAAACAAGAACAAATTTTGAAAAAAAAAATTTAATTTTCAAAATGGCTTCATGGTGATAATATTCCCTACTTTTTTTTTATTCCCTTTACAGAATCCACTACTGATATTTCGGTGAATGACTTAAGCTCTGCAAATTCAGCCACTGCCAAAACTAGCTGCCAGCAACAACATCAACAACAACAACAAGAACCCTTAACGAAGCCTACACAAACAAGAAAATTACCAAAACGCTATCAAGGTCATCATCCCCATTTTCATCATCATACAGCACCGGCTTATTATACAGATCTCCATCTCAAGATCCATACGCCTGAAGCAAAAGATTCGGTAAATGAGAATTATCAGAGCGTGTATCGCACACCATCAAAGCTGATTAAAGACGAACATCAATTTCCGAAAACACCAACGGCTACTTTGGCGGCACCATTATCGCATAGTCCTACGCAAAAGTCGGCCAAAGAGGTAGAGAAATTAGAAAAGTCGTCGGGATCGTTTTTTCGTGCAGCCCCACCAAATCAACAACACGAACAACGACAGCAGCAGAGTCGCAACGATTGTTCATATATGCCATCAAGCAGCGTATTGCTGAAGCCTACCAAAGGTAATAGTAGTTCTCCTTGTGAATTCATTGTAAACGCTGAAAATCTGCCATTGAGCGGTCCAGCCGATGGCAGTGTAGTATTTGCTTGTACCAATTTTAAACCCTGTGTTACAGCCGAACAACCACCACCACCACCACCACCGGTAGTAGCAACAACAAATCGCAGTCGCAATAGTCAGCGTTTCGCCAGCCGTAAGCGAGCCGTACGCGTGCGCAGTGAATCGCGTCCGATTAGTGCTTTGTACGATATAATATGCAAAGAGAAGGGTCTCGATATAGCCACCACCACCACCAACGACGAAGATTCTTCAGCCTCACATAGTCGCGAAGAAGAAAAATCCTCAATACCACGTACACGTAGATCTCACTCACGATCGACATCACGACCCACGAAATCTAGCCTGAATACAATGAATATGTCTGGTGGTCTGGGCAATAATAATTCATCGGGTGGTGATCAGCCACAACACAGATCTCTGCTATCGCAGAAGCAGAAACGTCACGATAAATACTCGCCAAATACAATTTGCATTAATGATCTCAGCGATGATGATGAGGACAATGATGAAACCAATCGTTTAGAGGGTGGTTGTTCACGTAAAAATTTCCGCTTACGTAATTCACATAGAAAAGGCAATCTATGGGATGAGTTGGAACAGGCCAAATCCTCATCCCTACCACCGGGCTTGGTTAATAAGGAAAATTGTACGGAAAACCAACACAACAACAGTCATGATTCATTAAATGTTAAAACAGAAACCTTAGTTAGCACTGCACTACCATCATTATCAAATCCATCATTATCATCATCAAATATCGCTTTAAGTGTAGAACCACCCATTCACATGCATTTGAGTAGTCGCTCATTACAAGATACCCACACACAGTTACAGTCGCAGCCTCAACCAGAGCAACGTATTGCAACGGCTTCACCCAAAACGGATCGTTATACGCGCAAAAATCGCCGTTTGCGTGATGAGAAGCCTAGACGTCATACTGATGGTGCCATAAAATTGTATTCATCTCAGCTAAACGATAGCGAAGATTATGACAGTGAAATCGCCGATGATGTTCATCGTAATAATGGCTCGTCTAATCATCCTTCCGATCATACTTCATCATCTTTGTTGTATCATCATGATTTAAATGGTGCCGGTCACGATTTTCATAATTTAGCTGCTAATACTGCAAATGCTAAGAGGTAAGTAGTGATGCTTTTCTTAGTTATAGTTATTGTTGTAATTGTAATTGTAATTCTAGATGTATGTATGTAGTCCATTACCAAGAGTTTTCTTTTCTGCCATAATAATCGTTTATCTAGTCTTTGGCTTTATAATTTTGTAATTATCCCTGAACTTGAATATGAACGTTTAGATTTATGTCTTCATACAATTACATGGTTTTGTTTGTTAATTTAATAAAAAAAAACGCTATCAACTACAGCAATGTAAAGGCATTGAACTTGAAATTTGCTTTTATGTTTCCTTAATTAATTTCATTTAATTATTAATTTATGTTTAAATTTTTTTGAATTAAAATTTTCTTTCATCCGAAATTAATCTTAATCAAGTGAATATCCTTGGCTTTCAGCAGTCTTCTGGTTATCGTCGTAATACCTTCGATGGCTTCGTTTATAAAGCAATGCTTTGCAGTTGCTTTTTGTCAGTCACATTGTTTGTTATCAATCAGAGATCAGCAATGAATCGTATTTTCGCTACTTATAAGTACTCATGAAATTTTGAGTATGAGTGAGTCAAGAGTATTGAAATTCAACTATGTACTCTGATTCATTCGTACTCGCTACAACATTGATTCATAAGTATAGGTTGCAATGAGTATGAGTACAACGTTGACATCAAACTCACAACATTCGATTCATTGTTTGATTCATACGTCTACTCATTCAGATTCATAAATTTAGAAAAATACTTATAATACTTACCAATGATTCGAGTCACTCGTAGTAGTTATTGTTGCATTTGCAAAAGAAGAAAAAAGAAAAGACAAAGACAGCAAGCAAAGCACACACACAACCTTCTAGCGAGTATGTAGTGTTCGTACTCGAATCATACTTATTTTGTGTTTCGTGTATATGTTGAATCATGGAGAGTCGAAATCAAAAACATCATGCGTATTGTTAAATATGAATACGACGAGTACTTCCAACTTTGAGTATGAGTAGTATGAGTATGATATTAAAATAAGTATGAATGCGTATAAGTAGCTGAAATTATAAGTATGACTCGAATCTACTCATCGTTTTGAATATTCGTTGCTGATCTCTGTTATCAATAGAGTTTCGCAGGCACTAAACGAAATAGGGCTTGTGTTTCACTGTCCTACCACTACTACAAAGGATTTTGCTCCAAATAAGAGGACTAGTTCCCAAGAATTATTTATTCATACTGAACACTTATCTTTCTCACAGAGCACATCCATTTGCCTTACAGAATGCACATTGCATTACAGACAAAATTCGTTCTTTAGCCGCTCTATCCGTAACTCTCCTCCTGCAGACATCTTTCCTGTCACTTATCTTCTATCTATATATATAAAAATGAATGTATGTTTGTATGTACCTTATAGAATCGTAAACTATGCATTTGATCATGTTATGATCTTTAGCAAAGTTGTTGCGCATGAGCCGAGGAAGGTTTCTAGGTTGGTATGACCAATTTCCGACAGGTGGCGCCACTGAATATTACTAAAAATGAATTAAATCGTAAACAGTGCATTTGATTATGTTATGACCTTTAGCAAAGTTGTTGCGCATGAGCCGGGGAAGGTTTATAAGTTGGTATGATCAATTTCCGACAGGTGGAGCCACTGAAAATGACTCAAAATGAATTAAATCGTAAACTGTGCATTTTATTATGTTATGATCTTTAGCAAAGTTGTTGCGCATGAGCCGGGAAAGGTTTCTAAGTTGGTATGACCAATTTCCGACAGGTGGAGCCACTGAAAATGACTAAAAATGAATTAAATCGTAAACTGTGCATTTGATTATGTTATGATCTTTAGCAAAGTTGTTGGGCTTGAGCCGACGAAGGCTTATAAGTTGGTATTACCAATTTCCGACAGCACTTCAATAAATGTTCATAATCGAAAAACTCTACATTTTTAAAGTTTATGCCAATTTTTTTTTTAAATGAACAAAATCAATAAAATGATTCAAATTTGTTTTAGTTGGAGGCGTAGCAACGCGCGCAGGGTACAGCTAGTATAATATAAAGAGATTTAAATATGTGTGTGAAGATAAATTCGAATTTAAAAATCCAAGACGTAATCCATAAATTTTAGCAGCGCCACATTTGGCGTTAACAAAGCAAAATTTTCTCTTAACAAAGCACTGTTAGCTGTTTAACAGTATCTATCTGAACATATCCACTTGCTTAAGAGCTAATTTTAGGATATACACTAGGTCTATCCGCACCATACCATATTCAAAGAAAGGTTCCAAGTACTCTTAATATAATCAGCAACATAGTCACATATAAAGTGATATGGTATTGTGAAAATTTCCTTTCAAACTATCAATTTTTTTATTGAAAATTCTCCAGAAGATCAGCGGCCATTTTGTAACATATAAGAAATAGTACACCATACACACTATATATGGTAGTCCAGAGGGTCCTCTTTCGAACCGTGGTAGTGGGATAGCTGGAATAATTTTGAGAGTCCACCAGCCATCCTTTACATTTCAACACTTTTGTTCACAAATAATAATGATCATTACCATGAGAATTAAATTGTATGTCATTAGTCTGCAATAATTGCAAAGTAGATGACCAATATACTGTTGCCCCTGTTAAACAATTAACAGTGCTCTGTTTATAGCAAAGTTTACCCTGTTATAGGCAAGAAGTGGCGCTGCTAAAAGTTTGTGGGTTTGTGTCTTTGGTTTTTAAATTCCAATTTATCTTCACATACATGATTTAAATCTATTGTCGGCAAACACAACTCAAATTTTCCTAGTTCCTATACTATAAGTAGGGGCGATCCCCCTATACAAAACGAGCTATACGTTGGATTCATCCAAGCTTTCTATTGAAGTACAGTCGATTTCAGAATTTCCAGTTCAAATTACTTGCAATGTTACGCGGTCTAGATAAACGTGAAATTTCTTTCTTAATTGACTGTGTTCTGACAGTAGCATTAAGTTTTGGAATATTTTTGTTAAGGTTTGTCTGCCGCGCTCTTCCAACATGTAATTCCAACATGACAGTTTCATTATAACCACATATTCTTTACTCCCGAAGTCGCCGTAGTTCAGTAGGTAGTGTGTTGGCTTCTTCGACTTGAGTCCGTGGTTCAAAACCCAGCTTTTGGCAAAAACTCTGAGAGTAAATAAAATTGCCATGAAAACTTTCTCAAAAATCTGTCGTGCGGAGTTGATTTAAAACTGTAGGTCACGCCCCTCATGGATAAAATTAACACAAACAACGTGGGTTGTGTGAGAAGCTAGGTCGTAATCCTGATTAAAGGATTGTAATGAATCGAAATTCCTAACTTAGGGAACTCCTGCTTCTAAGTTACAATTCTAACTGAAGATAGTACCCTTTGCTGCCATCCAAATTATACAGTCGTTCGCCTATTAAGTGGTTGGGGTTTCTAAGGTAATAGTAAACCATAGACCTTCCAATCTGTTAGTAAGCCAAAGCTTTTAATCTTTTTCGAATGTTTAGTCAAAGGAACTTTAGAATTCGCCGTGGTCTAGTAGATAGTGTGTTCGGTTATTAGACGTAAGGCCACGATTCAAACCCCTGGTCAGACATCAAAATGAAAATATGAAAAAATATTTCTTCAGCGACATCCTCTCAGCAAATTTTTGGCAAAAACTCTGAAAGTAAATAAAATTGCCATGAAAAGTTTCACAAAAAATCTGTCGTTCGGAGTCGTCTTTAAACAGTAGGTCCCGCCACTGATGTATACAATTAAAACACACAACATAAGTGGTGGAAGAAGCTAGGTCGTAATCCTGACTAAAGGGTTGTAATGACCAATTACGTTATGTATCGTTGGTCTCATGTAGAAAGGCCCTAACTTGCATATTTTTTTTTTTTTTATTAAATTTTTGTGAGGAGGTGTATGTATTTGTGTTAAATGTATTGGAATCACAAAAAAAAAAAATCAAAAATAGTGTGAGTTAGGGCCATTCTACATAAGACCAACGGTATGTAGTCAAAGGAAAACTAAAGCCTTTTTATTTCTGTTTTGGCTTAATAGCAGCTGAATACTGCCGTTCAGGTCATAAATTAGTACGCCCAAGGCCGGTAAAATTCTACATCAGAAAGCCACTGATAACGAAAGAGGTCGATATGCTCAAACGCTTGTAAGACTTTTCCAATATCCTTTAAGTCTCCACGATTTCTGTTAATTAAGGAGAATTGTCATTTCCTCTCTAAATTTGAAATTTTCTGTTTGTATTGGAAATTACTTTTCTTTTGAAGCCTGCTCAAGGCATGTTACGTTTAAATTATTGGACTATTTAACTACGTATTTAGGATCATAAATTCCCACAATGACCACATCCATTCCATCCATCCCATTCTCCACTACAAATTAGATAACCTGACGCATATTTTCTTCATTTGCAAAGCGGATCCTATTACACAGAAAAAAAAACGTTTTCATTTTCGTTTTTAATTGCTAATTGTCGACGTTTTTAATCAAAATGCTCAATGTGCAGTGCATTGGAGTGGTAGGTAGTTAATAAAATGAAATTAATTTTTTCGTTTAATTAACTTTTCCTTTAAAATCCGCTTCACTTTCAATCCACTACTCAAATGTGGTCTACGCAAAAGCAAACCAAAACCCCGTCGTATGCCATATATGCGAATGGGGAAGAGAAGAAATGACAACAACAACAACAAAGTAAAAATAAAAATAAAAACAACACCCATTGATTTCTTTGACTTGGCATTTCTAAACATTACTATTATTATTGTTGTTGTCGTTGTTATTGTTATTGTTTTCGCCTTAAACAAGCTTTAAAGACAAATTAAGGTGTAACCAATAATGCCAACCAACCATCCAACCATCCAAACCATCCGTCCATCTATTGATCTCAAGAGCCAACGACACTTAACGCTTTTAAAAAGAAAACACAAATCATTTACCGCTTTTGCCAGCGCCTCCTAGCCTTATGATGTTGTTTTAGTCAATGTTGTTGTCATGTCTCATAAAAATATTAACTTTTTTATTGTTGTTGTTGTTGTTTTTGTTTTCTTCCTCTATTTTGTACAAATTTGTATCTTCATTCCGGTACATGATCATTTATATGCAAAATTAATAGTTTCACGCACTTGTTGAATGAATGGTATGTGTATCATGGTTTTTTTTCTTTTTCGTGTGTGTATGAGAAAAGACCCCCATATGCACAGTGGGCTGGGTAGGGTTAATAAGATGAGTGAATAGAAGGCAATGTAAGTTCATAAAGTAAAGTCATTATAAATATAAAATAGTTTTTTTCATGATATTTCTTTTTTATTGTAAAGTTTGAACGTTGACACATTATGTGTAAAACACTACATCATTTAAATGACCTCCACGCGAAGTGTTGCAAGCATTGATTCTTTTGAGGTAATTTTCGAACACTTTTTGACACATATTGGGCGATATCTCAGCCATAACTTGACGAATGTTGGTTTTTAAGTGCTCAAGAGTTGAAGGTTTATCTGCATAAACACGGTCTTTCGCGTAGCCCCACAAAAAAAAAGTCTAATGGTGTCAAATCGCATAATCTTGGTGGCCAGTTGATATCGCCACGACGAGAAATTACGCGGCCAGGAAATGTCTCTTGCAATAAAGCCATATTCGCTCGAGTTGTGTGGCCGTAGTCTAGTAGGTAGTGTGTTGGCTTATTAGACTGAAGGCCCGAGTTCGAATCCCAGGTCAGACATCAAAACGAAAATATGAAAATATTTCTTCGGTGACTTCCTCTCAGCAGATTTCTGGCAAAAACTCTGAGAGTAAATAAAATTGCCATGAAGAGCTTCTCAAAAAACTGTCGTTCGGAGTCGACTTTAAACTGTAGGTCCCGTCACTCATGTATAAAATTAACGCACACAACATAAGTGGTGTGAGAAGCTAGGTCGTAATCCTGACTGAAGGGTTGTAATGACCAATTATGTATGTATGTATGTAGAAAATAAAGGGCTATCCATGTTGTGGTTTCAAAAGTGGAAAAACTCTAGCGTGCGAAACTGAAGCTCTAGTAGCTCAATTTTATCAGCGAGATGATATGAGTCGAATGATGCCAGAAATGAAAGACTGGGTGTCTGTTCGAATCGATGGCCAGAAAGTCCAAATGCAGAAGAGGATGATGTTTTTCCACTCGCATCCCATTAAGTGACCACAAAGCTCTTAAAGGAAAGGAACTAAGCTTTCTTTAAGCAAAAAAAAAAACATCCATTAAAAAAAATATAGTGCATATGGTAAAATTTAAAAACTTTGGTTTTGAGTTAAAATATTTTTTTTTTATAGATATGCCTCTTGCTACTAAGTGCCCACAAAGACCTTAAAGGAAATGGTCTAAGTTTTCTTTTGAGGAAAAATAAAAAAAATCCATTTCGAAAAAAAATGGGGGAACATGAAAATGGTACATGTGCCAAATATTGAAAAATCTTATTCTTGAGTTAAAAAATAATTTTTTTGATAGATATCCCACTCGCATCCCATTAAGCGATTATGAAGGCCTTAAAGGAAAGCTTTCTTTTAAGCCAAAAAAAAAAAAAAAGGCCCAAATTGAAAAAAAAAAAATTAATTTAAAAAAAAATAAAAAAAATTTTTTTTTTAAAATTAAAAAATTATTTTTGGAAAGATTGAAGAAATAGCTATCTAATATCCTTTGGAAAATTTTTGCTAGGACCAATAGGTGAAAAGTTACACACATTTTAAAAAAACCCTGTATGACCAAAATGTCCAACTTTGACCCCCTCTAACCCCGGCAGTTCTTGACTGATAGAGCTGGAAATTTGTGTCTGGCCAACTATCCAATAGTACTAACCTTGGTGCAAATTTCATCCAAATCGGAAGACATCGATTTTAAAAATTGGGTCACTTGACACGAAATTGCCCTTATGCTTGTAGCTCGATTATGTATTTATACGCTTTTCGTCATTCATTCTCTTGATTAGTTTGAAATCAGTTTCAATACCTTGATTCATAGGTTCAATTCCATTTTCAATCCTTAATCTCACAAAGAACAAAAAAAAATTTTTTTTTTGTTCACAATTTATCCACATCGTCCCACTGTTCAAGCAGCACAGTTGATTTACAATCATACCCACAAAACACAAAAGGTACACATGTGTTTACCCCCCAAGTACAATACTATGGACGACTAGAAAAAATATCGTTTGTGTTCAACAACGCTTGTTGTAAATCAAGAAAAACAACAGCAATCGTATACATACATACGTTGAATAGTGGCTTACAGATGACAAAACACCTCAAAAGCCAAACAGAAATCTCTCCACATTACCCATCATCATCATCATTAAAAGCGAACGAACGAACGAATACAACAATATCAACCGTTACCGGTTTATTTAGATGCGAAATGAAAATAAATAATTAAATGGTACTACTTTTCATATTTAAATTTAAATATTTTTTGTTTGTTTTTGTTTTTATTTTCGCTTTTTTTTTTTTTTTTCTTAAATTCATATTCAAATTGAAATTGTTACGCTTTGCTTTCTATAAAAATATGACTTGATTTCACATACAATAATGCACTGCAGATGGTTGGTATGGCTAATGGCAATAGATTTTCTTCTTTCATATGCAGAATACTAGATTTGAAGGGGGCCTTTAAATTTTTAATATCTCATAGGGTTGCCAAAATGTGTGTGAAGATAAATTCGTATTTGAAAAGCCAAGACGCAATCCATAAATTTTAGCAGCGCCAAATTTGGCCTTAACAGAGCAAAATTTCCTCTTAACAGAACAAAATGTGCCCTTAACAGAGCACTGTTATAGCTATTTAACAGTATCTATCTGTACCAGAGATCAGCAACGAGTATTCAAAACAATGAGTAGATTCGAGTCATACTTATAATTTCAGCTACTTATACGCATTCATACTTATTTTAATATCATACTCATACTACTCATATTCAAAGTTAGAAATACTCATCGTACTCATACTTAATTTCGACTCTCCATGATTCAACATATACACGAATCAGTAAATAAGTATGATTCGAGTACGAACACCACAATACTCGCTAGAAGGTTGTGTGTGTGCTTTGCTTGCTGTCTTTGTCTTTTCTCTTCTTTTGTAAATGCAACAATAACTACTACTGTAAATTTCGATGTAAGTATTATAAGTATTTTTCTAAATTTATGAATCTGAATGAGTAGGCGTATGAATCAAACAATGAATCGAATGTTGTGAGTTTGATGTCAACGTTGTACTCATACTCATTGCAACCTATACTTATAAATCAATGTTGTAGCGAGTACGAATGAATCAGAGTAGTTGAATTTTAATACTCTTGACTCACTCATACTCAAAATTTCATGAGTACTTATAAGTAGCGAAAATACGATTCATTGCCGATCTCTGGTGTGAAGATAAATTCAAATTTGAAAAGCCAAGACGCAATCCATAAATTTTAGCAGCGTCACATTTGGCGTTAACAGAGCCAAATTTTCTCTTAACAGAACAAAACTTTCCCTTAACAGTATCTATCTGTACCAGTTCACTTGTTTAGGAGATAATTTTGGGAAATACTCTAGGTCTATGACTACCATACTATATGCAAAGGAAGGTTCCAAGGCCTCTTAATATAATCAGCAACATAGTCACATATAAAGTGATATGGTATTGAGAAAATTGGCTTTGAAAATATCAATATTTTGATTAAAAATTCGCTGGAAGATCGGTGGTCAATTGGGAACATATAAAAAATAGTACACCAACCCGACTATATACAAATGGTAGTCCAGAAGGTCCTCTTTCGAACCGTGATAGTAGGATATCTGGAATAATTTTGTGAATTAAGAAAAATTTCCCCCTCCACTCCAACCAAAACCAAATAAGGAGTGCGCACAAAAAAAAAATGGGCCTACTTTTAAGGTTATAACTTTTATCATAATTGAAAAAAATGAATACCGCTACATTGTTTTTGTTAGTCATCTGTTTCAAAATCCACGTGCTAAATCTCATTGCAATAGCAAAATTAGTTTTTTGAAGATGGGCACCCAACAAGAATGTCGTAAAAAAATAATTGAAATTTTCAATGAAAAACCGCGATTGCTAGGCTCGCAGGTGTTAACCAAAAACCAGTTTCTAAGGTAAGAATAAAACAATATAAGGAGTCTTTAAGTATTGAGAGAAAACGTGAAAGTGGAAAAAAAAAGGATTTGCCGACCAAAACAAAGCAAGTAAAATAATACGTATTTTTCAAAAAACACCCTAACATGTCTGGTAGAAAAGTGGCTCAAAAAGTTGGTTGCTCTGAGACCTTTGTCAGAAAAAAATTTTATACACAAAAGAATTCAAATATTATTTACTTTAATTGAAATATAAAACGAAAAAAATCCGCCATTTAATTTTATTTCTATAACGAAAAGTGTAAGTCCAGTTTTTTTCTTGCGCACTCCTTAATAATAATCATAATGAGAACTAAACTTTTATATCAAAGTGTGCAATAATTGCAAAGTAGAAGATTAATCTATTATTAACACTGTTAAGAAGTTAACAGTGCTCTGTGAATAGCAAAGTTTACCCTGTTAACGTCAAATGTGGCGCTACTAAAATTTATGGATTGCGTCTTGGATTCGAATTTATCTTCACACACATTACAGGATATACATTTCCTCAAAATATTATTGAATTACATTGGAACTACCCATAATCGGAAGGAGCATTTACTTATCCCTGAAGGGGGGAGGAATAAAATCATATATCAGTGTCGTGACGCTCATTGCACAAGCGATCGTATTTTCACTTCTTTACAATTGCTATTGTTTGCAGAATCAGGCAAACACTTAGCTGCCACTTAAATTTCCAGCAAGGGTGGATATATAAGTCCTTGACTCTTATTTCTATTTATAGTCCAGGCTTCAGTAGAATCTAGGGTTTCCACTATTCCCTATCTCCGAAATTTCATGCTGCATTTTTAAGTCTGCGTGGCTCTTTTCTAATAAGGCCCCTCCCTACACGTTCCGATTGGTTGTACAACATAGCTGAATAAACATGTTGGTCGTTGCCTTCACAACGATTTTCGATTTTTCAACCAACTTGTGAGTTGTTCTCGTAATATAGTGTTGATCTTCGGTTAAATTAAAATCAAAATTTGTTGATCATCAACCAACCATTGGTTAACAAACCCTCCAAAGTTACAATTGCCGGTACAGCATTGTTAAGTTGTAAAACCAATCACAAGGTGTAGGGGTCGAAATAAAACAGTGTAATTCCTGATTCTACTATAGAGGTATTCCCTTATTATTCTAAACCGTTCTAATTAGAATTATCCTTTCGTCAGGGGCTTTGAAACCAAACTGTTATAGACGTTACGTTTTTACCTTTTAAAAACATTTAAAATATGAGCTCATAGATTGCAAATAAAATAAAAATAAATTTGTGTTTAGTTTTAATTAAATGTCTTTACTATTCCCACAACTCTCTGTGCCACTGTACACAACTTGATGTAAGCAACAACAATTGCTCTTCTTTGTTATTCCTCTGTTTACACCCTTCGCATAAACAATAACTATGACTAAGCAATTAGACGACAGATCTTTGTAACGGAGATCTTCAAACCACGATTACTCTCTTTAAATGCACTGCGTCTTCACACAAGATTGACTAAACGTCACTAACTCACTCGCCTGTTTTGCCTTGCTTTTTATATGGCAGGGTAAACAGTCAGATGAATGTTCTTGAAGGCGAATGTTTGTGACTTTGCCTTCCTAAATCTCTATAAATGTAAACATCATTCATTTTTGTTGTTTGTGTATTTTGTTTACATTTATTCTTGTAGTGTTGTTGGTATGTTTTTGTTTACTTGTTTACCATTTTTTTATGCTGGTGTTTGTTGTAGTATTTTTGTTTATTTGCTTGCTGGTGTTTTGTTTTTGTAGCTTTTGTTTATAATTTTAATGTTAAGCGATGTAAAAGCAAGTAGTCTAGTAGATAGTGCGTCGGCTCATTAGACGTAATGCCCGGGTTCGTATCCCAGGCCAGGCATCAAAACGAAATATAAAAAAAATATTACTTCGGCGACTGCCTGTCAGCAAATTTCTGGCAAAAACTCTCGAGAGTAAATAAAAATTGCCATGAAGGGATTATCAAAAATCTGTCGTTCGGAGTCGACTTTAACTGTAGCTGCCGCCACTCATGTATAAAATTAACGCACACAACATAAGTGGTGTGAGGGAAGCTAGGTATTTCGACCTGACTGAAGGGTTGTAATGATCAATTATGTATGTATGTATCAGAGATCAGCAATGAATCGTATTTTCGCTACTCATAGGTACTTATGAAATTTTGAGTATGAGTGAGTCAAGAGTATTAAAATTCAACTACTCTGATTCATTCGTACTCGCTACAATATTGATTTATAAGTATAGGTTGCAATGAGTATGACATCAAACTCACAACATTCGATTCATTGTTTGATTCATACGCCTACTCATTCAGATTCATAAATTTAGAAAAATACTTATAATACTTACGAATGATTCGAGTCACTCGAATCATTCATCAAAATTTACAGTCTTAGTTATTGTTGCATTTACAAAAGAAGAGAAAAGAAAAGGCAAAGACAGCAAGCAAAGCACACACACAACCTTCTAGCGAGTATTGTGGTGTTCGTACTCAAATCATACTTATTTTGTGCTTCGTGTATATGTTGAATCATGGAGAGTCGAAATCAACAACATCGTGCGTATTGTTAAGTATGAGTACGATGAGTATTTCTAACTTTGAATATGAGTAGTATGAGTATGATATTAAAATAAGTATGAATGCGTATAAGTAGCTGAAATTATAAGTATGACTCGAATCTACTCATCGTTTTGAATACTCGTTGCTGATCTCTGGTATGTATGATGTAAAAGCAAAACACCAGTATCTAGATTTTCCATTTTTTTAACAATATCACCACTACCTCGAGTTTTAATGCTCGGTCCTCCCTTTATAGAGACAGCTACATAGAATTATTTTTTGAATGCTTTTCCAATCTCTGACTCAGAGTATTTCCATGATTACATTCACTCCCTTTTTCCATACTCTTCACTCCAAACCTTCTCTGAAATACTCCTTTCAAATCAACCTGAAGACCGATACCACTGCCCTGGATCGATATCAAAGCAGTTTTATAGTGGATTGTTGGTCGTTCTTATCTTATTCTTCCGTGATGTGTTGTAGTTCCCTAAAGGGCTCTGTTTACTCTACCAAGATTACTCGAATATATTTTTTGGTGCACTCAGTTGTATAAAAATAATTCCGATCATCCAAAGGTAATTGAAAATAATGATTTGAAGACATAGAATAAGGCCGTGAAGATTATTAAAGAACTTACGGAGACCTTTTAACATTTTAGGGAACCACTCAAGTAACAAAAAATAATTTTTTTTTTTTTTCATTAAAACTTTAAGTTACGGCTTTTGAAAAAGACCAAATTTTCGTAATTTTTTTTTCTTCTTCAAGGCCTATTTATGCAGCACATTTTTACGTGCCTTTGAAGGTAGGAGAAAGCTTTGAATTTGAATTTCAAATTGAAATTTATTGCGGCACAGTGGCACATAATTTCATTGAAAAGTTATGGTCAAACGATATTTCCATGGTAATGACGTGATGTATTTTTGAAAATAAGCTGTGGACTTTCAGAGAATTTTCCCCAATTTAAAAGTGAAATTTCTAACAATTAATTTATTATGGCAACTCTATGTGGCACGTACAAATGTTGTTGTCATTTCAGTTTTATTTATTTCAGTCATTGTCATAATTTTTAACGGCTAATTGCATGAAATTCATTCGGATGGATTTGTTTATTTCAAACTCACGTCTATTTTTCTAATTCGTTTGCCACAATAAAGGTGAGAATAGTAAGTACCCCGGTGATAAGACTAATACGAAAAGGTACTTCAGTTTGTACTCGGAGACATGTATACACGATGCTTTAAAGCTTTCGATTTAAATACCAGAGTTATGAGGAAGGCAATCAATTGTCTTAGGGTTAGGTTAGGTCGGAGTAGTAGCTCTGATGTCACAAAGCTCACTTGAGCACGCATAGCGGCCCGTTGTGATGCCACGGGTGAACGCAGTCCCTGTACTGACCAAGTTCCACCACAATCAGGGAAAATGAAGAAGTTGGTCAGCGCAAGGGCTGCACAATGGAAGCACGACTACCCCGCACTGGAAAACCAGCCAGAAAGTTTGATGAACGAGGCTATGTCCTTGATATCAACGGATGACAGCTCCGTTAAGCTAACAAGAAATGGGGAACCAAATAACCTATATCTACACCTAGCAAGAGACGGGCACTGACAAAGAAAGTGAATGACAGTCTCCTCTTCCTCAGAGGACCTGCATCCACGGCAGAAGTCGTTAAAGGGGAGCCTCATTCTTTCCGCGTGTCTACCCATGACGCAATGACCCGTAAGCACGGCCACTGTAGTCGAGATGACGTCACGACCAAGACCAAGTAATTGTTTGGTACGCCTTTTATCCATCAAGGGCCAGGTGAGCCTAGCGGTGGAGCAGGACTCCTCATTGACCCAGGATAGGTTGGCGTCCCGAAAGAATTTCCGTGCAATGGTCAGCTCGACCGAGGCAAGTGGTATACCCACTTCAACAGAAGAGGATTCCGGAAGGAGCGCACCAGCTCTGGCGAGCTCGTCGGCCCTACAGTTTCCCGGAATTTCACTGTGCCCGGGGACCCACACCAGAGAGACACTGGTGAAGCGCCCCGAAAGAAGGTCGAGACAGCGGCGACATTCTCTAACGATCCTAGAGTTATTCACGAAACCCGATAGAGATTTTATCGCGGCCTGACTATCAGAAAAGACCGAGACGCGAGAGAAAGGAGCATCGTTGACGAGGATCCATTGAGCGGCCCGGTAAATCGCCATCACCTCCGCCTAATCAATTGTCTTGGGAATGAAATGTTTTGTTTCGGCGTTTGGGAGTACATATGGGCTTTTCCATAGACAAAGCAGTTGCCATAGCTGTTGCAGTTGTTGTACTACATGTAGGTTTTTTAATGGTTGCAACAATTTTTTCTTTCTCCTTCTTTTGTTTAGTTTCAAACACCAAAATTGTGTTTATTTGTTGGATTATGAATTATTATTTCAAATTTGTTGTTGTATGACAGTTGTCGGTTGTATTACCACAAGGAAATCAAACTGTGCAACACAAATCCAAGAAAACACATTCAAATCGATAAATTATCTTAAAAAAACTGCAAATTGAATGAATTAAGGAACTAAAAATTGTTTGGTTTCGTATTCGGTTTTACAAACAATCTCTCTCTCTCTCTCTCTCTAATGCCTGCCTGTTTTCCCATGTAGGCTGTGGTTTTGGCAAAAAAAAAATAAAAATAAAATCTTGTGGTAGAGATGAGCGATCCAGTGATTTTTGAAGAACGTTGTTCTTAGTGAACGTTCTTTAAAACAGTGATTGTGATCACAGTATTCCAATAATGACAATAGCGTATTTTATTAAGTCGTAAGAAAGAGACAACTAGATACATACTACGAAAAGACTACTAAACAAAATCAAAGTGGTGTCATCAATGTTATTATTTTTAATGTAATTTTTTTTGTATGAAGTTTGACAATAAAGTTTCACAGAAAGTTCATGTATAAAAGACAAAAGTAAATAATCAGCATCATCTACGAGTAATTCTGCCTCGCTCAAAATAAAATGAAATAAATTTGAGTATATAACAATTTTGAAAGAACGACATTATTAGTAACTGTTATTTGGCAATTTCAATCACTGTAGTTACCAGTGAATTATCAATCACCGTGATTAAATCACAGTTTTGATAATATCGCTCATCTCTATGTTGTGGTATCTGCTGCCTGGCGAAGTTGGTTACATTGCATTTGTATGCAGTTGCCTTTGGTAATAAAAAAAAAAAAAATTATGTGACAGTCATTTGCAAATGGGAGGAAAAAAGGTCTCCGGCCAAATATTTACACAAAACTCTTCATGGTGCAAAAAACCACTAAAAGACATGAAAAAATGTTTTTTGTTTTTTTTTTCGTATGCAACCATATGTTGCAAACCTGCGTGTTCGTGTCTTTCAAATTGCTGTTAGTAAAATGCAACATGTGTTCATCAAATGTCGTAATTTTTGTTTTAAAATTTCGTGCGAATTTTTTTCGCCTGTAACATTATAAGAATTCTGCCATATTTTGACGATTGTCAAAAATTTTAAAGAATATTTAATTTGCGGGCCTTATCACTCACAGTTGGATACCAGGATGACAAACGAAGGGATGTATTTCTCGATCCATATCAGAGATCAGCAACGAGTATTCAAAACGATGAGTAGATTCGAGTCATACTTATTATTTCTGATACTTATACGCATTCATACTTATTTTAATATGATACTCATACTCAAAGTTGGAAGTACTCGTCGTATTCATACTTAACAATACGCATGATGTTATTGACTTCGACTCGTCTCTACTTAACATTTACACGAAGCACAAAATATGATTCGCGTACGAACACTACTATACTCACAAGAAGATTGTGTGTATGCTTTGCTTGTTGTCTTTGTCTTTCCTTTCTTCTTTGTTTGTATATGCAACAATAACAAAGGCTGTAAATTTTGATGAATGATTCGAGCCACTCGAATCACTTATAAGTATTATAAGTATTTTTCTAAATTTACATATGAATCAGAATGAGTAGGCGTATGAATCAAACCCATTTCGAATGTTGTGAGTTTGATGTCAACGTTGTACTCATACTCATTGTAACCTATACTTATAAATCAATGCTGTAGCGAGTACATATGAATCAGAGTAGTTGAATTTAAATTCTGTTGATTCACTCATACTCAAAATTGCATGAGTGCTTATGAGTAGCGGAAAAACGATTCATTGCTGATCTCTGATCCATATGCAAAAGTCCTTCTTAAGATAGGATATTAGAAACGAAGATCAGCAATGAGTATTAAAATGATGAGTACAACCGAATCATACTCATAATTTCTGATACTTATACGTATTCATACTTATTTTAATAAATATCATGGAACCTCTATTCATATTCAAAGTTTGAAGTACTCATCATATTCATACTTAACAAAACGTATGTTGTTGATTTCGACTTTCCATAACTCATCATTATACACGAAGCCTATACCTCTTTCCTTCGTATCATCATTACAACATACATACATACAAACATACTTATTTTATACATAATACCCCCAGCATTCATACAATTTTTTTATAATAATAATAACTAGATGACCCGTGCGAATATTTCGCACCGCATTATATTTCGCACGACATTACCAAAATGGCTTTTACAACTTTATATACATATTATGTGGAATAGCATTACAATTAAGCGACCCTGTTTATCGCACTTGATCTAACAACTACTGCAAAGTATTGCCAAAACAGCTTTTTACAACTTAATATGCATATTATATATAACTGACTTAGTAATAAACGGCATTATAGTAAATAGCGGCATTATAGTAAATATGTAGACCTGCATTACTATTAAGCGACCCTGTATTAGTACACACTTGAACAAAAACATACAATAAACATAATGACAACAGTATTATCATGCAGTTCTATATAAAATATAATTTTTATCAATAAAAATATTAATTTTTCAATTTCTAATTATTTTTCGTCATTAGTGTTAGATATAAGCTTTAAAATGAGATATCATTCATTAAATTTGATGCGGTGGTATGGGAGATATTTGAAACCGACAAAAAAAAGTGCTTTAGAAATAATATATATATATGATGATAATAATAAAAAAACAATGAAAATACAAAAAAGAAACAGAAGTTGATAACAATTATCAAATAATTTAATTTAAATAATTATTATATTATAAACAAACAAATATTAATTTAATAAGTATGATTCACGCACGAACACTAAAATACTCACTAGAAGGTTGTGTGTTTGCTCTGCTTGCTGCTCTGTCTTTTTTGCTTATGTGTCTTTTTTCTTTTTTTTTTTTGTAAATGCAACAAATGCTGTAAATTTTGTTGAATGATTCGAATCACTCGAATCGAATCGAATCATTTATAAGTATTATAAGAGTATTTTTCTAAAGTTATGAATCTATATGAGTTGGCTTATGAATCAAACATATTTCGAATGGTATGCGTTTGATGTCAACGTTGTACGCATACTCATTGCAACCTGTACTTATTTATCAACGTTATAGTAAGTATGAATGAATCAGTGTACATAATTAAATTTTCAATATTGTTGACTCACTTATATTCAAAATTTCATGAGTGCTTATGAGTAGCAAAAAAAAAAAACGATTCACTGCTGATCTCTGATTAGAAAAGCTAGTGCTGGAAACTAGTAAGAGCTGTTGTCTATAATGGTTGCGTGTCTTACATTTCCCACATTAAACCAATTGTGTACATTTTCCGACTGTTTTTTTTCTGTAGAAGTATTTTTCTAAGTCTTAATCTATTTGTCTACAAGACCTTCGCAACACTATTAAACAAAGCTACGGATTAATAGAACCTTTCTTCTCTATTTGTTGACATTTCCCAAAAATTCTTCCAAATATTCGGCAAACTACGAAGTTTGAAGATTTTTCGGAAATAATTTGAATTCCTTTATGCAAACGTTAGACCATAAACTCCAATATGTTGTAGCATAAATAGTCTTGTGAAGTGTCGCCGTAGTCTAGTAGGTAGCGTGTTGGCTTATTAGACGTAACGCCTCGGTTCAAATTTCAGGTCAGACATCTCCAACAAAACGAAAAACTCTGAGTCAATAAAATTCCCATGACGTGGGCTCTCGAGTTCTTGTCCAGTAAGTCAATACAGTGATCGCTAGACTATGGTGAGCACAATTTTATATGATAGGCTGGCAAAAGCCAGTAGGTTGGATTATAAAGGTTGGCTTTGGGGTATAAGGAGTCGGGAGGTTTTCTGCATTGATTATTTGGAGACAAATTAAAGCCGACTTTGTGTTTCTAAATTCGAAAACCATGGTGTGGAATCTGCCGATCTGAATTACTCGTGTTTGTTGTCAAGTACACGATGACGACTTTAAATCATTTCTTCGAATTATTCTGTCAGTTTTGGGACTTCCAACATAATCGACTTATCGCCAGATTCTTTTGTTTGAATTTTTACCGGAAGGCGAAGGTAACTTCAAAGTTACAGAATCTCTTATCACATGGCGAACGTGGTGTAGTAGTCGTAGATAGATATGTATGTAGATACATATGTATAAACATATGCTATCTGTTGCACAGTTATTAGCGAAACCCAATGCCGTTCCACTTTGCAACGCATGTTCGTTCTGTCATTTCAACGTCAAATCGTGTCATTTGACAACATTGAGCGCGAGTGTAAGCGTTTATATTGTACATGTGCATACCTACATATGTATGTATGTGTGCCAGCTACAAAAAGATTTCCTAAATGCAGACCAAAAAACATTTTTAATATTTTTTTTTTTAGTTTGCAACATACATAGAGGAGACCCAGTTGTTACTTTTACTGTCACAAATTGCATCTACAGAGAATGAAAATGTGCCAACAAAATCTGTTGCACTAGTTCTACTATCTCTACTGTGTTGTGTAGGTTTGTGAATGTGTATGTTTTGTCTGCAATTGACCGCTTTTTTCACGCACTGTATGCACACACTCACACTTCACATACGCAGAGGAGAGGAGAAGACACACCCTGTAGTAAATAAAATAGTCGGTTGATAAAAACGCAAATTATAAATTAACTATTTTGCAACTGACTACAAATTGGTTTAAATCTCATGCAGATATCAACCAAACATATTGCATAGAAACAAAAGTAAGAATGAAAAAAAGGAAAAATAAGAAAATGTAAACAAAAATAATAAAACAAAGAAAGCATGTCAGTAAATCAAATGTCAATCAAAGCATATACGGTATTTTAGGTGGTGCTCAATTTTAATAAAAAAAAGGGGAAAAACCCAATTAAATATTGTAAATTTATAATAAAATTAATAAAAGTGATATTGAAAGCGCTCAATGATATCATAATCGATGAAAATCAGCAAATTTACGTGAGTTTTTATGCTTCTCTACTTTTATCATTTTCCAAATTTTTGTGCATTTTTGCAGATCAATGCCATGAAATTATCTCTGAAAGGGAAACTGCCAAAAACTTTAACGACAATTTTATCTCTGCAATTGATTCTTGCTATAAGTATTGATGGCACTCATGGCAAAAAGCGCTTGAAGGATTATGAAAAAGTTTTTGATTCATTGATGGATGCGATTCGGCCTCTCTGTGAATTACGCGACGCCTTAGCTGTTATTAAAAAACGGCATTTTCATAATGTTTGTATTGGAAAAAAAACTTAATAATATTAATACTTTATACAAAATTTTCTTTCAGTACAAACTTTCGAATGTATACTTATATTTTTCATTTAACTTCTTTTCATTACAACTTTTATTTTAAGTCATGAAATGTACATGAATTTTCTTTTAATTTAATTTTTTTTTTTTTGTATTATAACAATTATTTCTAAATATAAATATATGTATATAATATAATATAATTAAAACTATTTAAAATTGAATTAAAAAAAAGTGGTTTTTAAATAATTTAGTGTAAACCAATATTTAAATTAACTATATTTTATTTAACTACAAATTGGTTGAAAAATAAGTAATTTGTAGTTAACTTAAAAGTCATGCAGAGATGACCAATTGACTACCGCCTATGACATGCCTATGTTAAAATAATGAGTCGGCGACAAGGAAAAAAGTCACTTAATCCACTAGATGTGCTTATTAAAAAACCGGTTTGAAGTTACTTTAAAATTAGTTTGATTTCCTACAGGGCATTTAGACAGTTGGACACACAAATGTAAACATTTTTGTGTCACAATCTTTTTATCTTTTTTCTGTTTTGTTGTTGTTGTTGTTGTCTTATTTATTTTTTCTTCTCTCTCGCAAATAACTGTTTATTTGGGTAATCTTGTTTTCATTCGGTTTCTCGGTTTCTTTTTTTTTACAAATTAACTCTTTTTAGTTGCTGAAGTATGTTAATTTCTTTCGTTCTCTTTTCTTTTCTTTACTTTTTTTTTTTTCTTTAAATTCAAAAAAGTTTCTCTTTTATTTCGTATTTTCTTTGAGTGACACTCAGTGTTGCCAGAAGCCGGTTTGGAAAAAGTGCAAAAAGTTTGTCAAAAAAGTGCAATCCTGAATAAAAAAGTGCCAAAACTTTAGAACCGGTCATTAAAAAAAAACTAAAAAATGAACAACGTTTTTCATTATAAATTTTTTTTTTCTAATTTAGGTTAAATTTTATTAAAATTATTCTAAAATTAAAAAAAATCCTTATCTTGGTTTAATAAATATGAATTTAGTTTGATTTAAACAAGTATATGGAATAAAAAATATTTATTTTCAAAACATACAGTGGTAGTCATAAGTATTTACACAAAAGAGCATTTTTACGTTTTTCTTAAAAAAGGTCTCAGTACTTTTTACTAGAAGTAAATTATGGAAAAATTTTTTTTATTGTTGCCTAGCCTGGAATATGCAGAAGTAAATAAAATAAAATTGGAAAAGATAACGGTTCTTAGTACTAAATAAAAAAGAAATAACCATATGCTTATAAGTTGTCAAAATTATTTACACACATTTTATTCTTTTCAAAAGTATTTACAAAAAACTTAAGTCCGGTCGCGATCTTTACTTTAATTATTTCTTTTTTATTTTTACATAGTTTATTAATAAACTTAACTAGTACTTTGTAATACCGCCTTTTGAATCAATGGCCGCTTGTAATCTTTCTAGAATTGAGTTAATTAAGTTTTGGGCAAATTCGGGAGTTAATTTAGACCAAATTTCACTAATTTCTTGTATAGCCTCTTTGCGTTTTCGACGTTTATCTATAGTTCTGTGATATTTTATGAAAGCCGAAACATTTTTAATAACGTTTAGGTCAGGGCTCTGAGGAGGCCATGGAAGAACAGCCTGACTTACGTTTTCTAAGAATGTGTTAGGTAACCATCCTTTGTGACAAGGGGCATTGTCGTGCTGTAAAATCCATTCACTTATTGTTAAAAGGTTGTTTGCGAACTCAAAGGCAAAGTTGTTTATCATTTCGAGAGTAAAAAGTATTGAGACCTTTTTTAAGAAAAAATTAGAAATGCTCTTTTGTGTAAATACTTATGACTACCTCTGTATTTATTACATTTGAAAAGTTGATTTGATTGAAGAAAAAATATATTAATTTTTTTGTATTTGTTTTTTTTTCTTTTTTGAAAACATTCAATAATAAATATAAATTTTAAAAATTAATTTAAATTAAAAAAAGACTTTATTATTGCATTAATAAAAAATAATTTGAAATATGAATTAGAATGAAATATACAATTAATTGTATGTTAAGTTTTGAAATTTAAGAAATGCATTGAAGTTTTAAATAATAAAAAAAAATAAAATTTTCTTACAAATTTCATTGGAAAAAAATTAAATTGTTAATCATTTTTAAAAAGTGCAAAATTTATGGAAAAATGCTAAAAATGCACATTTAATGCTAAAAAAATACAGAAAATGTCAAAAAAGTGCTAAAAAGCATCTAGCATCTTTTTAAAAAAAAAAAGTGCAGCAGACGAAAAAAAGTGCTAGAATTGCACTTTAAATGCCGTTATGGCAACACTGGTGACACTCTATGACGTTTCGTATTTGTTTTTATCTTTTTATTTTTTTTTATTAGTTTTCTGTCAAGTTTATTTGGTTTTGTTTGTTTTTGTTTTATTGTTGGAGAGCGAATAAACAAAACAAAAAAAAACAAAAAAAAAACGAACCCCAGTTTAAAAAAAAGAAACCGAAATTTAAACCTCTTTAACACTGCTGGCCACATACACACATACATGCACACGTAGTACATACATCTGTTGGGTCCGATCTCGTTTGTTGTGCGAATCCAGTTTCTTTCTTCGCTTCTTTTCTCTTTTTCCATTTGCTTTATTCGTTCGTTTATTTGTTTTGGCACATTCGTTATTTTGTTTTTTTAGATTTCGGCATTGTAAACCTGCGTTTGTTTGTTTTTTTAATATGCCGAGTTGCCATCAGACATTTTAAAGCTTGGGAAATTCCCACTTAATTGAGTCAGTTGATAAGAGAGGATTTTTAGAATTAAATTTTTGAATTTTCTTTAAAAAAAATATCGACTGCTTTATAAAGATAAGCAGGCGGCCAAGTTTACTGCGACTAGACTTAATGCTTTGTCTCGCTGGCACATTATACCTTCTGGTCACTCCACTATTCTGGAGGTTGATCCGGTGGCCCCTGTGAACATGGACTATATCACTGCTGAATATTGTCTTGACAGATGTTTCCACTCTCTGATTCCGAATAGGGATGACTGGAATCCTAATACGGTCGTCACCCCGGAAGTCCTGGATATATATACCGACGGCTCTAAAATCGACAATGGTGTTGGAAGCGGTATCTACTCTGGGAAACTGAACCTGAATATTTCTCTCCGTCTGCCGGACTACTGCAGCATGTTTCAGGCGGAGGTGATGGCGATCTACCGGGCCGCTCAATGGATCCTCGTCAACGATGCTCCTTTCACTCGCGTCTCGGTCTTCTCTAACAGTCAGGCCGCGATAAAGTCTCTATCGGGTTTCGTGATTAACTCTAGGATCATTAGGGAATGTCGTCGCTGTCTCGACCTTCTTTCGGGGCGCTTCACCAGTGTCTCTTTGGTGTGGGTCCCCGGGCACAGTGAAATTCCGGGTAACTGCAGAGCCGACGAGCTCGCCAGAGCTGGTGCGCTCCTTCCGGAATCCTCTTCTGTTTAATTGGGTATACCACTTGCCTCGGTCAAATTGACCATTGCGCGGAAATTCTTTCGAGACGCCAACCTATCCTGGGTCAACGAGGAGTCCTGCTCCACCGCTAGGCTCACCTGGCCCTTGATGGATAAAAGGCGTACCAACCAATTACTTGGTCTTGGTCGTGAAGTCATCTCGACTACGGTGGCGGTGCTTACGGGTCATTGCGTCATGGGCAGACACGCGGAAAGAATGAGGCTCCCTTTTAACGATTTCTGTCGTGGATGCAGGTCCTCTGAGGAGGAGGAGACTGTTATTCACTTTCTTTGTCAGTGCCCGTCTCTTGCTAGGTGTAGATATAGGTTATTTGGCTCCCCATTCCTTGTTAGCTTAACGGAGCTATCATCCATTGATATCAAGGATAGAGCTTCGTTCATCAAACTTTCTGGCTGGTTTTCCAGTGCGGGGTAGTCGTGCTTCCGTTTTGCAGCCCTTGCGCTGACCAACTTCTTCCTTTTCCCTGATTGTGGTGGAACTTGGTCAGTACAGGGACTGCGTTCACCCGTGGCATCACAACGGGCCGCTATGCGTGCTCAAGTGAGCTTTTGTGACATCAGAGCTACCACTCCGACCTAACCTTTATAAAGATGATCGTGAAGCCCTTGCACTGACCAATTTCTTCTTCCAGGGACTGCGTTCACCTGTGACGTCACAACGGGCCAGTATGCGTGCTCATGTGAGCTTTTGGTATCAAAGCTACCACTCCAACCTAACCTAACCTATGAAGATGGTTTCAAGACATGGAAATGAATAGAGGCTTTTGTTAGAAGACATCTGAAAGCTGTTTGTTATTTTATATTTGTCAAAGCTGATGTTTAAATTTGGACCTCTCGTTTACTAACCCGAAACCATGTACCCAATAGACTGTGTCAACCAATCTTTGTAAAATAATGCCTCCAACTGATTTTTTTTCTCTTTTTTGATGTTCTTTGTGGTATTTGTGCGTCGTGTTAAAATCACCACTTCAGACTTCAAGAAACCATCTCTCTCGTGGTTGAATCGTTGGGACATATTGACCGTAAACGGCATGTGTGCAATCGATATTCTTTAATTTGAGAATTAAAGTAAAACAAACCGGAAATAATGATGATGTTTAACTTTCTGTTATTTCGATAGCAGTCTGACTGCCACAGGAGGGTTTAAACTCTGACAAACATGCATTTACATTTACATTCCTAACTCCAAAAATCTGTGTTCAATAATCTCCAAGACCAGAATCAAAGCAATTTTTCTTTATGGTAGAGGATCACCGTATGCAGCTGGAAAAGTGTGAATTAAACAAATTTTTATACATTCATTTATTTAGAATACCTTCGAGAAATGCAGGCAATATTTTGACTAACAAATTAAGACTCTAACCTAACAGATTGCCATAACTATCGGAATGCAAAACGCACGATAACAAATATTATTTACAAGTCAGCTGCAAAAGAAACAGAACACTTCACGTCTCGTAACTTTACTCGTTATAATCAGGAGAAATTATCTCGAAATGAGGTCAGAAATAAAACATGCAAAATAAGCTTTCCTGCAGATGAAACGGTTTTAGCCAATCTAGTCCATTGTTTTTCCTGTTACTTTATCTAAGCAATGGTGTTGTCGAGCCGGAACGGTCCGGAACATCGTTCCGGTACTTCCTTTTTGGACAGGAACCCGTTCCGGAACTAAAGATGATTTCTGATAACGAGAATTGTCTGACGTTTTGAAAAAAAAAAAAAATTAAAAAGAATTGCTGATTTTTTTTTTTCTAATTTTTGACGAATTTTTATAAACAAGGCTTTGAACCGAACCCGAACCGGAACAAAAACCGGAACGAACCGGCTTGTTTTTCCGAACCGTGAACCGGAGGATTATCATGGAAAATCACCCCCGTCGTTAAATTTGGGAAATGAGACCGCACAGAGCGCCCGCCTACCCTGTCTATATAATTATATATACGCGTTCCGGT
This sequence comes from Sarcophaga caerulescens, assembly GCA_927399465.1. Taxonomy (NCBI): domain Eukaryota; kingdom Metazoa; phylum Arthropoda; class Insecta; order Diptera; family Sarcophagidae; genus Sarcophaga; species Sarcophaga caerulescens. Next base: position 100,051,160 of record OV656867.1, on the reverse strand, counting down.
AAAAAAAAATTAGCACAACACCACTGTATCTAAGGTATATAATAGTGGATGCATGTCCCATTAATGGTTACAGAACATTCCAAATTTCGCATCTTAAGTTTTAAATTGACCGGCAAATCGCGGGAAAAAAAACAGAATGAATCTCAAACATTAGATGAGGGTGAGATTCATATTAATGTGGCAACAACCTCCAAGGGATAAGTACAGGGTGGGCCAAAAGTCACGAAGGGGTTTAATCGTTTAATCGTTCTTGGGAATCTCGTGGCTTTAGTTCTTGCACTAACTGCAGCTTGTATGGGAAAAGATGTAAATTTCCCTTTATTATTCTGCGTAAAGACCGCCGAGACATTTGCAGCTCAGCAGAGCGCCTTCGAGTTGATGTTTCAGGATTCTCCTCAACACTCTCCAGAACGCGTTGAATATTTGCTTCATTAATTACAGAATGTGGTCTTCCGCTTCGTGGAAGATCCCTTAGTGAGCCTTGTTCCTGAAAACGTGTGACTAATTCATTCGGATGGTGAATTCCGCACATTAAAATGACGACGATAGGCTCGTTGAGTTTGAATTATTGATCGATGATGTTCAAAATAAAGTTCTATGATTTTGGTTCGCTGGATAACGTTGTAACCTTCCAAAATTAATCTCCCAGATTTATTTTACAAGTCCTAAAAAGAAAAATAAAAAAAAATTAAACTAGAAAAGTTATTTATTTTTCAAATCCCTTCGCGACTTTTGCCCCACCCTGTAGTTAGAAATGCAGTTAATTAGAAAAAGAAACTTCTAAATACCACTCTGAATGTAATCGAAATAAAAAAACTTATGTTGGACAAAAGCTCATGAAATTATGCTTTCAATAGAAACGACATACAAAAATTCAATTCAGGTTTGTTAGACGTAGTTTTCCACATTTCAATGTATTTGTTACCAGCTAGTTAATTGAATACGATTCTATATATTCCTACATAAATTCTAGAAAGGGTCATACATGATATAAAGGATGATTTTTTAGCTATTATCTTTTTGGCAACACTGGTTTAAACAGCTCACGCACGTTTCGTGTTCTGTTTCACTGTCAAACATCTTCAGTTTGGTCTATAATTTAATCATGAATCGTCTTACAAACGAACAACGCTTGCAAATCATTGAATTTGTCATCATTGGACCGTACTTCTTCAAAGATGCGAATGAGATGATATTCAACTTTTTTTTGCCCAAAATGCAAGAGCTTGCCTTGCATGACATGTGGTTTCAACAAGACGGTGCCACATGCCACACAGCACGCTTAACAATGGACTTATTGAGAGGCGAGTTCGGTGAACATTTTATTTCACGTTCGGAACCGGTCAATTGCCCGCCTAGATCGTGCGATTTAACGCCTTTAGACTATTTTTTGTGGGGCTATGTTAAAGCTCATGTCTACACAGACAAGCCCGCTTCAATTGACGCATTGGAAGACAACATTGAAGCATTTATTCGTGAGATACCGGCCGAAATGTTGGAAAAAGTATGCCAAAATTGGACTAAGCGGATGGACCATTTGAGGCGCAGTCGCAGTCAACATTTGCATGAAATAATCTTCAAACATTAATGTGATGTTTTTGTAACACAGGCTATTTCACTTGCCTGCCTGTTTGCATGGAAAACACAAACAAAAACACTCAATTTTGTTTGTGTTTCCCATATAAACAGGCAGGCAAGTAAAATAGACTGTGTTACAAAAACCTCACATAAATTATATGGACCGTACTATCGATTCAAATAAAGATTTCATGCATTTTTCTGAATTTTATGTGTTTTTTTTTTGAAAAATTTTCCTATAGCTCTTAAAAAATCACCCCTTATAAAAAAGATTATTTTATTATCATTAGTATTTCATTTCGGGCATTATTTGCTTTTCCGTTTTTCATTAAAAAAATTTAGCCATGGCAACTCTAATTTGCAATGTATCTCTTAGATATCATTAAATATCTACCATTTCATTGTTGTTGTTGTTTTTGTAACTATTATTGGATGGTTGGTTAGGTTAGTTGGTTCGTTGGTTAACTACTTATTATTATTATTGTTATTACTGTTGTTGTTTTTCTTTTTATTTCTTTGTACATACTCGTATACGATGTTGTTGTTATTGTTTTTGTTATTTTCAACTCGTTATATTCCGTACTTTTGCCGCTCTAGAGATGAATTCCAATATTCATAACGTTTAGTATTTAGCGAACCTTACGAGAGTGCGTGACGTTGTCGTGACGTGCCATTCACTTAACATTTCAACACTCACTCATTAACACGATCGCGATCAAATAAGCACACATACAACCAATCAATCAGAAAAAAAGAAAAGAATTTTATTGGAAAATGTGAACAAAAACAAAAAAAAATAGAAAGAAAAAATACTTTAAAGAACCCAACAAATAAAAGTGAGTGTTAAACGATTGTGTTTTAATAACAACAAATAAAATAAAAATTAATTAAACAAGAAGAATAAAAGTAAATAAATTTTAAATCAAAAATTTTATGTGAAACAAAAAAAAAAGTGAATGAATGAACGTATTGTCTTGCCTGCCTGTATGGTATGGCATGAATGAAGTGCTGTGCTGCATGCATGCATGTTTGTGGTGTTGTTGTTTTTTAATTTGTGTTTGTGGTGTTGTTGTTTTTTTGATTTTTAGCAAGCTTTAGGAAAATTACCACAATAAAAATAAAATTAAAGTATCTGCTCAGAATTCAGAAATTTATTTTATTGCAACACAATAGCCGCCTGCAAAGAAAAAACAGTTTAAAAAGCACGTTTTTTTTTTTTTTGCTTCTTTAAAATGGAAAAACTTCAAAACAAAACAGGAAAGAAAAAAAAAGATACAAAACAAAGTGTGTGCATTATTTCGAAATACTTGTTGTATTAACAAAACAAATTTGAGAAAAAAAAAAATTAAAAAAAATTTTGCACAAAAATTTAAAACAGAAAATGCATAGAAAAATTTGATTTTGGGGGCCCCATATTAAAAACATTAAAAAAAACATAAAAAAAAAAATTAAAATTCACAAATTTTAACAAAAGGAACGTAACGTGTGTGTCTAGAAACAAGAATTAAAATTTTAATAAAAGTATAAAAAAAAAATAATTTTCGAAAGTTTATTTGTTAATAATCATAACAAAGCAAAGAAAACAATTTTTTTAAAAGTTTAAAACAAAATTTATTTTATTTTCCAATTTTTAATGTACAAATTATGATAATTGTTACCAAAAACTCTGTCATTATTTCTGTAAATTTTTTAAATACAAAACAAATAAAATATCAGAAACTTTCTATACAATTACGGGCCGCCACTCCAACCTATCGACCGACCTACCTTCTAAACAATTTTAAAAATTCCAAGAATTCTCCACTTTTCGTCTTTAAATGTAAAGTTAAATAAAACATACACAAAGCCATGACTTTTATTTCTCATTATAATGCCTGGACCGACCTAGCCAACGAATTAGTTCAGTAGTCGATCATTTGCAAGTCAATAAAGAACATTTGATCGCGTACGCTTTAAAATCCATCATGTTCTCACCAATCCTTGCCACAACCTAATCTCAAAAATTAATGTGAGTGGTGGGTATGCTTGTAAATCAACTGTGCTGCTCGACAAGTGGGATGATGTGGAAATATTTTAAACAAAAATAATATTTTTTTGTTCTTTTCAATTGTGAGATTAAGGATTGACAAAGGCTTTGATTCATAGATCCAAGGCTATTGAAACTGAATTTCAATCCATTCATTCAAGAGATCTTTTATATAGTCTCTTTAGCTTATAAACTTTGTGAACTAGCTATGAAGTTTGAAATTTTTTTTTCCAACACCGCACATTGGGGTTTTTGATACCTAAAATGGGAATTAATTGGAAAATGAAATTCTTGAGTACCAAATATTATTTAACATGAGCTAAATGTACACAAAATTCTGCATCACTATCTTAAAAAATGTGTCTCTAGCAAGTACCGTTACATTACTACGTCCTTTTGAAGTTTGAGTTTTTTGATGTTTTTTAATATTTTGTGAAAAAGCTAAATTTTCAGTGTTTTCAAAATTAGTTTTCGGCAAGTTTTTAACTAAAAATATTAAAAAAAAATATGGAACCTTCAACAACAGGTGATTGAGATTATATTTGCTTCGTTGTTTTTTAGTTTATATAGTTTAGCTATTTTTAAAAAAATTTTCTGTGAAAGTCTATAAATTTGCAAATTTTGTAGCATATATGGGTTATTATATGGGTAGCATTGTGAGTTAAGCAAAGTTAAGCAAAAAAAAATTTTTTTTCTTAAACCTAAGACACATACATACATACATACATAAATGGTCATTACAACCCTTCAGTCAGGATTACGACCTAGCTTCTCACACCACTTATGTTGTGTGTGTTAATTTTTATACATGAGCGGCGGGACCTACAGTTTAAAGTCGACTCCGAACGACAGTTTCTTTTTTTTTTTTTTTTTTGAGAAGCTTTTCATGGCAATTTTAAACCTAAGACACCTTGTGAAATAATAGAAAAAAAAAATTTTGCACTTTCTTGCACCTGATTAAAAAAAAATGAAAATATATTTGTGTACCTATATAATTTTTATCTATTAATTACCTATTTTTAATGAAAAGCAACACAGTGCAATGGATTTTTGCATTTATTTTGTGGATCATATTTTAGAATACAAATATGTATGTAAATTTTTATTCATGTAAGATACTCTAGATACTGCAAAATATTCTGTAAAATTATATCTTTACATACATACATAATTGGTCATTACAACCCTTCAGTCAGTATTACGACCTAGCTTCTCACATCACTTATATTATGTGCGTTAATTTTATACATGAGTGGCGACAGCTACAGTTTAAAGTCGACTCCGAACGACAGATTTTTTGAGAAGCTTTTCATGGCAATTTTATTTACTCTTAGAGTTTTTGCCAGAAATCTGCTGAGAGGAAGTCGCCGAAGAAATATTTTCATATTTTCGCTTTGATGTCTGACCTGGGATTTGAACTCGGGCCTTACGTCTAATAAGCTAACACACTACCTACTAGACTACAGCGACTTCAAAAATTATATTCTTGGTATTATTATATGTATATCCCCAACGATACACAAATTTCTAATCCCAAAAGTAATAAACACCTCTTTAATACCAATAGGGCAGTTAACTGAGGAAGCGCAAGTAGCCCGAAACAAAGACTTCAAAAATTTTAGGGAGAATTATTCTCGGAGAAGCTCATGAGAAAAATCTAATAAAGATATTTTTAAATATTAAACACTTCGGATCCTATCATATCAAATATGAGAAAATTAAAAGAAAAAACCCCTCGTAATTTGCCTACAGAGGCAAACTGTTTACTGATATTTGATTCAAATCTAGATGATGATGAAGTCGATGTCAGCGATGATGATAGTGATTCTTATATATATTCTTATTCTTATCTAGTTGGTAGATAATCTTTGAGAGTAGGATTATAAAATTTTGTCAGAACATATATTTTGAAGCAGTACATCAGAATCAATCAAAAACTCAATTTTGAATTTTTTGGTTGTTAGGCCCTTATGCATTTCAGGTCACGATTTATTTATTTTTTTTTTTTTGTTATGGATTTATCTTCTTTAAGATAAAAAAAAAAGTTAAAATAAACAACCAGGAAAGCTCCCACGATTTAATTCCCATTTTAGGTATCAAAAACCCCAATGTGCACCGGTGAAAAGTTATTTTCTTTGTGTTTTGTTTAACTGTCAGCTGTCAGTATATGACTTACTTAATTGGTCGTTACAATCCTTTAGTCAGGATTACGACCTAACTTCTCACACCACTTATGTATGTATGTTGTGTGAGTTAAGCTCTATACATGAGTAGCGGACCCTACAGTTTAAAGTCGACTCCGAAAGACAGATTTTTAAGAAACTTTTCATGGCAATTTTATTTGCTCTCAAAGTTTTTGCCAGAAATCTGCTGACAGGAAGTTGCCGAAAAAATATTTTCATATTTTCGTGGCCTCATGTCTAATAAGCCAACACACTACCTACCAGACTACGGCTACTTCAGATGCGAATGATTATTCGTATTAAAGCGGTGCCTTAAATTAAGCTTCAAAGCTCTCTGAAAAATAAAGTTCTTCTAAAGAGCAAATAAGAAAAGAAATCTATAAAAAAAAAATGTACGAAATTCAGTTAGGGAGACAAAACGAACATCTAAATACCATCCTGAATTTAATCTTAACTCTTTCGCCTTATTGAAACAAGAAATCTTACGGTTTCGTACAATACAACCTTTTTTTCCTGAATTCATTATTTAAACACTTCAATAAGTTATGTGTACTTTAATCGCCGTAATGTTGAGAAATTATCCTACGCTTTAGAAATAAAAGACGCAATGGGCTTCCCTTCAAATAGAACTAAATTTGCCTATTTAGTCTGCTCTTTTTACTGTTCCTTTAACTCAGTTGTAAAATAGTGGAGTCATGTCCAATTAGGGGTTACAAATAGACACAGAAATTCTATTAAAATATCTTTAAGAGATTGGTTTTTGTCCTATTGGAAGTAAATGCAGCTAAAGTCCAATATTCAATATCCGATGTGAAGATTCGTGTTTAGCTTACGCATCTTCATCCCATTATGATTCAGTAAAATTTTGTTTATTTTTGAACAGCTTCTGGTATTGTAAGCAAACTCTGTCACCAAGTTGGTTATAGTTTTCTCTGTATAGGACCTTGTCGGAAACCTACTATATGTAACAACGATCACAGTAGAAGAAAATTTAATACAAAAATGTATTATTTAAAGTCTGTCATCCAACATTTTATAATTGTAAACGAAGGAATAGACTCCGCCAGAGGACTATTCCGTCAGAGTCAGTATTTCTTTAGACTTAAAGTTAGACCTTTTAAATGAAAGTATTGACTTAGAATCTGCGTAGGACTGAAATCTTTTAAATGAAAGTACATACGTTTATTTTTGTTCGAAAAGAACTTATGTTTTCGAAGGGCATCTTATCAGTTTTCAATAGAGTTTGTTCTCTAAAATTGCTGCTGCCACTTATGTCATGTCGCCATAAGCATTCCTTTTTGCTTGGACCAGATAGGTAGCGTCATCTACAGGAAAATAATCACAATATTTTAACTACTCTTTGAACAAATATAATTACGTGATATTTATTACAGTCATAGTGTTAAGGTATGATTCCATTTAAGGTTTGCCATTAAAATTTTACTTCAATTATGTCATATCCACTGTGAATAATTTTTTTTGTTGCCTTTGATGCAGCCGCCTACAGTGAGTGAGTAATTCTTCGTCTGACTCAGATTTTTATCGTGTTAAGCCCCTATTTGCCGGATGTATGCAGATGATTCTATTGTTTTGAAAAATTTAAAACCATTCCCTATATTAGATGGATTAACCCAAAAATTCAATATATTTAAGACGTTAAAAGCCGATTGGGTTTGTTTATAAGACATATGTATGCATTGGCTAAGGTGTATGCCGATAAGGCAGTCCGTTTGGTTGAGAATTACATGTTAAGAAATATTTTAAGGATGTTGTTAAATATTTGTCATGATTTCTTTAATGGAAAAAGAATAAGAAATTTTATAAAAGCATCGAAGATGTAATTAAAAATCTCTGTTATTATAGGATGATGAGATGGTCATCTCTTGGATGCATATCTACTATAAAATGAGGTCTTATAAGAGTCCTTAATGTCTGGAATTTACATATATGTGTGAAGATAAATTTGAATTTGAAAATCCAAGACGCAATCCATAAATTTTAGCAGAGTAGAATTTTTTCTTAACAGAACAAAATTTGCCCTTAACAGAGCACTGTTAGCTGTTTAACAGTATACTTCTGAACCAATCCACTTGTTTAGGAGCTAATTTTAAGACATATTTTGGCTTTGCAAGTATCAACTTTTAAATTGAAAATTCTCTGGAAGATCAGTGGTCCATTGGGAACATATAAAAAATAGTACATCTACCCGACTGTTAAAGGGTCTGCCTTAAATATTAATAAAACACGGTTTCTTTGATTTTTGTTAAGTTCAAAATATATGTATTTTATTTCGGTTTCAATTCACTGATGCTTTTTTCTTTTCCGTTATTTAATAAAATATGTATTTCTTTTTTTGTCTTTTAATTTTTGTTCACCTCTTTTGTATTTAACTTATAATTTTAATTTAACAAATTTTAATTTTGCCGCTGTTGTTTGTTCTTCTTGTAAGTCACAAATGAAGAAGAAAAAGAAAAAAATCAAAGAAGAAAATGTACATGAACCGTCATATAAGAAAGAAAATAAGTGCGCGAAATTTACAAACAATATTGCCACTTTGGCGTGTTTCTAAACACCGACTATATCAAATGGTAGTCCAGAGGGTCCTCTTTCCAACCTTGGTAGTGGCATTGGGATTCGAGAAATTTAATTTTGAAAAAAATTCACAAATAATAATGATCATAATGAGAATTAATTTTAATTTTATGTCAATAGTCTGAAATAATTGCAAAGTAAAATATTATGGTGTTTTCTTTTCTACCAAAAAATGTGCATTTTATTAACGCAAAATGCAATTTTGCGTTTGTTTCTTAAAAATGTTTCGCCCTCTAAAAGGGTGGTATGTTTCATTCTAAATAATTCGCACTTGCCAATGGTGGAGGGCATTGCATTTTATGCCCTGTATAAATCGAGAGTGCTGATAATGTCCTGTAAAGCAGATGACTTTTGTGTATTTATAGGGCTACCAGATGAAATTTAAAAACAGTCGCCTCGTATTGTTATCCAATTTGAAGTTAATTTTTTCATTGTTTTGTGGAGTAATCTTAAGGAAATATTACATTATTAAAGCTACATGGTCAGCAATATAAAAAATTGCATTCAATGTTAGAACAGTGTTAAAATAGTTTTTTTTTGGTATAAAAAAAGCGTGCAAAAAATGAACTCGAAAAATTAGCGATCTGACAACACCTTTGAACAAATTGGTATTGCCTCATTCATATTCTTAATAAAGGGTATGCCCTGCCCTTTTTAATATTTGTGTTATGTTCTTCTCAAATAAAAAATGACATTACAACAGGGTTGGTCAAAAATTTTTTTAATGCACTGTGAGAGGGTGACATTTTCTTTGTAGAAAAGAAAACACCATTAATCTACTTATTGCCACTGTTAAAGGCGAAAAGTGGCACTGCTAACAGTGTGGGTTTGCGTCTTTCGTTTTTAAATTCGAATTTATCTTCACACACATCTGGAATTTATGGTTCTAAAGTCTTTCTCTTCCGTATTTCGAATTTGTTATACTTTTAACTAAAATTTATATATATTGAGCAGTTCTATATTATATTCCCTGACGTTATATCGTTTTTTTTTGGGTTTTTTTTAAATTTTTTTCATTGAAAATGAAAAATAATGTTGGAACCAAATACATGTCACAACCACAGAAGTATGTACCTAAAAAATTTTATTTAACTTTCGATAAAAAGTTTGATAATAGCATATAATCTTAAATTAGAGAAATATAGAAAAAATTAACCACATACGTACATATAATTATATCAAAATGCCAATAAAAAATGAGATTACATGCTACTTGACATTCGTCATTTATTTTTTTATTAAAAGAAATGGCGAAAAAAAAAACTTTTAATTATGAGATGAATAATTGATTTTTTTCGAATTTAATAAACAATTAAGTCTCTATTAATTAAACACCTTACTTACGTACTTAATTAGTCATTAAAACCCTTTAGTTAGAATTTTCTCACTTATCAACTAAGTGTTGGTTATTTCGGGAATTATTTCAAATGATTTTCTATTTCCACCATTCTAGCATTTGATGGGTTTATGTTACGTTTTCTATAAGCTGTACCTAAAGAATCTTCGCATATTAAGAGTCTTCTTTCCCATCATCATATGTCTTCACATCTAAAAATACGTTGAGTTGTAAGTACAGGTTGCAATGAGTATGCGTACAACGTTGACATCAAACTCATACCATTCGAAATATGTTTGATTCATAAGCCTATTCATTTAGATTCATAACTTTAGAAAAGTATATACTTATAAATGATTCGACTGACTCGAATCATTCATCAAAATTTACAGTCTTCGTTGTTGTTGCATTTACAACTAAAGGAAAAAGACACATAAGCAAAAAAGACAGAGCAGCAAGCAGAGCAAACATACAACCTTTTAGTGAGTATTTTAGTCGGCACCAATGTCCCACAGGGAAGATCATCTTTGGCTTTTTACACACATAGGGCACGAACATCAACAATGTTCGTTAAAAAGAGCGTAAAAATGCATTCAGTTGCTTGTCAGCTTTCAGTGAAGTAGGTTCTCGTCGCTTCTTTTTAAAATTTTTTGTATATCAATTATACACCCAAAGAAAAATTACAATAGGATTCACTATTTTCTAATGAGATTCACTAATAACAATGAGAAATGATCTCCATTTTTGGAAGAATATTTGTCAAGTTAAATACGCAGTCTTTAGAGATTTGGCGCTGTACATTTTCCATTTTCCACTACATAAACATATTAATAGGTTACACAAGAAAATATTACTAATATTTTTCCTCTGGGTTATACACATGCCTCTTACAAATACACTCACATTTTTATCATGTTCTCTTTGTGCCGACCAGAGATCAGCAACGAGTATTCAAAACGATGAGTAGATTCGAGTCATACTTATAATTTCAGCTACTTATACGCATTCATACTTATTTTAATATCATACTCATACTACTCATATTCAAAGTTAGAAATACTCATCGTACGCATACTTAACAATACGCACGATGTTGTTGATTTCGACTCTCCATGATTCAACATATACACGAAGCACAAAATAACTATGATTCGAGTACGAACACCACAATACTCGCTAGAAGGTTGTGTGTGTGCTTTGCTTGCTGTCTTTGTATTTTCTTTTCTCTTCTTTTGTAAATGCAACAATAACTACTACTGTAAATTTTGATGAATGATTCGAGTGACTCGAATCATTCGTAAGTATTATAAGTATTTTTCTAAATTTATGAATCTGAATGAGTAGGCGTATGAATCAAACAATGAATCGAATGTTATGAGTTTGATGACAACGTTGTACTCATACTCATTGCAACCTATACTGATAAATCAATGTTGTAGCAAGTACGAATGAATCAGAGTAGTTGAATTTTAATACTCTTGACTCACTCATACTCAAAATTTCATAAGTACTTATGAGTAGCGAAAATACGATTCATTGCTGATCTCTGGTGCCGACGTCTGTTCATACGCGATTCATACTTATTTTTTGATTCGTGTATATGTTGAGTTTGGGAGAGTCGAAATCAACAACAACATCATACGTGTTGTTAAGTATGAATATGATCGAGTACTTCAAACTTTGAATATGAGTAGAGGGGTTCCATGATATTAAAAGAAGTATGAATGCGTATAAGTATGATTCGATTCTACTCATCTTTTTGAATATTCATTGCTGATCTCTAGCTCACACCATGACTCTGGCACCATTTGACCCCCTAAGACTTTTTCTCTATTCTCTGAGCTAACGAAGAGTTGGCTTGGTGTAGTGGTTAAAGCGCTTGACTACAAATCTGAGCAATTGAGGTTTAAATTTGAAACATGAAAAGTTCTTCGCCATTGCTTTAGTATTTTAAAAGCTAACAGACGGCACCTCAGGAAACCTCTTACGGCTTAGGCAGAATATCATTTTTAAACAGCATAACAAACACAGGCAGCGCCGCCACCATTTAAAAAAGAGTCAAACTCAATTAGCAAGGTTTCTTTTCACTGCACCTAATACAATAAATCATTACATTTCCATGGAGGTCATTATTTCTCTCCGGCGATAAGAGATCAATCGGCTGTTTAAGTAAAAAGACTGGGTTAATCAAACTGAAACAAAGCAAAGAAATAAGACGGTGGCGGAAAGGGAAGTTACATATGTGACAGTTCCAAGTTTTTTAAAGAAGCGAAAAGCGATATCAAAAGAGAATCCCGAATACACCCATGAAAAATCAAAAATTTGCACAATTATGCGTCGGCAACATAATTTCTCTATGCCCGAATTCACACATAAAAGGGCAGAGATTTGTAGTGTTTGAGGAGATAAAGACTGTAGAGTTATGTTTAGGAAAAGAAACTATTGGATATGGATGACTAAATATTACATACATATGCACATACATATTGCAAAGAAAAAGCATGGGTACTCTGGAAAAAAAAATCTGCCGTTTACTATAAAAAATTATTGAATAATTTTGTGTTTTGTTTTTTTCCTTCTGTTTTGTTTTGATTATTCATTATTGTCGATTACAGTTATGATTTCTCTAAAATCACTTATTCATAATGGCATCATTATTATTATTATTGTTGTTATTTTTATTTTTCATTCCAGATATATAACTCGATCACAGCGTACCAATGAGTCAAGATCATCACCAGCCATAGTGGCACCTCTAACAGAACAAGAAACTGTAACAGCAACGTCGCAACCAAATCAACAACAAGAAATTCAAACGAACACAGAAACAACAACAACAACGACCACAGCAAGATCTCCTTCAGCAACGACATTTGAAACAAACGGTCATACGATTAAAACGAACGGTGAAGAAAAGACAACATCATCAGAAAAAGAACCAGTTGAAGACGAAAACAAAGAAATAATGACCAATAATTCTGGTAAAAAATCAAAAACGACCACTGCAACGGCTGCAGCAGCTGCTGCAACAACAGCAACAAATGCTAAAGAATTGAAATTAATAAGTGACGACGATACAACAACAGCAACAACAAAATCATCATCGATTACTTCAACTATGGCTGCTGCCGCCACAACTAATGCTGCTGCTGTATGTTCAAGTACCACAGGTAAAGAAAAACTGTTTTTCTTATTTGTTTTCTGTTTTTGTTGTTATTTTAAATTGTTTTTATTTTTATTTTTATTGTTCATTTGATTATTCTCTTTTATTTCAAATGTAAATCGTTGTTATTTTTGTTTTGTTTTGTTTTTCAATGATTTTTACACAACGCAATTGTTATTGTTACTGTTGCTATTGCTGTTGCTGTTAATGAATGCACGTTACTTTACTTTTCACTCTCTTTTGTTGAAGCTTTTTTTATGTTTTTTTCTTCTTTTTTATTATAATTTGTGTTTGTTTTTATTCTTTCTCTATTTACTTTTCACAATAGATTACAACTCTTTATTTGTTTTTTGTTATTGTTTTTGTTTTTCTCTTTTTTTTTTTTGTGCCCTAAGTAGGTATGTAAAGTGTGGTTGTTTTTGTTTTTTTTTTATTAATTATTGTAGCTTGTTGTACATGTAATCTCTCTTTTCTGTTTCCATGTATTTTGTTTTCTCATTTAAATCTGATTTATTTTTCTTGAATTTTTTTGGTTTTTTTTTTCTTAATGTTACTGTTGTTATTGGAAATTCTTATCGGTCGTTTAAGTATTCTTGTTGTCTTTCTTCTTTTTTCACTGTACACTGTACCCTGTACACAGTGTACACACAGGCTATTTGTTGTTTTTACTGTGTTTCATTTGAAATTGTTTCAGTTATTGCTGTTAAGACTTTTTGTTGCTGTCTTGTTTTTTTTCACTTTTCAATTCTTCTTCATTTTTAATTTAAAATTAAAAAATGTTTTGCTTTTTATCTGTGTAAATATTTAATTTTTTTTTTTCTTAAATATTTATTTTTAGTTTTCGTTTTTTTTTAGTTTTTTTCATTTTATTATTGATCATTTTCATTTGATTTTTTGTTTTTATTGTTGTTATTGTCGTTTTTTATGACACCAAAGTAAGGTCTTGTTTAAAAGTTCAGAGCCAGTGTTATTGTTTTAAACGGCATTCTAACGATTTTAATCTTTAAAAGTGAAAACACCGTTTGGGGCTAATTTAATAGGTATAAACTTTAGGGCCTGTTTAAAATGAAAAGTTGAATGTTTTTATTATAATATACTAGCTGACCCGACAGACGTTGTCCTGCCCAAATTAGAAAAAATGTTTGTGTTCGATTTGTGAATTTGTGAGAAGCTGTTTGAATTGTGTAAAAATAGTGAAAAAGGGAAAAACCACGTACTTTTAAATGATAATTTTTATTTATGTAGGTTTGAGGTGTGTTTAAATTACATTTGATTTGAAAATATGTACAATATTGTGTTATATTTACATTTTGATTGAAAGATCGATGTTCAGGAACCAATTAAAATAAAGAAATACTTTTTCTGTTGCTTTGCAGTGATATCGTAGTTTCCTTCATTGAAATGCTTTATGATACACGACATTTTTAGTTTTGTTGCCTGGTGCGTAAATAAATAATGCTGATGGTGTTCCGACACGGGAACAGGCGACATACAATTGACCATGCGAGAATCATGGATTTTCAAGGTTAATGCCGCAAACACGCAATGACTGCCCTTGAGATTTATTAATTGTCATAGCGAATGCAAGCCGTACTGGAAACTGCAATCGTTTAAAATCGAATGGCATGTCGGTCAGAGCCATTGGGATCCGTGGTATCAAAACGTCTTCTCCTTTGTAATTTCCTTTAAGTATTGTTGCTTCGATGACGTTATTTATCAGGTTTTTTACCGCAAGTCGGGTGCCATTACAAAGACGTGGTTGGTTTATGTTTCGTAACATAATGATTACCGATCCGACTTTCAGTTGGAGATTGTGAGGCGGTAATCCGGGTAATTCCAGCGAGTTTAAAAACTCGGTTGGATAGTTGACAACATCATTTTGGGAAGTAACGGAATCCACCGATTTGTACGTCATCAATTCGACAGCAATTTCACTTTGGATCTTAAAATTCAATTTTAACGGATTTTATCTACTATATGTACATAAAATTACCCGACGATTTAATAAAAGTGGGCGAATAAGTGGGAGTATCAGTGGGCGTGGACAATTTTTCTTTCTGTAAGTAACTTTTGTAAACTATTGAGAACATTTAAAAAAAAATAAGACAAATCCGTCCAAACGTTCCAAGATTTTAGATAAATCGAAAAAAAGTGGGCGTAAAAGTGGGCGTGGTAAATTATTCTTTCAGTAAAACTTTAAATTTGATTACTACGAACATGTTTAAAAAAAATTTGCCAAATCGGTGCAGCCGTTTTCCGATTTTAGATAAATCGAAAAAAGTGGGCGTAAAAGTGGGCGTGGTCAATTTTTCTTTCCGTAAAAACCTAAGTTGGACTATGACGAACATTTCAGTAAAAAAATTGTCCAAATCGGTCTAGCCGTTCTCAACTGATGCAATTACCAACGAACTACAATTGATTTTTATTTATATAGATTTATAATATGTGTACATACAGTTATGCTCAAAATAATAGGAGTGCCCTTCATTTGAAAGCAAAGTTTAAAATTATGAAAAATAAAAAAGTAAATATCAAATTTTTTTGACTTAAAATTTATTTCTAAATCATTTTCTAATTTTTTAACACTTGATTATTTAGTTAAAACTACGAAAACAAATAAAGCTTACTCTCAAAATTAATTGTTCAAAATAATTGGAGTGTTAGCACACAATCTAATAATTTTTAAACAAAAGGCACAAAAATTTGATATTATCTTAAAATAGTATAGCTATTTTAGTATTTGGTTGAATAACCTTTGTTTTTAATGACTTCAGCACATGTACGAGGCATTGAGTCAATAAGATCTTGGCATCTGTTTAAAGGAATTTGATGCCACGCATCCGCGCATTGTGATCATCCATAGTTCTTCTGCATTTGAAGGTTGTTTCTCTGCAGCATACTTTTTAACATCTCCCCATAGATGTTCCATGGGATTCTAGGCTATTTATTTACATTTACAATGTGTAAAATAACTTAAAATAGCTTATTTACTACACTACGTTAGGGCTACATAGAAAGAAAAATTAAGTTTAATATTAGTTAATAAGCCCTAGGCCGGCCAAATAACGGTTCGTCAAGTAGCAGTGTCAGTCATGTCAACCAAAGGGGAATGTCAGAGCGACAATCAAACGGCATATGCTCTGGATGATTGTTGCCTTGAAACCTCTGGTGTCTGTCCAGTTTCAACGGTTCGTCAGGTAACTATAGTTTGTCGAATAACAGTGCCGAAGAGAAAAGGGGGATTGAGTCAGAACATCAGTCAAGCGGTATGCGCTCCGGATGGCTGTGGTTCTGCTGGTCCTTGCTATTAATCAAGGTGGGTTGAGTCAGAACGACAGTCAAACGGCATGCGCCCCAGATGACCGTGGTTTCTACTGGTCCTTGCTATTGCCTCTGCACAGTCAGTCAAATCAACCAAAGGGGAGTGTCAGAAGAACAATCAAATGGCCTACGCACAGGATGATTGTGGTTCTGAGGTCTCTGGTGTCTGTCCAGTCACAGTTGCCAATGTCAAGTCCCAGTCAACCAAAGGGGAATGTCAGAGGAACAATCAAATGGCCTACGCACAGAATGATTGTGGTTCTGAAACCTCTGGTGTCTGTCCAGTCACAGGTTCGTCAAATTATCGTGTTAGTTGAGTCAACCAAAGGGGAGTGTCAGAAATGGCCTACGCACAGAATGATTGTGGTTCTGAAACCTCTGGTGTCTGTCCAGTCACAGGTTCGTCAAATTATCGTGTTAGTTGAGTCAACCAAAGGGGAGTGTCAGAAGAACAATCAAATGGCCTACGCACAGAATGATTGTGGTTCTGAAACCTCTGGTGTCTGTCCAGTCATAGGTTCGTCAAATTATCGTGTTAGTTGAGTCAACCAAAGGGGAGTGTCAGAAGAACAATCAAAACGGCCTACGCACAGAATGATTGTGGTTCTGAAACCTCTGGTGTCGGTCCAGTCACAGTTGCCAACGTTTTACTGGCGGTAAACAAGTCACAAGTGTGGGAGAACCACACCACCCGTGACCTGCTTATGTTTATTAGCTCAGTCGATGTCACAATATCGACCTGCCTTACCAGCAACTCGTCACCAACTGCCCCGACCGCTGAAGACATGCTTGCTTTAATACACAAAAGAAATGAATAACGGATCGAACATGATCGAACCTCAAACAAGTTGTGTCCAACGTTACAACTTACTAATGTAAGAGCAAGCAACAATTGAATTCAGCAGAGAAGTCTTGTAGGTCAAATGAGAGTCGAACGACAACCGTTATCCCTAAAAGAATATTTCTGAAAAGAGAACATAAAACCTTAACAACATTAATAAATATTTCAAGCACAATGGGCTTGTTATGGCTTATTCTAAAATAATTACAACAGTTTTATTAAATAATAATCCATACAGCGAAAGAAAAAATGAATTAACATTAATTCATAAATATGTGTCCTAAAGTGGTGTTGTGTAGGCAAAAATGAGGCCCCCGACTTTTGTCGTCATAAAGTTTATCTTTTTGCCTAAAAAGGAAAGTTTTCAATAGAAAAAATCTAAGAACCAAAGGAGTGGTAAGATCGTAATCCCTTACAAAGAAGGCAATAGTTTGAATACTATTGTCAATTTAAAACACAAAGAGAACATGATTAAAATGTGACCCAGAGGAAAATTGTTAGTGTAACCTAATAATATGTATATGTAGTGGAAAATATAGAAAAAATGTACAGCGCCAAATTCCTAAAGACTGTGTATTTAACTTGACAAATATTCATCCAAAAATCAATCTCAATTCTCATTGTTATTAGTGATTCTCATTGAATATTAATGAATCCTACGATAATATTTCTTTGAGTGTATAATTAAAATCTAAAAAAAAGCATCACGAATGCATTTTTAATCTCTTTTTTTTTTACTAACATTGTTGATGTTCGTGTTCTATGTGTGTAAAACACTGAAGATGTTCGGCCCCCGGGGGTTATTGGCGCCCCGACCTCTGATCTAAAACAGTATCTTATGTAAAATGTAACAGCATTTTAAGGTATAGGATACAAGATGTAGAAGTATAGGGAACAGCAAAAGTCTTAGTACGGCAATATATTTTAGCAATTTCATGAATTTTAACCAATAGTTTGTATAAAAAATTAAGGTTTTTATATTTATTTTATTAATTTATTTCTGTTTTATTATAAAACAAACAACTTTTTAATGTTTTTCATAAAACAAAAGAAAAATAAGGAAAAATTTCAGATGACTCCATAGGTACCCCCAAGGAGAACCCTGAGTAAATTTAAAATTCAAAGGCCTAATATATGAAAATGTTATCCCTTGTATTTAATACAATATCCCTTAAGGTCAAGCAGTCCATTTAATGCATTTGGAATTGAATGTACAATGTATTTTTGTTTAGTGTTTTCTGGTGGCACCATGAGCAAGTTTTTCGGTTGACTTTTGTTTGAGGTTTAGCGATCACGTAACCGTTCTTTCAAATGATCTCCTAAATACTCTCTTGAAGTCATATCGGGACTTTGTGCAAGAGTATTAAGCCTGTGGTGTCTTTTTTTTTTTCGTCGAAATATATTGGAGTACTAAGACTTTTGCTGTACACTGTATAAGAAGTCTATCACATACATCAGCTTGGGATTGGAGATATCTCTCCGGTCTATAAACCTTAAATATGGGACAGCGCTACTTAGATCCGAGTTATATTTGCTGTACTGACTCATCAAGAATTTTGTTTTAAATTTATGACACAAATAAACTTTTAAAATCACTAAAGGTGTCAGAAGAACACCCTCTTGTGGCGAAGAATTATGCTCCCGAATTCGGTCCCCTTTTCTTTGAATTATTTTAAACTTTTTTTATAGGAAAACTAGCTGACCCGACGAACTTCGTCCCGTACAAAATTGATTTTTTATTGCCCAAAAGAGGTCACATTATATATTTATTGTAATACGCTGCATAAAACAGTTATATAAAAATAACTAACTTACTGTAAGTGTGGGGATTTACTTATAATCGAAAGCGTTGTAGTTATAAACCATCGAATTAGCCGACTTATAGGTATCTCTTAA
Source organism: Sarcophaga caerulescens (assembly GCA_927399465.1). Taxonomy (NCBI): domain Eukaryota; kingdom Metazoa; phylum Arthropoda; class Insecta; order Diptera; family Sarcophagidae; genus Sarcophaga; species Sarcophaga caerulescens. The sequence continues at coordinate 100,032,224 of OV656867.1, read as the reverse complement.
AGGGAAAGGGTTGCCACGCCCATTTTTGGTGAGTTTGTCGATATCGACTCTACGAACTTACCCACCAAAGTGCATTCGTCTATGATCACTATGTCCCTAAATATTAAATTTTGAAGGTTTGCCACGCCTACTTTCTGCTATATCGATTTTTTTTTAAACTTTCTAAGCCTGATAAACTTTCGAACAAAAAAGAATGATTAAAATCGATTCAGTAGTTTAAGAGTTATAGGTATCTATCACTTGAAGGGGGAGGGTTGTCACGCCCATTTTTGGTGGGATTGTCAATATCGACTCTACGAACTTACCCACCAAATTTTATTCATCTACGATCAATATGTACTTAAATATTCAATTTTAACGATTTGCCACGCCCTCTTAACATTTAGGGATATGAAAAATAGATGTTGTCCGACTCTCAGATCTACCCGATATGCATAAAAAATTTCATGAAAATCGGTCGATCCATTTCGGAAGAGTTTAACCACTAACACCGTGACACGAGAATTTTATATATTAGATGAAAATTTTCAAGTGATTTTAGTTCGCTCTAAGACGGATAGTAAATGCGATATTAAAGCTTAGAAGGCTATCCTAAGTTCGGGAAGACTGAGTGATTCTTATTGTGGACGCAGTCCACTTTCTCCCCAAACCTGTTCGGTTGATTAAAAGCCTCTTCGAAAGCATTTTGTACGTAATTGAGCTCTTTTTTGTCTTTTCCTTCCACATATTATTGCAGGTAATAAATGGCCTAAAATCTCTGTCTGTCCATCATAGACTAAGCAAAAGTTTACATGAAATGATTTGGTATAGACAGGCCGTTTTTAATTTTTTCAAAAAAAATTAATTATTTATCCGTTAAATACGAATCAAGTTTCTTTCTGTTATATTTATGGGACTTTTTTTTCCAAATGCAGTTTGTATGGGTATTGGGGTATGGGAAAAGAAATTCAAAAAACCGGCAGATATAAAAATGTTATGTCACCATGTCATGGCATTTCTAATTCATGTGAAATTCGAATCTCTTTCTTTTTATATTGTTTGGATGATTGAACCAGTTTTATTAGCTTTATACGTTGCATGAATGATTTGAATTTGTTTTTTGGGGACTTTTTAAAACGACTTAAACGTGTAAACAGACAATAATTATTGCAAAACAAACAAATATACTTAAGAAAACAAAACGAAATAATAATATTATATTATATTGTATTTATTACAATACATATTATTATTTATTATTATTATCGTTAAAGAAAAAGAGTTTTTAATTTTATTTATTTTTTTAATTCGTATAAACAGCCGAGAAAATAAACACTTTTATTGTTTGGATTTCAAGAAATATGGAAGGAAAACAAAGCCAAGTGAAACCAAATATACAAACCGACTTGACTGACTGACAGACAGACAGAGACATTACGTCTTTGTCATAGCCAAAGACGTTATTGATTTATTTATTTTATTTTATTTTTTAAATATTTATCATATTTTTATAATGGGTGATTTTTTAAGAGCTATAGGAAAATTTTTCAAAAAAAAACACAAAATTCAGAAAAATTTATGAAATCTTTATTTGAATCGATAGTACGGTCCATATAATTTAATGTTTGAAGATTATTTCATGCAAATGTTGACCACGACTGCGCCTCAAATGGTCCATCCGCTTAGTCCAATTTTGGCATACTTTTTCCAACATTTCGGCCGGTATCTCACGAATAAATGCTTCAAAGTTGTCTTCCATTGCGTCAATTGAAGCGGGCTTGTCTGTACAGACATGAGCTTTAACATAGCCCCACAAAAAATAGTCTAAAGGTGTTAAATCGCACGATTTAGGCGGCCAATTGACCGGTCCCGAACGTGAAATAAAATGTTCACCGAACTCGCCTCTCAATAAGTCCATTGTTACGCGTGCTGTGTGGCATGTGGCACCGTCTTGTTGAAACCACATGTCATGCAAGTCAAGCTTTTGCATTTTGGGCAAAAAAAAGTTGGATATCATCTCACGGTAGCGCTCACCATTCACAGTTAAGTTACGATTCGCAGCATCTTTGAAGAAATACGGTCCAAATGATGCCACCAGCCCATAAACGGCACCAAACTGTGACTTTTTCTGGATGCATTGGTAGCTTTTACAATGCTTCTGGCTGATCTTCACTCCAAAATCGACAATTCTGCTTATTTACGTATCCATTGAGCCAAAAATGAGCTTCGTCGCTGAACACAATTTTTCGATAAAGAATTGGATCTTCGGCCAACTTTCCAAGAGCCCATTTTGATAATAAAATTCAATGATTTGCAAGCGTTGTTTGTTTGTAAGACGATTCATGGTTAAATTATAGACCAAACTGAAGATGTTTGACAGTGAAACAAAACACGAAACGTGCGTGAGCTGTTTAAACCAGTGTTGCCAAAAAGATAATAGCTAAAAAAATCACCCTTTACATTGAAATTTACATAAATATGACACATTATTTTGATGCCTCGTTTGTTGGTTTGCTTGTGACTGCTGCCGCGGGAGCAGTTTCGATACTTCGCTTGACAGCCAAACATTTTAAGATTGTCTGTCTTTCTGTCTGTCTGTCTGTCTGCCTGTCTATAGGGCTAATAAAATATTCACAAGCCTTTTGTCTTTTCTTTGTAACTAATAAATAGGAAAAGAGTGAATTTTTTTACCTTACCTTACCTGCCAAAGGTTTATGATTACGTGTATGTGTTGTGTTACATGGTTACAAGCTAAGAAATTAGCTGGAAGCCATAAAACTGTCATATTTTGTAAGAAAAACAATTTTTTTATTTTTTTTTTATTTTTCAATTTATTATTGGGTTATTAAAAATACCTTTAAAAACTTGAAAGACATATGTATGTACATAGGCAAGAGAAAATGCCAAATGCCATAATGACATAATTTGTAATTTCTAACAAAAAAAAAAAAAGGGAAAAAAGAAAATCAAAATAAAATATTCATATTATGGAAAATATGTGAAAAGTATCTGTTATTTATGTATTTACATTAGCCGAGAGTGATGTATTAAATTATTAAATCGTTTTAATTAAGGAGAAAATTTTAAACAAACACAATTGCATACAAAAATGTTTACACAAATTACATTGTATTTCCTGGAAGATATAATAGGACTGGAAGTCGCCGTAGTCTAGTAGGTAGTGTGTTGGCTTATTAGACGGAAAGCCAGGGTTCGAGCCCCAGGCCAGACATCAAAACAAAATACAAAAAATATTTTTTCGGCGATTTCCTCTCAGCAGATTTCTGGCAAAAACTCTGAGAAGTAAATAAAATTGCCATGAAAAGTTTCTCAAAAAATCTGTCGTTCGGAGTCGACTTTAAACTGTAGGTCCCGCCGCTTATGTATAAAATTAACACACACAACATAAGTGGTGTGAGAAACTAGGTCAATAATCCTGACTTAAGGGTTGTAATGACCAATTATGTATGTACAGCTATGGACATTAAATTAGCACAAAACTTCATTATAAAAACAATCAGATTTTTTATAGTATTTTAACTTAAGATGCATATTCTTCTTTAAAAAAAAAAAACAAAAATTTTGGCGAAATTGCCAATCGTCTGCTCATTAAGACCTGCAACATATCAAACGCTAGATTTTAGCTGGACAGTAAAATAGCACAAAATTAAAATTTCTGGAATAAAAATAATATATTTTAATAAATAGTAAAAATATTAATGTTTTCAGTTTATTTGATCAATATTTAGTAGAGTAGCCTCTATTTTCAAGCACCACGTGGCATCTAAGGGACAAAGTTCTTTGGAAAAGATTTTTGGGAATCGAGTACCAAGCGTCCCGTATTCCAATCCACAAATCGTCCAAATTTTTGTACTTTTGTTGAGCAATAGTACATTTCACATCGTTTCAGAATTTTTCTATCGAATTTAAGTCAGAACTTTGCACCGGCCAGTCTAAAACGGGAATAAGCACTTTATAAAATCAATCCTTAGCCAGCTTAGATGTGTGTTTGGGGCCACTATCTTGCAAAAATATGAATAAAACTGGCATGTATTAAAAGCTTATGGTTCCATTTTGTTCTCTAGAATGTCCAAATACTGATAACGGTCCATTTTTTCATTAATTTTCACAATAGGACCTACACCGTGCCATGAAAATGCTCCCCACGTCATTGTGCTTTCTCGACCATGCGTTATGATCCTTTGAGTATAGCGTTGATTTAATTCTGGCCGTTAAACAACCACTCTACCATCTGGTCCCATACGATTTAGCATTGTTTCATCACTCCGAAATATTTTTTCCAGAATGGGAGATCTGTACCCTTGTGGATGCGAGCAAACGTTAAACGATTGACTATATTTTTCTTTTGGTAGAAGTGGCTTCTTTCGGTAAAAGCGTCCAAAGAGCTTGATTAAGACGTCATCGTATGTACCTGTCCGATAAATTTAACCTAAATTGAGAATTAATTTCGTTCAAAATATCGTGTGACGTCATGAAAGGCTCCTTCTTTGACTTCCGGACAATAGCACGGTCCACGACTTCGGTTGTTTCCTTGACACGTGGCTTTCGTTTTTTTGTTTTCTTCGACATTATTATGTTTGCTTTAAAGGAAATGATCACGTCATAAATCATTTTTCGCGAGCAATTCGAAATCTCAGCAATTTCAGCCAGGTTTTTCCCATTATTCTACTAGTCAACGATAATGAGCTTCTCCTCTGGCGAGCAATATTTTCAACGTCCCATTTTTTAAAAAAATTACTATAAATGCCATAAAATTAAAAGAATATACCGTAAGAATAAAAATACTTGAACAAAGCTTGTACCTATTCACGTTGTGCTAATTTACTGTCCAGCTCGAATTTAGCTACTGATACAAATTAGCAGTCAAAACAAAAAATTTTTACGATAACGGTAATATTTTTTGTTAAACAACAGCTAGATGTCATCGTGCAACATTCCAGACCAAAACAATTGGATACAAATGAGAACAAATTCACAATTAAACTATAAATGAATTTTGTGCTAATTTAATGTCCATGGCTGTATGTATGTATAATAGGACTGTTTGGCTTACTGGTTTTTATAGATTCTTTATTACGTATGGTATGGAAAATAATTTTGTATTTAATTTTAATTAAAATTCTTTATTATTCGCTTAATTCTGTGTACCACTGTTCACAACTTGATGTAAACAACAACAATTGCTTTATTTGTTACTCCTGTGTTTTACCCTTTGCATAAATAATAACAATTATTCGACAGATCTTTGTAACGGAGATCTTCAAACCACGATTACTCTCTTCAAATGCACCGCGTCTTCACACTAGACTGTCTGAACTGCACTCACTCCAAATTACAAGATTGTTGGTAGTTCGCCCGTTTATTATTATATGTTGGTGAGATGGATCTTGACTTTATGCGCGGCGCTTTGCAGTTTCTTTGAAAATGACCGCCCTTTCCACAGTTATGGGGGTCGCCGTGGTTTAGTAGGTAGTGTGCTGGCTTATTAGACGTAAAAGCCAGGGTTCGAGTCCTCAAAAAATACAAAAAGTATTTTTTCGGCGATTTCTTCTCAGTTTCTCAAAAAATCTGTCGTTCGGAGTCGACTTTAAACTGTAGGTCCCGCCACTTATGTATAAAATTAACACACGCAACATAAGTGGTGTGAGAAACTGCGGGCTTCTTGGTTACGATTGCCTGTAGACTGTCTAATGGTGAAGGTATAGCACTGGCCATTTTATAGTCACCTAGCAGCAACTCGTTTCCTTGCCGTTCGCATCTTCCCCCTTTCCTAAAAAAACCTGCTCAATGCACTGCATAAGTAGGGGTCATCCCCTGAGTGCTGGTTTCATTAAAAAAAAAAAAAAAGTTAAACGAATTAAGTTTGGCCTTTTGTCCGTTTTCTTCCAAAACTTGCTTCATCATCATCTTCATTCATCTTTATTTAAAAGGCATTCTTCTGCCTCCACGACTTTCATTTTTCGTGCGAGCAGTCTTCTGGGCTGCAAAGGTTGTCTTCTGTGTAGAACATACCCCTAGTTTGATGTCAGGGGGTCGCGTATACTATTAACAAACGCTTTGGTTCTAAAATTATCTATCAGTGGGTAGTTTTCTTCTGGGTATGTAAGCTGCACTAATCTCTCGACCTCCATTCCAAAAACTCTGAGTGTAAAAATAAAATTGCCTTGAAAAAGTTTCTCAAACATCTGTCGTGTTCGGAGTCGACTTTAAACTGTAGGCCCCGCCACTCACGTATAAATTTAACACACACAACATGCAGCTTTAAAGTCGATTCCGAAGGACAGATTTTTTGAGAAAATTTTCATGGCAATTCTATTCAGGGCCATAATTACAACTTGCCGTTAACTAAAGGGAGGATTTTAACGGGCAGATAAATTGTTTTTCATTATTATGAGTGCCCAATAAGATAGGCGTGATCGTTAAGCTAAAGGGAAGATCATCCTACCTTTAACATTCAAAGGTCACTTTATGTTTGAACTTGCCATATCATATACTATTTTCGATATGGCAACTTCAAATTTAAACAAAAATGAGCATATACAACAAAAAACGAAGTCCGCTGTTGCTACTGCGTTAAAAAAAAACTTGTTTAATTGAGCAGTTTTATCAATTTTGCTTCGGCACTGCCATATTTTAATTTTATTTTATCTGTAAGTTGTAATAACGAAAATCAGTTAAAGGTAACTTTACAGTTCCCTTTAGCTAAAGGTATCTTTAACTAAACCCAAGTTTAACGGCAAGTTGTAATAATGGCCCTTAAACTCAGAGTTTTTGCCGGAAATCTGCTGAGAGGAAGTCACCAAAGAAATATTTTTTCATATTTCGTTTCGATTTCGGAACAGGGGTTTGAACTTATAAGCCAACAGATCAACATACCTACTAGACTACGGACATTTAATAAAATCCCAAATTCTGACGTAAAAATTCTTAAATTTTTGAAGGAAAATGACCCAAATGAGATTGAATTTTTAGCATCCTAATCGCAAGATTTGCTTGATAATCAGAATGAAGTCGGCATAGTGTAGTAGGTAGTGTGTATTCTATGAGTATTGCGTATTAAAATAAACATCAGAGATCTATACACTTAAAACAGATGTCATGAACTGTATTCTCCACAAAATATCGACCCTGGGTCCTATCAAGGGTGCCATTTTGATACCATTTTTCCTATTGTACCTTACATTCCGGACATAAAAATGATGATCCTGCCAAAGTATAGATTTTACTCGAACCTCTTTTAGATGCGTTAGTTCTTCTGATACATTTTGGGTGTCAAAAAGTGTTTGTCTCAGGGCCTTAAGTCCTGGACAATGATAGAGAATATATACTTCGTTGTTATTATGAGCTCTGCACAAATCATTGTGCAATATCCTCAGCGTATGAAGGTGTGATATGAAGTCGCCGTAGTCTAGTGGGTAGGGTGTTGGCTTATTAGATGTGACGCCGTGGTTCGAACCAGAGATAAGCAACGAGTATTCAAAACGATGAGTAGATTCGAGTCATACTTATAATTTCAGCTACTTATACGCATTCATACTTATTTTAATATCATACTCATACTACTCATATTCAAAGTTAGAAATACTCATCGTACTCATACTTAACAATACGCACGATGTTGTTGATATCGACCCTCCAAGATTCAACATATACACGAAGCACAAAATAAGTATGATTCGAGTACGAACACCACAATACTCGCTAGAAGGTTGTGTGTTTGCTTTGCTTGCTGTCTTTGTCTTTTTTCTTCTTTTGTAAATGCAACAATAACTACTACTGTAAATTTTGATGAATGATTCGAGTGACTCGAATCATTCGTAAGTATTATAAGTATTTTTCTAGATTTATGAATCTGAATGAGTAGGCGTATGAATCAAACAATGAATCGAACGTTGTGAGTTTGATGTCAACGTTGTACTCATACTCATTACAACCTATACTTATAAATCAATGTTGTAGCGAGTACGAATGAATCAGAGTAGTTGAATTTTAATACTCTTGACTCACTCATACTCAAAATTTCATAAGTACCTATGAGTAGCGAAAATACGATTCATTGCTGATCTCTGGTTCGAACTCCAGCGCAGAAATCTCGAACTGAACGAAATATGAAGAAAAAAGATATTTCTTCGACGTTTGCCTCTCATTAGTCTGAAACATATTTAGTTTTTAAAGAAAATTACTTTAAATGCTAATAAAGGAAGTTCTTCATTTTTTTAATTGTGTTTAAAAACTAATTGAGTTTATTCTCTGGAGATGTGTATTTGTATTTTAATTAAAAAATCTTTATAATGTTCCTAAGTAAAGTGCTCCTTCACAATGGGGGAGGGCCATTTGTTTTGGCTTTAAGTGGCTTCTTTGCTGTGATAAGAAGGAAATTGAGTCGCTCAGTGCACAAATTGATTAACTCCATAAAACAAAAAGTTGAGAAATGCGATGAAGTAATGTAAATTGTCTTTTAAAATTCCCTTTACAATATAAATTCAAATATATATTGTAGAATACATAAATACATATATAGCTTTCATCTAATGGTATATAAAATTAATAAGAAAGAATAGCCAAAACAATAATGTCAGTAATGTTATAAATTTCTTGTGAATGGTGGAGTTAATCGATTTGGCAACTAAAAAAAGTAATAAAGTTAAATTAGTTATTTAAATTTTTAAGTTTAAGATTTTTTATTTATTGCAGAAAAACTTAGTTATTACATATTTTTATTACAAATTTTCCATAAAAATCAGTGTTTACAGTGCTGTTATAATATATTCTTTGTGATTAATTTATCAGTAGTATAAATAATGTACTCTTCATCAGACGTACATATGTAAGGACTCATCATTTCGATTTGTTCTTAAGTTTTTAAAGCAATTATGGTTAACAGGAGGAATGAATTTAAGCAGATCCATCCAGGGACCGTAACTGTTATAACTTTTATCGTAAAAGTCAGAAAATAATAATTATGTTTTGATCTTTATTTTTTCGAGCAGAAATAACAGTTATTTTTTGACTTTTATTTTTTCGAGCAAAAATAAAAGTTATTTTTGACTTTTATTTTTTCGAGCAGAAATTGAAGTTATTTTTTGACTTTTATTTTTTCGAGCAGAAATAAAAGTTATTATTGTTTTAATTCATGATGAATTCATAAAATTTATTAAAAAATTCTTTAAAACAATTAAAGTAAATTATGTTAAACAATTATTAGAATTAAGTTTTGCTATAAATATTAATAAATATTATGAATTCATCATGAATTAAAACAATAATAACTTTTATTTCTGCTCGAAAAAATAAAAGTCAAAAAATAACTTTAATTTCTGCTCTTAAAAATAAAAGTCAAAAATAACTTTTATTTTTGCTCGAAAAAATAAAAGTCAAAAAATAACTTTTATTCCTGCTCGAAAAAGTAAAAGTCAAAAATAACTGTTATTTTTGCTCGAAAAAATAAAAATCAAAAAATAACTATTATTTTTTTTCTAAAAAATAAAAATCAGATTTTTAAAAAGCATCACATTTTATAAAAATTTTGTTCAAGACAATCAAAATGGTATACTTGGTTTTGTTCTCCGACATTTCCTTGCAGTTGCTTTTTTTAATCAAAAATTCAAAAATAACAGTTATTTTCGGTCCCTGGATCCATCATGTCTCCCCTTTTTTCCCTTGTCACAATTTTGCCTTTATAATATAATAAAGGCTGATCTACATTTTTCATACTTTGTGGCCTACCTGCTACAGATTTCCTTATGTAAATTTCGTTAAATTTTAAATCTTCATTATAGTCATATTTGAATTGTATGAGATGGGGTTTTGACCTTTCTAACTTTATGCAGCGTATTTTAAGCCAATTTACTGGAAAACCTATAACGGTTGTTTTTCTGTTAATGATTGAGTTTTCTAAAGGTTTTGTTGAAAAAAAATTTTGGTAGGTCATTTGGATTAGATTAAATGGTGCTTTCTTTTTGCACTTTTTGATTATATTCATCTGGGGAATAAATGTTTTGAATTGTTTTTGCATTTCACTCAATAATGGCAAAATCTGAGTCATTAGGTAAATAGCTATGACCACTTACCAAAAATTTTATTTCAATTGACTCAGCTCTTATTTTCGTACTTTAAACAAGTTTCAATAAACTTAAGACAGTTTTAATATTTCTATTTTGCCCGGTACACAAATCAGAATATGTTATTATTTTTCATAGTTTGCAGCATAATTTTTAATTTTTTTTTTTTTTTTTTGTTAGACACGATTAAATTTCTTGAGATCCACAAGATCGTTCAGTTTCTGGCCAAAAAAACATGTGGCCTATATTTGTACTGAATTCATGACATATAATATATATTTTCGCTTATAATAAGCTACAGATGTGGTCAGTTTAGGAAAGACTAAAGCTTTTTCTAAGTCGAAAGAAAATACAAAAATTGTTTCTGATGCTGCCATTCGATCGGCACCAATTTGACTGCGAGCCCGTTCTGCCTCTTTTAAGTGGGTTTCCTAGTGATGCATTTGAATTGCGTTATTGAAACGATTTACATAAGGGTACGGAGTTAATCAAAATCTCTTCTGAAATAAATTACTTATTATTCAGTTGCCCAAAAAATTTTGTCGTTTAATGGTGTTAATCTTTACTATTTAGGAGAGTTATAATAAATATAAAAAGTTGTGACTATTCCAAGTGCTTTGCTACTTAAATTTAAGATTTTTCAAAAAGTGGAGTTAATCACTTTGTGCACTGAATGGCTCAATTATCAACGCTTACCAAAATCTACTTGAAATAAAAACAAATTAAACATCTTATTGAATATTAAATTGATGATATTGAAGATGTTAAAGGAAAATGATTTGATTTGAAGTGTTCCACTATACGATACTTATTTTCTTTTCATCTTTTTTTCTTTTTAGGGAAAGATATTGATAGTAATTGAGTTTTGTTTTTTTTTTGTTTTTTTTTTTAATTATTATCTCTTTGCTTTTATCATTGATATGTAATATTAATTAAAATTTTTTTTGTTTTCTTTAATTTTAGTTAGAAATCATTTATCAAACGTTTTTTGCTTTATTTTTTTAAGAATATTGTATTGAATCTTGCTGTTTTTGATGAATTTTTATTTGTTAATATTTCTATTTTTATACTATTTTTATGGAGTCTTAAACAACATCATCATCATCATCAACATCGTCTTCTTTGTTATTTAAATTAAATATTAGACAGCTTGAAGCTAAAAAGAATTATAAGTTCATAAATATTAAACAAAATATATAACAAAATATATACATACATATGTACATACATAGTATTTATGGATCGAATCAGTTATACCGGGTTATCCATTTCGTGGTTTCAAAAGTAAACGTAAATAAAACACATATAAAATATTTTTTTTCATAATATTTCTTTTTTATTGTAAAGTTTGAACGTTGCCATACATTATGTGTGAAACACTACATCATTTAAATGACCTCCACGCGAAGTGTTGCAAGCATTGATTCTTTTGAGGTAATTTTCGATCACTTTTTGACACATATTGGGCGGTATCTCAGCCATAACTTGACGAATGTTGGTTTTTAAGTGCTCAAGAGTTGAAGGTTTATCTGCATAAACACGGCCTTTCGCATACATACATACATAATTGGTCATTACAACCCTTCAGTCAGGATTATTGACCTAGTTTCCTAGGTCTTTCGCATAGCCCCACAAAAAAAAAAGTCTAATGGTGTCAAATCGCATGATCTTGGTGGCCAGTTGATATCGCCACGACGAGAAATTACGCGGCCAGGAAATGTCTCTTGCAATAAAGCCATATTCGCACTACTCCGTCTCTTCCACCTTCCTATAACCCATTTTCCTAAAACCTGCACAATGCACTGCATGAGTAGGGGCCATCCCCTGAGTGCTGGTTTCATCAAAAAAAAAAAAAAAAGTATTCTTCAATAGCAGGCAAAAAAAAGTCGGTTATCATATGACCATAACGCTCCGAATTGACGGTGACAGTCGTTCCATCGTCGTTTTCGAAGAAGTAAGGTCCAATCACACCTTCGGACCAAAGAGCGCACCAAACAGTGACTTTTTCTGGATGTAATGGCCTCTCTTCAATTACTTGACGATTCTCAGAACCCCAAATACGACAATTTTGTTTATTAACATACCCACCGAGTGTGAAATGTGCTTCACCGCTGAAAAAAAATTTTGTTCGAAAAATTGCCGATACGCACGATACGTGGCTGTGGCAGAATCACCATTTTTTGTAGTAGGTTTTGATGATTTTTATGCGTTGTGTAATAGTTAAGCGATCCATTTTCGTCAATGTCAGACTTTCAACTGAAAAGAAAAAAATTGCGTTCACAACTTAGTTTGACAGATGTCGAATTCCAGTTCCATACTTTTGAAACCACGACATGGATAGCCCTTTATTAATGTACACTGAGAGAAATAAACTTTTCTTGTATTTGGTTTCGTTGTTTTGGTTATACTTTTCTATTTCAATAGATTTTATTTTATTTTCTTTTGTTTTGTCGTTTTTTTTTTTTTTTTTATAGAATCCCATAATTTTTCCTTTCAATACATACCATTTTCTTTACACTGTGAAAATTTACAAACATTTTCACAAAAATATTGAAATTGTTTAAATTTTTTTTAAACATACCTATTGTTTTACGTAAGAACTACAAAAAAAAAAAAAAAAAAAAAAAAATACAAAGAAAATAAAAACCATAATAATCTTTAGCTTCTTCCTCTGCCTGCCCAACAATGTCTGTCTTGCAACATAAATTATTGGACCATCATCATCACCATCAACACCACCACCAACACCATCATCAAATGCAACAAAATCAATTGAATAAAATCAATGTCAATAATAAATCTAATATTCTAAATGGCAACAATTCTAACAATAATAATCATAATAATAATCTTAATAATAATTTAAAAAATTTAAATCTTAATAATAATCACAATAATCACAATAATAATAATAATAATAATTATGCCACGCCCACTGCTTCATCAGTACTTAAGCAACGTAAACAAAATACTTTGACAAATTGCAATTCTTCTACTGCAATACCTGCACCGCCTGCAAAATATCGCAAATGTCCTCTATCACCGCTTATAATCACCACCACAAATACAAATACAAATGCCTCATTATTTTCGAATAACTTGCATCAATTGACATCACCGTCTCCTCAGCATTTGACGATGGCACTCTCCTCCACGCACTTGTATTCGCCGGCCGGTAGTCCAGTTATGGGGGGTTGTTCGATTCTGTCGCCTCTATCACCAAATTCTACTTCAACATGCTCGTCATCAGTGCATTTAGTGCGTACCACGAAAACAACACGTTTACGTGCCGCCGCACTGGGTGAGTCTATACCTTTTGCAAAACAGAAAAATAAAATGAAAATCTAATGTAAACCCATTGAAATGAATCTAAAACCCATTTTTAATTAATTTTTTTTTTTAAATTGCCTCCTTGATATTAAAAATTAATGTAATTAAACCACCCCTCCCCCCCCTCTCTTCCAATAGAAAATTTTGTACAGTGTAGTCATATCATTAAATCATTAAATTTGTTATTCACCCTTATTCTGGTTGTCGTCGTCGTCGTCGCTGTCGTCGTCGTTACCAAAAATGATGTCGACAAAATCAGAGTCGACACAACACAATATCGACGGCGTATTGACTCACAGAATACCAAATGTGTGTCCGACAGTCATCTATAACTGTTAATAACGACAAACAGAATACCAATTTTAAACTGTCGACGCAAGACGACGTCGACGACAACAACCAGAATAAGGGTGATTGTTTCCTTAATTTTTTTGTTCCTAATTATTGGTTTACATTTTTTTTAACAAAAAAAAAAAGTTATTAAAAAATGTATGTTTAAAGGTGAAATGAGTCCAATTTTTTAAAATATATTTTTTTTCCATAAAAAAAGTAATAATTTTAACGGTTATATGCTTAACTAATTAATATTTATGACGATGCCATATTAATGAACTAAAATCAAAAAAAAAATATTCATTATATCGTACATATGTAGGATAGGATGTCAATAACTTTTCAGAAATTTTATTTTTTTGTAACAAAATCTTCGAAATTGTTCAACTAAATGGATCATAGTGGTTAAATTAACTTGTCGGGAATCGAAATATTCACCCTTATTCTGGTTGTCGTCGTCGTTGTTACCAAAAATTATGTCGATAAAATCAGAGTCAACAAAATCAGAGTCGACACAACACAATATCGACGGCGTATTGACTCACAAGATACCAAATGTGTGTCGACAGTCATCTATAACTGTCAATAACGACAAACAGAATACCAATTTTAAACTGTCGACGCAAGACGACGTCGACGACGACAACCATAATAAGGGTGATTAAATGTGTGTGAAGGTGAAGGTCAATTTTAATTTGAAAATCCAAGACGCAATCCATAAATTTTTAGCAGAGCCACATTTGGCTTTAACAGAGCAAAACAGAACAAAATTTGCCCTTAACAGTGCACTGTTAGCTATTTAATAGTATCCCTCTGAACAAGCCCACTTGTTTAGGAGTTAATTTTCGGAAATACTCTAGGACTATGAGTACCATACTATATACAAGGAATGTTCCAAGGCCTCTTAATATAATCAGCAACATAGTCACATATAAAGTGATATGGTATTGAGAAAATTAGCTTTGAAACTATCAATTTTTTGCTTGAAAATTCTCTAGAAGATCAGTGGCCATTTTGGAACATATAAGAAATAGTACACCATACAGACTATATGCAAGTATTAGTTCAGAGGGTCCTCTTTCGAACCGTGGTAGTGGGATAGCTGGAATAACTTGGAGAATCGAGATTTTTAATTTTGAAAAAATCGATTTTTAGCCAAAAATATAAGAAAATTCTCTAGAAGATCAGTGTAAAATAGTACACCATACAAACTATATGCAAATGGTAGTCCATCTTTAGAACCGTAATTGGAGGAAAGCTGGAATAATGCCGCCCCTCATTCCCACCAAGCATCCTTTACATTTCAACAGTTTTGTTCACAAATATTAATTATCATAATGAGAATTACATTTAATGTCAATAGCCTGAAATAATTGCAAAGTAGAAGAATAATCTACTATTGCCACTGTTAAACAAGTAACAGTGCTCTGTTAATAGCAAAGTTTACCCTGTTAGAGGCAAGAAGTGGCGCTGCTAAAAGTTTGTGGGTTTGTGTCTTTGGTTTTTAAATTCTAATTTGTCTTACACATATGTAAATTTGATTCCAATTATTTATAGAAGTAATTTTTTTATATTATTTACTTATGAATTTTTAAAACTGGATTCAAATTATTTGAAATTTTGACCAATTATGTTATGTATGTATGTTCTCACACCACTCATGTTGTGTGTGTTAATTTTGTACATGAGTGGAGGGACCTACAGTTTACAGTCGATTCCGAACGACAGGACAAAAATGCTAGGACAAATAGGTGAAAAGTTACACACATTTTAAAAAAACCCTGTATGACCAAAATGTCCAACTTTGACCCCCTCTAACTACGGCAGTTCTTGACTGATAGAGCTAAAAATTTGTGTCTGGCCTACTATCCAATAGTACTAACGTTGGTGCAAATTTCATCCAAATTGATAGACATCGATTTTACAAATTGGGTCACTTGACACGAAATTGCCCATATGTAAATCAAATTTTAGATTGGTTTTGATTCTTTAATGAATCAAGGACTAAATATCTTCATTGTTGAACCAGCTTTATGAACAATAGGTGGTTCTCAATCAACAGTTTATCATATTCTGTATTGTTTGGATCAGGAAGTAATTATTTCTAAATAAATTCTTCTAAACTGTTCAACTTCAATTGGTATTCGTTCATTAATAAACTATAAAACATAGTTTTGCATTTGAAAGCAAAACGATTTGATTATAAATTGTTTATTAATAAAATTTATCGACTAAAATTACAACACTTTAGTGAGTGGGAATTTCATAATAATAATAATTAATTAATAAACGAAATAAATTCATTAATTATATTAATAATAACAATTAATGTCTACTATTTACTTACTATTGAGGAATTAAATTTAATAACCCATTAAGTTTTAAACATTTTATTATAAAATTAAAATGGAAATTAATTGTAATAACGAGCACATGCATAATAATTTTCTTTTTATTTTGAAGTTTAAATTTCGTAGCAGGCTTGCCATAGAACAACAGCGCTTTTATATTAAAACTCTTATTTGTTATTGACTTATATTACTCACGTTACTCTCTCTCTCTCTTTCCTATCCTATACTCTGGCTTTCCATTCTTCTTTTCTTTTTAATTTCTACTAAAAAATGCACATCCTTTCTTAATAAACTAACCTCTCCTAGACATGTTTTACTAAATGTCCCGTTGTTTTTGCTTTTTTTTATTTCCAATTTTCACAGATAAGAAAAAGGACGAAGAAAAGCTACAGTTTCAGCAGCATCGTTATACCTCTCCCACATCACCAAAACCTTCACATTATGCTTACCATCAACACATTAAACGCACCAGTCCCGCAAGTTCACCGGAACAAACACAAAAACCTCCTAGTGGTGGTTCTGAAAGCGAACAGTGTAAATTGAACAATTCCGCCAATAGTTCGCCTACACATCGAGCCAACAAGAAATTGGTTCCTTCGGTATCGGTCTCAATGAAACAGAATCTTAGTGAAACTCAATGCACCGCCTCCCGCTCAAATAGTTTGCGTTCAAATAATCATTCACCCAAATCGCCCAAACTGAAATCGCCACCACAAACCACAGAGTGCACTGTTAAAATTACTGGCTCACCCAAAACGAAAACAAAATCGTCCAGCTCTACTTCCAGTTCACCTAAATCGTCACAATTAAACTACAATGAAAATGATTTAGATGATGATTTCTTGGAAATAAATGAATTGCCTCTGACTGATGATGGTAGTCCAATGAGCAGGCCACGTTGTTCAACCATGTATACAGAAGCGGAAAGATCAAAATCATTGTTGAGTAATGGTGGTCAAAGTGAAACGAAATTATTGGAATTGAGTCCCGTACATAAAAGTAGAACCGTAAGTTGATAATTGAATTTGTTGTAGACACAATGATTAATGGAGTTTTTTTTCTTTTTCATCTACAAAACAGTCAAATAGATCACCCAGACGCAATGAGGAACGCGATAAGTCTTCGAAACGTAAATCAAATCTAAATCGTGCTTTAAATGAAGAAGCAACACCAGATGGTGGTAAGTTAATTGGTAATAAACAAATAAATATGAAATAAAAAATATGGGACTAGAAAATCTCTTAGAAATGGGGGTGGGGGTTCTGTTCTGTTATTTACGTTCTTTTTTCAATTCTTTTATATTTCGATAGAAATAAAAATTTTCAATATCACAATAAATATTTAATTGTGATAAAATTTGACCATGATCATGTACATATGTATACATATTAATATGGTTTGTAGATCATTTACTTTCAAATCGAAATTTTTAATGCCACGGTTATTTTCTAATCACTTAAATAAATTTTCTACACAGAACTAGTTCGATATTGTACACTGTAATAGATCTAAAGTTATAGTTTTTGGGGATTTATTTTGTGCAGGTACATCAACTCTGTTATTTACTTTACAGTCACCCTTATCGTGGTAGACGTTTATGTGGCGTATTTGAGGCGTTTTTAAAAAAAGGTATCGTGGTTGGCAAAAACGTCTCTAAATTCGACACTAATTAAAAATCTATTACAACAACGGTATCGATACGGTGACCATTATTTCCATGCGAAAAAAGCGGACAAATATATAAAATTGAAAAACAAAAATATTATAATTAATATTTTATATAAAGATTTTTAAAATACAGACATAAATAGGTACAAATAATATACACAAACTTAAATTTATACATATGGATATACTTATGTGTATAAATTTTCTTCTGATACAGTCGAACTTCTCTAATTTGAACTTCTATTACTTGAATTTTCTGTAAGTTGAAGCACATCTCGTGGCAACAGCATCTTGGAGAGAAATTCTATCAGGTTTTACTTCTTTAACTTGAACTTCCATAACATGAATTCCTCTATAACTTGAAGAAAAACGGTAGTACAACGTTTCTATAATTTGAATTTTTTCGAAAAAAATTTTGTTTTCCTGGCAAAAATTACCGAATTAGCCGCCAATAGTGAATATATGTTCCTTTCAACTTAATTTGCTATAAAAATCGCAACATTTTATGCAAAATTACATTAAATTGCCAACACTGAAATTTATACATACCGCTCCTTTATTGCAACATAGTCATATCTCAAAAAATTAAAAATTTGTAGTTACTTAAGCAAAACTGCTCTTTTAGACCTTCTGTACATGTTGAAAAAAAAAACAGTTTTATATCCCAAGCTGATCCGAAGTTATAGCAAAAACTGTTTGCGGCAATTAGATCATAGGACTTATGTCTTGAAAACTTAAATCGCATTTTGCCAAGTTCAAGTTTTTTTAAGATATGACTATATTGCAATAAAGGAGCGATACGTAGTTCGAATTAAAGGAAATTGTAAACACGATAGTAATGTGCTGGAATACATTCACAACTTATCAAGAGCTTGGGATATTGATGCCACTAGCCAGACAATTTCAAACTGCTTTACAAAGTGTGGATTTAGACAGCATTCAGTGTGGGAGGGAGAAGATAGCATATCTTTGGTATTATTAAATGATTTTAACGACAACGAGAATGTTTTAAAAGATAACTATAAAGTCTGGCTACATCTGAATGAAGTAGAATCTATAAGTTGTACTGTTCAAGACTTTTTGGACATCGATAATGAATTGATTACTTCTGAATTTTCAACTGATGAAGATATTATTGACTGAATATGTCATCGAATCAGAACCACACTCTGGAGAAATAGTAGATAGCGATGTGGACGAAGTTGAGGAAACAGTCAGACTACCGTCCAGACAAGTTATAAATGATTCATTTAAGACTTTAAATGTACTCTTGAATACAAATGAAAACGCAAAAGATGACCTATACAAAGCACTACACAAATTAGAATCACTTTTTGCTCAAGCAAATGTGAAGAAATTCAATCAAAAATTACTGAGTATTTTAGTAAATAATTATACCTTTACAAAATTACAAATAGCTGTTGTTTATTTAATTTGGATCATTTTTAAATTTTATTCCCAAAGTTGAAGTTTTTTTCTGGATAATGGTGATTCAATTTATAGAAGATCGACTGTATTTCTCTACAAAATGTATTTTGTATT
Source organism: Sarcophaga caerulescens (assembly GCA_927399465.1). Classification (NCBI taxonomy): domain Eukaryota; kingdom Metazoa; phylum Arthropoda; class Insecta; order Diptera; family Sarcophagidae; genus Sarcophaga; species Sarcophaga caerulescens. The sequence continues at coordinate 100,012,939 of OV656867.1, read as the reverse complement.
TGTTAGATAAAAATGTTTTAAATTCCAAACAGTCCATTTCAAAATTGCTTTTTATGGTCAAAAGAGATTCTAAAGTTGCTAGTCCCATTTGGGATTTTTCGGAAAACCAAATATTGTTAAATATAAAAAAACTTTTTCTATTGGTGTGTTGGACGGAAGAAATCTATTAATTTCAGAATGTTTTTTATAAGGAATATTTTTCGTTTCGAAAAATTTGAAAAATTCAACCCACTTTTTATCGCCATTTAATGCTGACTGTTTCCATATTTCTATTTGTTCAGCATTTGCATAATTTTTTACATAAGTGAATTCATCAAAAATTTCGTTATTATTTATATTTAAATCATTTCTGATTTCTGTTCCCTTTATTAACGACTTTTCAACTGAAGATCAAGATGGAATTGCATCTACAACATAGACAAAATATAGAGTTTCCAACTCAATTTCATATGGAATTCCAGCTAATATAAACGTTTTTACCGAATTAGTGAAAAAAGTGGACAAAAGCGGACATTTTGGAAAATAAATACTTTTTAGATGTTACGTGTGGTTAAATAGTGGACAAATAGGCGACGCGAAAAAAATAGCGGACAGGAGGTTAAAATAGCGGACTGTCCGCTATAATAGTGGACGGATGGTCACCGTAGGTATCGAGGTAGTAGTATTTGCCTGTTGAATATTTCAAAAATAGTCGTAAGCATTTTTAGTCACGACGACGAAGTAAATTCAATAAAATAAATCCAGTTTTTAAAAATAAAATGTTTTTTTTTCATATTTTTCCTCTGGATTAGTATTCAATAAGGACAAAATTCATTATATATACATAGCTTCTATGCATTCATGAAAGGAATCGCTTACAGAAGACTGACACAAAGGTTGACATTAAGTTATTCCCAGCTCCTTTTTCCTTCAGCTAGTATTCTTAAAGCAGCAGTTAGCTTGACCACTTTGGACATTTCGGTTTGCTTTCATGGGATTTTCAATTTCTGAGAAATCGTCGTTAAAACATATTTGAAGGCCTCTTTGTTAAGCCTAAAATAAGTAACAAATCTGGAATAAATTTGCTTATGTGATCTCTTTTACGAAAAATGTGTACCTATGTTTAAACTCACTTCTTATTAGGCATGGAAAATATATCGCCTTGCTGCCTTGATTTTTTTTTTTTTTAATAGCATCTGAAGCACAAAATTCTTCTTCATCTTCTTCTGAAGATGAATAAAATGCAAAGCTCAACATAATTAAAAAAAATATCCAAACAAGAAATGAAATTATTTTTACTATTTTTTATTTATTTGTTTTTTGTTATTTTATTTTTGTTTTAATTTTTGTAAAAAACTGTTGTTCTTGACAGATTTTGTAACAAGCTGCTTCAAAATCAAATAAAATTAAGCAGTCTATTACATTACAGCTCTTTTACAAAATTGACGTAGTCGTAAAGTTTTCACGATACCATTAAGTTTTAAATTCGACTACAAATACAACAGTCGACTAAAAACGACTACGACAACCACGATAAGGGTGAATGTTAGTAGCAAAGAAATTCGGTATTGTGCCTTTAAACCACAGCCATTTCAATACCATCGAATACATAATTTATTTGCATTGATTATGATAGTGCCAACTAAACTAGTATGGTTAGGTTAGGTTAGAATGTTAGATTGTTTATTTCCATGGTAAACAATTTAGACATTATAAAACCCATCACAAAATATATCACAGAGTTTTCTAAGTCTACGTAGAAGCGAATGTTGATATTAATATACCGATTTTTTTTCACTTAAACATGTTTCATAGGGGAAACTAAGCACCTGTTTCTGTAAGACAAGCAATTTCATTTGCTTGCCTCTAACAAAATTGAGTCTTTATGTTTTCCATACAAACAGCCAGGCAAGTAAAATTGTTTGCCTTCAGAAACAACACAGAATACTACGTTTGAGTTTGATGGTTAGCATTTGGTGTTTTGATTTAAACGGCCTGGATTTTAATACTACCGCAGTCTAAATGAATATTGATTTGCTAAATGTATGTATTCAAATACTTCTGATCATACAATGTAGAAGAACTTACTGCACTATATAAAGGGTCCGCCAAATAACATTTTTTTTGAAAATGCTTTAAAAAAACTATTAAATATTTTCTCAAATTTCTTTTTTTATTTGAAAGTACAATCCTTCCGGTTAATAATGGAAAATAATTTCATTCAAATGGCTGCCTCGGCTGGCCATGTAGTAGCCTATACGATCGTTCCAATTTTTAAGCACATTATCGATTGTGTGCAGCTGTATTTCACCAATGGCTTCACGAATATTGTCCTTTAAAGCGTCAATTGTCTCTGGCTTGTCGGCGTAACACTTATCTTTGACGGCACCCCACAAATAATAATCCAACGGTGTCAAATCGCAGCTCCAAGGTGGCCAAACGACATCAGCTCTTCTGTAGCTTCGGATGTGTGGCACGTAGCGCCGTCCTGTTGAAACTAAATGTTGCCAATATCCTCCTCTTCAATTTTTGTGAACAAAAATTCGTTCAACATGGCCCGATAAAGATCGCCATTGACTGTAACGGCCACTCCTTGCTCATTTTCGAAGAAAAATGGCCCAATTATGCCTCTGGACCAAAATCCGCACCAAATAGTGACTCGTTTTGGGTGCGTCGGCTTTTCAATGTATGCATGTGGGTTTTCTGTGCCCCAAATGCGACAATTTTGCTTGTTTACATACCCGCCAAGATCAAAATGAGCTTCATCTGAAAAATTTTTTGCCAAAATCGGCATCTTCTGTAAGTCGATCGCAGGCCCACTTAGCGAAGCGAAAACGCATTGGATGGTCAATTGGCTTCAACTCCTGAACCAATTGGCCTTTGTTTGGCGTCATACCAAGATCTTTATGCAAAATTCGTCTCAATGATGTCTCCGAAATGTTCAATTGTTGAGAACGACGGTGTGGCACTTTCTGCCACAGCAGCAATATTTCGAGTGTACACACTGTTTTTGGCTTTTCACGCTTTGTTTTATCGATGAGGATGCCAGTTTCTTTCACTTTTTTCACAAGATAACGAACATACGGAGCTGACGGTGCTTCTCTTCTTCCAAAATCCGTACGCAATTTTCGCACACATTCTGCAACATTACCATGATTTTCAAAGTAATGTCGCAATATTTCCCAGCGTTGTTCAAGCGTATACACAACCATATTCGTTCAGCGGAAGGATAAAACTAATTATCTGTCAAATCAGACATGAGCTAAGTGTTACCATTCACGAAATAAGCACTAGTTGAAAAAAAAAAAACTTTAGATGGCGGACCCGATATAAGGATTCTCTACTCTATGCGTGAAAATGTAGTAAAATAGAGTCCACTATTTTCGCTTACTATTGTTTTTCTATATTTAGCTCAGTTGAATCAAAAAATCATAGTTTTGTACGATAAGTAATTTTTTAACAACAAAATATACGCTGCAGATTCACTAATGTAGTGGCTAGCCTAGTATTGTATACATTTAACAGTAGCCTCTTGTGGGCAGACGATTGATTCCTCCAACAATTGGGACAATTGTCGCGAAATATAAATAACATTCATTGAAAAAAATTTGAATTGCTTCACCTTACACTGTTAAAAATATTGCCAGATCTGCAAGCCTTTTCTTTATAAATTTTCAACACTCAAGAATGTAACACAATTATGATACACAAGAATTTTAGGCTATGATTGCATAAATACATAATTGGTCATTACAATCCTTCAGTCAGGATGGATTTATCTAGTTTCTCTAGGCTATGATTACAGAAAGTTAAAAAAAAAAACTATTATGACACTCTACTCATCTTCTGATCTGGAATTGACGACTTTATTTTGGTAAATATATTCCACACCTTTATGAGCCTTTAGCAGTTACAGATTTCAATGGTTAAAGTCAAACCACATTAGAAAATGCTGGTGAGCTACTAATGCCCTTTAGATACTGCTTTTATTTAAAAAATCTCTTGAATTTCCTGGATTTTAATCATCAAGAGGTTTCACATCTTATCACAACCGCCAATGGCATATATGTACATTGCTAAGTTGAATTCCTGAGTAATAAAAGGCACATGTTTCTGTCCGCACAGGCTACATAATTCTACGTTTTAAATTTTCCTAAAGCTGTTCCTTTAGACTATGTCGGCACTTACATTTTTCTCAGAAAAATAATTTCACTTAGCATTTCCACCATAAGCGAACATCATGCTATGTAACTAGTAGACAATCCCTCTTTTCGGGCAGGCATTTTCCATTTTTATGGTGTTTTCTTTTCTACCAAAAAATGTACATTTTATTAACGCAAAATGCAATTTTGCGTTTGTTTCTTAAAAATGTTTCGCTCTCTAAAAGGGTGGTATGTTTTATTCTAAATAATTCGCACTTGCCAATGGTGGAGGGCATTGCATTTTATGCCCTGTATAAATCGAGAGTGCTGCTAATGCCCTTTAAAGCAGATGACTTTTGTTTATTTATAGGGCTACCAGATGAAATTTAAAAAAAGTCGCCTGGTATTGTTATCCAATTTGAAGTTAATTTTTACATTTATTTTGTGGCGTAATCTTAAGGAAATATTACATTATTAAAGCTACATGGTCAGCAGTATAAAAAATTGCATTCAATGTTAGAACAGTGTTAAAATATATTTTTTTTTTGTTATAAAAAAAGCGTGCAAAAAATGAAGTCGAAAAATTAGCGATCTGGCAACACCTTTGAACAAATTGGCATTTCCTCATTCATTTTCTTAATAAGTGGTAAACACAGGGGAAAACTTTTTTAATATTTGTGTTATGTTCTTCTCAAATAAAAAATGACATTACAACAGGGTTGGTAAAAAATTTTTTTAATGCACCTTATAAGAGGGTGACATTTTCTTTGTAGAAAAGAAAACACCATTAGTTGTTTCCTTTTCACTAGAGATATGCTAATGCAGTTGTTTTAATTTTAATCCCATCGAACTCAGCGATTTTATATGAAATCTGACTCCTTTTCTTTAAAATGAAAAATTTTAATTTTTGGTAATCACTTTGGAAATTACATTGCAAACAAGACTAGACTTGTAGCACTGTATGTACTCCAACTTTACTAATACTCCACATTTACAAAAGTCTACATATCGCACATTGTAAAAGTAAGTGGTAGGTACATAAGTGAGTGGTGGGTGTGGATGGTGGATGGGTGGCTCTTAGAGGATATTACTTTGTAAAAACAAATTAAAATTTAAACGAATTTCGATTTGCTTGAGTACTCATGATTACTTGAGCATAAAAATGTAATTTTGAAGAAGAAGAATTCGAATTCGTAACAATAACACTGCATATGCATTCGTTTTCTTGTTATTATTTAATCAGAAAGCGTTTGCATAATTTCTCAATCACAATCAATCACATACGAGTACATTTAGTCTTTAAGCACAAGTCCATAGCAGAACTTTATTATTTTTTACATGGATTTTAAACATTTCCATTGGAATTCATTTATACTAACCGATACTAAAGATAATCGATTTGTTGTGCTAACCCAAAAGATTTGTTTCAAATATGTTCGTTTTCAATGTGAATTTAAAGAGTTTTCGAATGCATGTAACGTTATGAGTTTCAAGTTCCTTCAAATAAACGCTTTAGTTTTTATTTATTTTTTTTTTTTTTTGTATTAACAATCAAATTTAATTATGATAACTTTTCACTTTTAGATGATTCCGCCATGCGCAGAAGACGCCGTCGAGAGATGGGCATGTCCAGGCCTTTAGTGCCTAGTGATGACCATGCTGTTAAGGCTCTAATATCACCACATAAGACTCGAGTACCCTCTCCAACTAAACCGGCTATACGTAATGATTTATCATATCATATGGAAATGGCCAGGAGAGGTTTAGATTTGGCCACTGCCTCAGATCGACGCAGAGCACAAACAGCTAGCCCTAAAACTACTGCTAAAGATAGTCCGTCCCAAAAAGCTATTAATGCACCCAGGTTCAGTAAACGTAGTGATACAGTGGCAATCGGTGATGTACGCAAGGAACGTTCTTCGGAATTGAATCGTAAACTAAATGAACGTACCCGTACTGGCTTGGAGGAAATCATGAAAATTGTAGAAAATGCTAGTGATGATTCGGGCAGCAAACCCAGTAATCCCATAAACGATTTGACTGAAACTATGAGCCGCCTTAGCACCAGCCAAGAGAGAGAACAGGACAATGAAAAAGAAGAACCGAATTTAGAATCACTTAAAACACTTGCCAGCAGCCATAGTGAGGATCCACGCAGACCCTCACCCATTAAACATGCCACATTTGTGCAAGGGGAGTGTATATACTATGAGCCAGATCCTTTAGAACATATCGAAAATGCCAATAATAGTGGTATGTTACGCTCTTTGCGCATGCTAAAGGCCAAGAGTATAGAACGTGAGACTGCTGCTTCAGAGCCGGCTAAACTCTCGCCTATATTGAGACGCAAAAGCACAGATTGTCCGCCCAATAATAATTCAGTATCAGGTGGTACATCGATAGTTTCTGCCACACCCAATCATATCGTATCGATTCTAAAGAAAAAAGATCATCTGTCCGCTGGAGAGTCCAGTTCGGCGAGTAGCAATGCATCGCCCGTTACGTTTTCATCAAATGTCATGGATACTCCCTCGAAACATAAACGAGCTGGTATACTCAAAAAACGTTCATCTCTAGATGAATCGCGTTACTATTCACGCTCTCATTCTCCGGATGAACGCAGTATTTTGATCAAATCAGCTCGTCGCAATTCTCTCGAAGAAGTAGCTAATGGCAGTTCGTCCTCATCCTCCGCCCAAGGTACTTCTCATCATGGCATTCTCAAGCAAAGCAGTTACGATAGCTCCAAGAGTGATGGCTGCCCTTCGGCCACTAGAGAACCGCATAGCATACTCAAGAAAAAAGACTCAACCTCTACACCGTCGGACGGTGGGGATCATGCTCCCAAACATGTATCGATCTCACAAGCTGTGATTTTAGCGGCAGCCGAACTTTCAGCTGCCAACGAAAATGGAGATTCATATCCCAATGATGAACTGAACTACACACCCACAAATGAAGAGTACGACATTAAACCCATTTTAAAATTGGATTCGTTTAAGAGTGATGAGCCACTTAAACAACCGAAGCCGATATTAAAGAAAAAATCCTCAGGCGACTCGGATGAACACGAAATAAGGCCCATCTTAAAGACCTCACGCAAGTCAAGTAGAGAAGAATTTGAATTTAGTGCCTATTCGGATGGCGAAATCCAACAGGAGCCTTCAGTTAGGCCGATACTGAAGACGGATTCTCCTTCTAAACGTCGTTCTTTAGGTGAACCCGATAGTAGTAATGTAGAGGGAGAACAGCGTGAGAAACTATCACCATTTATGCTTAAAAGACGTACACGTTCTTTAGAACGTCAGGATCAATCGCCTGTGATCGATTTAGCTGCTGCTCTGAATGCAATTGCTACCTCACAAGACCTGCCCAGCGAATTGGTCTCATCACTGACCAATACAACGGCCGGCACCAATATTTCAGTGGCTGAACGCATAAAATCAGTGGAAAAGTTTCTTGCCAATCAAAGTGGTGGCGTACGATCATCAACAGGTGATAGTAGTAGCACAACAAATCCTCCGGCTAGTGCTGCAGTTAACACTTCATGGGAGTCACCATTGCAAAATGATTCAGCATCAGGTGGGGTGAAAATTTTAAAACCCAGTGTCATAAGACGTGATCTCTATAAGGATAGATTTAAAACTCAACCTGTTACCAGTGACGAGAAGAATTTGTAAGTATTTACACTTATTCGGTGTTTTATTATCGTAGTTAAAAAGAAAAAGTTGGCTCATATAGTAAATCGAGAAATAGGCAAATCAGAGTAATTTACCGAATTTTTCTCTTGCGGCCAAACCAATAATAGGAGCTATAGGCTTTTAATACTGGTTTTCTAATTCCGGTGCTTGCGAGAAACGAATTTTAAACTTACGGCTGTATCTGCTTTAAACCGTGATTAAAATACAATCGTATTACAAGTTTTTTTCAGCAGATATGCCTCTAATGACAAAAGATTTGCTACTTGAAACCCTCTTTCAAAAGAAATGCCCTCCACATTAATATTCACTCAGAGTCTCACATTGAGAGGTCGGCCGTGAATTTGTCAGGCTTTTCGAGCTTATCGGGGCACTGATATCTCAGAAATCAATATGAAACAGAGTACATTCGAGAGAAATCAGATTTGCTCCTATCACAGGCTTAATGGTCATCTTTGGATAGTAGAGTAGTTGCTATTCGAACATCCCTTTCTGCCTTCCCTTTAAGAGGAATAGTGCTGGTGAATAATTCCGTTTAACTATTCACTCATTCATAATCATGACGAAATAGCTCAAAGTACTTGACGCCGTTAAGGTATCTATCGAGTGCTTTATTTCTTGAATATTCTTTTTATAAGGTCACATCGACAACAAGAGCTTTCGGCTGTAAACGACTATGAAAGTCTGTATATCAGACCGTTGGTAGAGCCAGAGGCCAAATTCTTCTATTATGGGCCATTATTAAAACTTGTCGTTAAAGTTGGTCATTACAACCCTTCAGTCAGGATTATTGACCTAGTTTCTCACACCACTTATGTTGTGTGTGTTAATTTTATACATAAGTGGCGGAACCTACAGTTTAAAGTCGACTCCGAACGACAGATTTTTTGAGAAACTTTTTATGGCAATTTTATTTTTACTGCAGAGTTTTTGCCAGAAATCTACTGAGAGGAAATCGCCGAAGAAATATTTTTTCATATTTCGTTTTGATATCTGATCTGGGGTTTGAACCGTGGCCTAACGTCTAATAAGCCAACACACTTTCTACTGCACTGCGGCAACTTTAGGTAAACATTTCAGGCTAAATAAACATACTTTATGGATCTATTGAATAATTTAGAGCCATAATCACCTCATGCCTTTAAAGTTAGTTTAAATTAAAGGTAACTTTAGCTAAAGTGAACTTTAAAGTCAACTTTAACTTCTTTTCGTTATTACAACCTACAGATAAAATAAAGTTAACTTTTTCAAAAATATTGCAGTGCCGGAGCAATGTTGATAACATTTGCCAAATTAAACAGGCTTCTTTTAAAACGCAGTGGCAACATCGGGCTTCTTTGTTTATTGTGTTTGCTCATTTTGTTTATATTAGAAGATGCCATATTGAAAAAAATATATATTATATGGCAAGTTCAAACACAAACTTAACTTTAAAAGTTACAGATAAGATGATCTTCCCTTTAGCTTAATGCTCACTTCTACCTTATAGTCCACTTATAATAATGGGAAACAAATTATCTGCCCGTTAAAATCCTGCCTTTAGTTAAAGTCAAGTTGTAATTATGGGCCTGAGTGTTATTTCATTAACCTTTATAGAGTGTCTACTTCTCCTTTAAGTCATATTTTTTAACAATAACTTTACTTATCAACTCAATAGTAATCACGTGGGGTAAAGAGCGGCATATAACGTCTTTGCTTAACTGTCTCCCAATCGATTACTACGCATCAGAGATCAGCAATGAATTTTTTCGATACTCATAAGTACTCTTGAAATTTTGAATATGTATAAAGGGCCCGCCAAATAACTTTTTTTTTTTTTGGAAAATGCTTTAAAAATAACTACTGAATATTTTCTCAAATTTCTTTTTTTATTTGAAAGTACAATCCTTCCGGTTAATAATGGAAAATAATTTCATTCAAATGGCTGCCTCGGCTGGCCATGCAGTAGCCTACACGATCGGTCCAATTTTTAAGCACATTATCGATTGTGTGCAGCTGTATTTCACCAATGGCTTCACGAATTTTGTCCTTTAAAGCGTCAATTGTCTCTGGCTTGTCGGCGTAACACTTATCTTTGACGGCACCCCATAAATAATAGTCCAACGGTGTCAAATCGCAACGCCGAGCTGGACAAACGACATCAGCTCTGCGGCTGATAATGCGAACTTCAAAAACAGGGCACAAAACATCGAGTGTAGCTTCGGCTGTGTGGCACGTAGCACCGTCCTGTTGAAACCAAATGTTGCCAATATCTTCCTCTTCAATTTTTGTGAACAAAAATTCGTTCAACATGGCCCGATAACTATCGCCATTGACTGTAACGGCCACTCCTTGCTCATTTTCGAAGAAAAATGGCCCAATTATGCCTCTGGACTAAAATCCGCACCAAACAGTGACTCGTTTTGGGTGCCTCGACTTTTCAATGTATGCGTGCCGGTTTTCTGTGCCCCAAATGCTTCAATTTTGCTTGTTTACATACCCGTCAAGATCAAAATGAGCTTCATCTGAAAAGATGATTTTTTGCCAAAATCGGCATCTTCTGTAAGTCGATCGCAGGCCCACTTACCGAAGCGAAAACGCATTGGATGGAACCATATTCGTTTAGCGGAAGGATAAAACTAATTATCTGTCAAATCAGACATGAGCTAAGTGTTACCATTCACGAAATAAGCACTAGTTGAAAAAAAAAAAAACGTTAGATGGCGGACCCGGTATGTAAGTGAGTCAACAATATTGGAATCTAACTACTCTGATTCATTCGTACTCACTACAACGTTGATTTATAAGTACAGGTTGCAATAAGTATGCGTACAACGTTGACATCAAACTCGTACCATACGAAATATGTTTGATTCATAAGTCTACTCATTTAGATTCATAACTTTAGAAAAATACTTATAATATGTATTTATAATTCATTTCATTTACTTACATTTTACATTTTTCACGCCATACATAAAATACACTAATACCCCGGTTTGAAGTCGCCGTAGTCTAGTAGGTAGTGTGTTGGTTTATTAGACTGAAGACCCGAGTTCGAATCCCAGGTCAGACATCAAAACGAAAATATGAAAATATTTCTTCGGCGACTTCCTCTCAGCAGATTTCTGGCAAAAACTCTGAGAGTAAATAAAATTGCCATGAAAAGCTTCTCAAAAAAAAAAAACTGTCGTTCGGAGTCGACTTTAAACTGTAGTTCCCGCCACTCATGTATAAAATTAACGTACACAACATAAGTGGTGTGAGAAGCTAGGTCGTAATCCTGACTTAAGGGTTGTAATGACCAATTATGTATGTATGTAATAACCCGGTTTGTGTCTCCTCGTTCTGCGTCTGCTTCGAAGTTTGCGTCGTTTTAAAATTTCTGTGATTTCGAAGTTGCGTCGTTTTTGTTTCAGTTTGCGTCGCATGTTTTGAAGTTTCGTCGTTAGTGCTTCGATTTGCGTCGTTAATACGAAAATGTTTGTACAAAGTTAAAACAGAAAAAGGGGATTGATTTCCCGTTTAAATCTAGTGCAAATTCGAAGTTGTGTCTTTAAAATTTCTATGACTTTGAAGTTGCGTCGTTTTTGTTTCAGTTTGCGTCGTTAATATTGTTACGTTTTTACCTTTTAAAAACGTTAATAATATGAGTTCGTAGATTGCAAATAAAATAAAAATAAATCTGTGTTTGATTTTAAGTCAATTCTTTATTTTCTGCACAACTTTCGTGCCACTGTTAGAATTTAGTCTACGCATACAATGATAACTTCCACAATATGTGCTTGTTCGTTATTCTTCTTTGCTCACAACCTTTTTTGTAAGCACCACACTAACAACTGTTTTCTTCACGCAACTTGTCTGCACACTAGTCTGACTGAATTATAACTCGATCTCGTATCTTCACACACCACTGGTTGAATTCTCACTCGATTCAACGCGAGGTCGTCACACGACTAACTTAACTCGAACTCCGAGAATCACGTGTCTTCATACACGGCTGACTGAATTCTAACTGAATCTTCGTTGCTCGCTTTATCTTGCCTTTTATATGACTGGATCAACAGTGTGATGAATGCCCTTGAAGGATGATGACGACCTTCGGGAACAATCCAAAAATGTAAACAACTTGTTTCCATTTTTGTTGTTCGTGTATCTTGTTTACTTTCGTCCAGTTGTTGTTTTGTTTGTTTGTCTTTCCGCTATATTTTTTTATACACGGACGTTGTTGCTATATTTTTGTTTATTCATCGATCTTGTAAACAAGCCTGTTATTTTTGTTGCTATATGTTTACTCATTCGTTGATCACGTGAACAACTGCATTGTTTTGTTTTTGGAGCTTTTGTTTATCATTTTATGTGTGATCAAGTCCATTGTGTTGTTTTTGGAGCTTTTGGTTGTTCTTTCAAATTTGATTCTCTAGTTTTCATAAAATAATTTTAAAAATTACTGCCATTATTGTCAGATGTCATAGTGTCATGAAATTCAAATAAAATAAATAATTCACTGCAATTGATCGAACAGCAGATGTTTAAAGCATCGATATCTTAAGTACTTATGATGAGCACATTTTCTTTGAAAATGAAAACAAAAAATCGATTATAAAAATAACATTAAAGCAACAGAAAAAAATAAAAAAAACTTAAAGAATAAGAAGAGATAATTCGAACAAAAGTTGTCCATAGGCAACTTAAACAAGACAATTTTCTTTTCACACTATTTTGGCTTTTAGCCAAGAGAATTATTTTCATTTTTTTTCTTCTTCGTGTCTACACTGGCATCTAAAAGTCCCGTCATTTTTTCTCAAGTCGCCTGAATGCACCAAAAACAAGCAACACACACACACTTTGTATACAAAATTGAAGTATAATATCCATAAAATCTAAATATTCGAAATCCAGCATTTTCTGTAATTCGAATAAATTCTTTAAATTTGGAGAATTTCAAAATTTTAAAAATAACGACGTCCGTCATATATGAATGAACATTTCGAATTCTATTATCATTAAATCTGTTAAAGTTGGATAGGTTTTTGTGAAAGATTTTATATTTTAATTATGTTCGTATTTTGAATTTGTTTTTTTTCATGTTACATCTCCAATTAATTTTTAAAAGTTTATTGGCTTCAAGGCATATTTATAGTTGGGAAGGAAGATATACCATGACTGTCGTTGTCGTGCCTATTGGCTAAGCATAAAATGTGTTTTTCGTTGTTTTTTTTTTAATAGATTTACGATATTTTAAGTAAATTTAATACTGCATTTAGAAGAGACACAACGTATGCAGCGCAGCAATAATATGCTAAATTTAGAGAAACCGGAAGAATGTCATTGTGCCGCCATAAATGACAATGTATTATAAATTTCAAGCGTTTTGAATTTTTGTTGTTTTCCTTTCTAATGATCTCGTTATAGTAGATATCTGAATGAATGTTGTTAAACATTTTTGGAGGACAAAAGTTCATTTTGTTTTAAAAAAAATCAAAGAAATTTTTTATACAGTCGAACTTCTATAAATTGAATCACCATTATCCAGAAAAAAACTTCAACTTATAGAAACTTCAACTTTGGGAATAAAATTTAAAAATGATCCAAATTAAATAAACAACAGCTATTTGTAATTTTGTAAAGGTATAATTATTTACTAAAATACTCAGTAATTTTTGATTGAATTTCTTCACATTTGCTTGAGCAAAAAGTGATTCTAATTTGTGTAGTGCCTTGTATAGGTCATCTTTGCGTTTTCATTTGTATTCAAGAGTACATTTAAAGTCTTAAATGAATCATTTATAACTTGTCTGGACGGTAGTCTAACTGTTTCCTCAACTTCGTCCACATCGCTATCTACTATTTCTTCAGAGTGTGGTTCTAATTCGATGACATATTCAGTCAATAATATCTTCATCAGTTGGAAATTCAGAAGTAATCAATTCATTATCGATGTCCAAAAAGTCTTGAACAGTACAACTTATAGATTCTACTTCATTCAGATGTAGCCAGACTTTATAGTTATCTTTTAAAACATTCTCGTTGTCGTTAAAATCATTTAATAATACCAATGATATGTTATCTTCTCCCTCCCACACTGAATGCTGTCTAAATCCACACTTTGTAAAACAGTTTGAAATTGTCTGGCTAGTGGCATCAATATCCCAAGCTCTTGATAAGTTGTGAATGTATTCCAGCACATTACTATCGTGTTTACAATTTCCTTTAATTTGAACTACGTATCGCTCCTTTATTGCAATATAGTCATATCTTAAAAAAACTTGAACTTGGCAAAATGCGATTTAAATTTTCAAGACATAAGTCCTATGATCTAATTGCCGCAAACACTTTTTGCTATAACTTCGGATCAGCTTGGGATATAAAACTGTTTTTTTTTCAACATGTACAGAAGGTCTAAAAGAGCAGTTTTGCTTAAGTAACTACAAATTTTTAATTTTTTGAGATATGACTATGTTGCAATAAGGGAGCGGTATGTATAAATTTCAGTGTTGGCAATTTAATGTAATTTTGCATAAAATGTTGCGATTTTTATAGCAAATTAAGTTGAAAGGAACATATATTCACTATTGGCGGCTAATTCGGTAATTTTTGCCAGGAAAACAAAATTTTTTTCGAAAAAATTCAAATTATAGAAACGTTGTACTACCGTTTTTCTTCAAGTTATAGAGGAATTCATGTTATGGAAGTTCAAGTTAAAGAAGTAAAACCTGATAGAATTTCTCTCCAAGATGCTGTTGCCACGAGATGTGCTTCAACTTACAGAAAATTCAAGTAATAGAAGTTCAAATTAGAGAAGTTCGACTGTATTTTAAATTTGAGTAGAATTTTTACAAAAACGTGATTTCATTATACAACGCGTTTGTGATTATATTATCATTTGAATTACCTATTGGTCCCTGATAGTTAAAATACCGGATTATCCATTTCGTGGTTTCAAAAGTAAACGTAAATAAAACACATATAAAATATTTTTTTCATGATATTTCTGTTTTATTGTAAAGTTTGAACGTTGACACATTATGTGTGAAACACTACATCATTTAAGTGACCTCCACGCGAAGTGTTGCAAGCATTGATTCTTTTGAGGTAATTTTCGACCACTTTTTGACACATATTGGGCGGTATCTCAGCCATAACTTGACGAATGTTGGTTTTTAAGTGCTCAAGAGTTGAAGGTTTATCTGCATAAACACGGTCTTTCGCGTAGCCCCACAAAAAAAAAAGTCTAATGGTGTCAAATCGCATGATTTTGGTGGCCAGTTGATATCGCCACGACGAGATATTACGCGGCCAGGAAATGTCTCTTGCAATAAAGCCATATTCGCTCGAGTTGTGTAGCATGTGGCACCGTCTTGTTGAAACCACATATTCTCCAAGTCGTATTCTTCAATAGCAGGCAAAAAAAGTCGGTTATCATATGACCATAACGCTCCGAATTGACGGTGACTGTCGTTCCATCGTCGTTTTCGAAGAAGTAAGGTCCAACCACACCTTCAGACCAAAGAGCGCACCAAACAGTGACTTTTCTGGATGTGTAATGGCCTCTCTTCAATTACTTGATGATTCTCAGAACCCCAAATACGACAATTTTGTTTATTAACATACCCACCGAGTGTGAAATGTGCTTCATCGCTGAAGAAAATTTTGTTCGATACGTGGCTGTGGCAGAATCACCATTTTCGTAGTAGGTTTTGATAATTTTTATGCGTTGTGTGATAGTTAAGCGATCCATTTTCGTCAATGTCAGACTTTCAACTGAAAAGAAAAAAATTGGTTTCACAACTTAGTTTGACAGATGTCGAATTCCAGACCCATACTTTTGAAACCACGAAATGGATAGCCCTTTATGACTATGATGTCGCATGTCTTGCTTGCATATAGCGATCTAAATATCCTTTAGCTCTAGACTTGTATGATTGTTCTACATCCAGATATCACGTTTTTATCCCGCTTGTATTCTGTCGTATGTTCATAGAAGATATCGAATTGCCACTAAGGTAGACGATAAACATATCTTATTAAGTTCAGCAATTCACACTGGTGCGTTCAAGTCTAAAAATATATTGGAAGAGGCCTCTCTCCTTTTATATTGTTACGTTTTTACCTTTTAAAAACGTTTAAAATATGAGCTCGTAGATTGCAAATAAAATAAAAATAAATTTATGTTTAGTTTTAATTAAAATTCTTTATTTTTCGCACAATTCTGTGTGCCACTGTTCACAACTTGATGTAAACAACAACAATTGCTTTTCTTTGTTATTCCTCTATTTACACTCTTTGCATAAACAATCACAATTACTAGACAATTATTCGACAGATCTTTGTAACGGAAATCTTCAAACCACGATTACTCTCTTCAAACGCAAAGTGTCTTCACACAAGACTGACTGAACTTCACTAACTTCAGTCGCTTGCTTTACCTTGCCTTTTATATGGCAGAGTAAACAGTCTGATGAATGTTCTTGAAGGCGAATGTTCGTGATGTTATGGAGTTCAGCAATTCGCTCTGCTGTGTTTAGGTTTAAGAATATAGTAGATTAGGCCTTGGATTCGTAGAATTATTGAATTTAATAACTCTCTTTATTCGTATTATGAGCAGAAGTATTCCTATTCCAAAGGAGAGCTGGCATGATATTTAGTTCCACTTGAAAATGTCATAGTCGAACTACCCTGTCTATGTGTTGACAACTTATGGTAGTCTTATTAATTGGATTAGGTTTTTATTGGTCTTAATTAATGTTCAAATAACGTTCTCAAACCTTCAGACAACACTAGGTAGGTTGGAGTGGAGTGCTTTGATACCAAAAGCTCACTTGAGCACGCATAGCGGCCCATTGTGACGCCACAGGTGAACGCAGTCTCTGTACTAACCAAGTTCCTCCAAACCAGGGAAGAAGAAGAAGTTGGTCAGAGCAAGGGCTGCCCATTTAAAGCACGACTACCCCACGCTGGAAAACCAGCCCGAAAGTTTGATAAACGAAGCTATCATCCATTGATGTCAAGGATAGAGCTGACACGGAATGGATAGCCAAATAACCTATATCTGCACCTCGCAAGAGATGGGCTTGACAAAGAAAGTTGATAACAGGCTCTTCTTCCTCTGCGGACCTGCACCCATGGCAGAAGTCGTTAGACGGGAGCTGCATTCTTTCCGTGTGTCTTCCCATAACACAATGACCTGTGAGCATGGCCACTGTGAGAGAGATGATGTTACGACCAAGTCCAAGTAACTGGTTGTTGCACCTTCCACCCATCAAGGGCCAAGTGAGCCTTGCGGTGGAGCAGAACTCCTCATTGACTCCTCCACTCGATCGCCAGCTTGACCGAGGTAAGTGGCATCCCCAAGTCGATAGAAGAGGATTCCGGAAGTAGTGCACCAGCCCTGGCGAGCTCGTCTGCTCTGCAGTTTCCCGGAATTTGACTGTGCCGGAGTACTCAGATAAATGTGACACTAAACCGACCAGAAAGAAGATCCAGACAATTCACAATGTTCGACAGAGATCTTATGGCAGCCTGACTATCAGGGTCGCCGTGGCCTAGTAGGTAGTGTGCTGGCTTATTAGACGTAAAAGCCAGGGTTCCAGTCCCAGGCCAGACATAAAAAATAAAAAATTCAAAAAGTATATTTTCGGCGATTTCTTCTCAGTTTCTCAAAAAATCTGTCGTTCGGAGTCGACTTTAAACTGTAGGTCCCGCCAATTATGTATAAAATTAACACACACAACATAAGTGGTGTGAGAAACTGCGGGCTTCTTGGGGACGATTGCCTGTAGACTGTCTAATGGTGAAGGTATAGCACTGGCCATTTTATAGTCACCTAGCAGCAACTCGTTTCCTTGCCGTTCGCATCTTCCCCCTTTCCACCTTTCCTAAAAAACCTTCACAATGCACTGCATGAGTAGGAGCCATCCCCTGAGTGCTGGTTTCATAAAAAAAAAAATAATTTCTTATTAGGAATTGGAAGCTCATTTCTTATAAGTATCATGCCTAAAACTGACATGCCAATTGTCTACAAGGAATATGTATAAATTTTTTGTATACTTTTTAAGAATTCAAATCAAAGCTTCACTAAGAAATTTATTCCCTTTGTCACTTTGTGTTTCGCATCTATTTCTACATACTAAGCTTCAAAATGTTTTTTAATAAATTTTATAAGGTCCATTGCAGACTTCTTAATGCACACAATATAGCCTAGACCTCGTCGCAAGTTAGTTAATCTTAATTGTTAATTAGATTCGAAGATCGGTTTAAAATGTAAATTTAAAATTAAAATTTTAAAATATTTTATATCTTGACTTTTTATATCACAACATATTATAATAAAAAAAAAAACGAATATTAATTCCGCAACTCATCAACTAGATTAATCTAGGCAAGGTTTTATTGATTTTATGAATATATTTTTTATTATTGTATATTATATTTTTATATCGATGACAATAAGCCCTATATGTGAAATCTTTTGGTATACGTTAACAATAACTGTGAATACATGTTTTGTGAATACCGATTTAATACCCTTGAATGTGAGATTTTTATAATCAATGTTTCGTTTAAAATTAGCATGTTTTTATCTCTTGTTTTTTTTTTTTTTTTTTTTTTTTTTCTAAAGCGGAAATAAAACAATAGAAATTCCAGTTGACTCTTTATAAATATTTGCAATACCATATAAATTATAAATGAATAGAGAAATAAACAAATTACATATATTTTTGTATTATAATTATTATACCGGGTTATCCATTTAGTTGGTTTCAAAAGTAAACGTAAATAAAACACATATAAAATATTTTTTTCATGATATTTCTTTTTTATTCACCCTTATTCTGGTTGTCGTCGTCGCCGTCGTCGTCGTTACCAAAAATGATGTCGCTAAAATCAGAGTCGACACAACACAATATCGACGGCGTATTGACTCACAGAATACCAAATGTGTGTCGACAGTGACAGAAATGACCTCCACGCGTAGTGTTGCAAGCATTGATTCTTTTGAGGTAATTTTCGACCACTTTTTGAAACATATTGGGCGGCATCTCAGCCATAACTTGACGAATGTTGGTTTTTAAATGCTCAAGAGTTGAAGGTTTATCTGCGTAAACACGGTCTTTCGCGTAGCCCCACAAAAAAAGTCTAATGATGTCAAATCGCATGATCTTGGTGGCCAGTTGATATCGCCACGACGAGAAATTACGCGGCCAGGAAATGTCTCTTGCAATAAAGCTATATTCGCTCGAGTTGTGTGGCATGTGGCACCGTCTTGTTGAAACCACATATTCTTCAAGTCGTATTCTTCAATAGCAGGCAAAAAAAGTCGACGGTGACAGTCGTTCCATCGTCGTTTTCGAAGAAGTAAGGTCCAATCACACCTTCGGACCAAAGAGCTCACCAAACAGTGACTTTTTCTAAATGTAATGGCCTCTCTTCAATTACTTGAGGATTCTCAGAACCCCAAATACGACAATTTTGTTTATTAAAACACCCACCGTGTGTGAAATGTGCTTCATCGCTGAAGAAAATTTTGTTCGAAAAATTGCCGATACGCACGATACGTGGCTGTGGCAGAATCACCATTTTCGTAGTAGGTTTTGATAATTTTTATGCGTTGTGTGATAGTTAAGCGATCCATTTTCGTTAATGTCAGACTTTTAACTGAAAAGAAAAAAATTGGTTTCACAACTTAATTTGACAGATGTCGAATTCCAGTCCCATACTTTTGCAACCACGAAATGGATAGCCCTTTAAATACCATACATAAATACATCACTGCATTATAATATGTATATTATTTTCTATATAAATTTATGATTCAATATCTACAAAAATATAAACAAACAAACAAACAAAAAAAAATTATTTTTAAAAGCCCGAGATTATGAACCCCCCCGTACTAATAGAAATTTGAATTGTTTAAATTCATTAACTGGAACACAGCACAATTTGCTTCTTTTTTATTTTCTAGGGATTTTTCACAATAATTTCATTTTATTTTTATTTTTGTATAGAAAATTAATATTTGTTTTTCAGTCTTTTTAATGTGCTTATTTCACAAGTCATAACTTCCCTTTGAAGTGGCAAATTTCGTTTCGAAAAAGTTGTTTTATTTTCTTTTCTTTTAAAACAAAAACAAAAAATTTAAATTAAATTTAATAAAAAAAAAAATAAAAGAATGAATGACTGTTTTGAGTATGTTTTTTTTACAAAAAACATTTTGTTTTCCAGTTTATGTATTTGTTTACTATTGGGGTAATCGGTATAAACAAAATAGTTTTTAATTTCTTTTCATCTATTCTTTATGACATTTTAACAATAGGACTTACAGCTTAATAATAATAAACACCACTATGACCCCAAAAACACTCAAACAAACCTGAGGAAAAATTCAAAGTACAAAAGAAAACTTTGTATATTGTTTGATATTCGTTAAGTATGACTATAGTAGACCTTACACCTAGCCCCTGGCCATTCCTTTCTTTTCTTTTCTTATATACATACATATGTATGTATACATTTATACACATTTGTATACATTTAGCGAGTATTATACTATTTGTAGAGGAGTGTAACTGCTTTAGATATTTAGCTTTAGTTTACACTATGGGGAGATTGTTCGTCACCTTACCAAACCTAACCCTACATCGTTACCCGTATTATTTCACAACAAAAGTTTTAAAATGTTTATGAATCAGTCCATACCTTACGCTTTCAACCTAGCTTAAATGGATGTGCTGGACGAGAAAGAAAAGTACATGACCGGGTGTGCCTATATGCGTTAGAAAACTTGTGTGTTTTGTTAGTCTGTGTAATTTCTCTGCTTCCTTATTCTCCCTTTCCTACTTCCTTTCCCTTTTCCTTATCTCCCCTATTATCCTCTCCCCTATAGGATGTTGTACAATGGGTCAACTGGACCTCCGGGTACTGTAGTTGTCTCAATTGGAGAGTACACATCCTCTAACCTAAACCCAAACCTACATAAATTAGGTTTAATGTTCCTAAATAGTTTTCTACTTACTTAAAGTACCTGTTGAACGTTTTATTGATCAGTTCTAAATCGATTTTGAACTCACATGAAGTGACGGTAAAAGTCTACAGCAAACTAAGCTGTTCTCATTCAATCTGAAGAATTTAGTTCCTTGGAAGATTTGGAAAAAGTTAACTTTATTTTATCTGTAGGTTGTAATAACAAGAAGAAGATAAAGGTGACTTTAAAGTTCACTTTAGCTAAAGTTACCTTTAACTTAAACCAACTTTAACGTCATGTGGTAATTATGGCCCTAAATGTCATAGGTAGGTAGGTAGAAGTGGCTGTCCACCCGATGAGCGGACACACTTAGGCCGCATACAGGGCCCATTGTGTTTCATCTTTCCCCTATTCTAGGAACCACTCGGAGCTTCCGATGAAGCGACTTAGACTGCCAATATCCACGCATGACAGTTCATCTACGTCCTCCATGTAGTAGGCACCCAGGTGTTTCTTTCTCCTCCGACCAAGTGCCGGACATGTGCAAAGTAGGTGAAGAATGGTTTCATCCTCCTCTTCATCTCCACAGCTTCTGCAGAAATCATTCGCGAGGTGTCCAAGACCAATACGCCTCGCATGTGTTCCTATAATACAATGCTCCGTAATAACCCCGATAACAGCTTTGAGCCTGCTTCTTTGGAGCTTAAGCAGAGTCGTCGTGCGCCTTCTATCCAGCTTTGGCCAGATTTTTTGCGCCGCTCTGCCTTTATCCGAAGCTGCCCATCTACTGTTGGCAAGGTCCACGATTGCATTGTCAATCATAAGCCCACTGGTACTTAAAGGGATCCCCAATGTAGAGAATTCATCAGAGAGGTCGACGGTCGTGCCCCTTCTGGCCAATTCATCCGCTCTGCAGTTGCCGGGAATGTCCTTATGTCCCGGTACCCATGTGATACAAACATCACATCGGTTCGCCATCTCATTGAGACATTTGCGACAGTCGTATACTGTCTTGGAGTTTATCACACTAGAATCCAGCGCCTTGATGGCCGCTTGGCTATCGGAAAGTATAATGATCCTTCGCTTGCGAACATTTTTGTCCGCAACAATTTTCACCGCAGCTTGAAATGTCATAGAGTGGAAGAAAATTATTCAATAGATCCAGAAAGTACGTTTATTTAGCCTGAAATGTTTACCTAAATTCGCCGTTGTGTAGTAGATAGTGTGTTGGCTTATTAGACGTAAGGCCACGGTTCAAACCCCAGGTCAGACATCAAAACGAAATATATTTTTCAATATTTGAAGTCGCCGTAGTCTAGTAGGTAGTGTGTTGGCTTGTTAGACGTAAAGCCGGGGTTCGAGCCCCAGGCCAGACATCAAAACAAAATACATACAGAAAAAAGTATTTCTTCGGCGATTTCCTCTCAGCAGATTTCTGGCAAAAACTCTGAGAGTAAACCAATTACCATGAAAAGTTTCTCAAAAATCTGTCGTTCGGGGTCGACTTTAAACTGTAGGTCCCCCGCCACTTATGTATAAAATTAACACACACAACATAGGTGGTGTGAGAAACTAGGTCAATAATCCTGACTGAAGGGTTGTAATGACCAATTATGTATGGAAGGTCTTGATAATGTTTGAATATAATGTGTTATGACAGTTAAATTGACAAATTTTAAAAAAAAAGTTTCAAGCTTTTTATTTGTTTCTTCAAGTGTCGCGCAACACCCTGACTGCTGCTAGTGGAGGTGGTGATAGTGCACCACCTTAAAAAAGTAGACCATGAATGCAAAATCCTATTCTGGTCAAAGAAAAAGTACTTGCCGGTCACCTAGCATACCTTACCTTTGCCAATGTCTGTGTTTGTAAGGGCCTCTATTTTCTTTTCCTGTGCTTTATATTGGATTTTAAAAAAGACATTTCAAGACAGACGACTTGAATCTCTTTCTCTTGGCGTCTCCTCTTACACTAAATAATGCCTAAATAGTGTTTATTGGGGTAGTGTGGCACGAGTAAATACCAGTATTACCGTATTGCACTTGTTACCAATAAAAGGAAAAACAAAAACAAAAACACAAACCAACAAATGCTGCGAAATGAATCCAAAATGATATTGGAAATACGTTTCTTTTTTTTTTTTTTTGTTTCTTTTTGTGGGGCTATTTTGTTTGATTTTTGTTTTTCTCAACTTTGCTTTGGCAATTTTGTAGTGGTAATAACGTTGTTAACAGCCACTCAAATTCATAGTCATTTTAAAAATGTTTTTCTTTCTTTTTTTGTTTTTGTTGTTTGTTATTGGTTTTTCTATTGTTGCCTTTTGAAAAAATTTTACATTTCAATGTTTTTAGTTGTTGTAACCATTTTGTTGAGGGAGGTCGAAGCCAAAAGTTTTTTTCTTTCAAACGCGCTTAGCGGAAAAACAACATTCAAAAGAATTTGAAATCAATTGAAATAATTTTCGAAATAAAATTTTTTTTTTGTTTTCCACAAACATGTACTCTGCGTATTATAGAAAACGGTAAATAAATAGAAAAAAAAATTCTTACTTGGTATTACAACTGAAATGCATTGAAACTTGACCCTTAAGGTCAATATTATTATAAAGGGGACTTAAAAGATAAAAAAAGAAAATGAAACATGAAAGAAAAGTGTGACATTCAAAATAAAAAATTTGCAATAAATATATTATGACATAATTTTTTTTTCTTTCTAAATTATGTGTAAAAATAGTTTGGTGAACTAAAAAACGAAACCGGTACAAATGCAAATTTAGTATTTTAGAGAAATTTAAATAAAAAAATGTTAAATAATCAATTTGTAATTTAAAACTAGTGAAATTATCTTTCCCCTGCTGTCTCTTTCATTAAAGTCAACTGGTGACCCAATTGCCATGAAAAGTTTCTCAAAAATCTGTCGTTCGGTGTCGACTTCAAACTGTAGGTCCCGCCACTCATGTATAAAAATCAATGTACACGACATAAGTGTTGTGAGAAACTAGGTCGTAATCCTGACTAAAGGGTTGTAATCACCAATTACGTACATATGTAAGGTGGTACAAGTTTTCTTCAATAGTACACTTAAATTTTCATTCTAAAAATGTTAAATTTTAATTCATTCACTATAGTGGTGCTAATTTTATTTTATTGAAGTTCCTTGGTCTTCCCCGACAAGATAATAAATCAAGTATTTTGAACTCTGTATCCACTTCCATAGATTCTTTCTAAAATATTTTATAGGTTTTAGTTTTTATAAATCGCATCCAACATATCCTTAGCCAATTTACAGATTCGCCACTAATGTTTTTTAATCTTTTATGAAAAAAATTATTTCTTTCAATGGACTTAAACCAGTTTCAAAATATTTTTTTTTCCATTTCGTTAACTATCTAATTTTCAAGTGCCCCAAATCATAGCAATTTTAATGACACTAGACTTAAATTTTTTATAAAATAAAAGATTATATAGAATTATGATTATTGTTAGCATTAACTAAATTTTTTTAAAAAATGGACTTAAACCACTTTCAAAATAAACGCCTCAAATATTAGTTTCATTGAAGAATATTTAGTTTTAAAATATTTAGCTTGAAAATTAGATAGTTAACGAAATAGAAAAAAATTTATTTTGAAACTGGTTTAGGTCCATTGAATGAAATAATTTTTTTCATAAAAGATTAAAAACATTAGTGGCGAACCTGTAAATTGGTTAAGGATATGTTGGATGCGATTTATAAAAAGTGAAGCTTATAAAATGTTTTAGAAAAAATCTATGGAAGTGGATACAGAGTTCAAAATACTTGATTTATTACCTTGTCGGGGAAGACCAAGGAACACCAATAAAATAAAATTAACACCACTATACAAAAATGTACGCCCCATTTCAACTCCTAATATATTAATATTTTAACAACCTCACACATAATCTAAATGAGTAGAAATAATATGGAAAAATCGTTAATATTATCCTTAGTTAATGAACGTTGGTTTAATTTCTTAATAAACGAATTAATAAATATTTTTAAATACATGTTTTTCTAATTACATAAATAAAAATCTGTAATCTAAATTGAAAGCTTCCCTATTTATTTTAAAGCTATTACATTAATCTACATCAAAAATAATACATTTACAATTTCTATTATTTAAATTTCTTTAAAATAATAATTCCAAGAACTTACCTTAAAAACATAACTATTTAGAGGAATCACTAGGTATACATATATGACTTATAATAATATTAAACAAAGAACACTAAGGGGACTTATTCCTTTTCACAAAGAAAAAAGTCATTTTATTAATTTTGAAAGTGGTTTAAGTCCATTTTAGGTTCTGAAACACTGCTTATTTTTCTAGTAATGTTTAAAAAAAGTATTACGTTATATATTCTGACATGTTTAGGCTTACAAAACCATAAAAACAACTTAATACCAGTTAACAATATTTTTGAAACAATTCAAACGCAAACCCTTAAATATCTCAATATAAGAAAAAATGGACTTAAACCACTTTCAAAATAAACGACTCATTTATAATTAACGTTTCAGTCATATAATTATTTACCTAAAGTTAATATTCCTCAGCCGCCGTAGTCTAGTAGGTAGGGCGTTGGCTTATTAGACGTGAGGACACGGTTCAAACCCCAGGTCAGACACCAACAGCAAAACGAAATATGAAAAAATATTTCTTCGGCGACTTAATCTCAGCTGATTTCTGACAAAAAAAAAATCTGAGAATAAATAAAAATTACCATGAGTCCGGAGTCCACTTTAAACTGTAGGTCCTGCCACTCATGTATAAAATTAACGCAACACAACATAAGTGGTGTAAGAAACCAATTATGTATGTAGTATGTATTCCTTAGTATCATTCACCCTTATTCTGGTTGTCGTCGTCGTCGTCGCCGTCGTCGTCGTTACCAAAAATGATGTCGATAAAATCAGAGTCGACAAAATCAGAGTCGACACAACACAATATCGACGGCGTATTGACTCACAGAATACCAAATGTGTGTCGACAGTCATCTATAACTGTCAATAACGACAAACAGAATACCAATTTTAAACTTTCGACGCAAGACGACGTCGACGACGACAACCAGAATAAGGGTGATTGAAAAATGAGTAAGTAAATCTTGAACAGTGTTGGAAATAATCGAATATTTAAAAAAAGATTTCGAAAATATTTCACACTTACAACAATAGATAATACAATACAAATCTTATAATTTTTTATTTGCTTTTCTCTGCTTAATGGTGTTGTAAAACTGTGCTCCAGATAAATTTGGTCAAAACAAAGCGAAGAGGAAATACTACCATAAATGGAAAGAGGAAAAATATAAAAGAAAAACCGAATATAAATGCGATAATTTCATTGTTTTTTTTTTTTATGGTTTAAAATAAAAGGAAACAAAAAACTGAAATGAAAATTTCGCTTAAACGAGAGTATTTTTTTTTTTTTTTACTCTGAAGAGAATGCGATCGATTTGAAATAAAAAGCGCGCGCAGCTTTTTTTTGTAAAACAATTTCTCTTGCTCTCTCTCTCGGTGTTTTTTTTTTTTTTTTTTTTTTTTTTATTGGGGAGAGTAAAGTGAGGATTTTTAACAGTGTTGAAAAATTGAAATTTTGAAATGGTACTAAACTATAATTGAAAGAGTACTTTTTCGCATCAAATGGTACTTTTGTAAAAAAAAATACATACATACATTACAACGCTTCAATCAGGATTATGACCTATCTTCTCACAACACTTATGTTGTGTGTGTTAATTTTATATATGAGTGGCGGGACCTACAGTTTAAAGTCGACTCCGAACGAGAGATTTTTGAGAAACTTTTCATGGCAATTTTATTTACTCTGAGTTTTTGACAGAATGAGGTCGCCAAAGGAATATTTTTTTATTTTTCGTTATTTTAGAGATGTCTGAGATTGGATATGAACCGCGGGCTCACATCTAGTAAGCCAGCACACTACCTACTAGACTATTTATTTCTTCATATTTAATGCACGTACGGTACGGAACAGAAAAACTAACGACTTATACGTGTTCCTCACATATAGAACAAAAACTGCTGATTCTGAACGTAACAAAACGTAAAAGTTCCGTGTAGTCACACGTCCACGGAACGTTATGGAACATACTTTCGTTTGTAGCATATGTAGAGCAATGTTGATACTTACCGAAACACATATGTCGGTTCGGCAAGCGTTCTCATTGCTTTTTGTATTTTAAAAACGAATGTACGTTCCGTGGACGTTTGGCTAACCGGGGCTAAAGACAAATTCTACCTTTAGCATTAGGTTGCTAATGCATTAATAGTTGAAAAGCACACGACATAAAATATGTGATGTACAATGGGTCAATTTCGACCTCCGGGTATTGTACTTGTCTTAACGGACAAGTACACGTCCTCTAACCTAAAATATGTGATAATAAAAAAGTACTGAAAGTGTCACGGGGGTACTGCGGTATTTTTGAAATGGAAAAGTACTGAAAAAAGTACTAAAGTACTGAATTTTTCAACACTGATTTTTAATGTGAAACAAATTTCAAAATATTTCATTTTATTTATATTCATACACAATAAGTTTTTTTTTTTTTAATTTTTTTATTTTTTTTATTTTAAAACGTTTTTCTGTGTTTCCTGTGTTTTTATTTCTTGCCTCGATGTGCTTGTTTTGTTGGTTTGACTGGCTGGTAAATAGAAATACGAAATTTGGCATTTTTAGTTTTCAGTTGTTAACGGTCGTCATTTGAATTTTCACGGTACTTTTCTATACGTTAGACGGACGCTCTTGAGTGTGTGTTGTTTGTTTGTAGGATCGTTTCGTTTCGAAAATATATTTCAAATAAAAAAAAAACGCGTCATTTTAGCGAGTATTTTTACAGATTGTTAAACGATAAATGAAAATAAAAATTTAAAAAAAAAGCAACAAAAATAATAAAAAAAAAATAGAAATAAAACATAAATAATTGATAAATTTATCAGTGTTTTAACAAAAGTACTCTTCGTCGTATGTAATTATTAATTTATGTACTCGATTCTCTTAATGTATGTATTTCCGATAAAGAGTTTTATGAACTTGCAAATAAACAGTCGGTCGGTCGCTTGTACGGTTCAAAATAACTGCGGTCTATTGCCTTACCAATTCCAATTCCAATTCTAATTTCAATTTAATTCTGTTACTCATTAACAAGTGATTTGTTATATCCAGTGGTGGTTTTGAGTATTTAAATAATAAAATATTTTGTAATAAATTTTTTTTTTTTTTTATTTTATTTGTAAAGCAAAATCAGTTTAATTTCTTATTGTTAGTATATAACCTTTTAAAGTTTCTAAATAAATCGTATCTATAAATAAATACATCTGAAAGTCTTAAAAAAGAAAATTTTATCTGAAAAAAAAATAAAATAAAATAAAAAATCTTATCGTATTCAAAAAAAAAAAAAAAAAAAAATTAAGAAAAATTGTGCAAAATTCTCTTTGGTATCTATCCTAGCATATATGAAAAGAATCAAAAGAAAATGAAAAAGTTTTTCCAGAGCATTAAAAGCCAAAAATAAATGTGTCAATGAAAATATAAATTATTCTATGGTTTTTTCTTTTTTTTTTCTGTTTTTCTTGTGTAAAAAAAAAATTTGGCAAACGCTTTTAAAAATAAAAATTAAAAAAAAAAAACAAAAACAAATCATAAAAAATAATACAAAAAAAAAAAGAAAATAAATTCGTGTCCGTTGTTTTTTTTATTTATTTGACCCTCTCTCTCTATATAAGCCAACTTTAAAACTTTATACACTTACCAGTTAAACCCATTAGAAGTTATTAAACCCATTAAAACTTTAAAAAAAAAACTCAAAAAAAAAAACAAAAAATAAACAACAATTTATTACAATTGTAGCTTTAAAAACAACGTATCTTCTACGCTGCACGACGACAATTCATTCATCAACAGTGGTGGTGGTGGCGGTGGTGTTTCTTCTGCTTTTAAACCGGCCCAATCATTAGAAGGTCTTGGTTTTGCACATTTATCCTCACACGGCTATCAATCGCCCAACGCTCCACCCTCAGCATTTACTTTAACCCGTTCATTTACCCAGCCGCTTTCAAGTTCATTACAAACGCCACCCTTGTTATCGTCTTCATTTAAGACTGGTGTACCGGTTCCTTTGCCCCGTAAATCACCACCCCGCTCTAGTCGTTTGTGTTCGAACGATACAGCAGACAATTTGACTTTATCGTTTACCGGTGATTCGAGTTTTTCGTGTAACAACACGAACAGTGAACGTATATTCGAAATGTCTAGTCTCGATCAAGACATTGTCATGAATGAAACCCAAGAGCCACAAACCCCTCAAATTAAAGACAACACATCGGAGGCAGCGCCGCCGTCTGAATCGACGGGTGGTGTGGTGCGTACGAATAGTGTAAGAGCCCGGGCCAATATGTTTCAACAGTTGCAGGAGAAGACCAACAGCAGTGCGTGCTTAAATCGGGAGGAACGTACTTCACCGAAGAGAGGTAAGTGTTAAGATAATAAAAACAAATCCTTTTTTTCAGGTAATAAATTTAAGGTGATTGAGGGCCATTATATACAACTTGCCGTTAAACTTGGGTTTAGTTAAAGGTACCTTTAGCTAGCCGTGGTCTAGTCGCCGTGGTCTAGTAGGTAGTGTGCTGGCTTATTAGACGTAAAAGCCAGGGTTCGAGTCCCAGGCCAGACATCAAAAAATAAAAAAATAAAATACAAAAAGTATTTTTTCGGCGATTTCTTCACAGTTTCTCAAAAAATCTGTCGTTCGGAGTCGACTTTAAACTGTAGGTCCCGCCACTTATGTATAAAATTAATGGTGTTTTCTTTTCTACCAAAAAATGTGCATTTTATTAACGCAAAATGCAATTTTGCGTTTGTTTCTTAAAAATGTTTCGCCCTCTAAAAGGGTGGTATGTTTTATTCTAAATAATTCGCACTTACCAATGGTGGAGGGCATTGCATTTTATGCCCTGTATAAATTGAGAGTGCTGCTAATGCCCTGTAAAGCAGATGACTTTTGTTTATTTATAGGGCTACCAGATGAAATTTAAAAAAAGTCGTCTGGTATTGTTATCCAATTTGAAGTTAATTTTTTCATTGTGTTGTGGAGTAATCTTAAGGAAATATTACATTATTAAAGCTACATGGTCAGCAATATAAAAAATTGAATTCAATGTTAGAACAGTGTTAAAAAATGAAAGCGTGCAAAAAATGAAGTCGAAAAATTAGCGATCTGGCAACACCTTTGAACAAATTGCCATTTCCTTATTCATTTTCTTAATAAGTGGTAAACACAGGGCATACCCTTTTTTAATATTTGTGTTTGGTTCTTCTCAAATAAAAAATGACATTACAACAGGGTTGGTCAAAAAATTTTTTAATGTACCTTGTAAGAGGGTGACATTTTCTTTGTAGAAAAGAAAACACAATAACACACACAACATAAGTGGTGTGAGAAACTGCGGGCTTCTTGGGGACGATTGCCTGTAGACTGTCTAATGGTGAAGGTATAGCACTGGCCATTTTATAGTCACCTAGCGGCAACTCGTTTCCTTGCCGTTCGCATCTTCCCCCTTTTCCAACTTTCCTAAAAAAACCTGCACAATGCACTGCATGAGTAGGGGCCATCCCCTGAGTGCTGGTTTCATAAAAAAAAAAAAAAAAAAAAAAAAAAAATTGCCTTTAACTGATTTTCGTTATTACAACTCACAGATAAAATAAAGATAACTTTTTGAAAAATATGGCAGTGCCGGAGCAAAGTCGATAAAACTGCTCAATTAAACAATTTTTTTTTTAACGCAGTGGCAACAGCGGACTTCGTTTTTTTTGTTTTATATGCTCATTTTGTTTAAATTTGAAGTTGCCATATCGAAAATAGTATATGATATGGCAAGTTCAAACATAAACTGACCTTTAAATGTTAAAGGTAGGATGATCTTGCCTTTAGCTTAACGATCACTTCTATCTTATTGGGTACTCATAATAATGAAAAACAATTTATCTGCCCGTTAAAATCCTCCCTTTAGTTAACGGCAAGTTGTAATAATGGCCCTGAAAGTGTCAAAAAAAGATGTGAAACTAAGATCGAAACAGGTGTAACACTTTAACTGTTAATGTCTGCAATTCAGGGGTCATCGGTCGTTGGAGTTACGAACTCTTTTTGATTATTTGTAAAGGATCATCCAAGAGCCCATGGTTACAAAACTTTGTTTAAAAACTTTTCTATTGCAATCCAAAGCTTCACTGTCTAGGTTTAGGTTAGAGGACGTGTACTTGCCAATCGAGACAAGTACAGTAGCCGGAAGTCCAGTTGACCCATTGTGCAACGTATGGGAGAGGAAAATAGTGAAGATAGGAAAAAAGGAGAGGAAGTAGGAAAGGGAGAATAAGGAAGCAGAGGAATTACACGGACTAACAAAACACACAAGAGAGCGCGACTACACTATTGAAGACCAGATCCTTGTCAGCGATCTAATTTTGCAGTGCCCCGTTATAAACCCAATAATTAACCTCAAGCTGGCCTTATTCAAGCCTAGCAGCCAACATGTTATTAAACTGTCTATATCAGGCCATAGACACCTAGGAACATAAAGCTTCATTGTCACTAACTCAGTTTTCAATTGTTTTTTTGTGTTTAAATTGCAGTTCTCATTTATTTATACGCCTCTGATGTCATAAGCAGACAGACATATTGACAGTTTTCGTCAATTAAACTGTGATTTATTATTTCTTTTACAGAATTTCCCGTTCCAACTTTCAGTATCACATACTCCCTTCCATTGCCATAACCAGACAGATTGATAGTTTTCATCAATTTTAACTGTGATTTATTGTTAGTTTGGATGAATTCTGGACTTTGCTTTTTGAACCATTTCCAGTTCCAACTGTTAGTCTAACTGTAATGTGTATTGGACTTACCTTGTTTAGTTCATTAACAATAACTGTCTCCAAAGTTCCTACCAAATTTAGAGCCATAAGGAAATTATGAAACATTTTTCACATGACGGTTATATACGTCAAGATGTTTATAATACCTATACGAGTTGCGCCATCCAAATGCAGAGCCATAACACTATTACGTGTGCAGTCTGTGCTCTCAAATTTGTTGTTTTTGATATTATAACAGACTAATCCTAACCAAAAAAAGGACGCTACTGTCATTAATTGTTTAGTCGCTTCAGCAGCGAGATAATTCAACGAGCATCGCCCTCTGGGTTGATAGGAAGGTTTGAAACGGCTATTAGCAAACCAATGTTTATTGATTTGCTTTTGAATTCAAACCACTTAAAGGAAATTATGAAACATTTTTCACATGACGGTTATATACGTCAAGATGTTTATAATACCTGTACAAGTTGTGCCATCCAAATGCAGAGCCATAACACTGTTACGTGTGAAGGCTGTGCTCTCAAATTTGTTGTTTTTGATATTATAACAGACTAATCCTAACCAAAAAACCTAACCAAAAAAGGACGATCCTGTTTAGTTGCTTCAGTAACGTGATAATTAAACGAGCATTGCCTTTTGCGTTGATATAAAGGACGTAAAGAAGTAGTAGTCAACCAATGTTTATTGATTTAGTTTCGAATACAGGCCACTTACTTGAAAAGTCTTACTTATGAAACATTTTTTACATGACGAATATACACGTCAAGATGTTTATAATACCTGTACGAGTTGCTACAATTTGGATTTTTAGTACGTTATTTACATACAAATTACAGCAAAGACTTGTCTTTTATAATTTCATTTCTATATTATAAATTGTTTTAATAGACACCCAGTATTTGATATATTTTTATGACTAAATTCAATAGAGTCTTATTAAAGACTGAAATTCAAAAACAAACATTGGAACGTTATTAGATTAGATTACAAATTCGGGTGAGGAGAGGGGCAGTAGAAGACAATGTATTCGACGTTCTTATCGATATGAAAGCATATGAAAATGTTTAAAATGGTCAATAAATAAACGTGGACAAATTTCAAGAAAAAAATTAACCAAAAAAACAACAAGGTATTACAAGGTTAAGCATTTGGTTGGATTAATTAGATTACAATGCACAGTGTAAGATTTTGCTAATCTAGCTGGACAAAACTCGTTATTTTGAGTTTCGATTTGAGTAAATATTTTTATCCAATATGAAAGAGCACTTGTTATAAAATAAGAAAACGCCAAAACTTTTCCTAATTTGTCAGCAATAACATTGTAATGGTACTTCAAACTTCATATTTTTGAGTGAATTAAAAACAATAAAAATATCTACATTAAGTTGCTTATTCTTAAAAGCGTGTAACTTTTTATTGGATCGGAATTTTTTAACTATTTTTGTTTTGTTTTGAAGCTCAACATATTCGCTATCAACATCACGAGAATTTACGGTTCTAAAAGAAAAATTCTTTTCGTTCAATTTCAAATTCTGTAATCGATAACTTTTTTGGTTCACACCGGATCAACACCAAATTAGTGTTATACGAACGCCGGAAGTGTCTACTTTAAGGCACATATAAAATTATCTGCCGAGTTTTGCCGGATAAAGAAAAAAAAAACAAATAATGAGTGAAAACACCACATATCACAAACTTTTTGACATATGGCTTAAATCACCCGAAAATGAAAGGCTTTCCGTAAACTATATTTGTGGAAAAATAAGCAGTGGTTCTAAAAAAGCTGCATTGACCCCAGAAGTTCTACATTTATTAAAAATTAACAGAAGAAAACTATGACTTTTAATATTTTATTCATACTTTAATTTATATGTACTATGTACATATGAAATTATTTAAAAATTAATAAAAAATTAAAAAAAAATTAATAAATCAAAATTAATTTTTACTTCTACCTCTTTATTATTTATTTTAAACATTATCATTCATACTTTTTTACTTTTTGATTATCCTTCGCGAATAATATCAAAAATAAATTTTTCAGTTGTATGGGAAGTGGGCGTGGCAGTGGTTCAATGTCGCCCATATTTTTGGCAATGGTTCATATTGGCCTAGTAACACCTTGTACCAAAATTCATAAGTCTAGCATAATTGTTTTCCAAGGTATTTAATTTTGTCTACCTAGAATGGCTAAATCGTACACTGTGCAATGCAATTACAAATTATATTCTAATTATTACGAATGGAGTATGACCGAGACCTTTTATTCAGTGTAGACCAATAGTAAAGAAGGATTACATAACTCTTTAAAACTATTAACCTTGCACACTACCCACTGGACATACATATGTACATAAATAACTGATCATTACAACTATTATTTAGTCAGGATTACGACCTAGTTTCTCATAGCACTTATGTTGTGTGTTAATTTTATATACATATGAGACAGATTTTTGAAAAACTTTTCATGGCAATTTTGTTTACACTCAGAGAATTTTGCCAGAAATCTGCTGAGAGAAAGTTGCCGAAGAAATATTTTTTCATTATTTCGTTTTGTTGGAGATATCTGACCTGGGGTTTGAACCGAGGCCTCACGTCTAATAAGACAACACACTATCCACTAGACTACCAAAGCATCTATACAATAAAAATATGCAACCCTTCTCGATTCTACGTGTCATCCTTGGGCAGAGCCAAAGCTAATCTTCTCTGTTATTTTTTTTTTTTTATTTTTTTTTTATGAAACCAGCACTCAGGGGATGGCCCCTACTCATGCAGTGCATTGTGCAGATTTTTTAGGAAAGGTGGAAAGGGGGAAGATGCGGACGGCAAGGAAACGAGTTGCTGCTAGGTGACTATAAAATGGCCAGTGCTATACCTTCACCATTAGACAGTCTACAGGCAATCGTCCCCAAGAAGCCCGCAGTTTCTCACACCACTTATGTTGTGTGTGTTAATTTTATACATAATTTTAGTTCTGCCAAAGAAAAATTAAAACTCTGAGACTTTGTGGTTACAGTAATTCCAATTCTGATTAATATTTCTAGATTTCTCGGATTTTTTTACGATTGCCGGTTGGTTACTGGTTTGAGAAGTAAAAATAAATGTTTTTAGCTTTAATTGCTAGGGAACCGCTACTATTTTTATTTCTTAATTTTTTTTCTTTTTCTAAAGACGTAATTGTCAGTTTTTTATATGAAGGGTGACACATATTTTTCAGGTTATTAACTCATAAAAAGTAAACCCGTCAACATGACAATTTCATACAAAAAAAAAATTTACTTCTTGTTTTTGGTTTTTTTTTTTAATTTTTTATTTATGGTGGTACACTCTGCTAAAAAAAATTTAACTTCGTTTTGTATCTTTTAGTTGTTGTATGTCGTTAATTATATGGAAAATAAACAGCTACATAAACAACAACAATAACAATAACAACAATATGTTAGAAAAAAACAAAACAAAAAAAAAATATTTATGCTTCGTTGAATTTGTTGCAAGAACTATGTATAGGTATATTTTGTTTATTTGTTGTTATTGTTGTTGTGTCATTCATTTAGGGCTCATTTGCTCATCATCATCATCATCATGGTATTTGCACAATGAACGAACGAGTCGAGTGTTAGATAGATATTGCGTCCTCCGTTACAAACCCACCAGCAAATCCAATCAGAGATTTTGTAATTGCAACAGTTGCAAAGAGTTGAAAGAAGTCTGGCAAATAGTAAAACAAAAAAATAGATTTCAGCTGTAAATCAATGTTAATATTACAGCAAAACAGATGTTTAATAGAATGAATTCTTTGAAATAATATGTCTTATTAGAACACTAGTCTCTAGGAAACATGTATTCAAAAATATGAGTAGAATCGAATCATACTCATAATTTCTGATACTTATACGTATTCTTACTTATTTTAATATCGTGGAACCCCTCTACTCTTATTCTAAGTTTGAAGTACTCATCATATTCATACTTAACAACACGTATGATGTTGTTGTTGATTTCGACTCTCCATAACTCAACATACTTATACACGAATCACAAAATAAGTATGAATAGCGTATTAACACTACAATACTCACTAGAAGGTTGTGTGTTTGCTCTGCTTGCTGTTCTGTCTCTTTTGCTTATGCGTCTGTTTTCTTTTATTGTAAATGCCTAACAACTAAGACTGTAAATTTTGATGAATGACTCGAATCATTTATAAGTATTTTTCTAAAGTTATGAATCTGTATGAGTTGGCTTATGAAGCAAACATATTTCGAATGGTATGTGTT
The DNA here is from genome assembly GCA_927399465.1 of Sarcophaga caerulescens. NCBI lineage: Eukaryota > Metazoa > Arthropoda > Insecta > Diptera > Sarcophagidae > Sarcophaga > Sarcophaga caerulescens. The sequence continues at coordinate 99,976,979 of OV656867.1, read as the reverse complement.
TGATGTCAACATTGTACTCACACTCATTGCAATCCCCAGCCAGCATTTTTGAAACTTTTTAATCAAATTCGAGTCTTTTTTGATTCTTCTGCGTGATTAAAAAGCTAGAATATGCGCCCATTTTCTGATCATAAAAGACTCTTTTGTCGGGAGAAAAAAGTGATTACGAGCGACTCTTCTTAAAAAGTCATGTATGAGTTATTTTCGATCCTTTTTCTAGTAGTTTTATGATCTTTTTCGAATCGCCTGATCATTTATTAGTCTTATTTACCTTCGTTTATGATTCTTTTTCGAGTCACATTTTAAACGTCTGGATGATTAATTTTCGATTGCTATACAATTTTTTATTGTATTTTAAATCGAACTCATTTTACTCATTGACACGAATCATTTTTGAGTCCTTTTTAATCGCGTAACTAAATAATAAGTTTTTGATCACCAAAAAGACTCAGCAAGGTGATTTTTTTAAAAACAATCTTCCAAATGCTAGCTGGGTCTGTACTTATAAATCAACATTGTAGTGAGTATTTATGAATCAGAGTACATAGTTAAATTTCAATATTGTTCACTCACTTATATTCAAAATTTCATGAGTACTTATGAGTAGCGAAAAAACGATTCATTGCTGATCGTTGATATATGTATATTATATAGCCACACTGTTAATACGAATTAAAATCTGCACTCATTAAAGTAGTTAAAACTGTATACTACAAGGATAAGATTTTTTGCTTCAGAATTTTTCTTATGGTCCAACTTGTTGGCGTTATTACAAATCTCTATATAATCTGTCAAATGTACGATCTTCATGGAGAAAAATAGTACACAATTATACAACATCTTCTGAGCCACTGTTCAGCTTTGAGGAAGCGTTAACATGTAACACTTATGTGGCTACTTCTACTAAGGACTTGAATGTAGTGCAGTTGTAAACTTGGGTAACCTTAATTAGTTGTCTCAAAAGTACTAACTGCGGTAAGGCCTTTTAATGGCCGATTACCATTCGATTATCTAATCTCTGTACTACACATTGCAATAAAAATTGTGAAACAAATTTATTGTTTGGAATTATTTGTAGCCACTCCATAAAACATTTATTGTCAAGCAAGTTTGTTTTATATAGGGTCCGCCAAATAACTTTTTTTTTTTGGAAAATGCTTTAAAAAAAAAACTACTGAATATTTTCTCAAATTTCATTTTTTATTTGAAAGTACAATCCTTCCGGTTAATAATGGAAAATAATTTCATTCAAATGGCTGCCTCAGCTGGCCATGCAGTAGCCTACACGATCGGTTCAATTGTTAAGCACATTATCGATTGTGTGCAGCTGTATTTCACCAATGGCTTCACGAATATTGTCCTTTAAAGCGTCAATTGTCTCTGGCTTGTCGGCGTAACACTTACCTTTGACGGCACCCCACAAATAATAGTCCAACGGTGTCAAATCGCAGCTCCGAGGTGGCCAAACGACATCAGCTCTGCGGCTGATAATGCGATCTTCAAAAATAAGGCGCAAAACATCGAGTGTAGCTTCGGCTGTGTGGCACGTAGCGCCATCCTGTTGAAACCAAATGTTGCAAATATCCTCCTCTTCATTGTGAACAAAAATTCGTTCAACATGGCCCGATTACGATCGCCATTGACTGTAACGGCCACTCCTTGCTCCTTTTCAAAGAAAAATGGCCCAATTATGCATCTGGACCAAAATCCGCACCAAACAGTGACTCGTTTTGGGTGCGTCGGCTTTTCAATGTATGCGTGCGGGTTTTCTGTGCCCCAAATGAGACAATTTTGCTTGTTTACATACCCGCCAAGATCAAAATGAGCTTCATCTCAAAAGATAATTTTTTTGCCAAAATCGGCATCTTCTGTAAGTCGATTGCAGGCCCACTTAGCGAAGCGAAAACGCATTGGATGGTCAATTGGCTTCAACTCCTGAACCAATTGAACTTTGTATGGCGTCATACCAAGGTCTTTATGCAAAATTCGTCTCAATGATGTCTCCGAAATGTTCAATTGTTGAGAACGACGGTGAATAATATGTTGATGGCGCCACACGCACACCTTCTGCCACAGCAGCAATATTCTCGGGTGTACGCACTATTTTTGGTTTTTCTCGCTTTGGTTTATCCATGAGGATTCCAGTTTCTTTTATTTTTTTTCACAAGATAACGAACATACGGAGCTGACGGTGCTTCTGTTCTTCCAAAATCCGTACGCAATTTTCGCACACATTCTGCAACATTACCATGATTTTCAAAGTAATGTCGCAATATTTCCCAGAGTTGTTCAAGCGTATACACAACCATATTCGTTCAGCGGAAGGATAAAACTAATTATCTGTCAAATCAGACATGAGCTAAGTGTTACCATTCACGAAATAAGCACTAGTTGAAAAAAAAAACGTTAAATGGCGGACCCGATAGAAGCTACCCAATAGCAATTTGCTACTCGTACTCCCAGTCACGTTTTAATTATTTGGCTGTTTTACTGGAGTATACATTCATTTATAAACATCTGTACATATATGTATGTATTCCTTCTTCTTAATGCTGTAATCTTGTTAGCAATTTTATGCAAATACACCGAAAAAGGCGAAATATTCGATAGAAGGCTAAATCATAATTGTGGTTTTCGAAGAAGAAGCTTTAAAAGCCTTCTAAATAATGTACTCAAGAAACCCCATGCCCTCAATCGACGATAATATCAACAATAATCATCATAGAACAGTTGGTTATCACAACCTCTTAAAAAAAGTAAGGCTCCAGCAAAAAGTTCGTACTTACGGCAACCCATTCATGTTCGTAAAGGCCATTGTGTCTAGGCAACGACAGTTGGCAAACCCATCGTTCTAGAACCTACTAGCTGGAAAAAATCATTTGATTAATGAAACTAAAGTAAAGCGTAGATGTTTTTATGACAATCTGGTGCTCCTTAAAAACATAATCCCCCAGAAGACACAACAATACAGTTGAGGACAGTGACAGTATAGGCGAAAGCATTTAAAATTCAGCTCACACGGGCTAAAGAAGAAGTCTAAATGGATTTCTTACGCAATTTTTTATTACTGCCATATTTTTGAAAAAGTTAACTTTATTTTATCTGTAGGTTATAATAACGAGAAGAAGTTAAAGGTGACTTTAAAGTTCACTTTAGCTAAAGTTACCTTTAATTTAAACCAACTTTAACGGCAAGTTGTAATATTGGCCCTAAATGTCATAAAGTGGAAGAAAATTATTCAATAAATCCAGAAAGTATGTTTATTTAGCCAGAAATGGTTACCTAAAGTTGCCGTAGTGTAGTACTAGATAGTGTGTTGGCTTATTAGACATAGGTCCACGGTTCAAATCCCAGATCAGAAATCTTCAACTAAACGAAATATGAACAAATATTTCTTCGGCGACTTCCTCTCAGCAGATTTCTGGCAAAAACTCTGCAGTAAAAATAAAATTGAAATGAAAAGTTTCTCAAAAATCTGTCGTTCAGAGTCGACGTTAAACTGTAGGTCCCGCCACTCATGTATAAAATTCACACACACAACATGAGTGGTGTGAGAAGCTAGGCCGTAATCCTGACTGAAGGGTTGTAATCAGCGTTGCCATTTGCCAAGTTTTCAGTTTTTTTCAAGTTTTTGGAGATGCGAAAAAGTTTTCATTAAATTTGTTTTCTAACAAAACAATTTTTTTTCGACAAAATTAAATTTAAAATTTTTTTCAATAAATTCAGTATAAAACAGGAAATATTTACATTTTTAAATAAAATATTGTGTATTTTATTAGTCCCGGACAAAAAACGCAAGAAAACACCAACAGAGGGCACCGGGTTCCGGAATTTCCTTTAAAAATTTTGGTACTTTTGTAGTAAACAAGTTTGTTTTTTGTAAAAAAAAGTTTTTTTTCCAGAAATAAAGTTTTTTTTTTCAAAATCTGGCAACGCTGGTTGTAATGGCCAATAATGAATGTATATATGTATGTATGTTCATCTTATAACTTGAATTTTGACCCTTGACCTTAATATATTTCTCTAAATATTTTAAAATTTGATAATTTTCTTTCTATTAATAATTAAATGAATAATTTTAATCTTTTTTTTTGTTCTAATAGTGCCGCGTCGCCTATCACCTTCTCCAGCTGTATACGGGGATGAGCCAAAAACTCCAAATAATCCAACGTCAAATCCAGACGATGAAATCGGTATGTCTCTACAAGAATTCAAACTTTAACTAACATTGAAAAAAGAAAAAAAAATAAATGATTTAATTCTTTTTTTTTTTATTATTATTATTAACTGCTTATAAAAACTCTTAACATATATATATTTATTATAATTTGAAATGAAATTAAAAAAAGAATGAAAATATGATTTCAATTTCTAATTTCATGGACTCTCAATGTGTTTTTATTTTACGTTCTGAATTATTTTGAATTTTTTTTCTTCCTTTTTTTTTTTTTTTTGCTCATTGAATGCAATTTTTTGTTATTGTTGTTGTTTGTTTGTTTGTTTGTTTTGCAAATTTGTTGGATATAATTTTTTATTAATTAATTATTGTTGTTGATTATGATGATGATGATGATTTTTTTTAAATAATAACAATAATACTAATAAATAATAATTTAAAAAAAAAAAAAACTGCCCAAAATGTTAGTTTACAGCAATTGGCCTACAATTTTTTTTTTCTACTTCTTCTTTTAACACCAAAATTGTTGAAAATTTTTTTTATAAATGAATACCAAGTACATACCATATTACGTATGGCAAAAAAAAAAAAAAAACAAAATAAATTGTATTGTAATACCCACTTGAAATGAATTCATTTGGTTTTCCATTTAATTTTTCCCTCCCATTTTATATCATTTTAATCATTTACACATTTTTTGAAAATTTAATTTTTACTATTTTTCTTGGATTTCATAATTAACTTTTGGAATGCATCATTACTATTACTACATACAGTGATGTGAAAAATAATAGGGACAGTGCCCACTCAAACTTACATTATATTTACAACCGAATAAAAAATCGAAAATTCTTTCTGGTTTAAACGATTTATATTTTCTAAAACGGTAGAAAATGGATTAAAAACAAAATTTTTGCTATTCCTATAATATATTTTGATTTTTTTTGTGATTTTGTATGAATTCATATAGTTTAAGGTGTGAAAAAAAATAAGGACATTTCATGAAATCTTAAAGCTATAAGTAACTTCAGTAAAACTAAATAGATATTTATACTGAATATTGCTGCATAAAGCCGAAGAGCCACATTAGGACTTTGTTGCGGATCCTTAGCTATCCAGGACAGCAGCACATCTTCTAGACATTGATTTGACAAAATTTTGTCAAACAAGTAGCGGTATTGCCTTCCAGGCATCCTGTATAAGATTCCAAAGCTCGTCGGAAGTTTTTGGATACTTTCCCCTGATTGCCCTTTTAACTTCGTTCCACAAATTTTCTATTGGGTTCAAATCAGGAGACTGTGCTGGCCGTTGTAAAACATTGATATTTTTGTCCTCGAACCATTTCTTTGTGTACTTTGCCGTATGCTTTGGGTCATTATCTTGCTGGTTGACCCATTTGAGTGGAGTATTTTCTTCGGCATACGGCAGCATTGTATTTTGCAAAATTCCAGTGTAATCAGCCTATTTCATTATATTTTGGATACGTTATAGAGGACCCACACCATAACGAGAGAATGTCCCTAATACCATGATGCTACCACCACCATGTTTGACCGTCTTTAAGGTATATTTTGGATTGAATTCTTGATGGGTAGGTCTTCTGACATGGTAGAGAAGAATTCAATCAAGAATTCAATCCAAAATATGAGGTCAAACATGGTGGTGGTACCATCATGGCATCGTGGTCATTCTCTTATTATGGTGTTGGTTTTCTATATCGTACCCAGAATATAATGAAATCGGCTGATTACACTGAAATTTTGCAAAATACAATGCTGCCATATGCCGAAGAAAATACGCCACTCAAATGGGTCTTCCAGCAGGATAATGAGGCAAAGCATACGGCAAAGTACACAAAGAAATGGTTCGAGGACAAAAATATCAATGTTTTACAACGGCCAGCACAGTCTCCTGATATGAACCCAGTAGAAAATTTGTGGAACGAAGTTAAAAGGGCAATCAGGGGAAAGTATCCAAAAACTTCCGACGAGCTTTGGAATCTTATACAGGATGCCTGGAAGGCAATACCGCTACTTGTTTGACAAAATTTTGTCAAATCAATGTCTAGAAGATGTGCTGCTGTCCTGGATAGCTAAGGATCCGCAACAAAGTCCTAATGTGGCTCTTCGGCTTTATGCAGCAATATTCAGTATAAATATCTATTTAGTTTTACTGAAGTTACTTATAGCTTTAAGATTTCATGAAATGTCCTTATTTTTTTTCACACCTTAAACTATATGAATTCATACAAAATCACAAAAAAAATCAAAATATATTATAGGAATAGCAAAAATTTTGTTTTTAATCCATTTTCTACCGTTTTAGAAAAAATAAATCGTTTAAACCAGAAAGAATTTTCGATATTTTATTCGGTTGTAAATATAATGTAAGTTTGGGTGGGCACTGTCCCTATTATTTTTCACATCACTGTACATACAATATTTATTATGATTATTTTTTAATATATTTTTTCTATTATTATTAATACAAATTAATACATTTATGTTGCGCATGCGCTTTTTGTTGTCTTAATTTTATGCATATTTTTTTCACATTTATTTATTTCATTTCTTTCTTTGAAAAATAATTGAAAAGAAAACATTTCTTCCATAATAATACGTGTAAGGCAAAAAGTCTGTTGATTATTATGTTGTTTTGGTTTATCCATTTCCATAAGAAATTAAAAATTTTCGTAATTTATTACATAAATTGTGAAGAAATACAAATTACAGGTAACCCTCGATTTACGCGGTTTGTTGTGACCGACGAAATTATGTTTAAATCGAAAACGCGTAAAATGAGGTTAAGAATTCATATAAAAGCTTATTTTGGGACCAAAAATTACGTATATCGCGTAATTCGAAACATAAAATACATGTAAAACTCACTTTTGGTACTTAAAAATCGTGTAAAAAAAACATACCAAATTATTTTTTTTTATTAAACTCAAGGCATATCTAATAGGTAATCGCATGTCAACAGCTGACGCCTTTTTGAATGTCAAAATTTTGTTGTTTTTTTTGTGTTTTGTTTCGATAATCATTTTCGTATTTATAAACCCTCATATGTACCGGATGTATCCTTAACGATACGCACTCTAGAAATTGTTCAGGATTACTATTTCAAAGCCAATTTTATTAAAATTTTTGCAAGATGATTAATAATATTTAAGTCTTTAACACTAAATACATATATCTTTTAAACTACAACCTAGATTTACTATATTTATATTTATTTAGACGAGAGTGATGAATTACCCAAAAAAAAGATTTCGGTATCTCCAACTAGGTGCATAAACTATGAGCAATAACAAATAACGTTTGCAGCTGCCATTTTTCTCGATGGCCATATAAAAACATGTTCTTTAGATAAAGTGGAAATGTTATTGACTGCATGGATTATTTTTTTTTTAATTTATAGGTGCCCCACTATTGCGTAATTAAACATGACATAAAAATCAAAAGAAATTTCAATATATAAAATTTATTTAGTTTTTTAATTGCTTTTATTAATTTCCTATGGAGGTTTGAGGGTTAATTTTTTTGACATTCCGCTAGCACTTTAACAAAAACAAAATGCCTGTTGTTTTTGCATTGTTGTACAGATGCTACTACCTATTGGATATGCCTTGATTAAACTTCTATTATTTAATTTGTACTTTTCATTTATTAAAAATAAATTTCTGTGTTTTCTTAAATACTATAGTTATCAAAAATAAAAATAATATAAAACAAAGAACGTAACGTCAAAAATAAATTCAGTTTCATATTTTTTTTTACATATTCATTTTTTAAGTTTTAAAAATTGGTAAACGAAAATAAAAAAATAACAAAATTTAGAAAAGAATAAAAGATATTTCTACTCTTGGTCAAGTGTGAAGAAATCTGTTATCCGTAAAAAATTTTGCGCTGGAACCATTTCTAAATAATATTAAAATATACTCAATCTTTTTGTACTTGCACTTTTACATACATAGTTATACATAATAATTTTAGAAAATTAACTTGTTAACTTTTGGAAGAAAATTAACTTTTTTACAACGCAGTGCTGCATTTCATGTAAATCGAGGGTTGCCATTATTTTCTAAACGCGTTATATCAAAATCGAGTAAAAAAAGTCGCGTAATTAGAAAAATGGATGTTATTTTTGAATCGCGTTATATCTAAATCGCGTAAATGAAGTATCGCGTCAATCGAGGGTTACCTGTTTTTGGGTTTTACGTACGTTTAACTTATTTTCTTTCTTTGTAAAAATTATACCATTTCGTCTACACGTTTCTAAAAGAGGGGGGAATAATTAAATAAAATGCTGTTAATTGTTGGGAATTAAAGTTTTTAAATAAAAATTTAAAAAAATTTTGAATTACATATAAAATGGGGTCTTAATATCGTTAGCTGGTATATTCATATTTTAATACTTTAATAATAGGGTACTCATGTGGTAATTATAAGAATAAGACGGAAATTGAAAGAACAAAAGTAAAAGCAATCCCCGCCCTTTGTTTTCAAAGTCTACAAATTGGTATCAAAACAGAAAGCACTTTTCATTCTCTTAATAAAATGATATAAAGATAAATAACGACAAATTTCTGCCAGGGATAGTGTACATTCCTTCTCCTTAATGCTGTAATCTTGCCAGTAATTTCACGCAAAATGTTGGTATGATGTTCGCCCAACAATTCAGGTTCATATACCAAAGAACACAAAATATTCATTAAAGGTTTTCGAAGTTTAAAAATTAAGAAGCTTTAAAGCCTTATAATTAATTTACTCAGGAAACCCCATGCCTCTCATAGGCGATAATATCAACAACAATCATCATAGATCGGTAGAGCAATGTGATCTCTAAAGAAAAAGTGGAGATCTAGCAAACAATTCATCACTACTACAAACTCCCATTAATGAGGATATTGTGTCTAGGCAACGACAGATGGTAAACCTGTCGTCCTAGAACCTACTACAGTACATCAATCACCCGAAAAAAATCGAATGATTAATGAAACTGAAGTAAAGCGTAGTTGATGTTGAAGTTTTGTGAAAAGCGGGTTCTCCTGACAAACACAATCCCCCAGACGACACAACAGTGCTGTTTAGGACAGTTACAGTATGTGCGCAAGCATTTAAAACTTACCTTACACGTGCTAAACAAGAAATCTGAATGAATTTCTTACTCGAATTTCTTCAATTCTCCCTTGAATTTGTTCACTTTAATTTTGCTGGGGAATAGTAAGAGCACTATATAACAGGTATTAATAGCGAGGGGAGTTTTTGATGAACAATATATTTTAGAAAAGGTGTTTTAAGGAAAAGATCTCTTAATTACGCACAAAACGAGATAGTCTGAACAGAATGCCAAAAAACAGGTCAATTCGGGGCACCTCCACATCTGGCGGTTTCGCTTGTGTTCGGACAGTATTATTTTTCGAGATGAAGTCAAAGTGTTAAAAATCTAAATATTTGGTGTTACTACGTCCTAATAGCGAAATTTACGTACCACCAATGTTCCATATCGTCCGATAAGGTACGCGTATCTTCGGCGATACGCGCCAACGTGAACATGTTTAAAATAATATTAGAATTATGCATGAAGATTGTACGTAAAATCGAACCGGAAATGTTTCGTTATAATTCCGTAGTGAAAATTATTACAAGTAAATAAACTTCAAAATTTTTTTATAAAATAATGTTGACATTAGTCGCTTTATTTATTCAAAGTTTTTATAATTTTTTATCCTAAAAGGACATTTGTATTCAAAGTATTCATTGTCTAAACAAATTCATTCATATTCCTTGTCTAAAGGGATCAGTGTTAATCGTATAGAATTGTGATTCCAAGTTATAAGTTTGTCGCTTCAACAACGCTAACCCAAAAATCGAGTTGGCTCATAGGTGGCAAACCTTTACATCCCCTGCACAAGCAGTGTAGTTTGCATGCGTTTACCAAAGCTGCGTCAATAGTGTTAGTGAGTAATGGCCAATACCACTTTTTTCCGCGGACTAGAATACGATAATTGTAGACGCCATTATCGAATAAGTCAACCCCACCCATTCGCTGATTATATGCACGTATTATGTATGATTGTTCAACGACAGCCATCATGCGATGTTTACGGTCATATCTTTTGGTTTTGCACATCGGTTTTGCACTCAAAAAATTAGACTTCACGGTTACCACCTTCAGAAAGATTTAAAATATATAAAATATAAATAACATGATAATAAATATGAAGTCGCCGTAGTGTGACTAGTGTGTTGGCTTATTAGACTGAAGGCCCGAGTTCGAATCTCAGGTCAGACACCAAAACGAAAATATGAAAATATTTCTTGGGCGACTTCCTCTCAGCAGATTTCTGGCAAAAACTCTGAGAGCAAATTAAATTGCCATGAAAAGCTTCTCAAAAAACTGTCGTTCGGAGTCGACTTTAAACTGTAGGTCCCGCCACTCATGTATAAAATTAACGCACACAACATAAGTGGTGTGAGAAACAAGGTCGTAATCCTGACTGAAGGGTTGTAATGACCAATTATGTTTGTATGCATGATAATAAATATGTGTACAGGTAATTACCGAATTATCGTTCCAGAGAACTGCGAAATATTGTTGTTTGTCAAAGCAAAAATCTGATGAACCCCGAGGTTTCTTTTTCATCAATTTAATATCATCCAGCAATGCGTGATTGCTCCGATTATCTCGAACAGTACCTGTTGCAAAATAACCTTTTCGAGATAATGTGCATAATAAATTATGGCTTGTCGAATGTAACATTATATTGACTTGGATCTGAAATATTCTCTAATAGTCGTAGTAGCACGTTTTCTCCAAGGCCGTAGTCAGCATTATTTTTAGCAGAAGCGCCAGCATATGGGATAAAGGAATAACAATATCCTGTCATAGAAGCCAACACCCAGTATTTGTAGCCAAATGGCGATCATAATATGCGATCATCTGTTCATCCACAGAAAGACTATGAGAAAATATGCCAAATTGCATGAATTTTTTATTCAGTGCAGTGTTCAATGGAGTAATTTTGGCAAATTTATCATTCTTGTCAGGATTATTATTGTCACAAACGTGTTATTTTCAATAAAACTCTCAAAAATAGCTTAACTATGTTGTCTAGTCGCCATATAAAAAAAGAGAAAAAATTTTTATTTTAGAACACACTTATGCCGAAGTGCGTAGAAAAATACCCATGCCCTACAAAGGCCCCCACTCCAAGTACTCCAAGTACTATTTATGACAAATTTTACCGAAATCCGACCACAGATTCTGGGGTCAGACCCAGCAGCCAACCTGTTATTACATTGTCTGTAATAGGCCATAGACACCTGGAAACATAACATAACGATCCATTCTACCAACGCCTTTGCTCTTTCCCCCTGTCCCATCCATTGATTAGGCCGTAGAGGTGGCAGATTGGTATTGCTAGTCTCTAAGTTGGCTTCGATTTCTTTAAATGGGAAATGAATGAAAAAAGAACATAAATTATCAAAAATTCTGCCTTTTTTTTAAGTTCCAAGAACAAAACTATCACAAAATTTTTTTTGTGTGTATAGATAGTGGACCCCTAGAAATTAAAAAAAATAATAAGTTTTAGAAAATTTTATTATCTAACTCTGGTAAGGATACAAAAGAAAATAAAAAAAAGCAAAAATATGTCTGATAAAGTATTATTTGTTTTAAACAAATTTTCTTTTACGAAAATATAAATGTTTGTAATATGAAAACAAAAATATATTTTCAAAACAATTTTAAAATCAGCCACTTGTAACAAAAAAAAAAAAAATGTCGCCTACAAAAAGATTTTTATCTTGAAAATTTTTCTTGAGAAAATAACGAAAAAAAAAAATTTTTAAAAACTTATCACCACAGAAGCGAAACAGAACATTGGAATCAAAAACTAAGAACAAAACGTCAATTCAAGAACAATTCCACTCATTTCATTTCCTTGTGCAACGATAAAAACGTATCAAAAAAAATTAAAAAAAAAAAAATAAAAAATTCCAACTTAAAATGCAAGTACCAGCAGCAAAAAAGTAACGATGCATTCGAATTTAAGATTATTTCAAATTCGGAAGTCAACGTAATAGCATTAAAAAAATAAATATTTATTTAAAATAAATACAAATTCAAACAAACAAACAAACAAACAACGTTCTTAGAAAACAATATTTAAAGTGACTAAAATGAAAACACGTAAGTCTGCATTACGTTTTTTTAGATTTTTGAATTTCTAATGGACACAGTGTTTAATGCTAAAAATGCTTTGTTTTCTTTGCTTTTTCTTTTTCTCTCCCCCCCCCCCCCACACCTGTGTGACTATACATACATACAAAAAAAAAAACCCCCCCGTTTCTAGAACCATCATCATTGCCATTATCGGAACGTTTAAGATTTTTCAGCAATTTAAGTGGATCATCTAGTAAACGTAATTCGTGTTCTTTTACCCGCAGCAGTCCACCATTTAATTCCATAGAACGCTGTTCCAGCATAGGATCCTATCACTACTACATGGCTAATACACCGCGCAGTAGTACCAGTCTAAGCAGTGCCAGTGTTACGCCTACACCAACGGAATGCGCTTTACCGCTTTTTACAGAATCACCCATGGTTTTGAAGAAAGAAGGCTTGTCAGCAGAGTCTAATGAGATTGGAACGCCCGAAGCTGATCTAACAGATTCACGTTTTGCCATTAAACCGGATATTGTTAAGACTTCACCATTTTTACAGGCCAGCAAACCAATTTCGGCCATACCAGGCCATATTGCAGAAACAGAAACCACGCCCACTTCCACATTAACGCCCACCATGAAACGTATAAAACTGAAAACTGTGGGCAAATTAATGTTGCCCTCAACATTCCTAAATAATGATCGCAATAATAATAGTCCTAAGGAACCTTTAAGCGGTGTAAGCACCACATCCTCGACTGGGGAGAGTATTAATGGCACGGATAATATTGAGAATTCAGGGCCTCCTAAGAAAATTGGCAAAATTAAATCCCCCTTCATAGAGAATTGCAATCAAAAGCAACAGAAATTAATGCTTAACAATTCAAGAGGCACGAAATTTGATTATAATAGTAAAACGACCAATTCGTTAATGGCCTTAGCCTCTGTGGAGAACAGTACGGATCATCATAGTATGGACACTAGTGCACTTAATGCTGGAGGAGGTGTAGTCATGCGTAAATATTTCAATAATTCAATGCAAATTAATGGCCACCATCATCATCATTCTTTCAATGAAGATTTCAACACCGATTCGGGTAAAGAAAATGTAGATACTTCACTTAAAGGACAAATCACGCCGGTAGTGGAAATACGTCGTAAATTTACACGCAAAGCTAATACTTCCCAATCTCTCAATACAAGCAGCACAGGCATTAGTCGCCAACTAACACCACGCTCAGCTTCATTGAATGGCCCTTATACGCCATCCCCAGTCCATGATAAATATGCGAAATATTTTGGTGTCAAGTCTGCGAAATCGCCTGCAGCCAAACAACAACAGCAAGAGCAGCAGCATACGGTCCAAGACTTTGGCATGCAAAGGGAAAACTCTTCTTCTTCCCCGTTTCCATCACAAGCCGTTAATCGTAATGTCCGCTTGTGGCATTCAACAGGTCGCGGTATTAAACGCATGGCCTCGGTAATACATGAATTGAAAAAATTCGAAGATATTGTTGTAACCGAAAGGGAACTGAAGCTGGCCTCCAAAGAATTTGAAAATCTTCTAAGCAACGAAACTATTTTAAAACATTCCTCAAAAGAATTGGATCGCATCTTTTCAAGTATAGTGTGATGATAAAATTTATTACTTAAGCCAAGCTGCCAACTTTACGTTTTTTTTTGGTTCCTTTATTGTGATGATGTTTTAAAAAAAAAGGATTTTAAATGCTTCTTTTTTATTTCTTTCAAAAATGCCCGAGAAATTTATACAATTTATGCGATACAAAGCTTTTAATTCCATTTCTTTTAAAATGTATTGTATTTCCTGTCTTTTTCTATGAAGCAATGTGGCTTAAAGTATTACCAAACCTATCCAGTGTTAATTTCTTGCCTAATTTTTTTAATTCTTTTTAATTTCTTTATTTTGTTTTAATTTTTTTGTGAAATTTCTTGTCTACACATATCTGTAAAAGTATAAAAAAAAAAATTCTAAACAAAAAAGAAAATTTTCAAAACAAGAGTTTTTCTTTCTTTTCTTCTTTGGTAGGAAATGAAGAAAGTACATACTGTGAGCGTCAAAAGAAAGTGTACAATTCAAAAAAATATACATTAATAAATTACCGTTAATTTTTTTTCAAATTATTTTATTGCCAGTTTTTAAAATTGAAACAAGAAGAAAAGAATTGGAAAAAATTTGGAAATATTGTAAAATTTTTTCGGGCACTCTCCTCAAGTGGAAAACTTGAGTTGAGATTGTTAGAATTTTATCCATAGTGTACACTTTCTTTTGACACTCACTGTATGTAAACTAAAGAGCTAACACAGAGAGAGAGAGAGGCATTTCAAGAATTTTTTAGCTTCCCATGTGTAAGGCAGTAATAATAATAATTTTTTTAATTTCTTTTTAATTTCTTTATTTTGTTTTAATTTTTTGTGAAATTTGTTGTCCACACATATCTGTAAAAGTATAAAAAAAAATTCTAAACAAAAAAGAAAATTTTCAAAACAGAGTTTTTCTTTCTTTTCTTTGGTAGGGAAAGCGCTAACAGAGAGAGAGAGAGAGAGAGGCTTTCAAGGCATTTCAAGAATTTTCTAGCTTCCTATGTTTAACACGTTGACTGCTAACTACGAGATAACTCGTAGATTGTGTTCCCTTCTAGGGTGCCAACTACGAGTTTATCTCGTACTCACTAAACCGAAACTATTAAATCAAATGGTCATTTTTGCCCAGTTTTCTGAAAATTGCCGTGGCAGTCAACGTGTTAAGGCAATAAAAATGAGTGAATTTAAGTTTTTTTTTTTTTTTATTAAATCATCGAATGATATTCAAGAATTTTATTTTTAGTTGTTAAAGTATTTGGTTTAAGACAGCAAATTTTATGATTTCAAACATCTAAGAATTTTGTGAATCTTTCACCTTTTTTAGTATTGCAAATGATGCTAGGCATTCAAAGCTTTAATTTCAAGTTTTTCGAAAATCAAGTTTAATTAAAATTGTTATAAAAAAATCAAAACTATTAAAAAATTTATTGAAATTTCGTATATTTTAATAAGAAAGTTTTGTTTTTAAAGCATTATGTTTTTTTCTTATTTGTTTTATGTGCTTGATTTTTGTTTTCTATTAAATGCCGATTGCATAAGAGACTGTATTAAGCTTAAGGTTTGAGACAAGTACTGTATCCGTGGAGTCTAGTTGACCTATTGAACTGAACAACGTCCTAAAGGGGATAGGATAATAGGGGAGATAGGGAAAAATGGGGAGGAAGTAGGAAAGGGAGAATATAAGGAATCAGAGGAATTACACAGACTAACGAAACACACAAGAAAGCGCGACTATACTATTGCAGGCCTAGCACTTCTCAACCAGCTCAAACTAATAATGAATCTATGGAGAGCCTTTATGTCAAACAGAATTCAAACCCTTAAAGGAGCCCCTGCCAAGGGGGGTTGAACCTCAACCTACTAAGGGCTGAACAGTTACAGAGGAGATGTTTGATAGTCTCTACCCAGCCAGCATTTTTGAAAAATTTTAATCAAATTCGAGTCTTTTTTGATTCTTCTGCACGATTAAAAAGCTCGAATATGCGCTCATTTTCTGATCATAAAAGACTCTTTCGTCGGGAGAAAAAAGTGACTACGAGCGACTCTTCTTAAAAAGTCACTTATGAGTCATTTTCTATATTATTTTAGAGTAATTTTCGATCCTTTTTCTAGTAGCTTTATAATCATTTTCGAATCACTTTCTGATCATTTATTAGTCTTATTTAACTTCGTTTATGATTCTTTTACGAGTCGTCTTTCAGTCATCGTTTAATCGCATACGAGTCTTTTATGAGTCCTTTTATTGTCATTTATGAGTCATGTTCGTATTAATTTGGACTCGTTTTTAGGTCATTTAAGTCATTTTTTTTTATTTAAATTTTTTTTTAATCATCTATCTGCTCAAAATATGATCATAAAATACGTAATTACAATCACTTTTCAAACATATGCATGATCTGTTTTTGATTAATCGTTTTTCAATCTTCAGTATAAGTAGAATATAATAATAAATAACGGAAATAATAATCAAATTTTATACGTCTGGATGATTAATTTCCGATTGCTATACAATTTTTTATTGTATTTTAAATCGAACTCATTTTACTCATTGACACGAATCATTTTTGGGTCCTTTTTTAATCGTGTAACTGACTAATAAGTTTTTGATCACCAAAAGTACTCTAAAAAGACTCAGCAAGGTGATTTTTTTAAAAAACAATCTTCCAATTGCTAGCTGGGTAACTCCTCATCATCGCAACATACCCTGCAGTAGTCCGGCTGGGATCTAGAGACTGTATTAAAGTCGGATGTTTTTTTTTTTATTTTTTTTTTACATTTGAAAATTTCGAAAAGAATTTTTTAAATAGAATTTTTTAATTTTTTATTTTAAATTTTTTCGATGATTTTATTTATTTAATTGTATAGTAAATGCATTAATTCGGAAATAATTTTGTATAATCGAAAAATATATAATATTGCAAACTTTTTTATTATTTCTAAGGGCTTACTATAGATTTCAATTGGAAATAGAGGTTGTTATAATAATATGTAGATATGTTGGAGTGGTAGCTTTGATACCAAAAGCTCACTTAAGCATGCATAGCGGCCAGTTGTGATGCCAGCGGTGACCAAGTTCCTACAAACCAGGGTCAGCTGCAAAGGCTGTTATAATAAAACTTGCAAATTTTTGTTTAACATTCAATTATTTTTATTATTTCTTCAATTATAATTTCACTTATTACAAAAGAATATTTACTAACTGCTGTAATTGTTTTCTCATTCCTTCCTCTCTCTCTCTCTCTCTCAGTTTCTCTTGCCTTTCCTTAAAAATATAAATTTTTATATAAAAAAAAATTTAAATTCAATAAAAATATCAATTTTTAAGTAAAAAAAAATAGACTTTTAAATACCAAACGAAGGTTTAACAAAAGAAATAGATTTCGTTTTTTTTTCTATTATTTTTCCAAATTTATCTAAAGCTTTTCTTTTAAATAAGAAAACGAATTTAGTTTATCATATTTATTTATAAAAATTTAAAAAAAAAATATGCTTAAATAGAAAACCTATTTTTTATATTTAATTTTAAAAATACTAATCAAAGAGAGCTACATACCTACAGAGCTCTCCAACTCTTGCTTTCATTCACCCTTATTCTGGTTGTCGTCGTCGTCGTCGCCGTCGTCGTCGTCGTCGTTACCAAAAATGATGTCGATAAAAGAGTCGACACAACACAATATCGACGGCGTATTGACTCACAGAATACCAAATATGTGTCGACAGTCATCTATAACTGTCAATAACGACAAACAGAATACCAATTTTAAACTGTCGTCGCAAGACGACGTCGACGACGACAACCAGAATAAGGGTGATTATTTTATATTTCAATGAAATATTTTTTAATTATACTACTTTTTTCGTTTGTATATTTAAAGTTAATTGTTTTATAATAAGAATTCAAGTTGTTTTAAAAAGTATATTGAATTTCAAGTTTTTTTTTTATGATCTTTATTATAATTTTTTTTTCTCTTTTAAGCATATATTTCTTTAATGAAAAATATCTTTTTGGATTTTGTTTTTATTCCCCTAAAAGTTTATTTTTCAAATTGGTTATTTTCTATGAAACATCTTTTTTTTATTTCAATCTCTTTCTATTTGTTTTGTTAAACCCTAACGTACAGAGTATAGTGAGCTTCAAAAGAAAATGTACATTTAAAAAAAAAAATATATATTAATTAATTACCATTATTTTTATATTAAAATTGTTTCATTAACCAATTTTTTAAAATCGAAACAAAAAAAAAATTAAAAAAAAAATTAAAAAAAAAAAATTTCGAAATATTAGCAAATTTTTTCGGTTACTCTCCCTAAGTGTTAAAGGTTGAGTTTAGTAATTATTAACATTTTATCCTTATAGTACAGTTTCTTTTGACGCCTACTGTATATACATATTTTGGATGGATATTTATATTGTTGTTCAAAAAAAATATAATTTTTAACAGCTTAAACATTATTTTACTTTAACATCATTACTGGACTTACTAACTTTCTTCTGAAAAAGTATACGTGTTGTTGGTTATAAAATTAAAAATTTTGAATCTGTAAAGGGCTTTCTTCATTTATGAAGACTTAATGGCATAGCTTCAAATACAACAACACTTATAATTGGGCAATTCACACGACTTTGTATCGTGTATGTTGTATTGAATACACTTGGTTGTTTGTGAACGCTCAATGCTATGCTGTATTGTGTATTTCGTATTCCGAATGTATTTTTTTTTTGGCATTCAAACAATTTGATAGCACGAAACCAACACAACTTTTGAAAAACATATGAAAACATATCGATCCTTTATTGCAACATAGTCATATCTTAAAAAAACTTGAACTTGGCAAAATGCGATTTAAGTTTTCAAGACATACATAAGTCCTATGATCTAATTGCCGCAAACACTTTTTGCTATAACTTCGGTTCAGCTTGGGATATAAAACTGATTTTTTTTTCAACATGTACAGAAGGTCTAAAAGAGCAGTTTTGCTTAAGTAACTACAAATTTTAAATTTTTTGAGATATGACTATGTTGCAATAAAGGAGCGATATACACATTTTTTTCATTCACACAGTTTGATAGCACGAAACCAATACAACTTTTGAAAAACATATGAAAAAAATGTATATAAGTGTATCGGATTTTTACATGAAAATTATCAACAACAATCATACACTGTTGTATAATCGTCCAACAATACACTCAATACAACGATACAACGGCTTGTGTGAATTGCCCAAATATTGTTGTATTTCGATATTTTTTAATGGAAAAAAAATGCTAAAAAAATTCGATCTTAATTCTGAGAATATTACATTTATTATACGATAGCATAATAATTTAATTTAAATTAAAATAAACATTTGTTTTATTGATGTGTGTATCAGGTGCTGTTAATAATAATTAAATATAATATCTAATGGAATTAGTTGTAAGACTAAGCAAAAACGAATAGAAAGCTAATATGTAACCTTATTCGAAATTTTAAATATTTGTAAAGAAAATGATTTATAATGGTTGGATTTATTGTTTTATTAACTCTCATATAACGTTTAACGTAATCCTTAATGAGTTATTGACCCCCCGTATCTGTAAGACAAACATTTTCAGACAAATGAAAATATATATGAAAATATATATATATTTTCAATCTTTTGAAATTGTTTGTCTTAAAGAAATAGGGGGGATTAAGAATACTTTGTTTTCACGCCAAAACCCTTACATTTGTTTGTTTTAAAAATTAATAAACCATATTGTTTAATTATTTTATTAATAATTTAATTTAAAAAACATAATTTAAATTTAAAATTATTTACAATATAAAACACGATTTTAAGTTAACTTTTACAATGCTGAACAGAAACTACGAAACAAAAAAAAAATATTCTACAGACATATGTATAAACGAATGAAATAATCACCCTTATTCTGGTTGTCGTCGTCGTCGTTACCAAAAATGATGTCGATAAAATCAGAGTCGAAAAAATCAGAGTCGACACAACACAATATCGACGGCGTATTGACTCACAGAATACCAAATATGTGTCGACAGTCATCTATAACTGTCAATAACGAAAAGACAGAATACCAATTTTAAACTGTCGACGGAAGACGACGTCGACGACGACAACCAGAATAAGGGTGAATAATAAATATATAAACGATTTAAACCTTATATAGATAACATTATTAAAAAAAAATAAAAAAATTATTAAATATTAAAAATAAAAAATAAAAACAATCCCTTCCATTTCTTGCTTTAATTGTAAATTCTTGTAATTATTAATAATTTAAATCGTATCTACATATTATAAGAAAGCTCTCTTTTGTTTATAGCGTATTTATTATTATACATATATCGAAGAAAATTATACAATTTTAAATATTTTATTTATTATTTTACTTTAAACAAAAACAGAGAAGGTTATATTAAAACATAAGAATTATCAAAAAAAAAAAAAAAAAAGTTCATGTTAATGTTGCCCACGTGCTTAAATTTTATTCCTTAATTTTACAAAATGGAAAATATTATTAATTTAGTTAAAAAGTTATCTAAATATTATACGATTACATACATACATACCCATACTTATATATTTAAAATGTTATAAGAAAAACGAAAATCTTAAAAAAAAAAAATTATAAAATTTTAATAAAAGAAAGAAAGAAAGAAAGAAAAAAACGAAACAAAAATGTTTAACATAAAATTCAAATGTTATAATTATTTGATACTATCGGGTCCGCCATCTAACGTTTTTTTTTCAACTAGTGCTTATTTCGTGAATGGTAGGTAACACTTAGCTCATGTCTGATTTGACAGATAATTAGTTTTATCCTGCCGCTGAACGAATATGGTTGTGTATACGCTTGAACAACGCTGGGAAATATTGCGACATTATTTCGAAAATCATGGTAATGTTGCAGAATGTGTGCGAAAATTGCGTACGGATTTTGGAAGAAGAGAAGCACTGTCAGCTCCGTATGTTCGTTATCTTGTGAAAAATGTGAAAGAAACTGGCATCCTCATCGATAAACCAAAGCGTGAAAAGCCAAAAACAGTGCCTACACCCAAGAATATTGCTGCTGTGGCAGAAAGTGTGCGTGTGGCGCCATCAACATCAATTCACCGTCGTTCTCAACAATTGAACATTTCGGAGACATCATTGAGACGAATTTTGCATAAAGACCTTGGTATGACGCCATACAAAGTCCAATTGGTTCACGAGTTGAAGCCAATTGACCATCCAATGCGTTTTCGCTTCGCTAAGTGGGCCTGCGATCGACTTACAGAAGATGCCGATTTTGGCAAAAAAAAAAAAATCATCTTTTCAGATGAAGCTCATTTTGATCTTGGCGGCTATGTAAACAAGCAAAATTGTCGCATTTGGGGCACAGAGAACCCGCACGCATACATTGAAAAGCCGACGCACCTAAAACGAATCAATGTTTGGTGCGGATTTTGGTCCAGTGGTATAATTGGGCCATTTTTCTTCGAAAATCAGCAAGGAGTGGCCGTTACAGTCAATGGCGATCGTTATCGGGCCATGTTGAACGAATTTTTGTTCACCAAAATTGAAGAGGAGGATATTGGCAACATTTGGTTTCAACAGGACGGCGCTACGTGCCACACAGCCGAAGCTACACACGATGTTTTGTGCCCTGTTTTTGAAGATCGCATTATCAGCCGCAGAGCTGATGTCGTTTGGCCACCTCGGAGCTGCGATTTGACACCGTTGGACTATTATTTGTGGGGTGCCGTCAAAGATAAGTGTTACGCCGACAAGCCAGAGACAATTGACGCTTTAAAGGACAATATTCGTGAAGCCGTTGGTGAAATACAGCTGCACACAATCGATAATGTGCTTTTAAAAATTGGACCGATCGTGTAGACTACTGCATGGCCAGCCGAGGCAGCCATTTGAATGAAATTATTTTCCATTATTAACCGGAAGGATTGTACTTTCAAATAAAAACAGCAATTTGAGAAAATATTCAGTAGTTTTTTTTTAAGTATTTTCAAAAAAAAAATAAAGTTATTTGGCGGACCCTATAGTTTTATTATTTAGTACGATAACTGATAAAGGTATCAGTTCCTTCCAAAATGTTCTAGGCAAACTTTTTTCAAAAACTTTAAAAGAAACCGTACAGACTTGCAAAAGATTTTGTTTGAAACATTAAGCGACAGCTTCTCTTAGACAAAGAGTATCGAATGCTCTTAATTTATTATAATATCTCCTGACATACATACATAATTGGCCATTACAACCCTTCAGTCAGGATTACGGCCTAGCTTCTCAACACCACTCATGTTGTGTGTGTTAATTTTATACATGAGTGGCGAGGGTTACAGTTTAAAGTCGACTCCGAACGACAGATTTTTTTGAGAAACTTTTCATAGCAATTATATTTACTCTCAGAGCTTTTGCCAGCAATCTGCTGAGAGGAAGTCGTCAAAGAAATATTTTTTCATATTTCGTTTTTGAAGTCTATTTAAATGTATGGAAGATGAGGAAAAAGTATGCTATGTCAGCAAACCATTAAGTTGTTTGCCCATCAGCAATTTAAACTCCACTTGTAAATAGATATTTGATAATGTTACTTAGACGATTCCAGTAGCTTTACAAAATAATTTATAGATAGTTTGGATACTGTTACGAAAATGGAAACATCTAGATACTGGTATTTTGCTTTTACTTTAAAACTATAAACAAAAGCCTCAAAAGCGAAACAATGCTGTAAACAAACCTGTTTACAAATTATCGTACTGCTTAATATAACAACAAACACCAACGTAAAACAAAATGGTAAACATGTAAACAAAAACACACAAACAACACTACAAGAATAAATGTAAACAAAATATACAAACAACACTACAATAATGTATGTAAACAATAATGTTGACATTTATAGAGACATCGAGAAGGGGAACAAGAACATTCGTCAGATTGTTTACTGTGCCATATAAAATGCAAGGCAAAGCAGGCGAGTTTGTTAGTGAAGTTCAGTCAGTCTTGTGTAAAGACTCGGTGCGTTTGAAGAGAGTAAACGTGGTTTAAAGATCTCCGTTACAAGGATCTGTCGGATAATTGTCTTGTAATTGTTATTGTTTATGCAAAGGGTAATGGCATAAACAATTGTTGTTGTTTACATCAAATTGTGAAAAGGGGTGGCACACAGAATTGTGCGAATAATAAAGAATTTTAATCAAAACTAAATACAAATTTATTTTTATATTATTTTCAATCTACGAGCTTATATTTTAAACGTTTTTAAAAGGTAAAAATGTAACAATATATTTGGATACATTGTCAAATGTTTTGGAAAATCATTATAAAGATTGTAAACTGTTTTCACTGAACGCCAGTCGTTTGATTAGATTAAATTTTGATGAGGAATTAAACTTTCGAATAATTACGTTTAAGTAAAAATGTCGAATATTTAAATTCCATATGCAAAATACGTAATAATACATAACGTAATTGAAGGAAATTTCAACACTAAAGTACAAATACTATGCTATACTATATGTAATACGCTGCTTAATACAATTTTCTTTTTCATTTATTTCAAGCATGTTAATAATTTTGCATGTTTATAATTAACAATTAATTTTAATTTAGATGAAGATAATAAATAGCACAGCAACACAAAAACTAATCCAAAGAACAATTTTTAAAAATTTCTTTTAAATGCCTGCCAAATTCATACAGTTAAGCATGAGGATTGTCAAAACTAAACTGATACCACATAGGTAAGTGAGAGAGCATGAGCAGAGCTGAATATTTGGACTAACATGCCTGCAAATACAAATCAAATGATATTCATTAATTTTAAATCTTAATTTTCTCTTTTATCTGTAGCAACTACATCATCGAACGCACCACCACCACCCATGGCACCAGAGGCACCACGCGGTATTTTAAAATCCAAATCGGGTTGTGTCGGTTTTATGCCCATGGACTTGAGTAATGAATTAAAGAATCGTCTTAAAAGTTCTAAACATGCCACTGTTTCGAATCTTAGTAAATCGGCAACAACTACTTCAGCTGTAGCATTGTCGTCCGCCCAGCACGATGATACTGTTAATTTAGTACGTAATTTATCGAATTTAGGTAAACCACCACCACCCCAGTTAAGGGATCCCATGAAAATGGATCCCGATATTGCTTCCGCCTCCGAAGGTGAAAGTTCCGGTGGTCGTGAAATAACTGAAATTATTAAAAATAGTGCCACAGCACGTAGGCGTAAATTTAATGAAGGGTAAGTTTTTCGAAATAAAAAATATTGGTTTTTAATTTTAAAAATCAAAACAAAAAACTGCAATTAGAATAAGAGAATTGAAATTTGATATGAACTCTGTATATGTATGTATGTCTGTATATTGTTTTGAATTCGATTTTGAACGATGTATGCTATTAAAAATTAATGAATTTATATTGAAATTGAATTAAATTGAATGTCTAATGATAACAATGATTATGTTGTATGTAATTAATACTAATACTTATTTTATAAAATTTAAAAACATAAACAATGTTTTTAAGTCCCACTTATCTTGCGTTTGTTGCAATAAAATTAATACTAAAAACAAAATATTCAATTTAAAATTAAAAAAAAAAATTGAAGCAAATAAAGATTTTATTTCTTGAAGATTTATTTGAAAATTAAACTCGACATATGTATGTATATCATATATATAAATCACTAGCTGACCCGGCGAACTTCGTCACCCCTAAAATTGATTTTTTTTATTGCCCAAAACAGGTAACACTATATATTTGCTGTAATACGCTGCATAAAACAGTTACTATATATAAAAACTAGCTGTACCCTGCGCGCGTTGCTACGCCTCCAACTAAAACAAATTTGAATCATTTTATTGATTTTATTCATAAAAAAAAATTGACATAAACTTTCAAAATGTAGAGGTTTTCGATTATGAACATTTATTGAAGTGCTGTCGGAAATTGGTAATACCAACTTATAAGTCTTCGTCGGCTCATGCGCAACAACTTTGCTAAAGTTCATAACATAATCAAATGCACAGTTTACGATTTAAGTCATTTTTAATAATTCTCAGTGGCGCCACCTGTCGGAAATTGGTCATACGAACTTATAAGCCTTCGCCGGCTCATGCGCAATAACTTTGCTAAAGATCATAACATAATCAAATGCATAGTTTACGATTCAATTCATTTTTAGTCATTTTCAGTGGCTCCACCTGTCGAAAATTGGTCATACCAACTTACCCCGGCTCATGCGCAACAACTTTGCTAAAGGTCATAACAAACCAAATGCACAGTTTACGATTTAATTAATTTATAGTAATTCCCAGTGGCGCCACCTGTCGGAAATTGGTCATACCAACTTATAAGCCTTCGTCGGCTCATGCGCAACAACTTTGCTAAAGATCATAACATAATCAAATGCACAGTTTACGATTTAATTCATTTTTAGTAATTTTCAGTGCCTCCACCTGTCGAAAATTGGTCATACCAACTTAGAAACCTTCGTCGGCTCATGCGCAACAACTTTGCTAAAGATCATGAAATGATCAAATACACAGTTTACGATTTAATTCATTTTTATTAATTTTAAGTGGCGCCACCTGTCGGAGATTGGTCATACCAACCTAGAAACCTTCCCCGGCTCATGCGCAACAACTTTGCTAAAGATCATAACATGATCAAATGCATAGTTTATGATTCTATAAGGTACATACAAACATACATTCATTTTTATATATATAGATAACTAACTTACTATAAGTGTGTGGATCTATCTATCTAGTTCAAAATTTAATCGAAGTCGGTACGTTATTTAAGTGAAGCATACAAAGAATAACAATAAGAGGTCCGAATCATGGGTAGCGCTGACGAAGTTGTAGTTGTTGTACTCGCTCCAAAACAAAAACTAACAGACATACATGTTAGATATGTATGTACATATGTAGTTATAAACGATCGAATTAACCGACTTATGGTATCTTTTAAAGAGGCAGGGTTTGCCACTCCCATTTTTGGTGAGTTTGTCGATATCGACTCTACGAACTTACCCACCAAATTGCATTCGTCTACGATCACTATGTCCCTAAATATAAGGTTTGCCACGCCTACTTTTTGCTATATCGAATTTTTTTAAGCCATCTAAACCTGATAAGCTTCCGCCACACGCCAATCAAGCACCTAACACCTTCAACAAAACATAAAATAGGCTTATTGCGCAAATAGAGTTTAAAAAAGAGTGATAGATAGATATTTATTTACTTTATTTTTAATATATTTTTTTCACAAAAAGATGTTAGGTTTCAGTCGGTATCGGGCTAATTAACGCCACTGCACCACGCTGATTAACGACCCAACGCCTTCAACGAAACACAGCATAGTGCAGTAGTTCTTGAGTTACTGTGCAAAAACACAAAAAAACTAAATATTGCGCTATCTGTCGGACGAACTGTCAAACTACACAGAAACTCCTCCTCACGCCCCATAGAACATGTATATTAAATTTGGTCAAAATCGGTTCGTGTGTTCTGGAGTTATAGCGTCAGGAAGGAAAACCCAACTTATTTTTATATAGTAGATAATTAATGTCCTATTTTGTAAATTACTATTCATTTGGGCAATTCACACGACTTTGTATCGTGTATGTTGTATTGAATACACTTGGTTGTTTGTGAACGCTCAATGCTATGCTGTATTGTGTATTTCGTATTCCGAATGTATTTTTTTTGGCATTCAAACAATTTGATAGCACGATACCAATACAACTTTTGAAAAACATATGAAAAAAATGTGTATAAGTGTATCGGATTTTTACATGAAAATTATCAATAACAAGCATACACTGTTGTATAATTGTCCAACAATACACTCAATACAACAATACAACGGCTTGTGTGAATTAACCAATTGTTAAATTTACTTAACTTATAAGTTGTAGAATACAATATTCCTTAACCATTGCTACAATTTTTTTTTTCTGCCTTGCCAGTATAATTAATACATATATGAACCAGAGATCAGCAATGAATCGTTTTTTCGCTACTCATAAGCACTCATGTAATTTTGAATATACGTAAGTGAGTCGACAATATTGAAAAGATTCATCTGATCTGATTCACTCATACTCAATACATCGTTGATTTATAAATACAAGTTGCAATGAATATACATACGTACAACGTTGACATCAAACTCATACCATTCGAAATATGTTTGATTAGGCTTAAAAAAATACTTATAATACTTGTAAATGATTCGAGTGACTCGAAGTAGTGTTCGTATGCGAATCATACTTATTTTGTGATTCGTGTATATGTTGAGTTATATTGATGGACAGTCGAATTATCAAAAACATCATACATGTCGTTAAGTATGAATATGATGAGTACTTCAAACTTTGAATATGAGTAGTATGAATGTGATATTAAAATAAGTATGAAGCAGTGGTGTTGTGCTAATTTTTTTTTTTACCGGAACGCGTATATATAATTATATAGACAGGGGCGATCCTGGGTAGGCGGCCGCTCTGTGCGGTCTCATGTCCCAAATTTAACGACGGGGGTGATTTTCCATTTTCCAGATTTCGTTTTTTTTTAGGTCTCATGTCCCAAATTTGACGACGGGGGGGAGGGAGATTTCCCCCAATTTTCGCCCGTCGCCAGGATCGGCCCTGTATATAGCATAAAAAGGAAAGGAAAAACCATGATTTAACGATAAAAAGGCGGAAATACCCGCTCTTCATTCTTGTATGGAAAAAATAAGTGATTCTCTTGGTAGCAACAGTTAAATTTAAATGCGGCCGAAAGGGTTAAAAAAATGGTTTTAAATACTCAAATTCTTAAGTAGTAATTAGTTCGGGTTCACGTATTTGTTTCGGTTCGGGTCGAGTTCCGGTTCAGCAGAAAAAAATTTCCGGACTCCGGTTCACGGTTCAGAAAAACAAGCCGGTTCCTTCCGGTTTTTGTTCCGGTTCGGTTCAAACCCTTGTTTATAAAAATACATATAAAAATTCGTCAAAAATTAGAAAAAAAAAATTAGCAATTCTTTTTAATTTTTTTTTTTTCAAAAAGTCAGCCAATTCTCGTGTTCAGAAATCATCTTTAGTTCCGGAACGCGTTCCTGTCCAAAAAGGAAGTACCGGAACGACGTTCCGGAGCATTCCGGCTCGACAACACCACTGGTATGAAGGCATAAGTATCAGAAATTATGAGTATGATTCCATAGTGCCCATCTTTGTGAATACTCATTGCTGATCTCTGATATGAACCATACAAAGCTTAGATCCCAGCTTTAGCATTTATTAACGTAACACGTTTACGCCGGCGCGTACCACCGGTGACCCGCACTAGACTGTCACATCGGTTGACGTGTACCACCGGTGACCCGCACCAGACTGTCATATCGGTTGACGTGTACCACCCACCGGTGGTACGCATTTGACGGTACGAAACATCAAATATTTAGCTCTTTAATACTTTGACTGCCGACAAAGAATATTTGAGAGTGAAGTTCAATTAAAAGCATTTATTTTTGTTTTTATTTCACGAGGGAAGTTCCGCATATTAATTGTATTACTACTTTTCGGTACCATTTACTAGTTTTTTTTTTATTACGGCGTTCGTATACATGTCTTTGTTTTTTAACCAATAGAATCTTATTTCTGGGACCTGAATTACACCCATTATAAGCAAAATTCCAATAAATGAGTTTATTTCTTCCCTAGTTAATTGAGCACTGTTCTATTTTCACGGTAAAAATTCGGAATATTAAGTGAGAATGAGACGAATTCACGAAGAATTCGCACAAAACTTTACTCGATACCGTTGCATTGTTGAATTGTCTACACTTCATAATAGCTGCCTTCCGATAGAGCGAAAATCACTAACTGCAGCCGCCAGTGGGCGACAAGCAGGAATTACAGAGCCGGCGTGAACGTGTTAAGCTCATTTTAAATTTTCAATTTATTGTTTTACAATCTTAAATTTATCATTTTTTATTTATTTTTTCGTGTTTAATTTACCCAAAAATGAGCTGTACTGAGTTGTGGTACCAAAAGTAATTAAAAAAACGTTTATATGAATAGAGAGAATTTTTGAATAAATCTTCAAAAATAAAAATCTTAGAACATTTTAAGTAATTTAATAAAGAATCACAATTTTACAAAATCATAGCTATGAACATAAAAATTAAATTAAAAAATTATTTTTTATAATAATGGGAAATTCAGTAAAGTCAAGTAGGGCAAGTCATTTCTCGCCCTACCTAGAGAAAATCTTATTATTGTAGTCATTGAGCCACAGATTGTTTTCATAGTTAAGCTTCCTTGTAGAAATAGAAATTATTGAATACCATGTTATTGTAATTTATTGAATATTCTTTAAAGAATTGAACGTTCGACAGACTAGCATTTTAACAATTTTCAATATTGTTCAGGATTATCGTATGACGTACTGAACAGATCCATACAGGACCTGGTTTCTGTTCAATGCCGGCTCTTATTAATAAGATACAGAGCAAAAGTGCCGGCATATTTTGCTCTGGGAAAAAACTTCCCGTTGAAACAGCTTTCACTGGGTTGACGATTCTTGGCCGATGAGTAATCGGGTCGTTCCGGTTGTCGTGCGAACGTATTTTGCTTAGTGATTAATAATTTTTCTTGATGTCAAGGCTTGTATTAGTCATAGAACCGATTTTAAGGACATTTTCATCTTCACTTTGACATTTTACAAAGTTCTAAAAAATTTAAAAAAGTCCTGTTATGTTCGAACGTCCTAATTTAAGTTGAGGAAGTTGGCTTCATTGCCATACCAATCAATTAATAATTCGATCATAGAGGCACCTCTGTCACCGTATTTATTCTCACGGGTCATTACGGAACGCGGGTAGGGCCTTACATTACAAATGAATAAATAAAATATTTTAAAACATTTTTATTTGTTTATATGTAGCAATAATTGCTTAGAAGAATTGTAAAATAACTTTAATTGTTACAATACATTTGACTTTACTGAATATCCGCAAGAAATTCTTCTGTAGATAGTTAAAAATTTTAAATTTTAAAATAAAAAATAAAAAAAAACAAAATTATTATTACTTAAAGAGATAATAAATTAAAGAAGTGTTGTTGGAAGAGCATGTGAAAAGAAAAAAAAAAAAGAAAAAAAATTAAAACATTTTCCTAAGACTGGTCTTGATATACACTTTATTAATTTAAAAATAATTTTATTTTATTTTTTTGTAGTTATTAAACAAATAACAAAAAGAACAAGAAAAATTAAAATTTCATAATAATTGCACAGAAAATTTATTAAATTAATTAAAGAATTATTTAATGTACTAAAACTAAACAACTTTTTAAATGTTTAACAGTGTTTTTTTTTATATATGTTGTATGTAAAATAATAATAATAATAAACTGAATGTAAGTTTGTTTGCACAAAAAAATTTTTAAATACTTTCCAGAATTTTATTCAAACAAACCAAAACAATACAAAATTTTTTTTTTATTTATTTTGAAAATATTAAAATGACAACAAAAAAAAAATACAAATAAAACTTTAGCTTTTATTACGCAAAACTGAAAAATCATCCTCCTCCTCCTTCAACTGCACAACATTTTTGGCCTTATAATAAACAGTATCCCTATTATTATGTGCAACAGCAGCAAAAACAGCAGCAATTGCAGCAATTACAACAAAAACAAACATATAAATAAAAGAAAAATAAAAAAAATTGCTAAAAAAATTTAAAAAGAATTCATTTTGTATTTAAAATAATAAAAAAATAAAGAAAAAAAAACAATTTTACATATAATTAATTAAGCTTTTTTCTCATTGTTTATAATCTTTCATATACTAAACTTAAAAAATAATTACAAAACCTGTCTTTAAATACTAACATTTAAACTAAAAGAAAAAAAAAACTATTTTTTTAAATAAAAAAAAAATGAAATCAATTAATAATTAATTAATTAATTACATGTATTTTTGGTAAATTTATATAAAATACAATAAAAATAAATGTTTTTTAATTCTTTTTCTTTAATTTTATCTTTTTCGTTTTTGAATTTAAAATTTTTGGTTTTTTTGATAAAAAAAAAGTAAAAATAAATAAATAAAAAGAAGCCTACTAAATGCTTAAACAAAAATCATTTATACGTGTTTTACTTTTAATTATTAATTAATGAAAAACAAAACAAAACTAATTTGTAAATAAAACGATTATTCAAACCGACTAACAATAGCTTAATGTTTAAATAACCGTTAAAATTCCATTTTTAAAAATATTTCACACAGTTCCTCTCCTAAAAGTAGGCTGTTGATATTGGTTTTTTGTCCCATAAGTATGTATAAACGACTAGGGTTGCCATACTAATTTTAAGCTTTTTTTCAAATTCTTACATATGCAAAATGAATATAAGGTAAGCTCTAAGTGTTAAAAACAAACAGGACAGACAAGTTTGCAGCTTTCGGAAGCTGCCACACTTTTCATAAAATTTGAATCCACAGTGTGGATTAAACAAAGTAAAATAAATTCCTATTTACTATGGCAACAGCGTTGCCGTTTTGGGCTTTTCCTACCAAATTTTTTAGGATTTTTTTAATTTGGTAGGATGGTAGGTAAAATTGATTTTTGGTAGGTTGGATCAAAAAGTATTTTTTAGTTTAAAAATGTTATTAGAAATGAATTTTATAAATTATTTTTGTTATATTGTTGTGTTTTGTTGCTTATTAATACATGTACAATTATATGTAATAATTTTTTATTAAAAAAGTCACACTTTTTCTCAAAAAAATATATATCGGGTCCGCCATCTAACGTTTTTTTTTCAACTAGTGCTTATTTCGTGAATGGTAACACTTAGCTCATGTCTGATTTGACAGATAATTAGTTTTATCCTTCCGCTGAACGAATATGGTTGTGTATACGCTTGTACAACAACGCTAAGTGGGTCTGCGATCGACTTACAGAAGATGCCGATTTTGGCAAAAAAAAATCATCTTTTCAGATGAAGCTCATTTTGATCTTGGCGGGTATGTAAACAACCAAATTTGTCGCATTTGGGGCACAGAAAACCAGCACGCATACATTGAAAAGCTGACGCACCCAAAACGAGTCACTGTTTGGTGCGGATTTTGGTCCAGAGGCATAATTGGGCCATTTTGCTTCGAAAATGAGCAAGGAGTGGCCGTTACAGTCAATGGCGATCGTTATTGGGCCATGTTGAACGAATTTTTGTTTACAAAAATTGAAGAGGAGGATATTGGCAACATTTGGTTTCAACAGGACGGCGCTACGTGCCACACAGCCGAAGCTACACTCGATGTTTTGCGCCCTGTTTTTGAAGATCGCATTATCAGCCGCAGAGCTGATGTCGTTTGGCCACCTCGGAGCTGCGATTTGACACCGTTGGACTATTATTTGTGGGGTGCCGTCAAAGATAAGTGTTACGCCGACAAGCCAGAGACAATTAACGCTTTAAAGGACAAAATTCGTGAAGCCATTGGTGAAATACAGCTGCACACAATCGATAATGTGCTTAAAAATTGGACCGATCGTGTAGGCTACTGCATGGCCAGCCGAGGCAGCCATTTGAATGAAATTATTTTCCATTATTAACCGGAAGGATTGTACTTTCAAATAAAAAAAGTAATTTGAGAAAATATTCAGTAGTTTTTTTTTAAAGCATTTTCAAAAAAAAAGTTATTTGGCGGACTTTTTATATTTACATTATTTAAAAACTGGTAGGTTTTCAACGATTTTGGTAGGTTTTAACAAAAATTTGGTAGGATTAAAATTTGTTCAGTGGCAACGCTGTATGGCAACTTCATATCTCTCTCTTTGCTTGCTGTTTGTTTATGTTCTTCTGCATCAGTGTTGCAAAATTGAAATTTTGAAATAGAGAAAAAAATACTGAAAGAGTACTTTTTTGCATCAAAAATGGTAGTTTTATAAAATTACGGAATGGAATAGAAAAACTAACTAACAACAATGTTTTTTCCCATATACAAAACAAAAACAGTTGATTCGAAACGTAAGGTTGAGTCAAAAATGTCGACTCAACGGGTTCTTCGTAATCTAAAAGCGTAATAACATACGTTAGTTTAGCCCCTGGCTAACCGGGGCTAAAGGCCTTTCTTTATTTACCATTATTAATTAGCCTAACCCCATTTATAGTTAGTTGGAAAGAGCAAACCATAAAATTGCAAAATAAAAAAGTACTGAAATGTTTTGAAATTGAAAAGATTAATGAGAATTCTTTAATAATTTTTCCTGATGTATTTAGTTAGAGCCGATACCAAATTTTACAAAAGTTAGATCGAACAAAGCACAAAAAATTATAAATATTTCGACAAAGAATTTCCAATTTGCAAAAAAAGCATTTTGAAATAAATGACACAATGGCAACATTGATTGTTTTAATGCAGTAACCAGACATATCGGTGAATGCCTGCACTAACAGTTGTGAAAATTACTTATTCTAGACACGCACCGTCCAAATCACGATAACCAGTATATGTATTTATGATAATACTGTACTCATTTCGAATAATGGAACTTTGGTGAGTTTCGATTTTATTCACCACACCAGATAAAGACTCCACACTAGAAACTCACCATACTTCGATTTTATTCACCACACCGGGTAAATTCACCACATTTTGTAAAAACTCACCACACTAGAAACTCACCATAACTACAAAAACAAAAACACTTCAAAAAATAATTAAATTTTTTTCGCTCTTCTTTCCTTCCAACCAGCAGCGAACATCCTCTTCCCCATCTTGTTTTTGTTTTGTCCGAAGAACGTAGGGTTGAACCCTCTCTTTTTGGTGAGCAACCTAAACAAACTAGTTAGTTTTTTACTTTTTAACCTTTTTTCTTACATACCCACCCACCACCTACTTTTTTCTACCTACCTACACACATTATTTATTTATTTATTCATTCATACATACTTAATTGGTCATTCAGTCAGGATTACGACCTAGCTTCTCACACCACTTATGTTGTGTGCGTTAATTTTATACATGAGTGGCGGGACCTACAGTTTAAAGTCGACTCCGAACGACAGTTTTTTGAGGAGCTTTTCATGGCAATTTTATTTACTCTCAGAGTTTTTGCCAGAAATCTACTGAGAGAAAGTCGCTGAAGAAATATTTTCATATTTTCGTTTTGATGTCTGACCTGGGATTCGAACTCGGGCCTTCAGTCTAATAAGCCAACAACACACTACCTACTAGACTACGGCGACTTATTTATTTATTCACACATTAATAAATATTTGGTTATTATTGTTTTCGTTTTGTCTGACCTGGGTTTGAACAGTGGCCGTTGGGCGTCTATCTAACTAAATAAGGTTACTTTAACTTTGTAACTACTTATATTAGACAGATGATGATGACCCACCACATAGTAGTACATTAAACAAACGGGGGTTAGTTAATTCTTACTTAATAAACCCGGAAATGGAAAAAGAATGTGCGAATTATTTATTAAAATATATATTTATTTTTTGAACGAACAAAAACACAAATTTTATGAAAATAGTACTGAAAGCTTGGTGTTGGTACTTCGGTATTTTTAAAATGAAAAAGTACTCAAAAATATACAAAAGTACTAAATTTTTCAACACTGTTCTGCATGCTCTCTCTCTCTCTGTATGGCTCTGTAATTTTTGTTGATTTTCTTTTGAGCTGCTTTTTTATTGCATCAGAAGAAAATGCGCGTAGTAAACAAAAACTCCGCTACTTTTAATTTAGTTGTTATTTGGACGCGTTTTAGTGAGGTTGTGTTTCTTTAGTGCGGTGTTTTGTGTTCTATGAATTCATTGTGTGTCTTCCCTTTACTAATTATTTAAGAAGAATAAATAAAAACAGCTGTAAATCAAGTTTATTTACATAAAAAAAAAATAGTCAGTACGGTGTACAAGTAATTATTAAATGGTGTGATTATTTAAAATAAAATAAATATTTAATTTTGGCAAACAACAAAAGCATACACACGGTGACATTGAAAATGGAAAAAAATTTCTAAGCAAAACCAACTTCTTTTAATAATATCGTCAACGGAGTGGAGTGAATTAACAAAAAAAAAAGCACGATTTATATACGCGCAAATTATAAATTTGTTTGTTTTGTTATTTATTGTATTGTTTTATTGTATTTATTTGGTTTTGTTTGTTAATATTTTTTGTATGAGTTCGTTTCTTAAAAAATTTTTGCCTTAAAAGTGCATAAAAAATTTTTTTTAGTGTGCAACCATCTCTCTGTGTTCGGTTTTTAACGCCCGTAAAACAAATTCAAATATACGAACGATTCTTTCATAATGGCAGCCTGTGTGCTTGTTGTTAGTGCATAATCTTCCCCTTTTTTGTTGTTACATTTTACTTGCTTTAAGAAAGAATAAACAAAAGAAAAAAAGAACAACAACAACAACAACATAACTACGGGGTTATTAAAAAGCAACAGTGTTTTCTTCCTCTTGAATTTGTGTTTGACCAGGCGAAACGTTTGTTCGTCTTATTGTCAATTTGTCTGTCCGTGCTGCTAAACTAATCATCATTTCAATGTCTGTTTGCCAAATCAAGCATCACTTTGTTGTTTACATCACAGTAGTTGTTGTTGGTTGTAAATGAATTTCATTGTTGTTGTTGTTCTATTACATTGTTTTAGCAGAGGATTTTATAAGAGAAGATTTTTGTGTTATTTATCTTTCGTTCGTGTTTGTATGAATGAGTGTAAGATGACGAGAGATTATTAAAAATATAAACAAACAAAATAATACAATAACAACTATATTTACAAGCGAATAATAATAACGCGTATGTGTTTGTGTATGTGTGTTTTTTTTTATTGTAAATATTATTGATCACTCTGTTTAAATACCAAATAGTGTGAACACACACGTTCTTATTAAAATTAATATTATTTTAGTATTGTCATTTGTTTGGACATATTTTTCTCCACGACTGTTAAAAGTGATAGTAAGTGCTGTGCTTTCTTTTTCTTTTGGTTGAAATAAATAAATAAAAAACCAATAAAAACTTTAAAACATTAAATAACCAAAAACAAAAATCGAAGTAAAAAAAAGAATCTCCCTCCTGTGGTTTTTCTTCTGTTGGTTGCATCATGACGTTTTGAATTTTTAACGGCTTCGTTTGCACGTTGGCTTTTGTGTTATTTTTTTGGCTAAATGTTGATATTCTGCACAGAACCAGGTTTGTATTCAAGTTAATTTTGTTTTTGTCTTATTATTTATTCTGTTTTATACCTTTTTTGTTTTGTTTATTTATTTCTCTTAAATTACCAAAATTTATCTCAATTCTAAAAGTGTGTGTGTTTCGTAAACTACACCATTTCCATTGTAATTTGTAAATTGAAAAAAAATCATACTTAAACTGTATCTAAAAATAAAATTTAAAATACTAAAATAATCAATAACATTGAAAAATTAAAAATATAAGTAAGCATTATAGGCTACAGCGCTTAGCATCAACAACAACTTTCCTCCATATCTCCCTATCCATAGCTTCTGACTTCCAGGTTATACTCATTTCAGACTTGCAACTTGTGCTAATCTGATTTTCTGATCACCTTTGGCTTGCTTTAGAATATTTTCAACCTCCTGCCACTGTAAAATGCATTTTTGACTTTCCATTGTAGTAGGAAAATTTTTCAAAAAAAACACATAAAATTCAGAAAAATGCATGAAATCTTTATTTGAATCGATAGTACGGTCCATATAATTTAATGTTTGAAGATTATTTCATGCAAATGTTGACCGCGACTGCGCCTCAAATGGTCCATCCACTTAGTCCAATTTTGACATACACTTTCCAACATTTCGGCCGATATCTCACGAATAAATGCTTCAATGTTGTCTTCCAATGCGTAAATTGAAGCGGGCTTGTCTGTATAGACATGAGCTTTAACATAGCCCCACAAAAAATAGTCTAAAGGCGTTAAATCGCACGATCTAGGCGGCCAATTGACCGGTTCCGAACGTGAAATAAAATATTCACCGAACTCGCCTCTCAATAAGTCCATTGTTACGCGTGCTGTGTGGCATATGGCACCGTCCAGTTGAAACCACATGTCATGCAAGTCAAGCTCTTGCATTTTGGGCAAAAAATAGCCGCTTTAGTGGGTTAAACTGACCATAAAATGGAAGAAGCGCGTGATGATCTTTCTTAACAGAGCACGCATTTTGATAATAAAATTCAATGATTTGCAAGCGTTGTTCGTTTGTAAGACGATTCATGGTTAAATTCTAGACCAAACTGAAGATGTTTGACAGTGAAACAAAACACGAAACGTGCATGAGCTGTTTAAACCAGTGTTGCCAAAAAGATAATAGCTAAAAAATCACCCGATAAAAAAAACATATTGCTCGTTGCTGTAGCGCATTCTCTCATATTCATAACCCTGAAGGCTGAAAATCATCTTCAGAACTTATCTCTTACCCGCATTTATAAGACCAGCTTGATTCCTCAAGAGAACCTCTTTATTATCAGAACATACTTAGTTTTGCTGAAAATGTGAAAAAAATTCGAATTTTCCAAGTTTACCTCATTAAATCTCATAGCATATTAAGTCAAATAATAGATATATGTATACCGTTTTAAAGGACCATCTCTCCTCTTTCCAACAAGATTTAAATTTTGGAAATCAGGTCAGAAATGTTTGAGTAATCCAGAAATTTGTGCGTAAGGTAAATAAAAACAGTTTTTGTCAAATAAAAAAGTTTGGAGGGTTCGAGAAATATAAAAAAGGTATTTTTGAGTTCTACTCCACTAACTGAACAACGTGGACTATGTAGTTACTCGAGTGTATTTTCACTGTAGCACCCTGTAATTAATGATACTTCTGATGAGAGATGTTTAATAGCTTTCGGCCTCACCGGAGATTTTGAAACCATCAAAGGGAAATCTTGATATTTTATATATTTTTATACCTATTTATTGGTATAATTTCTACTCCAATTTTTGGAAATGGTGTACAATTTTTTTCCCTAAAAATCACGGTTCAATTTATGCTGTGTTTGTTTTTGTCTTTATTCATTGTATTATTTAACTACAGGTAGTTGTTGTAATTGCTGTCTTTTTATTTTTTCTAATTCACCCTGTATAATGCAATACAAAAACAAAAAAGAATAATTATAAATACTAAACAAATACTAACAATTTATGCAGGTTTGTTTCCCGGTTTACGTAGTAGTTAGTAAAAAAAAGAAATATGAGGGGAAAAGGGAGGGGGAATAAACAAACCCCTTACTAAAGATTTCTCTGTTTACTTTGTTCTGACTGTTTTTGCTGCTCTCTTGGGTATATATGTGTCCGCCTTTGTTTTGATTATTATTGTTTGTTGTTGCAGTTATTTTATTTTGTTTTTATTTTGTTTTTTTTTTCTTTTTTCGTAATTTTGCTTTGATCGTAAATATTTTTACAAAAAAACTTGAGGTTCTACAGAAATTTCATTGAATCAGCAAAAATAATTGTAAAATTAAAATTTATGTGTCGTTCTGTTCGGCCAATCTGTGAGAGAGTCCAGTCCGTCTTCTGTGTTTTTAATTCTCTGGTAATAAAATATAATTTACGGTTATCGGATGTCAATGTAACTTTATCGTGTGAAATGTTGAATTAAAAAATTTTTTTTTGAAAATTGTGTTGTTTCAGCCAAAAAATATAAGGAAAATAAATTAATTGTGATTGCCAATAACAACAGAGTTTTTTTTTTTTTAATTTGTTAAAGGTCATATGTTTGTTTGTCTAAATATTGTTAATTTTTGTTATGTATTATAAGAGATATTATCTCTAATCGGTAAGTGTTCTCTTCTTATGCCAATATCTCTTGAATTGCTTTACCAAATATGATCAAAATTTTGAGAAATACAAGTCTATGCGGGTATATTTTCATTGAACAGTCTCTGTGTTGTGTTTGGCTATGTATGTGTTCAATGAAAAAACATGCGTAACATGAAACGATCCAATCATAACGTCATAGCCATCAATTTTTATGTATTTTTTCTTAAAATTAAAAAAAAAAAAAAAAAGAAATAAAATAAACAGGTTTCGTATTTATTTTATTTGTTTCAAATTTTATAACAATTATAACACAGCAAATTATATTTTACCTTAATTTATAAAACAAATAAAAACAGAAATGTGGGCTAAACTGTTTCCATTCAACACAAGTGTAAGCGCCTAAACAGACACCTACTGCCAGCCAGTACACTGAAAGAAATAATTCTACCTGCTTTATGGCATAGAAGCGAACATTTCAAAATCATTTTCATTGCTGGATCATGAAAAATTAAGTCTTTTATTATTAAATGAAATTTTGAATATAAGTGGGTCAACAATATTGATATTTAACTTCTACAACGTTGATTTGTAAGTACAGGTTGGAATGAGTAACCTGTGGTGGCCACGAATTTAAGACACGACATTTTACTCATATATTTGTGATAATTTTTAAATCTTATCGAAAAAATTTTAAGTCCATGATATTTTTTTTAAGATTTTAGTAATATTATGAAGAAAAATTAATAATATTTTGCTACCTATATTTGGTTAAGAATTTTTATTTACATATTATACAGATTAAAACAAATTTTATCCTGGTCATGAATTTAAGACATAGGCAAAATAAAACTTAATTCACTAAACTAAAGCTCAGCTTCATAAAAAGTCCCAGTATTTGGTGGGAAATCTTTTATTTTGGATCACAGCAACACATTTCCTGGGTAAACTTTCGACTAATGCCATACAACATTGCTTCGGATTCGCATAACAAGCCTTTTGGATTTCTTTCCACAAATCGTTTAAATATTTTGGTTTTACTGCTCGTACATGTTCCTCAACATCATTCCACAACTTCTCAATTGGATTGACGTCCGGGGATTGAGCTGGCCACTTTAGAACAGTGCTATTGTTTTCCTCTAAGCAACTCCTCACTAGACGTGAAGTGTGCTTAGGGTCATTATCATACATAAATTTCCATATTAGAAGCAAGTTGCCTTCAGCGAATGGTATCATAGTATCTGTTAGAATGTTTTTGTAAACGTGCTGGTCCATTTTAGTATTAATCTTGTAAATGGGACCTACACCATGCCAGGAAAATGCTGCCCACACCATCACATTTCCACCACCATGTTTGACCGTGTACTTTGGCTGATGCTCCAGGTTTGGAGGGCACCATTTGAGCCGAAGGGGCAAAACTTCGACTCGTCGCTCCAAAGTATATTTTCCAAAATATCATCAGTTTATTTAGATGTAAATGCTAGTCGGAATTTGATATTTTTTTTTGACACAAGTGGTTTACGTTGTGCAATACATCCACGTAAGTTTTTCTCATTTAGACGACTTCTTATTGTCTTAGACGAAATATCGATACCAAAATCCGATGCAATTTCATTTTTTATTTTACTTGAGCTCGTGAAAGGATCATTAGCAGCTACTTTATAAATTAAACTATCCTCCCTGGGTGTAGTTTTTCGGACTCTAGGTTGCTGTTTGACATTTTTGGTAGTACCATGTTGCTTTAAGAGTTCCAGCGCGTTGTAAATCTTGCATCTAGAACATTTAAGCAGCTTGGATATCTCCATTACTGTTTTTCCTTGAGATTTTAGTTGTTGGATAAGTTTACGCTCGGCATCGGAACTCCAAGCAGCTCTGGCCATTTCTAGATCTGGCAAGTCAAGCTCTTGCATTTTGGGCAAAAAAAAGTTGGATATCATCTTACGGTAGCGCTCACCATTCACAGTTACGTTACGATTCGCAGCATCTTTGAAGAAGTACGATCCAATGATGCCAAATTCAATGATTTGCAAGCGTTGTTCGTTTGTAAGACGATTCATGGTTAAATTATAGACCAAACTGAAGATGTTTGACAGTGAAACAAAACACGAAACGTGCGTGTGCTGTTTAAACCAGTGTTGCCAAAAAGATAATAGCTAAAAAATCACCCTTTACATGTTCATTTACAAAACAAAAATAGCTGATTCGAAACGTAACGAAACGTAAAAGCCCCGTTTACTAAAACATTGTCGTAATAGGACATACATACGTTAATTTTTAGCATATGAAGAGCATTGTAAATGCTTACTGAAATTACATTACTATTCGCGCAAGCGTTCTTATTGCTTTTCGTGTTCTAAAAACGAACGTACGTTTCGTGGACGTTTGGCTAACCGGGACTAAAGACTAATTCTACCTTTAGCATTACGTTGAACATGTAATGCTAATGCATTAATAGTTGAAAAGCGTAAAATAATAATAAAAAAATACGGAAAATGTCGTGGGGGTACTGCGGAATTTTTAAAATGAAAAAGCACTGAAAAAAGTACAAAAGTACTGAATTTTTCAACCCTCAAATGCGTATACATAAGTATCAGAAATTATGAGTATGATTCGATTCTATTCATCTTTTTGCACTCATTGCTGATCTCTGATACGTACATACATATGTACTTATGTATGGTTATGTAATGTTAACCTTGGAATAATTAATCATATATGGCGAGCTAAATAACAATCATTAATCAAGTATTTATGATCTATAAAAACTAATTAGTGAATGCTTAGGTGTTCCTCTTATAATAAATAACTGACCTTGGCTAATACACTTCAACAGAATATTTCATCCATTTGATGTTTAAAAAGAATTTTTTCTTTTTAAATCCGTCTACGAGTACAACACAACCATAATTAAACAATGAAAATGCTAAACGAAAACAATTTTTCAATTCATTTCATACAATTCGGCTAAAGTTCAAAGTGTGTTTTATTCTAAAATTATTTTCTTTTCCCACCATTATTGATTGGATTAAAATAAAATTAATGCTTCCAATTTGCATAATCATATAAAAAGAAATATAAAAAAAATAAAATTTAATAAACACTTTCCCTTTACCTCCATCTCTTGTCTCTGTACGTCTTAGATTTCTATCATATTCGTTTTGAATTTCTTAATTATTTTCACTTTTGTTTTATGGCTTGTCAATAACTTTAATCTTCAGTTTTTTTTTTTAATAAATTTTGTATAAAATTTTATGTCAAAACATCGATACATATGCACATACATCCATACATATCGTACATATTTTATGAAATATTCAAAATTGTTCTTTTAACTTCCAGTTAGGCTAGTTAAACTCGATTAAAAAATTCAAGCGTATTTTGCATAAATAGGAAACCAGAGCCGACCGATGAGTCAAAATTCGTTTGCTTTAATTTATGCAAAATTTTTAAATTTAAATTTGTTATCAAATTTAGCTTATAAATGCTCATATTTCCTCTTAATGCTTATAATGTTGGGAAAAAATATTAAAAACAATTTCTTTTTTTTTTTTTTTGTATATGAGAGTTAAAATTCTAATTAAATTTTTAAATAAAAATGTTTGAATTTCAAATATTTCAACTGATAAGTAAAGGGTCCGCCAAATAACTTTTTTTTTTTGAAAGTGCTTTAAAAAAAACTACTGAATATTTTCTTAAATTTCTTTTTTTATTTGAAAGTACAATCCTTCCGGTTAATAATGAAAAATAATTTCATTCAAATGGCTGCCTCGGCTGGCCATGCAGTAGCCTACACGATCGGTCCAATTTTTAAGCACATTATCGATTGTTTGCAGCTGTATTTCACCAATGGCTTCACGAATATTGTCCTTTAAAGCGTCAATTGTCTCTGGCTTGTCAGCGTAACACTTATCTTTGGCGGCACCTCACAAATAATACTCCAACGGTGTCAAATCGCAGTTCCGAGGTGGCCAAACGACATCAGCTCTGCGGCTGATAATGCGATCTTCAAAAACAGGGCGCAAAACATCGAGTGTAGCTTCGGCTGTGTGGCACGTAGCGCCGTCCTATTGAAACCAAATGTTGATAATATCCTCCTCTTTAATTTTTGTGAACAAAATTTCGTTCAACATGGCCCGATAACGATCGCCATTGACTGTAACGGTCACTCCTTGCTCATTTTCGAAGAAAAATGGCTCAATTATGCCTCTGGACCAAAATCCGCACCAAACAGTGACTCGTTTTGGCTGCGTCGGCTTTTCAATGTATGCGTGCGGGTTTTCTGTGCCCCAAATGCGACAATTTTGCTTGTTTACATACCCGCCAAGATCAAAATGAGCTTCATCTGAAAAAATGATTTTTTTTTGCCAAAATCGGCATCTTCTGTAAGTCGATCGCAGGCCCACTTAGCGAAGCGAAAACGCGTATAAACAACTATATTCGTTCAGCGGAAGGATAAAACTAATTATCTGTCAAATCAGACATGAGCTAAGTGTTACCATTCACGAAATAAGCACTAGTTGAAAAAAGAAAAACGTTAGATGGCGGACCCGATATAAGCATATTTGAACCTAAAGATACTTTAAAGTTTGTTTAAGTACATTCCATTAAATTTTAAATAATTCAAAATGTTTGTTTTTGATGCTGCTCTCTATATCACCACCAGAGATCAGCAATGAATCGTATTTTCGCTACTCATAAGTACTCAAGAAATTTTGAGTATGAGTGAGTCAAGAGTATTGAAATTCAACTACTCTGATTCATTCGTACTCGCTACAACATTGATTTATAAGTATAGGTTGCAATGAGTATGAGTACAACGTTGACATCAAACTCACAACATTCGATTCATTGTTTGATTCATACGCCTACTCATTCAGATTCATAAATTTAGAAAAATACTTATAATACTTACGAATGATTCGAGTCACTCGAATCATTCATCAAAATTTACAGTAGTAGTTATTGTTGCATTTACAAAAGAAGAGAAAAGAAAAGACAAAGACAGCAAGCAAAGCACACACACAACCTTCTAGCGAGTATTGTGGTGTTCGTACTCGAATCATACTTATTTTGTGCTTCGTGTATATGTTGAATCATGGAGAGTCGAAATCAACAACATCATGCGTATTGTTAAGTATGAGTACGATGAGTATTTCTAACTTTGAATATGAGTAGTATGAGTATGATATTAAAATAAGTATGAATGCGTATAAGTATCTGAAATTATAAGTATGACTCGAATCTACTCATCGTTTTGAATACTCGTTGCTGATCTCTGATCACCACCACTCATTTTTTGGTTAGTATTCATCCATAATTTTGAATATGTCTCAGAGATCAGCAATGAGTATTCAAAAAGATGAATAGAATCGAATCATACTCATAATTTCTGATACTTATACGTATTCATACTTCTTTTAATATCATGGAACCTCTACTCATATTCAAAGTTTGAAGTACTCATCATATTCATACTTAACAACACGTATTTCGACTCTGCATAGCTCAACATATACAAGAATCACAAAATACATAAGTATGATTCGCGTACGAACACTAAAATACTCACTAGATGGTTGTGTGTTTGCTATGCTTGCTGCTCTGTCTTTTTTGCTTATGTATCTTTTTCCTTTTTTTTTTTTTGCAAATGCAACAATAACTAGGACTGTAAATTTTAATGAATGATTCGAATCACTCGAATCAATTATAAGTACATATTATAAGTATTTTTCTAAAGTTATGAATCTAATGGTGTTTTCTTTTCTACAAAGAAAATGTCACCCTCTTACAAGGTGCATTTAAAAAATTTTTGACCAACCCTGTTGTAATGTCATTTTTTATTTGAGAAGAACATAACACAAATATTAAAAAAGGGTATACCCTGTGTTTACCACTTATTAAGAAAATGAATGAGGAAATGCCAATTTGTTCAAAGGTGTTGCCAGAT
Source organism: Sarcophaga caerulescens (assembly GCA_927399465.1). Lineage (NCBI taxonomy): Eukaryota > Metazoa > Arthropoda > Insecta > Diptera > Sarcophagidae > Sarcophaga > Sarcophaga caerulescens. Next base: position 99,932,282 of record OV656867.1, on the reverse strand, counting down.
CGCTAATTTTTCGACTTCATTTTTTGCACGCTTTTTTATAACAAAAAAAAAAATAAATATTTTAACACTGTTCTAACATTGAATGCAATTTTTTATATTGCTGACCATATAGCTTTAATAATGTAATATTTCCTTAAGATTACTCCACAATACAATGAAAAAATTAACTTCAAATTCGATAACAATACCAGGCGACTTTTTTTTAAATTTCATCTGGTAGCCCTATAAATAAACAAAAGTCATCTGCTTTACACGGCATTATCAGCACTCTCGATTTATACAGGGCATAAAATGCAAAGCCCTCCACCATTGGCAAGTGCAAATTATTTAGAATAAAACATACCACCCTTTTAGAGGGCGAAACATTTTTAAGAAACAAACGCAAAAATTGCATTTTGCGTTAATAAAATGCACATTTTTTGGTAGAAAAGAAAACACCATAAATGAGTTGACATATTTCGAATGGTATGCGTTTGATGTCAACGTTGTACGCATACTCCTTGCAACCTATACTTATAAATCAATGTTGTTGTGATTATGAATGAATCAGAGTACATGGTTAAATATCAAAATTGTTGACTCACGTATGTATATTCAAAATTTCATGGGTGCTTATGAGTAGCGAAAAAACCATTCATTGCTGATCTGTGATCCGTATATTTGTACGTACATATATGCGCATATAGTGTGGATAATTCAATTTTTTTTGTGTCTTTTCTCACACTTAAAATAATATTTCTTTTAAATCGTTTTTAATCATTGTCATCATAAGTAGTAATCACATTTAAAAGAAAGAAAAAAAAAAATACGAGAATCATAATTTAACTTTGATTATAACAATCAAAATAATTGATCCCGAAGAGTAAAAGCCAGTAAAAGAAAAAAGAAACGAACAAACGTGACTGCGTCTAATTCATAAAGAAAAAAATAAAAAATAATAACAGCTTTAATGTCAGTGTAGTGTGGTAATTTGTACCACCAAAGAGTACGCGAAGTACTTTAATACGGAAATGCACTTAATTTTTGAAAAATTGTTAAATGTTAGTGTGTGATTTTTTTTCTTTCGAGCCGCCTCTTTCTCTCTCTCCATAGACATACGGTAATGAAAGTATATTTACTGTTGCAGCACACAACATGACTTTAGCTCTTCGCTGCTGCTAGTTCATGTCTATAAACCATAAATCATTTAAAAAAAAGTTTATTTTTCTTTCTTCTACTTCTTCGTTTTCGTTGTCTTCGTTTTGTAAGTTGAGAAAATTATAGGAACTGAATGAAAAACAAAAAAGAAAAATGCCATGAAAAGATTCCTCACGCACGTTTCAGTTACAAATTTTTTTTTATTGTGTTATCGTTATTGTTATGTTATTGCAGTTGTTGTTGTTGTTATTGTTCTATTTTTGAAGTTCACAAGGCACCGTAAACGTCACCGTCATGTAATTGATAAAAACCTTGCCCACTACACATACATACACATCATATTGTTACATTTCTTCTTCCCCTTAAGGAAAAAGGGGTCTTCTACTCGTATATTGAGCCAACATTGACAAATAACGCACACATATTCAGCGTTTTTAATTTGAAAACGCGGGTGTTCGTTCGTTTTACTTTAAATATTGAACATTGTCTCGAGTCCATTGCCATCATCAAGCAATCAATCACCAAGTGATGAGGTAGTGAAATGACCTTTTAGGGCTATGGTGTGCTACACAACTCCGCCATTCATTGTCAAGATAAATGACCGGCCTTTTATTGTGTTATCGGCTTTTAGTATTCCATACGTTTAAACTTTAGTTCAATGAACTTTAGTGTAAACAATTGCGTTTTTATCGATAAACAACAACATCTTAAAAGTTAAATACAGAGATTTTTTTATCAGAGGTTTAATATGGTATGTACGGTATGGGCTTTTAAAAGTTTTTTTAAATTATTCAAAAATTATTCAATGCATTAATAATAATAAATCCCATGCATGCAGTAATTCTATTGCTAAACTTTAATGCAGTTTTAATGCAACTAGTTCCCTACCAGTAATTATGTCAAGACAATGGGTAATTAGATCTCCGCCCGCAGTCGTCATCTAATGTTTGTATAGGCCGCTAAAGGACATTAAAGATTTGCTTGAATCAGAAATATATTTTACAACCTTTGGCAGAAGTGTTTTACATCTAATGCAGCCTCTACATACCTTGCGATTAGTTGTACAACATGTTGAATAAACATGATGTGTGTAAAGATAAATACGAATTTAAAAACCAAAGACGCAAACCCACACTTTTAGCAGCGCCACTTTTCGTCTTTAACAGGGCAAAATGTGCTATTAACCAGAGCACTGTTAAATGTTTAACATCGGCAATAAGTAGATTAGTCTTCTAAAATCTAATTCTCATTATGATCATTATTATTTGTGAAAAATAACGTTGAGATATATGGGATGGTTGGTAGGGGATTTAGGGGGCTAATTTTCTCAAATCTCTAAATTATTTCAGCTATCCCACTACCACAGTTTGAAAGAGGACCCTTTGGACTACCATTTGCATATACTCGGATTGGTATACTATTTCTTATATGTTCCCAAATGGCCACTGATCTTCTAGAGAATTTTCAATCAAAAAATTAATAGTTTCAGAACCAATTTTCACAATACCATATCATTTTATATGTGACTGTATTGCTAATTATATTAAGAGGCCATGGAACCTTCCTTTGAGTATGATAAGGTACCCATAGACCTAGCATATATCCTAAAATTAGCTCCTAAACAAGTGGACTTGTTCAGATGGATGCTGTTAAACAGCTAACAGTGCTCTGTTAAGGGCAAATTTTGTTCTGTTAAGAGAAAAATTTCCACTGTTAACGCCAAATGTGGTTCGGGTAAAATTTATGGATTGCGTCTTGGATTTTCAAATTTGAATTTATCTTCACACACATAAAGGGTGATTTTTTAGCTATTCACCCTTATTCTGGTTGTCGTCGTCGACGTCGTCTTGCGTCGACAGTTTAAAATTGGTATTCTGTTTGTCGTTATTGACAGTTATAGATGACTGTCGACACACATTTGGTATTCTGTGAGTCAATACGCCGTCGATATTGTGTTGTGTCGACTCTGATTTTATCGACATCATTTTTGGTAACGACGACGACGGCGACGACCACGACGACTACCAGAATAAGGGTGATTATCTTTTTGGCAACACTGGTTTAAAAAGCTCACGCACGTTTCGTGTTTCGTTTCACAGTCAAACATCTTCAGTTTGGTCTATAATTTAACCATGAATCGTCTTACAAACGAACAACACTTGCAAATCATTGAATTTAGCATCATTGGACCGTACTTCTTCAAAGATGCTGCGAATCGTAACGTAACTGTGAATGGTGAGCGCTACCGTGAGATGATATCCAACTTTTTTTTTTCCCAAAATGCAAGAGCTTGACTTGCATGACATGTGGTTTCAACAAGACGGTGCCACATGCCACACAGCACGCGTAACAATGGACTTATTGAGAGGCGAGTTCGGTAAACAATTTATTTCACGTTCGGGACCGGTCAATTGGCCGCCTAGATCGTGCGATTTAACGCCTTTAGACTATTTTTTGTGGGGCTATGTTAAAGCTCATGTCTATACAGACAAGCCCGCTTCAATTGACGCATTGGAAGACAACATTGAAGCATTTATTCGTGAGATAGCGGCCGAAATGTTGGAAAGAGTATGCCAAAATTGGACTAAACGGATGGACCATTTGAGGCGCAGTCGCGGTCAACATTTGCATGAAATAATCTTCAAACATTAAATTATATGGACCGTACTATCGATTCAAATAAAGATTTCATGCATTTTTCTGAATTTTATGAGTTTTTTTTTTGAAAAATTTTCCTATAGCTCTTAAAAAATCACCCCTTATAAATAGGTTTCGATTTTTCAACCAACTTTACTTATAAATTGGTCTGTATAAAGCTGGCCGTCGGTTGGTTGAAGATTAACGTGTAGGGTTCACATAATGCAGGCTCTATTAATTGTAACGATTCTTCGATTAGCTATTGGCCATTACGACTCTATCGTCAGAATACAACCTAGCTGTTAATTGACTCGTTTGTCAATTAGCTCTATATTTAATACCAGCACTTGAACTGGATTAAATGTTTCGATATATATTTTTAAAGGATCCAATCACAGCACATAAACTGGATTGACAATGTGTTTTTTACTGAACAACAAACAGCACTTAAACTGAGTTATTCCCGCAAAATAAAAATTCTGGCTCTTTAGTTTTTAAAATGCAAAAGAAAAAAGGGAACTTTATTATAATTTTCTTCATTTAAATACAAAATTATTGATGACTACTTACTTCCAATATATTTCTTATGTAACTAAATTATAGTTATTTGAACTACTTATTAAGCAAATTTAAAGTTCATTAGCCGTTTGGCCATGACCACAAAATTAAAACAAACAAAATTAAAGCAATTGTGCAAAATAAAAAAAAGACAATTATTAAAGTGCAAGTAATACATTATTTTCATAAATGCAAAAAAGTTAATAAACGGGCGTTAAATTTCAAAATGAACAAAAAAAAATAAAAATGCAAACTAAATTAATGTAAACACTAAATTTTTGACTTTACACAAAAAACAACAAAAAAAAAAAATAATTTTATTTCTAAGTGAAACTTAAATCTAAAGATTTCTAAACATGCTCCCCCCGTTGAGTGCAGCTCAAATATTATGATGGTCCATGGTATGCTGAATATGCTGGGCTGGCGATTTTAATTCTTCTTTTAGTTGAGTGACAGGGTTTTTTTTTTTTTTATACATGTACTGTGAAATCTGAAGATGTTTGTAAATTGCGAGGTGCTGGAGTTGGTGTGAATTTGAATTTTCGTTTAGTGACAAGATACACCACTATGCCGACAGTAATAATTAATGTTGAGTAGCCGACGGTTATATGGTGGTAGTTCTGTGCATCAATCTGGTTTGGAAGCTGAAGTATCCCTTGCTCATTTAGTGAGTTTTGTAATGCAGTCAAGTTTTGTATTTGTGAAACATACTCGTCTTTGTGTATTTCAATTAGCAAGGGTTCAACGGTTCTTCTGTGAATTTCTTCAGTAGTATTCCAAAGTTTAGAGTAAGACGTTTTTATCGAGGTTGATATTTTCTGATGCGCTTGTATGATTGTAGAGTTGTGTTGCAACACGCATTCTGGTCCTAAACTTAGTAAGCCGGATCCATCTAAGATTAATTGGGTGATGTCTTTTTTACAAACTGCTGTTGCAGGAGAAGGAGATGGCAGTGCGTATATCCATTGGTTTGAATGCCGCAGGGAGATCCAAGCAGACTTTGTCGTCAATCTTTGCACATTACAGTCTGAATGCGTTTTGTTGAAAATTTATTTCGCAGGCACATGCCCCAGCTTTCAGTTCGTATTGAATTTGGCTATTTAAGCATATATACAATTCTTCTTTCATGGCTGTGCACGAGCCGAGTCCGTAATTATCTATAAGGAAATATCTTTTTTGCACTGTATTGATTGCCAGTAAAGAAGAGCATACTTCCATTGATACAAACGTGTTGTTAATCCACCTTGGAATTGGAATGAGATTAAATAAATCGTACTGGCCTTTTTCAATTAATGGTAAAGTTACACTGAAGGTTGCTGTGGTATTTGTAAGTCCTCCTGTTGCTGCATTTCTTGACATAGATGATCAAGCGCCTTGGTTCCATTTGAAAATAATTCTAATTCCGACCAAAATCCTTCTAAATCATAATAAATTAAAAGTTGCCATTCTGTAGGTGCGATAAATGCTGTGCCGATTCCTTCGTAGTAAATACCCAGTTGTGCTCGAAATTGTTTATTGCGAACGCTTGTTGCAAGAACAACTGGTAAAAGCATGATACACATAACTACCGTAAGAATGTTGATAGAAGTGCGCATTCTTTTCATAGGAATTTCAGATCCATCATTATTCCGATTGGTGTTGGAATTAGTTGGTTGACATTGCTCCAATGTTTCGTCGGAGTGTTCAGTACTTATCGGTAAAGGTGCCAGTCGAGTAATTGGCCTTCTATAAATGCCCTTTGCTGTTTTAACGTCAACTACTCTAACAAAACCGTTATCACCATGATATATTTTTTCAATTCTTCCCAAAGGCCACTGTAAAGGAGCTGTGTTATCTTCTTTAACGACGACCATATCTCCGGGTTTAATATTGATTGCTTCAGTTTTCCATTTGTGACGATATTGTAGTTCATTTAGATATTCCCGTGACCATCGCTTCCAAAACTCATTTTTTATATGCGTTACTAGTTTCCATCTAGTCAGCAAGTTTGTTTTATTCGGTGTAGAATATATGTCAACTTGAGCTGTAAGTGGTTCTCCAATAAGAAAATGTCCTGGGGTTAATGCGGCTAAATCATTTGGGTTTTCTGACATTGGGCTTATTGGCCGTGAATTGAGAATCCCTTCAATTTCAATAACAACGGTTTCAAGTTCTTCATACGTTAATGACGCTGTTGACACACTTCTGATGAGAAGATGCTTAGCTGATTTTACTGCAGCTTCCCATAGACCACCGAAATGTGGCGCTCTCGGTGGTATGAAATGGAATGTTATCCCTCTGGATGTGCATTCTTTATGGATTATGTCTAGGGCTGAGTCTGAATGGATAGTTTCCGATAATTCTGTTAGTTGATTTTTTGCCCCTGCAAAGTTGGTAGCATTGTCACAATACAGATTTTGACAATGACCGCGTCTACTTATAAATCTTTTTAATGATCCTAAGAAGGATTCAGTAGTCAAATTACTGACCAATTCCAAATGTACTGCCTTTGTGGCAAAGCAGCAGAAGACTGCAATGTAGGCCTTTTGAGGCTTCTTTCCTCTCACCTTGTAGTGAACCCAAAATGGTCCGCAAAAGTCCACTCCAGCATTAATGAATGGCCGAGCTGGTGTAACACGTGCAGCTGGTAAATTGCCCATGATCTGATTAAGTAGCTTGGGTTTGGCCTTAGTGCATCGTACACAATGTTGTACAACTGATCGAGCTGCAGATTTTCCCTTGACTGGCCAATATCTTTGTCTTGTATGTGACAAAAGTGCTTGAGATCCACAGTGCTTATTTTGTTCGTGCACCATTTGCATAAGCAACTTTGCAATTGGATCATTGTAAGGAAGTAGCATTGGATGTTTAGCGTCATATGAAAGTAACGATGAGTTTAATCGACCTCCTACTCTGATGATACCATTTGAATCCAAAAATGGTGAGAGATTACTGAGCGGACTTCCTTTACTTACTTCATTTTTCTTGTTTAATTGCTTTAGGTCATCTATAAACTCAGACTGCATTGCCCGTACAATGATTACGAGTGCTTGTTCTAGTTCCTTTACTGTTAAGGTAATATCCGAAAATGTTTTTAACTTCCTTGTGCTATTGATAAATCGTAATATGTAGGCCACAATTCGTTGCAACTTTCGAAATGATCCCTTGTGATTTATATTGTAGACTATATTTATTATTGGATCTTCGGATGTTGCAATGGCTGCTACTTTCTTTCGCTCCAGATTATTGTCAAATATCTCTAAAGTCTTTGAGTGCTTTTGTGGCCAAACAGTTTCTTGGCCATGTAAGAAAGTGGGTCCATAGAACCACAAGTTGCATGATGGTAAACTTTTTGGTGAAAGCCCTCGGGATATGATGTCTGCTGGATTGTCCTTCGAGCTCACATGACGCCATTGTTCAGCTAAAGACAACTCCTGTATTGCTGCTATTCGATTGGCCACAAATGTTTGATATGATGATGACTGCGAGTTGATCCAAGCCAAAACAATTTGTGAATCCGTCCATAAGAAAGTAGATACATCCTCAAATTTCAAGTCCCCTTTTACTTTGGCTGTTAGCTGGGCACCTAAAACTGCCGCGCAGAGTTCAAGACGAGGGAGGCTTTGTTTTTTTAAGGGGGCTACTCTTGATTTTGAACATAGTAGGCGTACTATAATTTGACCATTTTTCTGAACTGATCTTATGTAAACTGCGGCACCATATGCTTTCTCAGAGGCGTCCACAAATGTATGAATTTGTATTCTTGTTATGATATGTCCATTTAAGACATGCCTTGAAAATTTCATGTTATCTATGTGTTTTAATTCATCTCGAAATGTTTTCCATTTTGTATGGAGTTCTGCTGGAAGAGCTTCATCCCATGTGAGTTTTAATTTCCACAGCTCCTGTATAAATATTTTTGCAGTAACAACGACTGGTGCTACTATTCCCAGTGGGTCGAATAACCTAGCCAAATCGGAGCTTACTGTTCGCTTAGTTACACGTTTGGTATCGCCCAAGCATACCTTCACACAAAATTTATCAATTTTTGGGATCCATGTTAAACCTAAGGTCTTTACTGTTTGGCTACTTTCGCTGAAATCAATATTGACCTCTTCCTTTGTTGAAACATTTTGAATTAGTTGAGGATGATTTGCACACCACTTTTGTAGAATAAAACCATGCTGTATCAATATGTGTCTTAGTTCTTGTTGAATTGCGAGCGCTGTCTTCAAACTATCTGCTCCACCAAGTCCATCATCGACATAGAAATTATTGAGCAGAAAGTGTGCTCCCAGAGGATACCTCGCCATATTTTCTTTTGCAACTTTTTCCAAACATTTTGTTGCTAAGTACGGTGCAGCTCGAGTTCCATAAGTTACTGTGTTTAATTGGTAATACCTTATTGCTTCAATGGGATTTTCCCTCCAGATAATGATTTGCAGTCTTCTATCTTCAGGATGCATGAGTATTTGCCGATACATTTTTTCAATATCCGTGGTAAAAACAAAACGTGGCAATCGAAAACGTAGTATTATAGAAAAGAGTTCACTTTGAACAGTTGGTCCCGTGTACATTACGTCATTCAATGACAAACCAGAAGAACTCTTAGCGGATGCATCAAATACTACTCTTAATTTTGTTGTCAAACTTTCAGGCTTTAGAATGCAATGATGAGGTATAAAATAATTTGGTTTACGTAATGAATTGATGTCTATCCTGGTCATATGACCCAATGTCTCGTATTCTTGCATGAAACTTATGTATTGCATTTTAATTTCGGGTGTGCTTGCTAATCGGCGCTCTAGTGCAAGGAATCGATTATACGCTATTCCATGTGATTCGCCTAACTCTTCGGGGTTATTGCAAAATGGAAATCGAACAACAAATCTTCCATTTTGATCGATTGTGTAATTACTTGCAAAATGATTTTCACATAATTTTTCTGACACTGATAGTGCTTTGCTATCTGTTGTGATTTTTTCCAATTCCCACAATTGGGAAATGGCTTCTTCAAGGTTGAAGTCATTTTCAGTGCACATCCCACAAGTTGCTAATGATAAGTGTGTTTTACCTATCTTGCCTGCGATAACCCATCCCAATACTGTATTTTGTAACGTTGGCACATCATTGGCTAATTTTATTTGCCCGATTGCTAATAGTTGATGATAAAATTCAGCACCTAATAGGACATCTATTTTGTCAGGACGGTTGAAATGTGGGTCTGCTAATTTGATATTTTTTGGAATTGGCCAATTTTCAATGTTAATTCCTTGTGATGGCTGCGACGTCACTATGTGAGGAAGAACAGCTGCTTCGAGTCGTGTTGTAAAATTGTTAATTTGAGACTGCAAAGTGACATTAATTCTATGACGAACCTTGGCGTTGCTCGATCCAATTCCACTAATGCAAATTGTAGCTGGCTTAGGTGAAATGCCCAAGCGTTTGACTAATCTCTCGCTTACGAAATTGAGTTGTGAACCCGAATCCAGAAGTGCTCTGCATGATATTTCTTTTCCATTTGCCTTTACGATAACCATTGCTGTGCTGAGAAGGATGTAGCTGCTTAAGGTGGAATGTTTTGCTGCGGTTAAAGATGCGGCCTTTTGACTATCTAGTGTTGTTGGTAAATGGCTTCCTTCTGTTGTGTGATTAGATACCGTGTTCATCATTGATAAGTTTTTTTTATTTTGGCTTGGCTGTTCTAGATGAAGAAGCGTATTGTGTTTCTTGTTACATTTCATACAGCTTCTAGAAATGCAATTTTTTAAGTTATGACCAGGTTTTAAGCAATTAAAGCATAACCTTTGCCTTCGAACGAATTCTAGCCGTGCTAGCGGTGATGACTGCAAAAACTTTTTACAGGCAAACAACGGATGTCTTCCATTTTTGCACATTGCACAGGCTTGGTCCTCCGCTACCATGGATGTATACACCTTAGTGCCTACCCGTTTCTCCTTGGTTCCTATTGCCTCCAGCGATTGAAAGTTTCTTTCTAAAAATTCAAGAAATTCTTTAATCGTTGGAACTTCTTTTGGTTGAGCCAGAGATTGTTCGAAGCGTAACCGTGTGGATTGATCAATTCCCTTGAGTAGTAGATGAAGTAAAATAGGGTCCCACGATGATGTATCTATTTTAAGATTCTGTAGTGCTAACAGACACTCTTGAGTTTTATCGTGCAGGCTTTTAAAATTATCACCGGTTTTATTGTTAGGGGTATCAACCAATTCCTGAATTAATCTGCTTACTAATAACCGCTTGTTGTTGTAACGGTCGACTACGATTGCCCACGCGGCATCAAAGTTTTCCTCGGTTGCAGCAAAATGTTTAATCAAGTTGGCTGCCTCTCCAATCAAGTGTGTCTTCAGATACCAAATTTTTTGGACCTTCGTCATTGGCTGATTGATGACCAGTGATACAAACAGATCATGAAATTCCTGCCACTTTAGGTAGTTACCATCAAATTTGGGCATTGTAACCTTTGGCAGTGGAATAGTGTCTGTTGGATATTTAACACCTTCAGGTGGATGTTGTGCTAGTGGTTTTCCGTGGAATCTTTTCACTATGGACCTTAGATTAGTCTCAAGACTAATAAATCGGTCCAAATTGTAACCTTGGTCTGTCGGCTCTTCACACCTCTCGCAAATTTCCAAATGAATGTCCTCAATCTGTCGCCACAATGTTGTTGCCGTTGGAACATCGTCCGCTGTAAGGTTCTCGTGTAACAAACGCTCAAGAGACGCTATCATCGCCCCTTGCCTGCGGATTAATTTTGTAATATCAATAGCTTCTGTTGGTGCTGCTTTTGCACCTGATGTATGAGATTGATCCCCTTTTGTCTGGTCGGAGGTTTGAACAATTTTCAACATGGCCTTCTCAAATACGCTCTTGTATTGTTCAACAATGTCTCTGATAGCTTCATAATATCCTTTGACGAAATAATCATGCTCTAAAGGGAGATTCTTCAGTATACGAATTTCGTTGTTATTAGTCTCAAAAGCTGTCCACTCGTCATCTAATTTTTTTAGACGTTCCTGGAAATAGCTGACTGTAGACTTTCTTGATGATGGGTCCTTTTTAAAGTTGCGAACGATGGTTTCAATCCTATCTCCGACACCTCTTTGTTTTTCCACCAATTCTTCAAATGATGCCATGGTTATGACTTTTGAATTAGATTACTTCTTTAAACTAGTTTGACTCTTTGAATAAGGTTGCAATGTTCGTGATCCTGTGTTAGATCACGTCGGGGTCACCAAAATGTTAATTGACTCGTTTGTCAATTAGCTCTATATTTAATACCAGCACTTGAACTGGATTAAATGTTTCGATATATATTTTTAAAGGATCCAATCACAGCACATAAACTGGATTGACAATGTGTTTTTTACTGAACAACAAACAGCACTTAAACTGAGTTATTCCCGCAAAATAAAAATTCTGGCTCTTTAGTTTTTAAAATGCAAAAGAAAAAAGGGAACTTTATTATAATTTTCTTCATTTAAATACAAAATTATTGATGACTACTTACTTCCAATATATTTCTTATGTAACTAAATTATAGTTATTTGAACTACTTATTAAGCAAATTTAAAGTTCATTAGCCGTTTGGCCATGACCACAAAATTAAAACAAACAAAATTAAAGCAATTGTGCAAAATAAAAAAAAGACAATTATTAAAGTGCAAGTAATACATTATTTTCATAAATGCAAAAAAGTTAATAAACGGGCGTTAAATTTCAAAATGAACAAAAAAAAATAAAAATGCAAACTAAATTAATGTAAACACTAAATTTTTGACTTTACACAAAAAACAACAAAAAAAAAAAATAATTTTATTTCTAAGTGAAACTTAAATCTAAAGATTTCTAAACAATCTCACCAATCATGTTGTGTGTGTTCATCTTATCAAAGAATATGGATATAAAGAATGCGCATCATGTAGAAGTAAAATTTCTTATGGCGGGTTGTAGGCGTACGGCCCGCTCTCACCAAAATTTGTTTAAAATTACTACCCGCACAATTGTGCAGAGAGAACTCACACGCATTCTTGTGTTATTTGATTTAGTTGTCGATCAGACTGCGACAAGAACACATGTGTAGCGGATGCGTTATCATTTTATTTCAGAATAACACTCAAAAAATATTTTATGTTATAATTTAATAAAAAAAAGTGGTCAAACAACAAAACCGCACGATGAGAGCAACGCATTGTTACGCTCTTCGTTTCCTTCCCTTCTATCTTTCCCCCCGTGTCATGAAATATTTTTGAAAAATATTCCAAAAAATGTTAAGATGCACATTCTTTATACTTTATTTTCTTTGATCTTATCCATAAGGAATGGAATCTACTGTTTAATATCGACTTCGAGCGCCAGATTTGAGAAGCTTTTCATGTCAATTTTGTTTTACCCTCATAGTTTTTACCAGAAGATTGCTGAGGGAAAGTCCGCGAAGGACATATTTTGGTCTTTGTTCGTTTCGTTTATTTGAGATATTTGTACCAGCGATTGAACCACGAAATCTCTCGACTAATCAGCCAACAAAATACCTACTAGACTTTGGCGACGGGTTACAAAAAAAATTTAAACAGCTTCAATGCAGGGAAAAGATTGCATTAATGTCCCTAAGCGTTGATGTCCCCTAACTTTGTTTATAATGACATTATTTTGAGGTTTGCCAGGGACGCGCTATGAATTTTATGGTTATGAAATCGTTACTTTGTTTAAAATATGGACGAATAGTTAACGTCCCACATATATTGAGTAGCCTCAATGCTGCAAACTAATGAAGAAGACTTTAAAGTTTAACAAAAAGAACAAATTCTCTTCAACACCCCATATTCTCCATAAACTAATGAACAAAAGCACTTTTTTGAATTGCCTACCATCTCGATATGCATGTCTTCAAAAAATCAGTTTCCTTCATTTCCTATTGAAAACTATTTTCCTACATTCTGATTGTGATCTCGTTTTTTTTTTCTTCTTTTCTCAAACACTACTGTTGTGACGTGACAGGGAACTCTATTAAAATTGTTCCTTCACATGTTTCCTTGATGTGTTGTTGACAATTTGGTGAAGAATAAACAATAAAGGAAGACTTTTTTTCTTCCATTACTACAGTGAATAGTAGTTTTTTGTTCATGTTTGTGTACATGTTTGTGTATCGTTTAAATTGTTTTTCCATTTTCCTTTCTTCCCTCTTAACAATTTTTACATGATGACGCATATTGTTGAGGTTATTTTAGCCTGAATTTGATGATGATGATGGTGACAATTTCTATGGAATATTCTATTAACTTGAACGAATGTCTGAATAACTGTCTAGTGTTTGTGTTATATCAGGCAAAAAAAATTGTCTTTATATTTAGAAAAAGAAAAACAGTCAGGAACAGGATACGTAGAAAAGAAATACGTTTAATGGAAAATGCTGATGTCAATGATAAGGAAAATTGTAAAGAATTTTATTAGAAATTTTTACGCAACCGTGAGATTTTTGTGAAATTCGGAAAATTTAGTTTCCACGAACTTTTTAATGCAGGTGTTTTATGTGTATGAAGATAAATTCGTATTTAAAAGCAAAGACGCAAACCCAAACATTTAGCAGCGCCACTTCTTGCCTATAACAGGGTAAACTTTGCTATAAACAGAGCACTGTTAATTGTTTAACAGTGGCATTAAGCAGATTATACTGGGTTCAGACATGCACCTTTATTGCGTAAATCGCAATAAACGGCATTATTGATCTCAATATTTCATATAAAATTTCAATTAATTATTGGTTAATAAATTCATAAATTGTTATAATATTGAGAAAAATTCTAAATACAACACTGTCATAAGTACGTTCAGTGAGCATATAACATTTTTCCGAACACTTTCTATTGATATTTGACAACTCAAATGTAAACAACGACAACCAAAAAATGGAAGGTAAGCAGAAAGGTTTGTATTTTATTTATCACAGGTATACAGATACGTCACGGTTTTGACGTTTAACCCTCACTTAGAAAGGGACAGCAAATATTACCAAAAAGTATTTCTGTTCCTCTCTGACTGCCTGTCTGTTTTGTTTATGTTTTTTTAGATTTCGGGGTGGATTTTTATTATTCTATTTTGGTAGAAATTTATGATATTTTTGTAGAATATTAGAATAATTTTGAAAGGAGATGAACCGTTTTATTAGGGAAACGTAATTCGGAATTAATGTATTTTTTATGACAGCTTTCATCGGTCGTCACTGACTTAGTATTTAACCAATTTAAAGGTATATTCACAAATTCCTGAAACAAAAAGTTATGAGTATATATTTTGTTATATTTTTATTTTTACTTACCTTTTGCACACGGAACTTTTTCAGTGTGAAGGGAAATTGCTAAGAGTTCGATTAATAATGAAAAAATTACCAAATTTTAACTTTTTCATTCAAGAAATTAATAAATACTGATAATATACACAAAGTTCTAAAAGAAAAAATTTTTATAAGCAATATGTCTTATTTCATCTTGATGTATTTAACTGCTTACTTACCTTTTGCACAAGAATCTATATTCATTCTGACCAAAAACCAGTCACATTTCGATTAATATTTAAATATTTAAGAACTTTTAAGATTTTCATTGAAGAAATTAAAAAATATTCCAAATTTGTCCTTTTTTAACACAAAATAAATGTTTGTTTACATTTAATTTTTCCACTTTATCCGCCAGTTTTCACTCTGTATATCTGTTGCTTCTAACACATTTGCTTTGCAAAAACTTTTAACATTTTTTTCTCCCTCTACAAGGAGGGTTAAAACTGCTGATTTAAGCGTTTTTCAAACGTCATAATTGTCGCCACTGGTTACACTGTGTTATTTATGTTGTTGTAGCAATAAGCTGTTTTGTTTACCAGCTGTCAAATAAATTTTCGTATATTATATGTCTGAACGCTAAAAATATTGTTCTCAATAAACCGAATATTGATTTAATAAAAGTGCATGTCTGAACATAGTATTAGTCTTCTACTTTGCAATTATTGCAGTCTATTGACATAAAATTTAATTCTCACTGTGATCATTATTATTTGTAAACAAAAGTGTTGAAATGTAAAGGATTTTTTGAACTCTTAAAATTATTCGAGCTATCCCACTACCAGGGTTCGAAAGAGGACCCTCTGGACAACCATTTGCATATAGTCTGTATCGTGTACTATTTCTTACATGTTCCAAATTGGCCACTGTTCTTCTAGAAAATTTTCAACCAAACAACTGATATTTTCAAAGCCAATTGTCACAATACCATATCACTTTATATGTGACTATGTTGCTGATTATATTCAGAGGGCTTGGAACTTTCCTTTGCACATAGTATGGTACTCATTGAACTAGTATATGTCCCAAAATTAGCTCCTAAACAAGTGGGCTTGTTCAAATGGATACTGTTATGGATACTGTTAAATAGCTAACAGTGCTCTGTTAAGGACAAGTTTTGTTCTGTTAAGAGGTCAAATGTGGCGCTGCTAAAATTTATGGATAGTGTCTTGGATTTTTAAATTCGAATTTATTTTCACACACATAGATGTTTTTTGGCTTGAAGATGGCTGCTATTGCTTAAATGGTCTGAATGATAGAACGCTGGTAGCATATTGTTTAGTTAGTAAGTAATCGATATAGTTCGGATACAGACGATTGGTGTTTTGCTTTTTTTTTTTTCTCTAGTGAGAAGCAGCAAAATTATTCCAGCATAGTAGATAGAAGTGCGTAATTTAATGGCATTTGATAATTTCATTCAAATCTATGACCTGTTTTTCGCTATCGTTTTGAAATTTTAGAAATTTGCGACTTTCTTTTAATGGACATCAGCACTTACGACAATGATGTCTTCCATGTGGAAGATTGTGTGACATAAGACCAGTTTTTCGGTTAGAATTTTATTAGCTTGAGGGTAATTTAAGTTATCCTGTAAAATCTCGAGAACTAAAGCGTATATGGAAACCGTACTGTTCCTTAAATAAGCAGTGGAAGTAAACACAATACATACGGTATTGCTGCAAGCCGTTTTCTGTCATGTTAGCTGCCGATTTAATTTATTCAAACAATTCAGTTTTCTAAGATTTAAGTCTTAAAATTCGGCATTGGTGGCTTGCAATGAACGAGTCGTAGCTGATCAGTCTGAGCAAGAATTGGGTAGGTTAGGTTAGGTTAGAGGACGTGTACTTGTCCGTTAAGACAAGTACAATACCCGGAGTCGAAATTGACCCATTGTACAACGTCCTTGGAGAGGGAAGGAAATAGAGGGAATAGGATGAAAGGAGGGCATAAGGGTAAGGGGAGGATGGGAAAGAATTGGGTAAATAAGCCATCTGACGTGAATTGCTTTATATTGGCCTCCACTATTCGCAATGCTCTTCTTTCACAAGAGACATCTAACATGTGCATGTATGTACGTACATACTACAGTGAGCGTCAAAAGAAACTGTACGTTAAAAACATATACATTAATAAATTATCGTTAATTTTATTTTAAAACTGTTTCATTGCCTGTATTTAAAACTGAAAGAAAAAACAATTACAAAAAATTTCGAAATATTGTCAAATTTTTTCGGGCACTCTCCTAAAGTAGTAAAAGTTGAGTTTGGTGATTTTTAGAATTTTATCCATAGCATACATACGCTCATTGTATACATATTACAATCTCAGTCTTCAATTTTAAACCTTAGTGGTGTAAAATGTCATTTGGATTCAATCACTTGAAAGAAATGTTATGCTCAATCTAATACATATATAAAATTCTCGTGTCACGGTGTTAGTGGTTAAACTCCTCCGAAATGGATCGACCGATTTTCATGAAATTTTGTTTATATATCGGGTAGATCTGAGAATCGGACAACATCTATTTTTCATATCCCTAAATGTTAAGAGGGCGTGGCAAATGGTTAAAATTGAATATTTAGGTACATATTGATCGTAGACGAATAAAATTTGGTGAGTAAGTTCGATATCGACAATCCCACCAAAAATGGGCGTGACAACCCTCCCCCTTCAAGTGATACCTATAACTCTTAAACTACTGAACCGATTTTAACCATTCTTTTTTTGTTCGAAAACTTATCAGGTTTAGATGGTTTGAAAAAAAAAGTCGATATAACAAAAAGTAGGCGTGGCAAACCTTTAAAATTGAATATTTAAGGACATAGTGATCGTAGACGAATGCAATTTGGTTGGGTAAGTTCGTAGAGTCGATATCGACAAACTCACCAAAAATGGGCGTGGCAACCCTCCCCCATTAAGATACCTATAAGTCGGCTAATTCAATGATTTATAACTACATATGTACATATATAACAAGTATGTCTGTTAGTTTTTGTTTTGGAGCGAGTACAACAACTACAACTTCGTCAGCGCTACCCATGATTCGGACCTCTTATTGTTATTCTTTGTATGCCTCACCTAAATAACGTACCGACTTCGATTAAATTTTGAACTAGATAGATAGATCCACACACTTATATTAAGTTAGTTATTTTTATATAATTGTTTTATGCAGCGCATTACAATAAATATATAATGTGAATGTGCGTGAATCAGTTTGAGGTTTTGGAATGTATTTCAGCGGTAAAATTGAATGCGGTCGGTTCTGATGATTTGGATCCTTCATTCCTGAAAGCTCTGACTCCTAAACTTTTGCCATACTATACTCACTTGTTCAATACAGTTCTGACTAAATCTACTTTTCCTGAACATTGGAAACTGGCAAAAATCATTCCCAATCCCAAATCGAACAACGAGTTCAGGCCAATTGCTATCCTTACGTTTTTGTCTAAGGTAATGGAGAATATAATGGCCAGACAGATCACTAATTATCTGGAGAGTCATAATTACTTTACTCTTAGTCAGTCGGGATTTATGAAAGGTAGAAGTTGTACTACTGCTCTAATAAATATTGTTGAAGATCTTAGGTCGAAACTAGATGTACATAGTGTAGCGTTTTTGGTTCTGCTTGATCACACTAAGGCTTTTGACACAGTCGCTCACGAAGTTCTATTGAAAAAGCTCCGGAAACTGTTTTATTTCTCAAATTCTGCCTGTAATCTTATTTATTCTTATTTGCTTAATAGATCTCAAAAAGTTCATCTTAATGGTAATGTCTCAGATCCTCTTAATATTAGTAGAGGTGTTCCCCAGGGGTCAATACTTGGGCCTCTTCTGTTTTGTATGTATATAAATGATCTACCGGATGTCTTGCTTCACTGTAATGTTCATATGTATGCTGATGATGTGCAGCTTTATACTAGTACTCCTAGGGAGGATATTGATTCTTGTTTGGATTACATCAATAGTGATTTGGTTAGGATTGACAACTGGGCCTCGGCCAATGGACTTTGCATCAATCCCTCCAAGTCTAAATGTATTATACTTTCGAGGACCGATAGATCATTTGTCATACTTGAATTGAGCATCAGGGGAAATAAGATTGACTTTGTCAAATCTGCGAAGAATCTGGGTATTGTCTTTAATGGCAGTTTATCGTGGTCTAATCATATAGGTGTCGTTGTTGGTAGAATTTATAGTATGCTTAGGAACTTGTGGACTGTTATTGATTCGACTCCTTTTGCCATTCGTATGCAACTTGCTAGAACGTACTTAATTCCGGTACTTTTGTATGGGTGTGAAATCTTCGCTAACTGTGATTGTGATGATAACCGTAGACTTAACTTGGCATTTAATAACATAGCTAGATATGTCTTTCGTAAAGGGAGTCGTGATCACATTTCTCATTTGGCTTGCCGGATTCTTAATGTGAAATTTGATAATCTCTTGAAAATTAAATGCCTTATTTTACTTCATAAGATAATTTACACGGAACGGCCGGAATATTTATTTTGTCGAATTAAATTTGCTTGATCCTACCGGGGTAGGAACATTATTCAGCAACGATTTAGGACTCTCTTGTCTCAGAGACAGTTTTTTATACACACCACTAGTCTTTGGAATTCCCTACCAAACTACATCCAGAATCTTGGCAATGCAAATGCGTTCAAAAAGGAGTTATTTAAATTATTTTCATAAGTAAAATTTTTTTTATGATTTGTGATTTGTTTTATAGGTTTATATCGGTTATATTTTTATTCCTAGTTTTTTAGATTGATTTTTATAAATATGTAGTAATATTTTTTTTAATATTTTTTCAACTTTTTTATTTACTTCTACAATATTATTATTTTTTTTAAATTTCTTTATATTATATTTTTTTTTCTTTATATTTTATATTTTAACATGATATTAATTATATTAATTTTGTATTTTTTATTTAATATGTTTTGTTTCACTATTAATTTTTAAATCTTAATGATTCCAAACATAGCACTGTCACTTATAAGATTCATATCTTGTTGTGCTATGTAAATTATAATAAATAAATAAATAAAAAAAAAAATAATGTGTCCTGTTTTGGGCAATAAAAAAAATCAATTATGGGCGGGAAGAAGTTCGCCGGGTCAGCTAGTATTTCATATAAAATTTTAAAGAATTGTATGTCAAGGATAGTGTATTTCTAGAACATTTTTATTAAATAAGGCAATTGTTTTTTAAGCTGTCTGCTTATCTACAGTTTGTAGGCTTTTATCCTTTTATCTATCCTGTTGCTATCCTTAATGAATGAAAATTAAAAAGAAATAAAATGAAAATAATTAAGACACCATGTCGTTAGGAATGATATGACATGACTGACTGTCCTTTGTTGATTCCTACCAAATGCCGTCTCCCTAACGATTTATTTACTTGTTAGTTGCTACATGTTAGTGTAGTTGCTACATACTTGCAACATACATATATTTTCCTTTGTTAACTGCCAAGTACATGACAATTCATTAACTTTTCTACAACAATTAACAATAGAGTTGTTGTACTCAGAGAGCTGATGTAGTCTCTCCTGAGGATAACATGGCCAATGAACTTTAAACAGAAATTCTTTTCGTTTTTTGTTTTGGGAATACAATTTGAAATGAAAACTATTTTTTAAAAAATTAAACTTTTTGTTGAAATTCAAAGTTGCATCACAGAATATGGCTTAAAATTCTCTGAATGGAAAGAGAATAACAACAAGAAAAATCGATAAACATCTTCGATTTATCGCTGTTGTAATGGTTTTTTTTTATACACACGTATTGCTGCAATCTATTTCAATAAATGACATGCAATATTGGCGCTGCTTATTAAGGATAAAGGAAAAATGGGCCATTCACTGATTGTCTAGTTCTAGGTCTCTTCAATATTAAAAAAGATTTGAAAGAAATGCTTAAAATTAGATTCTAGAGCTTTATCTGTTGCTGTTCCCAGCATTTGAAACAATTTCCTTTTAAAAGTAATCAACTAGTGAGCCTTTTTTTAACAGATTCACCGAAGCTGCCCTTAAGAGTTTCGTTTCTGATCTAAATAACTGACTTATGCTCACAAGCTTAAACACTAAGTTTATGTTCTTAGTGCGTGTGTCTCTTCCACAGATTGTAGATTGAATTAATTATGTGTGTGAAGATAAATACGAACTTGAAAATCCAAGACGCAATCCATAAATTTTAGCAGCGTCACATTTGGCGTTAACAGAGCAAACTTTTCTCTTAACAGAACAAAATTTGCCCTTAACAGAGCTCTCTTAGCTGTTTAACAGTATCCACCTGAAAATCCAAGACGCAATCCATAAATTTTAACAGCGTCACATTTGGCGTTAACAGAGCAAAATTTTCTCTTAACAGAACAAAATTTGCCCTTAACAGAGCTCTGTTAGCTGTTTAACACTTGTTTAGGAACTAATTTTAGGACATATACTAGTTCAATGAGTACCATATCATACTTAAAGGAAGTTTCCAAGGCCTCTTAATATAATCAGCAACATAGTCACATATAAAGTGATATGGTATTGTAAAAATTGGCTCTGAAACTATCGTCTCTAGACGATCAGTGGCTATTTCGGAATATATAAGAAATAGTACACCATAGAGACTATATGCAAGTATTAGTTCATTAGGTCCTCTTTCAAACCGTGGGTTAGCTGGAATTATTTTGAGAGTTGAGAAATTGAATTTTGAGATTATTCCCAAATAAGAACGATCATAAATAATGAGAATTAAATTTTATGTCAATAGTCTAAAATAATTGCAAAGTAAAAGATTAATCTACTTATTGCCGCTGTTAAACAGTTAACAGTGCTCTGTTAATAGCACATTCTTGCCCTGTTAAAGGCTAAAAGTGGCGCTGCTCAAATTCTGGGTTTGTGTCTTTGGTTTTAAATTCGAATTTAAAGGGTGATTTTTTAAGAGCTATAGGAAAATTTAAAAAAAACACATAAAATTCAGAAAAATGCATGAAATCTTTATTTGAATCGATAGTACGGTCCATATAATTGAATGTTTGAAGATTATTTCATGCAAATGTTGATCGCGACTGCGCCTCAAATGGTCCATCCGCTTAGTCCAATTTTGGCATACTCATTCCAACATTTCGGCCGGTATCTCACGAATAAATGCTTCAATGTTGTCTTCCAATGCGTCAATTGAAGCGGGCTTGTCTGTATAGACATGAGCTTTAACATAGCCCCACAAAAAATAGTGTAAAGGCGTTAAATCGCACGATATTAGGCGGCCAATTGACCGGTCCCGAACGTGAAATAAAATGTTCACCGAACTCGCCTCTCAATTAGTTCATTGTTACACGTGCTGTGTGGCATGTGGCACCGTCTTGTTGAAACCACATGTCATGCAAGTCAAGCTCTTGCATTTTGGGCAAAAAAAAAGTTGGATATCATCTCACGGTAGCGCTCACCATTCACAGTTACGTTACGATTCGCAGCATCTTTGAAGAAGTACGGTCCAATGATGCCACCAGCCCATAAACCGCACCAAACTGTGACTTTTTCTGGATGCATTGGTAGCTTTTGCAATGCTTCTGGCTGATCCTCACTCCAAAATCGACAATTCTGCTTATTTACGTATCCATTGAGCCAAAAATGAGCTTCGCCGCTGAACACAATTTTTCGATAAAGAAGTGGATCTTCGGCCAACTTTCCAAGAGCCCATTCACCAAAAATTCTGCGTTGCGGTAGGTCGTTCGGCTTCAATTCTTGCACCAGCTGTATTTTGAAATGCTTCACACCTAAATCCTTCCGCAAAATTTTCCACGTTGTTGAGTAACAGAGCCCCAATTGCTGCGAACGTCGAAGAATCGATAATACAGCCCTGCATGGGTTTTGCAGACAAGATGGTTCCAGGTGCTCCTGAAGGCATTTTGCGCGCTGAACACGAATCTGTATTCAAAAACTTTCCATCACGTCAGGTTTTCGAGAAAAAGGGGGCTGAAACCCCTAAAAATATAGAGCTGAACACTGACGTGCTAGAACCTTCGCTATTATCAAAAATTGACAATTAATCTTTGCTCTTTAAAATTAGCCCTAAGCCAAATTGTTTGCATGCACCCTTAAAGTAGGGGGTGGGTTTATGTCAAGGGATGCAATAGAAAAAGAAACACATTACGGAGGTCCTTAAAAACTAATCAGATTTACTTGAAAATTGTTACTCAGGGGTTTTTGGGATCGCTGATTACAGATCTTCATTCACATTTAAAAAATTCAGAATGGCGGATCCAATATGGCGGTCGTATGGCGTATGGCGGTTTTCAAGTAAATCCGATTAATTTTTATAAACCTCGACTGCCATATTGGATCCGCCAAGCTGAAGCTATCCGATACAGCTGCGATATTTTCTTCAGTTCGCACTCTACGTAAGCGTGTTGGTGGTTTAATGTCCAACAATGTAAATTTGGTGTGAAATTTAGACACAATAGCCCGAATAGCCGCTTCAGTGGGTCGATTAAACTGACCATTAAATGGAAGAAGCGCGCAATGAACTTTCTTAACAGAGCACGCATTTTGATAATAAAATTCATTGATTTGCAAGCGTTGTTCGTTTGTAAGACGATTCATGGTTAAATTATAGACCAAACTGAAGATGTTTGACAGTGAAACAAAACACAAAACGTGCGTGAGCTGTTTAAACTAGTGTTGCCAAAAAGATAATAGCTAAAAAATCACCCTATATTTTCACATACAAGCATTTAATGTAAGTAATTTTTAAAAATGTCAGATTAATAGATTAACGGATAACCGAAACTATCCTTAAGAGTTTCGTTTCTGGTCTAAATAACTGTTTAGTATCGCAAGAGAAAGCCTTATGGTGTTTTCTTTTCTACAAAGAAAATGTCACCCTCTTACAAGGTACATTAAAAAATTTTTTGACCAACCCTGTTGTAATGTCATTTTTTATTTGAGAAGAACATAACACAAATATTAAAAAAGGGTATGCCCTGTGTTTACCACTTATTAGGAAAATGAATGAGGAAATGCCAATTTGTTCAAAGGTGTTGCCAGATCGCTAATTTTTCGACTTCATTTTTTGCACGCTTTTTTTTATAACAAAAAAAAAATATTTTAACACTGTTCTAACATTGAATGCAATTTTTTATACTGCTGAAAATGTAGCTTTAATAATCTAATATTTCCTTAAGATTACTTCACAAAGCAATGAAAAAATTAACTTCAAATTGGATAACAATACCAGGCGACTTTTTTTAAATTTCATCTGGTAGCCCTATAAATAAACAAAAGTCATCTGCTTTACAGGGCATTAGCAGCACTCTCGATTTATACAGGGCATAAAATGCAATGCCCTCCACCATTGGCAAGTGCGAATTATTTAGAATAAAACATATCACCCTTTTAGAGGGCGAAACATTTTTAAGAAACAAACGCAAAATTTCATTTTGCGTTAATAAAATGCACATTTTTTGGTAGAAAAGAAAACACCATTAATTTCACACGAGTTAATTGTATTTTGAATAAATTGATGATTTTGGAATACATAGTATTTGAATTATAAACTGTGATATGCCTTAATGTTGTATCATTTAAAGATGTATACAATGAATGCATCTTTTTGTTAAAACAATCAATATTTAAGATCTTCTCCTATATATTTAGAGGGAATTTTTTTTTTTTCTTCATTTGTATTTTACATAAACGTGATTTCGTTTTCATTTATGCAGTTTCTCTCGTGTTGCCAGTGTAAAATTGCATTTTATCTCTATTATTGGTACACTACTCCATATGCATCCATATACTGCCCACAGATTTCATTGTCTTTATTGCGTTTCCTATTTAAACAGAAGAAGCAAAAAAAAAAAAAAAAATGCGAAAGACAAAATGGGCAGCAGCAAAAATCCAGCTGCCCATTAATAGACAGAGAGACAGACAGACAGACAAATACCCCAGAGTACCACCACATAATGCACAGCTATACGGTGTATAAAAAAAACTATTGCATACTACTCCATAGACCTCCACTTTATTTTGTTCCCTTACTACTCAACTGCACTTTTGTGCATTGTAAACTAAAGTACAATAACCGCAATTGAACGTGTGCGGATGTTGTTTTTTTTTGAGAATAGACAAGAGGGCATATCATACCAGGAGGAGAAGGTAGTGATGATAGGCTGCTTGGCTTGGCTTGGCTGGCTGGCGGCTGGCTGGCAGTCGGGCAGGCACAGTTGTGTGGTTTATATGGAGTATTCATTTTTATTTAAAGATTTGTAATGATATCTTATGAATTGCATTTTTTCTCCGTAATATTAATGTTGTGTTTAGCAAAACAAAGGCGCAACATTGTTGTTTAAATATGTACATGGAATAGACCAAGCCATGCTATGCCATGCCATGCCATTCCAAGCCGAGACCAAACCAGGCCAGGCTTAGATCGTATCCGACAAGGGTATACGAGTACTCGTTTATATACTGACAGTTTTCTAAGCATTTATTATTGTGGCTGTCTTTTTAGTTGACTGTGTCCAGTAATTTACATTCTCATTATTGGTTTATATGCTTGTATTATTGTTGTTGCTGTTGTTGTTGTTGTTGTTGCCGTTTAGCTTAAGGGTATAAAATGTTGTTGGGTAAAATGAGAAAACGATTTCCATTTAATATCATATCAGTTGACCGTTTCCTTTGAAGTATTTTTTTCTTTCTTTCTTTCTATATTCTTGTGTTTTTTTATTGTACTTCTTCCAGTTTCCTTTTCTTAACCTGGCATTTATTATTTTCAAATACAAGTTTTATGACAGCCATATGGGAAATATCAAAACAGAGAAATCATCTCTATAAGGCACAAAGATATTTTTAATGGGAATATGTAAAGAAGTGTAAATATTTTGCATTAAAATAATAAAAATTTTAAAATATCTAGGGATATCGATAGGAAAATATGCAAATATCTGGTAAAAATCATTAACCCAATTGATCTTAACTATCAGTTGTAATTGTTGAGTTATCTCTCTTTGTTATCACTGTTCAGCCAAAGTCATACAGACTTCTAGTTTTTTTTTTTTTTTTTTGGCGTGTGAGGTAGGGTTCAAAATGCCTTCGCACTTACAGTGACCGTCGTCAACTGCGTCGAGTGGTGCTTCCACTAAAACAATCCCTCCTCCTCTTCTGGGGATACTCCCTTCCCGGGACGGCTATCTGCATTACTTCGGGAAGGGCCCAGAACGACATCCCGTTAGGGACCGTTGTCTACTCTCCCACGTCTGGGTACGCCATATTTGAAGCCAGCTTCATGCTATTGGCTCGTCTTCTCATGTATCATTTCGTTGTATTGTGTCAAGGTCGACCTTCTTCCTGCGGAGTACACATTCAACGTATCTTCTTACAGCGCTCCATTTCGTCTCGCTTTCGAGCATTGCGTCCACAATGTTGTCGGGTGTAAATTCGCCAATTTGCTCTATCAACATGTTCTTCTCGTCTTGCCATTTGATGCAATGGAAGAATGTGTGTTCAGCGTCGTCACTCATTTCCTCGCAATAAATCCAGCCAGGATCAATCACCTTGCCCATGCGGTATAGATATTTTCGGAAATAACCATGACCCGAAAGAAACTGGGTCAGAAAATAGTTAATTTCCCCAAAATTTCGCCGTATCCATGTCTCTATAGACGGAATAAGTCTATAAGTCCACCTTCCGCTTGTTTCCTCGCTCCATCTACTTTGCCATCGCCGTAGTGTTTGAGATCTGAGATCTGCGCTACTAATGGCGAGATTTTCTCTCCTTGTTTTCCACGATCTTCTTCGCTCAAATGCCAGTAGGTTAGGTTAGGTTAGAGGACGTGTACTTGACAACTGTGACAAGTACAGTACCCGGAGGTCGAACTGACCCATTGTACAACGTCCTAGCTTCTCACACCACTCGTGTTGTGTGCGTTAATTTTATACATGAGTGGCGGGACCTACAGTTTAAAGTCGACTCCGAACGACAGATTTTTGAGAAGCTTTTCATGGCAATTTTATTTACTCTCAGAGTTTTTGCCAGAAATCTGCTGAGAGGAAGTCGCCGAAGAAATATTTTAATATTTTCGTTTTGATGTCTGACCTGGGATTCGAACTCGGGCCTTTTCGTCTAATAAGCCAGCACACTACCTACTAGACCACGGCGACTTCATGCCAGTAGGTCAATAGGTATCTCACCGACGATCACGAGGACCGCGGCGCCCGATACGGTGCGGTAGGCCGATGCAACTCTTAGTGCTGCTGTTCGTTGCACTGCTGCTAGTACTTTCCGCTTAGATTTAATCTCCAGCGCTTCTCCCCATATCTCGCTTCCATACAGCATTATCGAGTTTGTCGCCGCCATAATCACTTTTCATACAGACTTCTAGTGGACGGTAGAGGCACATGAGTATAATGTAACAGATTTTCAAAGCCTCTACTAGATTTTTGCAGAAAGGGGCAGATGATTTTCACTTTTCCTATGTTTACGATATACAGTGAGCGTCAAAAGAAACTGTACACTATGGATAAAATTCTAACAATCTCAACTCAAGTTTTCCACTTAAGGAGTGTGCCCGAAAAAATTTTACAATATTTCCAAAATTTTCTAATTCTTTTCTTCTTGTTTCAATTTTAAAAACTGGCAATAAAATAATTTGAAAAAAAATTAACGGTAATTCATTAATGTATATTTTTTTGAATTGTACACTTTCTTTTGACGCTGACAGTATTTGTGATATTGCTTATACCGCAAACCAAATAATCACCCTTATTCTGGTTGTCGTCGTCGACGTCATCTTGCGTCGACAGTTTAAAATTGGTATTCTGTTTGTCGTTATTGGCAGTTATAGATGACTGTCGGACACACATTTGGTATTCTGTGAGTCAATACGCCGTCGATATTGTGTTGTGTCGACTCTGATTTTATCGACATCATTTTTGGTAACGACGACGACAACCAGAATAAGGGTGAATAATTTGCTGTATTAGGTATTGAATTAGATTAGCATGGAGAATATCACTAGTCTTCAGATTTCGTTGGAAGGTTGTAGGCTTTAAGGCCATTATTACAACTTGCAGTTAAAGTTGGATTTATTTAAAGGTAACTTTAAAGTCACCTTTAACTTCTATTCGTTATTAGGTTAGGTTAGTGTGGTAGCTTTATACTAAAAGCTCACTTGAGCACGCATAGCGGCCCGTTGTGGCGGCACAGGTGAACGCAGTCCCTGTACTGACCAAGTTCCTCCGAGCCAATGAGGGAGAAGTTGGTCAGCGCAAGGGCTGCACATTTAAAGCACGACTACCTCACGCTGGAAAACCAGCCAGAAAGTTTGATAAATGAGGCTATGTCCTTGACGTCAATGGACAATAGCTCCGTCAAGCTAACAAGGGTTGGTTCGTGATTACAACTACAGATAAAATAAAGTAAACTTTTTCAAAAATATGGCAGTGCCGGAGGAATGTCAGTAACATTGCTCAATTAAACAAGTTTTTTTTTTAAACGCAGTGGCAACGACGTGCATCCTTTTTTGTTGTATTTGCTCATTTTGTTTATATTTGAAGTTGCCATATTGAAAATAATTTATGTATGTGTATGGCAAGTTCAAACATAAACTTAACTTTAAAAGTTACAGGTAGGATGATCTTCTCTTTAGTTTAACGCTCACTTTCATCTTATCGTCCATTTATAATAATGAAAAATAATTTATGTGCCCGTTAAAATCCTGCCTTTAGTTAACGGCAAGTTGTAATAATGGCCCTAAGAGTTTTTTACACCCTTAGTATTTCGCTACAAGCTGCAAAACTTGAGAAATATTCTTTAATTTTCGCCACAAACAAATTGAAAAATGTTAAACACCTTAAATATTTATTCAAATAATCTGAATACAATCCAATATTATAACGGGTGATTTTTTAGCTATTATCTTTTTGGCAACACTGGTTTAAACAGCTCACGCACGTTTCGTGTTTTGTTTCACTGTCAAACCTCTTCAGTTTGGTCTATAATTTAACCATGAATCGTCTTACAAACGAACAACGCTTGCAAATCATTGAATTTGGCATCATTGGATCGTACTTCTTCAAAGATGCTGCGAATCGGAACGTAACTGTGAATGGTGAGCGCTACCGTGAGATGATATCCAACTTTTTTTTGCCCTAAATGCAAGAGCTTGACTTGCATGACATGTGGTTTCAACAAGACGGTGCCACATGCCACACAGCACCGTTATAATGGACTTATTGAGAGGCGAGTTCGGTGAACATTTTATTTCACGTTCGTTACCGGTCAATTGGCCGCCTAGATCGTGTGATTTAACGCCTTTAGACTATTTTTTGTGGGGCTATGTTAAAGCTTAAGTCTATACAGACAAGCCTGCTTCAATTGACGCATTGGAAGACAACATTGAAGCATTTATTCGTGAGATATCGGCCGAAATGTTGGAAAGAGTATGCCAAAATTGGACTAAGCGGATGGACCATTTGAGGCGCAGTCGCGATCAACATTTGCATGAAATAATCTTCAAACATTTAGTTATATGGACCGTACTATCAATTCAAATAAAGATTTCATGCATTTTTCTGAATTGTATGTGTTTTTTTTTTTGAAAAATTTTCCTATAGCTCTTTAAAAATCACCCCTTATAATAAATAGTAATCTTGAGTAGAAATATTTATTCAAATAATCTGAATACAAACCAATATTATAGTTTACATAGTGCATAGTGCATAAGAAAATAATGTTTGTTTGCCATTCATATTAACGTCTCTACTAATAATTGAAAACTATTTATAGCAACTCTAAATTAAACCAACAATTTCCTGCCCATAATAATAAGTTTACAAGACCAATTTTACGTATATTTTTTTGATTGTAAACATTTACATTTTCAATTGGAATTTCTGCCGTACATTCATCGTATTATACATTAAATATATGTACGAGTACATACATATGTCTAGACACGCTTTGGCCTCAAGAAAGCCAGCCAATGAAGAAAGAACTTTCTTTCAGTGCCCATAATAATATTTTATTATTTTGAACTTTTTTCTTAGTACCATAAACGTCTCTTTATTTTTTTTTTCGTTGCTGTTTCATTTCATTTAAAGTACTTTTACTTTTCCTTGTGGCTTTTCAACATTAAAAGTTTAAAGATCATTTTTTTAGAGACGGTAGACAAGAAATAATCTCTGAGCAGAGAGTCTGTGGCAATTGCAGCCACATAGCCATAGCCATAGCCAGAGATGATCATAAGAAGATTCCTTGTAATTTTTTAATTTCTTTTTTTCTTTCTTAATTTTCTTCTTTCAATTTGAACAAGACCTGGCTCTTTGTCATTTAGGGGGAGAGTCACACAGAGGCAGTCACTGCTTGCTTGTGGGTCCAGAAGAAGAATTTTTTTTTAAATTTTGTATACACAGTAGATATGAATGGCATGGGATTGTTTACATTTTAAAAATTGTTTATTTAAGAAAATACAAGAAGAACATGAATGTAGAATGAAATGAAAAAAAAAATAAAAATAAAAAATTATATTGAAATATAATAGATACTGGGTACAACTAAACAGTGTGAAGCAAAACTTTCCGAAAAAAAAAAAAAAAAAAATGCGTACATAACTAAACCTTATCAAATCCGTATTTCATTAAAATTTTATTTTTTATGTTTTATTGCTTCAAAAAAAATTGACGAAGTTTTTAATGACTGAACTTCAGTTTCGCTTTGCTTTAATTGCTGTCTAGCTCATCTTAGGGTAGCACTGTGGTATTTTATTTTACATACTGAATCTACCGAAATAAAATTTATGTTTTAAACACTCCATTAATTTTTATGTTGAGTCTGAGTCTTTAATGAACATTAAGTTGCAACAAAATGTTTATGCACACGTCTGTATGTATTTGGTTGTTAAAAATTTTGTGTTGAATTTAACACACCTTTCCTCGTTGAAAAGGCTTTTAATTAATTGCACATAGTATTATCAAAAGCATACATAATGGTCTCTTTTTTTTTTTTTTTTTTTTGGAAGTTTGTTTTGTAAATTACAGATGATGTCATACATTTTGTTAACAAAATAAAACTAATAACAGATTAATTTATTGTTTTAAAATTTTGTGATTTGATAAACTAATTCCTATGTCATGTTACTACAATATTTTTTAAATACGAAATCAGAAGATCAGTGAGAGGAAGTTCCCTTTTGTTCGAGATATCTGGGCTAGGGCTTGAACCACATCGTCAAATCTAATAGGCCAACACACGACCTACTAGATTACGGCGACTACTACATACACATATGGCCATTAAAATAGGGTCGTCCCTATTTTAATGGCCATATGTGTACATAATTGGTCATTACAACCCTTCAGTCAGGATTACGACCTAGTTTGTGTGTGTTAGTTTTGTACATGAGTGGAGGGACCTATAGTTTACAGTCGACTCCGAACAACAGATTTTTGAGAAACTTTTTTTTTTTTTTTTTTTTTTTTTTTTTTTGTTATTATTATTATTATTAGTATTAAAAATACTTTAAATTTTCAACAAATTTACAATAAATGCATATATTACAAATTATTATTAAATAATACAAAATTAGTACACTTTCGTCTAAAAACATTTTCATTTGTTTCATTCTTAATGTTGTTTGGCAATGAGTTAAACAGCTGTAGGCCCTTGTAGAATATCGTTTTCTGCATTTTCGTTGACCTCACTCTTTGGATCCTAAAGTCACATGCATTTCTCAGTTGATATGGTTGGCTGTCTCCCACATAGCGTAATTGATCACATAGATATTTCGGGGCGTCTCCTTGTTTTAATTTTCTAATAAACCTTAACGTGTTAAATTGGAGCCGTTGTGTTATGCTCATCCATTTTAGATTATTTAACATTGTATTTATATGTGTGTAACGATCGCAATTTAGTATTATTCTCATGGCTCTATTTTGCAGTTTCTGCATCCTTGCTAATTGATTTATGCTGCTGCATGTGAATAAAATTGTGGAACCATATTCAAAATGTGGTTTTATTATCGTGCTGTATATGTTTATCGCTGTAGACTTTGATATTTTGTTTCTTATTCTTTTTAAAAAACTAATTTTTTTACCAACTTTTTTGCATAGGTAATCTATTTGTTCACTGAAATTTAATTTTTTATCGATTATAAAACCAAGGTATTTTATATATTCGACTTTTTCAATTGCTGTGTCATTTATTTTAAATATTTCCTCTGCATTTAAGTTTATTTCCATTATTTTTGTTTTATTTTCATTTAGTTTGAGTTTATTCATTTTAAGCCATTCATCTATTTTTTTCATATCATACTTGATATTTTCGCCACATTCTTCATCACTATTTGCTATAGTATATATCAGAGTGTCATCAGCGTACAAGACAACTTTACATTTTTCCAAAATACTTGGCATGTCATTTATATAAATTATGAACAACAACGCTCCCAAAATGGAACCTTGTGGCACTCCGTAGTTATTTATTATTTCATCAGATTCTATGTCATTTAATTTTGTCGTTTGCCTTCTTTTTTTCAGGTACGATTTGAACCAATCTAGCTCGATTCCTCTTATTCCATACATATATAGTTTATTCAGTATTATTTCTCTATCGATCGTCTCAAAGGCTCTTTTGAAGTCAAGAAATATTGCAATAATCCTCTTATCTTTTCCTACTGCTCTCCATTTACTTATGACATAGTTTACCGTGGTTTCACATGAATGTTTTTTACGGAATCCTGACTGGTATTTAGATAATATGTCGCGATTCTCTATATATTTTTCAAGCTGATCTTTAACTACTTTTTCAATTATTTTTTCACAAGTTTTTAGAGAGTTTATTGGTCTAAACTCCTCGCATTTTTTCGTTCTGGGCACTTTCTCAATTGGGGTTACGGTTGATTTTTTCCATGGCAATTTTATTAACTCTCAGAGTTTTTGCCAAAAATCTGCTGATAGGAAGTTGCCGAAGAAATATTTTTTGGTTTTATTCTCAGAGTTTTTGCCAGTAATCTGCTGAGAGGAAGTTACCGAAGAAATATTTTTTCATATTTCGTTTTTTGGAGAAGTCTGACCTGAGTTTTGAACTTCATCAGCATTCATAGCAGATTCCACAATGCTGTTGCCTTTGCTTAAAGTTCATCAAATATTTTTTCTGCATTTTTCTAATTCAACGATTCTGTTCAAAATAAAGTCAGATTCTTTAAATTGGACTGACTTTTGCCACGAGCGTGGCGACATCACCATCGAGTACCTTTTTTTTTGTAGCACACCTCCCATATACATCTAGAAATGAAATACAGTAGGACCTTGATTATCCCTGATTCGATTATCCGGCAACATCAATTATCCGGGATGGAAAAAGAAAATTTTTTGAATCGACTTAATTTTATTTTACATCGACTTAAATTTTTCTGCATTGTTTAACCGTGATTACCTCTATTATCCGTGATTATAAGCAAAAATTTTTTTCTGTTATTTTGGACAAATATATATGTATATGAAATCCTTATCTACTGTTCACTGTTTTCTGACAAAATTATTTTTTTATTTATTTTTTTGAAACATGTATTTATATAAAATCCTTGAATTATTTAGTTTTTATATAAATATGTACATATTCATTTATTAATTAATAAAAAACTAGCCAAAATTGGTACTCAATTAACCGGGAAAATCGATTATACAGAATGCTTCCGGTCCAGACTATCACGGAAAATCGAGGTCCCACTGTAATTGCAAATACATCACTGTGACACAGATACCAAAAAAAAAAAAAAAATTTCATTTCAGTGGAAACGGAAGTGTTCGTCACACCCTTTTGTCATTTATTATAGAAAATTCTCATTTCTGTTCGGAAATAGCCGTTATAAGCATGCAAACCCCCACATTCTCTAATTGTAGCGTAGTATATATTTATTATTTATTTCTATCGATTATTTTTTTTTTTTAAATCCCAAAGAAAATTAAAGAAATTAAAATGGTTGTGATTTTCCCAGACTACATTGCTACATTTGTGTAATCGAGTGTTGGAAAATGTTCTGGTTTTTCCATGGCCCAAAGCAAATTGCACATCTTAAAACAACAAATCATTATTAAATGACAAGTTAATTTTCTACAGTAAAAATCAAGCTTTTTATAATCGTAACATCACTATAAACTTGTAAATCGATTATTAATGTCTATCCGAATAATTAGCATAAACTCAGTGAATGACTGAATAAAAGTTGGACACAGGCAGGCAGACACTACTTCTACACGGCATCTTAAGAAAACAACAGCAACAACAACAAAAGAGTAACAAGAAAAACTTTTAAAAGTGTCAAGTTGCCATTTTGATCGTTTTATCATCATTATCATGAGCATCGATAGTCATTGCCATCTTCACATACACATCAACCTGAAAATGTTGAATCACACAACAGGCATATTAAATGACAACGTCATTACCATCAACGTCATTATCATTATCATCATTGAATATTTAAGTGGCCATTAAGAAAAATCAAATGGTCGATACTATTGCCCATTAAGAAACATAAAATTGGCGGCATCTCTCTCTCATACATACAACAATTGCCCCCTTTGGTGGTAGACTGTGTAGGCTAGTTTTTATGTGTAGCCTAGCCTAGCCAGCCAAGGCAATAGTGTGATGGTGATGATGATGATAATGATGGTGAGTTGATGTTGTGTCTAATGAATGAAACAACACAAGACAGCGCAACAACAACATTAACTTGTCGCTCTCTGACCACACATAATAAAAACTTACGACTTTCAACAAGAAATAAAAAATATAAACAACAAAATAATGTTGCAAGTGGTATGGTGTGGTGTAGTGGTCGTTCGGTTGGTTGCAGGCCTCTTAATAAAAACAAAAAATTCGCTACAGAAACGAACTATCAACGAACATGTGAAAATTTTCTTTTAAAGAAACGCATCTGACCTGAATATACAGCCATAAATGGCTAAAACTAAGCAGCGCTTCTTGCCTCACCGAAATCGTAGTCAAATCAGCTCACAAAAAACCAGTTGCGACCACAAAAACTTGCCATTAAAAATAAAAATTTCCTTTTTTTTTTTTTTTTGTTTAAATGTGTTACAAATGCTGCCTGAAGGCACTTGCACTTGCGCTTGCGCCTGTGCAGTTAGTTTCAAGTTGTCAACTCAATAAATAAACAAGTTTTTCTTTTCCACTGTCCCTTGCCAATGAGCAAACTGAACTAGGCTCTGTTAAGGATGAATGGTACTCGTTCGTACTATATGGACGGTCAGTATGTTGTATGGATAAATACTGTGGCAGCAGGTTTAACCCTACACGAACCATCATCTAATTGAAAAACGAAAATCGTTTTTTTTATTTATTTTTAGAGTTTAAACTGAATTGATAAAAGTAGTGAGTACGATTAGGGTTAATAAATATTTATATATGTTTTCTTTTTCTGATTTATAAAATTAAATGAAAGGGAATAAATACTGCAAA
This sequence comes from Sarcophaga caerulescens, assembly GCA_927399465.1. Taxonomy (NCBI): domain Eukaryota; kingdom Metazoa; phylum Arthropoda; class Insecta; order Diptera; family Sarcophagidae; genus Sarcophaga; species Sarcophaga caerulescens. The sequence continues at coordinate 99,897,150 of OV656867.1, read as the reverse complement.
TAAAGTCACTTTCTTTTTTTTTAATGATAAAATTAACTTTTTTTTTTAAATCCAATCAATTACACGGTGCGACAGTGAAAATACACCCGGCTAATAACATAGTCTATGTTGTTCAGTTAGTTGAGTAGAACTCAAAAATGCCTTTTTTATATTTCTCGAACCCTCCAAACTTTTTTTATTTGACAAAAACGTTTTTTTTTACTTTTCGCACAAATTTCTGGATTGCTCAAACATTTCTGGCCCGATTTCCATAATTTAAATCTTGTTAGAAAGGGGAGAGATGGACCTTTTTAACGGTATACATATATCTATTATTCGACTTAATATGCTATGAGATTTGATGAGGTAAACTTGGAAAATGCGAATTTTTTTCACATTTTTCCAAGTTTGTCCATTCATAGTAGCGAACTTTAGTAAAAAAGTATAAGATAAGTGATAATATTCTTAAAGTATGTTCTCTTGTGAAGAGATTGAGCCATCATTTGATAAAATTGTATAAAAGTTACCGTAGTTATTAGTGAAATAGTATAACAGTCGTGTTATATTTTTTATATATGCCATCTCATCAAATGAACTTTTAGTTCAAAAATTTTCAAAATTTTTGATGGATCTTGATTGTTTATCACAAAATGTGTCAATTTCACGTTTGAGCGACCATCAGAAGTTGGCCAATGTTTGCGCAAAGGGAAATAATAATATTTGCAAAAAACACAAATATTAGCCGACTTCAGGAAGTCGTGCAAACGTGAAATTGACACATTTTGTGATAAGCATTTTTGAGTTCTACTCAACTAACTGAACAATATAGACTATGTTATTAGCCGGGTGTATAAAATTTTTTCTATTTTGTCGCATAGTGTTATTTGTAAAATCGCTGTTACATTTTGGTATTCGTAGGATATAGAATGACGTTTATTTTCTACCAGATTAGATCAATAAGTGTGTCACTTTTTAAATTTCACTTTCTAACCAGGTTCCAAATTAATTTTTTTAACTGTTTACAGTCCATAACAAATCGGATCTCTTAAGGTCCCTTGTATATGCATTTTGTTGCTTAATAGTTTCCTTTAGTTAGGATACCGACCTAGCTGGACACACCACCCATGTCGTGTGTGTTAACTTTTTCCATGAGCGGCGAAATGTACAGTTTAACCCACTTGGCGCCGAATTTTTTTTTTTTTTTTTTTGGAAAAAGTGTAATTTTTTGTTTGTTTTATATTGAAAATGCATCGCTAATCAAAGTTTGTTTCTGACTTTTCTTCGAGTTTTTCACCGTTTCCCCGGAAAATGCCGTTCTTTTAAAAGGACGGTCGCAAAATAAACTACTATTGGTTATTTTTTATTGATTTTATTAACACAACTCATATTACTTCAAATCAGTGATGTTCCTCAATTTTCGTGAATTCAATGAAGTTTCTTCCAAGTATGTCGAAAACTGAACGAAGTTTTGCAAACTTGTCGTTTTGCTGTAAGTTTTGATTTTCACAGCAAAGGATGTTTTGCATAATAAAACGGAAACGGCTTCTTGTCATGGCGCTTGAAACGAGTTCATGGTAAACATCTGGTGAACTTTCACAATACATTTCCCGCCGGTTAACAATACCGTAGCCATTCAACAGCAAAATTCCGCAGAAACAACGGAACCATGTCGTCACCATGAACATTCCCTTCGTGGTTATTACCTGTAGCGTATTTATTTGTGTACTTCACCAATAGCTCCATAGTTTCATCGTTGAAGAAGCACGAAAAAGCTTCCATTGGAGAGTGCTCAATTTTACAGCCTGAAAGTTCCTTCCAAATCGGCAAAGATGGTTCTATATCTCTCTTTTCCCAAGTATACTTCTTTAGTTGTGATACCTTGACAATGCGGCTGGTTGTTTTTATTCGTTTACGAAAGTCCGCTAAGCATATGTCATCGTCGCTATCAAAGTCTTCATCGGATACACTATTCACAGCAGCTTCGGAAAGCAATTGTGAACCTGGCAAGTTGTATAAATCCACATTATTTTCTTCACCATTATCTTCATCTGTACCGTTGATATTGCAATTTTCTGGTGGCAATATAAAAATTTCGCCTGGCTGATCTTCGCTGCTCAAATTTTCAACCTTTTACAATATTGTGTTCAGAGTTAACGGTTTGCGCATATATGTGTTTAACGTAAAAAGCGAATGTTAATGGTAGGGTATTTTGCCACTGTCCTTTATAAAGAACATTAAATTTTACTAAATAAAAAGCAAACAAAAGCAATGTTTTGATTTTCATTGCACAAAATTTAAAAATTATAAAACAAACAACCTAAAAATAAAGTAACAATGTATTATCTTGTTTGCTTTGGTTTTTTTAACGTTCGTTCTCCATCGTTGCCAAAATTATATTTTTTTTCCAAAATTTATGTTTTTCTCATCACAAATTACAACTGACCGTTCTGTTTGTATTCTGTAAAAAAGCAGATCAATAGATCAAGTGTTGGTAAAGAAAGAGAAGAAAAATAATGGGACCTTTTAAAAGGACGGTGGCGCCAACTGGGTTAAAGTCGACTCCGAAGGACAAATTTTTGAAAAGTTTTTCTTGACAATTTTTTTTATTTACTTTCATAGTTTTTTTTCCAGAAAACTGTAAAGAAGGAATTGTTGTTTAGATCGAACGAGTTTCGAACCTTGGACACGTATATCTAATAAACCAACATACTACATACTAGACTACGACGAATTTGTCGAATATGCTGAATGATATAATACCTTACATACCAAGAAGTAGGACAATTTTCTGTATTCACACACATAAATTCGAATTTAAAAACCAAAGACGCAAACCCACACTTTAACCAACGCCACTTCTGATGATGTGTGTGAAGACAAATTCGAATTATAAAACCAAAGACGCAAACCCACATTTCTAGCAGCGCCACATTTCGCCTTTAACAGGGTAAACTTTGCTATTAACAGATCACTGTTAACTGTTTGACAGTGGCAATAAGTAGATTAGTCTTCTACTTTGGAATTATTGCAGACTAATGACATACAATATAATTCTCATGGTAATTATCATTATTATTTGTGAATAAAAATGTTGAAATGTAAAGGATGGTTGGTGGAGATGAAGAATGGAAATTTTCTCAAATCTCAAAATTATTGCAGCTATCCCACTACCAGGGTTCGAAAGAGGACCCTCTGCACTACCATCTGCATATAGTCGGGTTGGCTTATTATTATTTTATATGTTCCAAAATCGTCTAGAGAATTTTCAAGCAAAAAATTGATATTTTTAAAGCCAATTTTCACAATACCATATCACTTTATCTGTGGCTATGTTGTGATTATATTAAGAGGCCTTGAAATCTACCTTTGCATATAGTATGGTACTCATAGACTTAGAGTATTTCCCAAACTTAACTTCTAAACAAGTGGGCTTATTCAGATGGAGACTGTTAAATACCTAACAGTACTCTGTTAACGGCAAATTTTGTTCTGTTAAGAGTAAATTTTGCTCTGTTAAAATTTATGGATTGCGTCTTGGATTATCAAATTCGAGTTTATCTTCACACACGTAAATTTCTGATTTTTTTAATTGCTTAGAAGTCGCCCTAGTCTAGTAGGTAGTGTGTCGGCTTATTAGATTTATGGTGTTTTCTTTTCTACAAAAAAATGTGCATTTTATTAACGCAAAATGCAATTTTGCGTTTGTTTCTTAAAAATGTTTCGCCCTCTAAAAGGGTGGTATGTTTTATTCTAAATAATTCGCACTTGCCAATGGTGGAGGGCATTGCATTTTATGCCCTGTATAAATGGAGAGTGCTGATAATGCCCTGTAAAGCCGATGACTGTTGTTTATTTATAGGGCTACCAGATGAAATTTAAAAAAAGTCGCCTGGTATTGTTATCCAATTTGAATTTAATTTTTTCATTGTTTTGTGGAGTAATCTTAAGGAAATATTAGATTATTAAAGCTACATGGTCAGCAATATAGAAAATTGCATTCAATGTTAGAACAGTGATAAAATATTTTTTTTGTTATAAAAAAAGCGTGCAAAAAATGAAGTCGAAAAATTAGCGATCTGGCAACACCTTTGAACAAATTGGCATTTCCTCATTCATTTTCTTAATAAGTGGTAAACACAGGGCATACCCTTTTTTAATATTTGTGTTATGTTCTTCTCAAATAAAAAATGACATTACAACAGGGTTGGTCAAAAATTTTTTTAATGCACCTTGTAAGAGGGTGACATTTTCTTTATAGAAAAGAAAACACCATTAAGGTCTCGTTTCAAACACACAGGTCAGACATCAAAACGAAAATATGAAAAATAATTTCTTCGGTGACTTCTTCTCAGCTGATTTCTGGCAAAAACTCTGAGAGTAAAATAAAATTACCATGAAAAGCTTTTCAAAAAAATCTGTCGTTCGGAGTCGACTTTAAACTGTAACTCCACTTATATGTAAGTATATAAAATTATCACACACAACCTAAGTGGTGTGAGATGCTAGGTTGTAATCCTGACTGAGGGGTTTTAATGGCCAATTATGTGTGTGTATGTAATTGCTTAAGAGGAGCAACACCTCTCTAAATATTACTGGTACTTTCGCTGACAACAAACTAATCTTCAAGAGATCTCAAACGATGGTAAACAAATGAAAGGGAAATGTAATTTAAAAAAGCTGTCTCCTAATCTAATGATTACAGCATTAACATGTGCTTTTGAGACTTAATTTTTTCATTTCCAATTAACGATGATCATGAAGAAAGCATTTCTTTTCGAAAATAATTGCCGATAAAATCAACTTCAATATCAAAATATTCACATGTTTAAAGCTTGTAAGTGAAAGTAAATTAACACGTTATTAACTCCACTTAATTAAATCAAACTGCTGATGATTATGTATTATTTTTTTTGTTTGTTTATTTCTTTGAATTTTTCTTTTAATTCAAATTACATCACATGGGGGAAAAACTAACGAATGAACACTATCACCACCACTGGCACCAAAATGCTTTTCTTATAAGCCAAGCAAGCCAACGCTAAACTTGAACTGGTTGCCTATAAAAATCGAAAATAAAATTCAAATTGCACACTCTACTGGCGAAACACAATTTTTTTTTTTTTTTGCATTGAATATTAATTACGTTTTGCCATAAGACTTGGCTGGCAATTGCAGTTTTGAGCCAATTTTGGGAAAAGCTAAGAAAACGAGTTGGGTTGGTAACAAGTTAATAAACAAGTGAAATAATAAAAACAAAAATATAGGAAAATGTGTTAATATAACGTGAGATATTTAAGTAACAAGTTAGTTTTTATGTGTCAGTTTCAAAAAAACCACAAAATAATTCAATTTTATGACTGAAACTCAGGCATTTTCTTTCCACTTGGTTTGATTTAAGGAAAATTTAATTGGCCAAATCGATGTATAAAGGAATAATGGCATCAGTATTATTGTATATGTAGACCATTCACTTATTATAGTTGTATGGCTTATAGCTTATAGCCATACTACTAAATAAAAAAAATAATCCAAGAAATTACATAAAATATTATGTTTGGATATGTGGTACATGGCACATTCCTGAAAACGCTTATATTTGCCACAAAGCCAACAAAAATCTATTCATCACACTGATATCCATATCATATATTTTTAAATAATTATATCGGATTTATGTGTGTGTGAAGATAAATTCGAATTTGTAAAGCCAAGACGCAATCCATAAAATTTAGTAGCGTCACATTTGGCGTTAATAGAGCAAAATTTCCTCTTAACAGAACAATATTTGACCTTAACAGATTACTGTTAGCTATTTAACAGTATCCAGCTGAACAAACCCACTTGTTTAGGAGCCAATTTTGGAAAATATCCTAGGTCTATTAGTACCATTCTATATGCAAAGGAATGTTCCAAGGCCTCTTAATATAATCAGCAACATAGTCACATATAAAGTGATAAGGTATTGGGTAAATTGACTTTGAAACTATCAATTTTTTGATTGAAAATTCTTTAGAAGATCAGTGGCCATTTTGGAACATACCGGGTTATCCATTTCGTGGTTTCAAAAGTAAACGTAAATAAAACACATATAAAATATTTTTTTCATAATATTTCTTTTTTTATTGTAAAGTTTGAACGTTGACACATTATGTGTGAAACACTACATCATTTAATTGACCTCCACGCGAAGTGTTGCAAGCATTGATTCTTTTGAGGTAATTTTCGATCACTTTTTGACACATATTGGGCGGTATCTCAGCCATAACTTGACGAATGTTGGTTTTAAAGTGCTCAAGAATTGAAGGTTTATCTGCATAAACACGCTCTTTCGCGTAGCCCCACAAAAAAAAGTCTAATGGTGTCAAATCGCATGATCTTGGTGGCCAGTTGATATCGCCACGACGAGAAATTACGCGGCCAGGAAATGTCTCTTGCAATAAAGCCATATTCGCTCGAGTTGTGTGGCATGTGGCACCGTCTTGTTGAAACCACATATTCTCCAAGTCGTATTCTTCAATAGCAGGCAAAAAAAAATTGGTTATCATATGACCATAACGCTCCGAATTGACGGTGCCAGTCGTTCCATCGTCATTTTCGAAGAAGTAAGGTCCAATCAAACCTTCGGACCAAAGAGCGCACCAAACAGTGACTTTTTCTGGATGTAATGGCCTCTCTTCAATTACTTGAGGATTCTCAGAACCCCAAATACGACAATTTTGTTTATTAACGTACCCACCGAGTGTGAAATGTGCTTCATCGCTGAAGAAAATTGGCAAAATCTGTGGCTGTGGCAGAATCACCATTTTTGTAGTAGGTTTTGATAATTTTTATGCGTTGTGTGATAGTTAAGCGATCCATTTTCGTCAATGTCAGACTTTCAACTGAAAAGAAAAAGATTGATTTCACAACTTAGTTTGACAGATGTCGAATTCCAGTCCCATACTTTTGAAACCATGAAATGGATAACCCTTTATAAGATATAGTACACCATACAGACTACATGCAAATGGTAGTTCAGAGGGTCCTCTTTCGAACCGTGGTAGTGGGATAGCTGGAATAATTTTGAGAGTTGAGAAAATTTCTGTCGTCCATCCCTACCAACCATCCACTTTGGTTCACAAATAATAATGAACATAATGAGAATTATATTTTATGTCAATATTCTGTAAAGTAGAAGACTAATCTACTATTGCCACTGTTCCGGATTTTTCTCTGTTAACCTTACTTGTGTAAGACGGCACAGCTAACCTACGAGTATAAAACAATTGGAGAGAGATTTTGAAAGAAACCGTGTAAACTACCAGGATGAACGTCATCCAATTGAGGTATTTTCGCCATAAACGCTACGCAGAAATAATATGCATTTCGCAAAGAAAGCAATTCTCTAAACGCGGCACTTTTTTTTTCGTAAAGAAGTTTAAATTCGTCAGTAGAATGTTTGACGATTTTTCTCTAAAAACGTCTAGTTTTTGAGTAGAAAACACGGCTGAGATGTGGCTAAATCATTTCACGTAGCTTGGACTTGATGTTGGTAGAAGTGAAACTTTCTTTATGAAAATATTGATTATACCCTTGTTCGGTCATCTCATACAAAACTAAATATAAAAAAAATCATTATTTTTGGGCGACTTCTAGCAAAAACTTTGAGAATAAATAAAATTGACATGAAGAGTTTTTTAAAAATTTCTCGTTCGAACTCGATTTTAAACTGTAGGTCACAACATGAGTGGTGTGAGAAGCTGGGTTGCAATCCTGACTAAAGGGTTGTAAGAACCAATTGAGTAAATAAGATTGATTTTTCCATGTTTTCCAAATTTACTGGAATCGTTGTTTGTTATTGATGACTCAGAAAAAAAAGAAGGAATTTAAACAACATGGTTCTTTAAAATTTAAAACTTATGTTTTATGTTCACCAAGTCGCCTTAGGGCAATTATTACAAATTGCCGTTAACTAAAGGGAGGATTTTAACGGGCAGATAAATTGTTTTTCATTATTATGATAAGATAGAAGTGATCGTTAAGCTAAAGGGAAGATCATCCTACCTTTAACATTTAAAGGTCACTTTATGTTTGAACTTGCCATATCGTATACTATTTTCGATATGGCAACTTCAAATTTAAACGAGCATATACAACCACTGCGCTGTTACCACTGCGTTAAAAAAAAAATTGTTTAATTTAGCAGTTTTATCGACTTTGCTCCGGCACTGCCATATTTTAATTTTATTTTATCTGTAAGTTGTAATTACGAAATACAGTTAAAGGTAACTTTACAGTTCCCTTTAGCTAAAGCTACCTTTAACTAAACCCAAGTTTAACGGCAAGTTGTAATAATGGCCCTTAGTCTAGTAGGTAGTGTGCTGGTTTATTAAACATGAGGTCTCGGTTCAAACCCGAGGTCAGACATCTCCACCAAAACGAAATATAAAGAAAATATTTCTTCGGTGACTTCCACTCAGCAGATTTGTGGCAAAAACTCTGGGAGTAAATAAAATTGCCATGAAAATTTTCTCAAAAATCTATCGTTTGGAATCGGCTTTAAACTATCGGTCCCGCCACTCGTGTATAAAATGAACACACGCTTACATGAGTGACGTAAGAAGCTTGGTCGTAATTCTGACTGAAGGACCAATTATGTTATGTATGTACTTCTGCTATTTATATGACAGGCAGGCGGCTAATTTTTTCTCCGACCTTAGAGTCCATGCTTAATTTTACGACATTCAGTTTATATTTGGGCAATTCACACGACTTTGTATCGTGTACGTTGTATTGAATACACTATGCTATGCTATGTTGTATTGTGTATTTCGTATTCCAAATGTATTTTTTTGGCATTCAAACAATTTGATAGCGCGAAACCAACACAACTTTTGAAAAACATATGAAAACATTTACACATTTTTTTCATTCACTCAATTTGATAGCACGAAACCAATACAACTTTTAAAAACATATGAAAAAAATGTGTATAAGTGTATCGGATTTTTACATGAAAATTATCAACAACAAGCATACACTGTTGTATAATCGTCCAACAATACACTCAATACAACGGTGTGAATTGCCCAATTGTGTTATCAGTGATCCTGTGGAAAATACAAAAAATTTAATTTTTTTTTCTTTTAAACATTAATTTTCCAAAACTTTCTCCCACTATTGAAAAGCGATATTTCTATTATTCAAATTAATTTCCATAAAGAAAAAAAAATTTCGATAAAAATTTTCTGATAAATTTGCAGTAGTTTTCCTTCAAATACATATACACCTGGTTTGGATGTTATGCATCATGGTATGCATGGTATGTATGTACATAGAGAAGAGGTGTTCATTATTATTATTGTTTGTAATTTATTTTCCATAAACTTTAATAGAGATTCTATCATTAAAATTGTATAAAACAAATTGCATATTTGGTAAGAGTTTATTTCTTTTGCAAAGAAATATTTTCTTTTTTGCTCTTATACAATAACTTTTTTTTTTTTTTTTTCTTTAATAAATTTTATAAATTACAATTGCTGCTGCTGTGGAGGAAATCACTGCCTAAAAATGGCAATGGAACGAATGCTATCAATGGCATTTGAAACATACAAACCCACTTATATGTACATAAGGAGTGCGCACAAAAAAAATGGGCCTACTTTTAAGCTTATAACTTTTATCATAATTGAAAAAAATGAATACCGTTACATTGTTTTTGTTCGTCATCTGTTTCAAAATCCAAAATGCTAAATGTCATTGCAATTGCAAAATTAGTTTTTTGAAAATGGGCACCCAACAAGAATGTCGTAAAAAAATAATTGAAATTTTCAATGAAAAACCGCGCCGCTTACAAAAAACGATTGCTATGCTCGCAGGTGTTAACCAAAAAACAGTTTCTAAGGTAAGAATAAAACAATATAAGGAGTCTTTAAGTATTGAGAGAAAGCGTGGAAGTGGAAGAAAAAAAGGATTTGTCGACCAAAACAAAGCAAGTAAAATAATACGTATTTTTCAAAAAACACCCTAACATGTCTGGAAGAAAAGTGGCTCAAGAAGTTGGATGCTCTGAGACCTTTGTCAGAAAAAAATTTTATACGCAAAAGAATTCAAATATTATTTACTTTAATTGGAATATAAAACGAAAAAAATCCGCCACTTAGTTTTATTTCTATAATGAAAAGTGTAAGTCCAGTTTTTTTCCTGCGCACTCCTTACATATAGTGACGAGAAAATCTAAAACAGAAGCCGATAAAAGAAACTAAAAAATTAAGAAAAACAAAATAATTGCGGGTAACACCTGCGTTATTTTTTAAAATTTTTTTTATTTTTTTTTTAAATTTTAATGGAAAAAAAAAATACCAAATAAATGTTAAGAAATATAGAAATCGTTGTATGTAAGTGACACTTGCAGTGGTTGTTATTGTTATTGTTGTTAAAACAAGTGTTTATATTTTTCCCCATCATCACCTTTTGTTGGATTTTTCTTATTGTTGTTGTTATTGTTGGGATTTTCTTCATTTGTGCGAAATATTTTCTTATTTTTTTCTGACCATATTTAGCCAAAACTGTTAAAAGCTGCCATTTTCTGTCTGTCGAGTGTTGTAAGTTTTCCTTATTGAAATCGTTTGTTTTTTTTGTTTGTTTTTCTGTCTTTATTTTTCAACAAAAGCTAAAGTTTTGATGTGGCATAGTAGTGTACAAATGTACATATATGGTGAGGCAAGTTTATTGTCAGGGTTTTATATTTCAAAATATTATTATTGTTATTATTGTTATTATTGCACTAACAAATAGCCATGAGGAAGAGAAATTAATTTTTTTGTTTTCATCTCTTCATTTTTATTAAATTATTTAAAATATTTAAAATCATAAATTTTATTTAAAATTAATTTTTTTGCACTGCGTTTTAATGCCGGAAGCTAATTTTGAATTTGATACGTATGCATTGAAGTTTCAATTTTAGTTGTAAAAGATATGCTCCCGGAAAACCTATAATGACCTGGGATGATCTTTTTAAGACATAATATTTGTAAACTTTCTGTTTAAGTAAACTTTCTTACTCTATACCAGGCTTTATCTTGTAATTCTCTATTAGAAGCTCATTACTTTCCAGTTTGAAGTAACGATCAGAGAGATAGAATTTTAAAATTTTTTAGATACAGATACTTCGGTATGAAGGGCAGTACTTTACATGTCTTTTTAGGTTTAAGGACTTGTCTTATGCTTCAAAATAAATTTTGCCACAAATGTTGAAGCATTTGTCTTCGAAGCATCCATATCGACCTTAATACCAAATATGTCATCATAGACAAGCAATTTACTAGCACAAGGGGGCATGAAAAGGATAGGCGAATAAGATAACGATCTTAGTTAATCAATATGGAGTTTCCCGAAAACTAAATTAAGCTTTGGGGTTTAATACATGATAATGATAACCTATTAGGGGCCTGTATTGGAATCATTTTTCTGAAGGTCCTTTGTAGCTTTGGTGGAAACTATTATAATTAAGATCTCCTATGAATTTGCAGAATGGGACTCACCAAATTTTTTTCATATTTTTTCAAGTTTGTCCGTTCATAGTAGCAAACTTTAATTAAAAAATATGAAATAAGTGATAACATTCTGAAAGTGCATTATCTTGTGAAGAGATTGGCACTTAGTTTGATCAAATCGGAGAAAAATTACCGTAGTTATTATATAAATAGTATAACAGTCGTGTTATATTTTTTATATATGTCATCTCATCAAATGAACTTTTAGTTCAAAAATTTCCAAAAGTTTTGATGGATCTTGATTGTTTATCACAAAATGTGTCAATTTCACATTTGAGCCAATGATTGCGCAAAGAGAAATAATAATATTTGCAAAAAAAAAAAACACAAATATTATCCTACTTCTGGAAGTCGTGCAAACGTGAAATTGACACATTGTGCGATAAACAATCAAAATCCATCAAAACTTTTGGAAATTTTTGAACTGAAAGTTCATTTGATAAGATCACATATATAAAAATATAACACGACTGTTATACTATTTAAATTATAACTTCGGTAATTTTTGTCCGATTTGATCATACGAAATGTCAATCTCTTCACAAGATAATGTACTTTCAGAATGTCATCACTTATTTCATATTTTTTAAATAAATTTTGCAATTAAGGATAGCTAAACTTGAAAAAACAAGAAAAAAATTATATTTTCCAAGTTTACCCCATCAAAACTCATAACATATAAGTTTGGATAAAACGTTTATGTATACCGTTTTAAAGGTTAATATCTGACCTTTCTAAAAAGGTTTGGATTTTTAAAATAGGTTCAAACATATTTAGGTAGTCAATAATTTTGTGTAAAAAGATCAAAAAACCGTTTTTGTCAAATAAAACAAGTTTGGAAGGTTCGAGAAAAATAAAAAAGGTATTTTTGAGTTCTACTCAACTAACTGAACAACGTAGACTATGTAGTTACTCGGGTGTATTTTCACTGTCACACCGTGTTATTATTCAAATCTTAAAACTAAAAAAGAAAAAATTTATATATTTATTTAGCCATTGCCAAATAAAATAAAGTATTCAAAGTATTAAATAAAGTAAAAATAAAATAAAATAAAGTAAAATACCATTGGGCCTCATTCATCTCTCTCATCTTCGGCCGAGCGCAAGAGTATCCTTCCTTTTATAATCGAATATGGCCAGTGTGACGTAAAATACCACAGACTAATGGATTTGTGTGGCCATATCTAGGTTATCTAAGTATTTTTCAGCGTGTCTTACAATTTCCATTTTAACCAGCGGGACATTCAGATCTTTGTGAATATTCGAGGTTTTGATATACAAAGGGGCGGCAGTGATCATTCGTAAAATTTTATTTTGGCGCCTCTCAATTCTCTCTAGGTTTGAAGCTGAGGCAGTACTATAGCTATACTCCATAACACCAAATGGGTTTTAATATTGATTTGTATATTAGGAGTTTACAATCTAATTTAAGTGATGAATTTCGACCAATTAACCAATTTATTTCAGCAGTTTTCATAGTTATTTGTGCCAGTTTTGACTCAATATGCAATTTCCACGTTAAACGACGATCAAGGTGTATACCCAAGTACTTTAAATGAGTGCTTTACCAGAAATATGTTGAGAGTAAGTCGTCGCAGAAATATTTTCTTCATATTTCGTTTTGTTGGAGATGTCTGCCCTGGAATTTGAACCGTGACCTCATGGACTAATAAGCCAATACACTACCTTGGAAGATAGCCGGCTTAAACTACATAATAAAACTGCCAGAACAGCTAACTAGTGGAATTCTCACCACAGTCACAGAAAAGGCATACATGAACAAGACAAATCGAGAAGGAAATTAATAAAATATAAATAACCTGGAATGAAATAAAAAAACAGTGTGATGACAATCTTCCACACTTGGACAGACTATGTTTGGGGCTCTATGCTCTTCTCAGAGAAGGATTAAATAACATATGAATCTCATGAAACGATTCTGTGTGCATAGCAAAATATAATGTTGTACGCCATAGATAGGCGACTTTTTCTTTTTTTTTTGTATACCCCTTCTAACTGCTATAGGTTTCATTAGATTCAGAATATATAGAACACAGACGAGTTCACAGTATTGTTTAATCGAAAGAAACTTATACTCGTACATTAGATCCAGGATACTATTATAACAATACGAGGCATTTGGGTTGGCTTATACGTATGATTTTTTGTCTGAAATTAATTCTGCTTATCAACTGCCTTGCTTATAATTAAATTTAAATGTAGCTTGTGTAACTAGCTTAAAAATCCAAAGTTAATTATTCTAAATGAATTGAAAATTTAATTTCTAATGCCTTTTGTATTCTTATCTTCAGCCTTTTATTAATAACAGTAGATTATAATGAAATTCAAATCTAACCTCACATTTGTCTTTCAATAATTAATCCCCCTCAGTAGTTTCTTGAAACCACAAATAACAAAAACATTTGGTCAGCTTAAATTAAACGATCATACAAAAAATAGCTAATAAATAGCAGAAATACTTTTTCTGTTCATATCTTTAATCTCAATATTGTGCAATTGTTGTATGATCTCTTTGTAAATAAAAAAAAAATTCTTAATAGCAAAACCATTAAATAATCGTATTATATTTTTTTTCTAAATGAGAATCCATTTACGGTTTAAAATCTATTGAGGCAGCCAGCCAATGCTATCGAAAAGCCCATCAAATAAATTTATTGCCCGCTTACTGATAAGCCAGCCACCAAGCCACCAACTAATTCCATCATCAAAATTTTTAAAAATGCCGATGCCCTAATGTGTGTTACCATTTATGGTTGAAAGCGTACTCAGAAACTTTTTTCAAATACACTCACTCACACACACAACACAGTCACTTTGAATCGATTGATATTTTTAGCCATTTGAAAGCGATTATGGTGTTAAAGGCCATGAGTAATTTAAACTTTTTTTTTTCTATTATTTTCTAACTATTGAATCGGTTTTAAAATAGAGAACATCGTACATTACATATACCATACTTCCACGCATACAGTAAGCGTCAAAAGAAACTGTACACTAAGGATAAAATTGTAACAATTACCAAACTCAACTTTTACCACTAAAGGAGAGTGCCCGAACAAATTTGTCTATATTTCGAAATTTTTTTGTAATTTCTTTTTTTATTTCAATTTTAAAAACTGGCAATGAAAGTATTTTAAAATAAAAATAACGGTAATTTATTAATGTATATTTTTTTTTTAATGTACAGTTTGTTTTCACGCTCACTGTATATTGTGGAGATAATTTGTGAAAAGCACTATGGCTTGAAAATATACAAAATATGCTATTCTAGTACAGAAATAAATAATTACACAGCCATGCATGGGTTTTGCAAACAAGATGGTTCCAGGTGTTCCTGAAGGCATTTTGCGCACTGAACACGAATCTGTATTCAAAAACTTTCCATCACGTCAGGTTTTCGAGAAAAAGGGGGCTGAAACCCCTAAAAATAGCGTTTTTGGCCATTTTTGAAGAATTATAGAGCTGAACACTGACGTGCTAGAACCTTCGCTATTATCAGAAATTGACAATTGATCTTTGCTCTTTAAAATGAGCCCTAAGCCAAATTGTTTGCATGCACCCTTAAAGTAGGGGGTTGGTTTATGTCAAGGGATGCAATAGAAAAAGAAACACATTACGGAGGTCCTTAAAAACTAATCAGATTTACTTGAAAATTGTTACTCAGGGGTTTTTGGGATCGCTGATTACATTCACATTTAAAAAATTCAAAATGGCGGATCCAATATGGCGGTCGAGGTTTATAAAAAGAAATCAGATTTACTGGACCGCCATATTGGATCCTTGACATAAACCCACCCCCTACTTTAAGGGTGCATGCAAACAATTTGGCTTAGGAACACCTGGAACCATCTTGGTTGCACAAAAAAAATCCCATTTGCAGGGCTGTCTTATTTTACAACGTATGTTTTCATTTAAAAAATTTACAATTTAATCAGTCTTGAGATCACAAAAGTTTTTAAAATGTTTCCAATTTGAAAATAAAAGTTGAAGCTAGCCTGGTTGGCTAGCCTGACATATAATCTGACGTTTGTTTATTTCGAATTATATGCTTAAAAAAAAAAATAATAAAAAATTAATACAAATCGATAGTTTTCAGAAACCTGTCGGAACACTGATGAAGCTTATTGAGGCGCCGAATTTATAAAGTATGTTAGGTGAAGTAGAAGTTTCTGTAGTTGGTTTATTAGACGTAAGGTCACGGTTCAAACCTCAGGTTAGATATTTATATTTGTTCGGCATCTTCCTCTCAGCAGATTTCTGGCAAAAACTCTGAAAGCGAATAAAATTGCCATGAAAAGTTTCTCATAAATCTGTCGTTTGGAATCGACTTTAAACTGTAGGTTCCACAACCATAGATAAAATTAACACACACAACATGGATGGTGTGAGAATCTGGGTTGTAATCCTGATTATGACCAAGCAACACTGGTCATCGTTTAGGAGCTGTTAAATGATATCGATGGTGAACGTAAAAGTATTATAATTGTATAGGTCACCGTAGTCTAGTGAGTAATGTAGCCTTTCTCAATGGTAGGTCAAGAACACTAGCATCTCCTCATAAAATCTTATGGTAAAATAAGGAATGCTACAGTAAAGCCGTGACTTCTTCGATTTCAAGCAAAAAGGCAATTCTGTTCAACAATTCAACAGGGATACAGACTTTATTTTATCTGTAGGTTGTAATAACGAAAAGAAGTTAAACGTGACTTTAAAGTTCACTTTAGCTAAAGTTACCTTTAACTAAAGTCAACTTTAACGGCAATTTGTAATAATGATTCTTAGGGCCATTATTACAACTTGCCGTTAACTAAAGGGAGGATTTTAACGGGCAGATAAATAAATTGTTTTTCATTATTATGAGTACCCAATAAGATAGAAGTGATAGTTAAGCTAAAGGTAAGATCATCCTACCTTTAACATTTAAAGGTCAGTTTATGTTTGAACTTGCCATATCATATACTATTTTCGATATGGCAACTTCAAATTTAAACAAAATGAGCATATACAACAAAAAAAAAAAAACGAAGTCCGCTGTTGCCACTGCGTTAAAAAAAAAATTGTTTAATTGAGCAGTTTTATCGACTTCGCTCCGGCACTGCCATCTTTTAATTTTATTTTATCTGTAAGTTGTAATATCGAAAATCAGTTAAAGGTAACTTTAAAGTTCACTTTAGCTAAAGTTACCTTTAACTAAAGCCAACTTTAACGGCAATTTGTAATGATGATTCTTAAACGATTAAAATTTCGAGTTTAGAATATTTTTTTAGTATTATTTTTTAATGATTTTTTTATTAGAATATTTTAATAATTTAAACACTGGTTTTTCTTTTATTTCTAGGTAAGCATTTGTATACAACAATTCAAAAACTTTAAATTATTTGGTAAGTTTTATAATGATTTTTAGGAAATATTTTCAAATGAGAAAAATTCGTTATGGTTTGATTATTTAAATAATTTTAAAAGTTTCGCAAATTCTTCAGTATCCGGCAAGGCGGTTGGTTCGGTTACAACTGGTAATTCGGTGGGGTTCTCTTCTGGTAGACCAGCAGATGGTTCAACTTCTGTAGTACTGGACACGGGTAAAGAAGAGCTAGGGATCACAGTGGTAGGCAAAGGTGTGGTGGTAGAGCTGGGAGGCAAAGGTTTAGTATGACCACCTAAACAGCTTTGAAGTCTGCGATAAGTGTTTGCAGTCGATTCGATATAAGTGCGTTCACATGCCGTGCTACACTTCTCATGCCTTACATTAATAGTGCGATATTTTTCACGCATTAAGGTGGCATATTCAGATGCATTGCCGGAAATACTATAAACGGCTTTAGTATTATTGGCACCCTAGAGATTAATACAATAATTACAAGTTCTATTTGCCTAACAAGTATTCAACAAAAGTACTTACAATTTGGCCATGGCAAGTGAACATTTCTAAAGTTGAATTAAGTCCATTGCAAGTTGTTAAACTTTTGCATATTTCTTGAGATGACATAGTAATAGCATCACGTTTATCGACCATTTCGTTATCGACCGCTTTACGTGCATCTTTAGCATCTAGAATACAACGACTATATTCGCTGCCATAGTTATCGATAACATTTTTCATTTGTAAATTATAGTCCATAAAGCATTTTACAGCCAGGGTTGGATCCTGATGGGCTAAACGGGAATTAAAGAAGAGATTGGCTAAGCTTTGCCCACCATTCCCTGCCGTGGACATGGGAAATATGGCAACGCTTACTTGTACAAGCATACAAGCTATTACACAACCACTTAAAAATTTATGCATTTTGAAAAACTTTACACTTTTTGAACAGAAATCACTTTGTTTCGTTAACTGTTTTATTCGATCTGATACCGTTAAATAAGAATGGCGGACTGATACCGTTAGATGAATTTCTCACAATTCTTATATATTTTCTTTGGTTTAATCTTTTGCAGTTTTTCATTTGATTTTCTTATCTTAAATTATACAAAAAAAGAAAAAAAAAAAAGATTTTGAAAAATATTTTTAGAAATCTTCGTTATGCATTTAAAATGGTTGTTCTTATCGTAAAGGAAATCATCACCATAATTTCGTTATTTATCAGTTTATTAGCACTACTGCTACTAACGTTTTAATTGCGCTATTATAACCATAATATTAAGATATTTATTTACCTATTCCCCGCTAGACATACATACTCGTATGTACATCATTTAGAAAATGAGGGTAATTTGATTTTCTTAAGCGATTAGTCATTTGAAATTTTATATTTGAATTGTTTTATAGTATCGGGTCCGCCATCTAACGTTTTTCTTTTCAACTAGTGCTTATTCCGTGAATCGTAGCACTTAGCTCATGTCTGATTTGACAGATAATTAGTTTTATCCATCCGCTGAACGAATATGGTTGTGTATACGCTTGAACAACGCTGGGAAATATTGCGACATTACTTTGAAAATCATGGTAATGTTGCAGAATGTGTACGAAAATTGCGTACGGATTTTGGAAGAAGAGAAGCACCGTCAGCTCCGTATGTTCGTTATCTTGTGAGAAAAGTGAAAGAAACTGGCATCCTCATCGATAAACCAAAGCGTGAAAAGCCAAAAACAATGCGTACACCCGAGAATATTGCTGCTGTGGCAGAAAGTGTGCGTGAAGCGCCATCAACATCAATTCACCGTCGTTCTCATCTTCCCCCTTTCCACCTTTCCTAAAAAAAACCTGCACAATGCACTGCATGAGTAGGGGCCATCCCCTGAGTGCAGGTTTCATTAAAAAAAAAAAAAAAAAAAATTAAACATTTCGGAGACATCATTGAGACGAATTTTGCATAAAGACCTTGGTATGACGCCATACAAAGTCCAATTGGTTCAGGAGTTGAAGCCAATTAACCATCCAATGCGTTTTCGCTTCGCTAAGTGGGCCTGCGATCGACTTACAGAAGATGCCGATTTTGGCAAAAAAAATCATCTTTTCAGATGAAACTCATTTTGATCTTGGCGGGTATGTAAACAAGCAAAATTGTAGCATTTGGGGCACAGAATACCCGCACGCACCCAAAACAAGTCACTGTTTGGTGCGGATTTTGGTCCAGAGGCATAATTGGGCCATTTTTCTTCGAAAATGTGCAAGGAGTGGCCGTTACTGTCAATGGCGATCGTTATCGGGCCATGTTGAACGAATTTTTGTTCACAAATATTGAAGAGGAGGATATTGGCAACATTTGGTTTCAACAGGACGGCGCTACGTGCCACACAGCCGAAGCTACACTCGATGTTTTGCGCCCTGTTTTTGAAGATCGCATTATCAGCCGCAGAGCTGATGTCGTTTGGCCACCTCGGAGCTGCGATTTGACACCGTTGGACTATTATTTGTGGGGTGCCGTCAAAGATAAGTGTTACGCCGACAAGCCAGAGACAATTGACGCTTTAAAGGACAATATATGACAATTATATGCACTCGAAAAAAATTGGTTTAATGCATATTCTGTATGATAAACACTTCCAAGAGGGCGATATACATATCTTATGGTGTTTTCTTTTCTACCAAAAAATGTGCATTTTATTAACGCAAAATGCAATTTTGAGTTTGTTTCTTAAAAATGTTTCGCCCTGTAAAAGGGTGGTATGTTTTATTCTAAATAATTTGCACTTGCCAATGGTGGAGGGCATTGCATTTTATGCCCTGTATAAATCGAGAGTGCTGATAATGCCCTGTAAAGCAGATGACTTGTTTATTTATAGGGCTACCAGATGAAATTTAAAAAAGTCGCCTGGTATTGTTATCCAATTTGAAGTTAATTTTTTCATTGTTCTGTGGAGTAATCTTAAGGAAATATTACATTATTAAAGCTACATGGTCAGCAGTATAAAAAATTGCATTCAATGTTAGAACAGTGTTAAAATATTTATTTTTTTTTTGTTATAAAAAAAGCGTGCAAAAAATGAAGTCGAAAAATTAGCGATCTGGCAACACCTTTGAACAAATTGGCATTTCCTCATTCATTTTCTTAATAAGTGGTAAACACAGGGCATACCCTTTTTTAATATTTGTGTTATGTTCTTCTCAAATAAAAAATGACATTACAACAGGGTTGGTCAAAAATTTTTTTAATGTACCTTGTAAGAGGGTGACATTTTCTTTGTAGAAAAGAAAACACCATTAGCTTTCTCTATACACGTCCAGACCTAGCGATCAATCGATAAAATTCTTTGGGGTGCCGTTCTTCAATGACCTGAAACAGTAGCTAAGCTCGCAACCCTTCGATCTTTTTCACTTTCTAAACAGCTAAACAAGCTGCTTTACGACCTGTGGTCTTGAGTTTCAACTAGTTAACTAGCCTCATAACCTAACCTTAGAGGATTAATGATTTCTTTCGGGAATTTTCAATGGAATTTCTATAGTGAGTGAAAGTTCTCACTCTTTCAACAATTGTGTTTCTCAGTTCTCTATTTGCTAGATTTGTCGTGAAATTATAAAATGACTATTTTGATCTTTGAACGCAATAACTCCCGATGTTGAGTCCTCTTCAATCTATGGAGCGAACAAGTCGAAATAATTTAAAATAGAGAAAAGAGTGGAATAGATTTTGTGAACGTACAGATAGAAAGATGTAGTCGCCGTAGTCTATTAGGTAGTGTGTTGCCTTATTAGAGTTTTCTTTCCAGAAGACTGCGGAGAGGAAACCGTTGTTTAGATCGAACGAGGTTCGAACCGTGGATTCGCATATCCAATAAACCTACACTCTACCTACGAGACTACGATGAATTTGTAGAATACGCTGAATGAAAGAATGAATGAATACCTTACATACCAAGAAATAGGCCAAATTTCTGATTTGTTTAATTGCTTAGAAGTCGCCCTAGTCTAGTAGGTAGTGTGTTGGCTTATTAGACGCGAGGCCATGGTTCAAATCCTAGCTCAGATATCTCCACCAAAACGAAATATGAAAAAATATTTCCTCGCCGACTTTTCCTCTCTCAGCAGATTTTTGGCAAAAACTCTGAGAGTAAAATAAAATTGCCATGAAAAGTTTCTCAAACAAATCTAGCGTTCGGATTCGACTTGAAACTGTAGGTCCCGCCACTTATGGATAAAATTAAAACACACAACATAGGCAGTGTGAGAAGCGATGTTGTAATCCTGCCTGAAGGATTGTAATGATCAATTACGTACGTACAGGTGGATAGATATGAATGGATTTGATGAGTAGAATCAAAGAGAATAAAAGAAAGGGCGATGGACCAAAGCGAGTTGTAAAAAGTGATATAAAAGAGTTATGCTCATGAGCCTTTCTTTAGAGTATCACAAGCAGTACCAAAGCAAATAAAGGATAGCACTCCTAAGCTGCTTTACACATATGCGTGTATTTTATACAGTAGGACCTTGATTATCTGTAATTCGATTATCCGGCAACATCAATTATCCGGGATGGAAAAAGAAAATTTTTTGCATGGACTTAATTTTATTTTAGATCGACTTAAATTATTCTGCATCGTTTAACCGTGATTACCTCTATTATTCGTGATTATAAGCAAAAAATTTTTTCTATTATTTTGGACAAACAAGCGAAAAAGGGGAATTCCCTCTTTAGTATATGAAATCCTTATCTACTGTTCACTGTTTTCTGACAAAATTATTTTTTTTTATATTTTTGAAACTTGTATGCATATAAAATCCTTGAATTATTTAGTTTTTATATAAATACAGTGCACGCGCGTTAATGTGAACACCGCATTATGTGAACACCGCTTAATGTGAACAGTTTTTTCGTTCATTGGCTACTCTAAAAGATGAAAAAATGTAAAAAGCCCTATAATTTGAACAGATTTTTTTTTAATTTGAAACGTTAGATACTGTGAACAGAGTTTGTGAAGATTAAATTATAAAAAAATCATAAATAATGATTTTTGTTTAAAATATGGTAAAATTCTCTTAAAATTTTCGGTATTCGGAAATGTGAACAATTCGCAAAAGTGAACAATGCCAGTTTTAATTAGTTCACATTAGCGCGCGTGCACTGTATGTACATTAATTAATTAATAAAAATATCTATTAAAAAACTAGCCAAAATTGGTACTCAATTAACCGGGAAAATCGATTTTACAGAATGCTTCCGGTCCCGACCATCACGGAAAATCGAGGTCCCACTGTAATTCAAAAACATTTTTTTGGTGATTATGCATATAAGTTTTCTTTTAAAGTCTAGACGTCGACATTAAATCCAATGTAACAATGGTTAGAAATCTCCTGTCTTAATTTTATTTCGTCTGGTAACTGATTCCTAACTATAGAGTGCATTGGAGTCTATTATTATTTATCAGAAATACATATTATTTATACTATAAGCATTATTATTATTTTCTTTTAGAAAACGTCATATTTTCCAAAGGTGTTTAATTGTTTTTGCCTCGTAACACATGGTTAAATAAATATTTTGTAGAGCATTTTTATATTTGCAAAATTTTATGATTCAAATGCGAAAATCTTTTATTTTCTTAAGATAAATTCCTACAATTAGTTTTAACTTGCCCCCGAGTATTCTTACAAGATGACAATGTTGTTTATTTATTTGATTTGACAAATTCTTAATGCAGATAAATAATAATATTTTGCAAATTTTGGTCGAATTTTGCTTCTCTTATTTGACAGAATTCTATACTCTCAGGTCTCGTTTTATGCGATAGATGCGTTCCAAAAAAAAATCGCATAAATTGAATTCGCATAAAACGATACTCTAGCTTCATATAAAAATTAATGATTCGTTCCAAAATCCTAAAAAACCGCATAAATTTAAATTTTAATTGAAAAATCAAAGCCAAATCGCATAAAAAAGTCAACAAAAGTACATAATATAATATTATATTTATTTCACAATAATTATTTTATATTATAATTATTTCACAACAAAAACTTCTAAAAAAAAAATAAACAAAAATAAAATATTAACTCATTATTTACAGAAAAAAACAAAATGATGCAAAAAATAATAAATAAATAATAAACTGAAGTCTATAATTATACTATGTTCAGACATGCACTTTTATTAAATCAATATTCGGTTTATTGAGAACAATATTTTTAGCGTTCAGACATATAATATACGAATATTTATTTGACAGCTGGTAAACAAAACAGCTGATTGCTTCAACAACATTGCTTTTAATTTAATCGCGAAAATTAGTGCCAAAAATTTTTTTGGAAAAAATGGAAAACAATTTAACATTTTAAAAGGTATTGTTAATGATTAACCGAAACGCCGAGTTGTTGCGTTTAATAGGAACTACTTTTGACTCCAAAGTGGCTTTTCTCAGAAGGATGAGAAAGAAAAATTTGATATGAAACTCAATATAAAATACAAACATTTCTGCTGACCTTCCATTTTTTGTTTGTCGTTGTTTACATTTGAGTTGTCAAATATTAATAGAAAGCGTTCGGAAAAATGTAATCTGCTCACTGAACGCACTTATGACAGTGATGTATTTAAAGTTTTTTTTTTATCAATATTATAACAATTTATGAATTTATTGGCCAATAATTAATTGAAATTTTATATGAAATATTGAGATCAATAATGCCATTTATTGCGATTTACGCAATAAAGGTGCATGTCTGAACCCAGTATTATGAATGTACGATCAATTATTCTGCATTGTTTGGGAATTGGTTCGACGTCATTTTTATCATTACATTACCTATCAGGTAGTGCATACATATGCTGGTCCCTTACATATGATCAACGAATGTTTAGAAAGTTTAATAGTTTCTTCTGAATAAGAGTATTAAAGTGCCAGTTACTAAAAAGGAGCAGCTCCTTTAAATAAAAGATTCTTTAAATCATAAGTAAGGATTGACATTTGAAGGCTTTTATTGACATAATTAGAGCAATCTGATGCTAATCAATCGTCTTCCCAATTGGAAACAAACCAGAATGATTGATTTTCACAAGCTATTCGGCATAGAGATCTGATACTATTAGGTGTCAGGCTCAAACTACAGCGTACATTCACAAGAGATTCACATATAAAAAAAACGTTTCAAACCGCAGGGAAATCACTGCTGCTTTCTGAATCAACAGCTTTGCTCATTATAACCCTTCAGTTAGGATTAACAATACTGATTATATCAGTGGTGCAAATTTGGTATAATTTAAAAATGATGCAAAAGTTTAAAAAATGTCATAACATTTTAAAATCTATAAAAAAACTAAAAAAAAATTTTTCATTTAAAATCGCATAAATTCGAATTCGCATACAAAAAAATCCGCATAAAACGAGACCCGAGTGTATTTCTTATTTATTATTCATATTGGCGTAGTCGCCATAGTCTAGTCGTTAGTGTGTTGGCTTATTAGACCGTAAGGCCCCAGGTCAGATATCTCAAACAAAATGAAATACGAAAAAATATTTCTTCAGCGACTTCCTGAGAAAAGCGTAAAGTAAAATTGCCATGAAAAAGTTTCTCAAAAATTCTGTCTTTTAGGTCCCACCACTCATGTATAAAAATTAACATACACAACATGTGTGGTATGAGAAGCTAGGTTGTAATCCTGACTGAAGGGTTGTAATAAGGTAAGAAGCTAGGTTTTAATCCTGACTGGAAGGTTGTAATAAGGTGGTAATTTATGTATTTATATCGGCCCGTAATACAGTCGAACTTCTCTATAGTGAACTTCTATACAATGAAGCTCTTCCTATTATGAATTGATTTCAAACACACAACTTTTTCCGTTCCAATTTCATTGTTTTTGATCTCCTTATAATGAATTTCAATACAATGAAGTTTTCTATACAATGAAGCAATTTTGCAGGTGTAATATTTGACTCACATGCGTTTTTGTCTCCATATAATGAATTTTTCAAACAATTTTCTGTTACGCATATTAACAATTCTGTGTACCGAGAAAGATGCCACATATAATGAGGGGATTCAAAAAAGAGGAAAATAAAAACAAAAAAAAAAGAGGAAAGCCACATCAATAAAAATTTTGACATCAGTTGCCGGTGTTCAGTGATCGGAAATGACGCAGCGAAGTAGCATTTCTCTTGAAAAAAAATTATTAATTAATTAATTAATTTTTATATAATGGTTTTGTTATTTGGTATTATGTACAAGGTTTTGATGTGGAAGAAAAATGGAAAAGTGTAACCCAAACTAATATGCCTAATTATTTTAAATAAAAAGTGGGGGAAAAATATAATTTCTGTATAATGAAGTTTCTATATAATGAAGTGATTTTCTGGTCCCGTCAAGATTCATCATAGGGAAGTTCGACTGTAATTGTTAAAATGTATTAAATTTTTTTTCATTTCTTTTCAATTTTTTAATGGCTTTTCTCTACCATCAAACCTATCTTGAAAATTCTAAATAAGTTCACAAATAAGCCAATTACAGATCCTCCAAATAAATTGCGGCGTAGGGAATAACGAATAGTTGGGTTTGCTTTACAAAAAATTCGCCCATGCTGCGATGGAAACGGAAGATAATAAATAAATCGTTTCTTTATTAAATATTTTGTTTTTAATTAAAATTACAGTTTTTTATTATTTAAACATAAAACCCAATGATGATAACAAAGTTATTGTTTTTCTTTTTTTTTTAATATTTTTTATTTTAAAGTAAACAACAGCGTTAAGCTTTAGACGTTAGCTATCTGTATTTATAGGTCCACTAAGTTTACATAGAATTCTTATCTGATTTTATCGTTTTTTCTTCTTTTTTTTTTGCCAACCAACATCCTATTTGATCAAATGTATGTCACCATTAGGGTTGCCAGCCTGGCTGGATTGTCCAGCTTTTTTGATGCTTGTCCAGTTTCAAGCTAAAATTTAATTTGTCCAGCTAAATAGAAATTTTTTAGTACACTGCAATAACTTGGGCAATAATTTTCATGTTATCTTTGTCAAATCATGTTAGCCAACACTGATTGTACATTTGTCATACAACTTAGTTATGATTTCCCTCTTCTATCATCACTGACATACAAATTATTTACACAAAACCAAAATTAACATTTTCTCAGAATTTTTTTATGTCCAGCTTTTTTTTTTGTTTTGTCCAGCTTTTTAAAACCCAATGTCCCGCTTTTTGCGAATCGGAATCTGGCAACCCTAGTCATCATACTTGTGCTTAATCATTTTAAGTAAGGCGGAGGAATTTTATGGCAATTATTTGGTATCATAAATTTGTAATTATATCTTGCATAGTTGAGTGTGATTCATCAAACGTTGAATTCAGCTCAAAAAGTGTTAATTTTTATTGCATTTTTTTAATGGATCTTATGATTTACTGATCATCATTACTTTGATTTACAGCTTTCTGCACTGGGCACGTAGTCTTTTCTTTTCTTATATTTTATTTAATTTTTTTTTATTATTTGCATGTCATGTGAGTAAAACTGATATCCCATCTCAAGCATCCCTGAACTTCATGATCAAGTGGTGATGACATTTTATGCAAAATCAAGCGAATTTACAATTCCATTTTATGGATGGATAAATGATCATTTATTAAATGATAATTTATTAAAATATTAAATATGAACCTGCCATATTATTGAAGTCGCCGTAATCTAGTAGGTAGTGTGTTGGCTTACTAGACGTAAAGCCCGGGTTCGTATCCCAGGTCAGGCATCAAAACGAAATTATGAAAATATTTCTTCGGCGACTTCCTCTCAGCAGATTTCTGGCAAAAACTCTGAGAGTAAAAGAACCTGTCATGAAAAAGTTTCTCAAAAATCTGTCGTTCGGAGTCGACGTTAAACTGTAGGTCCCGCCACTCATGTATAAAATTAACTCACACAACATGAGTGGTGTGAGAAGCTAGGCCGTAATCCTGACTGAAGGGTTGTAATGGCCAATTATGTATGTATGTATATTATATATTATTTTCAATGTGGCAACTTCAAATACAAACAAAATGTGCAAATACAACCAAAAAAAAACGAAGCCCGTAGTTGCCACTGCATTTAAAAAAATTGTTTAATTGAGCAATGTTATCGACATTATCCGGCACTGCCATATTTTTGAAAAAGTTAATGTAGGCCTTAATAAAGAAATTGAGTTAGAGGTGACTTAAAGTTCAATTTAGCTAAAGTTACCTTTAATTAAAGCCAACTTTAACGGCAACTTAAGTTGGCCCTCAGGGTTTTAAAGAGCCACTTTATATTGGTTTTCTTCAATAGAAAATCAATATATAATAAACAAACTTTATTATATTTTCTAGTTGTTTAAAGACGGTGCTTAAATAACTTATTATTTTATTTAAAAAATATCTGTAACTGTCCTAAAGTTCTGCCCACTCTGATCGGCTGATTACTTAAAGAAAGGATGGAAGTTTTGCAACCTATGGAGGAAGATCGGTGCACAAGTCGTCAGGAATTAATTCGAATTTTAGTTACTGCGTAGGGTAAAGCAAAGAATTTGATGTTTTGAATTGACCTTAGCGAAGCTCTGCTATTGAAACACAACAAAATCCAATCGTTTGTGAAGAAAACGGGTGCTGATAAATGCATGAAACAGGGGAATCTTAAAACTATCGATTAAGATGGGTTTAAGTTTTTTGTAACATTTGTATCTGCTACGTCATCATCCTACGATATTGCCATATGTATCCAAAATAATTCCCCAATTAATAAATACATAATTTTTTTTTTTGTGAAACCAGCACTCTGGAGATGGCCCCTACTCATGCAGTGCATTGTGCAGGTTTTAGGAAAATGGGTTATAGGAAGGTGGAGGAGAGGGAGTAGTATTTGCGGTTATTACAACCCTTTAGTTAGGTTTTCAACCTAACTTCTCACACCATCCATGTTATGTGTGTTATTTATATCCAAGGGTGTGGGACCTACATTTTGAAGTCGATTCCAAACGACAGATTTTTGAGAAACTTTTCATGGCAATTTTATTTGCTCTCAGAGTTTTTTGCCAGAAATCTGCTGAGTGGAAGTCACCAAAGAAATATTTTTATCATACAGTGAACTCGCGATAACGTGAACTAATTTTTACCAAGGAAGTTCACATTTTCGAGTTTGTTCACGTTATCGAGTACCCAAATTTAAAACAAAAAATGACCCTATTTAATATGAAAAATGATATTTTAATAAGTAAAAAATCATCGTTGTCATCTTTGTCCGAAACTAAATTTAAAATACTTTTTCAGTAATTGTTTAAAAATTGTTGCGAAAATTTTACTCGATACTGAGTCCAAAAGATTAATTGCATCTTTTATAGTTAACATCTTAGTAGAATTTAGCAATTCTGTTTGTTTTCCAGCCACTAATGCCAAGAGACTGTTTCTATAATACAGTTTTGTTATTTTAAAAACATTCTGGTCCATGGGCTGAATTAACGATGTGACGTAGGGTGGCAAAAACATTGCACAAATAAATCCATCATCAGAAATCAATTGGGATTCAGTCGGATGTGAAGGGGCATTGTCTATTAACAGAAGGGCGTTTACCGGTAGCCCCTTTTTAGTCAAGAACACAGTAACCTAAGGCCAAAAATTATAACAAAGTTTTTAGTTTTAAATTTGCCAGTTAAAGTCTACCTCTTTAACAAAACATTGATGAAACCATTTTACATGTCATTCATGCTGACTTGGAGAAATTGTAATTCACTGGACAAGTTAAGTTTTTGAGACTTTGTGGATTTTTAAATTTCCCAATTACCAGTAAATTAAGTTAAGTTTGTGAGTCCCCGACGCATTTGAACAGCCCATAAAAGTTAATCGTTGTTTCTCCATCTTTGCGCCTGGAGCACTTTTCTCCTGTGAAGACAAATATGTTTTATATGGCAACTGCTTCCAATATAAACCGGATTCATCAGCATTATAAGGCTGATCTTCACAAAGAGAGATTTCTTCCATTTTTGCTTTTAACTTTTTCTTAAGTGGGTCAACATGTTGCAGCTGCGCGGAAAGCTTTTCTCCGGAAATTTTAAGAAGGCGAACACCAAACCTTTATTTCAATTTTTGAAGCCATCCGTCACTGGTGTTAAAACCACAATCATTTTCTTTAATTTGATCGTGAATTTCTAAAGATTTCACAATTTAAAAACAGATAAAAAAAATATATAAAAAAAGTGTTCACGTTTTAGAACTTTCAGATTTTGTTCACGTTTTAGAATACTCTGTGGAAAAATAAATTTATTGACGTTTCTGAGACGTTCACACTTTCGAGTGTTCACGTTTTCGCGAGTTCACTGTATTTTCGTTTTGATGTCTGAGCTGGGGTTTGAACCGAGGCCCTACGTCTGTCTAATAAGCCAACACACTACCTCCTAGACTACAGCGACTAAAGATTCCCCATTTCATAGTGATTAAATTAAAAAAAAAATTTTGAATTTCTAACTCACAACCAGTGTTGTCAGATTTTTTTTGACCTCCATCGCCAAAAACCATACGCAAAATCGCCAAAAATCGCCAAAATAAAATATTCTTCATTTTTTCCAAAATAAAAATCGCCAAAAGTTTAAAAAATCGTTTATATTTATTTATTTCATGTATTATAAAGTCAATATGAATCTAATAAAAGTCTATAATAAAAAATATTATAATTTTACATTACGTTTGTACATTTAGTGCATTAGTTATTAGTTGTCAAAATATTTTTTACAAAATTAAAATTAATTGCATAAATCTATAATATCATAAACCTCATTCTCTGCAGATTCATTTTCACTGAATTAAACTTTTTTAACATTTTATCTGTAGGCTCAAATGAATTGCAACAATTTTTATTAACATTCATATAACTTATTATTCTTATCAATGAATATAAACGGTCATATTGAATTTTATTACGTAAGCGAGTTTTAGTGTAATTCTTAATAGAAAATACCCTTTCTACGCAAGCGTTGCTGGTTGGTAAAATTAACGTATTTAGAACGGCCAGTGCTAAGTCTTTAAAGTGAAATGTTCCAGCCGCATCGCAATAATTGTAAACTTGTGGCCAAAAGTTGGGATTTCACCTTTAAAGATCTCAGTCCAATTGATATATGCTAATTTCGACCATTGCAATTCGTATTCCCCTGCAGATATTAAAAATAAAGTTAATGAATTTTGAACTACCGAAAATTTTACTTGTGTTAAAGGGTTTCCACATTTTAATATTGAAAACTCATTATGTGTTTTAAAAATATTTATATTTTCAGATAACCGCTTTAGCATTTCTTTTAATAGTTTTTTTTTAAGTACAAAAACCAATTTTCTTTTAAAATTTCTGCATCATATTCATTCATTTTTATATTTTTTAATTTCATTTCAAATTTTGTGCCAAAATCTATACCATTCCAATGGCAGCAAAGAATCCCGCGAATCAATAGCCAAATTTAATGAACATATTAAGTTATCCAAATTTCCATTATTTTTTAAAAATGACGGCTAAAACATTTTAGAAGAAATAATTAATATTGTTAAAACTATTTCACCATATCTGCATATTTCAAACTATCTGCATCCATATAATCAGGTTGAAGTTCTGAATTTAAATGATTCATTTTATTAACTATTGGGTTAATAAATATCAAAAAAAAGTCTATTTTTTTCGTCAGATAATTCTTTATAAATATGTTAAGCAGTCTTGTTGTTTTCAGCAGTTGAGGTTAAAGAAAAGTGGGATTTTAACTCCACCCACTGCTCCAAAACTCTTCTGATGGCGGCCCCATAAGACAGCCAACGAGTCCCCTATATTTGTACAAGTTTTCTAAAATTATTCGAATCAACTCCAATGTTAACCAAATCAAAATTTTGTATTGTAAAGTACGAAGTGGGCTATAGCTAAAATAGTTGTAAATTTCCTTAAGTAAAAAGTCAGCGTTTTTGGGAATTTCACTTGAAAAAGTAATAATTGTGAATTTTCTTATTTTATTTATTTATTTGTTAAAAATAGCCAAATAAATCGCCAACTAGTCTGTAAATCGCCACGTCGCCAATTGAAAATTTTGGTCGCCAAAGGCAATGAAAAATCGCCACGTTTGGCGAGAAATCGCCACATCTGACAGCACTGCTCACAACATGTCAGTTTAATTTAACCCCACCATCAAAATTCTTCATAATAATGGTTACAAATATAATGAAACATAAAAGTCATCATCAAGTCTTTTTTTTTTTTGTATTTCTTTCTTCCTATTGTGTGTTGGTAGGTAACATGTTGTACGTTGACATTACCGTAACGTACGTATGTGTATTGCTAGTAGTTAGACAGTCTGACTGGATAGTCAACTGAATCAAAGCAATAAGAATACAATACTCATAGTAATTACAGTACATTCAACTGACTCACTCGCCCAGTCACTCGCTCTTTGTCTAGGTAGAACTACTCATTTGCCACATTGTCATTATCATTGTTATGATGGGACAATTTTTGTATGTTCTTTTTAAAGCTGTCGCAGTTTTTTTCTTTTTTTGTTAGGTTATGTTTTCAAAGACCAACCAAAAAATTACCCCACAACAAGAACAAACAAAACAAAAGAGTAATAAAAGAAAAATGTTGTGACAACGGACAATAAACAAAGAAGAACAACATGTTTGACAATCAGTTGTAGTAGTTTTTTTAGCTGGTTTCTGTGTTTTTTTTTTTTTTTTTTTTTGTTTTTTTTGTTACAAAATTTTCAAAATTCTCAAAAATTATCATTGTTTTCAACAAAGGATGGATGGATGGAACATATTATAGGTTAAGCAGTAATTTTGTAACATTTTTCGCTTGAAATTCATGATAACTTTAATGTCGAATTCATTCATACGAGGGTTGCCTTTTATATTTCGGGATTTGGCAACGTTAGTGTTGCAATCTGCCAACTGACAGCTCTATCGTAAAGCTTGACATTTTTGAGGTTATACGTACTCAGAACGTTTTGACATACGAGCGCTATTTGTGTTGTTTACAGTAACTTTAAAGATTCATCTCGCCCAAAAAATGGAATTAAATCGTGAACATTTTCGTGCGATTATTTTTTACAACTTTCAACGTGGATTAACTCAACAACAGTGCTGCGATGAACTTAATTCAATTTTTGGCGATGAAGCTCCATCAAGGACCAGTGTTTATCGATGGTATGGTGAATTCAACCGAGGTCGTAGTTCACTCCCAGACGAATTTCGTGAAGGTCGTCCAAAATCAGTTGTTGTTCCGGAAACCATTGATGCTGTGCGCCAACTGATATTGCAAGATCGTCATGTGACCTATCGTGAGATTGAGACAACCTTAGGCATTAGTGGGACCAGCATACATTCAATATTGCATGAACATTTGACTGTCAAAAAAATTTGTTGTGCGTTGGATCCCATACAATTTGTCAATCGCTTTGGGCGAGATGAAAGTCGTCGTAGTCTAGTAGGTAGTGTGTTGGCTTATTAGACTGAAGGCCCGAGTTCGAATCCCAGGTCAGACATCAAAATGAAAATGTGAAAATATTTCTTCGGCGACTTTCTCTCAGCAGATTTCTGGCAAAAACTCTGAGAGTAAATAAAATTGCCATGAAAAGCTTCTCAAAAAACTGTCGTTCGGAGTCGACTTTAAACTGTAGGTCCCGCCACTCATGTATAAAATTAACGCACACAACATAAGTGGTGTGAGAAGCCAGGTCGGAATCCTGTCTGAAGGGTTGTTATGACCAATTATGTATGTATGTATGTTTGGGCGAGATGAATCTTTTAAGTTACTGTAAACAACACAAATAGCGCTCGTATGTCAAAACGTTTTGAGTACGTATAACCTCAAAAATGTCAAGCTTTACGATAGAGCTGCCAATTGGCAGATTGCAACACAAGGGTTGCCAAATCCCGAAATATAAAAGGCAACCCTTGTACAATATATAGATGTTTCAGTGCGTCATTCTGGTATAGGGTTGTATACGACTATTCGTACTCATGTACTTACTTAATTGGTCATTACTAGCCTTCAGTCAGGATTACAACCTAGCTTCTAACACCAACCATGTTGTGTGTGTTAATTCGATCCATGAGTGGCGAGACTTACAGTTTAAAGTCGCCTCTGAACGACAGATTTTTGGAGAATGTTTTCATTGTAATTTTATAACTTAAGATTGCTGAAAGAAAGTTACCGAAAGAAATATTTTTTTGTCCATATTTCATTTTGTTCGATATGTCTGGACTGTGGTTTGAATCGTGGCCTCACGTCTTATAAGTTTAACCCTACACCCTACCAGAGATCAGCAATGAATCGTATTTTCGCTACTCATAGGTACTTATGAAATTTTGAGTATGAGTGAGTCAAGAGTATTAAAATTCAACTACTCTGATTCATTCGTACTCGCTACAACATTGATTTATAAGTATAGGTTGCAATGAGTATGAGTACAACGTTGACATCAAACTAACAACATTCGATTCATTGTTTGATTCATACGCCTACTCATTCAGATTCATAAATTTAGAAAAATACTTATAATACTTACGAATGATTCGAGTCACTCGAATCATTCATCAAAATTTACAGTAGTAGTTATTGTTGCATTTACAAAAGAAGAGAAAAGAAAAGACAAAGACAGCAAGCAAAGCACACACACAATCTTCTAGCGAGTATTGTGGTGTTCGTACTCGAATCATACTTATTTTGTGCTTCGTGTATATGTTGAATCATGGAGAGTCGAAATCAACAACATCGTGCTTATTGTTAAGTATGAGTACGATGAGTATTACTAACTTTGAATATGAGTAGTATGAGTATGATATTAAAATAAGTATGAATGCGTATAAGTAGCTGAAATTATAAGTATGACTCGAATCTACTCATCGTTTTGAATACTCGTTGCTGATCTCTGCACCCTACCTACCAGACTACGGCAACTTCAGTAGGGTATCATAAAGTCTTTTTAATACAACTTTTAAATTAATTTTCATCTGATTTGGTCAGTTGAATGAATCATTTTAATTATAGGCGACAACAACGATAACAACAACAACAACAACAAAACAATTTTAAATATTTAATAATAACAACAACAATAATATCATAAAATGTTGATTGTACCGTAAAACAAAGCAAGAAAATCCGTTACAAAATACTCTGACGTTATATCTCTTCCACTTTGTCTCTCTTAAGCCAAGAAAAAAGCTGCCTTCTTGTACAGGTAATACGAGTTGAACGAGAAACCGATAATTCTGTTTTAACCAAATGTTATGACAACAGCAGTAAACAACTATTAAAAGAACAATAAACAAATAATGAAAACAAAAAGAAACAACAAAAAACCATTTAATAAATGGCAATAAACAATTTAAACCGTTTAAAATGTTAGCAAACAAAACCTCATACTACCCTCCTCCCCATCCATAATTAAATGGTAGTCAAATATTTAACATTGAATTTTATTTTTTTTGATAATTTTTTTTCGTTTTCTTGTTGATCTAAACGTAAATGTTTTTCAACAATTGTTTTTTTTTTTTTTTTTTTTTTTTTTTTTTTTTCTGATTTTATTATTGAATAAACCACAATCTAAACATTTTCGCTTAAAGGTTAACAAATGTGGTAACAGCAAATTACCAACAATACATATTTATTTTTTTTTTTTGTTAAATTTATTCGTTTTTTGATGATTTTGTTAAAATTTATGAAAAAATATGACATAATAAATAAGAGCAGCATTCTATTTTTTATTGGGTATGGGCATTAGTTCTGAACGTTTTTATTCACGAGGTACATATTTATTGTATTTCATTTAAATAGTTGTCCGCTTGCCACTATTTGGATCTCTTCTAATCGAATACGTAATAAGAATACTCTATCTTTGTATTGGAAACAGGAGGCAACATGCTCAAGGCAGTAGTGTTTGGAAATCGTTTATTAATTGTAAATAAAGCCCCATAGTTAGTTAAAAGTCATGTACAACCAATCTGTAAAACCTATACTGGGTATAGAATCGGATGATTGTGTAGTTAAACGAAAGTGATGATCAAGAAAAGTCGCCCTAGTCTAGTAGGTAGTGTTGGTAGTAGTAAGTAGTGTTGGCTTATTAGACTGAAGGCCCGAGTTCGAATCCCAGGTCAGACATAAAAACGAAAATATGAAAATATTTCTTCGGCGACTTCCTCTCAGCAGATTTCTGGCAAAAACTCTGAGAGTGAATAAAATTGATATGAAAAGCTTCTCAAAATACTGTCGTTCGGAGTCGATTTTAAACTGTAGGTCCCGCCACTCATGTATAAAATTAACGCACACAACATAAGTGGTGTGAGAAGCTTGGTCGTAATCCTGACCAGAGATCAGCAACGAGTATTCAAAACGATGAGTAGATTCGAGTCATACTTATTATTTCTGATACTTATACGCATTCATACTTGATTTAATATGATACTCATACTACTCATACTCAAAGTTGGAAGTACTTGTCGTATTCATACTTAACAATACGCATGATGTTATTGACTTCGACTCGTCTCTACTTAACATTTACACGAAGCATAAAATAAGTATGATTCGCGTACGAACACTACTATACACACAAGAAGATTGTGTGTATGCTTTGCTTGTTGTCTTTGTCTTTACTTTCTTCTTTGTTTGTAAATGCAACAACAACTAAGACTGTAAATTTTGATGAATGATTCTAGTCACTCGAAGCATTTATAAGTATTATAAGTATTTTTCTAAATTTATGAATCAGAATGAGTAGGCGTATGAATCAAACAGATTTCGAATGTTGTGAGTTTGATGTCAACGTTGTACTCATACTCATTGTAACCTATACTTATAAATCAATGCTGTAGCGAGTACGAATGAATCAGAGTAGTTGAATTTCAATTCTGTTGATTCACTCATACTCAAAATTGCATGAGTGCTTATGAGTAGCGGAAAAATGATTCATTGCTGATCTCTGATCCTGACTAAAGGGTTGTAATGACCAATTATGTATGTTATGTATGATGATCAAGAATTTTAAAAGCTGTGCGCAAAAAATTACTGACGCCCATTTAGTTTTGAAAAACTATGTCATAAAAATATTGACATAAGTGAGCCATCTGTAAGCTACAATTTTGTTATACTTTTTTCAGCATTTTATCCCTATCTTAACAATGGTAGATGTAATGTTCTCGTCCAAAATTGTGACTAATTTATCCCAGAAGATAAGGCTTATTTAACTTAGGAACATTATTACAACTTGCCGTTAAAGTTTGCTTTAGCTAAAGGTAACTTTAGCTAAAGTGAACTTTAAAGTAATCTTTAACTTAATTTCGTTATTACAACCTAAAGATAAAATAAAGTTAACTTTTGTAAAAATATGGCAGTGCCGAAGCAATGTCGATAACATTGCTGAAATAAAAAAGTTTTTTTAAACGTAGTGCTAACGGCGGCCTTCTTATTTTTGTTGTGTTTGCTCATTTTGTTTATATTTGAAGTTGCCATATTGAAAATAATATATATTACTAGCTGTACCCTGCGCGCGTTACTACGCCTGCAACTAAAACAAATTTGAATCATTTTTATTGATTTTTCCATTTAAAAAAAAAATTGACATAAACTTTAAAAATGTAGAGGTTTTCGATTATGAACATTTATTGAAGTGCTGTCGGAAATTCGTCATACCAACTTATAAGCCTTCGTCGGCTCATGCGCAATAACTTTGCTAAAGATCATGAAATGATCAAATACACAGTTTACGATTTAATTCATTTTTATTAATTTTCAGTGGCGCCACCTGTCGGAAATTGGTCATACCAACCTAGAAACCTTCCCCGGCTCATGCGCAACAACTTTGCTAAATATCATAACATGATCAAATGCATAGTTTACGATTCTATAAGATACATACAAACATACATTCATTTTTATATATATAGATATGGCAAGTCCGAACATAAACTTAACTTTAAAAGTTACAAGTATGATGATCTTCCCTTTAGCTTAACGCTCACTTATACCTTATTGTCCACTTATAATAATGAAAAATAATTTATCAGCCCGTTAAAATCCTCCCTTTACCTAACGGCAAGTTGTAATAATGGCCCTAAGTGTGCTAAAAATATAAATCAACTCACAGATGAATGCATCAGAAGTGATTTGGACAATGATAACTCTGTTCACTAATTGTTTTCATTGAACAGGTCGTAAATGGTTAATTGACAAATGGAAGCGTCTAAAGATTATCTGTAATGCTAGGCAAGTGAAAAGATTTTTCTATCCTTTCTTACTATACCTATCCCAGAAGCATTATATTAAAAATAAAGGGTGATTTTTTAGCTATTATCTTCTTGGCAACACTGGTTTAAACAGCTCACGCATGTTTCGTGTTTTGTTTCACTGTCAAACATCTTCAGTTTGGTCTATAATTTAACCATGAATCGTTTTACAAACGAACAACGCTTGCAAATCATTGAATTTGGCATCATTGGACCGTACTTCTTCAAAGATGCTGCGAATCGTAACGTAACTGTGAATGGTGAGCGCTACCGTGAGATGATATCCAACTTTTTTTTTGCCCAAAATGCAAGAGCTTGACTTGCATGACATGTGGTTTCAACAAGACGGTGCCGCATGCCACACAGCACGCGTAACAATGGACTTATTGAGAGGCGAGTTCGGTCAACATTTTATTTCACGTTCGGGACCGGACAATTGGCCGCCTAGATCGTGTGATTTAATGCCTTTAGACTATTTTTTGTGGGGCTATGTTAAAGCTCATGTCTATACAGACAAGCCCGCTTCAATTGACGCATTGGAAGACAACATTGAAGCATTTATTCGTGAGATACCGGCCGAAATGTTGGAAAGAGTATTGCAAAATTGGACTAAGCGGATGGACCATTTGAGGCGCAGTCGCGGTCAACATTTGCATGAAATAATCTTCAAACATTAAATTATATGGACCCGTACTATCGATTCAAATAAAGATTTCATGCATTTTTCTGAATTTTATGT
This sequence comes from Sarcophaga caerulescens, assembly GCA_927399465.1. NCBI lineage: Eukaryota > Metazoa > Arthropoda > Insecta > Diptera > Sarcophagidae > Sarcophaga > Sarcophaga caerulescens. The sequence goes on along the minus strand of OV656867.1, from coordinate 99,859,262 downwards.
GTTTTTTTTTGAAAAAATTTCCTATAGCTCTTAAAAAATCACCCCTTATAATAACACTCTCTTAATTATAGTTTTGCGTACTTCCTTTAATTTTTCCTATGCATCTTCATCTTTAATTCATTACCTCTTCTAGTAATAAATACCCGAGACTTCTTTTTAAAGCCACGATCTTCTCATACGATATTATATGTATGTAATAATGGTAATAATGTTTAGAGCTTATTTTTTATGTCTTTATCGTTTTCGTTATGCTTTTAATATTTTCTAGTCAATCCCGTTTTATTGTAATTCTAGTGTACTGTTTATAGCACATAGCATACGAGGTTCGATCAGAAAATATAATTTTTAATTTTTTATTTTTCTAAAGAAATTTCATATGGCTTTCAAACACAAACTACCTAGGGTAACCTGTTTAAATTTTGTTAAAAGTCAACTGACAGATCTCCTAATTGGGCATAATCAAAATTGCGATTGAGTTTCTCACACCACCCATGTTCATTTTTTTTATCCATAAGTGGTTAGACCTACATACAGTTGAAAGTCGACTCCGAACGATCGATTTTTGAAAAGCTTTTCATGATATTTTTTTTTTATTTACGCTAAGAGTTCTTGTCAGAAGATTGCTGAGAGAAAGCCGCCAAAGTAAAATTTGTTCATATTTCATTTTGTTCAAGATGTCTGGACTGGGGTTAGACCTCACATCTAATATGCCAACACCCCAATTGTTACGTTTTTACCTTTTAAAAACGTTTAAAATATGAGCTCATAGATTGCAAATAAAATAAAAGTAAATTTGTGTTTAGTTTTAATTAAAATTCTTTATTATTCCCTGGATTCTTTGTGCCAATGTGCAGAACTTGATGTAAACAACAACAATTGCTCTGTTTGTTATTCCTTTGTTTACACTCTTTGCATAAACAATAACAATTACTAGACAATTGTTCGACAGATCTTTGTAACGGAGATCTTCAAACCACAATTACTCTCTTCAAACACTCCGTGTTTTCACACAAGATTGACTGAACTTCTACTAGACTACGGTGATTCTCAACGAGATATGTTACTTTTCGAACACACCTCGTAGATTAATAGGAAATAAAATTTAATGATATTGCTTTTGTTGTATTTGGTAGAAGTACGTAATCTTATTGCATATTAAGTTGCCATGGTAAGTAGTTATTATGCTTTTATGTTTCCAGCAGTTTGTTTTAATATTGCAAACTTAAGCCATAAAATCTTCTTCGATAGCAAGTTACTACAGAATGTTTTTCATGGACTTGTTTCGATTACATAAGACAACTAACTTACTGTTGCAATTAAGACCGTGATAGGCTTTTGATAAAATTACATGGTTCTACATTAAAAAAACGTTCAATAGCAGTGATCTTAATAAACTTAACTTTTCGTGTGTATGCAAGAGTACTCAGTATAAATGGTAATAAAATTAGTTTCTTTTGAAAGTCGCCGTAGTCTAGTAGGTAGTGTGTTGGCCTATTAGACGTAAGGTCTCGGTTCAAACCAGAGATCAGCAATGAATCGTTTTTTCGCTACTCAAAAGCACTCATGAACTTTTGAATATAAGTGAGTCGACAATATTGAAATTTAACTACTATGTACTATGATTCATTCATACCTACTACAACGTTGATTTATAAATACAAGTTGCAATGAGTATGCGTACAACGTTGACATCAAACTCATACCATTCGAAATATGTTTGATTCAGAAGAGTACTCATTTAGATTCATTACTTTAGATTCATTACTATAGAAAAATACTTATAATACTTATAAATGAATCGAGTGACTCGAATCATTCATCAAAATCTATGTATACGCTGAGTAATCAAGAGTCGAAACAACATCATACTTGTTAAGTATGAATATGATGAGTACTGCAAACTTTGAATATGAGTAGAGTTTCGATGATATTAAAAGAAGTATGAATCCATATAAGTATCAGAAATTATGAGTATGATTCGATACTACTCATCTTTTTGAATACGCTTTCCTGATCTCTGGTTCAAACACCAGGTCAGACATCAAAACGAAAATATGAAAAAATATTTCTGCGGCGACTTTCTCTCAGCGGATTTCTGGCAAAAGCTCAGAGAGTAAATAAAAATTGCCATGAAAAGCTTCTAAAAAAAAAAAAAAAAAATCTGGCGTTCGGAGTCGACGTAAAACTGTAGCTCCCGCCAGTCATATATAAAATTGACACACACAACATAAGTGGTGTGAGAAACTAGGTCCATAATCCTAACTGAAGGGTTGTAATGACCAATTTATATATGTTATGTATGCCTTTTGAAAACATGTAGTGATTTGAATAAAATTATATTTTTCTGAGGCCCTTCTCTTCTCATTCTGTTACCATACCATATCACTCCTTTTAACCTTTAACGACAATATTTACACAATAAATGATTTGTAAATAAATTTCAGTTGCCAAAAATTAAAATCGTAAAATTCCTTAAATCAGGCAATATTTCCTCCTCACGCCTACCAAAACTTTCACAAAATTCAAGTTCTTTAACCAGCCGTTTACATGTCAAAGACATGACATGTTATCTACGGGCTATAATATAAAAACACACATGTTTTTATCCCCACCCAATGCTACATATATACAGGGTGACTGATATGTATTGCAACCAACTTCAGGTTGTTATCATTTGTAACCGCTCGTCTGACAGCTGACAGATTTATTCCAGTGACAGTTCATTTTATTATTTACAAGCTTACAAAAGCATTTTGATCTATTGCATTCAGAGTTATTCAAAGTTATTCGTGATGGAATTCAAGCGTGATAGTGTGATTGCTTTATATTTGGCTGAAAAACCACAGGTGGCTATCGTTAGAGCCCTCCAGAATTTTTTTTTTTTTTTTTATGAAACCAGCACTCAGGGGATGGCCCCTACTCATGCAGTGAATTGTGCAGGTTTTTTTTTTAGGAAAGGTGGAAAGGGGGAAGATGCGAACGGCAAGGAAACGAGTTGCTGCTAGGTGACTATAAAATGGCCAGTGCTATACCTTCACCATTAGACAGTCTACAGGCAATCGTTCCCAAGAAGCCCGCAGTTTCTCACACCACTTATGTTGTGTGTGTTAATTTTATACATAAATGTGAATAAATCTTTAGTTTCTCGTACCATTGCTCGTTACCGTGATACTGGCAGTGTTGCATCGCGTCCAAAAAGTGGACGAAAAAAAACGGTAACAACACCAGAAATGATCCGAAAATGGAAGGCCAGATTTGATCGAAATCCACGCCGCAGTGGTAGAAAAATTGCTCGTGAGCTGAACATATTGCGAGAACGGATGCAACACATATGAGCTTGGACTAAAGCCATTTAAGTTCCAAAAAGTGCAAGAGCTCACCGATGGACAAAAAAAAGTTAGACTGGAAAGAGCCAAAGAGTTACTTCGCTTGCACGAAAGTGGCCAGTTACCGAATTTGGTTTTCTCCGATGAGAAGCCATTCCAAATTGAGCAGTTTGTGAACAAAAACAAAATAATCGGGTTTACTTGCCAAAGAGGTCAGCTGAAAATTTACACCTGCGATTGGCCACCAGAACTCAAGCGCCGCCGATGGTAATGGTGTGGGCCGCCGTAAAGGCCGATGGTCGCTCCCCGCTCGTATTCATCGACCGTGGGGTCAAAATAAATGCCGAATATTATCGGGAAAATGTCTTAAAGACAGTATTGAAGCCCTGGGCAGAGAAACATTTCGGCCGCAGACCATGGACATTCCAACAGGACTCAGCACGCGTCAACCAAGAATGGCTTAAAAAGGAGGTTCCTCGCTTCATTTCTACCGCACCAAAATCTCCGGATCTCAATCCGTTGAACTTTTGCGCCTGGGGCATTTTGGAGAGTAAGGTTCTCACTAAAAAAATACCAAAGTGTCGATCATCTCAAGACGGCACTTAGCCGGGAATGGGCCAAAATACCGCAGAGCCACTTTCGTGCAGCCTGTGATGGCTTTGTCGGCCGTTTGAAGGCCATAATTCGTACCAAAGGTGGCCAATTCGAACAAATCTAAACTGATTCGAAAATTTGATGTTATTTCCAACATTTTTTGCTTTTGAACAATAAAATTTAAAAAAAAAATTAAAAAAATATAGCGCTTTACTTTGTTGCATTATATATCAGCCACCCTGTATACCTTCGAACAAGTTATCCCCTTTAAATAAACTCTGAATTGCATTTTTCAACGAATTTCTAATTTTGAATGAAGGGAATTCTACCCTTAAATCTATGAATGAAAGAAAGACAGGCACACTGACTGACAGATAAACAGACAGACCGACAGAAAGAAAGAAATACAATCAAATTGTTTGATAAACTTTCAAGTTTTTGTTTATAATGCATCGATTATTTTGTTGTTGTTTTTTTGTTTTTCCTTTTTTTTCTGGTTATCCTTTATCCGGTTTTCATTTAAATTTGGGTGTGGTGGAGCCCTTTTGACTGAAGCCTTTATCGCAAGAATGTGATAAAGACTGGTGGTACATTTCATTATAAAAACATCACATGTTCACCGGCCGGCCGGCTTTCTTTATTATTGTTATTATTGGCGTTTTCGCACACTTGTTCAAACATGTGATGTATGTGATGTACGTTGCAGACGCCGGTGGTTGACTCTCAAGTCCACAAAACATATGGTTTGGGAATGGTTAAGGGTTGTTTTATTTTTAATTTTTTCCTGTGCAGAGAGAAAAACCAGAGAGTAAGAGAAATTTACGGCTGTTTCCGTGTGGAACTTGTTTTAGTCTCTGAAATAATTTCAAAAAATTCCTTTGAAAGTAAACAGGGTGTTTCTGTCAATGTTTATTTCGGCATGAAGGAGTCAATTATTTTCATGGTGAAATTACTTATCAGGTGTGGTTAGGTTTGACTGTCAAATTATTATTTGTTGACAGTTCAAATTTTTAAATTTAAATTAAAAAAAATTTAAAGTAAAGAAGATAAGCAACATTCAAAAGAAACTATAGACAAACTTAACGAAGAGCAATAAGAAAATTTTCCCGCTGATGAAACTAGATCTACGAAATTAATAATTCGTAAAATCATAGAAAAAATGATTCCAAAGAAATGCAAGAAAGGAAAACAGCACCCACAAGATCACCGTTATCAGCCAGACAATCCGTTAAAGCCATTATCAAACAGGAACGTTTTAAAGAAATGATTGAACAAATCTTTACCATGGATCTCACCAAGATGTGTAATTTAGAAAAGGTTTCCACTAAGGATTGCCTGAAACTTATTGTAGATAAAATGGATGAAGATGGTCATCCTCCAAATATATCGTAGTTGATAACAGTTTCTTAATGTTTAACATTAAATTCAAATGTGAAATTGTTTTATTACCAAAAATAAAATGTTGATATAATGTTTTTTAAGTAAAGTTCATCATAATATCCTGATTGATATCTGATTTATGCACTTATAGTAGCAAAAAACCATAATTGCATCGCTAACCCCAAACCACATCAGCCTAATGTGGTCAAATACAAGATCTTGACGCTTTGGCCACCTTGAAAATATACCGGCAAATCATATTTTTGTTGGAACAACTTCTGCAATCGCAATAACTTCCTCGGGACTGTCGTTTTACATTGCAAACGACTTGGAACTATTATTAAAGGTTTAACATTAGATCGCAGCAAAGGCTAGGGCTTGAATTTAAAAGGATTTTAGTAAAAAAAAGAAAGATTCTTATCGTTGCAATTATATTTATTTGAATATTTAGTTTAGAAATCAATTTGTTTGTTTTTATTTATTTTTTAAAAGTTTGCCTTCATGGTGAATTTTCAATCAGGTGATTTTGACAGTCTCAACCAACCAGAGAAACAACAAATTGCCCCGTTGTTTTTGGTTTGTTGTAGAATTGCTCACACCTCTATAAATTATTTCACCATGGTTATTTTGAAATGAATTCTATATTAAGGAATAAAAAGCAAGAAATTTTCCATGGGACCTAACGTTTACTTTCTATTTGTTATTTTATAATTTCTATTCCAAATTTCTATTCCTTATTTGCGATGTGAATTTAATAATGTCTTCTTATACTATGTTCACGTTTGCAATTTAATTGAGTCAATATTCGGTTAATTGAGAACAATATTTTAACCGTTCAGGTATAATAAATATACGCAATGAAGTCGCCGTAGTCTAGTAGGTAGTGTGTTGGCTTATTAGACGAAAGGCCCGAGTTCGAATCCCAGGTCAGACATCAAAACGAAAATATGAAAAATATTTCTTCGGCGACTTCCTCTCAGCAGATTTCTGGCAAAAACTCTGAGAATAAAAATTGCCATGAAAAGCTTCTCAAAAAAAAAAAAAAAAAAAAAAAAAAAAAAAAAAAAACCTGTCGTTCGGAGTCGACTTTAAACTGTAGGTCCCGCCACTCATGTATAAAATTAACGCACACAACACGAGTGGTGTGAGAAGCTAGGACGTTGTACAATGGGTCAGTTCGACCTCCGGGTACTGTACTTGTCACAGTTGACAAGTACACGTCCTCTAACCTAACCTAACCTAATATACGCAATATTCAGCTTACTCAATATTCATCTGACAGCTGGAAACAAAACAGCTGGTTGTTTCAACAACATTGTTTTTGTTTTGTTTTTTTTTTTTTTTTTTGTTTGTCGTTGTCGATATTTGAGTTGTCAAATATCAATAGAAAGTGTTCGGAAAATTGTAATATGCTCACTGAACGTACTTATGACAGTGCTGTATTTAAAGTTTTACTGAATATTATAACAATTAGCATTTAATTGAGCAATAATTAATTCAGATTTTATATGAAATATTGAGATCAATATTGGCGTTAATTGCGATTTACGCAATAAAGGTGTATACGTGAACATAGTATTACTTACTTACTTGGTAATTACAAGCCTTCAGTCAGGATTACAACCATCCATGTTGTGTGTGTTAATTTTATACATGAGTGGTGGGACCTACAGTTTACAGTCGACTCCGAACAACTTTGATTTTTGATAAGCTTTCCATGGCAATTGGTTTTCAATGGATTTTATTTTTACGTGCTGGGTTCCAAGCCCTACGCACAACCCAAATTTAACGTCCAGGAGAGGATTGGATGTCGCTGCACGCATTATTTAATATCTAGCAGGTGCTAGTATGCCATCCAGGAGGTGCCACGTAGAGGCTGCGTGTCAACTTGAATACAGCAATAACCAATAGTGTTTATTGGAGCTCAGTTAACGGCCGATAACTATACTTTCGATATAGTCAATGAATTTAATAAATTCAAATTATATAGTATATATTATTTTGACCTGTTCCTTTGATAATCCAATCAATAAAATATTCTTGAGCTAGGATATTTTATTGATTGGATTGTCAATGAATTTATTTATCTTGGCTCCGCCCGTTACCACCAAAAATAATGTCAGTCTGGAGATCAAGTGCAGAATCTTTCTTGCCAACAGGTGCTACTATGGTCTCAATAGACAATTGAGTAGCAAAGACATCTCTCGTGCGACAAGACTAATACTCTACAAGACGCTCATGCTCCCCGTGCTTCTTTATGGCGCAGAGGCATGAACCCTATTAAGCGTTGATGCAGCAGCCTTGAGAATATTCAAGAGAAAAGTCCTACGTAAGATCTTCGGTCCAGTACGAGTTGGCGATGATTTTCGCATCCGATCCAACAGTGAGCTGTATGAGCTCCTCAACGACATAGACGTTATGCTGCGTATTAACATCCAGCGTCTGCGCTGTGTCGGCCATGTCGTTCGAATGGAGGTGGATGCTTCGGCGAGACGGGTATTTGATGAGGAAATCTGTAGAAGCCGGCGAAGAGAACGACCTTGTTTGCATTGGAAGAACCAAAACGAGAAAGCCCTGTCATCGATTGGTGTGACCAACTGACGTAGGCGCGCAAGAAGCAGAGGCGCCTGGAAGGATGTGTCAAGGCAGGAGGAAATCCTTTAATCGGGTTGTTAATGATCAGTTGAGTAAGTAAGTAAGTGGGACCTACAGTAACTGGATATGGCAACAACAACAACAACTACATTAACTGTACAACAACAACAACTCTGAACAACATAAACTGTACATGGCAATTTTATTTTACACACAGAGTTCTTGCCAAAAGACTGCTGAAAGGAAGTCACCGAAAGAAATATTTTCTTCATATTTCGTTTTGTTCAAGATATCTGAGCCAGGGTTTGAACCACGGCCTCAGGTGTAATAAGCCAAAACACTACCTATTAAACTACGGCGACTTTAATGTCTCTTTGGGAACAGAAATTTAAAACGTCGCCTTGCAAGCGTCATCTGCCGATAATCCCCATATGATTATTATCCATATGACTGTACATATCTCAAGCAGTGATGTCAGACGATAATTTTAAAAATCCCTATGTTTCTGAAAAAAAATTCCTTTTTTTCCCACATGTCCAAATTTTTTTTTCTACTTTAAATTTTACTTTCTCTTCGCTACATATAAATTTAATGATGTTAATAACTAACACTATTTTTTAAGAAAAGTAAATTTTATTTACATTAATAATGGTTTGTACATTAATTAATTCAGGTACAATACATTACATTAAAAAAAAAAAAATATCACAAAAATAAAGCATAAAGTAAAAAGGTAATTTTTCTAAAATAATTATAGAGTTCTTCAGAGATCATTCTTTTAAAATGACTAGCTGTGCACTTAAAGCTAACGCAGTTCATTGTATTAGACTGTAAATGAGATCTAATTATACAAATTGAGTTTAAAATATCGTGACTTAATTTGTTTCTTTTCTTTGTTCTTACATCTGTAGCCACAGAAAATATTCTCTCGGCATCCGCATTGGCGTGTGGCTTTACCACAATATGTTTACCAATTTTGCGAAGTTTGGAAATACCAAAAGATCACTAAAGTTTTTTGATTTGCACAGATGAGACCAAAATTTCTCCACGTCTAGTTTAGATAAGCTCTGCTTTTCATGCTCGGAAAAATTGTATTCTATTGTCAACCACTCTTGTGTAAGACTGTTTATATCAATATTCACCCTTATTCTGGTTGTCGTCGTCGTCGTCGCCGTCGTCGTCGTTACCAAAAATTATGTCGATAAAATCAGAGTCGACACAACACAATATCGACGGCGTATTGACTCACAGAATACCAAATGTGTGTCGACAGTCATCTATAACTGTCAATAACGACAAACAGAATACCAATTTTAAACTGTCGACGCAAGACGACGTCGACGACGACAACCAGAATAAGGGTGATTAAATTTTTGGCACACTAATTTAAATTGAAAAACATGTTTATTGATGCCACCAATGGCTACTTCTGGGCTTAAAAATTCCATTTCTTTAAAAATTGTATAATTTTTTAAAGGTAGTCTTCTTTGGGTTTCCTCTAAGGCAGTTATGTAAAATTGGAGACAGTCGGATTTTATTTGATAGGCACTTTGCTGTGGAAAACTTTTTAATAATTCTTCGCACTCACTTCCAACGTAAAATTCCTCAATTTTCAACGAAACATGTGGCGATCGTACAACGCAATCAAACCTCAATTCAGACTTTTTAATGAAATTTTGACCGAGCTTAAAAAAAGTTTTAATGACTCAAAATGGAGTACATGAGCCTAATGGTTTTTTTGATTGGAAAAGTGCGTTCATCGAATTATTTGGGAATGTTGAATGTTATTAATTTTTTTTTTTTTGATTAATGTGTTAAAAAAAAAGACAATTTTAAAAATTCCCTACATATCGCTTAAAATAAAAAATCTCTCCCTTTCTCCCTAAGTTTTAAAATTGTTGAAAATATCCCTACAAAAATGGAAAATTCCCTACATCTGATATCACTGATTTCAAGTAGATATTCTTCTTCGTTTAAACGCCACTTTTATTTTTGTTAACTTTTAAACAATTGCCCATAAAAAAGTCAATTGTTGTTTCAAGTTTCTATTCTTTACAATGAAATCAATGAATTGTGTGGCAGCTTTAGTAACAAAAAATGTTATAAATTGCGTTTGTCTTTCTTTGTTTTAAAACAAAGAGAACCGAACCGTTGAAACAGAACTTGCCACAAAATCTGTATTCAGTTGCAGCATAGTATATGCCCAATGCCTTTGGGGAATTAAGATGAAAATAATTTTTGCTTTTAGAAAACTCCAACAACTACAAACAATAGTAAGAATAAACAATAAATGGCAAAACATTAAAGGCCTGGCTGGCTGCTGCACTTGCAACATACATATGTATATCAGGACAAAGAAGAAAGTTTATTAAACTCATTTGGCTTTGTGTGATGGCAACATGGGAAGAAATAGGAAATTAACAACAAGCTTTTAAATCAGGGATTACCATTTCACAAGCACAATTGTGCAGAGCGAATTCACACATATTGCTTATGCTCTTTTATTTAGTCGTCGATCAGACTGCGATAAGCACACATGTCAGCGGATGCTGTGTATTATTTTTTTTTTTGGTTTACACTCAAAAATTATTTTATGTTAAGCAACATATATCAGGACAAAGAAGAAAGTTTATTAAACTCATTTGGCTTTGTGTGATGGCAACATAGGAAGAAATAGGAAATTAACAACAAGCTTTTAAATCAGGGATTACCATTTCATAGCACATTTGTGCAGAGCGAATTCACACACATTGCTTATGCTCTTTTATTTAGTCGTCGATCCAGTGTTGCCAGAAGCCGGTTTGGAAAAAGTGCAAAAAGTTTGTCAAAAAAGTGCATTCCTGAATAAAAAAGTGCCAAAACTTTAGAACAGGTCATTAAAAAAAAAAAAAAACTAAAAAATGAACAACGTTTTGCATTATAAATTTTTTTTCTATTATTCTATATTAAAATTATTCGAAAATTAAAAAAAACCTTATTTTGGTTTAATAAATATGAATTTAGTTTGATTTAAACAAGTATATGGAATAAAAAATTATTTATTTTCAAAACATACAGAGGTAGTCATAAGTATTTACACAATAGAGCATTTTTACGTTTTTCTTAAAAAAGGTCTCAGTACTTTTTACTAGAAGTAAATTTTGGAAAAAATTTTTTACTATTGCCTAGCCTGGAATATACAGAAGTAAATAAAATAAAATTGGAAAAGATAACGGTTCTTAGTACTAAATAAAAAACAAATAACCATATGCTTATAAGTTGTCAAAATTATTTACACACATTTTATTCTTTTCAAAAGTATTTACAAAAGACTTAAGTCCGGTCGCAATCTTTACTTTAATTATTTCTTTTTTATTTTTACATAGTTTATTACTAAACTTAACTAGTACTTTGTAATACCGCCTTTTGAAACAATGGCCGCTTATAATCTTTCTAGAATTGAGTTAATTAAGTTTTGGGCAAATTCGGGAGTCAATTTAGACCAAATTTCACAAATTTCTTGTATAGCCTCTTCGCGTTTTCGACGTTTATCTATAGTTCTGTGATATTTTATGAAAGCCGAAACATTTTTAATAACGTTTAGGTCATGGCTCTGAGGAGGCCATGGAAGAACAGCCTGACTTACGTTTTCTAAGAATGTGTAATGTAACGATCCTTTGTGACAAGGGGCATTGTCGTGCTGTAAAATCCATTCACTTATTGTTAAAAGGTTGTTTGCGGACTCAAAGGCATGGTTGTTTATCATTTCGAGAGTAAAAAGTATTGAGACCTTTTTTAAGAAAAACTTAGAAAAGCTCTTTTGTGTAAATACTTATGACTACCTCTGTATTTATTACATTTGAAATGTTGAATTGATTGAAGAAAAAATATATTAATTTTTTTGTATTTGTTTTTTTTTTCTTTTTTGAAAACATTCAAAAATAAATATAAATTTTAAAAATTAATTTAAATTAAAAAAGACTTTATTATTGCATTAATAAAAAATAATTTGAAATATGAATTAGAATGAAATATACAATTAATTGTATGTTAAGTTTTGAAATTTAAGAAATGCATTGAAGTTTTAAATAATAAAAAAAAATATAATTTTCTTACAAATTTCATTGGAAAAAAATTAAATTGTTAATCATTTTTAAAAAGTGCAAAATTTATGGAAAAATACTAAAAATGCTAAAAATGCACATTTAATGCTAAAAAATACAGAAAATTTCAAAAAAGTGCTAAAAAGCATCTAGCATCTTTTTTTAAAAAAAAAAGTGCAGCAGACGAAAAAAAAGTACTAGAATTGCACTTTAAATGACGTTATGGCAACACTGCGTCGATCAGACTGCGACAAGCACACATGTCAGCGGATGCTATGTTATTTTTTTTAGGTTTACACTCAAAAATTATTTTATGTTAAAAAATCCTTGTTAAAATTAAAATTCAAAGTTTTATATGTTCTTAAAACACATTTTGATTATTTTTATAGTCAAGTTAATAATTTAGGTGATATGGAAAGAGAATAACTTTTTTTTTTATAGACATAAAGCAATATTTTGGAAAAATTAAAAGGTTGGTTATTAGCAGGAGAGAAAATTTATGAACCAAAATTAGTATCCAGCAAATATCTAAAAAAAACATTATCTAATTATTAAGTCAAAGATGCATAACTTTGTGTATGTTGATGAAATAAAAATCTTTTTTTTTTTTTTTTTTTTTCTCAAAATTTATTTGCAATCTATCTTACAATAATAAGCAAATTAATTAAAAATATTACAAAATAACATTGGTTTAAACCCCATTGGGTTTAAAACATATCTTAACAAGTTAAAAAATAAAAATCCCAGGTCAGACATCAAAACGAAAATATGAAAAATATTTCTTCGGCGACTTCCTCTCAGCAGATTTCTGGCAAAAACTCTGAGAGTAAAAATTGCCATGAAAAGCTTCTCAAAAAATCTGTCGTTCGGAGTCGACTTTAAACTGTAGGTCTCGCCACTCATGTATAAAATAAACGCACACAACACGAGTGGTGTTAGAAGCTAGGACGTTGTACAATGGGTCAGTTCGACCTCCGGGTACTGTACTTGTCACAGTTGACAAGTACACGTCCTCTAACCTAACCTAACCTAACCTAAAAAATAATTAACTTAGTTTTTCTTAAAATAATAATAATAATACTATTATTTACTTTAATATACATATTTACAACTTATTATGGATTAAGTTCTAAAAGGCAAGTCTATTACGTGACATCTTTTAAATCTATTAACCTCATCACTGCCATCTAGTAGAGTTATTGCAAGGACGTTCGAATGACGACCAAGTCTATTGAGATAGTTCGAACTATATCTGTTAATTTCAGTTTTGACTTTTGGTATAGACAGGTCTTTATGGATATTAACATTGGTGACAGACCAGGGCGCATTTACTAATATTCGAAGAGTTTTCGATTGGTAACATTGCAAAATTTCAATATTGGAGTTGCTGGCAGTACCCCATAACTCTATTCCGTACGTCCATACAGGTTTTAAAATCGTTTTATAAAGTAATACCTTGTTGTCCAAACTTAATTCAGAATTACTACCCAGCAAACCAGTACATGCGTTTTGTTTTAATATTAAGATGTTCTTTCTTTGCTTTTATATGATTTTTCCACGTTAACCTTCTATCTAAGTGCATCCCAAGATATTTTACGCAATTCGAATTCGGAATTTGTTGTCCGTAAATATACATATATATCTGGACAATCGAGTTTTCTCAAAGCAAATGTGACATGGGTTGATTTTTCTCGATTGATGCAAATGTTCCACTTTTTAAACCAATTTGAAATAACGTCAACATGCCTTTGTAACATCCTGGAGGCTTCTGTGGAGTTATTATTGCACGCAAATTAGAGCAGTGTCATCCGCATATGTAGCAGTAGTTATGTCCTCGCTTATTGGCATATCTGAGGTATATATTGTATAAAGCACAGGACCCAGTACACTATCTTGAGGTATTCCTGCTTTAATGTCACAAATGTCAGAGAAAGTGTTGTTTATCTTGACGTAGAAGTGACGATCCATTATGTAAGACTTTAGCACAAGATAGAAAGGTGCTGGGAGAAGTCCTTTCAATTTGAATAGTAAGCCCGGGTACCATACCCTATCAAATGCATGCTTAACATCCAAAAATATCGCTGAGCAGTATTGTTTTGTTTCGAGAGCATTTCTTATCACTTTAACAACCCGATGGCATTGTTCATGGTGTCCCATGTTTTTGACGAAAACCAAACTGATATTCTGGAATAACTTTTTTGTTGTCCAATATTTTTTGTAATCTTTTCAATAAAAGTTTTTCAAATATTTTAGAAAGACAACATAGCAAGCTTATTGGTCTATAAGAGTTTATCACATTTTCTGGTTTGTTTTGGTTTTGGAACCATTACAATTTCCGCGCAATTCCACTGCAATGGAAAGTATTGTAACCTCATAATCGAATTATATATTAAAGTAAGATAAAGTACAGCTTATTTTTAGGAAATAATTTAATATCTTTGGCACTAATTTTGTCAAATCCTGGAGTTTTCTTGATGTTCAGCTTCGATATTTCTAATATAACCTCCTTAGGTCTTATGTGTGTAATAGGAAAATCCATTTGACATGGAATATCTAAATAGGATGTGATATTGTTGTCATCATTATTAAAAGAAAAAGGTTGAAAAGTAGATTCGTGCGCTTTACTACGATCTGATTTACACCATGAATCATTGAGATCTTTAATGGGAACATTTCTTTTTGTTGGCTTTTTTAAGTATTTTGTCGCCCTCTCCATAAGTTGATTTCATCGCTTCGGTTGTTATGAAAAAATAAAAATCAAAATAGCGTATATTACTAACATTTTTCTATGACTGTAAGCTCTCAACTTATTCTCTCGCTCTTACTCACTAATATACAACCAAAAAAATTTTGGTAACCCCTGTTTTAAATCTTTAAAATGATTTCTGGTTTGGCAAAACGAAAAAACAAAAACCTTTTAAAATTCAATTCAATTCAATTGTTGATAGGCCTCAATTTGGAAGTAAAAGTATTTTTTTTTTTTATAACTCATCCTATGGCATATCTCCTCCTCTCGTATCATCATCAACAAACTTAAAAAAGCGGCCATAAATTATACAGAGTGTTGCTGTTGCCGTTGCCACTTATTTCACTTTTCATTTAATAACAACAATAGTTGTTGCATAATAAACATTTTGTTGCAAGTGAGTGATGAATTTTTAAAACAAAACAAAAAAAAAATGTACTTCAAGCTTCACCGATTTAGGACAATAAGTATCGTACATATGTACATACGAGTATATACGTGTAAAAAGTAAAAAGTGATGTTTTTCACAACTTGTTGCAACAAGTGTTATTTGCGAACAAGTTTACTTTTCTTTTTTAAAAGCAAAAGGGAAACTTTTTGAATAAATTCATAGCTTTTCAATGATTTTTTTTTCGATAAATCTTAAGGTGTAAGAGTGTTTAAGAATTGTTTAAATATCATATTAATTCTAAGCATTTATTTATTTGAATTTTACATGCTTGAAACTAAATTGTGAAAAACGTAGCATTCAATTTGGTTTTTACAAGCTTTTATTATAAAATTTAATTCATTGCTAATGATGCTAACATATCCACTAGACTCTGAAAAGGTTATACCACCTAAATTAGTAGTAGTATTACTATAGTTCTTTTATAATATCGGGTTATCCATTTCGTGGTTTCAAAAGTAAACGTAAATAAAACCCATATAAAATATTTTTTTCATGATATTTCTTTTTTATTGTAAAGTTTGAACGTTGACACATTATGTGTGAAACACTACATCATTTAAATGACCTCCATGCGAAGTGTTGCAAGCATTGATTCTTTTGAGGTAATTTTCGACCACTTTTTGACACATATTGGTCGGTATCTCAGCCATAACTTGATGAATGTTGGTTTTTAAGTGCTCAAGAGTTTTTTTTTTTAATGAAACCAGCACTCAGGGGATGGCCCCTACTCATGCAGTGCATTGTGCAGGTTTTTTAGGAAAGGTGGAAAGAGGGAAGATGCGAACGGCAAGGAAACGAGTTGCTGCTAGGTGACTATAAAATGGCCAGTGCTATACCTTCACCATTAGACAGTCTACAGGCAATCGTCCCCAAGAAGCCCGCAGTTGAAGGTTTATCTGCATAAACACGGTCTTTCGCGTAGCCCCACAAAAAATGGTGTCAAATCGCATGATCTTGGTGGCCAGTTGATATCGCCGATGAGAAATTACGTGGCCAGGAAATGTCTCTTGCAAGCCATATTCGCTCGAGTTGTGTGGCATGTAGCACCGTCTTGTTGAAACCACATATTCTCCAAGTCGTATTCTTCAATAGCAGGCAAAAAAAAGTCGATTATCATATGACCATAACGCTCCGAATTGGCGGTGATAGTCGTTCCATCGTCGTTTTCGAAGAAGTAAGGTCCAATCACACCTTCGGACCAAAGAGCGCACCAAACAGTGACTTTTTCTGGATGTAATGGCCTCTCTTCAATTACTTGAGGATTCTCAGAACTCCAAATACGACAATTGCTTGCGTAGTTGGACGATTATGTAAACCATAATCTCCTCTTAAAGCACGATACGTGGCTGTGGTAGAATCACCATTTTTGTAGTAGGCTTTGATAATTTTTATGCGTTGTGTGATAGTTAAGCTATTCATTTTCGTCAATGTCAGACTTTCAACTGAAAAGAAAAAAATTGGTTTCACAACTTAGTTTGACAAATGTCGAATTCCAGCCCCATACTTTTGAAACCACGAAATGGATAGCCCTTTACTGTTACAAAAATTAAAAAATCAAGATACTGGTGTTTTGCTTTTACATCGCTTAACATTTAAATTATAAACAAAACAATGCAGTAAACAAACCTGTTTACAAATTATCGTACTGCTTAATGTAACAACACAAACACCAGCATTAAAAAATAATAAACAAAAATCTACAAACAACACTACAAGAATAAATGTAAACAAAATACACAAACAACTCCACTACAATAATGAAGGTAAACAACGATGTTTACATTTATAGAGATTTCGAGAAGGCGAAGTCACAAACATTAGCCTTCTAGAACATTCATCAGACAGTTTACTCTGCCAAGAAGTAAAAGGCAAAGCAAAGCAGGCGAGAGTGAGTTAGTGAAGTTCAGTCAGTCTTGTGTGAAGTCGTGCGGTGCGTTTGAAGAGAGTAACCGTGATTTGAAGATCTCCGTTACAAAGATCTGTCGCATAATTGTCTAGTAATTGTTATTGTTTATGCAAAGGACATAATTAGAGGAATAACAAAGAAAAACAATTGTTGTTGTTTACATCAAGTTGTGAACAGTGGCACACAGAATCGAGCGATTAATAAAGAATTTTAATTAAAACTAAACACAAATTTATTTTTATTTTATTTTCAATCTACGAGCTCATATTTTAAACATTTTTAAAAGTTAAAAACGTAACAATACTTTCAACAGTTTCGAGGCAGTTTTCTTTTAAACAGAAAGACATTAAAGTAATGAATACTGTACATTATAAAAATAGACATTATTAAATTACCGTTATTTTTATTTTAAAATTGTTTCAATAACAGTTTCTAGAATTGAAACAAACAAAAAATTACAAAAAAATTTCGAAATATTATCAAATATTTTCGGTCATTCTCACTCATTAAGTGTTAAAAGTTGAGTTTGGTGATTGTTAGAATTTTATCCATAGCATACAGTTTCTTTTGACGCTCACTGTAGGTATAGTGAGTACCGAGCATATGGTCTTAATTATCCAAATTGTACTAATTACAGCTTTAACAACTCAAAAGAAACTTATGGACAATTTTGAACCCGTAAAAATCAGGAGCTTCAAGCGAACCGACGTTTACCTCCCGTATTGTAGTAAAGAAACGTCTGGATAAGAACCCAGTCATAAGAGAAAATTTTGCCTCAGTACTATAGAAACTTATTTTCCAGGAAAATGTGTTAGAGAACCACATCTTTTAGGGTTTTTCCCTAGCGATTAGCAATTTGAATATTTTTATTACAAAACACAGTTCCCTACGTACGGTTACTAGTGCTATTAGACTAAAAAAAACAGTAAAGCTTGATACTATGTACATACATAATTGGTCATTACAACCATTTAGTCAGGATTACAACCTAGTTTCTCACACCACTGATGTTGTGTGTATTAATTTTATATATGAGTGACGGGGCCTACAATTTAAAGTCTATTCCGAACCACAGATTTTTCGAGAAACTTTCCTTGGCAATTTTATTTACCCTCAGAGTTTTAAGAATAAGCCAAACCAGTATTTACTAGACTACGGCGACTTAAGCTTGATACTGGCTATGGAAAAGCGCAGTGTTAATTAATTTCACAGTGTTAGTTTTGAACCTGTATCTACTACTGAAGACATATCATAAACCTAATATTCCGGGTACATACTTCAGAAATCTTAAAATCTTAAAATTTTTATTAAACTTGTCTCCGATTTTTTTCGTCTGTTGCCATGAGATTAAATAAATTTTAAGCCACCAGTTAAGTCTTGATTTAACTGGCCCTCTAGATACAATATTAGTGAAATACAGATGACTATTTCAATTGTCTCCTCTAGCCTAATAATAGTACGCTTACGAAGTATGGAAACCACTTAAGTTAACAAAGAAATATATTTCTATAAAGCCATAGCCATTTTTTTTCATATACTTTACTTAATGCAAATAATTATTTAACATTTCTTTTCCTCTTTCGTTGTAAACTTCAGTTAAACTTCAATTGAAATTTATTACCTTCACTTAAGACACAATTGCAAGCTCTTTTGCTATTTAAAAAGACATTTATTAGCGATTTGACACTGACATTTCGGTCAAGTATTTCTGTTTTATTTTTATATGTCTTTATAGTTTTTTTTTTTTATAAAAAAAATTAATATTATTTACTTGACAATATTATTGGGTAGGGGAAAATGTAGCAAAGCAAATAATAGCTTATAAAATAAAACGCTTTAGACTGAAATTTTAAGGCCAATGATGGGAAGGACAATTCGAACTACAATACTCCTTCTAGGAGTATTAGCAATGTTTATAGTAGAAAGATCACTGCTGTATGGGATTAGCATAGCGTACAAGTTACCGTTACATGTATTATTGGGCATACATTGCACTGCTTTTTTAAATAAATTTCTAGTTTTCTTCTACTTGTGGTAATAGCTATCGGCTACATATTACATATTCTTTATACTTTACATAACTACTCAAATATTTTTATAAATGCTATGCCCACATTCCAGCCTTGCATGTTGATAGATCCATAGTTCCCAAATGAACTTATGCGTGTGAAGGTAAATTCGAATTTAAAAACCATAGACGCAAACCAACACTTTTAGCAGCACCACTTTTTGCCTTTAAAGGGGGACAATTTGCTATTAACAGAGAACTGTTAACTGTTTAACAGTGGCAATAAGTAGATTAGTCTTCTACTTTCCAATTATTGCAGACTATTGATATAAAGTTTAATTCTCATTATGATCATTATTATTTGTGAATAATAATATTGAAATGATTGGGATGGTTGGTGGGGGACGGAGAGGGAAAATTTTCTTAAACCTCAAAATTATACCAGTTATCCCACCACCACTATTTCTTATATGTTGCAAAATAGCCACTAATCTTCTAGAGAATTTTCATATTTTATTTATTTTCATATTTTCAATCCCAAAATTATTCCAGCTATCCCACTGCCACGGTTCAAAAGAGGACCCTCTGGTTGGTGTACTATTTCTTATATGTTACAAAATGGCCATGATATTCTAGAGAATTATCAAACAAAAAATTGATAGCTTCAAAGCCAATTTTCTTAATACCCTCTCACTTTATCTGTGGCTATATTGCTGATTATATTAGAAAGCCTCGGAACCTTCTATACCTAGTTTATATTATAAAATTAACTCTTAAACAAGCGGTCTTGTTTAAATGGATACTGTTAAACAGCTAACAGTGATCTGTTAAGGTCAAATTCTGTTCTGTTAACAGGAAATTTTGCTCTGTTAACGCCAAATGTTGCGCTGCTAAAATTTATGGATTGCGTCTTCGATTTTCAAAATTGATTTTATCTTCACATCCATAATAAACTTTTATTTTGAATTGTATGCAAAACTAAAGAAAAATTTTGCTAAGGATAGGAGGAGCGTCATTATGCAATAAAAATTACTAGATGACCCGTGCGAATATTTCGCACCGTTAGTTGGCATTTTTGTAACATAAAATGAAAATAATTAATAGAAATTTTATTAAAAGTATAAAAATATTAGAAATCATAATATATCATACATATTTACATACATACGTACATACATATGTTTAAATGCTTTTATAATACTTCTTTGAATACAATGTTAGAGGTAATGACATGATCATCGTTAACTTTTTGCCCGTACGAATCCTTAATACGAACAAAAATATCTTTAAACGTACGCACTCGAGAAAAAGCCACGTATAAATGCCCATGTGAAAAGACCGGTTCTGGTAAATACAATCCTACCTTTTGAAGGGTTTGACCTTGTTTTTCTTAAAAAGCTTAAAGAGCTTTGTGGTCTCTTAATGAGATGCGAGTGGAAAAACATCATCCTCTTCTGCATTTGGACTTTATGGCCATAGATTCCAACAGACACCCAGTCTTTCATTCCTGGCATCATTCGACTCATATCATCTCGCTGATAAAATTGAGCTACTAGAGCTTCAGTTTCGCACGCTAAAGTTTTAAGTGACCCATTAAGTGACCACAAATCTCTTAAAGGAAAAGAACTAAGCTTTCTTTGAGCAAAAAAAAAACATCCGTAAAAAAAAATATAGTGCATATGGTAAAATTTAAAAACTTTGGTTTTGAGTTAAAATATTTTTTTTTTTATAGATATGCCTCTTGCTACTAAGTGCCCACAAAGACCTTAAAGGAAATGGTCTAAGTTTCCTTTTGAGGAAAAATAAAAAAAACTCCATTTGGAAAAATATGGGGGAAAATGAAAATGGTACATGTGCCAAATATTGAAAAATCTTATTCTTGAGTTAAAAAATAATTTTTTTGATAGACATCCCACTCGCATCCCATTAAGCGATTATGAAGGCCTTAAAGGAAATTTTATTAGCTTTCTTTTAAGCAAAAAAAAGGGTCCAAATTGAAAAAAAATTTATTTAAAAAAAAAAAAAAATAAAAAAAAATTCTTTTTAAAAAATTAAAAAAATTATTTTTGGAAAGATTGAAGAAATAGCTATCTAATATCCTTTGGAAAATTTTTGCTAGGACCAATAGGTGAAAAGTTACACACATTTAAAAAAAAAACCCTGTATGACCAAAATGTCCAAATTTGACCCCCTCTAACTCCGGCAGTTCTTGACTGAAAGAGCTGAAAATTTGTGTCTGGCCAACTATGCAATAGTACTAACCTTGGTGCAAATTTCATCCAAATCGGAAGACATCGATTTTAAAAATTGGGTCACTTGACACGAAATTGCCCATATGATTATTTGCTTTTTAGCGCATCTACTAAAAAAAGGCATATTTTTTAATGGTGTTTTCTTTTCTACAAAGAAAATGTCACCCTCTTACAAGGTACATTAAAAAAATTTTTGACTAACCCTGTTGTAATGTCATTTTTTATTTGAGAAGAACATAACATAAATATTAAAAAAGGGTATGCCCTGTGTTTACCACTTATTAAGAAAATGAATGAGGAAATGCCAATTTGTTTAAAGGTGTTGCCAGATCGCTAATTTTTCGACTTCATTTTTTGCACGCTTTTTTTATAACAAAAAAAAAAAAAATATTTTAACTCTGTTCTAACATTGAATACAATTTTTTATACTGCTGACCATGTAGCTTTAATAATGTAATATTTCCTTAAGATTACTCCACAAAACAATGAAAAAATTAACTTCAAATTGGATAACAATACCAGGCGACTTTTTTAAATTTCATCTGGTAGCCCTATAAATAAACAAAAGTCATCTGCTTTACAGGGCATTAGCAGCACTCTCGATTTATAGAGGGCATAAAATGCAATGCCCTCCACCTTTGGCAAGTGCGAATTATTTAGAATAAAACATACCACCCTTTTAGAGGGCGAAACATTTTTAAGAAACAAACGCAAAATTGCATTTTGCGTTAATAAAATGCACATTTTTTGGTAGAAAAGAAAACACCATAAGTAAATTTTTATTGCCAAAAATGTATGTGGTTTTTGGAAAAAAAAAAGAATTTTTTAACGCCTGTATTGTATGCTCTTCATAAACTGTTGTAAACTTCAGTAGAGTGGTGTAAACCACTATCATCGTCATTATCATCAAGATCAACGTGACAGTGAACAACTAGTTGAAGTTTAGGTCAGGGTGAACTTTTTTTTTTTTTTTTTTTAAATGAATAATAATGAAAAAAATATTCAATAGCTATAGACATATAAGTACGTAGCAGATATAGACAATTTTAATTGTTAATTTATGCATTTATTTTGCATTTATTGCTTCACGCTTACATGTGCATTAAAATAATTGAACGTCATCATTAGATTTGCAATGAAATACGAGACGATTGGGTTTGGCTAACAACGTATGTGTTTTGATTGGTTTTTTAAATATTCTAAGCAATTACCATCAAGACCACGTACGTTATTAATATTTTACACTTGGCTTTTAAAACAGTAGCAGAAAAATTAATCATTTTTGAGTTTTTTTTTCTTCGTCGTTCTATAATTACTTGTTTATAAATCATCTTCACCATCATCATCATCATCAATACCATTTGAGTGAAACATTTGCGTTTTTTTTTTTAGTGTTTTTTGTTTGTTATTTTTAATTGAATAGGCTTCTCATCATAGACCACAATTTACATGGTTGTCGTATTTGCAACTGGGCTTTATTTTCTGATTTTTTTTTCCCACTTTTTCTCATTTTTTTTTGCTATTTGAAGGCATAAATAGCAATGCGAATAGCAAAGCAGCAGACAATACAATTTAATACAATAAACCACAGTTTGACAAGAAATTGATAGTGATTGTGTTCGTTATATCGTTGTTGTTATTATTGTTGAGGCTTTGCATTATTTTTATACCCTTCAGTTTAATGTAACTAAAGCAGCTTCAGCAGCAGAGGCAATAGAATAGCAACTTACAATATGAATCTATGTATTTCAAGTCAAGTCTTATTGTTAGGCCATGATATTTTATTTTTTTTTCTGTTTATATAACAGCTGTTACTTTAATTATTGCCTAGAAGACAATGCTTTTTATTTCAGTTTTATTTTATGATTTGTATTTCAATTAAAGAAAAATCCATGATTTTTTTTTTTTTCTTAACACGTGCTCTTCTCTTGTTTTATTTTGTAATTTTTTTTTTCACATTTTCTTTTACTTCATTTAACTCTTTCAGTATCAATTATTGCAATTATCAATTACCATTTGCAAATTGCAAAAACTAAAGAAAAAGAAGAAGAAAATGTTAAGCTAAGTTCGCTAAGTTGGTGACTCAATGCCTTATTCCAAGACTTGTTTAATGGTTTTATGTTTCATAGAGTTTTTTATGGCCATGTAATATTGGAAACATTTAAACAAATATTGTATAAGAGAAAAAGTAATTTCAGTTTGTAAAACTAGGAAATTAAGTTGAATTTCTATAAAATTATTAATATTTTGTGTTTACATTATTGAATTTAAAATTATCAGGTATGTGATGAAAATCCATTCGTTTTCAAGTAAAATCGAATTTGAAAAACGAACGTTTTGTTATAAGGTGTGATGAAATCCGAACGTTTCTAGTTTCAATTTTTTGTTTTATTCTAAACCGTCTCATGTAAAATAGCAAACTTTTTAGTAAAAAAAAAAAATTAATTTTTAATTTGTAAAGCATAACAAAGGCATTTGTTTTATCAACCTCAATTTTTATAATCAACAATTCTAATCGTTTTGAAAATATTGAACGAAAAAGGTTAAGGGATGCATCAAACCCGGATCTAGTCATGATTGGAATCTCAGTTTAGCACGAGACGTTTATAGTAGGAATTTTTAAAATTGAGGTCGTGGTTCATGGCTCTTAGCTGATTCCGGATATGCGTTAGAGCATTTCGTACTAGTTCCACTTAGAAATCCAAGTGCGGGATCAGCTCAACATATGTTGAATAAAACCCTGCATCAACTAGAAATCTTATTGAAAGAACAATCGGTGTTCTCTACGCACTTCACAGTATGTGTAACTTTTACAAATTAGACCACAATTTTGATACTACAACTACTCCACTTGAAGAACCTGATCCTAGTGAAATCGAACTTGACTTAAGTTATCCAACAAATACTGAGGCAAGCAGAAACCGGGATGCAATTGCAGAAAGCCTATTTTTAAATAATTTTATATATTATTCTATTTTATTTATTTATTTATTTGCCTATGGAAATTCACCTTGCAGGCAATTAAGTTACATTACAATATTAAAATACTAAAAAAAAAACTAAGAATTTAAATATTTAATTACATTATTTTTTATAACATTATTTGATAATGAAAAATCAATTATCATATACAATTTATTAAATTCAGAACACATTCTCCTTATTGGATCAGCACCAGCATAGTTGGATCTAAAAAATTGAATTGATAACGGGGAAAAATGACGTGACGTACGTTGAGGAACATTAAATGAGATGTTATGAATTAAAAAACTGGAGCCAATATCACCAGTTATTATATTGAATATGAACGAGATATTTAACATAGTTCTGCCGCTTTTAAGTGTCGGAAGTTTGATTAATGCAAGTCTGGCAGAATAAGATGGTAAACTTGTGGGATTAAAATTCAGTCCTCGGAGACAAAACAACAGAAATTGCTTTTGTACAGATTCGATGACGTCGGAATATTTTTTATATAGAGGATCCCATATTATGGATCCATACTCGAGTATAGGCCTTACAAGAGATGTGTAGAGCGACTTAGTAACATAAGGATCGTTAAATTCTTTTGCCCACCGTTTTATAAAACCAAGTACACTCCTAGCTTTATTTACTGTCATAGCTATGTGCGGAATAAAATTTAGTTTCGGATCGAGTAGAACTCCTAGATCCAGGAAGTTATCTACAAGCTCAAGCTCATATCCATCAAATGCATAGTTTGCAGGAATCGGATTCTTTCTTACAAATCTCATGTATTTACATTTTTTGAGATTAAGCTGCATTAAATTTAAATTACACCATAAATGAAACGAATTTAGTTAGGTCTTTTTGAAGAAGTTTTTGATCGGAAATTTGGCGATAACTTAGGAAAATTTTTACGTCATCAGCATACATTAGGATGTTGGAATAGTAAATAATATCAGGTAAGTCGTTAATAAACAATGAAAACAGAAGCGGTCCAAGATGACTACCCTGTGGTACACCAGAAAGGACTTCAATACTTCTGGAGCTGCAGTTTTTAAAAAGTACGGTTTGTTTTCTGTTGGTTAAATATGAGTAAATCCATTTTAAACTAAGATCAGTAAAACCCATTAAAAAAAGTTTCCTCCTCAAAAGTACATGATTGACTTTATCAATAGCCTTGCTGAAATCCGTGTAGATAACGTCTGTTTGTTGTTGATGAAAAAATCCTCGATAAACAACTGTTGAAAGATGAAGCAGGTTTGTTGTTGTAGAACATTTCTTTCTGAAACCGTGCTGATAAGGAGATAGCAAGGTAGAAACTTGATAACATAAATCATCAGTAATCATTTTTTCAAATAATTTTGGAATTATGCTCAGTTTTGCAATACCACGATAATTTGTAACATCGGATTTATTTCCTGATATTATGAGAAATATAAATAAATAATTACATTTTCGCTTCAATATTTTAATCAAACAATTTTTTTTATTACTAAAACAGAAAAATTTTATCAAATCGTATACAAATGGTTGCTCGATTTCTATCACATTCTTATTTTTTGAAATTTTTATAGAACAAAATGAAAAATGAAATCGAATTCGGTTTAAGAACAAAACCAAAACGAAACAGATATAAGCGGTGCCATCACAACTATTTCCGATTTTATAGCGTTTTTTGATCGAAATCGTTTTTCATCACATACCTGTATGTATTTGTCTCCTTTTTATATGTCGAATTTGACAATCCAAGACTCAATCCAAAAATTTTAACAGCGCCACATTTAGCATTAACAGAGAAAAAATTTTCTCTTAACAGAATAATATTTGCCATTAACATAGCACTTGTTTAGGAGCTGATTTTAGCATACATACTAAGTCTATGAGTACCATATCATATTCAAAGGCATGTTCCAAGGCCATAATCAGCAATATAGTCACATATACATAAATTGATATGGTATTGAGAAAATATGTTTTGAAACTATCGAGTTTTTGCTTGAAAGTTCTCTAAAAGATCAGTGGCTATTTTTGAACATTAACCCGACTATATCCAGATGGTAGTCCAGAGGATCCACTTTCGTACCGTGGTAGTGGGATAGCTGGAATAATTTTGTGATTTGAGAAAATCCCCCACCAACCTTCTACATATATGTATATTTCAACACTTTTATTCACAAATCATGCTGGGAATTAAATTTTGTGTCAATGGTATGTAAAGGGTCCTCCAAATAACTTTTTTTTTTTTTTTGAAAATGCTTAAAAAAAAACTACTGAATATTTTCTCAAATTTCTTTTTTTATTTGAAAGTACAATCCTTCCGGTTAATAATGGAAAATAATTTCATTCAAATGGCTACCTCTGCTGGCCATGCAGTAGCCTACACGATCGGTCCAATTTTTAAGCACATTATCGATTGTGTGCAGCTGTATTTCACCAATGGCTTCACGAATATTGTCCTTTAAAGCGTCAATTGTCTCTGGCTTGTCGGCTTAACACTAATCTTTGACGGCACCCCACAAATAATAGTCCAACGGTGTCAAATCGCAGCTCCGAGGTGGCCAAACGACATCAGCTCTGGGGCTGATAATGCGATCTTCAAAAACAGGGCGCAAAACATCGAGTGTAGCTTCGGCTGTGTGGCACGTAGCTCCGACCTGTTGAAACCAAATGTTGCCAATATCCTCCTCTTCAATTTTTGTGAACAAAAATTCGTTTAGCATGGCCCGATAACTGGCTGTAACGGCCACTTCTTGCTCATTTTCGAAAGAAAAATGGCCCAATTATGCCTCTGGACCAAAATCCGCACCAAACAGTGACTCGTTTTGGGTGCGTCA
Organism: Sarcophaga caerulescens; assembly: GCA_927399465.1. NCBI lineage: Eukaryota > Metazoa > Arthropoda > Insecta > Diptera > Sarcophagidae > Sarcophaga > Sarcophaga caerulescens. The sequence continues at coordinate 99,832,127 of OV656867.1, read as the reverse complement.
GCTTTTCAATGTATGCGTGCGGGTTTTCGTGCCCCAAATGCGACAATTTTGCTCGTTTACATACCCGCCAAGATCAAAATGAGCTTCATCTGAAAAGATGATTTTTTTTTGCCAAAATCGGCATCTTCAGTCAGTCGATCGCAGGCACACTTAGCGAAGTGGTTCAAGCGTATACACAACCATATTCGTTCAGCGGAAGGATAAAACTAATTATCTGACAAATCAGACATGACCTAAGTGTTACCATTCACGAAATAAGCACTAGTTGAAAAAAAAACGTTAGATGGCGGACCCGATAATAATTAAAGTAGAACAGTTAACAGTGCTCTGTTAATAGTGAAAAGTGGCGTTGCTAAAGGTGTTGGTTTGCGTCTTTGGTTTTAATTCGCATTTTTTTTTTCACACACATTCTTAATATGATTCTTAGATCCAGAAGACCTGTAGAGTTAACAGCTCAGCAGTATTTGAGAGAAAAACAGTCAACTGTGGTTGTGGGATAGCTGGAATAATATTTGAGAAAATTTTCTGTTAACGCCAAATGCGGCGCTGCTAAAACTGTGGGTTTGCATCTTTGGTTAGTAAATTCGAATTTATCTTCACACACATGTTTTTTTTTTTATCAGTTTGTAAAATGAAATAAAAAACAGAGTAGAAGACATATTGCAACACTCTACTTGCACCTTTTATTCTACTGGCATTTATAAGTTTTTAATCTCAAATTCACGATTTTTCGACTAATATTAAATGTTTTTCAAATTAAATTAAATTTTATTCGAAACAAATTAAATTATTTTTAACACAAATTAATTAATTTTTAAAACAAATTCATTGTTTTTCATTTGAAATTAATTAATTTTTTTTTTTCATATATATTTAAATTTATTTCTGTTCAATTTCAATTTATATCATTTCAAATTAATTTTTTATTATTTTAAATAAGGGAATATCTTAATCTTTGTACAAAATTAAAAGGTGACTAAATAATTTTTGCCATTCATCAGTATGTTTCAAGAAAGGTTCAACCGTTAACCCTACAAACATTGTTACCAACGCATAGTTTCAGTATTTCTTGAACATAGAATCTACATTTTGATGTTGTTGGTAATGAGTTCAGCAACAAGAAATTTGAATCACACTGTTTAACAATTTCTTTTTCAAAATAATCTGGCAACTATGCGTACAAAAGCATATTTTGTAACAGTAAACTAATTTTGACTAGTCAATTATTTGATTGATCGTATAAAATTTCATGAAATAGTTATTCCGTTTTACTAATAACTTTATAAAAACAATGATTTTCATATCAGAAAGTGGTCACTCCAGTAGTTCCGAAGAACGGATTGTGCTTAATAATCGGCGTATTCGGCTTCTAGTAGACAGTTCTTCCGAAGAAAATTTATCTGAAATATCTGTGCCTGAACGTTGCTGTAGAAAACGTGGAAAATATAACCAAATAAGTTTGGATAAAAAAAATATTTTAATTAAATTTTATGAAGAAGGAAAAACAATTGCTGAACCTGCCAAAATAGCTGGAATAAATAAAAATGCTGCTACATCTTTAATAAATCGTTACAAGAATGATGGTTGTATTGCCGTAAAAAAACGTGGTGGAAGACGTCACTCAAAATTAAATTCTGAAATATTAAATATAATTGAGGATATCATAGAAAGAAATCCATCCAAAACATTAAAAGGCATACGTGGGAAAATTCTTGAAATACATAATGTGGAATTAAGTACAACAAATATATATACTGCATTAAAAACTTTACGAATAACCCTGAAAGCAGCAACGATTAACATAGACCGCTTAAATTGCGATGCTACAATCCAACGGCCAGCCCATGTTATCGTTCCTACTGTTAGAGGACGATACGTTTCTCTTATTGCCGCTATGAACATATGTACATGGCGTTTTACATAAAAAAAATAATTGCCAATTCCTGTGTTAATACTAATATTTTCATTAGTTTTCTTGAAGAATTATTTCACAAGTTAAGTAAATCCAACATCACAGGTGCTTGGCTAATACTAGATAACGCACAAATTCATAAAACACAAATAGTGAAAGATAAAATTGCCGAGTTTGGGCATACATTAGTTTTTCTTCCTCCATACTTCCCCATGCTAAACCCAATAGAAAAAGTATTCTCAAAAACTAAACTGTGTGCACGCAATTTGCTAGTTGATCCTGATATTAATATGGACTTGGTAACTGTAATTAAAAACTCCGTCGAATCGGTAACACCGTTTGATTGTAATAATTACTATGTTGATATGACCATGTCATTATCATTAGCTGCATCTGGAGAATAGTTACAATGAATATTTTATATTAAATTTATAACTATATTACTATTTATCATCTTAATTTAAGGTATAAAAAGTTTTATATATTTTTAACTATTTTGCGTTAACTAAAAAATGAATTTGAAGTTGAAATAAGTTAATTAAAAATTAAAAAAAAATTAATTTAAAATTAAATATATGTATTTAATATGACACACAAAAAGTTTAAGTTGTGTTGAAAATAATTTAATTTCATTCTAATAAAATTTAATTTGTTTTGAAGAAAATTTAATTTGATTTAAAAAAATTTAATTTGTGTGCAAAAATCTTTAATTTGAGACTAAAAACCTATATTTGCCACCAAACGGTACGTGTGCTTAAAATAATTTCAATAAGCATTCTTCATAATTCTTTACCATTATTTTTAATTCCTTAATCCATTAAACTCCACACCTTTTACGACCAAAGAAATCTATTTTTAATTTCCATCGCCCCACTCTGTTATTCTAAATCATTTAAAAATACATATCTTCAAAGACATGCCTTCAACAAATCCTTCCCTACATAGTACATACGTACATAAGTAAACGTGATAATTACATGAGTCAATAACACTATGCGACAAAATAAAATAAATTAAATACACCCGGCTAATGACATAGTGTATGTTGTGAGTTTTGTTGAGTAGATCTCAAAAATATTTTTTTTATATTTTTCGAACCCTCCAAACTTTTTTTATTTGACAAAAATTGTTTTTTTAGACTTTACGCACAAATTTCTAGATTACTCAAACATTTCTGATCCGATTTCCAAAGTTTAAATATTATTGGAAAGGAGAGAGATGGACCTTTAAAACGGTATACATATATCTATTATTTGGCTTAATATGCTATGAGTTTTGATGAGGTTAACTTGGAAAATGCGAATTTTTTACATATTTTTCAAGTTTGTCCGTTCATAGTAGCAAACTTTACTTAAAAAAATATGAAATAAGTGATGACATTCTCAAAGTCTGTTCTCTTGTGAAGAGATTGGCACTCAGTTTGATCAAATGGGACAAAAATTACCGTAGTTAATATATAAATAGTATAACAGTCATGTTATATTTTTTATATATGTCATCTCATCAAATGAACTTTTAGTTCAAAAATTTTCAGAATTTTTTATGGATCTTGATTGTTTTTCACAAAATGTGTCAATTTCACGTTTGAGCGACCACCAGCAGTTGGCCAATGATTGCGCAAAGAGAAATAATAATATTTGCAAATAACACAAATATAATCCGACTTCTGGAAGTCGTGCAAACGTGAAATTGACACGTTGTGCAATAAACAATCAAAATCCATCAAAACTTTTGAAAATTTTTGAACTGAAAGTTCATTTGATAAGATCACATATATAAAAATATAACACGACTGTTATACTATTTAAAGTATAACTTCGGTAATTTTTGTCCGATTTGATCAAACGAAGTGTCAATCTCTTCACAAGATAATGTACTTTCAGAATGTCATCATTCATTTTATATTTTTTAATTAAATTTTGCAATTAAGGATAGCTAAACTTGAAAAAAACTAGAAAAAATTATATTTTCCAAGTTTACCCCATCAAAACTCATAACATATAAGTTTGGATAAAACGTTTATGTATACCGCTTTAAAGGCTAATCTCTCTCATTTCTAAAAAACTTTGGATTTTTAAAATAGGTTCGAACATATTTGGGTAGTCAATAATTTTGTGTAAAAAGATCAAAAAACCGTTTTTGTCAAATAAAACAAGTTTGGAGGGTTCGAGAAAAATAAAAAAAGTATTTTTGAGTTCTACTCAACCTAGTAAATAACTTAGACTATGTAGCTGCTCGGGTGTATTTTCACTGTCGCACCGTGTAATTTTTTTTTTTTAAATAATTATCCAAAAATCAAAAATAAAAAGAAGAAAATTCATAAAACAAATAAAACACCACACCCATTCCCTCTATCACTCCCACACAATTACATTCATAAGGCCTTTAATTGAAAATAGCGAATCCAACAAAATTTATTTGTTGTGAAACGAACAACAAAAGCTCACATAATGCTTGCCCATTAAAGTTAAAATCACGATATTTCTTCATAAACGACAATGTCTTCTATTCTCTATGAAATGTCAGTGCCTGATGTTTTTTTTTCTGTTTTTCTGTTTTTGTTTCACTTCATTTTGGCAATTAAAGGAGTGCCATCTCTTTTGGCACAATCACAATCACATTTCGTTATAAACTTTGACCCCAAAAAAACGCCGCATCGACTACAGCAGCAGCAGCTTTAACGTTTGCAAAGCTTAAGTTTAATTGCAATTTCCTTTGAACAAAAGCATGGAAAGCAAAAAAAAAAAAAAAAAAAAAAAAAAAAAAAAAAAAAACATTTTAATTTGTGAAAATTATCGACATTTCATCTCTGCTCTGTACAAGCGTCAACAACAATGGGTAGCGACTTGCCAATACTTATATTGCGCCACAATATATTGTACGAGTATATGTGAAGCCAGTCATCAGAGTTGTGGTGTTAATGAAAAGAGGCGGCAGTTTCATGTCACGGGTGTAAGTGTAAGTTGGCTATTTGTTACATGTTCACATAAGAGCGTATCGCTAAAACTTTGTTTCGTTAACTTACCGGTATTCAGTACGTCAGTCATTTATTTTTTTTATTCTTTTTTTTTTTTTTTTTTTTTTTGTTTGTTGATAGTCATGGTCATGCTAAAAATATGTTACTGCAATATGAAGTACTGCGGAATGCTACAAATTTGTATTAATTTTTGCAAAAAATTGCTTCGAGGCAGCAATCAATCTCTTGGCTATATAAAGAGAAAGGGAAAATTTTTCTCAACACTAATGGTGTTTTCTTTTCTACCAAAAAATGTGCATTTTATTTTAAAAAAGTCAATTTTGTGTTTGTTTCTTAAAAATGTTTCGCCCTCTAAAAGGGTGGTATGTTTTATTCTATATAATTTGCACTTGCCAATGGTGGAGGGCATTGCATTTTATGCCCTGTATAAATCGAGAGTGCTGATAATGCCCTGTAAAGCAGATGACTTTTGTTTATTTATAGGGCTACCAGATGAAATTTAAAAAAAGTATCGTTATGGTATCGTTATCCAATTTTGAAGTTAGTTTTTTCATTGTTTTGTGGAGTAACATTAAGGAAATATTACATTATTAAAGCTACATGGTCAGTAATATAAAAAAAAAATTGTATTCAGTGTTAGAACAGTGTTAAAAAAATTTTTTTGGTTATAAAAAAAGTGCTCAAAAAATTAAGTCGAAAGATTAGCGATCTGGCAACACCTTTTTCATATTTTTTTTTTATTTTTTAATTATGGATATTGCTGCATCTATTTGAAATTTAAAATTGAAATAAATCAGTTATTAGATTCATCTTCGTCATCTTTTGAACAAATTGGCATTTCCTCATTCATTTTCTTAATAAGTAGTAAACACAGGGCATACCCTTTTTTAATATTTGTGTTTTGTTCTTCTCAAATAAAAAATTACATTACAACAGTGTTGGTCAGCAATTTTTTTAATATACCTTGTAAGAGGGTGACATTTTTTTTTTTGTAGAAAAGAAAACACCATAAGATAAAAAAAATCACGGTACTGGCCTTCATGAGTCTTTGGCCAGTTTTAAAAAAGCCTATAATTTCGCATGCAACCGGTTGTTATACAAATGTATGTACCCCCCTATAAATCTACAAACACTTCTTGCTTTTAATCCAAATTAGCTTCATCTTTGCACACTAATTTTAGTTTCAGAAACTATAAAAAAATTATGTGTGTAAAGGTAGATAAATGCGAATTTAAAACCAAAGACCCAAACCTACACTTTTAGCAACGCCATTTCTTGCCTCTAACAGGGTAAACTTTGCTCTTAACAGAGCACTGTTAATTGTTTAACAGTGGCAATAATAGATTATTCTTTTACTTTGCAATTATTCTCATTATGATCGTTATTATTTGTGAATAAAAGTCTTGAAATACATATATAGAAGGTTGGTGGGGGATTTTCTCGAATCTCAAAATTATTACAGCTATCCCACTAACACGGTTCGAAAGAGGTCTATCATTTGCATATAGTCTGTATAGTGTACTATTTTTTATATGTTACAAAATGGCCACTAATCTTCTAGAGAATTTTCTGGCAAAAAATTCTTATCTTCAAAGCCAGTTTTCTCAATGCAATATCACTTTATATGTGACTATATTGCTGATTATATTAAATGGGCTTGGAACCTTCCTTTCAATATGGTACGGTACTGATAGACCTAATGTATATCCCAAAATTAGCTCCTAAACAAGTGGGCTTGTTCAGATGAATACTGTTAGATAGCGAACAGTGCTCTGTTAAGGGCAAATTTTGTTCTGTTAACACCAAAAATGTGGCTCTGCTAAAATTTATGGTTTGCGTCTTGGATTTTTAAATTCGAATTTATCTTCATACATATTAAAAAAAAATTCCAAATTCAAAAGTATTTGTTTTCTAAATTATTGTTTTAACATTGAAAAATCAATCGTTTTAAAAATATTCCATTTAATGCCTCAATGCAAGTAGTAGTGTACTCATGAATTATCCACATTTTAACGTTGTTTTCAAACAATTGTTGATTTTGCACTTTACCGTGTATTATTATCCAATCAACACATGCGATATTGAATGAAGCACATGTTTGTCTGACACACCTTCTTCATTATTGTTTTTGTTCGCCAAAAAAAAAAAATCTGAAAAATGTAAAAAACTTTGTAAATTCATTCAGTCGTTAAAAGAAGCTTTTCTTTAAGAGAAGCTAGGTCGTAATCCTGACTGAAGGGTTGTATTGACCAATTATGTATGTAAGTATAAATTGAAAAAGTTGTACAGAACTTTAGCCTTTAACAGAGCCATATCATGTTCGAAAAATGTCGAGTTATAAGCCACATTAACTTTGAAATTCTGCTAATAGTAACAGGCTATTGCTAACGCTCGCTTAATCTAAAAATTTTTAAACTAAACTATCCGATTTTAGTCGTTTATTGCCGAAAATTTATATTTTAGTGGCGGATAACGAAGGAATTTAGAAAATTTTAAATTTTCTAAACTCTTATAAATAAATAAATAATACCGAATCAGAAGAACACCAATTAATGATAGATATTAACCGTCTATTATGTATTAACACTGACTGGCCCGATTCTATCATACAGAACAAAAGGCTCCGCTTGTAATGTTTTTCATTGCACTCCTGTCTGCTTCTACATGGCTTGACTATTCCTTTATCGATCTGTATCACTTATGTATGAACGGGTAGTCCTGTTTTACGGCTTTCTTGTGGAGTTCATTCTTTTCCGGTTCGCGTAATAATGTCGTCACTCAGCTAATGAAGCTTATTTCGAATCCTATTCTATTTTCGTCTTCTGTTTTCACTCTCAATTTATATTTAGTCCACCTACATATTGCATGATGTTTGCATTTATTATTTATCACACTATTTACAAAATTCTTCGCAATTCTGGACAACCTTAAGATTGTATGGCCTTTGGTTGTCTTCATTCTCAGTATTAACGTTGTACTTAAATTTTTTCCAATTTTTTTTGTTGATTCTCAGCGATTTCAAGAATACTTTTTTAAGGGTCTGTATAGATAGAGGACTTTGGACAATTATTGTCCTTATAGTTTGCCCATATTCTCCCATATTCTCGTACTTAACAACACGTATGATATTATTGATTTCGATTCTCCATAACTCAACATATACACGAAACACAAAATAAGTATGAATCGCGTACGAACACTAAAATATTCCCTAAATGGTTGTGTGTTTGCTTTTCTTCTGCTCTGTCTTTTTTGCTTATGTAATCTTTTTTCTTTTTTTGTAAATGCAACGATAACAAAGACTGTAAATTTTCTGTTATAAATATTTTTATAAAGTTATGAATATAAATGAGTAGCAGGCTTATGAATCAAACATATTTCGAATGGTATGAGTTTGATGTCAACGTTGTACGCATACTCATTGCAACCTGTACTTATAAATCAAAGTTGTAGAGAGTATGAATGAATCCGGGTAGTTAAATTTCAATATTATTGACTCACTTATATTCAAAATTTCATGAATGCTTATAGATAGCGAAAAAATGATTCATTGGTGATCTCTGAGCCTTATTATCCCTTATTGGCTTTCCAGATGCTGTAGCATGATTGTATAGTATATTTAAACAATATGTTATCAATACACTTGCAATTAGATTGTAATTAAAACCCTAAGGCAAGAAAAGTATTGTGCCAGAACCTTAAAATAAAGTGGAATACAGTATGTCGACATCAACTTTTATCAAAATTTCGATGCCAGTGTGTGCATCAATGATAGATAGAACTTAAATAAAACTTAACTCGTCAGCCACTTCAAATTCATTGTTAATATGATGACGAAATTAAATAATACAATAATACACGAGAATAATTAAAATCTAACAAGTGTAATACAAATATTATTTAATTTTTTTGTTTTATCATTTCAATTGTTGCTATTCAAGTGTATCGAAAGAAAGTATAGAATTTTTTTCTACTCTTTTGTTTATTTGTTTAAACAAATTTTTTTTTTGTATTGTTTTATTGTTTTTTTTTTTTTATCAATTTTTATTGTAAAATAAATTTAATATGTTGACATACTGTGACTACCATTGCCATGTAATTGATTCTTAACACTTGAAAAAATACAAAAATAAAAACAATAACAAAAATATACTTAAAATATGTGGAAAAACAAAACAAATAAAAAAAGAAAAAAAAAAAAAAATGAATATTTTAAAATTTGACCCATATTTTCAAATTTCCATAGCGCCAAACAATAAGAGAACTAGTGAGCGAAGTACATACATACATAAGTACGTACTACAGCTTTTACAAATATTATCCCCCCTACTAGTGTTGGTGGCAACGAAAACTAATAAAAAAAAAAGAGAAAAAAAACATTGACGACAACAAAATATAGTTGCTGCTGCATTTTGTGTAACCGTGTCACGCAGTCGTATTTACATTTTTTTCTTTTCTCTGTCACAGTGTTAGTAGTGTGATACTCTAATTCATATGGTTTTATGCACTGCTATCCCTCCCATCCTCCATTCATGCAACCATCCAACCATCCCAATAGTTTACACACATAGCGTAATACTGTCATGCTCACTTGTTGTTATTGCTGTTGTTTTTGTTGCCGTTATCGACTTGTATGGAAAATATGTTTCATGGGTCTGGGCGCTGTGTGTGTTTGGCGTTATTGGTTTGGCGTTGGTGATGAATGAACGGCGTTTTCGTTGGAGTTTGGTGGCAACAAGTTTTCACTAGTTCAATGCAATTTATTTGTTGTTTTTGTTTTTTTTTTTTTTATTATTATTTATTTGTAATTTTTTTTCTTCATATTATTTTCGATTAATTTTTATTCGTTTTTTTTTGTTTGTTTCTTTGTTTATTTTGCATATTTGCGGTGTTCCCTACATTTGGTTTTAGAGAGTGTGTCTTAGCACGACTATAAAAATGGAAATTTTTAATTGATATTTAATCATATATTTTTTGTTTGTTTGTTTGTGTGCATAATTAATTTTAGTTTTTTTATGTTAATTTTGACACTTTGTAAATTGAATAAAAATAATAATACAGCTGATGATTTTTTAATTAAAAATATTTTCTCCATTAAATTACATACGTATACTGATACATACCAATACTCGTATACAACGTATAAAAATTATGTTTTAATACTATGTTTCAAATGCTTCTGTCTGTTTTTCTTTTAAATATTGCTAATCAGCTAACTCTACAGGTCGCCTGGGTCTAGCAATCAAATTATGCCTCTGCTATACAGTGGCGACATCTCAAATAGCACGTTTCATAAATGGAGAAATTAATGATAATTTTCCTTCAATTGCTGCGAAAAAGTTATAAACTTTTATTATATTTAAACCACCTATATTGTTGTTAATTAATTAATAGTGATTCTATTTTTATTTTTTTGTTCATATATTTTTTTACATAATTTTTTAACAAAAAAAAAAGTTTTTTTTTGACGATAAATTAAGTAGCACACATGAGAGTGCATCTAAAATTTATTTAAAACTTAAGATTAATTCAAAATTTTTATTATGTTAAATAAATTTAAATTTGTTAATACTATCAGTACTTTGTAGGAAACCCGTTATTTTTAACAACAGCTGTGCATCGACGATGCATTGACTGAATCAGCGATTGGCATCTTTCTAAAGGGATGGAATACCATGCTTTTTGAATTTCAGTCCATAAAATGTTCAAATTTGTAGCATTAGAACGATCTATTCTCTTTTCAACATCGTGCCATAGATTCTCGATCGGATTTAAATCCGGAGATTGAGCTGGCCAAGGTACTATGTACATCAATTTTATTATCAGAAAACCACTTTTTAACGGACTTAGCCGTCTGTTTAGGATCATTATCCTGTACAAGCTTCCACTTTAGAGGCATTTCTTCCTCAACTTATGGCAACATTATATTCATTAAAATGTTTTTGTAATCTACTTATTCCATTATACCCTCTATTCGTGTTATAGGACCCACACCGTACCATGAGAAGCTTCCCAAAACAAGCACGCTTCCACCCCCCCGTGTGGTTTTTTGTTGTGTACCTTGGATCAAATTCTGTGTTTATATTTCGCCTTACGTATGACCTTCCATCCGAACCAAAGCGGTTAAACTTAGATTCGTCCGTGAAAAGTACATTATTCCAGTAAGAAAGTGGTTTTTCTAAATGGGCCTTGGCAAAATTAACTCGGTTTATTCGATTTTTGTTTTGGACACATGTGGTTTACGCCTGGCAATGCGCCCAAACAAGTTATTTTCTCGTAATCCGTTTTTTATTGTACTTGTGGATATGTTTAGTCCCAACTGTTGTTGAATTTTTTCCCGTATTCTTGGTGCAGTTAAAAAAGGATTACTTTTGCTCATTTTAACTATTAATTTATCTGTCCTTTGAGACGTTATTCTGGATCTTTTTCGTGTGATGCTTTCAAAAGATTGAGTTTTTTCATAATGTTTGATTGCGTTATACACTTTTTTTTCTCGAACAATCCAGTTTCTGTGATATTTCAGTAAATGTCAGGCCGTCCTTGCGGTATTGAAGGACAAATCTTCGAAAGCTTGGTTTAGCGTGTTGGCCACGCCCCATTCAATGAGAATAGTAATACTTTATATTTTAAATAATAAATTAGATAATAATGAGTTGTGTAGGAAATCCCAGTCAATTGTCGAGGTCTTAAATGGACAGAAATTGACAAAAATAAACGAAAATCTGAGTTACCAGCATGATTAAGACAAAAAATACCAACTTGAGCCTTTTGCCACTGTTAACATATTTAATCTAAATCCTTGAGAACCATAGCTTTTTGCAATAAAACCACGTATATTATGTAGGTGAAGATAAATTCAAATTTAAAAACCAAAAACGCAAACCCAAACTTTTAGCATCGCCACTTTTTCCCTTTAACAGGGCAAAATGTGCTATTAACACTGTTAACTGCGCTTTAGTCAGGATTACGAGATCTAGTTTCTCACACTACTTAAGTTGTGTGCGTTAATTTTTATACATGAGTGGCGGAACCTACAGTTTAAAGTAGATGACAGATTTTTGAAAACTTTTTCATGGCAATTTTCTTTTTACTCTCAGAGTTTTTGCCAGGAATCTGCTGAGAGGAAGCCGACGAAGAAATATTTTTTAATATTTCGTTTAGTTGGAGATGTGTGACCTGGGGGTTTGAACCGCGGCCTCACATCTAATAAGCCAACACACTACCTACTGGACCACGGCGACTAGATTGAATAATAGAAACAAATACCGTGTTATCCATTTCGTGGTTTCAAAAGTAAACGTAAATAAAACACATGAAAAATATTTTTTCATGATATTTCGTTTTTTATTGTAAAGTTTGAACGTTGACACATTATGTGAGAAAAACACTACATCATTTAAATGACCTCTACGCGAAGTGTTGCAAGCATTGATTCTTTTGAGGTAATTTTCGACCACTTTTTGACACATTGTATTGGGAGGTATCTCAGCCATAACTTGACGAATGTTGGTTTTTAAGTGCTCAAGAGTTGAAGGTTTATCTGCATAAACACGGTCTTTCGCGTAGCCCCACAAAAACAAAGTCTAATGGTGTCAAATCGCATGATCTTGGTGGCCAGTTGATATCGCCACGACAAGAAATTATGCGGCCAGGAAATGTCTCTTGCAATAAAGCCATATTCGCTCGAGTTGTGTGGCATGTGGCACTGTCTTGTTGAAACCACATATTCTCCAAGTCATATTCTTCAATAGCAGGCAAAAAAAAAATTCGGTTATCATATGACCATAACGCTCCGAATTGACAGTGACAGTCGTTCCTTCGTCGTTTTCGAAGAAGTAAGGTCCAATTACACCTTCGGACCAAAGAACTCACCAAACAGTGACTTTTTCTGGATGTAATGGACTCTCTTCAATTACTTGAGGATTCTCAGAACCCCAAATACGACAATTTTGTTTATTAACATACCCACCGAGTGTGAAATGTGCTTCATCGCTGAAGAAAATTTTGTTCGAAAAAGCACAATACATGGCTGTGGCAGAATCACCATTTTTATAGTAGGTTTTGATAATTTTTATGCGTTGTGTAATAGTTAAGCGATCCATTTTCGTCAATGTCAGACTTTCAACTGACAGATGTCGAATTCCAGTCCCATACTTTTGCAACCACGAAATGTATAGCCCTTTGTTTATTTACAGTGTTATATCGTCTAGTGAGAAACTAGGTCCATAATTCTGACTGAAGGATTGTAATGAACAATTATGTACTATGTGCAGTCAACCCTCCTATAACGCGGTGAGTGCGTACCGCGTTGTATAGAAACCGCACAATAAGAGACTCCGATTTAACCGTACAAACGTTCTATGGAAACCTTCTACCGCATTGTATGGAAACCGCGCTTAAGAAACTCGGAATTAGTATAAATCACATTATTCGTACCGCGTTATATGGAGACCAAGACAAGATAAATTATAAATTATTTTTATTGAATTAAAGAGTTCATATAAGGATTGATAAAAAAAATTAAACAAAACTAAATTAAAGGCTCTTTTCCAACAGAAATAAGAAAGATTTTTTTAAAATTATGTAACTTTTCAACATTCATCCTCACTATCAGATATGAGTTGCAGAAAATTTTGTAGAAAGACTTGGTCACCAACAAAACGTATGAACTGTGAAAGAGCTCTGAGATGTTGTTAAATGAAAACCGCGCTGTAAGAGTACCGCGTTATAGGAGAGCTGTCGCAATTTCAGCTCCGCTTTATATGGAAACCGCGTTCTGAGAATACCGCGTTATAGGAGGATTGACTGTACATATATCGTCTATTATTTAGAAGAAATTGTTATTAAGTTTAAAAAAGAAATAAAAAATCATACGGCATAATAAATGCCGTATAAAACGTAATTTTGGTTTACATTCAAGGTTTAGTTCCTTATTGTCTTAAGTGCATGGGGTAAGAAACATGGGGAATTTTTTATCTACAGTTCGATGCAAAAAGAAACCCGTTTATATCCATTTGGCCTTTCAATTTCTGAATGATTTATTTCTGTTTGAATATTCATTAATCGATTAATTGTTCATATACATAATTGCAAAAATCCTCAATGACAAGACAAAGAAACCAACTGGCACAATCGATAATTGAAAATATTTTGTAGATTTTAAGCATATCAAAAATTAAAATTTTTTATAACAGAAGGCATGTAATTTATTGTAAATTTTTTTTATTAAATTACACGGTGCGACAGTGAAAATACACCCGAGTAACTACATAGTCCACGTTGTTCAGTTAGTTGAGTAGAACTCAAAAATACCATTTTTATATTTCTCGAACCCTCCAAACTTGTTTTATTTGACAAAAACTGTTTTTTTTTTACTTTACGCACAAATTTCTGTATTATTCAAACATTTCTGACCCGATTTCCAAAATTTAAATCCTGTTGGAAAGGGGAGAGATGGACCTTTAAAACGATATACATATATCTATTATTCGACTTAATATGCTATGAGATTTGATGAGGTAAACTTGGAAAATTTGAATTTTTTTCATATTTTTTCAAGTTTGTCCATTCATAGTAGCAAATTTTAATAAAAAAATATAGAATAAGTGAAAATATTCTTAAAGTCTGTTCTCTTGTGAAGAGATTGAGTCATCATGTAATCAAATCGGACAAAAATTACCGTAGTTATTTTTTTAAAGAGTCTAACAGTCGAGTGATATTTTTTATATGTATATTTTTTCAAATGAACTTTTAGTTCAAAAATTTTCAGAATTTTTGATGGATATTGATTGTTTATCGGAAAATGTGTCAATTTCACGTTTGAGCGACCACCAGAAGTTGGCCAATGTTTGCGCAAAGAGAAATAATAATATTTACAAAAAACACAAATATTAGCCGATTTCTGGAAATCGTGCAAACGTGAAATTGACACATTTTCCGATAAACAATCAAGATCCATCAAAAATTCTGAAAATTTTTGAACTAAAAGTTCATTTGATGAGATGACATATACAAAAATTATCACTCGACTGTTGGACTCTTTAAATAATAACTACGGTAATTTTTTTCCGATTTGATCAAATGATGACTCAATCTCTTCACAAGAGAACAGACTTTAAGAATATTATCACTTATCCCATATTTTTTTATTAAAGTTTGCTACTATGAATGGACAAACTTGAAAAAATACGAAAAAAATTCGAATTTTCCAAGTTTGCCTCATCAAATCTCAAAGCATATTAAGTCGAATAACAGATATATGTATATCGTTTTAAAGGTCCATCTCTCCCCTCTCTAACAAGATTTAAATTTTGGAAATCGGGTCAGAAACGTTTGAGTAATCCAGAAATTTGTGCGTAAAGTAAAAAAAACAGTTTTTGTCAAATAAAAAATGTTTGGAGGGTTCGAGAAATATAAAAAAAATATTTTTGAGATCTACTCAACAAAACTCACAACCTACACTATGTCATTAGCCGGGTGTATTTAATTTTTTTTTATTTTGTCGCATAGTGTTATTAAATCACTTGTTTTAAATTTTATAATTTCAAGCAACAATTTCGAGTTCATACGCAGACACTGAATCAACAATAACTCGTTTCTTTTTTTCAAAATATTTTCTATGTGGCACACAATTAATTCGTTGTTGTTGTATAATTTTTTTTTATATTTCTTACGATTTTAATTTGATTTCTTGCCCTTCCATCCCATGACTGATTAAAAGAAAACTTTGCCTAAAAATGTTTTATTGCAGTTTCGATTTTTTCCCCCATTTTTTTTTTTTTTTTTTTACTGCAACTGATATGAGTCTTGCGACTTGAGCCTTAGAATGTAGGCGATCATATAACAGAATAGCCGCACATTTAATCACGCTTATTATGTGCAACGTTTTAAAAACTCATTTATTATGAAGTTATTGTAGGCAGAGTTGGTGTTAGTTGCAGCAGGTGAATTTCCTCAATTAATGTTAAAATGAATGCAAAAAATAAATGAAAACATAGTCACATGAGGGGAATTCGAAACGGGTGTAACATGTTCTTGTGTTTGAATTCAAAATATGGCATTGCTTTCATAGAATTTTAAAGAAAATTGTAAAATCATGATGTGGTTTTCTTTTTATTTTCTATAAAAAATTCCATTCCAACAACAACTTTGCAAACATTACTGTTTACTATAATTTAATACGTTTTAAATATAGGGTGATTATTTAAGAGCTATAGGAAAATTTTTCAAAAAAAAAAAACATAAAATTCAGAAAAATGCATGAAATCTTTATTTGAATCGATAGTACGGTCCATATAATTTAATGTTTGAAGATTATTTCATTTAAATGTTGACCGCGACTACGCCTCAAATGGTCCATCCGCTTAGTCCAATTTTGGCATACTCTTTCCAACATTTCGGCCGGTATCTCACGAATAAATGCTTCAATGTTGTCTTCCAATGCGTCAATTGAAGCGGGATTGTCTGTATAGACATGAGCTTTAACATATCCCCACAAAAAATAGTGTAAAGACGTTACGATTCGCAGCATCTTTGAAGAAGTACGGTCCAATGATGCCACCAGCCCATAAGCCGCACCAAACTGTGACTTTTTCTGGATGCACTGGTAGCTTTTGCAATGCTTCTGGCTGATCTTCACTCCAAAATCGCCAAAAATGAGCTTCGTCGCTGAACACAATTTTTCGATAAAGAAGTGGATCTTCGGCCAACTTTCCAAGAGCCCATTTTGCTAATAAAATTCAATGATTTGCAAGCGTTGTTCGTTTATAGTCCAAACTGAAGATGTTTGACAGTGAAACAAAACACGAAACGTGCGTGAGCTGTTTAAACCAGTGTTGCCAAAAAGATAATAGCTAAAAAATCACCCTTTAGTAGGCGTGGCATATAAATTTCCGTGTAGTTATTCATTTTTTTTTGTTTGAAATCGAAGGCTTTATTTAAAACAATTCCAAAGACAATTTAAATAAATATCCACAGTTTTGTTTTCCGATCAGGTTTCTGGCCCATAAAAATCTTTAGCTTTATTAGCAAGAATTGAGACAAACGACTTTCAAACTGGACAGTTGGCTTTGACCAGATATTATACTCTGACTATATAGGCGTTCCATAAATACCTTTAAACTAACCTTCTGGACAGTTATTATCGATTTGTTTGACATGATATTTCCTTGACCGGCTATTTCCTCTCAGCAGATTTCTGGCAAAAACTCTTGAGAGTAAATAAAAATCTGCCTTGAAAAAGTTTCTCAAAAATCTGTCGTTCGGAGTCGAGGTTAAAATGTAGGTCCCGCCACTCACGTATAAAATTAACGCACATAACATGAGTGCTGTGAGAAGCTAGGCCGTAATCCTGACTGAAGGGTTGTAATCATAGCTGCCAGATAATTAAAACATCAAATCGTCAAATATTAGAAAAAAAATCGTCAAAGACGTTCATGGAAATCGTAAAAATTATCGTCACAAAATCGGTATGAAAATTCAGTGTGATGTTCGCTAGAACCGACACATTTTTCAGTGCCTTAGCTTCTTAAGAGAGTGCAAGAAATACTTCACTTCATCTGATCTTCTTACTATGGAATACAACTCTCATTTATAGGCCGGTGCCTCAACTATCTATTTTGAGACTTCTCGACCGCGTACAAGAGAGGGCAAAGTTGCCCGTTAATGACGGTAGGCTATAGAACGCCATTGATTCATTGGAGCATCGTTGCATTGTGGTTTGTGTTTCACTGTTCTATCGCTATTATAACGGATTTTGCTCGAGCGAAATAAAGGACTTGTTCCCGAGAATCATGTATTCCTACGTAACACTCGCCTTTCTCGGCGAGCAAATACTTATGTGGTCGATTGGCCAGTGGATCGCACACTGCATTACAGACAAAATTCGTTCTCTAGTCGGACTATTCGTATGTCGAACTCCCATAGTGTAGAAGTTGTAATTTTTTGGCTTTTAAGGGATGAAAAAGATATAAGATACAGAAAAATCATCACTTTAATTTGCAATAGTAATGACTTCAAAGTAAATACAAAGCTTAAAGTGGCTTTTAATGTATTAAAGTAAGGAATATCATGTAAATTTTTAATTTGTAAAAATCGTCAAAATAAGAGCATAAATCGTCATTTCGTCAAAATGATATTTTTGGAGTTCAAAATCGTCAAATCTGACAGTAATGGTTGTAATGGCCAATTATTTATGTATGTACATATGTATTAAAACGGTAGCAAACTGAAAAAGTCAACAACTTTATGTTGGATGTATTGCCCGATTTATGTACATCAACACGGATACTTTTGATATGAACTTAAATACGGTTAGAAACATAAGGAACTTTTTATCTACAGTTCGATGCAAAAAAAAAAAACCCATCCATATTCATTTGGCCTTTCAATTTCTGAATGATTTATTTCTGTATGAATATTCATTAATCGATTAATTGTTCATATAATTGCAAAAATCTTCAATGGCAAGACAAAGAAACCAACTGGCACAATCGATAACACTATGCGACAAAATAAAAAAAATTAAATACACCCGGCTAATGACATAGTGTAGGTTGTGAGTTTTGTTGAGTAGATCACAAAAATATTTTTTTTATATTTCTCGAACCCTCCAAACTTTTTTATTTGACAAAAACTGTTTTTTTTTACCTTACGCACAAATTTCTGAATTATTCAAACATTTCTAACCCGATTTCCAAAATTTAAATCTTGTTAGAAAGGGGAGAAATGGACCTTTAAAACGGTATACACAAATATATTATTCGACTTAACATGCTATGAATTTTGATAGGGTAAAATTGGAAAATTCAAATTTTTTTCAAATTTTACTTAAAAAATATGAAATAAGTGATGACGACTGTTATACTATTTAAATAATAACTACCGTAATTTTTATCCAATTTTATCAAATGATGACTCAATCTCTTCACAAGAAAACAGACTTTAAGAATGTTATCACTTATCCTACATATGTTTATTAAAGTTTGCTACTATGAACGGACAAGCTTGAAAAAATATGAGAAAAATTCGAATTTTTCAATTTTACCTTATCAAAATTCATAGCATGTTAAGTCGAATAATAGATATGTGTATACCGTTTTAAAGGTCCATCTCTTCCCTTTCTAACAAGATTTAAATTTTAAAAATCGGGTCGGAAATCCAGAATCCAGAAATTTGTACGTAAAGTAAAAAAAAACAGTTTTTGTCAAATAAAACAAGTTTGGAGGGTTTTTGAGTTCTACTCAACTAACTGAACAACGTAGACTATGTCGTTACTCGGGTGTATTTTCACTGTCGCACCGTGTAATTGAAAAAATTTTCTAGATTTTATAATTTCGATCTCTATAAGCAAGCGTTACAAAAATTACAACTTTTTATAGCAGAAGGCATGTAATTTATTGTAAAATTTTAACGACTTCACAATGGTCGCCAATAAATCGAAGCAGAAACAGCAATATTGCTACAAAAAAAAACTAGTTAAAAGCGTTGAAAAAAGAAAAAAAAAAAAAGAAGAAATATTTCATATCTATGACAAGTTTTTTTCTTTCATGTTTTTGTTTTAATTTTCCAAATTTCCATTAGAGAAGTAAGTAACACAGGCTCTACACTGGTTACTACTGGTTATGCGAGTACTATAAGACAGTCTGCCTGCCGGTTTCCAAATGAATGGATGGATGGATGGTTGAATGGATGGGTGGTTTCTTTACCGACAACTGGCGATGATAGTTGTTGCAACTATTAACACATAATTTATTTAAACACACAACTTGTTGCAATAGCAAACGTTTTAGCCAAGCAAATAAAAAAAAAAAACCGTATGTGGTTAGAGTGGCAGAGATAACGCTTAAATGATTTCAGACTGGCACCCATTCATTTGAGTGCGTAATTGCAATAATTTTTTTCAAATTAAAATCGAAAGTAAACAAGTGGGTTTCTAACATTTTCACAATAACAACAACAACAACAACAACAGAAAAATGTCACGTTTATACTTGACATATGGATTTACATTTATGTACCTACATACTGTGAGCGTCAAAAGAAAATGTACAATTCAAAAAAATATACTATAATAAATTACCGTTAATTTTTTTTCAAATTATTTTATTGCCAGTTTTTAAAATTGAAACAAGAAGAAAAGAATTAGAACATTTTAGAAATATTATAAAATTTTTTCGGGCGCTCTCATTAAGTGGAAAAACTTGAGTTGAGATTGTTAGAATTTTATCCATAGTGTACACTTTCTTTTGACGCTCACTGTATATAACCGGCTCAATTCAATTGGTTTCACATCCGCTGACAGGCTGACAAGTGATTTTGACAACATGAGCGCATTCAAAAGCTTAAAACAAAAATTATACTGAGGAGGATTTTTTTTTTTTATTTTCTTAATTAAATTATAAGGCGTACTCGTAATAAAAAGATACGCAACCTGCGTTTGATCAAACCGAATTGAAAATAAAATAAAAAAAAATTGTATTAAAAACTGATCGCAAGATTTTTCCCAGTATATGTAGTTCGATAATGCGTTCAAAAAAGGCACCAACTAAGGGAAAGTATATCCATACATATTTCACATCAATAGAGGCACAAATGAGAGTTTACGTTTTGGCTACCGTAATAGACAAGAACACCCGTAATTTTTTTTTTTTTTTCGAACGTCCCGGCCACACTCTAACCCACCCTCACCCGACCGCGGAGGGCTCTTCCCCATTACGTAGGGACACGTAACACTACAGTCCGGACTGTAGCGGGTAAAGGAAAATTAATGGCAACGGGAACATAAAACAGCTACAGAACTTAATCACAAGCTGAATAAAGTAACAATAAACTACGTAAGACAAGAACGAAAATACATTTTTATATAATAACTAGCTGACCCGACAGACGTTGTCCTGTCCAAATTAGAAAAAATGTTTGTGTTCGATTTGTGAATTTGTGAGAAGCTGTTTGAATTGTGTAAAAATAGTGAAAAAGAGAAAAACCACGTACTTTTAAATGATAATTTTTATTTATGTAGGTTTGAGGTGTGTTTAAATTACATTTGATTTGAAAGTATGTACAATATGGTGTTATATTTACATTTTGATTGAAAGATCGATGTTCAGGAACCAATTAAAATAAAGAAATACTTTTTTCTGTTGCCATTACAAAGACGTGGTTGGTTTATGTTTCGTAACATTATGATTACCGATCCGACTTTCAGTTGGAGATTGTGAGGCGGTAATCCGGGTAATTCCAGCGAGTTTAAAAACTCGGTTGGATAGTTGACAACATCATTTTGGGAAGTAACGGAATCCAACGATTTGTACGTCATCAATTCGACAGCAATTTCACTTTGAATCTTAAAATTCAATTCGTCGACATCAATGTTTTTCGCAGCCAATATAGCACGTTCGCTCAACCAATCATGATTTTTGTAATTTTGTGCAATGTTTGGAAATACCTTTCGGATTAGTTCGGATTTTGATTCGGTGAACTGACAGAAACCGGGGGGAAATTGAATGCAACCGGTCGAAATGTCAACCGGGATTTTGCCGTTGCCAATGTCCAGCAATTGTTTGGAAAATACTTCTCCAGATTGATCGTTCTGCAGCTCGACACGCATGTTCACAGTCAATTTGAGTTTCTTGACGTGTTTCCGCAAAACGGACGACTTCAAACATGCATTAAGTTCATCGGCTGGCGTTGACCGTGGAATCACTGGCAATGTTTGCCGAAAATCCCCTGCCAACAGAATCATCGCACCACCAAAACGGCTTTGATTGTTTCGTAAATCTTGCAAAGTTTTTTACCCGACGATTTAATAAAAGTGGGCGAATAAGTGGGAGTATCAGTGGGCGTGGACAATTTTTCTTTCTGTAAGTAACTTTTGTAAACTATTGAGAACATTTTAAAAAAATAAGACAAATCCGTCCAAACGTTCCAAGATTTTAGATAAATCGAAAAAAGTGGGCGTGGTCAATTATTATTTCAGTAAAACTTAAAATTTGATTACTACGAACATGTTTTAAAAAATTTAGCCAAATCGGTGCAGCCGTTTTCCGATTTTAGATAAATCGAAAAAAGTGGGCGTAAAAGTGGGCGTGGTAAATTTTTCTTTCAGTAAAAACTTAAATTAGATTACTTCGACCATTTAAATAAAAGATTAACCATATCGGTGCAGCCATTTTCCGATTTTATATAAACCGAAAAAAGTGGGCGTGGTCAATTTTTCTTTCCGTAAAAACCTAAGTTGGACTATGACGAACATTTCAGTAAAAAAATTGTCCAAATCGGTCTAGCCGTTCTCAACTGATGCAATTACCAACGAACGACAATTGATTTTTATTTATATAGATTTACAAATTAATGCTAGCATATAAGCTACGTTTAATATTACAAACATTACAATTAAAATCAATAAAATCATAATATAAATTAAAATCATTACATAATCTACGAAAAGGAAAATAATGAGCGTATCACATATAAAAATGCCAAGAAAAAGGTTCTTAAAAAGTTCTGAACATTATGGAACGCTCTCCTATGCAATGTATTGCTCCTTTTTTTTTTTGCAAAATTCTTGATTGCGACTAGTATTGTCCATAACATTACTGTAAAGGCAGCAATTTACCACAAACCGTAGTTTTAAACCAATGTTCGATACATACAGTGAACTCGCAATAACGTGAACTAATTTTTACCAAGGCAGTTCACATTTTCGAGTTTGTTCACGTTATCGAATACCCAAATTTAAAACAAAAAATGACCCTATTTAATATGAAAAATGATATTTTAATAAGTAAAAAATCATCGTTGTCATCTTTGTCCGAAACTAAATTTAAAATACTTTTTCAGCAATTGTTTAAAAATTGTTACGAAAATTTTACTCAATGCTGAGTCCATCTATAGTTAACATCTTAATAGAATTTAGCAATTCTGTTTGTTTTCCAGCCACTAATGCCAAGAGACTGTTTCTATAATACAGTTTTGTTATTTTAAAAACATTCTGGTCCATGGTCTAAATTAACGATGTGACGTAGGGTGGCAAAAAAATTGCACAAATGAATCCGTCATCAGAAATCAATTTGGATTCAGCCGAATGTGAAGGGGCATTGTCTATTAACAGAAGGGCGTTTACCGGTAGACCCTTTTTAGTCAAGAACTCAGTAACTTAAGGCCAAAAATTATAACAAAGTTTTTAGTTTTAAATTTGTCAGTTAAAGTCTACCTCTTTAACAAAACATTGATGAAAACAGTCATAAAAAATTTTACATGTCATCCATGCTTGGACTTGGAGAATTTGTAATTCACTGGACAAGTAAAGTTTTTGAAACTTCGTGGATTTTTAGATTTCCCAATTACCAGTAAATTAAGTTAAGTTTGTAAGTCCCCGACGCATTTGAACAGCCCATGAAAGTTAATCGTTGTTTCTCCATCTTTGCGCCTGGAGCACTTTTCTCCTGTGAAGACAAATATGTTTTATATGGCAACTGCTTCCAATATAAACCGGATTCATCAGCATTATAAGGCTGATCTTCACAAAGAGAGATTTCTTACATTTTTGCTTTTAACTTTTTCTTAAGTGGGTCAACATGTTGCAGCTGCGCGGAAAGCTTTTCTCCGGAAATTTCAAGAAGACGAACACCAAACCTTTGTTTAAATTTTTGAAGCCATCCGTCACTGGTGTTAAAACCACGACCATTTTCTTTAATTTGATCGTGAATTTCTAAAGATTTCACAATTTAAAAACCGATTAAAAAAAAAAAACAAAATATAAAAAAAGTGTTCACGTTTAAGAACTTTCAGATTTTGTTCACGTTTTAGAATACTCTGTGGAAAAATAAATTTGTTCACGTTTCTGAGACGTTCACACCTACGAGTGTTCACGTTTTCGCGAGTTCACTGTACATACATAATTGGTCATTACAAGCCTTCAGTCAGGATTACTACCTAGCTTCTCACATCACTTATGTTGTGTGTTTTAATTTTATACATGAGTGACGGGACCTACAGTTTAAAGTCGATTCCGAACGACAGAATTTTGAGAAACTTTTCAGTGCAATTTTTATTTCACTCTCAGAGTTTTTGCCAGAAATCTGTTGAGAGGAAGCCGCCGAAGAAATATTTTTCCATATTTCGTTTTGATTTTTGATGTCTAACTTGGGGTTTGAACCAGAGCTCAGCAATGAATCGTTTTTTCGCTACTCATAAGTACTCATGAAATTTTGAGTATGAGTGAGTAAACAGTATTGAAATTCAACTACTCTGATTCATTCGTATTCACTACACAACGTTGATTTATAAGTACAGGTTGCAATGAGTATGAGTACAACGTTGACATCAAACTAACAACATTCGATTCATTGTTTGATTCATACGCCTACTCATTCAGAATTCCTAAATTTAGAAAAATTCTTATAATACTTATAAATGCTTCGAGTGACTCGAATCATTCATCAAAATTTACAGTCTTAGTTGTTGTTGCATTTACAAAAGAAGAAAAAAGAAAAGACAGCAAGCAAAGGAAACACACAACCTTCTAGCGAGTATTGTGGTGTTCGTATTCGAATCATACTTATTTTGTGCTTCGTGTATACGTTAAGTCATGGAGAGTCGAAATCAACAACATCGTGCGTATTGTTAAGTATGAGTACGATGAGTATTTAAAACTTTGAATATGAGTAGAGGTTCGATGATATTAAAATAAGTATGAATGCGTATAATGACTCGAATCTACTCATCGTTTTGAATACTCATTGCTGATCTCTGGTTTGAACCGTGGTCTTACGGCTAATAAGTATCAAACCCAGTGAATTTATTCCCGTTTATATTCTTTATTGCCATTTTGGGATTGTACTTCATTCCCGGTAAAAACAATAATTTCTATCTAATATATAAAATTCTCGTGTCACGGTGTTAGTGGTTAAACTCCTCCGAAATGGATCGACCGATTTTCATGAAATTTTGTATGCATATCGGGTAGGTCTGAGAATCGGACAACCTCTATTTTTCATATGCCTAAATGTTAAGAGGGTGTGGCAAATCGTTAAAATTTAATAATTAGGTACATATTAATCGTAGACGAAAAAAATTTGGTGGTTAAGTTCGTAGAGTCGATATCGACAAACTCACCAAAAATGGGCGTGGCAACCCTCCCCCTTCAAGTGATACCTATAACTCTTAAACTACTGAACCGATTTTAACCATTCTTTTTTTGTTCGAAAGCTTATCAGGTTTAGATGTTTTAAAAAAAATTCGATATAGCAAAAAGTAGGCGTGGCAAACCTTTAAAATTTAATATTTAGGGACATAGTGATCGTAGACGAATGCAATTTGGTGGGTAAGTTCGTATAGTCGATATCGACAAACTCAAAAAAAAATGGGCGTGGCAACCCTCCCCCTTTAAAATATACATTACATGTATGTCTGTTAGTTTTTGTTTTGGAGTGAGTACAACAACTACAACTCCTTCAGCGCTACCCATGATTCGGATCTCTTATTGTTATTCTTTGTATGCCTCACCTAAATAACGTACCGACTTCGATTAAATTTTGAACTAGATAGATACATCCACACACTTATAGTAAGTTAGTTATTTTTATATAACTGTTTTATGCAGCGTATTACAATAAATATATAATGTGACCTGTTTTGGGCAATAAAAAAAATCAATTTTGGGCGGGACGAAGTTCGACGGGTCAGCTAGTAATTCTATATAATAATATAATGCTATAATTTCTTGCAACACTGTTAATTTATTTTTGCATTTCGCAAGAATTTTTGTTTAAAATTTATTTGAAATTTCTAAAACAAAGTAATAGTATTTGTTGTTATTGCAGTTGTAGTTTGTAAAATTATTACCTGTCACAGAATATTGGAGGCATTAATTTTTAAAGAGAGTCTTAGTGTGTCTATCATAAAAACATAAACAATAAAATGTAAAAACATACGTACAATGTATGCATGAGTGTATTTGCATTTGACTTCTCTTCAATTTTCTTTTTTCCTTTTTACCTACCTCAAGCAACTGAACTGAACCCTCCTAATCTTATCCACTAATGCTTCAGGTTCTATTTTTTCTCTTCCTTTTTTTGCAATACTCGTAATAATAATACTCGTAACAATAATACTGATTAAAAATTTCCTACTTTTTGACCTGTTGTAGGTTTAACTGCCGAGTGAATAAAATTTCCTTGTATTATACTAGGTGTTAAACGTATATTTGCTCACTTTAGATACCTTCATGCAGGATATTATGAGAATTTTTGTGTTCCTTTTTCTATTTTCCATTTCCCTTTATCAGCAGTTTTTTCTTTGTCTTCTCTGCAAGTGCCACGAGTTTTAAAAACACTTAAAAATTTACGTGAATTCATGTGTCTTTGATTGGTTTGAGGTAAACTGTTCTTAAGATTTTCGTCATTTTCAGTTTTTTTGCGTTTTTCTTTTGGAACGGTTGTGTTGTGTTAACAAATAAAAAAAAATAAAAAAAATTAAAATTACTTCGGTGAATACATTCCAAATATTTAAGTGAAGTAAAAAAATTCAAAATTTTATTAATTCTGAAAAAATATTTTGAATAAAAAGTTTAGTTTTATTTTTTCAAGTGAATTTAAGAAAAGTTCTTTCAAAATCTAAAAAAGTGTAATTATAGCCTGTCTTTGGAAATTTCAAATATTGCATAAAAGTGAGTGCTAATTAAAAAAAAATTGCAGATTTTCTATACACTTTAAAAATACACCTATCCCCCGCTTTACACGGAAGATAGGTTCCATAAAAAACCGTGTAACTCGAAAAATTCACTCTTATATGCAAAAATCTTGCTAAACGAAAATCACTATAAAAAAGCCCTTTTTGCCAGTTTTTAATATGATGAATAACAAACACATTTTTATAAATTATAGATTTTGTAAAAAATAATTCTGTTATTTGCTCACCTTGAATAAATTTACGCTATCAATTATATATAAACACTAATTAAAAACAAAAGTTTAAAAACAATGATGCTCTTTGTTTTGGTATTTCAAACAAACTAGCTTATGCACTCATAAAATTTAGTTTTGATCATAAAACGGGGAGTTCCCATCTTATCTATTTCCATCATAGGCATAGACTACTAAGAATTCGTAACTGTAACATACATTTTGTAGTGTTGTATTTTGACAGTTAAACAATGAAAATGTTATTGTAGATATAAGCAAATTATAGTTTAGTGTTTATAATTTCGTGTAAATGCAAAATTAATAAATTTCGTTAAAAAAATTTTTATTTTCAAAAACCGTGTAAAATCGAAAACGTGTAAAACGAATACCGTGTAAAACGGGGGATAGGTGTAATTGTTTTTAATTCAAATAAAAAAAATTATAGGCAATCTACATACTTGTCTACACTATATACACTGAGCGTCAAAAGAAATTGTACATTAAAAAGAATATATATGTACATTATAAATTACTGTTATTTCTAAGGGGTGATTTTTTAAGAGCTATAGGAAAATTTTTCAAAAAAAAAAAAAACACATAAAATTCAGAAAAATGCATGAAATCTTTTTTTTTTTTTTTGAATCGATAGTACGGTCCATATATAATTTAATGTTTGAAGATTATTCCATGCAAATGTTGACCGCGACTGCGCCTCAAATGGTCCATCCGCTTAGTCCAATTTTGGCATACTCTTTCCAACATTTTGGCCGGTATCTCACGAATAAATGCTTCAATGTTGTCTTCCAATGCGTCAATTGAAGCGGGCTTGTCTGTATAGACATGAACTTTAACATTGCCCCACAAAAAATAGTCTAAAGGCGTTAAATCGCACGATCTAGGCGGCCAATTGACCGGTCCCGAACGTGAAATAAAATGTTCACCGAACTCGCCTCTCAATAAGTCCATTGTTACGCGTGCTGTGTGGCATGTGGCACCGTCTTGTTGAAACCACATGTCATGCAAGTCAAGCTCTTGCATTTTGGGCAAAAAAAAAGTTGGATATCATCTCACGGTAGCGCTCACCATTCACAGTTACGTTACGATTCGCAGCATCTTTGAAGAAGTACGGTATAATGATGCCAAATTCAATGATTTACAAGCGTTGTTCGTTTGTAAGACGATTCATGGTTAAATTATAGACCAAACTTTTTTTTTTCACACATTTGGAACAGAAAACATTTTCTTTCTGTTAACAGAAAAAATTTTGCTCTGTTAATTTTCTGTTAACAGAAAAAATTTTGATCTGTTAACGCCAAATGTGTCGCTGCTAAAATTTATGGATTGCGTCTTGGATTTTCAAATTCGAATCTATCTTCACACACATTGTACGGTTTTACTGAAGACCTTTTAGTTAAGATTGAAGTACTTATACTTTTAACTACGACTACCCATGCAACATTGCGGATGTTGAGAAGTAGTAGAGTAGACTTGAGTTTTTCTTTTAAACTATTTTCTGCTTATACTTCTGGATACTGTGAACATTATTTCTTTTAAGATCCTGTACTGTGAATTCGATAAGAGTCGACAGAATTGGCTGGTTTTGTGTCAGACATAAAAAATGTATGGCGAAGCCACAATGTGGATGGACAATTGACGAGCTCCGATTGCAACCTAATCAATTTTGTACATATTTCTTCTGCATACGTGCATACGACTTAATCCAGATATCAGATCCTGATAGTTAACAATAAAAGTAAAGTATGAGGTTTATATGAAACTCTCAACTGTGCTTAGAACATCCACTTCAACGCACTTTTGCTTTGCATACTGTTCAGTTTTTGTTTATTTTTTTGTCATAGATTTGAGCTCTTTCAGCTACGCAATCGTTATCAGCTGAATCCTAAACAAACTTCATTTATCAATGAGTGTATTCAGTAAGAAATTGATTTTTTTTTTCTTATCCCTTAGGTAGTAAAATAATGTTACGAAAATGAAAAATCTAGAACTCTGTTACAAAGATCTGCCGAACAATTGTTGTTGTTTATGCAAAGTTACACCCTTTGCAGTCATACAGACGAATGACAAACAAAGCAATTGTTGTTGTTTACATTAAGTTGTGAACAGTGGCACACAGAATTGTGCGAATAATAAAGAATTTTAATTGAAATTAAACGCAAATTTATTTTTATTTTATTTGCAATCTACGAGCTCATATTTTAAACGTTCTTAAAATGTTAATACGTAACAATATGTATCCGTGGATAGGCATATCTGTATGTGTATGTCGTTGTTCCAAACGAATGCTGATTTTATTTTAAAGTTATAATCGATAATGTTTCAAATTATCAATCAAAAATATTTGTTTAATCATTTAAAAGATATGATATCGCTGAGAGTGTCAAGGGCCCAGGTTAATTATTACTAAACTGTTCTTAAATTTCCTCATTTCATTTGAATTTATTTACAAGTTTTCTTTTAACATGAAATAGAAAGCATAAATTGTTTAAGTAACCACCACGATCCGCTTTTTTCCTCTCTTTTCTTTCCAATATTTGTTGTAATGTCTTTCCATGACCTGGCCGGCCTATTATGATGTGTATTTATCTCTGCATATCATGAGATTCACTTTATTATTCCGTTTATCGCATTGCATTTCATTCACTTAAAATTTTCCATTTAATTTCGTTTTAATATTTTGCTTTTTTTTCTTTTTCATAATCTTTAATACAGAAATCGTGACCGTGCACTTCACAATTTGATGAGAAATTTGTTTTTTTTTCTTGTATGATTTTCGTTTTGAAAATATTTTCTTTGTTTATGAAACTTTACACTTTTCTTTGCGATCAGAATGCAATCACAAAAGAAATTCATAAAAAATAGCGGGAAATTTTATTAAATCATAGATTATATAAACTTGTTTTTTTTTTAAATTAAATATAGAGGTTAGGAAGTTTACGGAACAATATTTTATTTCAGCCTCTATTTGCTGACAACTTTTCCGCCATGCATTGTTACATTAGCTTTAATGCAAGTGGCTATTATATAACCTTCACTCTGCGTCGAAATATATACCATAATTGGTCCAAACTTCATGACAAATCTTTTGAAAAAGAGCAACTGATGGTACCTGATCCTAAACATACCAAATAAAAAAAAAAAAACATTTTTGAACGTCAATCCGCGCTTTTTCTCTGTATGCTCTGGCTCACCGCAATTCGGTCACGACTGTTTTCGATTGTTGTTGGCCCATTTTTGTTACCAGTACCACCACCAATGGTATGTGCTTCAGAAGGCAGTCAATTTTTTCAGCATTAACTCTAAAGTTTGACCTTAAAGAGTTTATGTGTGTGAAGAGAAATTTGAAGTTGAAAATCCAAGACGCAATCCATAATTTTTAGCAGAGCCACATTTGGCGTTAACAGAGCAAAATTTCCTCTTAACAGAACAAAATTTGCCCTTAACAGAGCACTGTTAGCTATTTAACACTATCCACCTAAACAAGCTCACTTGTTTTGGAGTTAATTTTGGGAAATACTATAGGTCTATATGCAAAGGAAGTTTCCAAGGTTTCCAATCAACAACATAGTCACATATAAAGTGATATGGTATTAAGAAAATTGGCTTTCAAAATATAAATTTTTTGCTTGAAAATTCTTTAGAAGGCCAGTGGCCATTTTGAAACATATATGAAATAGCACACCTACCCGACTATATGCAAATGGTAGTCCAGAGGGTCCACTTTCGAACCGTAGTATATCTAATATATAAAATTCTCGTGTCACGGTGTTAGTGGTTAAACTGCTCCGAAATGGATCGACCGATTTTCATGAAATTTTGTGTGCATATCGGGTAGATCTGAGAATCGGACAACATCTATTTTTCATATTCCTAAATGTTAAGAGGGCGTGGCAAATCGTTAAAATTTAATATTTAGGTACATATTGATCGTAGACGAATAAAACTTGGTGGGTAAGTTCGTAGAGTCGATATCGACCAAAAATGGGCGTGACAACCCTCCCCCTTCAAGTGCTACCTATAACTCTTAAACTACTGAACCGATTTTAACCATTCTTTTTTTTTCGAAAGCTTTTCAGGTTAAGATGGTTTAAAAAAAAGTAGGCGTGGCAAATCTTTAAAATTGAATATTTGGGGACATAGTGATCGTAGACCAATAAAATTTGGTGGGTAATTTCGTACAGTCGATATCGACAAACTCACCAAAAATGGGCGTGGTAACCCTCCCTCTTTAAGAGATACCTATAAGTCGGCTAATTCGATGGTTTATAACTACATATGTACATATATAACATGTATGTCTGTTAGTTTTTGCTTTGGAGCGACTACAACAACTACAACTTCGTCAGCGCTACCCATGATTCGGACCTCTTATTACCATTCTTTGTATGCCGCACCTAAATACGTACCGACTCTGATTAAATTTTGAACTAGATAGATCTGCGAGACGAAGTTCGCCGGGTCAGCTAGTATTTTATATATTTCAACACTTTTATTCACAAATAATAACGATCATAATGAGAATAAATTTTATGTCAATAGTCTGCAATAATTGCAAAGTACAAGACTAATCTCCTTATTGCCACTGTTAAACAGTCAACCGTACTCTGTTAATAGCAAAGTTTATCCTGTTAGAGGAAAGAAGTGGCGCTGCTAAAAGTGTGGGTTTCCGTCCTTGGTTTTTAAATTCGACTTTATCTTCACACACATAAAGAGTGTTAGGGTCTGAGAAAAAGATTTTCAGTTTAATAAAGCTCTTATTTTACTCTTGCTACTCCAAATTTTGATACTTAATACTGCCGTCTTTTCTTGTTTTGGTACTCTTTTGTAGACATGTTTTCTCTGTGACAGAAGTCGCCGTAGTCTAGTAGGTAGTGTGTTGGCTTATTAGACGTAAAGCCCTGGTTCGTATCCCAGGTTAGACATCAAAACGAAATATGGAAAAATATTTCTTCGGCGACTTCCTCTCACCAGATTTCTGGCAAAAACTCTGAGTGTGAAAAAAAAATTTGCCATGAAAAAGTTTCTCAAAAATCTGTCGTTCGGAGTCGACGTTAAATTGTAGGTCCCGCCACTCACGTATAAAATTAACGCACACAACATGTGTGGTGTGAAAAGCTATGACGTTGTACAATGGGTCAATTCGACTTCCAGGGAACTGTACTTGTCACAGTTGGCAAGTACACGTCCTCTAGCCTAACCTAACCTTTCCCTGTGACTGATCTATACTTCCTTCTTGACGGCTACATTGTTGTTTTATTTTCCAAACGATCATCAGATGCCCAAATGCCTGCTTTACAGGATTTACGCGATTTTCTACATCCATTATGTGGGATTTCGTAATCATTGTAATGCCACCTGAAAGCCAAAAGTTGGTTACGTCGCCTATTGATTTGAAACGCCTTGAATCTTTTGTTTATTCTTAACGCTTTCATTTTCCCTGTACTTATTTTTAAACACTCCGTGATTGTGGCTTTAATTACATCCTAAATAAAATTGCCATGAAAAGTTTCTCCAAAATCTGTCGTTCAGAGTCGACTTCAAACGGTAGGTCCCACCACTCATATATAAAATTAACACACACAACCTAAGTGGTATGAGAAACTAGGTCGTAATCCTGACTGAAGGGTTGTAGTGACCGAGTAACGAGCTGTCAAACTACTTACCGATCTTCCATGAGGACTAAGTTCAAATTAACTTTAAAGAGCAATAGAAATAAATCCAATCTTTCAAGACCACACCCTTACATGGCAATGCCCATTTCCTAAATATCTGTAGACCGTTCGTTCACGTGGTTGATGTGCGATTCTAATAAAAATCTCCGTAGTCTGAAGCCAAATTGTCAGGTACCAGTGTAGAATTGCTTCTTGAATTTTCAGTTAAATTTAAGAAGTTTATCCCAATCGTAATTAATTCGGTCAATAAGGATTATTTTCTCTACATGTTCGGCAATCAGGGGACTGAAGTTAAGAGGCCTACTCTACAGTTCAAGCACACAAAACACTCTTAGGAATGTAAAGATTACACTACAGATTCAGTGTTTCTATTACAAAACTTTTATTCACCCTTATTCTGGTTGTCGTCGTCTTGCGTCGACAGTTTAAAATTGGTATTCTGTTTGTCGTCATTGACAGTTATAGATGACTGTCGACACACATTTGGTACTCTGTGAGTCAATACGCCGTCGATATTGTGTTGTGTCGACTCTGATTTTATCGACATCATTTTTGGTAACGACGGCGACAGCGACGACGACGACGACAACCAGAATAAGGGTGATTGTTTTTAAATAATTTGTATGGTTACCATTCACATGTTATACTAAAAATGCCTTCCACACCGTGGGTAGGTGACAACTGTTATAATACTTGGTTGATTTGAAAGAAATTACATTTATTTTCCCATGAAAATTAAAAAATTACCGTTTAAAGCATAGACAGACACTAATCGTTAATTCTTTGTTTTTTTTTTCATTCTTCTCTTTCTTTTCATTCGCTTTTTGCAGAAATCTTATAGCCAAAAGTAAAAGTCATTCATCTATCGTTGCTGCCCCTCCACCTGGTGGTATAGCAATTGGCATTGGTCCGCAATTACCTCCATTAACGGGTGGTTTTATTAAATTGCGTCATGTAGAAACGACATCTGAGCAGCAACAGCAGCAACAGCAAAGACAAGACGAACAAAAAGAATTTTCATCGGCTATACACAGTAAAGCAAACGAAGTAGAAAAAGCAGAAACAGAAGAAGGGGACAAAAAGAAACATACACGAGAACAGCAAGAGGAAGTAAAACAACCCACTGCTTTACCGGCATTTTTACAAGGCGGCTTAAGGCGCAGTCAAACGCAAGTAAGTTTTTGTTTTGCGGGGATTTTTATTTGTTTTTAGAATAATTTAGAAAATATATTCATAAATATGTTTTCAATTCAAGGTCATGGGTCCCGATCAACGTTCCATATCTAAAACTGGCTCTATAGCCGATCGTTTGGCTGCTTTACAAAAAAGTGGTGAGGATGACTGGAAGAGACGCCTTTCCAAGCGTGATGATATCGATGAAATAAAACGTGAAAATCTTGTTAATGTAAGTACAATACAAACAATAACAATTCTGTTAATAATACAACACAAACCCACGCTTTATAATCACAAAATAATTCTCTCCGTTACTGTCCTTCCTTCGTTTTGAAGTATTTACTTTCGTTTTCCTTAATTATCTCAAATTACATTTAATTACGCACTTGTTGTTACAAAAAAAAACAATGAGAAAAAAAACTTTAAATTGCTGTTGTTATTGCTGTTGCACACTCCACACCCAGCGTGCGGTTTTCATTGAATGTGTTTCATTGTTATACTCACGCCTTGAGTTTTATAACAAATGTGCGGAAGAAGAGGGTTTTTATTGCTCATTTGTTTGTTTCTTTTTCTACTTACACTCTTCAAAACAAAAGGAGGGAGGGAGTCTGACTGATTGACTAATAATCTCTCTTTCTCTTGAAATTATATAATATTTAGTAAGTTTTCTTAGTTGTATTGTATGTTGATTTGTTGTATTTATTTGTTGTATTTATTTGTTTTTATTTTTCTTGCCATTGTTGTTGTTGTTTTTTTTTTTTTTTTAATTGTGCAAAAGTGTAAAAAATTGTAGGTTTTCCTCACGCGTGTCGTAATTTGAGTCATCATCAGCGCATATATTTTTTTTTTTTATTTTATTTTTAATATGTAAACACACATACTTATGTACATATGTATGCATGTGGTTGTTGTTGATTTTATATGTTTAAACATTTTTGTATTGTTTTACACAATTTTTCAAGATTTCCTTTATAATTAAAAAAAATTACAAAAGTGGCAATAATTCAAGCCCGCAACAAAATTAAATTCATTTATTCGTTGACAAATTTTTAGTTGTAACGGAAATATTTATTTAATAATACACCCATACTTCGCTTTGCGTCGTTTCGTTTTGCGTTTTTTCGACATTGCGTCGCTGCTGAATTAGTACTAATTTTCACTGTTCGTTGTTAGATTTTCGAAGTTGCGTTGTTTTGGGTTCAAGTTTTTTTTTTTCTTTTTTGAAATTTTTGAAATTTCCTTTTGTTTTTCTAAAAGGTGCCACGACTTTGTTTCTAATTGCGTCATGCTATCGAAACTTGAAGATTCCCTTTCTAACTGAAAATAATAAAGTTTTATTTTCACCTCGTTTTTCTAATTTTAGAGTTCAGTTTCAATTGGTTTGTTATAAGTTAAGTGAATTTTATATTTTATTTGAATGGAGTTTGTTTGTTTTTATATTTTTTTTTTGTTTGTTTTGTATGTATAGGGTGATTTTTTAAGAGCTATAGGAAAATTTTTCAAAAAAAAACACATAAAATTCAGAAAAATGCATGAAATCTTTATTTGAATCGATAGTACGGTCCATATAATTAAATGTTTGAAGATTATTTCATGCAAATGTTGACAGCGACTGCGCCTCAAATGGTCCATCCGCTTAGTCCAATTTTGGCATACTCTTTCCAACATTTCGGCCGGTATCTCACGAATAAATGCTTCAATGTTGTCTTCCAATGCGTCAATTGAAGCGGGCTTGTCTGTATAGACATGAGCTTTAACATAGCCCCACAAAAAATAGTCTAAAGGCGTTAAATCGCACGATCTAGGCGGCCAATTGACCGGTCCCGAACGTGAAATAAAATCGAACTCGCCTCTCAATAAGTCCATTGTTACGCGTGCTGTGTGGCATGTGGCACCGTCTTGTTGAAACCACATGTCATGCAAGTCAGGCTCTTGCATTTTGGGCAAAAAAAAAGTTGGATATCATCTCACGGTAGCGCTCACCATTCACAGTTACGTTACGATTCGCAGCATCTTTGAAGAAGTACGGTCCAATGATGCCAAATTCAATGATTTGCAAGCGTTGTTCGTTTGTAAGACGATTCATGATTAAATTATAGACCAAACTGAAGATGTTTGACAGTGAAACAAAACACGAAACGTGCGTGAGCTGTTTAAACCAGTGTTGCCAAAAAGATAATAGCTAAAAAATCACCCTTTAATAATTTTTTTTTATTATTTTTGTTTTTAAATGTTTACTTTGTTCAATTTTCTTTTCAAAAACTAGTATTTTCGTATCGCTGGAATCTTCGATCTTCACATGATTTTCTATAGAAAATCCTAATTCACTTTGCGTCATTTCAATTTGCGTCGTTTTTTTGGAACGTAACCACGACGTAAAGTGAGTTATGGGTGTACAACAGAGAGTTGTTCCATATTATCTAATAATTAGGACAGAAAATAAATTTTCCACTGCTATTGCTGTTGTCGTTTTTTAATTGAATTTTAAATACATTTTATAACTCTATTGCTGTTACAGTACAACACTAACTTTACTCAATTTTTAAGAGAAATTATTAAATTATACATAATATTTTGTCTTTGATCGTATGCATTTAATATGTGAGACTGGTAATATTTTGTTGAAATACTTAGCACTTCAGGGCCATCTAGTGTGATCCATTAGCTCGTATGCAAGTAATACATTTTACTAGAAATGTCTATTACAAAAATAATGCATTCCTTTTTCATTATTCATATTGTTACGTTCTTACCTTTGAAAAACGTTTAAAATATGAGCTCGTAGATGCAAACAAAATAAAAATAAATTTGTGTTTAGTTTTAATTAAAATTCTTTATTAGTCGCTTAATTCTTTGGGCCACTGTTCACAACTTTATGTAAACAACAACAATTGCTTTGTTTGTTATTCCTCTGTTTACAACCTTTTCATAAACAATAACAATCACTAAACAATTACACGACAGATCTTTGTAACGGAGATCTTTAAACCACGATGACTCTGTTCAAACGCACCGCGTCTTCACACAAAATTGACTGAACTTCACTAATTCAGTGGCCTGCTTTGCCTTGCCTTTTATATGCCAAGGTAAACAGTCTGATAAATAAATAAATAAAGGCGAATATTCGTGACTTCGTCTTCTCGCGATTTCTATAAATGTAAACATCGTTGTTTCATTATTGTTGTTTGTATATTTTGTTTACATTTATTCTTGTAGTGTTGTTTGTGTACCATTTCATTGTTTACCATTTTTTTATGCTGGTGTTTGTTGTTAGGCAGAGTTTTCTGGATATCAAAAATAGACAAGAGCATTTTACAGGGTAAAACAAGTTTACTTTTAATTAAAATTCTTTATTATTCCCTCGATTCTGTGTGCCACTGTTCACAACTTGATGTAACAACAACAATTGCTTCGTTTGGTATTCCTCTGTTTACACCCTTTGCATAAATAATAACAATTACTAGACAATTGGTCGATAGATCTTTGTAACGGAGATTTTCAAACCACGATTACTCTCTTCAAATTCACCACGTCTTCACCCAAGACTGACTGAACTTTTACTAACTCAGTCGCCTGCTTTGCCATGTCTTTTATATGGCAAAGTAAACAGTCTGATGAATGTTCTTGAAGGCGAATGTTTGTGGCTTCACCTTCTCGAGATCTCTATAAATGTAAACATCGTTGTTTCATAATTATTGTTTGTGTACTTTGTTTACATTTATTCTTGCAGTATTTGTTGTTGTATTTTTGTTTACTTGTTTACCATTTTTTTATTTTGGTGTTTGTTCGTATATTTTAGTTTACTTGTTTACCATTCTTTTATGCTGGTGTTTGTTGTTATATTACGCTGTGCGATCATTTGTAAACAGGTTTGTTTACTGGATTGTTTTGTTTTTGTTGCTTTTGTTTATAATTTTAATGCTAAGTGATATAAAAGCCAAACAACCCAGTATCTTGATTTTTCATTTTCGTAACAATATAT
Source organism: Sarcophaga caerulescens (assembly GCA_927399465.1). Lineage (NCBI taxonomy): Eukaryota > Metazoa > Arthropoda > Insecta > Diptera > Sarcophagidae > Sarcophaga > Sarcophaga caerulescens. The sequence goes on along the minus strand of OV656867.1, from coordinate 99,794,488 downwards.
TTTATGATAAATAAATTGTCATGGTCACTCCACAAGTTTAGTATACGTTACGAAATATTCTGTAACGGGGTCCATAATTAATTCAATATTTCAACTTCAATATTCTTACAAGATATTGTTTTATAAAAATACAATTTATTTATACGATTAACAATTAAACAATTTTGAATCGAGCAATGAATTTATGTTTCTTTAATGCAAAATCTTATAGTTTTCATACCATCTATCTTAGTTGTCATGGTATTTTACACAATAAACCTAAAAAATGATTAACGATTTACATTAAATAACAAAAATTTTACAATATTAAACAGAGCCTAAACTTGAACTGACCAGAAAGATAATTTCCATTAATGTTATTGCATCATTCATTCTTCAATTTGTATATTTACTAAGTATGCTATTTAAAATGAATTTTAAAAATAACGATTTTTCGATTTATTTAAATCAGTTATTATGCTGGCAATACTATCATCGAATTGCTAAGAGACATTATCATAATAAATATCACAACTTTTTGAAGTATTTTTTTTTTAGTATCACTGAAGGTAGTTTCTCTAGGCAATTTACAGTGAGTGATCTCTTAATGGTACAAGCATTACAATCAAAATTTTAAAGCATACGCTTAGGCTTTAAATAAAACTGTTTAGGTTTCTCAATAGTTTTGCTTTTTAAATTGGTTGCGTGTTCCGTTGTATTTAAACGGATTTCACTCTCAGCGTTGCCACAAAGAAAATTTTTCCCTACCAGTATTCTTACCAAAAAAAACCTACCAAAATTATTCCAATCCTACCAAAATTTTAATTTAAGTAATTAATTATAAATTATTCAGTATGAATGAAATTAACGTTTTATTGCTAAAATTAACAAACATTTCGTTGTTCCTTATGTAAACACAGTTATGTTAAACGTTAAGGTACGTTATAATAGGATTTCTAACTACATAAAGGGTCCGCCAAATAACTTTTTTTTTTTGAAAATACTTTAAAAAAAAGCTACTGAATATTTTCTCAAATTTCTTTTTTTATTTGAAAGTACAATCCTTCCGGTTAATAATGGAAAATAATTTCATTCAAATGGCTGCCTCGGCTGGCCATGCAGTAGCCGCCTACACGATCCATCCAATTTTTAAGCACATTATCGATTGTGTGCAGCTGTATTTCACCAATGGCTTCACGAATATTGTCCTTTAAAGCGTCAATTGTCTCTGGCTTGTCGGCGTAACACTTATCTTTGACGGCACCCCACAAATAATAGTCCAACGGTGTCAAATCGCAGCTCCGAGGTGGCCAAACGACATCAGCTCTGCGGCTGATAATGCGATCTTCAAAAACAGGGCGCAAAATATCGAGTGTAACTTCGGCTGTGTGGCACGTAGCGCCGTCCTGTTGAAACCAAATGTTGCCAATATCCTCCTCTTCAATTTTTGTGAACAAAAATTCGTTCAACATGGCCCGATAACGATCGCCATTGACTGTAACGGCCACTCCTTGCTCATTTTCGAAGAAAAATGGCCCAATTATGCCTCTGGACCAAAATCCGCACCAAACAGTGACTCGTTTTGGGTGCGTCGGCTTTTCAATGTATGCGTACGGATTTTCTGTGCCCCAAATGCGACAATTTTGCTTGTTTACATACCCGCCAAGATCAAAATGAGCTTCATCTGAATAGATGATTTTTTTTTTTGCCAAAATCGGCATCTTCTGTAAGTCGATCGCAGGCCCACTTAGCGAAGCGAAAACGCATTGGATGGTCAATTGGCTTCAACTCCTGAACCAATTGGACTTTGTATGCCGTCATACCAAAGTCTTTATGCAAAATTCGTCTCAATGATGTCTCCGAAATGTTCAATTGTTGAGAACGACGGTGACGCACACTTTCTGCCACAGCAGCAATATTCTCGGGTGTACGCACTGTTTTTGGCTTTTCACGCTTTGGTTTATCGATGCGGATGCCAGTTTCTTTCACTTTTTTCACAAGATAACGAACATACGGAGCTGACGGTGCTTCTCTTCTTCCAAAATCCGTACGCAAATTTTCGCACACATTCTGTAACATTACCATAATTTTCAAAGTAATGTCGCAATATTTCCCAGCGTTGTTCAAGCGTATACAGAACCATATTCGTTCAACGGCAGGATAAAACTAATTATCTGTCAAATCAGACATGAGCACTAGTTGAAAAAAAAAACGTTATATGGCGGACCCGATATTTTCTTACTTAAAAATTTTTTTTTTTTTAGACCTAAAAATAAATAATACTCCCAACTTTAAATCTTACAGATAGATATTAATTGTATTTTCTTACCGAAAAATAAATGAAATTTGGACAAACCAACCAAAACTACCCCAATCGTAGCATTTTTAACCTCTTCAGGGACGATTTTTTTATGGTGACAAAAAAATGTTTAAATTTTTTTTCTTTTTAAATTACAGTAGGACCTTGATTATCCGTGATGGTCGGGACCGGAAGCATTCTGTATAATCGATTTTCCCGGTTAATTGAGTACCAATTTTGACTAGTTTTTTAATAGATATTTTTATTAATTAATAAATGAATATGTATGTACATATTTATATAAAAACTAAATAATTCAAGGATTTTACGTATATACATGCATGTTTCAAAAATATAAAAAAAAATTATTTTGTCAGAAAACACTGAACAGTAGATAAGGATTTCGTATACTAAAGAGGGAATTCCCCTTTTTCGCTTGTATGTCCAAAATAATAGAAAAATTTTTTTGCTTATAATCACGGATAATAGAGGTAATCACGGTTAAACGATGCAGAAAAATTTAAGTCGATCCAAAATAAAATTAAGTCGATGAAAAAAAATTTCTTTTTCCATCCTGGATAATTGATGTTGCCGGATAATCGAATAACGGATAATCAAGGTCCTACTGTAATTAACTTTATTTTAATAGGAATTTAAAAATGCAAAAAAAAAAATGAAAATTCACAAAAAGGGATAACGTCCACATTTGTGGCCACTGAGCGTTAATGGTAATATATGTGTGAAATGCTTTCATACATTCCGGGCATATCAGGCATATATATTCTTAACATTTCTCACAAATGTAGAGAGTTCGTCTTACACAATTTTTGTCGTGACAACTGCAGGGATTTTTCAGTTCCTTGTATTTAGGATAATGACTTATACCGTCCAGTCTGATTCCAGGGTTAACTTTAGAGCAGCTGGTAGATTTTTTAGGTAGTGATGGTAAAACTTATTATATTAAATATATCTGATATTATTTTTTTCAAATATTAACGATTTCTTGATACAATCCAATAAAACAGATTGCCATAGAATTATTTCACATTTTTTTTAAGTACACAACTATGCATCGGAAATAATATCATCAGTGCAGACAAACGGTAAAATGTTTACTTCTCTTGTTAGAGGATTTGGTAGCCAATAAGTTATTATCAAGTTTTTGTTGTTTTTATTATTATTACAATTATAATTATAAAAAATTAAACGTCCACATATGTGGCCAAGGGCGTGAAGAGGTTAAATTAAAACTACCAATTTTTTGGTACAATTGGACCAAAACGGCAACGCTGTTTATGAATTCATTAAGAACACTTTTGTTTTGCTCCAAATTTCCTTTTAAATGGTTTATTAAATATGTTGTTATAAACATATAAAATTTTGTTAACGTAAAACTATAAATTATTCATAACATGGTGTGGCATCATGGTAATGAATAACAATTTAATTTGAAGCCTTTTATGGACATAGTATTTTTGTTTTGAATTGAAAATAACTTTCTTTAGCAATTATTTAAAAGCCTTTTGAATGTATTTTTTTACTTTTTTTTTAAAGCTTCTAAATTTATTTACTCAAGTAGTAATATAAATATTGATCTTTGCGAAGTATTTTCTTGTTATTAACGGTCATAAATTGTTTTTCAAAATAAAATCTTTTTCATTAGTTTCTTGAACTTTTAATCATTTTATTGATAACCGAAATAAAAAAGAGAAAAAGTCTTTTTAAGCCTTTTGCTCTTGCTTTTGCAAAATCATAATTTACGATATTGTGATCTTTTCTTTCTTTATTGTTTTTTATTTTTAGTCTTCTTCTTTTTTTAATGCCACACTCTACTTAATGTATTTATAATTGGCCAACAGCCAGACAGACAGACACCTTTTAAAAGGTACTTACTTGCTTACACAACTTAACAGAGTGTTAAATGTTTGTTCGGGGCACACTAAAGGAAATTAGTTTAAAGCCAACATGACTGTTCACATCTATTTTTTTACAGAAAACCTTAACAATAGTTTTCTATAAATTGTTGCCATTAAAATCTAATATATAAAATTCTCGTGTCACGGTGTTAGTGGTTAAACTCCTCCGATATGGATCGACCGATTTTCATGAAATTTTGTGTGCATATCGGGTAGGTCTGAGAATCGGACAACATCTATTTGTCATATCCCTAAATGTTAAGAGGGCGTGGCAAATCGTTAAAATTTAATATTTAGGTACATATTAATGGTAGACGAAAATGGGTACGTTCGTAGAGTCGATATCGACAATCCCACCAAAAATGGGCGTGGCAACCCTCCCCCTTCAAGTGATACCTATAACTCTTAAACTACTGAACCGATTTTAACCAATCCTTTTTTTGTTCGAAAGCTTATCAGGTTTAGATGGTTAAAAAAAAAATTCGATATAGCAAAAAGTAGGCGTGGCAAACCTTTAAAATTGAATATTTAGGTACATAGTTATCGTAGATGAATGCAATTTGGTGCGTAAGTTCGTATAGTCGATATCGACAAACTCACCAAAAATGGGCGTGGCAACCCTCCCCTTTTAAAAGATACCTATAAGTCGGCTAATTCGATGGTTTATAACTACATATGTACATGTATATAACATGTATGTCTGTTAGTTTTTGTTTTGGAGCGAGTACAACAACTACAACTACGTCAGCGCTACCCATGATTCGGACCTCTTATTGTTATTCTTTGTATACCTCACCTAAATAACGTACCGACTTCGATTAAATTTTGAACTAGATAGATAGATCCACACACTTATAGTAAGTTAGTTATTTTTATATAACTGTTTTATGCAGCGTATTACAATAAATATATAATGTGACCTGTTTTGGGCAATAAAAAAGTCGCCGTAGTCTAGTAGGTAGTGTGTTGGCTTTATTAGACTGAAGGCCCGAGTTCGAATCCCAGGTCAGACATCAAAACGAAAATATGAAAATATTTCTTCGGCGACTTCCTCTCAGCAGATTTCTGGCAAAAACTCTGAGAGTAAATAAAATTGCCATGAAAAGCTTCTCAAAATACTGTCGTTCGGAGTCGACTTTAAACTGTAGGTCCCGCCACTCATGTATAAAATTAACGCACACAACATAAGTGGTGTGAGAAGCTAGGTCGTAATCCTGACTGAAGGGTTGTAATGACCAATTATGTATGTATGTATGTATTACAATAAATATATAATGTGACCTGTTTTGGGCAATAAAAAAAATCAATTTTGGGCGGGACGAAGTTCGCCGGGTCAGCTAGTTGTTTTATAATATTTACTTGGGCTGTAATTAAATTCTTGCTACTATAATACCAAAGTAAATTAAACACTTTTTTTTACTTTTTGTTTCTTTATTTAATGACTTGAGATTTTGTAAAGACTTAAAACAAAAATGCAATTGTAGATACTTAAATTTCCAACCACCACTTTGTATGATTTTTTCTTTTGATTTCATTTTCATTGTTAGTTAGTCGTCTTTTTTTTTTTTTTTGTTTTTATAATTTTCCGCCAGCCCCATAATTATAAACATATTTTGTGGTTAAATTAGAAATATTTTATACAGTTTAAAAGCCGACTGGCAGTAACTGTCAGTAGTTTCCATAATTATATTGTACTTACAATTACTCTAGTTTTACTTTTTATTACATGAGTTTGTCTTTTCTTTTCTTTTCTCAACACTTTGCAAAAATAGGCTTCCGCTGTAATGCTTTTGGCATTTGGCCCACAATTATTGGATTCCATATGTCAAATGTTTTTGTTGAATAATGACTGAATGATGGTCAGTTAGTCAATTGTCTGGAGGCATAAATTTAAAATTTATTGCTTTAGTGCTTTTCGCTTTAATGGGTGACACTTTGAGGTCTTCCAAATAGTTGAGTAGAATAAATACGTGTTTGTTGTTTTCAAATTGAAAATATTGTTGTTTAAACAAAATTGAAAGAAATTTTGTGAAATTTTTATAAAAAGATGTAAAGTTTAAAAACATATTGTTACGAAAATGAAAAATTCTAGATACTGGTGTTTTGCTTTTACATCCTTTAACATTAAAATTATAAACAAAAGCTACAAAAACAAAACAATGAAATTGTTTACAAATTATCGCACTGCGTAATATAACAACAAACGCCAGCATAAAAAAATGGTAAACAAAAGTAAACAAAAATATAACAACAAACACCAACATAAAAGAATGGTAAATAAGTAAACAACAATACAACAACAAATACTGCAAGAATAAATGTAAACAAAGTAGAAAGTAGTAAGTAGTCTAGTAGGTAGCAGAGATCAGCAACGAGTATTCAAAACGATGAGTAGATTCGAGTCATACTTATTATTTCTGAGACTTATACGCATTCATACTTATTTTAATATGATACTCATACTACTCATACTCAAAGTTGGAAGTACTCGTCGTATTCATACTTAACAATATGCACGATGTTGTTGATTTCGACTCGTCTCTACTTAACATTTACACGAAGCACAAAATAAGTATGATTCGCGTACGAACACTATTATACTCACAAGAAGATTGTGTGTATGCTTTGCTTGTTGTCTTTGTCTTTCCTTTCTTCTTTGTTTGTATATGCAACAATAACAAAGGCTGTAAATTTTGATGAATGATTCGAGCCACTCGAATCACTTATAAGTATTATAAGTATTTTTCTAAATTTATGAATCAGAATGAGTAGGCGTATGAATCAAACACATTTCGAATGTTGTGAGTTTGATGTCAACGTTGTACTCATACTCATTGTAACCTATACTTATAAATCAATGCTGTAGTGACTACGAATGAATCAGAGTAGTTGAATTTCAATTCTGTTGATTCACTCATACTCAAAATTGCATGAGTGCTTATGAGTAGCGGAAAAACGATTCATTGCTGATGTCTGGTAGATAGTGTGTTGGCTTATTAGACGAAAGGCCCGAGTTCAAATCCCAGGTCAGACATCAAAACGAAAATATGAAAATATTTCTTTGGCGACTTCCTCTCAGCAGATTTCTGGCAAAAACTCTGAAAGTAAAAATTGCCATGAAAAGCTTTCTCAAAAATCTGTCGTTCGGAGTCGACTTTAAACTGTAGGTCCCGCCACTCATGTATAAAATTAACGCACACAACACGAGTGGTGTGAGAAGCTAGGACGTTGTACAATGAGTCAATTCGACCTCCGGGTACTGTACTTGTCACAGTTGACAAGTACACGTCCTCTAACCTAACCTAACTACACAAACAACAATAATAAAACAACGATGTTTACATTTATAGAGATCTCGAGAAGGTGAAGCCACAAACATTCGCCTTCCAGAACATTCATCAGACTGTTTACTTTGCCATATAAAAGGCATGGCAAAGCAGGCGACTGAGTTAGTAAAAGTTCAGTCAGTCTTGGGTGAAGACGTAGTGAGTTTGAGGAGATTTGAATATCTCCATTACAAAGATCTGTCGAACAATTGTCTAGTAATTGGTATTGTTTATGCAAATAGTGTAAACAAGGGAATAACAAACAAAGCAATTGTTGTTGTTTACATCAAGTTGTGAACAGTGGCATACAGAATTGTGCGAATAATAAAGAATTTTAATAAAAACTAAACACAAATTAATTTTTATTTTATTTGCAATCTATGAGCTCATATTTTAAATGTTTTTAAAATGTAAAAAACATAACAATATTTTATTATTTTCTAAAGCCCTGTTTTTAAGTCCCAAATTAAACATTCGAATTTACACTAAGACCGACTCGACATCCGATCAATTCAGAATCATTTTAAATTTTTATTTCAGTGTCCTTGTGTCCTGAAGTCGTCGTAGTCTAGTAGGGAGTGTGTTGGCTTATTAGACGTAAAGCCAGGGTTCGAGCCCCAGGCCAGACATCAAAACAAAACACAAAAAGTATTTCTTCGGCGATTTCCTCTCAGCAGATTTCTGGTAAAACTCTGACAATAAAACCAAACACATTTCTTCGGCAACTTCCTCTCAGCAGATTACTGGCAAAAACTCTGAGAGTAAAAATAAAATTGCCATGAAAAGTTTCTCAAAAAATCTGTCGTTCGGAGTCGACTTTAAAACTGTAGGTCCCGCCACTCATGTATAAAATTAACACACACAACATAAGTGGTGTGAGAAACTAGGTCAATAATCCTGACTGAAGGGTTGTAATGACCAATTATGTATGTATCCTTGTGTCCTTGATCCTTGTGTCAGTGAATGTAAGGGAAACAATTATTTTTCAATATCGACAAGAACAAATACAGCAATTTCTAGTATTCTAAACTATTTTTATAAACTTGTTCAATTCCTAGAATTTTGAATTTTCATTACCTATCCATTAATCAAATTTAATAAATTCAGAAAAAAAAAAGATTTCTTAACTGATGACCACAAGTGTTCGTTCATTAAGGCCATGAATTCGTTGTTTTTTTTTTTAGAAAAAAAATACATTTTCAAAGAACTTGAAATCCAAAGCAAAAGGATTCCTAAGAAAGAAATAAAATATATATAAAATAATAATAATAAATGATTGTTAATAACGAAGTAAAAGAACAACAACAAAAAAAGAAAAAAAAAATTATAATAAATGTAGGTTGTAATGATAGTCTACAATATATGAGTATAATGCCACGAAAGAAAGAGGGCCAACATAAAATTTGCAGCATGAAAAAAAAATGTTCTTTAAACGATTGTAACGCTGACGAGGCAGTTTGAATTAAAGAAGCTTGAAAACAAGACTATCCTTAGCCAGTTAGGCTTTTGATGGCGTTTTTACAAAATGAACTTTAACGAACGACGTCAATTCAAGTCAAACTCAAATCTAGTCGTGTAGTGTTCTCTTCAGTATTTTTTTTTTTTTGTTTTCGCTGTTCTTTCCTATTTGATAAAAAAATGTTTATACTGAACGAACTTCCAGGGAATAATTTATAACCACACACCAATAACGAGGAAACTTGTTAAACCAGCATCATCAGCAGTACGTTGTAATCGTCATCGTCATCATCATTATTATTATCATTGTCTACGACGTTGTCTTCATCAGAGGCAGAATACCAGCTCTGGCAGGAGTACTACTATCAGCAACAGTCGGCAACTGAAATTGAGAATAATTGTGCCACAAAAAAGGCCAAATTCACTAATGGTGTTTTCTTTTCTACAAAGAAAATGTCACCCTCTTACAAGGTGCATTAAAATAATTTTTGACCAACCCTGTTGTAATGTCATTTTTTATTTGAGAAGAACATAACACAAATATTAAGAAAGGGCATACCCCTGTGTTTACCACTTATTAAGAAAATGAATGAGGAAATGCCAATTTGTTCAAAGGTGTTGCCAGATCGCTAATTTTTCGACTTCATATTTTGCACGCTTTTTTTTATAACAAAAAAAAAAAAAAATATTTTAACACTGTTCTAACATTGAATGCAATTTTTTATATTGCTGCTGACCATGTAGCTTTAATAATGTAATATTTCCTTAAGATTACTCCACAAAACAATGAAAAAATTAAATTCAAATTGGATAACAATATCAGGCGACTTTTTTTAAATTTCATCTGGTAGCCCTATAAATAAACAAAAGTCATCTGCTTTACAGGGCATTAGCAGCACTCTCCATTTATACAGGACATAAAATGCAATGCCCTCCACCATTGGCAAGTGCGAATTATTTAGAATAAAACATACCACCCTTTTAGAGGGCGAAACATTTTTAAGAAACAAACGCAAAATTGCATTTTGCGTTAATAAAATGCACATTTTTTGGTAGAAAAGAAAACACCATAAGTATTCGGTAAAAATTAATCCAATTTTTATTATACGAATCCAATTGAAATATACCTTTCCCCTTTTTTTTGCATTTGTGGCAATTTCTCCTCCTTATTACCCTAATAATAATGACAGTAACCAGGAAGTATTTTAAGGCTCTTGTTTTTTTGGGTTTGCTTGCCTGAAGGTAGGGCGCTTTTAAGTTGTATTTGAAATTTTAGAATTTCTTCTTATATTCTATGAAAAACGAAGCGATACAAAAAAAAAACAAAAAGATCAGCGTGCATTTCTAACAAACCCTGGAATGAGTGTATAGAGTCGCGGCAAAATAGACTGGTAGTATTTTATCGCATTCAAAAAGATCTTGTTGCTTCAAGCAACAGAGAAAAGAACAAAAAAATTAAAAAAAATTAATTTTTTTTCGAAATTTGCAGCATCTGTAACTGCCATAGCATGTTTAACACATTTAGGATAATCATAGTTTCTTTAAACCATAAAATAATCAAATGATCTCATGCTATATGAATCTATTCAAAGTGATCTTATAATATGACATTTTTATAACATATTGTTACGTTTTTACCTTTTAAAAACGTTTAAAATATAAGCTCGTAGATTGCACATAAACTAAAAATAAATTTGTTTTAATTAAAATTCTGTATTATTCGCACAATTCTGTGTGCCACTCTTCACAACTTGATGTAAACAACAACAATTGCTTTTCTTTGCTATTCCTCTGTTTACACTCTTTGCATAAACAATAACAATTACTAGACTATTATTCGACAGATCTTTTTAACGGAGATCTTCAAACCACGATTACTCTCTTCAAAAACGCACCGCGTCCTTACACAAGACTGACTGATAGAGCTGCAAAACCATCGATAGTATCGATAGTTTTATTTTTAATGAACTATCGGTAGTTTTTTTTCGATAGCGATAGTATCGAAATTTAAGAGGCATTTTTTTATGCTGGTGTTTTGTTTTTGTAGCTTTTGTTTATAATTTTAATATTAAGCGATGTAAAAGCAAAACATTAGTGTCTAGATTTTTCATTTTCGTAACATCATTGCAATCTTAATGTTCATCAGCTTTATAGATAGAGGAAATGCATTTTCTTTTTAACTAACAGAATAGTTTGTGTCGAGGAAGTTTTCTTTTTTATTTTTGTTTTTATTTTTAAAAAGGGCACGTGAATATTCTTTTTGCTTGCGACTTTCAAAACAAAGTAAGCTGCCGTGGTCTATTAGGTAGTGTGTTGGCTTATTAGACGTGAGGCCTCGGTTCAAACCCCAGGTAAAGCATCTCCAGCTAAATGAAATACGACAAAATATTTCTTCGTCGACTTCCTCTCAGCAGATTTCTGGCAAAAACTTTGATAGTAAATAAAATTGCCATAAAAAGTTTCTCAAGAATCTATCTTTCGGAGTCGATTTTAAACTGTAGGTCCCACCATTCATGTAGAAAAATTAACGCACACAACATAAGTGGTGTGAGAAACTCGGTCGTAATCCTGACTAAAGGGTTGTAGTGACCAATTATGTATGTATTGTTACGTTTTTACCTTTTAAAAACTTTAAAAATATGAGTTCGTAGATTGCAAATAAAATAAAAATAAATCTGTGTTTAATTTTAAGTCAATTCTTTATTATAGGCACAACTCTTGTGCCACTGTTCGAACTTCTTCCACTTATACAACGATAACTTTCACAATATGTGCTTTTTTTCGTTATATTTCTCTGCCTACAACCTTTTTGTAAGCAACAACACTTATTAGTTATTCCTCTTTGCTCACAACCTTTTTTTTTTTGTAAGCACTACACTAACAACTGTGTTCTCAAACGCAACTTGTCTACACACAAGTCTGACCGAATTAAAGCTCGATAGATTTAATTCTCACACCGACGTGACGTCGTCTTACACGATTAAATTCAAACTTCGAGAATAACGTGTCTTCATACACGGCTGACTGAATTCTAACTGAATCATCGTTGCTCGCTTTATCTTGCCTTTTATATCACTGGATCAACAGTGTGATGAATGCCCTTGAAGGATGATAACGACCTTTGGGAACAATCCAAAAATGTAAACAACTTGTTTCCAATTTTGTTGTTCATGTATCTTGTTTACTTTCGTCCAGGCAGAGTTGTTGTTGTTTTGTTTGTTTGTCTTTCTGCTATATTTTTTATACACGGACGTTGTTGCTATATTTTTTTGTTTATTCATCGATCTTGTAAACAAGCCTGTTGTTTTTGTTGCTATATGTTTACTCATTCGTTGATCACGTGAACAACTGCATTGTTTTGTTTTTGGAGCTTTTGTTTATCATTTTATGTGTGATCAAGTCCATTGTGTTGTTTTTGGAGCTTTTGCTTATTATTTTAACAACACCATTTCCATTTTCGTAACAGTATGTTATGTTACAAAACAAACCACAAACATTCATGGCTTCTAAAACATAAATTTAAAAAATTAATTTTTCTTAAAAACTGTGATTAGCCTTAATGCTTTAGCTTTACAGACTACAATGCTTTGACTTCTTCTACTAGAGACAGACATTGTTGCAAATTATTGTGTAAATTTGATATACAATCTGAAAACAAGACTGGACAGACTACTCTATAAAGATTAAGTCTTTTTTTTTTTTTTTTTTGTAAGAAAAAAATTAAACATGAGTTACATATTTCAAGTTTATACGATACAATAAATTAATCAAAATCTTATAAAATAGAAACGAAGTTCATTAAAGTACATACATACATACAGTGTCATGCTTCATTATAAACAACAAATAATTCAAAATGTAACCTGGTATTTATAGAGTTTATCAGACTTTACATGGCAGAAAAAATTTTAAATCATCATTCTTTTTTCTATTCAGAATATCTTATTGAATTATTTTCTTTCAAGAGAAACATAGTAATGAAATAAAAAAAACATTTATTTTTGAAAATAAAAAGAAAATGATTCATACAATGACTGGCTGCATTAAATAAAAAAAAAAATGCGTGAATAAATGTCGTCTCTATATGTATGTAGTTGGCACAATTGCTGTTTGACCGTCCGTCTGTCTCCCCGCTACTGTAACCATAATAAGGTGTGATAATACAACAGCTAATGCTCTCACTTGACTGTTGCTGCTTATGTGGCATGTAACCTTCACACACTCATCCCTTTCGAACACTGTTCTTAAGAGGCATTAAAAAGTAAATGTTACTGTAAATATAAACATGCAAACATACATCATTCTGTTGTAAAAACAAAAGAAATTTTCCTAAAATAAATCACAATTTCTCTTATCAGCCGCCGCATTTAGCGTTTAAATTATACGCTTAGGCTTGTAAGGATTTGTTTTGTTGTTTGTATTGGAATTAAAAGACGCCAAGTTTCTTTGAAGAAAAAAAAGAAAGAAAACAAAAACAAAAGAATCTGCATTTAAAATCTCTATGTATGCCTCCTGTTGTCTAAACACTGTCTGTCTGTTTGCCTGCATTTTGCCTTAGAGAACACATTTCTTTTCAAATGCAAACAAACAATACTTTTTTTTTTTTGGTTTTTTGTTCTTTTCCTGTTTTATTTATAAAGGCTCACTCACACAGCATGCAACCATGAATCATCATCGGCTTCATCATCCAACGTCAGCATCAACATTTGACTTTTCGAAACTTCCACTTCACTTGCATACCAACTAAACACCACTACCACTACACACCATAACACATCGCATCAAATACATCAAAGGCAATGCCTTTAGAAATGCAACAACAAACTCGTAAGACGAATAGCGATGATAAACCTAAAGAATGACTCTGTGTTTTCCAAATTCGTTTCTACACAGTTTGTGTTCGTCTGTACACGAGTTCTTTAAGGAATTAATGATTCTGTATTCTGCTTACTTTGTGTCTTAAAAGGAGACTTAGAGAATGAGAAAATATACGAAGTTGCATCAGCAACTGTTGCTGGCACAAATACGAATACAATGCAACAAATTCTTCTTGTTTGTCTTTTAAAGTTTTTCAGTTGTTCTTTTCTTTGTGTTCTTTTCTAGATTAAAACAAATTCTTATGTGAGCATATATTTTTTTTTTTTGGATTCTTTTTTCAGTAGTTTCTGTTTTGTTTCTGCTCGTTGTGGTTAAACGATGTCTAGAATTATTTGGGGGAGTTGTGGTTATCAATTTGAGTCTCTTTAAGCCTGGGAAACTTAAATGCAAATACAAACTGCTGCTCTTTGCCGATGTTAAATGCTAATAAGAGCTGCTTTTCATATGATGATGTAGGTCAGGGGTTCTTAATCTACTAATCAAAGCTCTATATATCGATGGCTATATCGGGGTTTTTACATATTATGTACATACATACATATACCCCCATACATACATAAATCCCCGATTTTGAAAAAAAAATGAGATACGACCTTTCTATATTAAGCCATCGATATGCACGATTCAATATCAACGGAATCCTAAGATTTAATAGAAATGTACGATCGTATCAAAACTATTTTCTATACCGAAGTCATCGTAGACTAGTAGGTAGGTAAGTTGGAGTGGTAGCTTTGATAGCAAAAGCTCACTTGAGCACGCATAGCGGCTCGTTGTGGCGCCACAGGTGAACGCAGTCCCTCTACTGATCAAGTTCCTTCAAACCAGGGAAGAAGACGAAGTTGGTCAGTGCAAGGGCTACACATTTAGTCTAGTAGGTAGTGTGTTGGTAGTCTTCTGGCAGAAACTCTGGGGGAAAAAAAATTAAATTGCTATGAAAAGTTGCTCAAAAATTTGTCGTTTGAAATCGACACACGTTTGTAAAGGGTGATTTTTTAGCTATTATCCTTTTGGCAACACTGGTTTAAACAGCTCACGCACGTTTCGTTTTTTGTTTCGCTGTCAAACATCTTCAGTTTGGTCTAAAATTTAACCATGAATCGTCTTACAAAGTAACTGTGAATGGTGAGCGCTACCGTGAGATGATATCCAACTTTTTTTTCCCCAAAATGTAAGAGCTTGACTTGCATGACATGTGGTTTCAACAAAACGGTGCCGCATGCCACACAGCACGCGTAACAATGGACTTATTGAGAGGCGAGTTCGGTAAACATTTTATTTCACATTCGGGACCGGTCAATTGGACGCCTAGATCGTGCGATTTAACGCCTTTAGACTATTTTTTGTGGGGCTATGTTAAAGCTCATGTCTATACAGACAAGCCCGCTTCAATTGGCGCATTGGAAGACAACATTAAAGCATTTATTCGTGAGATACCGGTCGAAATGTTGGAAAGAGTATGCCAAACTTGGACTAAGCGGACGGACAATTTGTGGCGCAGTCGCTGTCAACATTTGCATGAAATAATCTTCAAACATTAAATTATATGGACCGTACTATCGATTCAAATAAAGATTTCATGCATTTCTCTGAATTTTATGTGTTTTTTTTTTTTGAAAAATTTTCCTATAGCTCTTAAAAAATCACCCCTTATTACATACATAATTGGTCATTACAACCCTTCAGTCAGGATTATTGACCTAGTTTCTCACACCACTTATGTTGTGTGTGTTAATTTTATACATAAGTGGCGGGACCTACAGTTTAAAGTCGACTCCGAACGACAGATTTTTTGAGAAACTTTTCATGGCAATTTTATTTACTCTCAGAGTTTTTGCCAGAAATCTGCTGAGAGGAAATCGCCGAAGAAATACTTTTTGTATTTTGTTTTGATGTCTGGCCTGGGGCTCGAACCCTGGCTTTACGTCTAATAAGCCAACACACTACCTACTAGACTACGGCGACTTCCAATCACCCCTTATTAACACCCACAAAGTATGGGTGATGCGAGAATCTAGATTGTAGTCCTGACTAAAGGACTGTTATTTTTTATACCCCTTCGCACTTCCGATAATAGCTTTTTGTCATAGCTTTAAGATCTTTTCGTGTTGAAGATCCCCAATTCTTAGTTTTATTTTGTTTGAGTTACAAAGACAGCTCGCACTAGAAAAAATTTGCGGTCTGTTATACCTAAGTCCTAATTTTGCTATGTTTTTAAAAAAGTAAAAACAATCACAAGTAAAGATAGTGAACAACGGCAACTTAGTTGCCATAAAAGGTATTTGCGATCGTTTTTCTGCATGCTTCCAGGCTAATAAAGTTCATATTCAGGATAATAACACTTATTGACATACGATCCTGTAAGTCACGTTAACCGACGAAAATTGTAATCAAAGCCTTGACTTTTCATCGTTGTCTACAGGTTTTAAAACAAGAAATAGTCACTCAGGGCTACATTCGAAGAATAGAGTGGATGAGGAAACAATTTGTAGCCTAATTCAAGGATTTTTTTGCATTGTTTTTACAAAATGCAGTTAGACTATCAAACTCAACTTAACAGAATCCTGGAGAAGTATTACCTTTTGAAGAAGAAGGAAATGGAAAAATTTACGGCCTATTAATCCATCCTTTTATTCATTTTATGTGTTCTCTTCGATCTATAGATAGTCAATAAAATATTATTCCGATTGCTTGTCCAATTGCTTGAAATTCCAAAAATATTGGGAATCACTGCATTTAAGTTATTCAAAAAAAAAACGAACAAACTGCCTAAAAATTAGTTTTTTTTTTTTTGCATACTTTCTTTTAATTTCTTTATTTTGTTTTTGGTTTTTTTTTTCATTTTCTTCGTTCAATTATTTCTTTGATGTTGTTGTTATTATTGCAATTGTTTGTAATAGTTGTTGTTATTTGTTGTCAATTATTTGCACACACAAAAAATGCAACAACAACAGCAACAAAAATTAAGTTGTTGTTGTTGTTGTTTTCATTTGTCACAATTAAAGTGAATTTTAATTGTGTGGCTTTTCCTTTAGTATGACGTGAGCATTAAAGCAATTGAGACGTAAATGCGCCGGCGCATAAACTGTAAAATTTAAAAAGCTACAACAAAACATTGTAAAAAAAACTAAAAATAAACCAAAAAAAAGGGAAAAAAAATAATTCAAAATTAATGCCAAATTTTAATTTCTTGTGAATTTTTTTAAGTTTTTTTATTTTTGGTTAATATTATTAATAAAATATAATAAAATATTGTGTGACTTAACATGCAAAAAAACCTTATAATGAAAAATAAGTAAAGCACACTCACAGCAATAATAACTACTCAAGCAATGGAAAAAGTTAAAAACTAAGTCAGTCAGGAAGTCGGTAAAAAAAACAGTTTTTTTTTGTGTGACTTGTTGAAGTGGCAAAAACATTTTATTTTTTTTTTTTTTTTAATTTTATTGTGTTGCAAAATATTATTTTTAAGAAAAATTGTTTAAAAACACATGCGATTTAGCATGAGTTGTTTTAATAAAAATGTGTTTCTAAGGGCAAAAACAAAAATGTTTGATCAAAAAAAGGAATGTTTTGATCAGGACGTTTCAGATATACTGTGAGCGTCAAAAGAAAGTGTACAATTCAATAAAATATACATTAATAAATTACCGTTAATTTTTTTTTTTTCAAATTATTTTATTGCCAGTTTTTAAAATTGTAACAAGAAGAAAAGAATTAGAAAATTTTGGAAATATTGTAAAAATTTTTCGGGCACTCTCCTTAAGTGGAAAACTTGAGTTGAGATTGTTAGAATTTTATCCATAGTGTACACTTTCTTTTGATGCTCACTGTAGGTTCCAATTTGATTTTTCTGTATACTTATATGATGTATACTTTGATAATTTATTAAAAAGTGCAAAAGTTTGCATCAGAGATCAGCAATGAGTATTCAAAAAGATGAGTAGAATCGAATCATGCTCATAATTTCTGATATTTATACGCATTCATACTTATTTCAATATCATGGAACCTTCTCTACTCATATTCAAAATTTGAAGTACTCATCATATTCATACTTAACAACACGTCTGATGTTGTCAATTTCGACTTCACACTCCATTACTCAACATATACACGAAGCACAAAATAAGTATGAATCGCATACGAACACTAAAATACTCACTAGAAGGTTGTGTGTTTGCTCTGCTTGCTGCAATGTCTTTTTTGCTTACGTGTCTTTTTTCTTTTGTTGTAAATGATGCCTAACAACTGTAAATTTTTATGAATGATTCGAGTCATTCGAGCCACTCTAATCATTTATAAGTTTTATAATAGTACTTTTCTAAAGTTATGAATCTAAATGAGTTGGCTTATGAATCAAACATATTTCGAATGGTATGAGTTTGATGTCAACGTTGTACGCATACTCATTGCAATCTGTACTTATAAATCAACATTGTAGTGAGTATGAAAGAATCAGAGTACAGAGTAGTTAAATTTCAATATTGTTTTTTACTCAATTATTTCACATATTTCATTTAAAATTTCATGAGCGCTAATGAGTAGCGAAAAAGCAATTCAACATTCAACATTAGCAAAATACAAACAAATGACAAATATTTTTCATTCAATTCAAATGTTGATTGCAAAACTAATAGGTGTTAGAACTTTAGAGTCAACAGAAACCAGAATAAAGATATGATTGCTTACTTACTTGTAATTGGTCATTACAACCTAGGATTACAACCTAGCTTGTCACACCACTCATGTTGTTGGCAATTTTATCCATGAGTGGAGGGATTTACAGTTTAAAGACTCCGATCTACATATTTTTTCTTGTTACGCCAAACCTTTCTCAAAGTTTTTACCAAAAGACTGCTGAGAGGAAGTTGCCGCGGAGATATATATTTTTTTTTTCGTTTCGTTCGAGATGTCTGGGCTGGGTTTTGAATTAACCAACACACTACCTACTAGACAACGGCGACTTGAATTATTTTATTCTGTTCTATTTAAAAATGAAACAGTTTCAGAAAGTATTAATAAAGTTTTTACTATTATCTGCTTATGTGGCCACCTAAAACCTTAGCTGATCAATAGTCGGTCTTCTTTAGTTAGTCAGACAGAGCGAAACTATACCATTAAGTTCCTCCCACGAAGTTCTGGTTACATTTTTGGTTCCTTTAATGTAATAATTTCGGAATATAGTGTACAAAGATTAGAATTTATTTGGTGTCGATATTCGTCTTGTGAAAATTAATTCTTTTGTAAACACCGAGGAGTTTTGACACTAAATTTTACGCCTATAGTAAGTCTGATAAAAATAAGATTTTGTATTCGTGGAGTTTTGTTCTCCTACTTCACGTCTTATTTTGATGATACTCACTGAATTCAATAAACCATCAGCTAGAAAGCGAAATTGAGATAACCCTAGAGGCCGCAAACCCTCTTTTTCAATTCTGTTGAATACTAATGTGAATTCTCACCTATTATGCCGGAATTCCTTTTATTAAAGTTAGTTTGATAACTAATAACATGGTGCGACAGTGAAAATACACCCGAGTAACTACATAGTCCACGTTGTTCAGTTGGTTGAGTAGAACTCAAAAATACCTTTTTTATATTTATCGAACCCTCCAAACTTTTTTTATTTGACAAAAACTGTTTGTTTTTTGAATTTACGCACAAATATCTGGATTACTCAAACGTTTCTGATCCGATTTCCAAAATTAAAATCTTGTTGGATAGGGGAGAGATGGACTTTTAAAATGGTATACATATATCTTTCGTTTATATTCGACTTAATCTGCTATGAGAAATAATAATAGAGAGATAATAATATTTGCAAAAAACACAAATATTAGTCAACTTCTGGTGGTCGCTCAAACGTGAAACGTGAAAATTTTCCGATAAACAATCAAGATCCATCAAAACTTTTGAAAATTTTTGATTTGAAAGTTCATTTGATAAGATGACATATACAGTAGCGAGCACAAAAAATGCAACGCCATATCGTATGATATTCAATCGAGGCTCGTAACTTATAACGTTATCCAATTCCACTCCACTTTTGTTTTTTTTATTCGTTGATTTCTAAATTTTAATAAAAGGCATCATTAAGCGTTCTTGGGCTTCTCTTTCTACTTAATTTTTTTAGATTTATGAAAAAAGTGAAAAAATTTAGCGAGCAAAAAAAATGCAACGCAATGTGTTAAAGGTAAAAGGAGATCAACTAGAGTAATTAAAATAAAAGCTTAATGAAAACTTTGCAAATTGTGAATTTTAAAATAGCAACAGCTGCCAGCAGATAGCAAATTTGCCATTATAAGAGCTTTGGAAGAAGGCAAATCAGTGAAAGAAGTTGCTCATCAATTTAATATCAACAAATCCACGGTTTGTCGGTCTTCATCGCGATATCGTCAAACAAATAATGTGGAAAGAAAGAGAAAGTGGTCGACTTCGTAAATCTACTGCCCGCCAAGAACGTCAAATGGTAAAAATAGTAAAAGTTGACCATCGGAAAACGGCAGTAGATGTTAATAATTATGCGAACATGCAATTAGGGGTTTCTATTGGCGTCCACACAGCCAGAAACCGATTAAGAGAGGAAAATTTATTAGCTAGAAGACCAACCAAGAAGTCACTTATAAGTAAAGTTGATAAGAAAAAACGAATTGACTTTCCTGGACAGTATCTGCATTGGTCAAAAGAGCAGTTGGCCAAAGTTTTGTGGAGCGAAGATTCAAAGTTTAATTTATTTGGCTCGCTCTGATGGTACAGAATGTTGTTTATTTACAGAATTGTGTGAATATCTTTGTTTTAGGGGCCAACAAATGTAATTTAACCCATCAGAGCCAAATAAAACCAAATAAATTATTTTTTATTAAAATTTGCTACTATTATGAATGGACAAACTTGAAAAAATATGAAAAAAATTCAAATTTTCCAAATTTACCTCATCAAATCTCATAGCATATTAAGTCAAATAATAGATAAATGTGTACCGTTTTAAAGGCCCATCTCTCCCCTTTCCAACAAGATTTAAATTTTGAAAATCGGGTCAGAAATGTTTGAGTAATCCAGAAATTTGTGCATAAAGTCAAAAACAAAACAGTTTTTGTCAAATAAAACAAGTTTGGAGAGTTCGAGAAATATAAAAAAAAATATTTTTGAGATCTACTCAACAATACTCACACCCTACACTATGTCATTAGCCGGGTGTATTTAATTTTTTTTATTTTGTCGCATAGTGTAATCATTGCTCTATGTTGATATTTTAAAATTTAAATTGAAATTGAAAAAATTACTTCTTTAAACATCTAAAATAGTTTCTCTATAAAACATTATCAAAAATTTCAAATATTTTTTCATCATTATAAAAACTTTTTTTCTATTTTTGCAATGATAAATATGCGGAAGATTTGTTGCCACACATTAAAGACAATTAAAAAACAAAATAAAAAAAATTGGTTTCAAAAACAGATTGTAACGAGACTAATTTTTTATTATCACACCATATATTGAATGTTTTTTTTTTCTTTTTTTCTTTCTTTAATTATAGTTGCTCTATTGCAATTTGTTTCTTTTGTTTTTTTTTGTTTTTAAATTACAAATCAAACTCAATTTGTTGCCATACAATTACTATTTGTATGGCAGCAGACAACAAACAATAAATGTCTGTTGCAAACACTTTATTTGGTATTGATGATATTGACATCCAACAACATATATTTGACCATTTTTGGTTTATATGGAGTGATATGGTGCTAGTGCTGCTGCCTGCCTTGTTTTTTTTTGTTATCTTTTCTTGTCTTCTATGTATTCGCATTATTCGTTATCGTCTCCGATATTTTTTCAGAGTGTTTTGTAAAGGCCGTTAAAAATTTTGTATGAAACCATAAATAAGCGTGCGATTTACAACGATTGCAACACGAAGCAAAAAAGAAGTCATTGAACTCTTAGCATAAGAAAACTTAACAACTTAATTGTGATGGATTCGATTTGTTTTGATTAAACACACACAAACACACACACACACAATTTGCAAATATGAGATGGTGTGTAGGATTTATGGATTCATGGTTTGGCTTGGTTCAGTGAAAAACTAATGCCTTGACACAAGTATTTAGAATTTTACAGTGTGCTAAAAAGTTTAAGAGACAGCAATTTGGAAAATTTAATTATAAATCGTCAAAACGTTTCAAAGCTGATTTCAAAAGAAGATCCTGTAAAAAATTTACAAGACTTTACGAAGCAAATAATCATCTTTAATTGCAAATTTAAAGAATTTTTCTTAAGAAATATTTGTAAAGTTTAAAGTGTAAAGAATTTATTTGAATACGATTGTAATAATTTAAACGTAATGTTTAATATGTGGTGGTCAATAACAACGCAAAACAATTCCAAGTGCAGTCAGACATATCTTGCAATCGACACAGGGAATCGATAGATCTTTCTTTTCTGTGGTTTCAATTTTGAATTGAGCGTATGATTCTTTTATAAGAATTAAAGCGGTGAAGTCTCCGTAGCCTAGTATCTAGTAAGTTAGCATATTACGCGTGAGGCCGTAGTTCAAATTCCAGCCAAGACATCTCGAACATAGTGAAATATGGAAAAATAGTTCTTTGGCGACTTTCTCTCAGCAGGTTTTTGGCAAAAACTCTGAGAATAAATAAAATTGCCATGAAATGTTTCTCAAAAATTTCTTATATGTAGTCGACATTAAACCGCAGGTTCCGCCACTAATGAATAATATTAACACACACAACTTGGGTAGTGGGAGAAACTAGGTTGTAATCCTAACCAGCGTTGCCGTTTTGGGCTTTTTCTACCGAATTTGGTAGGATTTTTTTAATTTGGTAGGATGGTAGGAAAAATTGATTTTTGGAAGGTTGGATCAAAAAGTATTTTTTTAGTTTAAAAATGTTATTAGAAATGAATTTTATAAATTATTTTTGTTATATTATTGTGTTTTGTTGTTTATTAATACATGTACAATTATATGTAATAGTTTTTTAATAAAAAAGTCATACTTTTTCTCAAAAAAATATATATATTTACATTATTTAAAAACTGGTAGGTTTTCAACGATTTTGATAGGTTTTGACAAAAATTTGGTAGGATTAAAATTTGTTCAGTGGCAACGCTGATCCTAACTAAAGGGTTTTTAGGACCAATTAATTAAGTTAGAGGAAAAGCTTGAACTATTCATAAATTCTAAGTTCGATTTCAGTAAGAAACAAACCACAGTAGAGGTATACCAGGAATTTTTGGAACCCATTAATATTTACATTTTCAATATACCCCGGCACAAGAGATCAGCAATGAGTATTCAAAAACATGAGTAGAATCGAATCATACTCATAACTTTTGATGCTTATAAGCATTCATACTTATTTTAATATCATGCAGCGTTGCCATTTGCCAAGTTTTCCCTTTTTTTTCAAGTTTTTGGAGATGCGAAAAAGTTTTCATTAAATTTGTTTTCTAACAAAACAAGTTTTTTCGACAAAATTAAATTTAAAATTTTTTTCAATAAATTCAGTATTAAAACAGGAAATATTTACATTTTTAAATAAAATATTGTGTATTTTATTAGTCCCGGACAAAAAACGCAAAAAAAAACACCAACAGAGGGTACCGGGCTCCGGAATTTCCTTTAAAAATGTTGTTACTTTTGTAGAAAACAAGTTTTTTTTTTTTTTGTAAAAAAAGGTTTTTTTTAAAAAAAATCTGGCAACGCTGATATCATGTAACCTCTACTCTACTCATATTTAAAGTTTGACGTACTCATCATATTCATACTTGACAACACGTATGATGCTGTTCGACTCTCCATAACTTAACATATACAAGAATCAAAAAATAAGTATGATTCGCGTACGAACACTAAAATACTCACTAGACGGTTGTGTGTTTGCTCTACTTGCTGTCTTTGTTTTTTTGCTTATGTATCTGTATTCTTTTTTTGTAATTACAACAATAACTAATACTGTAAATTTTGATGCATGATTCGAGTAACTAAAGTCATGAATCTAAATGAGTAGGCTTATGAATCAAACATATTTCGAATGGTATGAGTTTGATGTCATGTCACTTGCTCATTGCAACCTGTACTTATAAATCAACGTTGTAGTGAGTATGAATGAATCAGAGTACATAGTTAAATTTCAATGTTGTTGACTCACTTATGGTGTTTTCTTTTCTACCAAAAAATGTAAAAATGTGCATTTTATTTTAAAAAATGCAATTTTGTGTTTGTTTCTGAAAAATGTTTCGCCCTCTAAAAGGGTGGTATGTTTTATTCTAAATAATTTGCACTTGCCAATGGTGGAGGGCATTGCATTTTATGCCCTGTATAAGTCGAGAGTGCTAATAATGCCCTGTCAAGCAGATGACTTTTGTTTATTTATAGGGCTACCAGATGAAATTTAAAAAAAGTCGCCTGGTATCGTTATCCAATTTTGAAGTTAATTTTTTCATTGTTTTGTGGAGTAACATTAAGGAAACATTACATTATTACAGCTACATGGTCAATAATATAAAAAAAAAATTGTATTCAGTGTTAGAACAGTGTTAAAAAATTTTTTTTGGTTATAAAAAAATGCTCAAAATGAAGTCGAAAAACTAGCGATCTGGCAACACCTTTTTCATATTTTCATATTTTATTGAAAACAAATCAAAAAAGACAACATATTTTTAAATTAAATTTTTAAATATGGATATTGCTGCATCTATTTTATTTTATTTGCGAAAATTGAAATAAATCAGTTATTAGATTCATCTTCGTCATCTTTTGAACAAATTGCCATTTCCTTATTCATTTTCTTAATAAGTGGTAAACACAGGGAATACCCTTTTTTAAAATTTGTGTTTTGTTCTTCTCAAATAAAAAATTACATAACAACAGGGTTGGTCAACAATTTTTTTAATGTACCTTGTAAGAGGGTGACATTTTCTTTGTAGAAAAGAAAACACCATTATATTCAAAATTTCATGAGAGCTTATGAGTAGCGAAAAAACGATTCATTGCTGCTGATCTCTGTCCGGCACATACTACGTATGTATGTTATGTCTTTATAAATAAATAATTTTAAAGTTGGAAAACCTTTCTTACATTAGCATTTTGTGTCTTGAATCTACGGTCATAGTGTTTCATTATAGGTTTTTAATCTCTCTACACCTGTCCACCTTGTATTGGTCATAATTCTTGTTCATTTTTATACATTTTCATTCATTTTCATACATAATAACCGATATGCTATAAATTAAAAGCTCAAAAGAAAAAAAGAAACTGGCCAAATCGTGCATTTGCGTGTGTTGGCTAATGTTTACAAGCGATATTATGAAATCGAAAATTTATTTAAGAGAACAAAATTATGTTGCAAGCAATATAGTGTGAACAGAAAAAAAAAAAAATAATAGAAATAAAATAAAAATTAATTTTAATGTTGCCATTAAATTAATGGCAGATTATGAGATAAAACTTTTAATTTAGAACGGGCATATATGAAAGAAAAAAAAAATTCATTTTAAAAGCATGGAAAAAGAAACTCAACAGTTTACGATTGAATGTAAGAAAATGGGGTTAAATTGAATTGTAAATAAATAAGTACTTGAAGTTATTTATGCCAAAAGCAATGTATGATAACTACCAGAGATCAGCAATGAATTGTTTTTTCGCTGCTCATTAAATTTTGAATATAAGTGAGTCAACAATATTGAAATTTAACTATGTACTCTGATTCATTCATACCCCACTACAACGTTGTTTTATAAGCACAGGTTGCAATGAGTATGCGTACAACGTTGACATCAAACTCATACCATTCGAAATAGTATGTTTGATTCATAAGCCTCCTACTCATTTAGATTCATAACTTTATAAAAATATTTTTAATATGTACTTATAAATGATTCGAGTAACTCGAATCATTCATCAAAATTTACAGTCTTCTAGTAAGTATTTTAGTGTTCGTACGCGAATCATACTTATTTTATGCTTCGTGTATGTACAGTAGTGGACTAAAGTGGATACATAAAATTAAATTTTTTTAAATTTGTTATCTATTTATCTTTTAATAAAAAAAAAAACTTAAAAAGAAAAATTATAGCATTAAACTTAAGCATATTTCTTCAATAAAAATGGCTTTAATTCAGTATAACATATCTTAAAAAATTAAATAAAAGGAATTACAAATTGATTTAACTTTTATCCGGTTTTGTCCATTTTTGAATTTTCTGCAATTTTTGTTGTTAGTACTTTGTCCAAAGGCCTTTGTTCTTTATTACAGATTTTATTCGATTAGGCATACTTTCCACGAGATTTTTAATGGTTTCGAGTGGAAGATTGTCCCATTCCGTGGAAACTCTTGACCAAAGTTCATCCATATTGGTCGGTGCTCGTTCATATTGGGAAAGTATTCTTTTTATAATCGCCCACAAATTTTCGATGGGGTTTAAATCGGGGTTTTGTGCAGGCCATTTCATTGTTTTGAATTCTTGTTCGGAAAGCCATTTTTGCACAATCTTGGCGGGTCCCCATCTTGCTGAAAAGTTATTTCCTTGGCCGGATAAACGCACTCCTCAATAAATATGGGCAAATTGTTCTCCAAAATACTTAAATACTGCTCCTTATTCATTATACCATCTATTTTAACTAGGGGACCAACACCCCACCCAGTAAAACATCCCCACACCATTAAATTTCCACCACCGTGCTTTACTGTTTGCTCGACGTGATGTCGTTGAATGGTGTCAGTGGGCCTCTTCCAATAATACTGAATCCCATCAGACTGGAAACGATTAACTTTTGTTTCATCGGACCATATCACTCGTTTCCAGTCATCAATAGTCCAGTTTTTGTGGATTTTACAAAATTTAAGCAGAGTTAAAGTTATTAGTGTAATTTTAAAAATATTCAATTATGTATCCACTTTAGTCCACTACTGTATATGTTGGAGTAATGGAGAGTCGAAATCAACAACAACATCATACGTGTTGTTAGGTATGAATATAATGAGTACTTCAAACTTTGAATATGAGTAGCGGTTCCATGATTGTATCCTTCTTATGCTGTGACAATTTTACCGTTAAACATGTAATGGCGGCTTTAGTGTTAAAGCAATTTTCCCTTTTATTGTTTATTTGCTTAATTATGACAATTTAGAAACAATTAATGAAAATATTAAAATTAAATTTATTCAACAACTGTTACGTTAAGTGAAACTGCAAATGCATTTAAGAAAAAACAAAAAACAAAAAAAAAACACAATTTCAAGGTCTTGGTTTGCAGTCGGTTCGAAAACATAAAAACAACATTTGCAATTGCAGCCAACCTTTGCCTTAAGAAATTATTCACCAATTTGTGTCTATAAATTATTGAAGAAAAATACAAAAAATTATTAAAAAAAAAAAAAAATTAAAAACATTTATTGCTTGAGCAAATAAATTTTATTTTTCTTTTAATTTTAATGTCTCTACAAATAATACGGCAAATGTAGAACATTTATTTTATTTTTTATTTAAATTTAAATACGATTATATTTGTTGCTATTTTTATTATTTTATCTTTGTTTATTAAAATTGCAATTTAAGAAAGATGACACAAATAATAAAAATAAACATTTAAACACGTACATATGTATACTACGGCTACAAATAAAAAGACACCTAGAATTACACTTATGCATCGTTTACCATTTCATAGCACAATTGTGCTGAGAGAACTCACACGCATTCTTGTGTTTTTTGATTTAGTTGTCGATCAGACTGCGACAAGAACACATGTGCGGCGGATGCATTAGCATTTTTTCCAGAATGACACTCAAAAAATATTTTATGTTAAAAGATGCTTTTGATAATATTCAATGCCTTATATATTTTGTCGCATAGTATAATTTTTTTTAAATGCTTTAGAATGCTTGCTTTTTCTCTATTAATAAAAAATGGTTTATTATTTTTTTTATTTTTATTTATCTAAAAACATGGTCTAATTTTTAAGCCAAAGTTCGATACCTTTACGATCTTTTAATAAAAAATGGATTTTTTTATTTTATTTTTATTTATCTAAAATTATTAAGCCAAAGATAGATAGCTTTACATATGTAAGTTGATAAAATGAAAATCAAAATAACGTATATTACAAACACTTTTCTATGGCTGTAAATAAATCAATTCTCTCAATTTATTTTCTCTCTCTTACTCACTAATACATAACCAAAAAATTTTTGGTAAACCCTGCACTTATGCATACACATACACCACATACACTCATGAGTGTATATGTATTTCAAGGCATAAAAAGCTCATCTCTTTAATAGTGCCTGCCTCCATTAGTAAAAACCATAACATTTTGCAACATTTGCCTTCTTCATGTTCTTCATCTTCTAATGTTAATAAATAACAACAATAAAATTAGAGTGTAAAAAAAATTGAATATGATACTCTTGTATTTATTTACCTTGTCGCTGTTTTTGTTTTTGTTATTGTTCTTTGGTGTCGTTATTCTTAAAATAAAAAAAAAACAAAATTTACACCCACAATTTGTGAAGTGATATTTGGAAATCATAAAGTGATTTTGTTAAATATTAACACACACACACACACACATACTCAACTGATGCGACAAAAAATATACACTACCGTTAGAAGTGTTAACATGTGTTTGCTTTTTGAAGTGTTGCGTTTAATTATTAAAGCACACAGCGATCTCTCGGCTAGGAAATTCTTTTTCGAGAATAAAGAAACCTGATATTAGTTATGTTAAGATTTAACAGCGTTTATCAAATAGAGTAGTCGCCGTAGTCTAGTAGGTAGTGTGTTGGCTTATTAGACTGAAGGTCCGAGTTCGAATCCCAGGTCAGACATCAAAACGAAATTATGAAAATATTTCTTCGGCGACTTCCTCTCAGCAGATTTCTGGCAAAAACTCTGAGAGTAAATAAAATTGCCATGAAAAGCTTCTCAAAAAACTCTCGTTCGGAGTCGACTTTAAACTGTAGGTCCCGCCACTTATGTATAAAACTAACACACACAACATAAGTGGTGTGAGAAGCTAGGTCGTAATCCTGACTGAAGGGTTGTAATGACCAATTATGTATGTATGTCTCAAATAGAAATAGAAATTTACAAGGCTTTTTACAAAGCCAATAATTATCCTTGATCACAATTTTGAAGCTCTTTATGTTATTTATGGTTCAGTGAAAAACTAATGCCTTGACACAATTTTACAGTGTGCTAAAAAGTTAAAGAGACATCAATTTGGGAAATTTAAATGTAAATCCTCAAAGATTTTCAAAACTGATTCCAAAAGAAGATCCTGTAATAAATTTACAAGGCCTATGAAGCAAATAATCATCTTTAATTACAAATTTAGGGAATTTTTCTTAATTAACGTTTGTAAAGTTGTTGTAGAATTCATTTGTATACGATTGTAATAATTTAAACGTAATGTTTAATATGTGGTGGTTAAAGGGTTCAATTATAATCCGGAACAATTCCGAGTTCAGTCGGACACATCGTCCAATCCACACAGGGAAGCGATAGATCTTTCTTTTTTGGAGTTTCAATTTTGAATTGAACGTACGACACTTGTATAAGAACTAAAGCGAGCAAAGTGGCCTTAGTGTGATAGTGTGTTGGCTTATTAGACGTAAGGCTGTTTTGAACCACAGCCAATAGGTTATTTAAATGGTTCCTAATGGGTTTACGTGCAATGTCAAGTCATGAATTATAAAATCATTAAAGTGGTGTTCGACGCCATTATTTTCCCAATAATTTTAAGCAATAATTGCCCCAGGTCGAACATCAAAATGAAAATCTGAAAATATTTCTTCGACGACTTCCTCTCAGAAGTACAATGGGTCAATTCGACCTCCGGGTACTGTACTTGTATTAACTGACAAGTACACGTCCTCTAACCTATCCTCTCAGAAGATTTCTAGCAAAAACTCTGAGAGTAAATAAAATTGCCATGAAAAGTTTCTGAAAAATCTGTCGTTCGGAGTCGACTTTAAATTGTAGATCCCGCCACTCATGCATAAAATTAACACACACATGAGTGTTGTGGGAAGCTAGGCCGTAATCCTGGCTGAAGGGTTGTAATGGCCAATTATATAAGTATACGTGTAATAATTGCTCAATTATTGACACTCTAGATCGAACATTTTCAACATCAAAATTACCGGAATGAGATAAATTAACTAATAGTGCTAGTGGTTGGTGGTTGTTACTATATCATGCACACACATTGCAATATTACAATAGGATTAGGTCGTAGTTTCCCACGTCACCCATATTATTGGTGTTACTTTTGTCCATGAGTGACGGGAGCTATTGTTTAAAGTCGTCTCTGAACGACAGATTTTCGGTGAAATGTTCATGGCACTTTTATTTTACTCTCAGAGTTTTTACCAGAATCGTACCTGCATTAAGTCTCTGAAGAAATACAGTCAAGGGAGAAAGTCTACATACACCGCTGTATGTAGACTTCTTTACCGGTAATTTTTTTTTTTTTTTAATTAAAAAAAGTGTTTTTTAAGGCCGTCACAAATAAGAATGTTTGAAAACAAAATCAAATATAAAAAATTTTACCCAGAAATTGTTAGAAAAAAACAAAGAAAATTACACCTTTGTATGTAGACTTGTTTCTGTGGCTGTGTTTTTTTATTTTT
The DNA here is from genome assembly GCA_927399465.1 of Sarcophaga caerulescens. Taxonomy (NCBI): domain Eukaryota; kingdom Metazoa; phylum Arthropoda; class Insecta; order Diptera; family Sarcophagidae; genus Sarcophaga; species Sarcophaga caerulescens. The sequence goes on along the minus strand of OV656867.1, from coordinate 99,763,980 downwards.
CCATTTTATTCAAAATGTCTGGGCTGGGGTTTGAACCATGGCCTGTACCTACTGGACTTTCACTACTGAGAAAGAAATTTACTAAAACAATTATTAAAACCAGTAATAAATAAAACCTAGGTTATAACCAGAATTCCTTTTCCCAACTGAAATGCTTTATATTTTGCATTCAATAGGAATTATGATCTTTTTTAAAGCTAATAATTTGTTTTACTTAAAATTCCTAATTTAAATTGCTTCTAAAACATTTAAAGAGAGTTTAACGGATGTAAATGATGCTTCAATTCTATGCTCTTAAAATTAAAGAGAAAATTTTAAAAATAAGAGAGTGGTACGCAGAAAATGAAAACAAAAAATAACCGGCTTAATTTAAATTGCAAATCTTTTGAAGCAATCCAATAAGATTTCTTTAACAGAACACATGTCAAAACAACAACAACAACAAATTCAATGCGGAAAAGTGTAGTACTTTATAATGACTAACAACAACCAAGTGTATTAAAAAACCCGTTTTAATTTCAATAAGAAAATTTACTTGTGTTGTGTGCTTACAAGGAGATTATTCTCTTTTAACATTGATTGTGTTGCATTCATTTGTGTATGTGTGTTTGTGTGTGCTTCAAAATGGGGGGATCGTCTCTGTTATTTTAACAGTAATACTCTCTTATTTTTTTTGAACCGTTAACAGCAGCTGCCTAAAAGCGAAATTGTCTGTTTTTGTTTTTTCTTTCTTATCTATTAATTGTAATGAAAATTTTGTTTTTATTTTTTTTTAAAAACACACTACAGGCGAATACCACTGTCAGTCTACACTGTATAATCGATTTAAAAACAACGACCGTTTTGTGCGCGACGGTAGAAAAATAGCGTTTCTTGATTTTCTGTTTTAAAGGAAGACAAACATTATTTTTGTGTGTGTTTTTTTTTGCGAATGTTTTTTTTTATTTGTTTCGAAAAATATATGAAAAATAAACGTGAATTTCATTATAATTTTTTGAACAAAAAAAAAATATTTATTTATAAATTGTATACTCGATAATTGTCGGTACAAGACGATATAATAATCGATTTATTGCTAATATACATACATGTAAAAACGTTAAAAAACGTTGTAAAAAATAAAAAGAATTTAAAGTGATCTCATCTCTCAACAAATGGATTTTTAGTTTAACGGAAACTATTTTTATTTAAAAAAAAGGTTTTTAGAAAACAAAGAAAAAAAATATTCTTTCTTTCATATGCAAAAATCATGCAAATAAAGTAAAAGTTCAATAATGTCGTGTGTTTTTATATAAATTAATAATTTTATTAATCCATATTTTTTTTTGTTTATCTATTGAAATATTAAACCTTTTGTTTTCATTTAATTTTTTTTTTTCCTCTAAAAACAAGTGTTTTTTTTGTTATTTATTCAATTGTTTTATGACAAAACAAAACATTGTTCAAAGGTTTTATAAACACTGCTCAAGTCTTTGTCCGGGTTTGTTTTTTTTATTGTTTTATTAAAAAAGCATAGCAATTAAATGCAAAAATAAAAAATATAATAATAAATTGCATAATTGTTTCTTTTTATTTGTTTGTGCTAAACACATAAAAATAATGATTCATTAACAGTTTCGTACGTCAATAGTTTATAACAGTTGTTAATTGTTTCGATTTGTTACTGTAAATCCAAAGTAATAAAATAGCATTTTAACACACACTTAATGTAAATTAGTTAGAATAATTATTACTTCTCTATAAAAACTCTAAAAAAAACAAATTTTTTCAATCAATAAAAAATTAAATAAAACAAAGGCAGTTACAAAAAAATTCTTTTCAACCAAGTTTCATTTATTTATAACCCCGCAACACAAAATATCATGAGAAAAGACTAGGATCTCAATTAGCAAAGTTCCTCACCACTACCTCAAATATTTCAAAACGATACATTATCATAAAAGGCGCACTTTTTTGTCTACTACAGGTCATCCTAAGATCTTCTACAGTAAACCAATCATCTGTTGGGTTGAAATAAAGTTTTTTCATTTTAAATTAATTCTACCGGGTTATCCATTTCGTGGTTTCAAAAGTAAACGTAAATAAAACACATATAAAATATTTTTTTCATGATATTTCTTTTTTATTGTAAAGTTTGAACGTTGACACATTATGTGTGAAACACTACATCATTTAAATGACCTCCACGCAAAGTGTTGCAAGCATTGATTCTTTTGAGGTAATTTTCGACCACTTTTTGACACATATTGGGCGGTATCTCAGCCATAACTTGACGAATGTTGGTTTTTAAGTGCTCAAGAGTTGAAGGTTTATCTGCATAAACATGGTCTTTCGCGTAGCCCCACAAAAAAAAAGTCTAATGGTGTCAAATCGCATGATCTTGGTGGCCAGTTGATATCGCCACGACGAGAAATTACGCGACCAGGAAATGTCTCTTGCAATAAAGCCATATTCGCTCGAGTTGTGTGGCATGTGGCACCGTCTTGTTGAAACCACATATTCTGCAAGTCGTATTCTTTAATAGCAGGCAAAAAAAAAGTCGGTTATCATATGACCATAACGCTCCGAATTGACGGTGACAGTCGTTCCATCGTCGTTTTCGAAGAAGTAAGGTCCAATCACACCTTCGGACCAAAGAGCGCACCAAACATTGACTTTTTCTGGATGTAATGGCCTCTCTTCAATTACTTGAGGATTCTCAGAACCCCAAATACGACAATTTTGTTTATTAACATACCCACCGAGTGTGAAATGTGCTTCATCGCTGAAGAAAATTTTATTCGAAAAATTGCCAATACGCACGATACGTGGCTGTGGCAGAATCACCATTTTTGTAGTAGATTTTGATCATTTTTATGCGTTGTGTAATACTTAAGCGATCCATTTTCGTCAATGTCAGACTTTCAACGGAAAAGAAAAAGAATTGATTTCACAACTTAGTCTGACAGATGTCGAATTCCAGTGCCATACTTTTGAAACCACGAAATGGATTGCCCTTTATATTACGCACCCAAATTTATTGAGTGATATCGATGATTTAAATAAAATGCCAGCCAGAAACTGCAGGCGTATGGTGAAATTGTTATAATCGTTATAGCAAAGGGTCCTTATAGAACCCAAGTTAACTATAGTTTTTACAGCTGCTACAACATAATTACATTCTTAAATAAATAATTTTGGAATTTAATTTTTTAAATGTAATTTAAAAACGCCCAAGTGTTAAATCTGCATATTACGGCTAGGCAAGACTGAAACAGATTTCTGGGTTGTCAGACATATCGTTCAATACACCCAGAGAATCGGTAGATCTTTCATTTCCGGGGGTTTCAGTTTTGAATTGAGCGTGCGACATTTTTATAAGAACAAACGCAGTGAAGTCGCCGTAGCCTAGTAGATAGTATGTTGTCTTATTAGATTTGAGTCTGTGGTTAAAATCCCAGCCTAGCGAAATATGAAAAAATAGTTCTTCGGCGAATTCCACTCAGCAGATTTGTGGCAAAAACTAAGAGTAAATTAATTTGTCGCGCCACTCATGTATAAAATTAATACACACAACATGAGTGGTATGAGAAACTAGGTCGTAATCCTGAGTAAAGGGTTTTAATAACCAATTGACTAAGTTACAGGAAGAGCTTGAACTATAAGCTCTATTTCAGTACAAAACAAATCAGAGTAGATGTATACCAGAAGTCACTTTTTAACATACCTCGGCACATACTAAGAATGTAGTACGGCTAGGCAAGACTGCGAGATGACTGCTATTTTGCAATGCGGCCCATGTGAAAATTTAAGGACTTTTACTAATACTTGTGTTTCGGATTCGCTATACTCTGTTAGTCACAGTTTTAAGATGACAATAAGCTTTATTCAAGTTTTTCAAGCTAAGCTAAGTGTGATTGGTTTGCTATAGCATATCCTAGGGTCCTAGCAGATCCATCCGTCATGTATGTACCTATAATGGCGGTCGGGATGAGGTATATACGTTTTCATTTTGAGGTACATATACTCCATGGAACACAGTAGTCTGGCTCTTCCTAGATGGATTATTTGAGAGAAATTAAAGCCTCTTAATGTTATAAAGTCTATTCATGATGAACATTTTTGTTCTCCTTGATTTTTTACGATTATAACTGTTATAACATTATAAAAAAATAATCTTTAACAATCTTTATGAAGTATTTTTTATAAAATTGTCATACAAAAGTCCTTCTACCGTGTTTTTAAGAATATTAGTCATGCTTTTATTTCAAAAATTATTATAACACCATAATTATAACAATTTAGACAGTTTTATTATAACTAATATAAAACATGCTGAATTTTTTAATTATTTTTAAAAGAACTGATCTTATACACTTCAAGTATGCACTACTTGTACTATAGCTTGTCATTTAAAAGTTGATTTCATTATATCTAGAGTTGCTAGGCAGACAAACTGACTGTTCACCAACAAAATTTTAATATTTCCGATATGGGACATAAAAGATTGTTGCTTAAAGAACTCTCAACTAATGGTGTTTTCTTTTCTACAAAGGAAATGTCTCCCTCTTACAAGGTGCATTAAAAAAATTGCTGAGCAACACTGTTATAAAGTATTTTTTTTATTTGAGAAGAACAAAACACAAATTTTAAAAAAGGGTATGCCCTGTGTTTACCACTTATTAAGAAAATGAATGAGGAAATGCCAATTTGTTCAAAAGATGACGAAGATGAATCTAATAACTGATTTATTTCAATTTTCGCAAATAAAATAGATGCAGCAATATCCATAATTAAAAATTTAATTTAAAAATATGTTGTATTTTTTTGATTTGTTTTCAATAAAATATGTAAATATGAAAAAAGTGTTGCCAGATCGCTAATTTTTCGATTTAATTTTTTGAGCACTTTTTTATAACCAAAAAAATTTTTTTAACACTGTTCTAACATGTAATGTAATGTTTCCTTAACGTTACTCCACAAAACAATGAAAAAATTAACTTCAAAATTGGATAACGATATCAGGCGACTTTTTTTAAATTTCATCTGGTAGCCCTATAAATAAACAAAAGTCATCTGCTTTACAGGGCATTATCAGCACTCTCGATTTATACAGGGCATACAATGCAATGCCCTCCACCATTTGCAAGTGCAAATTATTTAGAATAAAACATACCACCCTTTTAGAGGGCGAAACATTTTTAAGAAACAAACACAAAATTGCATTTTTTTTTAAATAAAATGTACATTTTTTGGTAGAAAAGAAAACACCATTAGCTTTAGAGCTTCAAACTATTCATTATTTTAAAATTATTGGCAACACTGCATTTATGAAATTCCATCTTTGGAAAATATCTAAAAATTAGAAAATATTTTCATTATGTTGTATTGTTTTGTATTATAATTTATGGCATAATAAAAATTTATTAAAAAAAAGTTAGCAACACGTACTAAAGTTTAAAAATAATGCTTGCAAAATATGTTATAAAACGAATCTTTATTAAACAATCGCAATCAATCAATTAATTTTTGTTTTTACAATCTGAAAACTGTTATAAACCATGAACTTATCAATCAGCAGCAGTTATCATAATTTGTTTTTTTCTTTCAATATTTCATTACCCTTTTTGCTTTAATCACGTATGCGAATTTAAAACAATATTATTGAACTTTTACTTAAACAAACGATATTTTGCAACACAACAAAACTGTTATAAAAAAAGTGTTATAAAAAAGTGTTAAAAATAATTTGATTTTTTTTTTTAGTAGAAATATAAATAAAGTCCACAAATGATAGAAAAAAACGTTTAAGAAAACACAGATAAATTAAAAACATAAAAACGAACATTAACGAACTCAAAATCACATTTAAAGACTGTGATAATAAATATTAAAAAATAAAAAAAAAATTCAAATAAAATAAAAAATTCAAATAAATCTCAATCATCATGGAATACATGGATTATTTGGAAAGCTTGTGGTTTTATATGCCGTATTTATTTTATGCCTTTGTATTCCTTTCGCTCATACCGAAATCTCTTAAGAAAATAAACGATTTCGCCAAAGCTGATTATGAGGCGAATCGCAACAAATGGCATCGTTGTTATGCGCCGGACATATGCTGTCACAATTTGGCGGACACCGCCACCGAACCTTTAACGAAACAAAAGCCTCGCAAAGCTGTTACACGTGGATATCCTAAAAAGCAACAGCAGGCCAACAAGGAAGCTGTTGCTGCCTCAACAACATCACCGGCTGCCGATAGTCAGGCCAATATCTATAAGCGACAAGTTCACACGCATACGAATGTGAATAAAATCGCAAAAATGTTTGAAAATGGTGGAGTACAAAAGAAAATCAATCGTGTTACACCCACTGTATTGCCGGCAGATTTTCGTCGTGCTTCTATGGACTTGGACGATGACGAGAGTTTCTATAAAAAGGAAGATTTTACCCCACACTCCCAGGAGAATAGTGGGAAAAAAGAAAATGTTGTCTTAAGGCGTCTCTCAAAACTTGCTCAAGAATTGGAAGAGAATAATGAAAATTCTGCAAATATTTTAAATCAAATTCCGGCAGAGGAACAGGATTTACTAAATACAAGTTGGCGCAGTGAACCCATTAACATACAACGGCGTAAACGTCAAGTGCCACAGAATTTAGTATTGAATGCTAGCTCTGCAACACCTTCAACTATATCACCTGCCTGCTCTTCCCCCTTGTCTTCACCACACTCTTGTAATTCACCTGTGCCCGGCTCTTCTTCACCATTGCTACGCAATGCTCCCGTACTTAATATGAATACCAGTCTGGAGGATCTTTTTAAGGCAATTGCCAAGAGTGCTGAAAATTCTGAAGGTTTCCTATATAGTGGCTGTACATCCCTCTCACCCGTTACCTCTATAGATGATATATTGTCACAACGTAGATTATCACGTCCCTTGTCGGCCTACTCTATAAGTGATTTGCTAAATGATGAGCCCAACAAAGGCATGGACGAGGCCTATGTGGAGAATTTTCTTAAGGTTTTGAATAAAACTTGAAGTATTTTTTTTTTTTAGAAATAATTTGCCTTGTAAGGAGGCAATAAATAAATTTAAAGGAAAGGATCAGTTTCACAGTTATACGTTAAGATCGATCATAGATCAATTTTTATCTGTAAAACTTTTGAAAAGTTTTTTTGTGTTTTAGAATAAAACTGTGATTTAAATTTATTTTCTAGAATTTATTAAGAAAACTGAAAAGGCCTACTTATGTATGTTTATTAAATTTATTTAAACCTTGTTTTTTGTAGTTAAGCTTGGTTTAATTTAAAAAAATATAAATACTTAACCTCAATCTGTTGCTTTTGCATAACCCTTTTTGCCTAACATTTTAACCGTTTATTGTGAAAGTGTACCCTTAATTAAGGCTTAATTTGAAAGACATTAAATTAAGAACCATCCTGTAAAATAGATTTTCATGTTAAAAAAAACAAAAGAATTGGTCAATTCACACAAGCCGTTGTATCGTTGTATTGAGTGTATTGTTGGACGATTATACAACAGCGTATGCTTGTTGTTGATAATTTTCATGTAAAAATCCGATACACTTATACACAAATTTTTCATATGTTTTTAAAAGTTGTATTGGTTTCGTGCTATCAAATTGTGTGAATGAATAAAATGTGTATATGTTTTCATATGTTTTTAAAAAGTTGTGTTGGTTTCGTGCTATCAAATTGTTTGAATGCCAAAAAAATGCATTTGGAATACGAAATACAGAATACAGCATAGCATTGAGCGTTCACAAACAACCAAGTGTATTCAATACAACATACACGATACAAAGTCGTGTGAATTGCCCAAATGTTTCAAAAGTGCCATAAAAACTAAAAAGAAGAAGAATTAAATTTCAAATAGAAAACAAGAAAGAAAGAAAAGAGAAGAGAAGAGGAACGTATTCAAATTGACAGGGAACTCTGAGTGTAAAGTGTGTGCGTATGAAATTAGTCACTTTCCAACAGCATTGCTGCAATGTATGTATGTCAGCACTTTAAAAGCTTTTGTAAATAATTTATTTCTTTTAAAAAACGAAAAAAAAAATTGTTTCTTTTTTTTTTTTCATTTATTTCCTATATTTTTTAAAAATCTTTTGCAATAATTAAAAATGCCAGTCAAGCTTTAAGATAAAAAAAATATTTTTTTTTAAAACATTTTTAATTAAAACTTTGTTTAACACACTCATTTTAATGAGAAACATAAAATTTCAATTATTTTTTTTTTTTGTAAATTAAACCTTAATTCTCTATAAAATAAGAAAAATCATTTCCAATGAAATTTATTTTATGTACGACGATTAAGTGTTTTATGAGTGATTTATAATGGTCCATAGAGGAAATACAATGCATATGTACATATGTACGTAGTATATATTATATAAGGCTTGTTTTTAGTCTTAAGTTGAAAGCCAGTGTTTTTATTTAAGCCGATCTATAGATCGTTACCCTTAAAATATATAAGTTTATAAATTGTATAAAGTATTATTAAATATTTTACTTAAGTAAAAAGAAAATTATTCTAAAAAAGAAAATATTAATAAAAAAATAATAAAATAAATTACATATTTAACTAAAATTATAAAAAAAAAAAAAAAAAAACAAACAAAACAAAACAAATTATAATGTTTTTTTAATTGTGATAAAATGTAAGACTTCTATACTACAGTTAGGGTTGCCAGATTCCGATTCGGAAAAAGCTGGACATTGGGTTTTAGAAAGCTGGACAAAACAAAAAAAGCTGGACATAAAAAATGTTAATTTTGGTTTTGTGTAAATAATTTTTATTAAAATATCCATTGTTATCAACATATATACACATACATATGTATTATTATTTAAAAATATTACAATTAAATAAATTCATTGCATTTTTTAAAATTTAAGAAATTGACTATCCCTTGCAATAATCACCCTTATTCTGGTTGTCGTCGTCGTCGTCGCCATCGTCGTCGTTACCAAAAATGATGTCGATAAAATCAGAGTCGACAAAATCAGAGTCGACACAACACAATATCGACGGCGTATTGACTCACAGAATACCAAATGTGTGTCCGACAGTCATCTATAACTGTCAATAACGACAAACAGAATACCAATTTTAAACTGTCGACGTCGACGACGACAACCAGAATAAGGCTGAATATTTATTATGACATCAGCTGTTCAAGTGTTGAGACATGTTGTCAGTGATGATACATACATAATTGGTCATTACAACCCTTCAGTCAGGATTATTGACCTAGTTTCTCACACCACTTATGTTGTGTGTGTTAATTTTATACATAAGTGGCGGGACCTACAGTTTAAAGTCGACTCCGACTACTCTCAGAGTTTTTGCCAGAAATCTGCTGAGCAGAAATCGCCGAAGAAATACTTTTTGTATTTTGTTTTGATGTCTGGCCTGGGGCTCGAACCCTGGCTTTACGTCTAATAAGCCAACACACTACCTACTAGACTACGGCGACTTCATGTGATGTCATTGATGATAGAAGAGGGAAATCATAACTTAGTTGTATAACAAATGTACAATCAGTGTTGGCTAACATGATTTGACAAAGATAACATGAAAATTATTGCCCAAGTTATTGCAGTGTAATAAAAAAATTCTATTTAGCTGGACAAATTAAATTTTAGCTTGAAACTGGACAAGCATCAAAAAAGCTGGATAATACAGCCAAGTCCAGCCAGGCTGGCAACCCTAACTACAGTTGAAATCATTCCTCTGATCTTGCTAGACAAAGCATTAATAAACTGCTCATAATTTGTAAAACTAATAACTCCAGACCGTTAATTAACTACTCATAAAGCATATCTAAAGAGAATGAATATCTAAAAAGTTGTTCGACCATTAATCGAAATTTTTATTTTTAAAAATAATACCCTTGCATTGGGGACACTTTTTTGATCAGAATACAAACTGTGATCGTCAAAAGAAAGTGTCATTTTCTGGCAATTTTCCAACGTTTAGTGAGACTAACAGGGATGTCACAGAATCCAATAATGTCGGAATTGGATTTGAAAACGACACAAAAATCAATTTCGTGTCATACAATCCAAGATTATTGGTTTTGTTTTCGAACTTGAATAAGTATCGGTTTTAGGTGTCACAGAATGTCTTGTTATCGGTTTTGTTATTGAAAATAAACCAAGCAACTAACAGCTCTCAGTTTTCATTTGCGCTCTTTTGTTTTTTTTTTTTTAAATTTTTTTTCTATATGAAATAAAAACAACTTTAATTTTACTTTATAAATAGCTTTTATTTTACAAATTTTTTATAAGGTGTTGGCTATTTCGTCTCTGATTCTCTGACCTTTACTTTGCAGAGACGTGCTTGATGACAAAATAACATTGTCTTCACCATCAGGTAATGATAAACGTCCGCTCATCCTAACTGGTTTGCACATTATAGCTCCTGCAAAAGTTGTGCAGAGCGCAGCAGGAATTTATAATTCTTACTGACTTTCCGGATGGTAGTGTAATGTGCTCATTAAGCAACGGAATCGAATTTCAACACTCCCATTGTTCTTTCCACAATATTATGTGCCGATGCATGAGCCATATTGAATTTATATTCCTTCGAGTTGTGGCTTGGATCTCTGTATGACGTCAACAAAAAGGGCTCAATGCCATACCTACAATCTCCCAATAATTTTGAGATCCGTTCTCCTGACTAATCCCTTCATTCAGTAAATTTATTAAAGAAATAGTCCCTTGTTCTTTGCTTATCGTTGGAGGTCATTCCTAGTTGCACCCATTGATGGCAAATGAACCGCTCCATAACATTGAGCACATCGTCTAAAATTGTAGAAACTGTGCTTCTACCCAGAGATATGCTAGATCATTTCCAACAGATCTTTGCGATAACAGCAGTACTCATTTTTTTATTTATTTATTTAAAAAGATTTATTTTTTTTTTATTATTTTAATAAAAATAGCAATTTTTAATAAAAATACTTTATATTTTGTTAAAAAAAATTTTATAAAAATTGTAAATAAATACACAAATGTAAACAACAGCTGTTTCGAACATCGGTTTTATTTCAATTCGAAAATAACAAAACCGACTTGGTTTTGTGACACCAAATAAATCCAATATTGGTTTTCAAAAACGACAAAAGGCAAAACCGACTTGGATTCTATGACAGCCTTGTAAGCTTCGTCCATGAATCTTCTCCATACATTACTGTTCACAGACACTATTTCTGGTTAAATAGCTTCAGCTTCTATTTCCTTAAAATAGAATAGTTGGTCTTTGTTAAATCAAAGCTCATTTTACCGTAACTCCCCATTGTTATATCACAGCAATGCTATTAGAATAAATATGAAAACTAGCCAGTAGATGTAATGAATTCAATTTTAATTTCACGAATTTATTAATTCGACAGCAAGTTACGATAGCTGTGTTAGAGTGTCAAGGAATGGCGATTCAAATGAAAGAAGTCTGCATTGACCCAAACATGTAGTACTTTGTGGACCGTTGACATAAAGCATATCTAAAGAGTTGTTCAATCAGTAATCGAGGGATTTCTTTTCTAAAAATAATATCCTCGCAATAGAAACACTTTTTTGATCAGAGTACATACAGTGAGCATCAAAAGAAACTGTACATTAAATATGATATATATATTTATAAATTATCGTTATTTTAATTTTAATATTATTTCATTGTCAGTTTTTAAAATTGAAACAAACAAAAAAAAAAAATTACAAAAAATTTTGTCAAATTTTTTCGGGAACTCTCCTTAAGTGGTAAAATTTGAGTTTGGTGTTTGTTAGAATTTTGTCCTTAGTGTACAGTTTCTTTCGACGCTCACTATACATGCATAAATACACAATTGATCATTACAACGCTTTTCATACCACTCCTGTTGTATGCATACGTACAAATATATGTATGTACATAACTGGTCATTACAACCAACTACGTAACTTCTCACACCACTTACATATGTTGTGTGTTAACAAAGAATATGGATATAAAGAATGCGCATCATGTAGAAGTAAAATTTCTTATGGCGGGATGTACCAGTAAGGCCCGCTCTCACCAAAATCTCTTTTAAAAATCATTTCTTGATGAGGGAGGGAAGACAGGAGAAAAATAAACACAAACAAAGAGCGTAACAATGTGTTGCTCTCATCGTACGTATGTATATGCGTATGTACGATTATGTATGTATGATCGTTTTTATTGTTTGACCAAAGACTATAAATATGTAAAGATGTTGCACACAGTGTATTTAAAATTGACAAAATTTTGTGCTTCTTTCTTATGAAGGGGGTAGGTAACAGGGAAAGCTGAATCGTCGTTCTCACTCTCATGTTAACTGAGAGAAAGAAAACAAAAAAGACCCAGTACACTTATTGTACTCAGAGAACTTATTATACTTAGAGAACGTATTGTTATTTTCTCTAAGCAATTTATTCTCATATGCGTGTATACGTGTGTGCATGTATGTATACATACATTGCCAAATAAAATAATAAACAAACTGAAAGATTTTTTGTTTTCACAAAATATATGTGAAAATAGCCTGTGGAAAAGAAATATTACCGTTTGTTTTATTGTAGGGTAAGAATATGTGTTTTATTGTTGTAGAAATGAAATTATATCGATTCGCACCGAATTATAATGTTATATTTTAGACTATTCAATTATGTATGTATGTATTTACCATATGTGTCTATTTTTGTATAGAATGAAGTTGTAATAAAACGAATGCTTTTTTTGTTCAGTATTTATTAAATTTATTTATCATTTTAATGGTTCAAAATTTTAACTTTTTCCATACTGGATAATTTGAATTTGTATGTTTCGCATGTGGAATGCTTCCGTAGTAAAACAACAATTAGTAAATTAAGCATCTCCATTCTGTGTTTATAACATTCGTTATTTTCATCAAACCAAAAGGAATAAATTGTATTTTTTGTGCAACTTACGCATTGGCCAACTACAAATGATTTTATGTTTTTTATAGATTTATTTTCTAAAAAAATTTTTTCGAAGACTTATATGAATTTTGCAAACTTCAAAAAATAAATCAGATGGAGCGATGGATTTGCATGAACGAACATTTCTGAAGGATATGACAAAATTTGCGCTGGTTTTATTATATCCACACGACATTTAACGCATGATATTCGTTGAGCTATGTAACCAACAAAATATCGACTTGATGTTAATTCAATTGGCACATTGTTGGACGTAAAACAATCGGTGCCTTCATTAAAATATTCTTTATTTTCATCGTATACATATATCTGCGACATCTATATCAGGGGTATGGGTACTTTCTGATATATTTCCAGTCCTATCAATATCTTCTAAAAATATGATTTATGATTTTAATTATATATTATATTTATTAAACGTTTTGTTTGAGCATGCACTACAATTTTTAAATTCACACTTTTTATAAAACAATTTTTCAGTTTTTCAGTTTCAAATGTCCACATAAAATGTGGATTTTTTATTTCGGTGCGAATCGATATAGTTTCATTTCTACAACAATAAAACACATATTCTTACCCTACAATAAAACAAACGGTAATATTTCTTTTCCACAGGCAATTTGCACATACATTTTGTGAAAACAAGACATCTTTCAGTTTGTTTATTATTTTATTTGGCAATGTACAAGCACACACGTATACACGCATATGAGAATAAATTAGAGAAGAGAACAATACGTTCTCTGAGTATATAAATTCTCTGAGTACAATAAGTGGCAGTAGCCGTACTGCCATCGACAAATTTGGCACTGGCAGTGCAACATCTTCATATATTTATAGTCTTTGATCTCATCGCGATGAGAGCAAAGAATGAGAGCAACGCATTGTTACGCTCTTCGTTTCTGTTTACTTCCCTCCTATCTTTTCCCCCCCGCGTCATGAAATATTTTTGAAAAATATTCCAAAATATGTTAAGATGCACATTCTTTATACTTTATTTTCTTTGGTGTTAATTTTATCCATGATCAGCGAGACCTACAGTTTAAAGTCGACTAAGAACGACAGATTTTTGAGAAACTTTTCATTGCAATTTTATTTTTACTCTCAGAGATTTTGCCAGAAAACTTCTGAGAGAAAATATTTTCTTTTTGATGTCTAACCTGGGGTTTAAACCTCAATCTAGTAATAGACTACAGCGAGTTGAATAGTAAAATTTCTTATAATACCTCGTAACGTTGAATCAATGTTGGAATTACGTATTACGCAGCGTTGCCATTTGCCAAGTTTTCCCTTGGCACCTTTTACCTTTTTTTAAAGATACGAAAAACTTTTCATTAAATTTGTTTTCTAACAAAACAAGTTTTTTCGACAAAATTGAATTTAAAATTTTTTTTCAATAAATTCAGTATTAAAACAGGAAATATTTACATTTTTAAGTAAAATATTGTGTATTTTATTAGTCCCGGACAAAAAAAAAGCAAAAAAACACCAACAGAGGGCACCGGGCTCCAGAATTTCCTTTAAAAATGTTGGTACTTTTGCAGAAAAGAAGTTTTTTTTTGTAAAAAAAAGTTTTTTTTTCCCAGAAATAAAGTTTTTAAAAAAAATCTGGCAACGCTGGTATTACGTCCTATACTGTCAGTTTAGTCGGTTAAAGGTTATTTTAATACTGCGTTTAATATCTGTTATAGTCCAATAATGACAGTTCTGTATATCTACGTAACTATTAAGTTGAATATAGGTTTTTTTTTAAATAAGCACAGTACCTTCGCCTTCTGCGAAGATACTTCCTAGATAATGAATCTAAAAACTACGCTGCTATACTTTTAATGCTATTATTTTGATTGCAACTTGAAATACATACAAAGGCACATATCCAGGTAGCCATGTAAGTCGTTAATAAGTATATAAAACACACCTTTTTTTTTAAAAAATCATTTCATAAAAAAGAAATATTTTTTTTCATATTTTTTATTTTAAAAAAATTTTTATTTCTCAGAAAAATTCTTACACAATATACGATACATCTGTACGTACGGACACATACAATGTGACATATGTATGTATGTATGTACGTATATTACATATTCAAAAATTAATAAGATTAATGAGATATTCGTGGAATTTATGATACTTTATAACAGGGGCTACCAGAAATTTTTTGGTTGTGTATTAGTGGGTAAGAGAGAGAAAATAAGTTGAGAGCTTACAGTCATAGAAAAATGTTAGTAATATTTATACCCTATTTTGAGTTTCATTTCATCAACATACATAAAGTTATACAACTTTGATTAATTAATTAGGTAATGTTTTTTAGATATTTGCTGGATAATAATTTTGGTTCATAAATTTTCTCTCCTACTAATAACCAACCTTTTAATTTTTCCAAAATATTGCTCTATGTCTTTAAAAAAAAGTTGTTCACTTTCTACATCATCTAAATTATTAAAATTGACTATTAAAACAATCAAAATGTGTGTTAAGAACATATCAGACTTTGAATTTAAAAAAAAAAAAAAATTTTAACATAAAATATTTTTTGAGTGTAAACCTAAAAAAAAAAAAATATTATAGCATCCGCTAACATGTGTGCTAGAGTCCGACCGAACTCCAAATTTCGTTCGGTACCGAACCCGAACTTCGGCCAATTTTAAAGTTCGGCCGAACCCGTACTTAGTTCGGGTTTCAAAGTTCGGTGAACCCGAACTTTTTGTTATTAAATATTAAATCAGAAATACATTTTTGGAATTTATTGATAAAAACAAAAAATAACGAATTCATAACATTTAATAATACATAAAATAATAATAAAGAAAAAATTTGTACTTTTTAGTTATTTAGAAAAGAAATGCTTTGTGCCTCTTTTTTTTTTTTGAGAAAAATATAAAGATCGATTAAGTATATGTAGTTTGTACTCTAGTACTCAAAATTCATTGTTTTTATATTATAATGGCAAAATAGTAATTTTTCTGCATTAATGCCTTTAAGGTTACTTCGTCTATCTGAATAAAGTTGGCCAGCAGCACTAAATAGTTGCTCACTAGGAACACTCGTTGGCGGTGCTGATAGATATTTCCTGGCTGCAGCCTTAAGGTTTGCAAATGAACAGGAGTTCCAATATTCATATATATTTGTTTTGCGATCACATAATGGTTCAGTTATATAGATTTTGATTTCTTCCTCGAAAATATTTTCCTCTCGAGGTTGATGTGAAGCAGAATCATGCTTTTCCCATAAAGATGAACCTCTTTTCTGCTTTTTTTTGGCGTCTTTTTGATTCCGCCTCTGATACTTTTTCCATCACGGTAAATGTTTCAAAATTAATTGAATTATTTAAAAAATTAATTATATCCTGTGTGGATTTTTCCAACTGTTGTGTAGAAAGGTATTTAGACTTAAAACGTGGATCGAGTAATGTTGCAACACTCAAAAAACTCATGGTTTCTAAAAATTGAAATCTCCTCTTTAATGTATCTTCTAAAGATTGTCTTAATTCAATTTCCGTCTCATTTTCAACAAGCTTTTATAATAGCATTTGGTATATGGGAATTACTAAGGAAATCGGTGACGAATCTCCCGAGATATCAAGTGTAGCTTCATAAAAGCTTTGCAGTAAATTTACTATTTCACTTATAATTTTCCACTCTTTAGCTGTAAGAATTTCTATTTTTTTAGTTTTTAATTAAATTTAATTAAATTAAATAAAAAGTTCGGTGTTCGGCAAAATTTTGCTTTACTGCAAAGCTTTTATGAAGCTACACTTGAACTTTGTCGGTCAAAATTTTGCCGAACACCGAACTTTGGCCGAACGTCACTTTTTACCGTACACCGAACCCGTACCCGAACGTTCGGTCGGACTCTAATGTGTGCTTGTCGTAGTCTGATCGACAACTAAATAGAGCAATATGTGTGAATTGTCTCTGCACAATTGTGCTATGAAATGGTAATCCCTGCTTTATAATAATAAATGCGATGTATTTATAACAGATTAACAAGAAAAAAAATAAAAAAAAATTGTTATTTATTATTACAGGGAGGGCGAGTAGCTATCATTATCAGAGATTTTAATTACAGTTTTTAATGATTTGATTTTCTTAGAAGAAAATATGGTTTTTTACACAATTTTTCTTATGATTTTTGTTTCAATTGCTTACATTCTCGAACCAATTATATGACGCATCTCATTGGTGTTGCTGTTGTCTTTAACACTAAACCTACCGATATATTATATATACCTATGTATTTCTACCAATGGCGGTCAAATGACCGCTTTTGAAATAAACATTATAGTCTTTTTCACTTGATTGTAATTAATACAGAATTTATCATAAACAATAAACACAAAATAATTATCATATAATAATTATATAACATTTATTTTTCGGGCTTTAGGAGTACATTTTTAGAAAGAAGGATTATATGTTACTTCAGTAATTTACATACTAAGGACATGTATGCAAACTAATTATCGGTGGTTATATTTCGTCCGCACCCTATAAATGGTTCAGTGAGTACGAAAATAACAAATTCAATAAGTGGTATTACTTTCAACGCCCGATGCCAACCAGAACTTGATACCGAACTTATCGGCATATATTGTGTAAATAGGCATCTTGATTTTGTCGCAAATATTTGTTTATCAACAATTATATTTGCACCTGGTTTGTAATAGTTTTGACTATTTTCTATAAATGCATTCTATATCTTGGAGATGGGAGCAAATTTGTCAGTCTGCAGGCTCCGTTCGCTTCTATAAAAACGAATAAATCGCATAATTTCTGTGAATCGATTTCTGTTCATTGTTCGTGAAAAAAATGTAGGACCCCATTTCTTATTCCATAAATATTAAACGTTCAATTTTCTTGTAATGAAAGCATCTAACTCTTCTAAAGTTATAAAACTCGACGTGCTTCTGATTCTGTGCACATTTTTATATGATTCATAATTTCCATGGTCAGGTATCAACGAAAATGCACTCCTTACTTTGCCCTTCATAATGTTAGGTTTTGCAGATCCCGTTGGCCCTGATATTTCTCTGAAAATTGTATGAAGCGGAGATCTTCCATTTTTTTGCCAAACAGTTCCATCAACTGAAGTTTCAATATTCTGATCGGTTTCTTCACATTCATCTTCGGAACTGGGGAGCAATCTCATTTTTTTTCGTCCCCTACGCGTGTTCTCAATGTTCCCTTCTTCATTATCGCTATTTTACCTCACCTCTTGAGTTACCAGCAGGTGGTATGTACCTAACAAAAAACATGGCGTTTTCCTAGAACCTAATCGGATGACATTATCTTGGAAAACTACTGTTTTTGTGAGAGAGAGAGAGAGATTTTGAGATTTCAACGTAGATAACTTCATAAAATTTTATATATATTCGAGCGGTCACAAGACCGCTCACGGTAGACAACGGTAGAGTACATATTATTATCATCATCAGTACATATATTATCATTAAACAGCTATATTGTATAGTAAAAGTCGTGCAGTAAGTTCAAGAAAAATAAAAACCTGGAATTTAACAATTTTGATTAAAGTCTTAAAATCGGTCACTTGACCGCTCTGGTAGGTTTAGTGTTAATGTCACGTAAACAATTTATTGAAACAATTCAAAAGACTCGCATATTGTTTTTTTTTCCACTCGTTTTGATTTTGATAAATTTATTTACAATTAAATTAAGTTCATACGATTGTTTATACAACAAATATTTTCATTGAAATGGAATGAAAGAACTTAAAAAAAGAGTGAATGAAATTTGGCTGGCATTTTGATATTTCAATAATAATTTAAACAAATAGGAAATATTAAAATGATGATGTTAATTGAATAAGATTCCGTGTGATATGCTCGTTCTAGTTTCATTTTGAAATAGTTTCGTTTCAGCATTGCTAATCTATTTATTTTCTTTGCTTTCAACTGATAAGAGAACTTAATTTGATACTCTTTAAATATTCCATAACCTTAATTTATGTTTTACATTTTTTTAATATCTCTTAAGAGAGATCAAAATCAATCGTTTGACTATACTGCAGAAGCTAATCGTGAACGATTTCTTGTCAATCCCACAAGACATAAGGAGTGCGCACGAAAAAAACTGGACTTACACTTTTCGTTATAGAAATAAAACTAAGTGGCGAATTTTTTTCGTTTTATATTCCAATTAAAGTAAATAATATTTGAATTCTTTTGTGTATAAAATTTTTTTCTGACAAAGGTCTCAGAGCATCCAACTTTTTGAGCCACTTTTCTTCCAGACATGTTAGGGTGTTTTTTGAAAAATACGTATTATTTTACTTGCTTTGTTTTGGTCGGCAAATCCTTTTTTTCTTTCACTTCCACGCTTTCTCTCAATACTCAAAGACTCCTTATATTGTTTTATTCTTACCTTAGAGACTGTTTTTTGGTTAACACCTGCGAGCCTAGCAATCGTTTTTTTGTAAGCGGCGCGGTTTTTCATTGAAAATTTCAATTATTTTTTTACGACATACTTGTTGGGTGCCCATTACTCAAAAAACGAATTTTGCTATTGCAATGAGATTTAGCATTTTGGATTTTGAAACAGATGACTAACAAAAACAATCACCCTTATTCTGGTTGTCGTCGTCGTCGTCGCCGTCGTCGTCGTTACAAAAAATGATGTCGATAAAATCAGAGTCGACACAACACAATATCGACGGCGTATTGACTCACAGAATACCAAATGTGTGTCGACAGTCATCTATAACTGTCAATAACGACAAACAGAATACCAATTTTTAAACTGTCGACGCAAGACGACGTCAACGACGACAACCAGAATAAGGGTGAATGTAACGGTATTCATTTTTTTCAATTATGATAAAAGTTATAAGCTTAAAAGTACGCCAATTTTTTTTTTTTTTTGTGCTCACTCCTTATGTACATACATATGTATAACACTAACTTTCTTTTGGTTAATCCTGTCAAATTCCCAACGTCTGGTGAGACTAAGCTTCGTCCATGAATATTCTTCGCACATTACTGTTCACACACACAATTTCCAGGGCAAATAGGGTTAAGCTTTTATTTCCTTAAGATAGAATAGTTGGACTTTGTTAAATTAAAGCTTACTTTAGCATACATAACTTCCCATTGTTAAGCCATAGTAAAGCTATTGAACTAACTGGTGGCAAGCATTAAAGTTTCCTTTGTAAATCATAACTCCATTAGAATAGAGATTAAAACCAGCCTGTAAATTTAATGAATTTAATTTTAATTTCACGAATTTAGTTAATGCGATAGCAAGTTACGATAGCTGTGTTAGACTGTCGAGACATGGTGATTCAAATGATAGAAGTCTGTGTTGATTCTCCTATCGGATTATACATTTCGTGATTTCAAAAGTAAACGTAAATAAAACACATATGAAAAATATTTTTTTCATGATATTTCTTTTTTATTGTAAAGTTTGAACGTTGACATTATGTGTGAAACACTACATCATTTAAATGACCTCCACGCGAAGTGTTGCAAGCATTGATTCTTTTGAGGTAATTTTCGACCACTTTTTGACACATATTGGGCGGTAGCTCAGCCATAACTTGACGAATGTTGGTTTTTAAGTGCTCAAGAGTTGAAGGTTTATCTGCATAAACACGGTCTTTCGCGTAGCCCGACAAAAAAAAAGTCTAATGGTGTCAAATCGCATGATTTTGGTGGCGAGTTGATATCGCCACGACGAGAAATTACGCGGCCAGGAAATGTCTCTTGCAATAAAGCCATATTCGCTCGAGTTGTGTGGCATGTAGCACCGTCTTGTTGAAACCACATATTCTCCAAGTCGTATTCTTTAATAGCAAGCAAAAAAAAATCGGTTATCATATGACCATAACGCTCTGAATTGACGATGAGAGTCGTTCCATCGTCGTTTTCGAAGAAGTAAGGTCCAATCACACCTTCGGACCAAAGAGCGCACCAAACAGTGACTTTTTCTGGATGTAATGGCCTCTCTTCAATTACTTGAGGATTCTCAGAACCCCAAATACGACAATTTTGTTTATTAACATACCCATCGAGTGTGAAATGTGCTTCATCGCTGAAGAAAATTTTGTTCGAAAAATTGCCGATACGCACGATACTTGGCTGTGGCAGAATCACCATTTTTGTAGTAGGTTTTGATAATTTTTTTTTTGTTCGGCGATTCGACGAAGAGTAACCTTACTGTACAAAAATGACCATCCCGGATTTAAAAAATGGGTGGCCCGGGTACGTTAACTCACTACAAGCTTTCGTAATCAATCAACATTGTTTATAAAAAGAGCGAAATTTGGTCAAACATAAAAGATTTATATGATAAACAGTAAATGAGCTTCGTCGATTCGACGAACAGTAACCAATTAGGGTGAAAGTGTTCGTCGATTCAACAAAGAGTAACCTTAATGTACAAAATAGAAGAGTGACCGTCTAGGGTTAAAATAAGTATGAATATTTGAAGTCGCCTTAGTCTAGTAGGTAGTGTGTTAGCTTATTAGACGTAAAGCCCGGGTTCGTATCCCAGGTCAGGCATCAAAACAAAATATGAAAAAAAAAAATATTTCTTCGGCGATTTCCTCTCAGCAGATTTCTCAAAAAAAAAAAAAAAAAAAAAAAAAAAACTGTCGTTCAGAGTCGACGTTAAATTGTAGGTCCCGCCACTCACGTATAAAATTAACGCACACAACATGAGTGGTGTGAGAAGCTAGGACGTTGTACAATGGGTCAATTCGACCTCTTGTCACAGTTGACAATAGAGATGAGCGATCCAGTGATTTTTGAAGAACGTTGTTCTCAGTGAACGTGATTTGTTAATCACTGTTCTTTAAAACAGTGATTGTGATCACAGTATTCCAATAATACAATAATGACAATAACGTATTTTATTAAGTCGTAAGACAGAGACAACTAGATACATACTACGAAAAGACGACTAAACAAAATCAAAGTGGTCATCAATGTTATTATTTTTAATGTAATTTTTTTTTATATGAAGTTTGACAATTAAGTTTCACAGAAAGTTCATGTATAAAAGACAAAAGTAAATACTCAGCATCATCTAATAGTAATTCTGCCTTGCTCAAAACAAAATGAAATAAATTTGAGTATGTAACAATTTTGAAAGAACTACATTATTAGTAACTGTTATTTGGCAATTTCAATCACTGTAGTTACCAGTGAATTATCAATCACCGTGATTAAATCACAGTTTTGAAAATATCGCTCATCTCTAGTTGACAAGTACACGTCCTCTTACCTAGCCTAACCTATGAATGCATATAAGTATCAGAAATTATGAATATGATTCGATTCTACTCATCTTTTTGAATACTCATTGCTGATCTCTAATATGCATAACCTTACAATATTCCTTGGAATAATTTTTTTATGAATCACCTTAACAATCTCAAAGTGCTACAAGTACGATAGCAAAATCAATACCCCACCGTTGTCTGTCTTAAATTTATGGCTTTTGAAATAATTAATTGATAATAAATAATAGTGTAGTGTACTGTAGTAGTGTAGTGAATTAATAAATTTAAATTTTCATTATTTATGTTTCTGATGGAAAATTAAAATCATTAAAATCAAGTGAAAACTATAAACCGCATAAAAACAATTATTTTTTTATTATTTTTTTTTTTTAATTTTTTTTTAATTTTGTTTTTAATATTCAAAAATATTTCTTAATTGCATTGCATTTGTGGTTTAACACATTTCGTGGTGTATTGAACTTTATGATCCATCCATCCATCCATCTTCTTTTTTTTTTTTTTTTTTTTTGTTTAATTTATTAAACAAATAAATACGAAACAAAAAAAAAAAAATTTTTAATAACAAATTAAAAACGAAAAATTAATATTTAAAGTGTAAAGTATTATTGGCATGCTTTAAATGTTATTTTTGGTTTTTGCTGAGGTCATGCTGTTCTTTTTTTTTTTTGTTTTTTTATTTAGTTTTTGTTTTAAATATTTTGATTTTATTATTATTATTATTATTGTTGTTGTAGAATGACTTCAATAAACGTTTTCGTTTCGTAAATTATTGACCCACAGAGAACGACATCATTAACCATTACGTACGTACATACATCGTCATAATGATGATGATGACGATGATGTTGAAACTGATCATCACATTTATGTTCACATTGTGCAGCCATTGAACTTTGACTTTATAAACTTGTTGCTGCAACAATCATCATTTACTAACAGCACAACCACCACCAGCACCACCAGCATCAGCACCAGCTGAAAATAAAAATTCATTTAAAAATTGTTTAAATTTCAATGACTCTCTCTACAATAAAATAAAAAGAACATAACCAAATCTACATGCATACATACATACATACAGTACACTCATATAGATGTGTATGTATTTTCCTCAATCTCTGTCTCTACTAAGGGGTGATTTTTTAAGAGCTATAGGAAAATTTTTCAAAAAAAAAACACATAAAATTCAGAAAAATGCATGAAATCTTTATTTGAATCGATAGTTAGGTTAGGTCGGAGTGGTAGCTCTGATTTCACAAAGCACACTTGAGCACGCATAGCGGCCCGTTGTGATGCCACGGGTGAACGCAGTCCCTGTACTGACCAAGTTCCACCACAATGAGGGAAAAGGAAGAAGTTGGTCAGCGCAAGGGCTGCACAACGGAAGCACGACTACCCCGCACTGGAAAACCAGCCAGAAAGTTTGATGAACGAGGCTATATCCTTGATATCAACGGATGATAGCTCCGTTAAGCTAACAAGAAATGGTGAGCAAAATAACCTATATCTACACCTGGCGAGAGACGGGCACTGACAAAGAAAGTGAATGACAGTCTCCTCTTCCTCAGAGGACCTGCATCCACGGCAGAAGTCGTTAAAGGGGAGCCTCATTCTTTCCGCGTGTCTACCCATGACGCAATGACCCGTAAGCACGGCCACTGTAGTCGAGATGACGTCACGACCCAGACCGATAGTACGATCCATATAATTGAATGTTTGAAGATTATTTCATGCAAATGTTGACCGCGACTGCGCCTCAAATGGTCCATCCGCTTAGTCCAATTTTTGCATACTTTTTCCAACATTTCGGCCGGTATCTCACGAATAAATGCTTCAATGTTGTCTTCCAATGCGTCAATTGAAGCGGGCTTGTCTGTATAGACATAAGCTTTAACATAGCCCCACAAAAAATAGTCTAAAGGCGTTAAATCGCACGATCTAGGCGGCCAATTGACCGGTCCCGAACGTGAAATAAAATGTTCACCGAACTCGCCTCTCAATAAGTCCATTGTTATGCGTGCTGTGTGTTATGTGGCACCGTCTTGTTGAAACCACATGTCATGCAAGTCAAGCTCTTGCATTTTGGGCAAAAAAGAATAGCCGAATAGCCGCTTCAGTGGGTCAATTAAACTGACCATAAAATGGAAGAAGCGCGCAATGAACTTTCTTAACAGAGCACGCATTTTGATAATAAAATTCAATGATTTGCAAGCGTTGTTCGTTTGTAAGACGATTCATTGTTAAATTATAGACCAAACTGAAGATGTTTGACAGTGAAACAAAACACGAAACGTGCTTGAGCTGTTTAAACCAGCGTTGCCAAAAAGATAATAGCTAAAAAATCACCCTTTACTTCTATTTCTATGCAGTAAAGATAAACGGGAAGAAAAAAATTTATTGCATTACGTATATGTACGTACGACCCGACCCTTCTTCTGAAAAACTCTCTTTTTTTTTTGTTCTTAAGTACTTAATAATGCCTCCTCCTGACTGCTTGATTGTAAGCTTAATTTATGTTTATTGTTATTGTTGCTATTTTTTCTTAAATTATTAACTATTTTTTATTGTTATTGTATTGTTATTATTATGATGATGATCATCATCATCATCATTATTGGTATTTGAATACTTAAAATAATTGCTTATTGAGAAAAGATCGTTGTATAGTGAAATGATGGCAAAAGATTTGAAATTCTTCTATTTTGCACTATGGGCTATGATTATACAAATATATGTATGTATGCTTTTGAGATTAATTTCATTAAAAAGGAGAACCTTTAGCCTTAAACATAAGGTGTTAGAGAATAAAGTTCATTGTTTTAACTGAAAATAAAGCTTTAATATTGTTATGTTTTTACCTTTGAAAATGTTTAAAGTATGAGCTTGTAGATTGCAAATAAAATAAAAATAAATTTGCGTTTTAATTAAAATTATTTATTATTCGCACAATTCTGTGTGCCACTGTTCACAACTTGATGTAAACAACAACAATTGCTTTGTTTGTTATTCCTCTATTTACACCCTTTGCATAAACAATACCAATTACTAGACAACTAGATGACCCGTGCGAATATTTCGCACCGTTAGTTGTCATTTTTGTAACATAAAATGAAAATAATTAATAGAAATTTTATTAAAAGTATAAAAATATTAGAAATCATAATATATCATACATATTTACATACATACATCATACTATGTTTAAATGCTTTTATAATACTTCTTTGAATACAATGTTA
This sequence comes from Sarcophaga caerulescens, assembly GCA_927399465.1. Lineage (NCBI taxonomy): Eukaryota > Metazoa > Arthropoda > Insecta > Diptera > Sarcophagidae > Sarcophaga > Sarcophaga caerulescens. The sequence continues at coordinate 99,738,507 of OV656867.1, read as the reverse complement.
GAGGTAATGACATGATCATCGTTAACTTTTTGCCCGTACGAATCCTTAATACAAACAAAAATATCTTTAAACGTACGCACTCGAGAAAAAGCCACGTATAACTGCCCATGTGAAAAGACCGGTTCTGGTAAATACAATCCTACCTTTTCCAGGGTTTGACCTTGTTTTTCTTAAAACCTTTTTAACTGTTAAATATCAGCTGACACTATATATGTATGTATATATTAAAAGACACCGTATTACTACACTTCATAAAACAAACAATGCCATGACAATAACGACATTACCAAAATGGCTTTTACAACTTTATATATTATGTGGAATAGCATTACAATTAAGCGATCCTGTTTATCGCACTTGATCTAACAACTACTGAAAAGTATTGCCAAAACAGCTTTTTACAACTTAATATGCATATTATATATAACTGTCTTAGTTATATATAATATATATATTGAAAAGTGGGTTAAAGATCTCCGTTACAAAGATCTGTCGAACAATCATATATATTATTTCTAAAGCACTTTTTTGTCGGTTGCAAATATCTCCCATACCACCGCATCAAATTTAATGAATGATATCTCATTTTAAAGCTTATATCTAACACTAATGACGAAAAATAATTAGAAATTGAAAAATTAATATTTTCATTGATAAAAATTATATTTTATATAGAACTGCATGATAATACTGTTGTCATTATGATTATATGTTTTTGTTCAAGTGTGGTAATACAGGGTCGTTTAATAGTAATGCAGTTCTACATAATATAGTATGTATTAAAATCCATTCTGGCAATACCGCTATTTACTATAATGCCGTTTATTACTAAGACAGTTATATATAATATGCATATTAAGTTGTAAAAAGCTGTTTTGGCAATACTTTTCAGTAGTTGTTAGATCAAGTGCGATAAACAGGATCGCTTAATTGTAATGCTATTCCACATAATATATAAAGTTGTAAAAGCCATTTTGGTAATGTCGTTATTGTCATGGCATTGTTTGTTTTTTGAAGTGTAGTAATACGGTGTCTTTTAATATATACATACTATGTATATATAGTGTCAGCTGATATTTAACAGTTAAAAAGGTTTTAAGAAAAACAAGGTCAAACCCTGGAAAAGGTAGGATTGTATTTACCAGAACCGGTCTTTTCACATGGGCAGTTATACGTGGCTTTTTCTCGAGTGCGTACGTTTAAAGATATTTTTGTTTGTATTAAGGATTCGTACGGGCAAAAAGTTAACGATGATCATGTCATTACCTCTAACATTGTATTCAAAGAAGTATTATAAAAGCATTTAAACATATGCATGTATGTATGTAAATATGTATGATATATTATGATTTCTAATATTTTTATACTTTTAATAAAATTTCTATTAATTATTTTCATTTTATGTTACAAAAATGACAACCAACGGTGCGAAATATTCGCACGGGTCATGTAGTGGTATTAGTAAATTTAATCGCAGAGCGCTACCTTTACTTTCAATATAAAAAAGAACGAAAATGCAAAAAAAAAATAAAAATAAATAAATTCATGAATGATTCACACATAATTTTTTGGAGATTTTTCGAAATCCATTATAATTGTATTGCTGCTGTCCACTAATCACATTGTATAAATAAAGGTGTCATCATAAACATTTTTTAAATTTAACTTTCAATCCATTTTTAATTTTTAAATTTTTTTTTTTATTATTAAAAGTGGTCTTTAGATGAAATGCCTTTTTAAGACTTATGGCATCTAATTCCCTAAAATATTCAATAACAAACAGATTCGTTGTTTTCGAAATTCATTAACAAAATTTTCTAAAATTGAGAAAGAAAATATTTTGTATAATATTTCCATAAATGATGATCAGAAAAGAACAGAACAGAACCTCGAACTGAACTACAAAACAAATATTTGCTAAATTCTTAGCAAATTCACAAACACACTCGTATCCGTACCCGTACTTGCACTTGTCTATACATACCATTACACAAATGTTGTATAAATAAATGATTTTTTTTTTTCGATTTTTGTTTACATATTTATTTTTATTTAAACAATAAAAAAAAACCAACAACAACAATAACAACAATGATAATAAAATTAATAAAATTTTATTTTCCTTGTGTCTCTCTTTGTCATTGATTGATAAAAATTTAACTTTAAATGTCGAGTGTTGTTGTCGTTTTTTTTTATTTTTTTTGTGAATTTTATAAAAATAAACAAAATTTGTAGTTGTTGTTGCAAAGGTTCGTTTATCAGTAATTTTTTTTTTGTCATGAGTCACTGGTTTTTTGTTTTGCTGTCGATGGATTGTGTTTTGTTGGCATTTTAATCATTTTCACACTCTCTCATATAAAACTCTTAAGAGTGTTTTCCAAACAAAATGAGGAATTTTCAAAAAGAGAACTGAATTTTTAAGAGATTTTTTTTTAACTTCATAAAGGGATTGTTTCTTATCGTTTACTGGCTGTGTCGTTGTCAGACCATCAAATAGACAGACAGACATACACACAATGTCAGACCTTTATTTAACAACACGTTTTAATTTTTTTGGAACAGATTTTCAATCTTTATGGATGCAGGGAATTGGGTCAATGTGCTTAAATATTGCAATGCAACGTACAGACATACTACATATTTCTACATCCTAATTAAAATTGAATATGATCTGGTCTGGATCGATGTTTACCAGTGAAGTGAAGAGACACAACTCTTAAGGGAAATTTAAGTTTTCTTACTTTATTTGTTTATTAATTAATACCAGGTAGAAAGAGTTATTAAAAGGAATTACAGTAAGACCCCGCTTAACGCTGCTTCAGTATTACGCGTTAGTATTGGGTTTCCGTTAAATCGCACACTGTATTGATACCTGTTGTATATGTATGTGTGCAAATGAAACGGCCATGCACCAACCAGAAACGGTGCACTATGTAGCGACGGTGTATACCAGAGATCAGCAATGAATCGTATTTTCGCTACTCATAAGTACTCATGAAATTTTGAGTATGAGTGAGTCAAGAGTATTGAAATTCAACTACTCTGATTCATTCGTACTCGCTACAACATTGATTTATAAGTATAGGTTGCAATGAGTATGAGTACAACGTTGACATCAAACTCACAACATTCGATTCATTGTTTGATTCATATGCCTACTCATTCAGATTCATAAATTTAGAAAAATACTTATAATACTTACGAATGATTCGAGTCACTCGAATCATTCATCAAAATTTACAGTAGTAGTTATTGTTGCATTTACAAAAGAAGAGAAAAGAAAAGACAAAGACAGCAAGCAAAGCACACACACAACGTTCTAGCGAGTATTGTGGTGTTCGTACTCGAATCATACTTATTTTGTGCTTCGTGTATATGTTGAATCATGGAGAGTCGAAATCAATAACATCATGCGTATTGTTAAGTATGAGTACGATGAGTATTTCTAACTTTGAATATGAGTAGTATGAGTATGATGTTATAAGTATGACTCGAATCTACTTAGCGTTTTGAATACTCGTTGCTGATCTCTGGTGTATACTATGTATTTTTTTCAACGCTCTTCAGTTAGTCTGTCTAGAATAAAGATTCCAACTGTATTTTCCCAAGTCGCAATGTATTTACAGTATGTACGTATTAAGTTGCCTCGTTTAACGCTGTTTCGTTTAGCGCTGGAACTTATTGGAACGTATCCCCCGCGTTAAGCGGGGTCTTACTGTATGTATTTACTTCATCGTTAATCATTATATTTGTAACAATTTTTAACGCATATTGAATATAAAAGCGGTACCATGATTTTAAATACTTTTGTTATACTCCTACATTACAAGGCATTTACTCAACAACCAATTTGTAATGCTAGGTTAGGTTGAAGTGGTAGAGTTGACACCAAGAGCTTACTTGAGCACGCATAGTGGCCCGTTGCGATGCCACGGATACAACACAGTCCCTGTGCTAACCTAGTTCCACCAAGCTGAGGAAGAAGTTGGTCAGCGCAAGGGCTAAACATTAAAGGCACGACTATTATACGCTGTAAAACTAGCCCGAAATTTTAAAAACGAAGCTATCATCCTTGGTATCAATGGATGATAGCTCTGTCAAGCTGACAAGGATTGGAGAGCCAAATAACCTATATCTGCAACTCGCAAGAGAGGGGCATTGATAAAGAAAGTGGAGATCTGCACCCATGGCAGAAGTCGTTAAATGGGAGAACGGTTCTAGTAATCTACATACACATACATAATTGGTCATTACAACCCTTCAGTCAGGATTATTGACCTAGTGTCTCACACCACTTATGTTGTGTATGTTAATTTTATACATAAGTGGCGGGACCTACAGTTTAAAGTCGACTCCGAACGACAGATTTTTTGAGAAACTTTTCATGGCAATTTTATTTCACTCTCAGAGTTTTTGCCAGAAATCTGCTGAGAGGAAATCGCCGAAGAAATACTTTTTGTATTTTGTTTTGATGTCTGGCCTGGGGCTCGAACCCTGGCTTTACGTCTAATAAGCCAACACACTACCTACTAGACTACAGCGACTTCATCTATTTCTAGTAATCTACAATGATTTTAAAAGATGAGATATCTTCATCAAGTTCATCTAGTTTGTCGTTCTTTCTATGAAGTTTATGCTCAGAATGTTGTCTTTTAAGGTTTCAATTGTGTCCGCTTTGTTCCAATAAATTTAAAGAAGTTCTATCCTCATTGAAAACTATAATTTGGCAATATTAGTGAACAAATTATTTAAAAAATTCGTAAAAATTTAATTATATGATGGACTTGGAAACTGAATAATCTCCAGCAATTTTCTTTTTCATTTACAAATACGAAAATCTAATCAAAAAGCCCTTTGACACCCTAGAGAAGATAGAAAGATTATTCATTGTCCACTTCTGGGAAAGAGTAGGACTCAATGCCGCATTTCTGCACTCAATTTATTTTAATTAAGAGCGTAGTTTATATTGTATCTAACAGCTAATGGCAACCCTAGCATTCTAGAAACTGTTACGGTAGACCAGCTTAGCAAATTTAGATGAATAAATTTTGGCTAATGAAACTGAAGCCAAGTAAAAAGAGTTATGAAGAATAAAAAGGCCTTTTGTCCATTAGAAAATGAAAATGTTACAGGAATATTGCCTGTAAAAAGTTGACACGTTACGTAGCGCCTTGTTGACATCAGTATCTACTTCTTGGAGATTCCAAATAAAAAGTTCCAGAAGCTTTGGCAAGCTGACAAGGATTGGAGAGAGATCTTCAAACCCTTTTGCTTTGACCAAATCCATAAATATTCTTCAACATTATCTAAAGGCGAAAAAAAAAATTTTCAAATACCCTATAAATGCTCATATTTAAGATTGTATTCAAAAGACATAAACCCTAACATCTGACTCTATTATCTTTCAAGCAGTAATAAAGGTTCGTGTAAACATTGCTTAAATTCACAGAAAATCCAGCTACAGCTGACAATGAATAACTCTTACGTTCGCAAATACGTTCATACTTAACACGTTCACGCCGGCTCTGTAATTCATGCTTCTCGCCCACTGGCGGCTGCAGTTAGTGCTTTTCGCTCTATGAAACGGCAGCTATTATGCAGCATAGGCAATCCAAAAATGCAACGGTATCGTGTAAAGTTTTGTGTGATTGACTAAGGGTAGATTCTTCGTACATTCGTCTCATCCTCACTAAATATTCTGAATGTTTATCGTGAAAATAGAACAGTGCTCAATTAACAAGGGAAGAAATAAACTCATTTATTGGAATTTTACTTATAATGGGTGTAATTCAAGACCCAGAATTAAGATTGCCTTGGTAAAAAAAAGACGTATACGAATGATATAATAAAAAAAACCATTAAATGGTACCCAAAATTAGTAATACAATTAATATCCGGAATTTCCCTCGTGAAAAAAAAACAAAAATAAATGCTTTTAATAGAACTTGACTCTTAAATGCTCTTTTTCGGAAGTCGAAGTATTAAAGATTTGAATACAGTAAAACTTCGATATAACGAACCTTGTTATAACGAAAAACTCAATATAACGAATTATTTTCTGAGTCCCTTGAAAAAACTTCTGTTAATTCGTGGACTGTATATGGGGGGGGGGGGGGGGGGGGTGATGAATGAGGAACACATAAAAAAGGCTGTTGAACACTAATAAAAAAAAACCAAATTAGAAGATTTCACAAATAAATCGCACAATAGAAAACACTTTCCTTCTTTATTGCATGTTCGACTTTTTCCCAAAAAAAAGCAATAAAATCCGCTTCTCAATCATAATTTCGGCGAAAACTTTTTCCAAGCACAAAAAAAAACTCCTTTGGTATATTTTGGTGTTTTCCACAAAAAAATTTATAATCACCCCTATCATGAATAATTTTTTCCCTAAAATTTTTTCCCATTTCCCAAAAGTGCGATCATGAATAATTTTTCCCATAGAATGTCTTGCCATTTTCTTATATGTAATTCAGCGGTGAATGACATGCAAAAAAAAAAATGTTCCCATTAAAAATTTCGCCTTATCGTGAATGGATTTTTCAAAAACATTTTTCCCATTTTTTGTGTCAATTTGTTCATTTTATTTTCTTTGGGGAACTAGAACAAAATGTTACTTTTTAATGGATAGAGAAATTAACTAAATCTATTTTTAGGTCTAAATCAATAAATAATGTGCAACATGATATGCTTCTTAATAGGATGCAAAATAACCGACAGATTAATTTTTCAAAAGCATCCAACACTTTAGAGAGCACCTTGCAAAAAGTGGATTGCGCCGTTCCTACTTCGTAATCTCTTCCAACACCTTTTTGGTATCCACCCTCTGCAAAAAAAAGTAAGCATGTGCTTAGTTTTACGATGGGCGGAATACCAAATGATTTTTTTGTTGGCAACAGAGAACCTGTCAAAACATCCAACAGGTATGAAAACGCCGATTTATTCACCCTGTAATGTTGAATAAATCTGAAATGGAAACAAATTGATTTAAATTCTTTAAATAAACTTAACCCACTTACAATGTATCGGGCAGCTCTAATGGATTAGATGCATCTCGCAAAGCACGACGAGCTATCCGCTGTTGCTGGATCTCCTCCTCTTGTTGTGATATAATGGCACCAATTCTGAAAATTTTTTTCACCTTTTAAACTACAAATTTGTGTATAATAATTACAAAACTTAAATTTAATTACTTTTTATATCACTTACCCACATATTTTCAATAATTTTTACTTTATGTATGTATATTTATATTTTCTTCTTCCCTATTGTACACTCACTACATATTGATAGCAAAACAAACGTTCCCATGATATTCACGATAGCAAATTTCCCAACCTGGGAAATGAAAATTTTATGGGAATAAAAATTTCACATTTTATTCACGATAGGGGTGAATATTTTATTTTCTCTGTTACCAATCAAATATACACTTTCTTCTATTTCATAAAAAATTTTATACGTTTCTACTTTTTCACAAACTTCTTTAATTTATATTTTATATTTAACACAAAATTATTTCACTTATTATTTTTAACAATAAAGTTATCAAATTAAAAAAAAAGTTAAACAAATTAGTTACATCCTTGTGGATGTTACAAGAAAGATTAGATTATAATGAAAATGCGTTGCATCCCTATGGATGTTAAAAAAAACAAAAAAAAAGTATTAACCAAAACAAAAATTTAATGTCAAAAATACAACAATAATAATAAATATAAAAAAGCTTTATTATATACGACAGCGCCCTCTGTTGCCAATTTGCCATCGTTTGAACAAGCCTGTTTATGTCGCCAAGGATGGGAAGTTTGCACTATCAGACATAAACAACCTCTTTACTGCAAAGTTTTTCATACAAAAATGCACTATGGCTATAACGTAGAAATACTGAGCCATAAAACCTCTATATAGCGAATAATTCGTACCAAAGCCTTTATACAACGAATTAATAATAAAGCTAAGTCAGTCCCGGCTATGCAAAGCCCCTATATAGCGAAGTATTCTTTCAAAAGCCTCTATATAACGAAGTGAGAATAAAAAAAAAATTAAATTTTGAATAATGTTAGTCCCGTTTCAAAAACAACAAAGTCTAAATGCGTTTGCAAGTGCCATTGCAAAGCCTCTATATAGCGAAATACTGATTCAAAAGCCTTTATATAACGAAAAAACTATAGTTATAACGAATTTTATTCGTATATCTTCGAATTTCGTTATATCAAGGTTTTACTGATACATATTTATAACGAAAAAGTAGCTATAACGAAGTATTTTGTGATCCCCTTCAGTTTCGTTAATCGAAGTTTGTCTGTATTTGATGTTTCGTATCGTCTAATAGCATAATCAAATGTGTACCACCGGTAGTACGCGCCGCTGTGAACGTGTTAAACACTCTAATCTATTCAGAAGACTCTAAATTTGTCTCAGAACTTCCCTCGTGAGAAAAACAAAAATAAATGCTTTTAATAGAACTTGACTCTCAAATATTCTTTTTCGTCAGTCGAAGTATTAAAGATCTAAATATTTGATGTTTCGTACCATCTAATAGCTTAATCAAATGCGTACCACCGGTGGTACATGTCACCCGATGTGACAGTTTAGTGCGGTCTACCGGTGGTACGTGCCGCCCGATAAGGCAGTCTAGTGCGGTCTACCGTTGGTATGAGCCAGCGTAAACGTGTTAAAGTTATTTTTAATGAAAATCTATTCTATATAAACATTTGTTTACAATCAAATCTGTTTTGTTTTTTTTTTTTTTTAATATGAACCACCTTAACAACACCCTGTAAATGTCGCATATCTTTAATGGAATTAAAAAAAAAGGAAAGGATTGTACAGATTAAGAAAACTTACTTAATTTTGTAAATTTAAAACAAGAGAGACTGCCATACAAGATTAAATAATAAAGATAAGCTTCTTATAACACTCCTCAAAAACCATAATTGAAAACGGAAAAACAGAAAGAAAAAACAAAACAAAATCTATACGTACATACGTATTTAACCCATTAGATCCCAACCATCTTTAAAACCAAAAAAAATATTTTATTGTGTTAAAATATATTTTATTAGGGTCTACCTTAAAATAAAATAAAAAAAAAAATTAAATTTTTTTTTTTTGGTAAATATGTTCCCAATATTTATGCTTACCAAACAACACTTTCCTAAATTTTTTAAATAATTTTTTTTATTAAATTATAGTTAACTAGCAGATTGTACCCGGCGTTGCGCGGGTTATGTAGTTTGTATTAGTTTACAAAATGAAAAATGTTTTTAAATTTAAGACAGGCATCGTTTGGGAGGTATTTCTACAAAAAAAAAAAGCCATAGAACACCCTATTGCATAAATTTTTCTTTAAATTTAAAAAAAAATTATTATTGGGTCATTTTTGCATTAAAAATAACAATAAATAAAAAACCGGTTTATCGGTTTCGAAACCGGTTTCTTAAAAAATTCAAATTATTCGGAAACCGGTTTAACAAACAACCCAGTTTTTTGAATACTCTAAGTCCTAAATATAAATGCACTCAATTTGCCCATTTTTCGCCCCTTTCCCCCTTTTTGGACCCCTTTTGGTCCAACTTTATAAACGGAACACCTCCAATAGCTATTTGGGAAACTTAACCAAGTTAAATCGTAAAAAAATACCTTTAAAACAGATCAAATACAGTATTTATGCATAAAGTACTAATTTTTGACCATTTTTTCTCCCTTTGTCCCATTTTTTTCCCCTTTGGGTAAAAATTTTGAAAAGATTTTTTACCTATAACCTACACCGACAAAAGCTCGTTCAATATCCCAAATTTCAAGAAAATCGGTCCAGACGTTCAGGCGTGATTGGCTATGCCCTCAATTTGCCCGTTTTTGGCCCCTTTCCCCCTTTTTGGACCCCTTTTGGTTCAACTTTAGAAACGGAACACCTCCAATAGCTATTTGGGAAACTTAAAATACTAAAATACAAAAGATATACATGTATATGCATACGTCGACATGTGATGAGAAGTGCAAAAAATGAGAAAATATAAAAACACTTAGGGCCATTATTACAACTTGCCGTTAACTAAAGGGAGGATTTTAACGGGCAGATAAATTGTTTTTCATTATTATGAGTACCCAATAAGATAGAAGTGATCGTTAAGCTAAAGGGAAGATCATCCTACCTTTAACATTTAAAGGTCACTTTATGTTTGAACTTGCCATATCATATACTATTTTCGATATGGCAACATCAAATTTAAACAAAATGAGCATATACAACAAAAAAACGAAGTCCGCTGTTGCCACTGCGTTAAAAAAAACTTGTTTAATTGAGCAGTTTTATCGACTTTGCTCCGGCACTGCCATATTTTAATTTTATTTTATCTGTAAGTTGTAATAACGAAAATAAGTTAAAGGTAACTTTGCCGTTCACTTTAGCTAAAGGTACCTTTAACTAACCCCAACTTTAACGGGAAGTTGTAATAATGGCCCTTACAGATAAAAGGGTCTGATAACTTACCGTTATATTTTTTTCACTTTCTTTTACTATTTATTAATTCCTTACATTCTCTATTAATGTTATGAAAAAAAATTTTTTTAAAAAAGTCAATAACTTTCTGTATATAGCGCTATAAAGTCGGTGTACTCAACCGAGTACAGTGGGAACGAATGGGTTAAGCCATAAGATAAATTTTTGCTATGGGACGGGACTACCCAAAACAAACCATAAACTTATCTTATCAGCTGCAATGTTCTGTTATCCAACTATTACTGTATTATCGCTAACGATGTTGTTGTTGTTGTGCCATAACGTTAAACAAAACCAGTCCAGAAGTTGATCGAGATGGCTGGCCATTTTCACTCTTAATTTTGAAGCAATTAAAGCAACAAATAGGTTCCTCTCTCTCTCGCTCTCTCTCTCTCTCTTAAATAATAACAGCTCGTGGAGTTTTTGCCCCAAAAAAAAGCAAAACAAACCCATGGTAAATAAATAATTAAATCAACAAAAAATATTATTGAAAGGCATATGTACGTACTCGTATACGTGTAGTAAGTACGGGGTTCTCTAGTATGTCAGTTATTTTAAATTGTTCAGTATTTTGTTACTATTTGTGCTAAAAAGGAAAACCAAACTTTGCTTTTTAATTTCCAATCGAAATAATTTATAAAAAAAAGAATTGTTGTCTGCAGATTAAAATAATAATAAATAAGAGTTTATTTTTTCTAATTTTTTTCTAATTTTTGTTTGTTTTTGTTTTTGTAATTTAAACTTATTAATGACGGGTGTGTCCAATTGCATTTAAATTGAAAAAAAGTCTATTAAAAAAGCAAAAAAAAAAAAAAAACAAAGAAATAATTCAATGGAACATGAGGAGACAGAAAAGGTAACAAAAATAAAAAACTTATTGAAATAAACAATAAACTGCACTAAAAAGTTTTATTCAGTTTAACTTTGAATGGGAATCATTGCATTCATTTTCTGAAATAAATTGTCATCATCATGGGAAATTTTACTCGTTAGCATTTGATGAAAGCGACTTAAAAAATTTCCTCTCAGCAGATTTCTGGCAAAAACTCTGAGAGTAAATAAAATTGCCATGAAAAGTTTCTCAAAAAAAATCTGTCGTTCGGAGTCGACTTTAAACTGTAGGTCCCGCCACTTATGTATAAAATTAACACACACAATATAAGTGGTGTGAGAAACTAGGTCAATAATCCTGACTGAAGGGTTGTAATGACCAATTATGTATGTATGTATGACTTAAAAAAATAACCTTCTCGTCCTACCGAAAGAAATACGTACACATGTACATAGTCGCCGTGGTCTAGTAGGTAGTGTGTTGGCTTATTAGACGAAAGATTTCTGGCAAAAACTCTGAGAGTAAAAATTGCCATGAAAAGCTTCTCAAAAATCAGCTTTAAACTATAGGTCCCGCCCCTCATGTATAAAATTAACGCACACAACACGAGTGGTATGAGAAGCTAGGATGTTGTACAATGGGTCAATTCGACCTCCGGGTACTGTACTTGTTACAGTTGACAAGTACATGTCCTCTAACCTAACCTAACCTATCCTATGTACATAGTTGGCCAATACAACCCTTCAGTCAGGATTACGACTTAGCTTCTCACACCACTTATATTGTGTGTGTTAATTTGATACCTAAAGTTTCAAGCCGATTCCCGGCGACAGATTTTTTGAGAAACTTTTCATGGCAATTTTGTTTACACTCAGAGTTTTTGCCAGAAGTCTGCTCAGATTAAGTCTCGGAATGAAATATTTTTTCAGATTTTCGCTTTTGTTGGAAATGACTGACCTGGGGTTTGAACCGTGGGTTCAGGTTTAACTACTAAACTACGGCGACTATAAAGATATTTAAATAATTATTAAAGTTTTCGCTCGATATTTTTCCAGTATCACGTTCTTATATTCTTCATATGACTCTTTTATATTGTTTACAAGACTATAAGACGTAGGAGATAAAATTTTTGTCGCGGTGGATTTTAGCGTAACGCTGGAAAACCATCCAGGCATTATTGAAGATCTATATTGTTTACATCTGAACAAAATGTTTCGGTTTCAAACCCTTTACATTACGACGATATTTGTGGCTTCTAAAAGCACCATTCCTTCTCAGCAGTCTTCTGACAAAAGCTCTGAAAATAAAATAAAAATGCAAAGTATGTGAAGATATGTAAAAATAAATTTAAAAACCAAAGACACAAACCCACACTTTTAGCAGTGCTGCTTTTTGTCTCTAACAGGGTAAATCTTGCTATTAACAGAGCACTGTTAACTGTTTAACAGTGGCAATAGTAGACAAGTCTTCTAATTTGCAATTATTGCAGACTATTGACATAAAATATAATTCTCTTTATGATCATTAGTATTAATTGTGAATAAAAGTGTTGAAATGTATGGGAATTATATCGAACCTCAAAATGATTACAGCTATCTCACTACCACGGTTCGAAAGAGGACCCTCTGTACTACCATTTGCATATAGTCGGGGAGTCTCTAGAAGTTTCATATATTTTTGTCCAAAAATCGATTTTTTTCAAAATTCAAAATCTCGACTCTCAAATTTATTCTAGCTATCCCACTACCATGGTTCGAAAAAATTCAAAATCTCGGCTCTCAAATTTATTCCAGCTATCCCACTACCAAAGTTCGAAAAAATACCCTCTGGACTACCATTTGCATATAGTCTGTATGGTGTACTATTTCTTATATGTTCCAAAATGGCCACTGATTTTCAAGCAAAAAATTGATATTTTCATAGCCAATTTTCTCAATACCATATCACTTTATCTGTGGCCTTTGCATCTTCCTTTGCACATAGTATGGTACTCATAGTCCTAGAGTATTTCCCAAAATTAGCCCCTAAACAAGTAGGCCTGTTCAGATGGATACTGTTAAATAGCTAACAATGCTCTGTTAAGGCCAAATTTTGTTCTGTTAAGAGGAAATTTTGCGCTGTTAAGGCCAAATGTGGCGCTGCTAAAATGTATGAATTGCGTCTTGGATTTTCAAATTTGAATTTATCTTCATACACATAAAATTGCCATGAAAAATTTCACAAAAATCTGTCGTTCGAAGTCTTGTTTAAACTGTAGGTCCGGCCACAAATGAATCAGATTTATACACACAACATGGGGTGGTGTAAGAAGCTAGGTTGTAATCCTGACTAATGGGTTGTAATGACAAATTAAGTAAAGTTAAGTAAGATTTTTAACGTTTTTTGAAACGAAAACATTATAATTTAAAAAAGAAATAAAAATAACAAAAAACATTGCTCAATGCATTTGTTTTACTGGCCTCCAATGGTTATATTAGATTATAAACAAACCTTTTATAGTGTAAACATACATTTAATTACATTTTCTTTAAAATATTTTAAACCTTCAATTACATTTATAATGAAGATATGACAATTTATAATTATTCTAATTTTACTACAAATATTAGAAGTAATTTTGAAATCTAATATGGTTACTGTTAGACCAGACTAGCAGCTTAAATTGCATTGCACTTGTGCTCAATGTCATCAAATAATTTTTATTCTTTTTTAACGAATATTTAATAAAAACATTAGTTTTATGCAAAAATGAGAAGAAAAAAACTAAGACTAAAATGTTGGTCTAGCCTTTACAATTGCTTTTGTTTAACTTGTTGCGTTATAATTGGGCAATTCACACGAATTTTTTTTATTTTTTTTTTTTGTGAAAAAAGCACTCAGGGGATGGCCCCTACTCATGCAGTGCATTGTGCAGGTTTTTTAGGAAAATGGGTTATAGAAAGGTGGAAGAGAGGGAGTAGTGTTTTGTGGACATCTCAAGATGCGAACGGCAAAGAAACGAGTTGCTGCTAGGTGACTATAAAATGGCCAGTGCTATACCTTCACCATTAGACAGTCTACAGCAATCGTCCCCAAGAAGCCCGCACCCTTCATTCCCAGCTTCTCACACTACTCATGTTGTGTGTGTTAATTTTATACATGAGTGGCGGGACCTACAGTTTAAAGTCGACTACGAACGAAAAATTTTATTGAGAAGCTTTTCATGGCAATTTTATTTACTCTTATGGTGTTTTCTTTTCTACCAGAAAATGTGCATTTTATTAACGCAAAATGCAATTTTGCGTTTGTTTCTTAAAAATGTTTCGCCCTCTAAAAGGGTGGTATGTTTTATTCTAAATAATTCGCACTTGCCAATGGTGGAGGGCATTGCATTTTATGCCCTGTATAAATCGAGAGTGCTGCTAATGCCCTGTAAAGCAGATGACTTTTGTTTATTTATACGGCTACCAAATGAAATTTAAAAAAGTCGCCTGATATTGTTATCCAATTTGAAGTTAATTTTTTCATTGTTTTGTGGAGTAATCTTAAGGAAATATTACATTATTAAAGCTACATGGTCAGCAGTATAAAAAATTGCATTCAATGTTAGAACAGTGTTAAAATATTTTTTTTTTGTTATAAAAAAAAGCGTGCAAAAAATGAAGTCGAAAAATTAGCGATCTGGCAACACCTTTGAACAAATTGGCATTTCCTCATTCATTTTCTTAATAAGTGGTAAACACAGGGCATACCCTTTTTTAATATTTGTGGTTTGTTCTTCTCAAATAAAAAATAACATTACAACAGGGTTGGTCAAAAAATTTTTAATGTACCTTGTAAGAGGGTGACATTTTCTTTGTAGAAAAGAAAACACCATTAGAGTTTTTGCCAGAAATCTGCTGAGAGGAAGTCGCCGAAGAAATATTTTCATATTTTCGTTTTGATGTCTGACCTGGGATTCGAACTCGGGCCTTCAGTCTAATAAGCCAACACACTACCTACTAGACCACGGCGACTTTGTATCGTGTATGTTGTATTGAATACACTTGGTTGTTTGTGAACGCTAAATGCTATGCTGTATTGTGTATTTCGTATTCCAAATGTATTTTTTTTTTGGTATTCAAACAATTTGATAGCACGAAACCAATACAACTTTTGAAAAACATATGAAAAAAATGTGTATAAGTGTATCGGATTTTTACATGAAAATTATCAACAACAATCATACACTGTTGTATAATCGTTCAACAATACACTCAATACAACGATACAACGGCTTGTGTGAATTGCCCAAATAATAATAGATCGCATGCCATATATAGGCTGTTATGCCATATAAGGGAGGGGATTTTTAA
This sequence comes from Sarcophaga caerulescens, assembly GCA_927399465.1. Classification (NCBI taxonomy): domain Eukaryota; kingdom Metazoa; phylum Arthropoda; class Insecta; order Diptera; family Sarcophagidae; genus Sarcophaga; species Sarcophaga caerulescens. Next base: position 99,722,837 of record OV656867.1, on the reverse strand, counting down.
TGCTCTTAAACTGACTGTGATGATTTCGTAACATGATCTGAAAACAGTAATTTAACATAAACAACTTCACAACAACACTAACATTATGAATATGCATATTGAAATACAGTAAACAACGAATCCATATTTTCTTTCTTTATTTTTATTTTCATTTTTATTTAAATACTCACTGTGGTACCCATAAATGGCATAATTGCCATTTGAATGTTAAATTTGCCGCTTAATATTATTTTTTTATATTTATTGACTTCTTTTTTTTTATTTTATCAATTAATAATACACCTGATTGTTTTTAATTTTTTTTGTTTTTAAATTTCTTAAATATTAAGGTCATTAGTGACTGCTTTTTTAGGGAAATTCATCAAAAGTGTATGTGCGCATAAGCCTACACAATTTCTAATTGCCATTTCAATATTTTGGCAATTTTATTTAATTTTTTTTTTAATTTTTTTTTCTTCATTATTAATAAAATTGCGTCTTATTATTATACAAATTTAACAAAACAAAAGAAATTGATAATCATAAAACAAACTTAAGTACTGTGTATTTATAAATCAAATAAAAGATAAAAGTTATCGATAAAAATGCTTCAATTCATTGGAAATGTTGTGATGATTCATAGTTTTTTTTTTTTTTTTTTTTTTTTTAATATTGGAAAAAATGGTTTTATTGCAGCAAAAAAAAAATTAAAAAAGAAAAACAACGGAAATCTGTACTAAAATGCAACGATTTTAGTAGGTAGATAGGTAGGTTGAAGTGGTAGCCTTGACACCAAAAGCATACTTGAGCACGCATAGCGGCCTGTTGCGACGCCACTGATACAACGCAGTTCCTGTACTGACTAGAGATGAGCGATCCAGTGATTTTTGAAGAACGTTGTTCTCAGTGAACGTGATTTGTTAATCACTGTTCTTTAAAACAGTGATTGTGATCACAGTATTCCAATAATACAATAATGACAATAACGTATTTTATTAAGTCGTAAGAAAGAGACAACTAGATACATACTACGAAAAGAGTACTAAACAAAATCAAAGTGGTGTCATCAATGTTATTATTTTTAATGTAATTTTTTTTTATATGAAGTTTGACAATTAAGTTTCACAGAAAGTTCATGTATAAAAGACAAAAGTAAATAATCAAAACAAAATGAAATAAATTTGAGTATGTAACAATTTTGAAAGAACGACATTATTAGTACCTGTTATTTGCCATTTTCAATCACTGTAGTTACCAGTGAATTATCAATCACCGTGATTAAATCACAGGTTTGAAAATATCGCTCATCTCTAATACTGACCGAGTTTCACTAAGCTGGGGAGGAAGTTGGTCAGCAGCGCAAGGGCTGCACATTAAAAGCACGACTATCGTACGCTGTAAAACCAGCCCGAAAGTTTGATAAACGAAGCCATATCATTGACTTCAATGGATGAAAGCTCCGTCAAGCGGACAAGGATTGGCGAGATCTGTAAGGCTATCTTCAAATCCTTTTGCTTTGACCAAATCCATAAATATTCTTCAACACTATCTAAAGACAAAAAAAATTGCAAATGCTCATATTTAAAGGTCAATTCAAAGGACACAAAGGCCTCTCACCTTAACATCTTTCAAGCAGTAATAAAGTTTCATCCAAACATTGCTCAAAATCACAGAAAATCCAGCTACAATTCACATTAAATAATTCTTACTTTCGCAAATACGTTATATTTTAAGTTATTTTAAATCAAACTACATTCGTTATTCCTACCTTGGAAAACCAGCCCGAAAGATCGATAAACGAAGCTAATATCCTTGACATCAATGAATGATAGCTCCGTCAAGCTGTTTAGCTTAATTGGAGAGCCAAATAACCTAACGTGCGTAACAGTCTCCTCTTCCTCAGCAGATTCGCATCACGGCAGAAGTCCTTAGATGGGAGAAGGGTTCTAATAATCTACAATGATTTTAAAAGATGAGATATCTTCATCAAGTTCATCTAGTTTGTCGTTCTTTCTATGAAGTTTATGCTCAGAATGTTGTCTTTTAAGGTTTCAATTGTGTCCGGTTTATTCCAATAAATTTAAAAAAGTTCTATTCTCATTGAAAACTATAATCTCGCAATATTAGTGAACAAATTATTTTAAAAATTCGTGAAAGTTTGAAACTGAATAATCCAGAAATTTTCTTTTTCATTTACGAATACAAATCAAATCAATAAGCCCTTTAAACCCCAAGAGAAGATAGAAAGATTACTAATTGTCCACTTCTGAGAAAGAGTAGAACTCAATGCCGCATCTCAATATAGTTTAAATAACAGCATTGTTTATGTTGTATCTAAGGACAAATGGCAACCCTAGCATCCCAGAAACTGTTACAGTAGACCAGCTTAGCAAATTTGGATGGATAAATTTAGCTTATGAAACTGAAAACAAGTAAAAAGAGTTATGAAGAAGAAGGACGTTTGCCCATTAAAAAAGCGAAATGGTACAGGAATATCGGCTGTAAAAAGTTGACACGTTTCGCAGCGCCTTGTTGACACCAATATCTACTCTTTGGACTTCCTAGATAAAAATTTCCAGAATATTTATGACACAAAAATTACTCAATGGGTTCGCTCATAAGCCTAGTTCATGCGTGAACAAGACAAATTAATGTAGAACTGCCCCATCTGCATAAGAAACCTGGGACGAAGAACAAAAATATTTTCAACTTTTTAGGTCGATAGGGGGTAATGGGTGATTTTTTAAGAGCTATTGGAAAATTTTTCAAAAAAAAAACACAAAATTCAGAAAAATGCATGAAATCTTTATTTGAATTTAATGTTTGAAGATTATTTCACGCAAATGTTGAACGCGACTGCGCCTCAAATGGTCCATCCGCTTAGTTCAATTTTGGCATACTCTTTCCAACATTTCGGCCGGTATCTCACGAATAAATGCTTCAATGTTGTCTTCCAATGCGTCAATTGAAGCGGGCTTGTCTGTATATACATGAGCTTTAACATAGTCCCACAAAAAATAGTCTAAAGGCGTTAAATCGCACGATCTAGGCGGCCAATTGATCGGTCCCGAACGTGAAATAAAATGTTCACCGAACTCGCCTCTCAATAAGTCCATTGTTACGCGTGCTGTGTGGCATGTGGCACCGTCTTGTTGAAACCACATGTCATGCAAGTCAAGCTCTTGCATTTTGGGCAAAAAAAAGTTGGATATCATCTCACGGTTGCGCTCACCATTCACAGTTACGTGACGATTCGCAGCATCTTTGAAGAAGTACGGCCCAATGATTCCAAATTCAATGATTTGCAAGCATTGTTCGTTTGTAAGACGATTCATGGTTAAATTATAGACCAAACTGAAGATGTTTGACAGTGAAACAAAACACGAAACGTGAGTGAGCTGTTTAAACCAGTGTTGCCACAAAGATAATAGCATAAAAAATCACCCTTTACATACAAAATCGAGATTTTATTAAATGAAATTAGCTAATGTCAGCAAGTTTCAGAGCAGACAGGTACAATTGTAGGGAACGCCACAAAATTTTAATGATCATTTGTGGTTCAACGATATAGATGGATATGAACTCCGCATGCCGAAACTTGAAACCGCATCCCAAAACATCCATTTAAATATAAGGTTCGTCTCAGTTGAATAGTCGTTTATTACCATCTTCATAAAGAGAAAAACATTTCAAAAGCAGAGTAAAACTTATCCAAACAGTTAATATTGTTACGTCTTTACCTTTCAAAAACGTTTAAAATATGAGCTCGTAGATTGCAAATAAAATAAAAATAAATTTGTGTTTAGTTTTAATTAAAATTCTTTATTATTCCCTCGATTCTGTGTGCCACTGTTCACAACTTGATGCAAACAACAACAATTGCTTTTCGTTGTTATTCCTCTGTTTATACGCTTTGCATAAACGATAACAAATACTAGACAATTATTCAACAGATCTTCAAACCACGATTACTCTCTTCAAACACACCGCATCTTCGCACAAGACTGACTGAACTTCACTAACTCAGTCGCCTGCTTTGCCTTGCCTTTTATATGCCAGAGTAAACAGTCTAATGAATGTTCGGTGGGGTGTCACAAAGCCATAGGACATAAAGCCATATGACGTTAAGTCCCATTCCATTGAGACATAAGGGCATATGCCATTAAGTCTCATTATAATGGGACTTAACGCCATACATTTTTTTCCGAAAATGAGACATAGAGCCATATTTTTAATAATGATTGCATGATAAAGCCATCATGGCCTTAGCACACATTAGCAATATTAGAAAGCGGCTTTATCTCTCATTTCAGTTCCTGAGACACTAAAGTTAAGTATTGAAATCTGGCTTCGCATAATAAAGTTTTTCTGCGTGGCGGCCTGCGGCCGCACTTAGAGGTTTTTTCCTCCAGTAGGACGCGACAGGTGGCTTCGCTGAATAAAATTTTCCTGCGTGCGTAACAAGAATAAAAAAATGTTTTCCAATCATAACTAAGGATTTTTCCTTTCACAAAATGTTTGCAGCTGTAATTCCTGGAGCCTAGAAATTTTGGATTTTTTTACAATCATTAATTTCATAGATAAATAGGCATATTTAGTGAAATAAAGCATTTGTAACGCAAAACATTAAATGGGACATATAACCATAATGGCTTTATGTCCCATTTCACTAAAATTGATATGAGACTTAAGGCCATATCAAAATTATGGCTTTATGTCCTATGGCTTTGTGACACCCCACCGAATGTTCTTGTAGGCGAATCTTCATGACTACGCCTTCTCGAAGTCGCTATAAATGTAAACATTGTAAACATCGCTGTTTACATTTATTGTTGTAGTGTTGTTTGTGTGTTTTTGTTTACCATTTATTCTTGTAGCGTTGTTTGTGTGTTTTTGTTTACCATTTTTTATGCTGGTGTTTGTTGTTTTATTAAGCTGTACGATAATTTGTAAACAGGTTTGTTTACTGCATTGTTTTGTTTTTGTTGCTTTTGTTTATAATTTAAATGTTAAGCGTTGTAAAAGCAAAACACCAGTATCTAGATTTTTCATTTTCGTAACAATATGTAGGAGCGTTAATAGATGATATCCACAAATTTAGAGTAAAAACTTTTATAAAGAAATTCAGGACTACACTGCTATAATCGCTACTAATTAATCCAATCAGATTTTTTACTCGATTGTTAAGAATTAAATTAAAATTAAATATCATTCACTTATTTTCAAAATTCTTTCCTTTTTTTGCAGGAATCTCTTTCCTTATCACACAATCTATCTGATAAACCATTACCGCCCTCCCCCTTAATACCCACATCGTTGGAAGGCGGAAAAGTCTCTGATCGTTTGGGTAAACTAAAATCATCTTCGGAGAGTTGGAAAAATCGAGTTGGTATGTTATCATCTTTTTAATTTTTAATTTTCTCAAGAATTTAATACAACAAAACTTATTTTTCTCGTACAGAACAATCTGATGCTTCTAAATTCACTGTCGCTGGACGACTACAAAAGAAAGCACAATCGCCGGTGGAATTACAATTTGAACGTTCCACAAATGATGCCGCCAAAAAATGCCCCCTACAAATTATACGCAGTGCCAATCAGCCACAATTGGGCTTGGCCAAAAGTCCATCGATGATGGTAACCTCCAGCACCACCACCAATGGTACAGCTGCAGGTAATAAGCGTAAGGCCAGCAATGGTACTCTATTGGTACAACGTAGTTTTAGTGTGAATAACGAAAACGCCGCAAATAGTGCTTCCGAATCGAATTCTACAGCCAGTAATTCGGATAGTGATAATGAAAAGGAACGTAAAGATAAGCGTAATATCGATAATAAATCGTCGTCGACTACTAGTCCCATACATGGTGTTGGTGTTAGTCGTGCTGGTGCCCGTGTTATTATACCGAAATTCGATGATGAGGAAACCTTTGAGAAATTCTTTGTATCAAAGAAAATCCAAGAAACATCCACTTTAGACGAGGATGAAGGCATAGATATTGCCGACTTTGATAAAATTAAACCCACAGAAAGGTAATACGATTCGATCGATTTTGATCATATGTTTTGTCGTTGACATTCTTGTCATATTATTATTATTCTTTTGCATTTTAGATTGGCCGTTAAACGCAGCATACAATTGCCTAAGGGTCGCCGGGCGGCTCGCAACCCTTTAAGAAATTTAGCTTCACGTAGTGATATCGCTTTCGAGTATACTGAAGTTAAATCGGGTATAGCTGAACGTGAAATGCGTAGAATTAAAGCAGAGTCCTGTAAGTAATTATAATAAAATGTTTAGAATTTGTTTTGAAATAACTTTGTATTCCTTTTTTGGTGTATAGTGGGCTGTCGTCCAAATTTGGCAGCCGAGGCCATAGCTGGCTTAGCATCTGTAGAAGATTTCAAGTCTGTAGCCTTAAAATCCTCCTCTCTGCCTCTCAATCAAATGTGGTTGCCTTATAAGCCCTTAATGTTGCTGCACGTTAAAGGACGTACCCATGTCCAAACCCGGCTGGTAGAACCTTCTTATTTGTCCCTTAATCGTGGTGACTGTTTCATACTGATAAATGGCGATAAGTTGTATCGTTATGTAGGCTCTTATGCCAACATTATAGAGATCTCACGCAGCAAGAAAATCTGTGCTTATATCTTGGAAAATAAAGATTTAGGCTGCACTGCCACGGCCGAAGTGATATTAACCGACGGCAAGTTTATGAATGAGCACCATTGGAAAATATTCTGGGAACTATTGAACAAGCCAGAGGACTATCAAATACCCGATAGTGGCCATGCCGATGAAGATGATCTCTTTGAGGCTAGTCTTATTGAAACCAATAAAGTCTATGAATTCCAGGATGACTCGCTGGTGCCATACGAAAAGTATTGGGGCTGTATACCCAAGGTAGAGATGTTGGATACGAGAAAAGTATTAGTTTTTGATTTCGGTTCGGAAATGTACATTTGGAATGGCAAAAATGCCTCGTCGAATACAAAACGAGCTGCCCTCAAATTGGCCCAGGAGCATTACGATGAAGCCGTGTTGGATTATTCCAAGTGTTATGTAAATCCCATGCATTTCTCTAGTATTGTAGGAAACCGCGAACACTATAAATTCCCCAAGCGTTGTGACAAACGTGGCTCGTGGTGCCTTTTGGGTAAGATTACCCAAAACATGGAAACCTCGCTGTTTAAGGAGAAATTTGCCGATTGGCCTGAAGTTGAGCGTGAAGACTTGGAAAAAGACTATTTGACTAGCAGTGTTAATTCTGTTAAACCTCTGGATGGCAAAGCTCTCTTTAAGGGTTGCGACTACGAAGAACCCAATTTGGTTTTGGAACAATCGAATTTAGGACGTGGCAACTTCTACTACGACAACGATAGCATGCGACATTTTGAAATAATAAGTAAATCTTGTGATAAATGGCAAATTAATGAGTTTAACTTTGACAAAGCCGAGGAGGCTACCTATGGCCAGTTTTACTCGGCCGAAAGTTATATTGTAAAATGGATCTACCAAATAAATGTCACCGTACGAGAGCTAAGTGGTCGCATTTCTAATCGCAGCACGGTGGGACGAGACAGATGTGTTTACTTCACTTGGCAGGGTACAGAGGCTTCAGCCAATGAAAAGGGTGCTGCTGCTTTACTAACCGTTGAATTGGACAAAGAGAAGGGCGCTCAAATGCGTGTGGCCCAAGGCGAGGAATCTACCGTATTTTTACGTCTTTTCGATTTAATGTGTCTACACAAAGGCCGCAAGGAAGACAGTTTAATGCGCCGAAACCAATGGCGTTTGTATCAAATAATCGGTAACGTACCCGAGGAAACTCTACTTAAAGAAGTGGATTGTCAAGACAATCAATTACGTTCGCGAGCTTCCATGCTATTGATAAATGGCGAAGAAGGCCTTATATATGTATGGCATGGTTGTAAAGCTCTTTCCCATACCCGGGACGTTGCCACCAAAGCTGCCGAGAAACTAAAAGACTCCAAACCCAAAGATCTATTTATTTCATCCGTAATAACTATTGAACACGTAGAGGAACTTCAGGAAACGAGCGCCTTTAAGCAGGCTTTAAATACAGATTTATCCAATCGTTTACAAGTATATGGCAGTCTTAGCATTTCAGACACAAAAGATTTCTCTTATACCCCTAGAATCTTCCATTTCTCAAGTACCCATGGGGTATTTAAAGCAAATGAGTTGTATTCACCTCTAAGATGTAAAGATCTCAACATGCCATATCCATTTACTCAATCGCAGTTGTATAATGCCCGCCAACCCACCATATTTATGATCGATGATGATGATGTATTGTGGCTGTGGATGGGTTGGTGGCCTTTAGAGGATATTAAGAGTAAGTGTTTTGGAAATATCATAACAAAGAAAATTTTGTTAACAAAATTTCTTTTTCGTTGCAGTCAGTACCGAAGAACGCAGCAGTCCTACAAATGAAAATCGTGCTGGTGTCAATCGTTGGATTTCAGAGCGTAGAGCTGCTTTAGAAACGGCTGTCTCCTATTGGAGAGCTAAATTTGGTAAGTTTATTCAAATTTTTTATTAAATTTGGTATTTGAATTTATAAAGAAGATGGATCTTAACTTGAGAAAATGTAAATGCATGGTTTTCTCTCGCGGGGGCGTAGTTTCGTCCACTTATGTGATTAATTCTTGCCCTTTGGAAACTGTGACTACATTTCTTGATTTGGGAGTATTATTGGATATTAAACTGTCTTTTATTGATCATATTAGTATGGTGATTGGCAAGGCTCGGGCTGTTCTTGGTTTTGTGAAAAGATGGGCTAAGGAATTCACTGATCCTTATATAACAAAACTGCTATACATTTCACTTGTTAGGCCTATTTTGGAGTACGCGTCTGTTATTTGGAATCCATACTATCGTTGTCATAGTGATTCAATAGAGTCTGTGCAGAAGCAGTTTTTATTATTCTGTTTACGTGGCTTAGGATGGGATTATGCCAATGGGTTTCCATCTTATGAGGCTAGATTAGGTCTGATAAAACTTTCAACTTTGGAACGTAGAAGGGCTGTGTTAGGCGTTTGTTTTGTCTATAATCTGGTTAAGGGTGATATCGATTCCGAGTTTTTGCTTTCTAACCTAAATTTCAGTATTCCAGCAAGATTTTCACGGCACTATCGTCCTTTTTCCCTAGATTTTTATAGAACAAACTATGGTTGTAATTTTCCTTTTCGTAGATTATGTAATGATTTTAATATGTATTATGATTTTATTGATTTTAATTGTACTGTTTATAATATTAAACGTAGCTTATATTCTGCCATTAATTTGTAAATTATTATAGAAAAATATATTCTCGTTCTTGTCTTAAGTAGTTATGGTTTATTGTTGCTTTATTCAAAAAAAAAAAAAAAAAAAAAAAAAAAGATTGTTAAATACTTATATGTGTACTCTTGAACCGGCTTTAATATTGTATCCTTAAGATGTTTCTTTACGGGGGACAGCCTCCTAACTTCTTTTCTATAGTATTGCCAGATTACCTTCATTATCTTAATTAACTTATTAACGGACAGAACACAAATTCAGTAACTCTGCATAGAATCCCACCGATTGTGTATTCCTTTTCCATATTCAATATTCCGTGAATTGTAAGCCATTTAAGGCAGCGTATCATTCTATTATTTCATCATCATTCCGGTATTGCAAGTATCTTGGTGAACTATTGTGTTCCAAAAATTGTAGGAAAGTTTGTTCTGTCAACCAGAGTTGAAATGTCTCACATCTCATGCAACAAACTCCAAATTTTCCCAAGAAATGCCACACTTCTTCATAAGGTTACCATGAATTCTCAAGTCTCACTACGATGCTTGTTTGGAAATCTCGAGATTTGCAGCTCAGAAAGATCTTCTCACCAAGCACCTCAGTTGTAAAATCCATAATCATCTATGCACACAAGAGTTTTCTCCGGCTGATGATCGAGAATCTCTCTAGAATCCCTAGTTTAAAGGGATTTTTTAAACAGAACATTAGAAGCCGTTTAACCTTCCTATACCCGCGCCAAAAAGTGAAACACCAATACCCGCGCGTTGGTCTGTGAGACCGACAATGGAAAATCCTATATCCTTGGTACTATTTCAAAAAAATTTTTTTGATGCAAAAACGAAGCTTATTACGAATAATGAAGCTACCAGTGATATCAACTTACTGGCACTATTTTTTTTACAAAAAAATCGCAATAATAAAAAAATCGGTCTCACAGACCAACGCTCGGTTATATGAAGGTTAAGGGTCCTGATGAACTTTCTATGCAGACCGTTTCTCTATTGTAATGATATCACATTACTACATAGGAACACTTCTCTTCCAAGACAGTAAATGTTGCAGGACTGATATATTGTCGGATTTATCCTAACTTTAATATTGTAGAATAGGGACCCGAATCAATTTGCCCACATATATAAAATCACTTCCAATGGGAATCTCTACCGGATAATTGTACAGATATTCATGCCAATAGAAGAAATATCTCCACTGAACAATAATAGGTGGCTGCTTATTTATAATATCCAATAACCAAGCGGCTCTAAAAGATAGAACCGTGAAATGGCATCTGAAGGCCTTGAGGTTCTTAACATATTATGGACATCTGCATAAGATACTGTTACGTTTTTACCTTTTAAAAACTTTAAAAAAAAATATAAGCTCGTAGATTGCAAATAAAATAAATAATAAATTTGTGTTTAGTTTTAATTAAAATTCTTTATTATTCGCACAATTATGCAGGCCACTGTTTACAACTTGATGTAAACAACAACAATTGCTTTTATTGTTTACACCCTTTGCATAAACAATAACAATTAGTAGACAATTGTTCGACAGATCTTTGTAACGGAGGACATTCAAACCAGAGATCAGCAATGAATCGTTTTTCCGCTACTCATAAGCACTCATGCAATTTTGAGTATGAGTGAATCAACAAATTGAAATTCAACTACTCTGATTCATTCGTACTCGCTACAACATTGATTTATAAGTATAGGTTACAATGAGTATGAGTACAACGTTGACATCAAACTCACAACATTCGAAATGTGTTTGATTCATACGCCTACTCATTCTGGTCTACTCATCGTTCTGAATACTCGTTGCTGATCTCTGATTCAAACCAAATTGTTCGACAGATCTTTGTAACGGATATCTTCTAACCACGATTGCTCTCTTTAAACACACCGCATCTTCACACAAGACTGACTGAATTTTTACTGACCCCGTTGCCTGCTTTGCCTTACCTTTTATACGGCAAGGTAAAAAGTCTGATGAATGTTCTTGAAGGCGAATATTCGTCGATCCGCCTTCTCGAGATCTCTATAAATGTAAACATCGTTGCTTCATTATTGTTGTTTGTGTATTTGAAGTGGCCGTAGTCTAGTAGGTAGTGTGTTGGCTTATTAGACTGAAGGCCCGAGTTCGAGCCCCAGGCCAGACATCAAAACAAAATACAATAAGTATTTCTTTGGCGATTTCCTCTCAGCAGATTTCTGGCAAAAACTCTGAGAGTAAATAAAATTGCCATGAAAAGTTTCTCAAAAAAAATCTGTCGTTCGGAGTCGACTTTAAACTGTAGGTCCCGCTACTTATGTATAAAATTAACACACACAACATAAGTGGTGTGAGAAACTAGATCAATAATCCTGACTGAAGGGTTGTAATGACCAATTATGTATGTATGTATGTATTTTGTTTACATTTATTCTTGTAGTGTTTGTTGGTATATTTTTGTTTACTTGTTTATCTTCATTTTTTTATGCTGATGTTTGTTGTTACATTAAGCAGTGCGATAGATAGAAATGCAATCACACTGGAAATGGTAACTGTAGGCCTTGAGCCTCTCAACATATTAGAGTCATGATAAATTCCGTTAAAAATACTTTTCGTATTCTGTTCTATAATTAAATTGTCTTATAAATATTTTGATTTCTAAGTCCTTAATATTATAATATTTTCTCTTCTATTTAAGGTGACAATGAAGAAAAACAATTCCATGGTATTAAAGGCTATGTGGCGTGGGCTGGCTTAGAATGTACTGCATTTAAGGCTCTCTTCCCCGAATGGACAGTCAGAGAAGATGTAAAAGAAATTAATTTACAAGTAAGTTTACATAGAAAATATCATATTTGTTTCAAAGATTTTAGTATAATTTCAATATTTTCTTTTTAGGATGGCCGCACCGATGAGCCTTTGGCTATTGCTGATGTTTTGCAACAACTAACTCAAACCGAATATCCCTTAGAGGTGCTAAAACAAAGGCCCTTACCCGAAGGCGTTGATCCAATACGTTTAGAATTGTATTTAAACGATGAAGATTTTGAAATTGCTTTGGGTATAACACGCCCGGAATTCGAACAGATGCCATTGTGGAAACAAACCAATTTGAAAAAGGAGAAAGGACTTTTTTAAGTTGCCATTACAAATAAGAAGGAATTGAAATTACAAAACGCACACATACATGCGCAAAACATGAAATTTATTAAGCAAAGAACTTATACACACACACACATCTCAAGCATACATATTTATTATATACATACATACATATATACGGAACCACTCGAAATCCTATTGATGGAGAGTAGGTTTGAAGGACAACAATTTCAATCAATCAATCATTTTTTATATTGTATATTCAAAAGGCCTTAATTTATTTACATACATATATAACGTGTATTCAATTTTTTTTATAACTCTCTTTCAAAACAAGCAATATTCTTTATAACAAAAAAAAAAAAACAAAACAGAAAAAAGCAATTCTTCAATCAATTACTTTTCATATTTATAAATATGTAATTATGAAACACAAAGAAGAAAAAAAAGAATTCATATAAACATTATTAAACATTTTATAAAATATTTATACTCTCAACATTTGCATAAATTCGAAACATTTTTCGAAAAATAAAAATTGCTTTGAACAAATTCGCTTAAATTATTATAGCGCATACTAACTAATTACGAATCACACACAAAAAACGTAACACACATTCATTTATTTATAATTTATTTAATTTTAATTTGTTATTAATTTTATTATGTAAATAATATTAATTATTATGTATTATTATTTTAATAGTTTCTTCTCCTTCTTCTTTTTAGTTTGGCTTTCTAAATTATTTTCTTAGTAGCATTCTTTAAATTTTAATTTAATTTCTAGTTTTCAGTTTTTTAAGTGAGCGTGTAATTTTATTTTATTTTTAGTAAAATTTTCAATTATTTCTTTAGTTAATAATCATTATTTTATTTTTATTTTGTAATACAATATTTAAGTTATTTTGTAAAACAATTTTAAGTTTTTTTTTTTTTTTATTAATTTTTGCAATTTGTTACATTATGCAGCCGAAAATTACTTTTTAAAAATAAATATTAATAAAATATTTAAAAATTTAAACGATATAACGAGTGTTTTCTTCATATTTTCTTGAGGTGGTTTTTTAAAAACAGATTTTTTTTACTCTTAAACGTACTTTAAATGGTAACAACGTTCTCATAATACTTGATGTTAGAGGAGTATGTATGTTAATTTAGCCTATAATTAACAGAATAACAGGGTATCTTATGTAATTAGGACTGTTGTTAACATAGGGCCTGTTCGTAAATGCATTACTGCACTGCATATTATACGCTTTATGTTCATAAATGCAAACCTTGGTGGCACTGCAGCTGTCAAATGTTCGTAAATGCAACATTAAATCATATTATGCGCAAATAAACACAAAACACTAAACATAAAAATGGCTGATGCATTGAATGAGTGAGAGAGAGAGAGAATGAGAGTTTTAACAGAAAGTTTCTTTTTTTTTTCTTCCTTAAATGTCTTCTTTTTTTTGTGCATTTAACAACATTTTTGTCATTTGTTTTATCGTCCAGTTCAAAAATCAAATTTATTAATAATTTTTCCATTTCTGCGGTGTTTGTTCGTTCGTAAATGCAAAAAAATAAATCAGCAAAAAGTAGCATCAGCAACATGTGATTAGCAGTGTCAGCGCAAAATAATCATATTATGCAGCGCAGTAATGCATTTACGAATAGGCCCATACGTAAACATTTCTACATGTTTTCAAGTGATTAGCAGCACTTTTAATAGAAAATTATACAGTACTGTGCATTTATTTTTGCCTTTAATTAGAGTTGTAAGGTCCTTTTCAGGTTTTATGCCCCATATCCTACATTCTCTGGTCCTTAATTCCCTAAAATCATGCTTACATTGTCTCCAAACATCAAAAAACGTGATTAGCAGCACGTTTAAGAGAAAATTACACAATTATTATGCCTTTAATTACAGTTGTACGATCCTTTTCAGGTTTTATGCCCCATATTCTACATTCTCTGGTCCTTAATTCCCCAAAATCATGCTTACTTCGTCTCCAAACATCAAAAAACGTGATTAACAGCACGTTTAAGAGAAAATTGCACAATTATTGTGCCTTTAATTAGAGTTGTAAGGTCCTTTTCAGGTTTTACGCCCCATATCCTACATTCTCTGGTCCTTAGTTCCCTAAAATCATGCTTACTTCGTCACAAACATAAAAAATAACAAATAAAATACAAAAAAAGGGTGGTTGAGATTTTCAAAGAAAGGAAATGGGGTGCAGAAATTTGCTTTTTATAGTCCAGTCGCAAAACCGCACAACAAACAAAATCCGCACATTGTTGTTTCCTCCTTCTTCACAGTTACAACAACAGATGGCATTTTATATATTATTTTCTTTAGATTGGTTAGAAGGGTCCGGTGTGGTGGGAGCGTGTGTTTTTTGGAGTGGGTGGGTGGTGGGGGTGTTGAGTTGATAACAGAGAGAGTTGTTCTGTTTGAGAGAAAGGGCGGGGGGAATACGAGGATGGATGGATGGATATATTTATATATTTTATTTTTGCTGGAAGAGAGAGAGATAAGGTAAAGTTAGTAAACAACGACGAAGAAGATAAGGGGATAAAGGATAAGTAAGTTTTGACTTGAAACTAACTAACTTAACTAACTAACTTCCTAAGTAAGATTGAGGGAGGGCAGAAGAAGAGAGAAACAAGCAGAAACAAACAACGCAGAAAGCGAAAACACAACTCAACGCTAGCTGGAGAAAGACGCACACACCAAACTCTAATTAAATATGTTGATTTTTAGCTTTTACTTATATAAACGAAATTCGTAAAAAGAAAGTAGGAATTATAAACACGTTGAATTTGGCTTTTGGAATGAACGATCTTTACACCGCATTAAAAAACTTGATATTAAAGCATACTTTTTGGCTATCATAAAAGAACTCTGTAGTTGTTAGCATGCCCGACTTTTCAATAATTGCAACAACTTCAATTACTTTTAAACTACTTGCCTGTGTAGCGATTGCCTGCCTGTCAACAAGCTTGTGTTATGAAAACATCATATCGACGCCTCCATTCTATAACGTTCTAAGTGTACTTAGAACGTTTTTAATGTTCTTGCAAATTCTACGTTCTCTAACTTAAATCGTGTCAAAATTTGGTTAAGATGCGACGATCGCTTCCGAAGTTATAGGGAAAATTCTACTTAGAATACACATATAGTCATATGTCGCGTGAAAACTTTGAGAGCTCATAACTCAAAACACACTTTTTCGACTTAGAATGTTATAGAACGGAGGCGTCGATATAAAAAATTTTTTTGAAATGTGTATCTCACT
Source organism: Sarcophaga caerulescens (assembly GCA_927399465.1). NCBI lineage: Eukaryota > Metazoa > Arthropoda > Insecta > Diptera > Sarcophagidae > Sarcophaga > Sarcophaga caerulescens. Next base: position 99,707,175 of record OV656867.1, on the reverse strand, counting down.
CTCTAGCGTCGGGTTGTGTTTTCGCTTTCTATGTGTTCTGCTTTGCTCCTTTTCTTCTCCCCTCCGTCAAGCTCAGAATTACCATTATCGCTCTTATTCTTCGTTGTTGTTTACTTGCTTTCTCTACCACTAATATATCACCATAGTACATGTGTTGTAAATTAATGGTATTGTAACGGATTGTGTGTGTTAGTATGATGAAACCAAATGTGTATACTCGTATATGTGCGACTAGGTGTAATATAAAAAAACTACTCCCCACTTACGTTGTGTTGTGTTATGAGTGATGTCTGCGACTAAAATCGTTCTAAAAGTAATTGAAGTTGTTGCAATTACTGAAAAGTCTGGCATGCTAACAACTACAGAGTTCTTTTTTGTCAGCCAAAAAGTATGCTTTAATATTAAGTCTTTATTATGCTGTGTAAAGATCGAAGTCAGCGTAGTCTAGTAGGTAGTGTGTTGGCTTATTAGACTGAAGGCCCGAGTTCGAATTCCAGGTCAGACATCAAAACGAAATATGAAAAAAATATTTCTTCGGCACATTTCTGGCAAAAACTCTGAGAGTAAATAAAATTGCCATGAATATGGAAGTCGTTGGCACCTCCACTAGTATGGTAGGCGTTGAAATTGGGCGTTGAGTTCTCAGACGAGGTGTGAGCAATGGTAAAGGAGAGTCAGAGTGCTTAGAACAGAGACCATTACCGTATAGGCATTTATTTACTTTACAAAATTTCAAATGAATATACACGCATATAAACTTATGTTAGGTTATTAGACGTAAGGCCCCGGTTCAAACCGCAGGTCCGACAACTCCAACAAACCAAAATATGAAAAAATATTTCTTCGGCGACTACCTCTCTCAGTAGATTTCTGGCAAGAACTCTGAGAGTAAATAAAAACTGCCATGAAAAGTTTCTCAAAACATCTGTCGTTCGGAGTCGACCCCACTCATATATAAAATTAAACGCACACAACATTAATGGTGTGAGAAACTAGGTTCATAATCCTGACTGAAGGGTTGTAATGACCAGTTATGTGTATGTATGTAGAAACTTGTTCTAACGTTTATGAAACTACATTTAAAAAAGAAAACCAAATTGAAAAATGTTAGTTCCGATAATCTGTAGGCGTAGATTTGTTTAATGCTTAAAGCGATGTGGATCAAATAATAATACTCTACAAGAGGCTCATCCACCCCGTGCTTTTTTATGACGCAGAGGCATGAAAATGGATATTAAGCACTGATGCAGTAGCCTTGAGAATATTCGACAGAAAAATGTTACGTAAAATATTCGGTCAGTAGGAGTTAGCTATGATTTCCGCATCCAATCCAACAGTGAGCTGTATGAGCTCCTCAACGACATGGACGTTGTGTGGCGTATTAACATCCAGCGGCTGCGCTGGCTCAGCCATGTAGTTCGAATGGAGGCGAGATGGGTATTTGATGCGGAGATTTGCTGAAGTCGCCGAAGAGGACGACCTTGTTTGCATTGTAAGGAACAAATCGCGGAAGCCCTGTCAACGATTGGTGTGACCAACTGACATAAACGCGCAAGAAGCAGAGGCGCCTGGAAGAATGTTTTAAGACAAGCCGAAATCATTTGAACGGGTTGTTAATGGGCAGTTAAGTAAGTAAGTAAGATATGGATTAAAACAGAATTCACAGATATATTTATGTATGTATAAATGGGGTTGTTTAGAGTATGCTCTTACAGAACCACTGGAAGATGGAACCTTCTAAGTAAAAACCGTGTTGAAAGGCAGAGGAAAAGATGACATTGATTGGACTTAGCTGGATTGAAATCAATGGAATGATTGGTGGTGTACTTTCCCAGGTCAGACATCAAAACGAAAATATGAAAAAATATTTCTTCGGCGACTTCCTCTCAGCAGATTTCTGGCAAGAACTCTGAGAGTAAATAAAATTGCCATGAAAAGTTTCTCAAAAAATCTGTCGTTCGGAGTTGACTTTAAATTGTAGTTCCCGCCACTCATTATAAAAATTAACGCACACAACATAAGTGGTGTGAGAAGCTAGGTCGTAGTCCTGACTGAAGGGTTGTAATGACCAATTATGTATGTATGTATGTAAAGATCTTTCATTCAGGAACCCACATACAACGTGTTTATAATTCCTACATTCTTTTTACGATTTCTGTTTATGTAAGGAAAAGTTAATTCATTTTAATTTACATACTTTGTTTTTGTCATTTCCTTATAGGCATTTTTATTATTTTTTTACATTTTTATTACTATTTATTAAGCCTTCTAACTACAAACTAAAACATATTTAATATATTAACTGACTATAGCTTAAATATACGTACATAAGTAATTGTTTGGGGGGGCTAAGGATATCAGCTTAGCTCTAGCATGGCCTTCCATGGAATGTAAACGCGACCGCCTAATTGGTCTAGATAGTAGTTTTCAATGTGGACACAAAGGGATAACAAAATCTTATCTGAACAACATTACGAATTAATATTTCTTCAGATTACGGAGACAACCGATTTGACAAATTACGGTGTATTATCTGCAACGGGATCGAGGTGTATTATCTGCAACGGGATATACAAGCTGCCAGGCTGGTGTCCTTTGAGTATCGATCTAATACATGTTCTGAAGGGGAGATTAATACCTCAGTTGGTGTAGAGAATTTGTAATGTTTTAAGCTTACAGGCAATGATGTAGAGTAGGGTTGATGCCTATCTAAGGTTAGTTCTTAATGAACTTCGAGGAGATTGCCTTACTATAGAAAATAGGTACATGTATTGCATCATGCTCACAGCGATAAAGAATAGCTTAACGTCGGTACTATTAGGCTGAATTGTTTAAAAAATAAATTAAAAAAAAAACATACTTATTTCAGTACATATGTATATTAAAGTAGTAGTATTATTATATTAAAGTATACTTTCTATTATATCAAATCAATTGATTTTTTCTATTTCTATTATTATTACTAATTATTACAATTAATTTATGTGTAAAGAAAATAAAAAATATACAGTTTAAATTATAAATATTAAATATTAAAATATTTCTCTTCCTTTTGTCTTTTTTTCTTTTTTTTGTTTTATTTCTTGGATTAGAATTCTTTTATTGCTTAATTGGCAAATTGAACTCCTTGGCAATTTCCTTGAGTACACGGCACAAAAGTTCTCTGCATATGGCTTGGCGATTTTTTCCAACTGAAACAACTTCCTCGTGGTTGGCCTGTTCTCCGCTGTCATTATATTCGAGGGCACATTTGTTTGTTATCAAACTAAAGGCAAATACTGTTAAATCACAATGTCTGGCTGTTATGACCTCGTGGACGGTACTCATGCCCACAGCATCTACACCCATAATGCGTAACATTTTCAATTCGGCCACGGTTTCATAGTTGGGACCACCCAAACACGTGTAGACACCCTCATGCACCTCACCGTCAATGCCCATATCTTTGGCAACCTTACGCGCGGTGTTTATGAGATGAGCATCATAAGCATTTGCCATGGGTGGGAAGCGTGGACCAAAACGTGGATCATTGGGTCCTTGTAGCGGTGAATTGCCAGCAAAACCCATCATATTAATGTGATCTCTTACAATCATAATGTCGCCAACCTTGTATTTGGGATTCAAACCACCGGCAGCATTTGTGGCCATTAGGAAACGTACGCCCACTAATTTCATTACACGCACAGGCATGGAACATTTGGCCAAGGGATAACCTTCATAATAATGGAAACGGCCCTGCATAGCCATAACAGGCAATCCCTCTAAATAGCCGAATATCAAACGGCCCACATGACCCTCCACAGTGGACACTGGGAAATTGGGTATGTCTTCATAAGCGAAACTTTGTGTGTCGGTAATATTATCGGCCAACGAACTCAAACCAGAACCGCAAATAATACCAATTACAGGTCGAACGCTGGTACGTTGCAACAGATAATCGGCAATATCTTTAATAACTTCATACGAATAGCTAAGCAGAGACAGGGAGAGAGAGAGAGAGAGAAGAAAGTGATAAAAAAATACAAAAATTAATATTAAAATGAAAGAAGAAAATGTATTTGAAATAATTTTGAAAACGAACTTCGATTTCTAATGGATGTAATAAATATTTGTGTGAGTATGAACAATTTGTGTTGTGTGGTGTATGTATAGCTACACAGTGCAACATTTAAATTTTATTTTTTTCGGTTATTTATAGCAATAAGTGCACTCACTACACAAGGTTTACTTATTTCAATTATAAATTAAAAAGTGAAAACAGATTTAAATTTGTTTTCTGATATTGAAAGTGTTAGAAGTTTCTTTATAATTACAGTAAACTCTCGATAATGTTAACTGGTAAGCAACAAAATAGTTTACACTTTCAATTGAATACACGTTTGCTTAACACAGACATCAAATAATATTTAAACTCTAGGTTTTTTTTGAAAAATAACATAAAATTGATTAGGACATATCGACGCCTCCATTCTATAACGTTCTAAGTGAACTTAGGACGTTTTTAATGTTCTTGCATTTTTAAATTCTACGTTCTTTAACTTAAATACTGTTTCGAAGTTACAGGGAAAAATCTACTTACAATACACATATAGTCGTATGTAGCGTGAAAACTTTGAGAGCTCATAACTCAAAACACACTTTTTCGACTTAGAATGTTATACTAGAACGGAGGCGTCGATATAGAGAAAGCAATGTACACTGTCGTGCAAAAGTATATAGATGTTGACAATATCTTCCATAAAAAGAATACGTATGTTAAACATATAAGAATAACAATAGGGCAATTCACACGACTTTGTATCGTGTATGTTGTATTGAATACTCTTGGTTGTTTGTGAACGCTCAATGCTATGCTGTATTGTGTATTTCGTATTCCAACTGTATTTTTTTGGCATTCAAATAATTTGATGGCATGAAACCAACACAACTTTTGAAAAACATATGAAAACATATACACATTTTTTTCATTCACACAATTTGATAGCACGAAACCAATACAACTTTTAAAAACATATGAAAAAAATGTGTATAAGTGTATCGGATTTTTACATGAAAATTATCAACAACAAGCATACGCTGTTGTATAATCGTTCAACAATACACTCAATACAACGATACAACGGCTTGTGTGAATTGACCACATTTGTCTACGGCCCTTTGTTTTTTTTAACACAGTACGATTTGCCAAATTTTAAATGTATTCGTTTAGAAGATTTCTTAATTCCTTTCCAACCAACGAATCAAAATCGCTGCAGAATTTTATGTGGATGAAGCCAGTAAAATTTTTTTTTTCGATTAATTTCTATTCCATCCGATCAAATCACGTTTTTCCAATAGTAAACTGTCCATGTCTTGTATTTGCCTTACAATACTGTGTAGACACGCCTTAACATTTTTGCCTTGAGAGCGCCTTCACTGCAACCTAATCCTTTTTACGTAAAGCTTTACGTTTAGTACCATTCATTTATATTTTTGGCAATAGCACCAGCAGACAATTTTGGACTTTGAGTTTCATTATACCTCATCAAATGCGGAGCGTTAGCATTTGTAAAAAACCGTGGTCGAACATTTTCTAGGAATTTTCAAGCTAAATTTCGTTTATTTCAAATGCTGTGTGCAGTATTCGGTGATTCACCTTTTTCTATCCATGATTTGACACTATTTGTCAGATTTTTATTAAACATTCTTTGTTGGCATGTAACATAACAATTTCGTTTGCAGTCGTACACTTTTGCACGCCACTGTACACATGTAATGCTTTAAAGATATACATATATGGGCAATTTCGTGTCAAGTGACCCAATTTTTAAAATCGATGTCTTTCGATTTGATTGGATGAAATTTGCACCAACGTTAGTACTATTGGATAGTAGGCCAGACACAAATTTTCAGCTCTATCAGTCAAGAACTGCCGGATTTAGAGGGGGTCAAAGTTGGACATTTTGGTCATACAGGGTTTTTTTTAAAATGTGTGTAACTTTTCACCTATTGGTCCTAGCAAAAATTTTCCAAAGGATATTAGATAGCTATTTCTTCAATCTTTCCAAAAATAATTTTTTTAATTTTTAAAATTTTTTTTTTTTTTTTAAAAATTAATTTTTTTTTAAATTTTTTTTCAATTTGGGCCCTTTTTTTTTGTTGCTTAAAAGAAAGCTAATAAAATTTCCTTTAAGGCCTTCATAATCGCTTAATGGGATGCGAGTGGGATGTCTATCAAAAAAATTATTTTTTAACTCAAGAATAAAATTTTTCAATATTTGGCATTTTCATTTTCCCCCATTTTTTTCGAAATGGAGTTTTTTTTTATTTTTCCTCAAAAGAAAACTTAGACCATTTCCTTTAAGATCTTTGTGGGCACTTAGTAGCTAGAGGCATATCTTTAAAAAAAAATATTTTAACTCAAAACCAAAGTTTTTAAATTTTACCATATGCACTATATTTTTTTTAATCGATGTTTTTTTTTTTGCTCAAAGAAAGCTTAGTTCTTTTCCTTTAAGACATCGATTTTAAAAATTGGGTCACTTGACACGAAATTGCCCATATGTGTTCATATTACTGGGAACTTAATTATATTGAAATCGGACTTTGTCGTAACGTCATCTCGATCACAGTGGCCATGCTTACAGGTCATGGCGTTATGGGAAGACATGCGGAAAGAATGCAGCTCCCATCTAATGACTTTTACCGTGGGTGTAAGAGGAGACTGTTAACCACTTTCTTTATCAATTACCATCTCTTGCGAGGTGCTTGACGGAGCTATCATCCATTGATGTCAAGCATGTAGTTTCGTTTATCAAACTTTTGGACTGGTTTTCCAGCGCAGGATAGTCGTGCTTTTAATGTTCAGCCCTTGCGCTGACCAACATCTTTCATAACGGGCCACTATGCGTTCTTAAGTGAGCTTTTGCTATCAAATCTACCACTAAAACCTATCTATCTATCTAACTATATTGAAAGTTCAAATTACTGAGAGTTTACTGTATAATATTTGGAGTGTCAGTAAAATATTTTGTAAATACTGAAATCAAATGTTTTAATTTGAATAATTAATCCTCTGTTGCTGGAAGATTGTTGATATCGAAGGTTCAAAAATGTGTTGAGTATTTTTGGTGGCTGAATGAGTTAAAAATTAATAACACTTAGGTATTGTATACATGTACATTAGAGATAAGCGATCCAGTGATTTTTGAAGAACGTTGTTCTCAGTGAACGTGATTTGTTAATCACAGTGATTGTGATCACAGTATTCCAATAATACAATAATGACAATAACGTATTTTATTAAGTCGTAAGAAAGAGACAATTAGATACATACTACGAAAAGACTACTAAACAAAATCAAAGTGGTGTCATCAATGTTATTATTTTTAATGTAATTTTTTTTTTTATATGAAGTTTGACAATTAAGTTTCACAGAAAGTTCATGTATACTCGTAAAAGACAAAAGTAAATACTCAGCATCATCTAATAGTAATTCTGCCTCGCTCAAAATAAAATGAAATAAATTTGAGTATGTAACAATTTTGAAAGAACGACATTATTAGTAACTGTTATTTGGCAATTTCTATCACTGTAGTTACCAGTGAATTATCAATCACCGTGATTAAATCACAGTTTTGAAAATATCGCTCATCTCTAATATGTACATATTCATTTATTAATTAATAAAAATATCTATTAAAAAACTAGCCAAAATTGGTACTCAATTAACCGGGAAAATCGATTATACAGAATGCATCCGGTCCCGACCATCACCGAAAATCGAGGTCCCACTGTATTCAATTTACATCAAATATATCTCAGAATACGGCCGATAACTATACTTTCGATATAGTCAAGGTATTTCATTTATCTTAGCTCCGCCTTTACCACTAAAATTGATGTCTGTCTGGACATCAAGCGCAGGATCATTTTTACCAACAGGTGCTACTATGGTCTCAATAGGCAATTGAGTAGCAGAGGCCTCTCTCGTACGACAAAACTAAGACAATACGCTCATCCTCTCTGTACTTATTTATGGCTTAGAGGCATGGATCATATTAAGCACCGATGCAGCAGCCTTGGGAGTACATATTCGAGAGAAAAGTACTACGTAAGATCTTCGGTCCAGTGCACGAGTTGGCAAATATTTTCGCATCCGATCCAACAGTGAGCTGTATGAGCTCCTCAACGCCATAGACGTTGTGCAGCGTATTAACATTCAGCGGCTGTGCTGGCTCGGCCATGTCGTTCGAATGGAGGAGGATGCTCCGTCGTGACGGTTATTTAATGCGTAGATCTGCAGAAGTCTTTATTTTATTTTATTTTTATTTATTTGCTTACAAGAGCCTTAAGAATGTTATTCTTTTATAGCTCAGTAGGATATACACAAATTACATTGGTCATTAATATTCCCTAAATTACAGTGCAATTCCTTGCAAAGTACATAACCAATACACAAAAAGGCAACAATTACACTTCACATAAAACTTCTAAAATAAAATTTAAAAAATTAAAAGTAATATAAATTTTTTTTTGTTTTTTTGTTTTTTTTTTTTTAATTATTTGAGGACACATAGTCAAAAAGTGACTTCTTAAAACTGCTATTTCTCGAAATGTTTTTAATAGTCATTGGTAAGGAATTCCACAATTTAATTGCGTTGACGAAAAACAATCTGCTAGTATTGATGTAAGTGTATCTAGGTATAATTAGAGTTGTATATCTAGTGGATCTACCAAATACAAGCTTCTCAAAGAGATAGGGTGGTTTCTTACGATAAAGAAGATTATGTAAGAATATAATATTTCGCATCTGAAGGTAGTCGATTAAGTCACAGCCCAAGATTATTTTACTCCAGGACGATACACTGCTAAACCTAGTTAAACCATACACATACCGCGTAGCATTATTAAAAGATACTTGCAACTTATGTAGTGACAGAGAGTCCAATTTACTGTAAACCTCTGCAAAATAATTAATCAGTGGAAGTATTAATTGAATTATAAGTTTCCTCTTAACTTCAACTGGTGTGAAGTTAGACGACATTCGTAAATTACGAAGCAAGAGGTATACGTTACGCACAACATGATTAATATGGTCAGTGCATGACAAGGTGGAATTGATCCAAAATCCTAAGTATTTAATCTTACTAACGTACACAAGAGACGTGTTCCCCAAGTAAATTGTTGGAAAATAACTCAAATCATATTCCCATCTACTGATTGGTAGAATGTAAGATTTTCCAGGATTGAGCATAAGGTTATTATCCTCAGCCCATTTTAAAATAGACCTCAGGTCATAATTAAGTTTGTAACTTGTATCCTCTATCAGACCAATACGGTTTGAGATGTACAGCTGAATATCGTCTGCGTATGCATGTACCTTAGTATACCTGCATACTGAAAATAAATCGTTAACGAACATACTAAATAGCAGGGGGCCTAACACGGACCCCTGTGGAACACCAGATGTTATACGCCCCAGCCCCGACTGCCTATTTCCAATAATTACCCTTTGGGCTCGCCCATACAAGTAGTTCCTCATAAGAGATAAAGCGGAGGACGACCATGTTTGCGTTGGAAGCACCAAATCGAGGAAGTCCTGTCATCGATTGGTGTGACGAACTGGCGTGGGCGCGCAAAAAGCAGAGGCGTCTGGAAGGATGTGTTACGGCAGGCCGAAATCCGTTAATCGGGTTGTTAATGGCCAATTAAGTAAGTAAGCAAGTAAGTATATAATTAAATTAAGCCACCACCGTCATTACCAACCAATCAACCCACCTACAATTTCTTTTTTTATTAAACATTTATTTATTTGTTTATTTTATCTGCTGTTTTTATTATTGTTTTTTTTTTTTTTGCAACTTGAGACCGTTTATAAAGGAGAGACGATTTTGTTGTTTTGTTGTTGACAGAGCGCCATAAATTTTCAGAGTTACAGTACCAACTAACTTCTTTTACTGACTGTATAACAATATATTTTTCATATACATACTGTGAGCGTCAAAAGAAAGTGTACAATTCAAAAAAATATACATTAATAAATTAAAGTTAATTTTTTTTTCTTATTATTTTATTGCCAGTTTTTAAAATTGAAACAAGAAGAAAAGAATTAGAAAAATTTGGAAAATTGTCAAATTTTTTTCGGGCACTCTCCTTAAGTGGAAAACTTGACTTGAGATTGTTAGAATTTTATCCATAGTGTACACTTTCTTTTGACGCTCACTGTATGTAGATATGATCTTATCTGTTCTTATTTTATATGAAAGATAAAAACCTCATTAACAATTTCATTATAATAACTGGTCTGGTTTTGGGTGAACACAAACTGACTTCCTTTAAATTGATTGATTGACTGAAATTCTTGCAACAAAATGCAAAAGAACAAAACTTTACAACTATTAAGGCTCAACTGAGGATTATTACTCGTATTGTATATAAAAAAAGTGTTTTTACAATTACAATCTTTTTTCCTGAGAAAATGATATTTTATTTTAATTTTTTTTTATTTTTAATTTTATTGTTTCTGTGAAGAAGCTCACTCCCTCCCCCTTCCTTATCTAATTAATAAGAATTTAAGAGCAGAATTATTACGCACTTATGAATGTGCATATTAAATATGTATTTATGTATGCAGCAAGAGGTTTATTTCATTAAATATTCTAAAATGTTTTCCATAAGTTCTGTATTACATTTACTGATGATGAACAATTATTTTATTTGTTGTAATATATTTTTCTGTTAATCAATTCTTAGTAATGTAATGTAATGACCCCCAATACATTACAATGTTTCATAGGAATTGCAAAAATTCATATAAGCAATGACACAATGATTTTGTAACGCATATTATGTGCTCTAATATAAGAGGGGTGGGGCGGTCTTTAAAGTAAAAAATTATTCAAAAAAAAAAATTAAATTTTAACGGCGTTTATTAGAAAATGAAGTCGTCGTAGTCTAGTCTAGGTTGTGTATTGGCTTATTAGATATAAAGCCTCGGTTCAAGCCCCCTAGGTCAGACATACATACATAATTGTTCATTACAACCTTGCAGTTGGGATTACGACCTAGCTTCTAACACCTTTTGTGTTGTATGCGTTAATTTCGTACATGAGTGGCGGGACCTACAGTTTAAAGTCGATTCCGAACGACAGATTTTTGAGATACTTTTCATTGCAATTTTATTTCACTCTCAGAGTTTTTGCCAGAAATCTGTTGAGAGTAAGTTGACGATGAAATATTCACCCTTATTCTGATTGTCGTCGTCGTCGTCGCCGTCGTCGTCGTCGTCGTCGTTACCAAAAATGATGTCGATAAAATCAGAGTCGACAAAATCAGAGTCGACACAACACAATATCGACGGCGTATTGACTCACAGAATACCAAATGTGTGTCCGACAGTCATCTATAACTGTCAATAACGACAAACAGAATACCAATTTTAAACTGTCGACGCAAGACGACGACGACGACGACAACCAGAATAAGGGTGAATATTTCATATTTCGTTTAGTTGGAGATGCCTGACCTCCTGGGCTTTGAACCGAGGCCTCAAGTCTAATAAGCCAGCACACTACCTACTAGACTACGGCGACTTAAGGTCAGACAGCAAAACAAAAATATGAGAGAATATTTCTTCGATGATGCCAATTAGATTCGCCGTAGTCTAGTAGGTAGTGCGTTCGGTTATTAGACGTGAGGACACGGTTCAAACCCCAGGTCAGACATCAAAAACGAAAATATAAGAGAATATTTCTTTGGCAACTTTCTCTCAGCAGATTTGTGGAAAAAAATGAAATAAAATTGCCTTGAAAAGTTTCTCAGAAACCAAGTCGCGCAAAGTCGACTTTAAACTGTAGGTCCCGCAACGCATGTATAAAATTAACACACACAACATAAGTGGTGTGAGAAGCTACATATCGTCGGTCTCATGCAGAAAGGCCCTAACTCACACTTTTTTCGAAGTTGATTTTTTCTTGATTCCAATACATTTAACACAAATACATACACCTTCTCACAAAAATTTAATAAAAAAAAAATTACCTATGCGAGTTAGGGCCTTTCTACATGAGACCAACGATATGTAGATCGTAATCCCGACTAAAGGGTTGTAATGATCAATTATGTATGTATTTTAAGGGGTTTTTAAAGTACGAAATTATTAAAAAATTCAACTTTGAAGGCACTCTTATTGGAAAATGTAATAAGGTTTCATTACGACTTAGTTCAACATGCCTTTATTAATAACTTTTTAATGTTAGAGAAACGGGGATTTCAAGTAAATATAACGTTTTGTTAGTAGAATATTTTAGTATACATAACTCAAATTGACTTAAGTCAACTTATACTGTTATTGCTTGGAACCACGGATACAATACACCCATCCCTCGTTTTGCGTCGTTTCGTTTTGCGTTTTTTCGAAGTTGCGTCTTGCTAAATTAGTACTAGTTTTCACTGTGCGTTGTTAGATTTTCAAAGTTGCGTTGTTTTGGGTTCGAGATTTTAATATTTTTTTAATTTTTTTTGAAATTTCGTTTTTTTTCTTAAAGATGGCACGACTTTTGTTTCTAATTGCTCTATGCTATCAAAACTTGGGTATTCCCCTTCTAACTGAAAATAATACAATTTTACTTTCACCTTGTTTTTCTAATTTTAGAGTTTAGTTTCGCTTAGTGTGTTATAAATTAAGTGAATTTTTATATTATTTTAATTAAATTTGTTTTTTATTTTGTTTTTTATGTATTTAAAAAAATTTTATATTATTTTTGTTTTTTAAATGTTTAGTTTGTTCAATTTTCATTTTAAAAAGTAGTATTTCCATAACCCTGGAACCTATCTTCGATCTTTACATGGTTTGCTATAAAAAATCATAATTTACTTTGCGTCGTGTTTTTTTTAGAACGTAACCACGACGCAAAGTGAGGTATAAGTGTACTTTACTGCTTATAAAGGGCTATCCATTTCGTGGTTTCAAAAGTATGGGACTGGAATTCGACATCTGTCAAACTAAGTTGTGAAACCAATTTTTTTCTTTTCAGTTGAAAGTCTGACATTGACGAAAATGAATCGCTTAACTATCACACAACGCATAAAAATTATCAAAACCTACTACAAAAATGGTGATTCTGCCACAGCCACGTATCGTGCTTTAAGAGGTGATTATGGTTTACATAATCGTCCAACTACGCAAGCAATTGGCAAAATTATGAAGAAATTTGAAGAGACTGGAGTGGTTACAAATATTGAAAGGCCTGTGCATCTTCGTTCCGCTCGTTCCGCTGAAAATATCGCTATTGTAAGTGAAAGTGTTGCCGAAGACCCGAATGTGTCGATTCCTCGTCGTTCTCAGGAATTAGGAATGTCTTACGGCACATTATGGCGTATTTTGCATTTAGATCTACACCTAGATCCATATAAAGTCCAGCTCACGCAACAACTGAAGCCAGCTGACCATTCACAACGTCGCAGATGCGTGGAATGGGTGCTTGAACAACATGCGGCGGTGGACGGCAATTTTTCGAACAAAATTTTCTTCAGCGATGAAGCACATTTCACAATCGGTGGGTATATTAATAAACAAAATTGTCGTATTTGGGGTTCTGAGAATCCTCAAGTAATTGAAGGGAGGCCATTACATCCAGAAAGAGTCACTGTTTGGTGAGCTCTTTGGTCCGAAGGTGTGATTGGACCTTACTTCTTCGAAAACGACGATGGAACGACTGTCACCGTCAATTCGGAGCGTTATGGTCATATGATAACCGACATTTTTTTTTTCCTGCTATTGAAGAATACGACTTGGAGAATATGTGGTTTCAACAAGACGGTGCCACATGCCACACAACTCGAGCGAATATGGCTTTATTGCAAGTGACATTTCCTGGCCCCGTAATTTCTAGTCGTGGCGATATCAACTGGCCACCAAGATCTTGCGATTTGACACCATTAGACTTTTTTTTTGTGGGGCTACGCGAAAGACCGTGTTTATGCAGATAAACCTTCAACTTTTGAGCACTTAAACACCAACATTCGTCAAGTTATGGCTGAGATACCGCCCAATATGTGTCAAAAAGTGGTCGAAAATTACCTCAAAAGAATCAATGCTTGCAACACTTCGCGTGTAGGTCATTTAAATGATGTAGTGTTTCACACATAATGTCAACGTTAAAACTTTACAATAAAAAAGAAATATCATGAAAAAAATATTTTTCATATGTGTTTTATTTACGTTTACTTTTGAAATCACGAAATGGATAACCCGGTATTAAAAAAAAATAAAACTTAATTTTCTTTAAAAAAAAAAACATAATTTTAAACTATAAAAAATACAATGTATGTAAATCCCCTAATTGTTGCGAAGCCCGCAATTAAGGAGTGCGCACGAAAAAAACTGGACTTACACTTTTCATTATAGAAATAAAACTAAGAGGCGGATTTTCTTCGTTTTATATTTCAATTAAAGTAAATAATATTTGAATTCTTTTGTGTATAAATTTTTTTTCTGACAAAGGTCTCAGAGCATCCAACTTTTTGAGCCACTTTTCTTCCAGACATGTTAGGGTGTTTTTTGAAAAATACGTATTATTTTACTTGCTTTGTTTTGGTCGGCAAATCCTTTTTTTCTTCCACTTCCACGCTTTCTCTCAATACTCAAAGACTCCTTATATTGTTTTATTCTTACCTTAGAAACTGTTTTTTGGTTAACACCTGCGAGCCTAGCAATCGTTTTTTGTAAGCGGCGCAGTTTTTCATTGAAAATTTCAATTATTTTTTTACGACATTCTTGTTGGGTGCCCATTACTCAAAAAACGAATTTTGCTATTGCAATGCGATTTAGCACGTGGATTTTGAAACAGATGACTAACTAAAACAATGTAACGGTATTCATTTTTTTCAATTATGATAAAAGTTATAAGCTTAAAAGTAGGCCCATTTTTTTTTGTGCGCACTCCTTAGTTATCTTTAATAATAAAAAAATTGTACGTTAAAAAGTATTATAAAAAAATTGTTTGGACTTAAATAGAAAGAAATTTATGGAAGAAATTGTAGAAATTTTTAAAATATGGCGCAATAAAGCCAAAAATAAAGACCACAAATTAATAAATTAAAAAGCAATAGGAAAAAAGAAACTATACGATCAACATAGTAAACCTTATCGGGCTTAATTAGTTTTGAATTGAGTATGATTAGAATCGAAGATCATAAAATATAGAAATTATTAAAATGATTAATTAATTTAAAATTTGTTAATATGTAAACAAAAATATAAACACATATACACACACACACATACACATACACATACACAATATAAATGATTTTTAAGAAAAAAGAATGTATGTATGAGTGATGATTTTAAATTTGTTGTTGTTTGTTTTACTAACTTTTCTTCATTTATCACCATTTCTACTTGTTGTGTGGGTGATAATTCGTTATGGTGTGATGAGTTTGTTGTTGTCATTTGATGTTCACTGGAATAATAAGAGAAAAGATATGGTAAGGATATGTTTAAAGTGTTCTTCATAAGGGTTTCTTTTGGGTTTGGAATATTTTTGTGGATATGTTTATAAGAAAATTATGTTCATTTTTTTGATTGTGATAATGAAAAAAAAAAATGCGAAATTTCAAAAGAAAAAATAAAAAATAAAATAATTTCATATGAATAAAAATGTGGTATTTTTTGAAAATTTAATGACAGTCATTAGTACTTAATACGTATTGGGTTCAAATCTTATCATTTGTTTTTTTTTTATTAGAATATTTTAGACGCAAAAAAATAAATTTTTATAGCATTAAACTGCTCAACATGTAGCTTAATATGGTATACAAATGAATTAAAAACTATTTAATAGAGACATTGAAGTCATTTCTAATAAATTCATTAGATTTCGAACGTATCGAAGAGAGGGCACATAGACCTCCACACCTGCTTGCATTTACTTGTTAACATTGCTTATGAAAGCCGTAGCAAATTGTCTTTTAAAAGCTAAAAAAATTTATTTAACACGTTCCCGCCGGCGCGTACCTATCGGTGGAGTGCACTAGACTGCCTTATCGGGCGGCGCATACCACCAATGGCCCGCACTAGACAGCCCCATCGGACGGCGTGTACCACCGGTGACCCGTACTAAACTGCCACATCGGGTACCACCGGTGGTACGCATTTGATTATGCTATTAGACGATACGAAACATTAAATATTTAGATCTTTAACACTTCGACTGACGAAAAAGAATATTTGAGAGTCAAGTTCTATTAACCTTCGCTTTACCAAAGATTTTTATATTAGTACATCGTTTACCAATACCCACCCGGGTGGTATAGCATTTTTAGCTTATGTTTACAGGCGAAGAACGAGTATTTGTTACATATATTTATGTTTTTTAGCGTAGTGACATGCATTATGAAATTAACTTTATATTTTCTCAGTATATATAAGCAGATTTTAATATTTATCTAAAACAATTCAATTGAAGCAATTCTCTTAATAACAAAATAAGCGTCAGAATTCGCTATAAGAGAGCTTTACTGTACATAATTGCTACATACATACATCTTTATTTTTACTCTTTCCTAACGAAAAAGTTGGAAATAAAAGGGATACTAATCAAGGTGAGCGTGTAGTAAAAGACTTGGTAGGAATGTACAAAAATACTGGAAGAAATGTCACGATGGACAACTTGTTTACAACGCTTTCACTAGCTAGAGAGTTGGCCACTTGGAAGTTGTCCATCGTAGGCACAGTAAAAAAAATAAAAGATATGTTCCCGAAGAATTTAAGCCGTTCCGTAGCCGTGAAATAACATCCAGTTTGTTTGGTTTCTCGGAAGGAGCAACGTTGGTTTCCTATGTTCCTGCCAAAAATAAATCAGTTGTTTTATTGTCCACGATTCACAAATATAAATCTATATCTGGTCCACAAAATAAGCCAGAAATAATTGTTTATTATAACGAGACGATGGATAAAATGTTGTCACAGTATTCAACAAGGCAAGCAACATTTTGGTGGCCACTAGCAATGTTTTTTTTAATCTTTTGGATGTAGCAGCTCTCACCTCATTTATAATATATAAAGAAAATATTGGTGGTAAATCTGTGAAACAATCGCAGCGAAAACAATTTCTTGAGAGACTTGGTGAAGACCTGTGTCGACCTCTAATATTAACTAGGTCAAAAATATCCCATATCACTGGAAGATTTTCTATTAGGTCAGCCATAGAATGCATCATAGGTAAAAGTTTTGAATAATTGGAAACAATTAAAATATGTAATAGCTATAATTTTCAGGTGAACCAGTTACCGCTGCTCATCACGATGCCGAGTTTGTAGCCGATAAAACTCCTGAAATGGATGCAACTGGGCGTATCAAAATAAAAGGCAAATGTTATATTTGCTACTCATGCAAACAAAGGAGGAACACACGACAAGTTTGCATTACATGCAAGACCCCCATTTGTGCAGCACACAGCGTCTGTCAAACTAAATGTGACAAATGTCACCAAGCTCAATCTTCATAGTAATATAAAAAAGCAAAAAAAAAAAGAAACGTTTTTTCATAAACTGTAATTAAAATATATAAATAAAAATGTAAAAAATGGAATATATAAAAAAAAAAATTGAATATATTGAATATAGTTAAAATAGTATAATTATACCCACCAGGGTGGGTATTGGTAAACCTTGAAGAAAATTTGGAAAAAGTTAAAAAAATTTACTAAAATATTCAAAGTCTTTTAATATCAAAATTCTAAAGAACATGAAAATTTGTTAAGTGAGTCTAAATTTCATTTAAATCGATGCATAATTAAAGAAGTTATTATAGAAAGAAAAACGAATTGGTCACCCGGGTGGGTATTGGCAAAGCGAAGGTTAAAAGCATTTATTTTTGTTTTTATTTCACGAGGGAAGTTCCGCATAAAAATTGTTTTACTACTTTTCGGTACCATTTAATGTTTTTTTTTTAAATTTTTTTTTTTTTTACCTATATAATCTTATTTCTGTGACTAGAATTACACCCATTACACCCCGCCAGTGAGCGACAACCATGAATTACAGAGTCGGCGTGAACGTGTTAAACACTTCTAAACTTTAAATGGATGCCAACAAGTAGCATCGCGAGTGCAAGGAGTCGTTAAGGACTTTTGGACCTTAGACCGAATCCGTCTAAGCTGGGTTCCGGATTACAGCGGAATGCTCGGTAATGAGAAGGCGAATGCTCTCGCTAGGTTAGGTTCACTTTCTAAGGGCGATTTAATATTTGATCTGACACCTCTACAGCCTTATCAATGTATGGGTCAGGGGGGAAGAGCAAAGGCGTTGGGGAAATGGATCGGGTTGTTATGTTTCCAGGTGGCTATGGCCTGCTATAGAGAGTGTAAGAACAAGTTGGCTGCTGGGTTTGGAAAGAGCCAGTTTAAGTTTAGTTATTGGGTTTATTAAGGGGCACTGCGAGATTAGATCGCTGACAAGGAATTGGAACAGAGCCCAGCTGGACTTATTGCAGGATATGTTGCGATGAGGAGGAGTTGGAGACAATTGAACGCCTCCTCTGTAAATGTCCAGCCCTTAGTAGGTTGAGGTTGAAAATCCTTGGTAGGGACTTCTTTGAGGGCTTGAATTCTGTGTCGAGAGCCGACATCAAGGCTCTCCATAGATTCATTATTAGTTTGAGATGGTTGAGAAGTTTGTTCGTTACATACATACATAATTGGTCATTACAACCCTTCAGTCA
Source organism: Sarcophaga caerulescens (assembly GCA_927399465.1). Taxonomy (NCBI): domain Eukaryota; kingdom Metazoa; phylum Arthropoda; class Insecta; order Diptera; family Sarcophagidae; genus Sarcophaga; species Sarcophaga caerulescens. The sequence goes on along the minus strand of OV656867.1, from coordinate 99,688,469 downwards.
GGCCTATTGACCTAGTTTCTCACACCACTTATGTTGTGTGTGTTAATTTTATACATAATTGGCGGGACCTACAGTTTAAAGTCGACTCCGAACGACAGATTTTTTGAGAAACTTTTCATGGCAATTTTATTTACTCTCAGGGCCATTATTACAACTTCCCGTTAAAGTTGGGGTTAGTTAAAGGTACCTTTAGCTAAAGTGAACTGCAAAGTTACCTTTAACTTATTTTCGTTATTACAACTTACAGATAAAATAAAATTAAAATATGGCAGTGCCGGAGCAAAGTCGATAAAACTGCTCAATTAAACAAGTTTTTTTTAACGCAGTGGCAACAGCGGACTTCGTTTTTTTGTTGTATATGCTCATTTTGTTTAAATTTGAAGGTGCCATATCGAAAAGAGTATATGATATGGCAAGTTCAAACATAAAGTGACCTTTAGATGTTAAAGGTAGGATGATCTTCCGTTTAGCTTAACGATCACTTCTATCTTATTGGGTACTCATAATAATGAAAAACAATTTATCTGCCCGTTAAAATCCTCCCTTTAGTTAACGGCAAGTTGTAATAATGGCCCTCAGAGTTTTTGCCAGAAATCTGCTGAGAGGAAATCGCCGAAGAAATACTTTTTGTATTTTGTTTTGATGTCTGGCCTGCTGCTCGAACCCTGGCTTTACGTCTAATAAGCCAACACACTACCTGCTAGACTACGGCGACTTTAAGTTTGTTTGTTGGTCTGCGTAATTCCTTCGCTTCCTTTTTCTCCCTTTCCTACTTCCTCTCCTTTTTCCCTATCCCCTCTATTATTCTCTGCCCTTAAGGATGTTTGTACAATGGGTCAACTTGACCTCTGGGTACTGTACTTGTCTCAATTGATAAGTACACGTCGTCTACCCTAAACCTAAACCTAACAAGTAGCATTAACTCTTTGAATACTACTGCCTGAATCTGTATACTGCAAGAACCTGGTTGAAATAATTTTTATTTAACAAATAATAATATAACAGGTGTCGGCTATTAACATTCCTATTATAATACTTATAACAGTCAATCAATCTTTTCGTTATCCAATCAATCTAAAATACATTCATTACTAACGCAAATGTTGTAATTACGAATTGTTATTTAATATCCGCTCTTTATATAAATAGATTAAATTTATATGTACATATGTATGTATGTATTTATATCGTATTTGTAAACTAGAAGGCATTGTTATTGCTTTTTTGTTTTATTAATTAATTATTCAATAATAAACAATAAAAACATGTGAATATTTTATGAATTTAGAACACACGCCTTATGTTCGCTCATAAAACAATACAATTGGGGCACGTGCCTGAACTATTGATATGGCTGAGCTAAATTATAATTGAAATCTTTAATTTAAAATATAACCCAAGTGACAAAATTTGTATCATTAACGCTAAACAAATTAATTTGAATACTATCTCCGTACTAATAAAATAAAAAAATAATTAAAATAATTTGTTTTTCAAATGTCGAAACAAATTGGTGACAATATGTCTTAGAAGGTTAGCAATTATACAGCTGGGCTTAGTTATAACGAACGGAAAATTTGTGATCAAATGTAAAGCCGAGAAAATATAATTTATTTCAAAATATTATTATTACAACTGCTTGCTATATAAACTGTTTCCATTATAAATGATTATCATTGTATTGGTCCAATAATAAAAATAATTTATTTAATAATATGTCTGTCCTGCCCTGCCTGTTAATTTATTTTTATGCAAACACGCAATAAAATGAAATCATTATGACAGGTTATTAGAATTAAAATAGAATTCATTCATTTCTTGACGTAATTATTTCAATGTCATTAATAATAACAAAAAAAAAAAAAAATATTAATAATTATTTTATTTAATAAATTTATTTTTATGAAATTTTAAGGTTCATTATTCTTTTGGTATTTTCTATGATAAGACAATCAATTAAGAAAATTGATAATTTTAATTTAAAGACGTTAAACAGAGAATATAATTTTTTAAGAGGTTCTTATACCGCAAATTAGTACTAAATTTCACTGTGCGTCGTTAGATTTGCAAAGTTGCGTTGTTTTGAACTCGAGTTTTAAATTTTTTTTTTGAAATTTCCTCATTTTTTCTAAAAGATGGGGCACGACTTTTCTTTCTAATTGCGTTATGCTATCAAAACTTGGGGATTCCCTTTCTAACTGAAAATAATACAGTTTTTCTTTCACCTTGTTTTTCTAATTTTAGAGTTCAGTTTCAATTTGTGTGTTATAAATTAAGTGAATTTTTTATTTTATTTTAATTGAATTTATTTTTTTTGTTTTTTTTTTGTATTTAATAAAGTTTTATATAATTTTTGTTTTTTAAATGTTTATACTATGTTCAGACCTGCACTTATATTGAGTAAATCGCAATAAACGGTATTATTGATCTCAATATTTCATATAAAATGTCAATTAATTATTGTTCAATAAATTCATAAATTGTTATAATATTGATTAAAACTTGAAATACAGCACTGTCATAGGTACGTTCAGTGAGCATATTACAATTGTCCGAACACTTTTGTTTGTTTCAAAACAAAAACAATGTTGCTGAAACAACCAACTGTTTTGCTTACCAGCTGTCAAATGAATATTGAATAAGCAGCTGAACTGCGTATATTGTTATGTCTAAACACTTAAAATATTGTAATCAATAAACCGAATATTGGCTCAATAAAAGTGCATGTCTGAACATAGTATTACTTTGTTCAATTTTCTTTTTCAAAAGTAGTATTTCCATAACCCTGGAACCTATCTTCGAAGTTTACATGGCTTGCTATAGAAAATCACAATTCACTTTGCGTTGTTTCAATTTGAGTCGTTTGTTTTTGGAACGTAACCACGACGCAAAGTGAGTTATGGGTGTACAGTAGGGTTGCCAGAATGGCTGGACTTGGCTGGATTGTCCAGCTTTTTTGAACTTGTCCAGCTAAAATTTAATATGTCCAGCTAAATAGAAACAAAATAAAACGACATCCCTGAAGAAGTTGGGATTATCCAACGAAACGTCGGATGAAAAAAAGATTAAAATAATTTGTTTTAATTAAATTGTTGTGACCTAAAGCCCAATTATAGAGGAAAAAGGAAAAAGTAAAAATACATTTGAAAGAGGTCATAGTAAATTTGAAAAGAAATTTTTTAGTACATTGCAAAAACTTGGGCAATAATTTTCATGTTAACTTTGTCAAATCATGTCAGCCTAGCTGGACTTGGCTGGATTGTCCAGCTTTTTTGAGGCTTGTCCAGTTTCAAACTAAAATTTAATTTGTCCAACTAAATAGAAATTTTTTTAGTACACTGCAATAACTTGGTCAATAATTTTCATGTTATCTTTGTCAAATCATGTTAGCCAACACTGATTGTACATTTGTTATACAACTAAGTTATGATTTCCCTCTTCTATCATCACTGACAACATGTCTTAACACTTGAACAGCTAATGTCATAATAAATATTATTGCGAGCGATAGTCAATTTCTTTATGTTCAGCTTTTTTTGTTTTGTCCAGCTTTTTGCGAATCGGAATCTGGTAACCCTAGTGTACAGTGACTTCAATTAATTATTTTAAGTTATTTTAATCTAAGTTATTTTAATGAAGTCGCCGTAGTCTAGTAGGTACAAAAGTATTTCTTCGGCGATTTCCTCTCAGCAGATTTCTGGCAAAAACTCTGAGAGTAAATAAATTGCCATGAAAAGTTTCTCAAAAAATCTGTCGTTCGGAGTCGACTTTAAACTGTAGGTCCCGCCACTAATGTATAAAATTAACACACACAACATAAGTGATGTGAGAAACTAGGTCAATAATCCTGACTGAAGGGTTGTAATGACCAATTATGTATGTATGTATTTTAATCTAAAATTCGGCGAAGAGATTAATAGCATTTATTAATTCAGTATTTTGATAGTGCAAGTAGCTTACATTTCGATTTTTTAACCTTTCTAAATAGAAATAAATCTACTAAGTGGGTAGGTTTAATAAAGCATTCCGGGACTCTTTTCAAAACAAGACGCTGAAGTTTGAAATTGAAAATTCATAACATAAAACAAAATTGCTCTAGGAAATATACACTTTAAACAATATAGGACTGTGGCTTACTATATTCACATCTTCTTTTTTTTTGTTCTTTGCTTTCTTTCAATTTCAAATTTTCCAGATAAACAGATGTACTATAGTAGGTCCAAGAACTAACGCCCTCTATCGACATGTATAAGGTATAGAGCTAATGAATTTTTTCTGTTGATTGAGTTCTACTCTATCTCAACGAGTGTCGCAGTTATTAGTGTTGTTCTCCCTAAGGGGGTCTCTGCTCACTAACAGTTGTCAGTGGACTTCCTAGAAGACCCTACATTTTATAAATTTTAAATGTTTCTTTTTTTGTCTAATCCGGGACTTAGACCAAGGTTTTTATTTATATTCAAAGTTGTACAGGCATGTACAGATATGTAAATCAGTACAACTCGAAAAAAAAGTTAAAATAATGTTGAAAGAACATTCGCCGTAGTCTAGTAGGTAGTGTGTTAGCTTATTAGGCGTAAGGCGAAATATGAAAAAATATTTCTTCAGCAACTTCCTCTTAGCAGATTTCTGGCAAAAACTCTGAGAGTGAAATAAAATTCCAATGAAGAGTTTTTCAAAAATCTGTCGTTCGGAGTCGACGTTAAACTGTAGGGTCGGCTACTCATGTATAAAATTAACACACACAACATGAGTGGTGTAAGAAGCTAGGCCGTGACAAGCTAGGTCGTAATCCAGACTGAAGGGTTGTAAGGGCCAATTATATATTTACATATCGAGCCATAACCGCAAAAATATCTCAAGCGACAAAAACGAAATTTTACAGGGGAAGATTTTTATTATTTATTTCTTGTTCAAATTAAGTTAGAAAGTTAAAATTTTTTTGTTATAAATTCATAACGGTACCTGAGATCAGCAATGAATCGTATTTTTGCTACTCATAGGTACTTATGAAATTTTGAGTATGAGTGAGTCAATTGTATTAAAATTCAACTACTCTGATTCATTCGTACTCGCTACAACATTGATTTATAAGTATAGTTTGCAATGAGTATGAGTACAACGTTGACATCAAACTCACAACACTCGATTCATTGTTTGATTCATACGCCTACTCATTCAGATTCATAAATTTAGAAAAATACTTATAATACTTACGAGTGATTCGAGTCACTCGAATCATTCATCAAAATTTACAGTAGTAGTTATTGTTGCATTTACAAAAGAAGAGAAAAGAAAAGACAAAGACAGCAAGCAAAGCACACACACAACCTTCTAGCGAGTATTGTGGTGTTCGTACTCGAATCATACTTATTTTGTGCTTCGTGTATATGTTGAATCATGGAGAGTCGAAATCAACAACATCGTGCGTATTGTTAAGTATGAGTACGATGAGTATTTCTAACTTTGAATATGAGTAGTATGAGTATGATATTAAAATAAGTATGAATGCGTATAAGTAGTTGAAATTATAAGTATGACTCGAATCTACTCATCGTTTTGAATACTCGTTGCTGATCTCTGAACGGTACAGAGTGTGCACTTGAAATTTTTATATATTATGCAAATAATGCCATTGAATTTATTTATTACAAAAAACGATATATGAAAAATATTTCGCTTGAGATATTTTTGCGGTTATGGCTCAATATGTATGTAATGTTAAAAGAAACTTTGCTTATCCTACCATAGACAATTCCATTACCATTAAATCTTTTTCCGATATTATCAAAAGCATAAAATTTTTTACAATTATTAATGGAAGGTAAAAGTTCGAATAATAATGGCAGTCACTGTATTTGAATTTATTTAATATTATTTTTTTTAACTGCATATACAATTAAAAAAAAAGGAAAAAAAATTGAAGAATAATGGCCAATATCCGCCGTTTGAATTCTGAACTTGAATTTGTCACATGCAATATTTATATTTAGATTTATACAATGTCGAATGATTTGTTGACTTATCGATTAAATTCCAAATTAAATAAGATTACTTTTGTGTTTTTTTTTAATTCTTTTGTTTTGTTTTATAATAGTTAAAATACTATGTTTATTATTGCCAATTGATGGTGTGCTAAAAATATTAGTAAATATCGAGCCATAACCTCAAAAATATCTCAAGCGACAAAAACGAAATTTTACAGGGGAAGGTTTTTATTATTTATTTCTTGTACAAATTACGTTAGAAAGTTAATCTTTTTTTTGTTATAAATTCATAACGGTACAGAGTATGACCCTGAAATTTTTATAGATGATGCAAATGATGCCAATGAATTTATTTATTACAAAAAACGATATATGAAAAATATGTCGCTTGAGATATTTTTGCGGTTATGGCTCGATATTTTGTAATATACAACTATTATACACCCTAATTGAACTTTTTATTTAAATAAAAATGAGAAAAACTATTAAAAAAATAAGGTAGTCAATGACATCCATAGCAACGTCTTATTATGGCTATTAACTACTTAATAAGCAGTTCTTTTTCTAAAAATAAGCAGAAGAGACTTTAAGTTCAAGGCAAGTTAAACAATTTAATTTCTTTCAAATTTTTTCAAAATTTCTATTGTATATTTTATTTAAAATTTCAAATGTATATTTAGTCCAAAAGTTCATTAATTAATCTAATTTTATTTAAAAAATTTTAATCTTTAAATAAGATCTTTCTATTAAGGAGGTGTGTCATATAACTTGTACAATTTAGTAGCTGCTGATAAGCAAAAAAATTTTTTTTTTTTTTGAATGAATGAATGAATTGTTGAAATAAAATACCGATTAATTATTATTTTACTTTTAGAAAGATAATAATTTATTAATAAAGTACTTCACAAAGGAAAATATTTCAATATTACTTAACACAATGTCTTCTCTCTCTCTGTCTCTCTTTTCCCTTTTTTTTACAGAAATACACTCTAATTTCGTTGATAGGTTTGATTCCCTATTCTATTACTTAGATTGCTACATAAGCAACAACATTTGTAAGTTTCCAAAACATGGTTTTGTACAATAAATACAGTCACAGAAAAAAGTCTACATATACCCGCTCATTTTTTTTTTGTGTTTTCTAATAATTTGTGGGCTATATTATTTTATATTCGGTTTTGTCTTCAATCGTTCTATATATTGTAACTGTCTTAAACAACGCTATAATACCTTTTTAATTTGATAAAAATCACCGGGAAAAAAGTCTATGTAGACTTTAGTGTATGTAGACTTTTTTCTCTGACTGTATCAAATCACACAATCTCTAGACTCCCTTTATATGAATAAGAGAGTTTTTGTTTTTCAACTAAACGAGTCAATATTATAATGACTTCAAATTAATATCACAGCCCTGCATGGGTTTTGCAAATAAGATGGCTCCAGGTGTTTCCGAAGGCATTTTGCGCGCTGGTCACGAATCTGGGGGTTTTTGAGGTCGCTGATTACAGATTTCATTCAGATTTAAAAAATTCGAAATGGCGGATCCAATATGGTTTATAAAAATTAATCAGATTTACGACCGCCATATTGGATCCGCCATTTTGAATTTTTTAAATCTGAATGAAGATCTGTAATCAGCGACCTCAAAAACACCCAGATTCGTGTTCATAAAAATTAATCAGATTTACGACCGCCATTTTGAATTTTTTAAATCTGAATGAAGATCTGTAATCAGCGACCCCAAAAACCACTGAGTAACAATTTTCAAGTAAATCCGATTAATTTTTAAGGACCTCCGTAATGTGTTTCTTTTTCTCTTGCACCCCTTGACATAAACCCATCCCCTACTTTGGCTTGTGCTCATTTTAAAGAGCAAAGATCAATTGTCAATTTCTGACAATAGCGATGGTTCTAGCACGTCAGTGTTTAGCTCTACAATTTTTCAAAAATGGGCAAAAACGCTATTTTTAGGGTGTTTAAATCCCCTTTTTCTCGAAATCCTGAAACCCCCTTTTTGAACCCAGATTCGTGTTCAGCACGCAAAATGCCTTCGGAAACACCTGGAGCCATCTTATTTGCACAAAAAAAGTCCAAATTTGCAGGGCTGTGTATTTGTCGGCCCTGAAAGGATTGCTAACGGTATCTTTCATTTAAAAGTATTGTTTTCAATGACAAAGGAAGGCTTATAAACCAACTTAACAATGCTGTTATAATTCATTTATACTGGGTATTACATGCAAATGCAAACTTATAATTTGAACGTCTTTTGCGGGCATTTAAAACTTTCGCCACGCTGACATACTACCTGCCTGATTTAGGCCGAAATAAATTATACATTTTTAAATGCAATTTAATCACATTACAAATGAGGTAAATGTGGTCAAAAGCCTCGCAGAAAAAAATTTATTTTTAAATATAAAAAACAATTTGAAATGGATATACATACGAGTATGTACACATTTCAGTAACAGTCTCTGAAAGTCTTTGTTTTATAATAAAAAAAAAAAACAAAAAGAAGATGGTGGCATCAAATTTCAATAAAAGATATTAAATTTTTATTTAAATTTCTTTAATTATGTAACGAATATTGTTTGTTATTTCTGCATATAAGGTTATTGTGTAATTTCTTATTCTTGAAATGAGTATGAAGCCGGGCATTTATTAATAGAATTTAGAAAACGTGTATGTTAATTATTTTAACATTGGCCATCAATTCTTTTTCGGTTAAACAAGCTGTTTATATTAATCAAGATGAATATTAAAATCCAAAAAAAAAGTTTAACATTTTTAAAATACTTTTCCATTGAAGTTAATTAAACGAGGGCATTGAACTTGAAGTCTGAATATTATTCAAAATTATTGTAATAAACATACAAAGCCTAATACGGTGATCAGATATGCACCTTTATTGCGTAAATCGCAATAAACGCCATTATTGAGCTCAATATTTCATATAAAATGTCAATTAATTATTGCTCAATATAGTCATAAATTGTTGATTAAAACTTGAAATACAGCACTGTCATAAGTACGTTTAGTGGGCATATAACAACACTTCCGAACACTTTCTATTGATATTTGACAACTCAAATATCAACAACGACAAACAAAAAAAAAAAAAAAAACAAAAACAATGTTGTTGAAACAACCAGCTGTCAAATGAATATTGAATAAGCAGCTGAACTGCGTATATTATTATGTCTAAACACTTAAAATATTGTAATCAATAAACCGAATATTGACTCAATAAAAGTGCATGTCTGAACATAGTATAACGTTTGTTAAGAACAAAATTTTAAAAATTTCTGGTAATTATTAACTGAAACAATTTTTTGTTTGTTTTGTTTGTTTTGTAACACTATGCGACAAAATAAAAAAAATGAACTACATCCAGCTAAAGACATAGTGTAAGTTGTGAATTTTGTTGAGTAGAACTCATATAAAATGTCAATTAATTATTGCTCAATAAATTCATAAATATTGTTATAATATTGATTAAAACTTGAAATACAGCACTGTCATAAGTACGTTCAGTGGGCATATTACAATTTTCCGAACACTTTCTGTTGATATTTGACAACTCAAATGTCAACAACGGCAAACACTAATAAACTAACAAACGACACTAATTTTCGCGACCAACATAAAAACAATGTTGTTGTTTACCAGCTGTCAAATGAATATTGAATAAGCAGCTGAACTGCGTATATTATTATGTCTAAACACTTAAAATATTGTAATCAATAAACCGAATATTGACTCAATAAAAGTGCATGTCTGAACATAGTATCACGTTTGTTTAGAACAAAATTTTAAAAATTTCTGGTATTTATTAACTGAAACAATTTTTTGTTTGTTTAATAACACTATGCGACAAAATAAAAAAAAAATGAACTACATCCAGCTAAAGACATAGTGTAAGTTGTGAATTTTGTTGAGTAGAACTCAAAAATATTTTTTTATATTTCTTGAACCCTCCAAACTTGTTTTATTGGATTTTTTTTTTGGACTTTACTCACGAATTTATTGATTACACAAACATTTCTGAACCGATGTGCAAAATTTAAAACTTATTAGAAAGCAGAGGGATGGGCCTTTAACACGATATACATATATATATTATTTGACTTAATATGCTATGAGATTTGATGAGGTAAACTTGACAAATACGAATTTTTTTTCATATTTTTCCGTTTGATAGTTTGTCCGTTCAAAGTAGCAAACTTTAATTAAAAAATATGAAATAAGTGATGACATTCTGAAAGTGCATTATCTTGTGAAGAGATTGATACTTCGTTTGATCAAATCGGACAAAAATTACTGTAGTTATTACTTAAAGAGTCTAGCAGTCGAGTTATATTCTTTCAAATGAACTTTTAGTTCAAACATTTTCAGGAATTTTGATAGGAATTTTGAGTGACCACCAGAAGTTGGCCAATGTTTGTGCAAAGAGAAATAATAATATTTGCAAAAAACACAAATATTAGCCGGTAGTGGTAGTGGTGCAAACGTGAAATTAACATATTTTGCGATAAACAGTCAAGATCCATCAAAACTTTTGAAAATTTTTGAACTGAAAGTTCATTTGATAAGATGACATATATAAAAAATATAACACGACTGTTATACTATTTAAATAATAACTACGGTAATTTTTGTGCCATTTTATCAAACGAAATGTCAATCTCTTCACAAGAGAATGCACTTTAAGAATAGCACCACTTGTTTTATAGTTTTCAATTAAATTTTGCAATTAAGAATGGCCAAACTTGAAAAAATAAGATAAAAAAAAATAATATTTTCCATGTTTTTTACTCCATCAAAACTCATAAAATATAAGTTTGAATAAAATGTTTATGTACACTGTTTTAAAGGCTAACCCCTTCCCTTTCTAAAAAACTCTGGATTCTTTAAAATAGATTCAAACATATTTGGGTAATCAATCACCCTTATTCTGGTTGTCGTCGTCGACGTCGTCTTGCGTCGACAGTTTAAAATTGGTATTCTGTTTGGCGTTATTGACAGTTATAGATGACTGTCGACACACATTTGGTATTCTGTGAGTCAATACGCCGTCGATATTGTGTTGTGTCGACTCTGATTTTGTCGACATCATTTTTGGTAACGACGACAACGGCGACGACGACGACGACAACCAGAGTAAGGGTAAATAATTTTGTGTGAAAAGGTCAAGAAAACAGTGTTTGTCAAATAAAACAAGTTTGGAGGGTTCGAGAAATATAAAAAAAAAATTATTTTTAAGTTCTACTCAACTAACTGAAAAACTTAGACTAGGTAGTTACATGGGTGTATTTAATTTTTTGTATTTTGTTGCATAGTGTACTTTTTTTGTTTAACAATTAAAAAAAAAATAATAATAAAATTTTATTGGATTGTTAATTATTGTATATTATTTTAAATTAATTACATAATTATATTATAACACACCCCCTTTTTTTTTTGCTAAAAACTCATTATCAAACAAGTTAATTACAAAGAGAGGCTCGTATTATATTCAGGGACAGTGACAGGTTGTTGATTTTATATTCACTATATACATATATGTATAATACAGAGAAAATTAAAATAAATTTTAAACGAGTTACAAAGTTTGAAGTTTAAAATGTATATGTTTACTGTTATCAAATACATACATACATATGTATGTTAATCAGATTGTACAAACTTATTGTTTATCGTTTGATTTTTGATTTAAAATTATTTTAAATAAAGGGCTATCCATTTCGTGGTTTCAAAAGTATGGGACTGGAATTCGACATCAGTCAAACTAAGTTGTGAAACCAATTTTTTTCTTTTCAGTTGAAAGTCTGACATTGACGAAAATGGATCGCTTAACTATCACAAAACGCATTAAAATTATCAAAACCTACTACAAAAATGGTGATTCTGCCACAGCCACGTATCGTGCTTTAAGAGGAGATTATGGTTTACATAATCGTCCAACTACGCAATCAATTTGCAAAATTGTGAAGAAATTTGAAGAAACTGGAGTGGTTACATATATTGAAAGGCCTGTGCATCATCGTTTCGCTCGTTCCGCTGAAAATATCGCTATTGTAAGTGAAAGTGTTGCCAAAGACCCGAATGTGTCGATTCCTCATCGTTCTCAGGAATTAGGACTGTCTTACGGCACATTATGACGTATTTTGCATTTAGATCTACACCTACATCCATATAAAGTCCAGCTCACGCAACAACTGAAGCCAGCTGAACATTTACAACGTCGCAGATGCGTGGAATGGGTGCTTGAACAACAGGCGGTGGACGGCAATTTTTCGAACAAAATTTTCTTCAGCGATGAAGCCCATTTCACACTCGGTGGGTATGTTAATAAACAAAATTGTCGTATTTGGGGTTCTGAGAATCCTCAAGTAATTGAAGAGAGGCCATTACATTCAGAAAAAGTCACTGTTTGGTGCGCTCTTTGGTCCGAAGGTGTGATTGGACCTTAATTTTTCGAAAACGACGATGGAACGACTGTCACCGTCAATTCGGAGCGTTATGGTCATATGATAACCGACTTTTTTTTTTGGCTGCTATTGAAGAATACGACTTGGAGAATATATGGTTTCAACAAGACGGTGCCTCATGCCACACAACTCGAGCGAATATGGCTTTATTGCAAGAGACATTTCCTGGCCGCGTAATTTCTCGTCGTGGCGATATCAACTGGCCACCAAGATCATGCGATTTGACACCATTAGACTTTTTTGTGGGGTTACGCGAAAGACCGTGTTTATGCAGATAAACCTTCAACTCTTGAGCACTTGAAAACCAACATTCGTCAAGTTATGGCTGAGATACCTCCCAATATGTGTCAAAAAGTGTTCGAAAATTACCTCAAAACAATCAATGCTTGCAACACTTCGCGTGGAGGTCATTTAAATGATGTAGTATTTCACACATAAAGTGTCAACGTTCAAACTTTACAATAAAAAAGAAATATCATGAAAAAAATATTTTTTATGTGTTTTATTTACGTTTACTTTTGAAACCACGAAATGGATAACCCGGTACAATAAATTTGCAAATATTTCTTTTCATCTTCTGTTTTGCAAAAGGTTATTGTATTTTGTCTTTTAAGAGCAGCAAAATATGTAATATCTTTATTTGTTTTTGTTTTTTTAATTTTGTTTACGTTTTATAATTAATTTTAATTTAAACTCAAAATCTGTAATACGCCGTGAATATTTTAAAGATCAAGGTTTATTTTTTATAGATTGACTTCGGATGCACATTGGCTTTGTTGACAAACATATTTTATTTTTTTTTTGTTATAAATTTCTAGAAAGTTTTCCCTTAATGTTCGAGAATATTTAATTAATATTCTATATCTAATATATAAAATTCTCGTGTCACGGTGTTAGTGGTTAAACTGCTACGAAATGGATCGACCGATTTTCATGAAATTTTTTGTGCATATCGGGTAGGTCTGAGAATCGGACAACATCTATTTTTCATATCCCTAAATGTTAAGAGGGAGTGGCAAATCGTTCAAAATTAATATTTAGGTACATATTGATCGTAGACGAACTAAATTTGGTGGGTAAGTTCGTAGAGTCGATATCGACAAACTCACAAGATATGGGCGTGGCAACCCTCCCCCTTCAAGTGATACCTATAACTTTTAAACTACTGAACCGATTTTAACCATTCTTTTTTTGTTCGAAAGCTTATCAGGTTTAGATGGTTTTAAAAAATATTCGATATAGCAAAAAGTAGGCGTGGCAAATCTTTAAAATTGAATATTTAGGGACATAGTGATCGTAGACGAATAAAATTTGGTGGGTAAGTTCGTAGAATCGATATCGACAAACCAAAATGGGCGTGGCAACCCTCCCCATTTAAAAGATACATATAAGTCGGCTAATTTAATGGTTTATAACTAGATAACTGTTAGTTTGTCTGTTAGTTTTTCTTTTGGAGCGAGTACAACAACTACAACTTCGTCAGCGCTATCCATGATTCGGACCTCTTATTGTTATTTTTTGTATGCCTCACCTAAATAAGGTACCGACTTCGATTAAATTTTGAACTAGATAGATAGATCCACACACTTATAGTAAGTAAGTTATTTTTATATAACTGTTTTATGCAGCGTATTACAATAAATATATAATGTGACCTGTTTTGGGCAATACAAAAATCAATTTTGGGCGGGACGAAGTTTGAATGTTTGTTTGTATGCACCTTATAGAATCGTAAACTATGCATTTGATCATGTTATGATCTTTAGCAAAGTTGTTTCGCATGAGCCGACGAAGGTTTCTAAGTTGGTATGACCAATATTCGATAGGTGGCACCACTGAAAATTACTTAAAATCAATTAAATCGTAAACTGTGCATTTGATCATGTTATGATCTTTAGCAAAGTTATTGCGCATGAGCCGACGAAGGTATCTAAGTTGGTATGACCAATATCCGATAGGTGGCGCCACTGAAAATTACTTAAAATGAATTAAATCGTAAACTGTACATTCTTTAACAAAGTTGTTGAGCATGAGTCGATGGAGGTTGGTGCGATTAATTTCCGATGGATGGCGTCACTGAAAATTATTCAAAATGAATGACAAGCAATTGGTCGACCTACACCTCAAGCACGGAAGAAAAGAGCATTACGAGCCTCAGAATCAGACGAGCATTGAGATTGCAAAATCATCGAGTATATGCCGCTGAGACCCGTTCGCTTGAACCACTTGAACAACGTGAAGTGAGATTAGAAACTGATCGAATGTGTACTACTCAGGCCCGTTCATCTGAATTATCAGGACAATGGGAAACAAAATCAATAAAATGATTCAAAATTAATTGGACATTTTTGTAATGTCTTTCCTTCAAATTTGTGGTGGCGCAGCAACACGCGCAGGGTACAGCTAGTATTATTTAAATATGTATACACACTTATTTTAATATATTCAATATGTAAATTTATTGTTTTAATTGGTCATTTAAAAATATATTTTTTATTTTAAAACTAATACATATTTTGAATTTACATATGCGTACACGTGTTGTAATATTAAAAAGAAAACAGTAGGAAATTTCCTACCTAGAAAATTTTGAATAAAGAAAGACTAAAACAATAAGAAAAATAAAAAGATTCTTGTATAATCTCATAGTTAACATTCCTAAAGCCATCTTGGCTTAAAATCTTCTACCATTAATATTAAAAGAAAAGAAATACATATTGAAAACAAAACCTTTGGGAATAAATAAAAAATGAAATCTACGAATAAATAATTGCTGCCTTTGAAACAAAATCGTTTTTTAATTCGTATTGTATTCAGGGACACTATTAACACTAGTTAAGCGGAAGCCATTCTAAGAAGGCTTAACGCTTTAAAATCTAAAATTTCTTAACATGAAAACTTTATTCTTTTGAAGATCAATTATAAAACTTATCAAATATGAATATATTATCATGAATATATTCTGGAATACTTTTATTTAATACTTTCACGCCGTCGCTTTAATTCATGCTTGTCGCCTACGTGCGGCTGCGCTTAATACTTTTCGCTCTATCGTGACGTGACTCTGAGGTATTTTTTTTCGGTAGTCGATGTGTTAAAGATCTAAATAGTTGGTATTACGTATAGTCTAATAGCATGATCAATTGCGTACCACCAATGATACACGCCGCCCCATAAGACAGTTTAGTACGGGCCACCGGTGATACGCGCCGCCTAATAAGGGAGTCCAGTGCGGGCCACCGGTGGTACGCGCTGGCGTGATCATGTTAATGATATTATTTGTACTGAATTTTTTTTGGTATTACATTTATTTGTACGAAAATATGTAGATAAACATTTGAAAATAATAAAAAGCCTCAATTTGGTTTATAACCTGAGTATTTAGAAAGAAAAAAAAAGATCTTTTCAATTAGCTAAAAAACTATGTAAAAAAGGTCTATGTATAGTGAACCTAATGTTAAAATATACAGTTTAAATGGCAAATATAGGGTCCGCCATCTAACGTTTTTTTTTTTCAACTAGTGCTTATTTCGTGAATGGTAACACTTAGCTCATGTCTGATTTGACAGATAATTAGTTTTATCCTTCCGCTGAACGAACATGGTTGTGTATACGCTTGAACAACGCTGGGAAATATTGCGACATTACTTTGAAAATCATGGTAATGTTGCAGAATGTGTGCGAAAAAAAATCATCTTTTCAGATGAAGCTCATTTTGATCTTGGCGGGTATGTAAACAAGCAAAATTGTCGCGTTTGGGGCACAGAAAACCCGCACGCATACATTGAAAAGCCGACGCACCCAAAACGAGTCACTGTTTGGTGCGGATTTTGGTCCAGAGGCATAATTGGGCTATTTTTCTTCGAAAATGAGCAAGGAGTGGCCGTTACAGTCAATGGCGATCGTTATCGGGCCATGTTCAACGAATTTTTGTTCACAAAAATTGAAGAGGAGGATATTGGCAACATTTGGTTTCAACAGGACGGCGCTATGTGCCACACAGCCGAAGCTACACTCGATGATTTGCGCCCTGTTTTTGAAGATCGCATTATCAGCCGCAGAGCTGATGTCGTTTGGCCACCTCGGAGCTGCGATTTGACACCGTTGGACTATTATTTGTGGGGTGCCGTCAAAGATAAGTGTTACGCCGACAAGCCAGAGACAATTGACGCTTTAAAGGACAATATTCGTGAAGCCATTGGAGAAATACAGCTGCACACAATCGATAATGTGCTTAAAAATTGTACCGATCGTGTAGGCTACTGCATGGCCAGCCGAGGCAGCCATTTGAATGAAATTATTTTCCATTATTTACCGGAAGGATTGTACTTTCAAATGAGACAAGAAATTTGAGAAAATATTCAGTAGTTTTTTTTTAAAGCATTTTCAAAAAAAAAAAAAGTTATTTGGCGGACGCGTTAATTTCATTCGCAAAGTGGGAAAGAAATTTTATATATCCCTTGTTTTCGTATTTTCTAAAAAGTACCAACATTGCCGTAGACGTAAGGCCACGGTTAAAATCTCAGGTCAAAGATCAAAAAGAAAATATGGAACAAAATATTTCTTCGGCGACTTCCTCCCAGAAGATTTCTGGCAAAAATTCTCAGAGCAAATAAAATTGCAATGAAAAGTTTCTCAAAAATTTTTGGTTCGGAGTTGACTTTAAACTGTAGGCCCCACCACTCATTTATAAAATTAACACACACAAGATATGTAAGTGGTGTGAGGGAAGCTAGGTCGAAATTCTGACTGAAGGGTTTGAATGGCCAATTATGTATGTACATACATATGTATGTATATTTTTTAGATGCAGAATATTAATTATATCAGGCTTCTTTACAAACTATTACTTCAATTTTTATTGAAAAGAGTTCGTTAAAAAATTTAAAATTTTTCCATCTTTTTTACATCTTTAGGACACAAAAATTAGTTAAAAAAAAATTCTGGGTCGAGACAGCGGGCTTTAAAGTGGCATACGATTAGCATTGTCATTTGCCAAGTTTTCCCTTTTTTTCCAAGTTTTCATTAAAATTGTTTTTTCGAAAAATTCAAATTTTCAATAAATTCAACAATAACACGAAATATTTACATTTTTAAAAAATATATTAGTCCCGGTCAAAAGTAGCAAAGAAACACCAATAGAGGACATTTAAAAATGTTGATACTTTTGTAGAAAACAAGATTTTTTTTGTAAAAAAAAAAGTTTTTTTTTTCCAGAAATAAAAAGTTTTTTAAAAAAATCACTGGCATCGCTCGATACGATATACAAAATATTTAAAAATTTCTGCAATTCCGAAAATTTCTTTTCAAGGTATTATTTTATTATTGATCCTGTCCTATTTCCTTTAGGAAATAGGGCTGTTACAAAGCATCTGTGCCCCCCCATCTTTTTATACTTTTCATTGCTTTATTGCAGCTGTCCAGTTAAGCTGGTGAATATTCTACTCTAAAACGTAAAAGGATGATAGGCTATCTAGTGTTGTTATTTAAATGGAGATAATATCACTGAAATCACATTTTTGCGTATTTATTTTCACTCTTGTTGATTCCTTAATATACTCAATCTAATATATAAAATTCTCGTGTCACGGTGTTAGTGGTTAAACTCCTCCGAAATGGATCGACCGATTTTCATGAAATTTTTTGTGCATATCGGGTAGGTCTGAGAATCGGACAACATCTATTTTTCATATCCCTAAATGTTAAGAGGGCGTGGCAAATCGTTAAAATTGAATATTTAGGTACATAATAATCGTAGACGAAAAAAATTTGGTGGGTAAGTTCGTAGAGTCGATATCGACAAACTCAAAAAAAAAATGGGCGTGGCAACCCTCCCCTTTTAAAAGATACCTATAAGACGGCTAATTCGATCGTTTATAACTACATATGTACCTATATAACATGTATGTCTGTTAGTTTTTGTTTTGGTGCGAGTACAACAACTACAACTTCGTCAGCGCTACCCATGATTCGGACCTCTTATTGTTGTTCTTTGTATGCCTCACCTAAATAACGTACCGACTTCGATTAAATTTTGAACTAGATAGATAGATCCACACACTTATATTAAGTTAGTTATTTTTATATAACTGTTTTATGCAGCGTATTACAATAAATATATAATGTGACCTGTTTTGGGCAATAAAAAATATCAATTTTGGGCGGGACGAATTTCACCGGGTCAGCTAGTAATCTTGAATATTATAAGAATTAATTTATTTTTCTTTTTTTAATTCAAACTTTTTTATGTTTTTTTTTATTTGAACACAGAAATGTAACGAAAATTTCTTAACCACAAATATTATTATTTTCTTTTCTTTTTTTAACGTTCAAAATTAGAAAATTAGAAAGAAATGTTAATTTATCACTCGAGTAAACTAATAAACTTTTATACACAATGTATGTATACTGTGGTCATAAATGAATTTTCGATATTACCATAGTCTAACAGCATTAACGCATTTCTAGACATGCAAAATTATACATTAACATTCTATTGTGTTGTTAACAACAACTAATTACGGTTATGACAATTGATTAAAAACGTCAATCCATCAATATTCTTATATGTTGGCAAAAACCTAAACACAATTTGGTAAACAATCTATCTAATAACTAATGAAGTACAACTTTTACACGGTCACGTTATGATATCAAAAATAAAAGAGTCGAAATAAAACAATAAAAGAAACTAACAAGGGGACTGACTATTGTTACTTACGAGGCATTTTCTCTGGCCGTATAGGAAGCACCATTCGTTCCAGTGCCATTGGTAGCCGCTTTAGTTTGGCTGATGAGACAGGTGCCTTTAACATCGAAACCGGTCATGTTGTTTAATTTTTTTTTATTTACTTAGAAATTCCCACAAAAAAAAATTCTTCAATATTTTAATTCGTTTTTTTTTTATCTAATTTGCTATTTTAAATATTTAATTAACTTTCAATCACAGTCAATTTGGAAAAAAAATTTCTTAATTAATATTCTTTTAATCTTTTGTTTTCTTCTTCACTTTTGATTTGTTTGTGTTGTTTTTTTTTTAATTTCTTCTGTTTTTTTTGTCTTTTCTTCAACTATTTTTGCGCTAAACCGTTAAAATTTCTGTTCTTGACTCGCTGAGGAATGTTTGTTAACTGATCTATTTGGTGGTGCTATCGGCTGTATTTATAAGAAAACCTGTCATTTTGTTATTGTTGTTCAACGACGATGTTCATCATCAACCATCAATTGTTCGGTTTATTTACACTCTGTTTACTTTAGTACTCTGCTGATACTGATATAGTATGTAGTTTTTATTGAGTACTCATACTCTCATACACATATAATTTGTTTTGTTTTTGTTTTAATTTTCTATTGTTATTGTTGTTGTCTGTTTGTTTTTTTTTTGTACTTTCTCAGTATTTTAGTTGTATTCTGAATCTGCATCATACGTGTTTTTTTATATTCTTTGTAAAAAAGCGTCAATTGCATTTGTACGAATATACACATTCACTATGTTCAGACGTCGGCACCAATGTCCCACAGGGGAA
This sequence comes from Sarcophaga caerulescens, assembly GCA_927399465.1. NCBI lineage: Eukaryota > Metazoa > Arthropoda > Insecta > Diptera > Sarcophagidae > Sarcophaga > Sarcophaga caerulescens. The sequence continues at coordinate 99,668,468 of OV656867.1, read as the reverse complement.
GATTTTCTTCGGCTTTATATGTTCATATGTTCTCTTTTGTGCCGACGACTGACTATATTCCTTTCCTTTCTTTTTGTTTTGTTTTAATAAATTTTAATAAAATAAAAAATAACAAAACATCATATTAAAATTTATTGATAACATTGTTTGTTTGCCAGGGATGGATAATCAGAATCATTTTCTGTTTAACTAAATATGAGCAAACATTTTAGGATGTAAAATAAGGAGTGCGAACGAAAAAAACTGGATTTACACTTTTCGTTATAGAAATAAAACTAAGTGGCGGATTTTTTTCGTTTTATATTTCAATTAAAGTAAATAATATTTGAATTCTTTTGTATATAAAATTTTTTTCTGACAAAGGTCTCAGAGCATCCAACTTTTTGAGCCACTTTTCTTTCAGACATGTTTGGGTGTTTTTTGAAAAATACGTATTATTTTACTTGCTTTGTTTTGGTCGGCAAATCCTTTTTTCTTTCACTTCCACGCTTTCTCTCAATACTTAAAGACTCCTTATATTGCTTTAGGTATTACCTTAGAAACTGTTTTTTGGTTAACACCTGCGAGCCTAGCAATCGTTTTTTGTAAGCGGCGCGGTTTTTCATTGAAAATTTCAATTATTTTTTTACGACATTCTTGTTGGGTGCCCATTTTCAAAAAACTAATTTTGCCATTGCAGTGACATTTAGCACGTGGATTTTGAAACAGATGACCAACAAAAACAATGTAACGGTATTCATTTTTTTTCAATTATGATAAAAGTTATAAGCTTAAAAGTAGGCCCATTTTTTTTGTGCGCACTCCTTACTTTCAAATGAGTATTAAAAGAAGAGTGAGAAATGAGTGCCTCAACTTAAATTAAACAAAACGCGTTAAAAGTATTCTACATTTGATGACTTTTTATAAAAAAAAGAGCCATAAAGACTAGATACTAAGAAAACAAAAAAAAAACAACTTTATTGTACTCCGAATAAAGCAGATGATCTTACACAAACCTTATTAATTTGTAAAGGAAAGGGATAATACATACAATTGGTCATTACACCCCCTTCAGTCGGGATTATGAACTAGCTTCTCACACCACCTACGTTGTGTGTGCTAATTTTATACATGAGTGGCGGGACCTGCAGTTTAAAATCGATGCCAAACGACAAATTTTTGAGAAATTTTTCATGGCAATTTTATTCACGCTCACAGTTTTTGTCAGAAATCTTCTTTATTTAGAAATCATAAAAATTTGGCCCGCTATGGATGCATAAAAGTCCGACTTTGCGTTCAACCTAACCTGAGAGTCCATCACAGGAACCTAGTAGCAGTTATAAAGGGACACTGGCCTCTGGGCGCATAATTGCAGAGGCTAGGAATACCTCACAGGGACTTCTACGGAAGCTTTAATGATGAGAAAGAATAGTTTTGACCACGGTACATTTTCGCTGACATTGTCCGGCATTTGGAAACCAGAGGTGAAGAATTCTTGGACGGAAAATATACAACTTCTTATATACATGATGGTTTGTAAAGGGCTATCCATTTCGTGGATTCAAAAGTATGGGACTGGAATTCGACATCTGTCAAGCTAAGTTGTAAAACCAATTTTTTTCTTTTCAATTGAAAGTCTGACATTGACGAAAATGGATCGCTTAACTATCACACAACGCATAAAAATTATCAAAACCTACTACAAAAATGGTGATTCTGCCCCAGCCATGTATCGAACAAAATTTTCTTCAGCGATGAAGCACATTTCACACTCGGTGGGTATAAACAAAATTGTCGTATTTGGGGTTCTGAGAATCCTCAAGTAATTGAAGAGACGCAATTACATCCAGAAAAAGTCACTGTTTGGTGCGCTCTTTGGTCCGAAAACGACGATGGAACGACTCTCACCGTCAATTCGGAGCGTTATGGTCATATGATAACCGACTTTTTTTTGCCTGCTATTGAAGAATACGACTTGGAGAATATGTGGTTTCAACAAGACGGTGACACATGCCACACAACTCGAGCGAATATGACTTTATTGCAAGAGACGTTTCCTGGCCGCGTAATTTCTCGTCGTGGCGATATCAACTGGCCACCAAGATCATGCGATTTGACACCATTAGACTTTTTTTGTGGGGTAACGAGCACTTAAAAACCAACATTCGTCAAGTTATGGCTGAGATACCGCCCAATATGTGTCAAAAAGTGTTCCAAAATTACCTCAAAAGAATCAATGCTTGCAACACTTCGCGTGGAGGTCATTTAAATGATGTAGTGTTTCACACATAATGTCAAGGTTCAAACTTTACAATAAAAAAGAAATATTATGAAAAAAATATTTTATATGTGTTTTATTTACGTTTACTTTTGAAACCACGAAATGGATAACCCGGTATATGATTGGTATTACAATGGGACCTTATAGGACCCAAGTGAGATATGTTCTGTTAGGCAGGTGTAAATTTAACCTAACCTAACATTTGTAATCTGTGATCACTATAGTCTAGATGTAGCTGTATAGAACAGTTAGAGTATCTTTGGTATGAAATCATAAAGTAACAACTGGTCAACTATAGCCAAAGAATGCAATCACCTTTATTTTATATTTGCTTTACTTATAATTTGCCCCTGATGCATTTATTATAATTAATACGAATCCTGATTGCCAGAGACAACAATTGCAAAATGATTAATAAAATGGTGGTAAAAAATTAGCGCCAATAGAACAGCGTAGAAATTAAATATTCCCCATTAGCGCAATCGTTCAACAATTTAACCTGTCCATCCCTGCATGACAGCAAACAATATTACGCGAGAAAATTCAATTAATTGAAGTTATTCTCTATTCATATTGTCTCTCATCATCAGTTTTAGCAAATTTTAACAGTTTTTCTCTAACTTTACTTATATACTCGTGTACACACATTGTTAATAACTCTCTCACTCTCATTTATGTTTGGCTATAGCTTCTCCTTCGTATTAGGTGTCTGCATATTGAAAATGTTTCGATTTTCTTAAAACGATAGTTTTCCGTAAGTTTAATAAATACATTTGCCGTTGCACTGGAAACGGATGGCCGAAGAAGTCTTCATATTTTACCCGAACAGAAAATGAGAGATTTCCAAAAAATCAGAAATTATACAGGAGATCTTAAGAGAAAGTTTATATTTAGTTAGGTATGCCTAAGTATCAAACCATTAATAGATATAACACAACCTACTTTGCAAATCAAGAACACTGCCGATAATCTCCGATTACACAGCCCTGCAAATTTGGATTTTTTTTATGCAAATAAGATGGCTCCAGGTGTTTCCGAAGGCATTTTAAAATTCAAAATGTCGGATCCAATATGGCGGCCGAGGTTTATAAAAATTAATCAGATTTACTTGACCGCCATATTGCATCCGCCATTTTGAATTTTTTTTTAAATCTGAATGAAGATCTGTAATCAGCGACCTCAAAAACCTCTGAATAACAATTTTCAAGTAAATCTGATTAATTTTTAAGGACCTCCGTAATGTGTTTCTTTTTCTCTTGCATCCCTTGACATAAACCCACCCCCTACTTTAAGGGTGCATGCAATCAATTTGGCTTTGGGCTCATTTTAGAGAGCAAAGATCAATTGTCAATTTCTGATAATAGCGATGGTTCTAGCACATCAGTGTTTAGCTCTACAATTCTTCAAAAATGGCTAAAAACGCTATTTTTAGGGGTTTCATCCCCCTCTTTCTCGAAAACCTGACGTGATGGAAAGTTTTTGAACCCAGATTCGTGATCAGCGCACAAAATGCCTTCGGAAACACCTGGAGCCATCTTATTTGCAAAACCCATGCAGGGCTGTGTTATCAGACGCGAAAGGCTAGATTGTTGCAAATTCTTCTAACTGCAGATAGAAATTGTTAAGACTAGTAGGTAGAGTGTTGGTTCATTAGAAGTGAGGTAGTGGTTTAAAGCTCAGCCCAAAGATCTCAAACGAAATGGAATATAAAAAAAAATATTTCTTCGGTCTGTCAGCAGTGTGCTGTCAATAAAAATAACCAAAATTTTAGGTCTCGCCACTCATGGACTCATGGGTGTTGGGAGAAACTAGGTCGTAATCTTGTTGCAGGGTTATAAAGACCAAGTGTTGTGTGACAACTCTTAGTGCAAACGGAACAACAACAAAAGACTTATATTGTGATGTATTCTTAAACATGTTATTAACTAATTTCGAGTAAAAGAATGCCTAGGTTTAGAAGTCGCCGTAGTCTAGTAGGTAGTGTGTTGGCTTATTAGACTGAAGGCCCGAGTTCGAATCCCAGGTCAGACATCAAAACGAAAATATGAAAATATTTCTTCGGCGACTTCCTCTCAGCAGATTTCTGGCAAAAACTCTGAGAGTAAATAAAATTGCCATGAAAAGCTTCTTAAAATACTGTCGTTCGGAGTCGACTTTAAAACTGTAGGTCCCGCTACTCATGTATAAAATTAACGCACACAACATAAGTGGTGTGAGAAGCTAGGTCGTAATCCTGACTGAAGGGTTGTAATGACCAATTATGTATGTATGTAGGTTTAGATTTAGGTTAGAGGACGTGTACTTAGCAATTGAGACAAGTGCAGTACCCGGAGGTCCAGTTGACCCATTGTACAACGTCTTAAAGGGGAGAGGATAATAGGGGAGATAGGAGAGGATAATAGGGGAAAAAGGAGAGGAAGTAGGAAAGGGAGAATAAGGAAGCGGTGGAATTACACAGACCAACAAACATACAAGAGAGAGCTCGACTACACTATTGAAGCCCTAGCACTTCTCAACCAGAAAAAGGGGAGGAATTGGAAAGGGAGAATAAGGAAGCGGCGGAATTACACAGACCAACAAACACACAAGAGAGAGCTCGACTACACTATTGAAGCCCTAGCACTTCTCAACCAACTCAAACTAATAATGAATCTATGGAGAGCCTTTATGTCGGCTCTCAACACAGAATTCAAACCCTCTGGTTGGTTGGCTTCTGCCAAGGGTTTTCAACCTCAACCTACTAAGGGCTGGACAGTTACAGAGGAGGTGTTCGATAGTCTCCAAACTCCTCTTCATCGCAACATACCCTGCAATCAGTGGTGTTGTGCTAATTTTTTTTTTTACCGGAACGCGTATAATATAATATATTATATAATTATATAGACAGGGCCTATCCTGGGTAGGCGGCCGCTCTGTGCGGTCTCATGTCTCAAATTTAACGACGGGGATGATTTTCCATGATAATCCTAGCGGCGGCGTTTTTTTTTTATGTCTCATGTCCCAAATTTGACAACGGGGGGGGGGGGGGGGGGGAGATTTCCCCTAATTTTCGCCCGTCGCCAGGATCGGCCCTGTATATAGCATAAAAAGGAAAGGAAAAACCATGATTTAACGATAAAAAGGCGGAAATACCCGCTCCTCATTTTTGTATGGAAAAATAAGTGATTCTCTTGGTAGCAACAGCTAAATTTAAATGCGGCCGAAAGGGTTAAAAAATAGTTTTAAATACTCAAATTCTTAAGTAGTAATTAGTTCGAGTTCGGGTTCGGGTTCACGTATTTGTTTCGGTTCGGGTTGAGTTCCGGTTCAGCAGAAAAAAAGTTTCGGTTCACGGTTCGGAAAAACAAGCCGGTTCGTTACGGTTCGGGTTCGGTTCAAACTCTTGTTTATAAAAATACATGGGTATAAAAATTCGTCAAAAATTAGAAAAAAAAAATCAGCAATTCTTTTTAATTTTTTTTTTTTTTCAAAACGTCAGCCAATTCTCGTTATCAGAAATCATCTTTAGTTCCGGAACGCGTACCTGTCCAAAAAGGAAGTACCGGAACGACGTTCCGGAGCGTTCCGGCTCGACAACACTACTGCCTGCAATAGTTCGGCTGGGATCTGTTTCAGATCCTTGTCAGCAATCTAATCTCGCAGTGCCCCGTAATAAAGCCAATAACTAACCTTAAGCTGGCCTTATCCAAGCCCAGCAGCCAATCTGTTCTTACACTGTCTATAGCAGGCCATGGCCACCTAGAAACATAACAAAAAAGAATGCTTTCTTTTGCATATTTATTTACAAAATTTGGGAGAAGATTGGTTCCAGAGTAGTTGAGTTTTAAATTTCTTGTTATTGGAAATCTTAGTGAAACATCTGCTTTAGATAGTAATTAATAGGCTTCATAAGAGGGTATTTTTATATTCGTTATGACCAGGTTTCATTTGTTTAGTTATGTTTGCTGTTCAATTGATAGCGTAAAATTAATTTGTTTTTCATTAAAATTAATTTAAAAGATTTTTATTTTTTTTCCTTTTTTATTGTTTGCTGTTATTTAACTCCATTAAAAATGATATATAATATAGGAATACATACAATATTCGCACTAAAATAAATAAATTTCAATTGAATTTGATTTTGTTGGTGATTGTGATTTTTTTTATTAAAAAGAGTGTGACAACAATTTCATTTGCATAAGAGCACATTTTTTTTTTCTTTTCAGAAGATTTAAAAGCATCATCATCAAAAAGAGAAAGAACTTAAGAATGAAATGCTTCCGTCAGTTTTAAGAATATAATGAGAATTTTTTTTTTTTCTTTACAACAACGACTCTGAAATCTTGGTGGACTAAAGCATAATTTAAAAATTATAAAATTTTGTAAGTAAAAAAAAGGGGGAAATAATTTAATTTGAATTGTTTAAAGTATTTTTTATCTCATATTTTTATATTCCTAATAAAACAAATTGTTTATGGCAGTAATTTCTTTATTTTTTTGCATACTCTATTACGATAAAAATGCAGGTATACTTTTTGTAGTACACTAGAGCCCCGACTTGCGTCGTTAATGGGGACCGGAGAATTGCGACGCAAATCGAAACGACGCAAATCGAATCAAATTTTTCTATACAAATGCATTGAAATTCATCAAAATGAAGCAAAAAACTTAATATTTCGGATAAAACAGAATTATGAAAACATTTTTCATTATTTTATTAAGTTCAGAAAAGTTTTCTCTAATTATTATAAAGAAATAGCAAAAATATAAATTAACAAAAAAAACTTAACAAAAATCAATAAAATTCATTTATAAAAAAAATAAATTTTAAAGAAGAAATTGTGCTTTGTTTAGTTTATGTGGTGCTTTCTTCAGATAATAAATTCAAATCAACAGCACTCCATTTGATTACGTGGTCTTACAGGTTTGTTAACAAAACGGTTTGTTGAATTTTTAGAGATTTTTTTGCTGATCTGTTTCCTTGTAACAACTAATGGCTTGGTCAGCAGATGCTGCTACGCCCTCTCTACGATTTTCGTCAGGATCGTTTTCAGAAAATATATCCAATGCATGGGAAATTAATTGCATAGCTTTCGAAATATTGGAGATTGTTATTTTTTTTCCTCTAATGTATTATCAACTATCATAACATCATCTTCTAAAGCATGCTGAATATTAATGGATAATAAATTTTTATTATCAAGCTCCTCATCGTGAGACAGTAAAAGTTCATTAATATCATCCTCTTCCATTCCTTCAAATTCGGCTAAATTTAATGACGCAAGTTGAAATTGCAACAACGTAAGCTGAGTTTTGTCAATTTTTAAAAAGCGACGCAAATCGAAACGACGCATATCGGATCGACGCAAGTCGGGGCTCTAGTGTATTGCAAATAAAATGTTATCATTAATTAGCAGTTCAAAGATCAATTCTTTGCCCTGACCTATGGATCATAACCAGATGTCGGCACAAAGAGAACATGATAAAAATGTGAGTGTATTTGTGAGAGGCATGTGTATAACCCAGAGGAAAATTGTTTTTTTTTTTTTTTTGTGAAACCAGCACTCAGGGGATGGGCCCTACTCATACAGTGCATTGTGCATGTTTTAGGAAAATGGGTTATAGGAAGGTGGAAGAAAGGGAGTAGTGTTTGTGGACATCTCAAGATGCGAACGGCAAGGAAACGATTTGCTGCTAGGTGACTATAAAATGGCCAGTGCTATACCTTCACCATTAAGGCCGTGTCACATAGAACTTTTGCTTCGCGTTGCGTTACAAATTCGCTTTGATATTTAAGATAAATGTACATGTTTATATGGCACTTGTCACATAAACAGCTTTTAACGCAACGCAAAGCGAAAAGTTGGGCATCTCTCATCTTTTTGCGCGCTTTGACAATCAGCTGTTGATTATTCTGTAAATATTTTTGGCAAATTTGCGCGCAAATTTTATTTTTTTAATATTTGTCCTTAAATTTTATGTTTTTTAGTTTTTTTTAGCAGTACAATTATAAGTATGTCCAATAAATCCTCCAAATCAATTTTTAGTCCTTATTTAAACACAAAATATTAAAAGCAAAACTTACGCGCCAACCACTTTTAAAAGATAAACAAACAACGCGAGTGTTGTCAAAGTTTTTGTTGTGGCATACACCTTTTGCTTTACGCTTTTCTGTCAAAGTTATAAACGTCACGCAAAGCAACAAAGTTTTATCTGACACGGCCTTTAGACAGTCTACAGCAATCGTCCCCAAGAAGCCCGCACCCTTCAGTCCTAGATTCTCACACTACTTATGTTGTGTGTGTTAATTTTTATACATGAGTGGCGGGACCTACAGTTTAAAGTCGACTCCGATCGACAAATTTTATTGAGAAGCTTTTCATGGCAATTTTATTTACTCTCAGAGTTTTTGCCAGAAATCTGCTGAGAGGAAGTCGCCGAAGAAATATTTTCGTTTTGATGTCTGACCTGGGATTCGAACTCGGGCCTTCAGTCTAATAAGCCAACACACTACCTACTAGACCACGGCGACGGCATGTGTATAACCCAGAGGAAAATTGTTAGTAATTATTATTTCAAACAGTGTTCGAATAAATATTGTTTACAAACTATTGTGCTTTTTGATGCCATTTATTACTCTTCGGAATAATAGACATATTTCACTTCAATTCAAAGAAATATCTGTGAATTTTTCCCATTGTAAAGAATGGCAATATTTCATTAGGCAGAAAATATCGTTATGTAAAGATTTACATACATAATAATGTATGGAAATTTTGTGGTGACCACATTTTAATTAAATTTTTCTTTGGGTGTATAATTGATATGGGCATTTCCAGAGAAAAGTCCACCATGACTGAAAAACTAAAAGTCAAGGAAAATGTTTTTTAGACCACTATTGTTAAATAAAAATACTTAAATTTTGATAAATTATAGCTATCATAAATTGTCTTTGTCCTCATTGTTGTTAAACGAACTCCAAAGTTGGTGTTTAATTTTGATATTTTTTTTATTTAATTTTTAGTAACATTTTCTCTTAAGTATTAATTTATGCAAAATCGATTATTTAAGTGTGCTCTCATCAGAAAATATTTGTCACTACAATAGCTTGTTTAAAAAGGAGGAATGATATTAAATAAAGATCAGTTAACGGCATATTTTTGATTTCCTTTTTTCTCAATATTTTACAGTAACGTTCGTCACGAAAAACAGGATTTATTTCGATTCCTCTTGCGTTGGTGGCTCAAAGTGTTTAAAATTTTTAATTTTAATCTAGTTTACTGTGCAAAATTTAATTTTGAAGGAAAATCAATTTATATTGAATTGCGTTATTTTTTATAAAATTTTGAAGTTTGTCACGTCACGTCACAAAAAAAATATTATCGTAAGTTCTACCTAATACAATAGGATATATTGCGGTTTAAAATACATATATTACATGTTACATAGATTTTGCGGAGAATTATCGTATAGTCTACCAAAATGAAGTTCAGAGTGCGTACTTTAGTTATCGTCAAGTCACAATTTTTACGTGCGTTGCCTGGTTTCCTGATTAACTAGATCGTTTGCAATAGGTTAGGTTAGGTTAGAGGACGTGTACTTGTCAACTGTGACAAGTACAGTACCCGGAGGTCGAATTGACCCATTGTACAACATCCTAGCTTCTCACACCACTCGTGTTGTGTGCGTTAATTTTATACATGAGTGGAGGGAGCTACAGTTTAAAGTCGACTCCGAACGACAGATTTTTTGAGAAGCTTTTTAATGGCAATTTTTACTCTGAGTTTTTGCCAGAAATCTGCTGAGAGGAAGTCGCCGAAGAAATATTTTCATATTTACGTTTTGATGTCTGACCTGGGATTTGAACTCGGGCCTTTCGTCTAATAAGCCAACACACTACCTACTAGACTACGGCGACTTCAGATCGTTTGCAATAATAAGTGATAAACTTAGCCACAACAAGTTCGACGTTTTTTGTTTTATAACGACACTTGTGCATCAAATAATTGATGAACATGGACAATTTCAAAATATTTACATATTTTCAGACGAAAGTACTTCCCAGTTCAAAAATAAATTTATTGCCCGAAGCTTGCCGGATTTCCTACTCAAATTTGGTTGCAAAAACATAGAGTGGTATTATTTCGCAACGTCTCATGGAAAAGGAGCAGTCGATGAAGTTGGAGCCGTAGTAAAAAGAAAAGTTTGGAGTATTACAAAAACAAAAAATCTGTCGTTGGAAAATGTTTTATAATTTTTTGAATGTGCTAGGGATCATGTTAATGGCGTTCAATTACTTTACATATCCTCAGAGCAAATATAAAATTTATCTGGACCCTTAATTGAAAGGTGGAATGTGGAGTGTTCTAATATAATTGGAATAAAAAAAAATTCATTTATTTTCGTGTGATGAAAAGTTACAAATAAAGAAAGCTATAACAGCTTTTTCCTCTCAAATTAACATTTAATTTATTATTTATTTAGTTTTGTTACAATGTATACACACTGAATTATTTTAATGTTATGCAAATTAATGAATTAAAGTATCTAATAACATTAAAAAAATATTTCATTTATTAAAAAAGGAAAAAAAATAGTAAGAAATTTTTATCACATCACGTCACGTAACGTCACGTCACAAATAAACTGTTGTAAAAAAAAACCTAAAAAAATTTTTTTAATTTTGAAAGTTGGAAAGTAATCTAGATATACTTCAAATTCCAATAAAAAACAATTATCCAAAAGTTCCGCCTAAATTCGCAGAATTTTACGTTTTAGTGGAAAAAGAAAAAAGGAACTTCTATTTTTGTAACATCACGTCACACACTTTAATTGCTTATATCTTAGCCCCATTGAGTTCGATTTTTCCCTTCTTGGTACTAAGTATAAAGCCAGTTAAGCTCTATTTGAAAATATAAAAAAAATTTAAAATATGAATTTTTTCCTTGTTTTTTATCTCATTAAAACGTACGACAGTCACGTTCGTCACTATGGAAATGCTCATATACAAAAAAATTTCAAAAAGAAGCGACAAGAACCTGCTTCACTGAAAGTTGACAAGCAACTGAATGCATTTTTACGCTCAATTTAACGAACATTGCTGATGTTCGTGTCCTATGTGTGTGAAAAGCCGAAGATGTTCGACCCCCGGGGGACATTGGTGCCGACGTCTGATCATAACATATGATGATATATTTCGTATTGAGATGCCAGACGGTACACATCTTGTTAGATATGCCGATGACATTGCGGCCATAATTATGGCTCGAAATATCGAAGAGGCTGGAAGAAAGGTCAACCAAGTGATAATAAGAACGAAATCGAACGACTCAAACTTGCAACAGAAAAAACTGAGTTGATACTTCTGACGAGGAAGTGTATACCGCTGGAAATTGACATTACGACACCACCTTGAAGACGCAGAAAGTAGTCAATTATCTTGGCATTCGATTGGACCATAAACTAACGTTCTGGGCTCAGATTCATCATGCTGCAACCAAAGCCGCTAAAGTCACCACCTTACTTATAGCGTTTTCGTTTCTGTTAAAAAGTGTTGCCCAGTTAGACGACAACAATATTAAAATTTTACAATTACCCTCCAAATGTGTAACATTTTTTTTGCCAGAAACAAACGAAATTGTACAACCCTGTACTTAACAGCTATTTTTAGAAATGTACATACTTTTCTAATTAGGGACTTTTTAGTTTTGTAAAATTGGCAAATAATTTCAAATTATAAAAATGGAAAGTGAACTAAACGAATCTCCAAGTACATCGCAGAGAATTCTACAATGTAAGAGCAAAGTAATTATTTAAAAATAAATATAATGAAAGCTTTACAATTTTGTTTCTAATTTTAGTATGGTCAGATGGAGATACTCGTCTGCTGTTGGATCTATATGCTAATTATTTACCGGAAATTGGACCACTTAAAAAATTCAAATCCAAAAAAGATATGTGGTCCAAAATTTCCACAGAAATTCCTAACAAAAGTGCTAAACAATGTGAGGAAAGATACAAAACAGTGTTGAGGAGAAAAAAATCTGCGGTGGAAAACAATACTATGTCTGGCTCAAAAAGAAAAAAGAGAGACTTTGAAGATGAATTGAATAAAATTTGTAAACTTGATGACTCTGTTGAACCAGAAGTACAAATGAGCAGCCAACAAATCATCATACTTACATCACTCTCTGAATATAAATTTATAACATTCTCCACAAAGCATTTAACACGCGGTATATAATTTCGTTGCCCCAATAAAGCATAAATTCCATCCTCTTCATCAGATGACGAAGATGATTCCAACAGTTCTTCAATTAGATTTATAGCGCAAACTATTTTGGAACGTTCCATTTTGACGCAAAAAAATTTTTAATAAACAAAAAATATTTGTTTTCTTTGAAATAAAAATAAAGTCTTCTTCTTGTAAAATCAAAGAAAAACATAAACAAAACTCAGCTGTTTACTGTGGGTAATTTCTCACCCTATGATTTGATACAGGGTGAATAATGTTACATTTTTTCACTTTTTATGGGTAACATTTTCAGAAAAAAACACAATACTTACATTCAGGGTTGCTTTTTTTTAGTAACGAACACAAAAGGGTAATTTAATGGCAAAAGGTAATAAAAATGCAACACTTTTAACCAGAAACGAAAACGCTATTAGTAAGCTTATGGCCAATATTGGTGGTCCTGTACAAAGCAGACGCAGATTAATGATGGTTACAGAGTCTATTCTGCTTTACGGCAGTGAGACCTGGGCAGAAGCGTTAAAGGCCGACTGTAGAATGAAAATTTTATCGTCAGTACAACGAAATGCTGCAATTAGGGTGGCATCGGCGTTCAAAACTATATCTAAGTGAGCAGTACTGGTGATCAGTGGTGTAATACCTATAGGTTTACAGGCAAGCGAGCGGAAGAGGATGTGAGAGACTAAAAACGTTTACGGAGAGACAGTAAATGTCGACGATGAAAGAAAGCGAACCATACAACACTGGCAAGAGAAATGGAATACTGAAACAAGTGGTAGATGGACGGCAAAACTTCTCTCAGATATTACCCGCTAGAATGAGAGGAAATTTGGTGAACTTAATTACTATTTAATACAGCTGTTATCTGGACACGGTTATTTTTGTAAATATCTGTTTAAAATGGAGAAGATGACACAATCAAATTACATTTATGATGATGCGTCGATTGATGACGCCGAACACATTTTCTTTCATTGTGAGAGATGGAGTTTGGAAAGAACGAATCTTGAGGCCAAAGTTGGCGCCTGTACTGTTATATACTTCTGCTATATAAGGAGTGCGCACAAAAAAATCTGGACTTACACTTTTCGTTATAGAAATAAAACTAAGAGGCGGATTTTTTTCGTTTTATATTTCAATTAAAGTAATATTTGAATTCTTTTGTGTATACAATTTTTTTCTGACAAAGGTCACAGAGCATCCAACTTTTTGAGCCACTTTTCTTCCAGACATGTTAGGGTGTTTTTTTGAAAAATACGTATTATTTTACTTGCTTTGTTTTGGTCGGCAAATCCTTTTTTTCTTCCATTTCCACGCTTTCTCTCAATACTCAAAGACTCCTTATATTGCTTTAAGTAATACCTTAGAAACTGTTTTTTGGTTAACACCTGCGGGCCTAGCAATAGTTTTTTGTAAGCGGCGCGGTTTTTCATTGAAAATTTCAATTATTTTTTTACGACATTCTTGTTGGGTTCCCATTTTCAAAAAACTAATCTTGCTATTGCAATGAGATTTAGCACATGGATTTTGAAACAGATGACTAACAAAAACAATGTAACGGTATTTATTTTTTTTCAATTATGATAAAAGCTATAAGCTTAAAAGTAGACCCTTTTTTTGTGCGCACTCCTTACTTCTGGACAGCGAATAAAATCGGAATAGCATAGCCAGTTAGACTGAAGCCTTGCTGAAATCTAAAAACTTGCTTTGGATAAGAGGATTAGAATAGATGTTTAAACATCTTATCAGATCTCATTGCGCAATCCGGACGAGGATATAGATATAAAGGGGCCAAATGGCCAGAAGGACTCCACTTCGAAGTAATACTACAGTAGTTCAGGAGTGGGCACAAAGAGTCCAAAAGAGGAGGAGGAGATTTAATGGGTGAGGGCCCCAAACACGGTGGATAGTGACTCCTCCTCAGCGAAAAAAAAATTAATTAATTAGCCTGAAGAACACAGAAATTACCAGCATAGTTCAGAATGAATTTGCTTATTATTTTGAAATCAATATTGCTGGTCTTTTGTTCTAATTTTCTTCTATTTTTTTCTTCTTTATGAACTTAGGTCTAGACTATTTCCCTTTTCCATTCCCTAGTAACTACAGCACTTCATTTCAAAACAAACAATATTCTGCTGATAACTTAAAATTCCACGATTTGTTTACAATTTGCAAAAAAAAAAACACAAAAAAAATATTTTTCCTAGTCATTCCGACTGGGGGTCTTAATATAACATCCAATCCCTCAATTTTAAATGGAAAATTTCTAGAGCGGCCTTGCATAACACAAATAAATCTAAATTTAGTTTTAAATTTCCCATGCGATTCTACTCTTATCAATTCAAAACAGTTTTACAAGCCACTTGCTGATGCAATAAAAACATGAAAAACGTGTTTAGAAAATCATCCACAATATTTTTATTTCCTAAGCAAGTAAGTAAAAGTTTTTCATTTTAATTAAAACAAAACTAATGGATTTTAAGTTAATGCCAGACTATTTACAATGCTTTTAAGTTAATTCAAACAAATAATTCAAATTCTAATCATTTCATAATTCATAATTTGCTACAATTCTGATGAATATTTTAAGTACATCTTTGGGAAACTTAAAAAAAACTATTGGAAATACTATAGAGAACACTGTATAAAAAATACAAAAAACATGGGTTTAGGGTCTTATAAAATCCCTGTAAAATACCGGTAGTACAGAATGATGGAATAATTCAACTACAGCCAACGTTATCTAGCACTTTCAGTACCACGTCAGTCATCGGTGACTGACACTGAACTCTCCGTATAAGACGCGTCAGTCGCTGGTGACTGACAGTGGAAAATATGATATCAAACTAAAAAATGTATTAAAAAATCAAACAATTTGTGTATACGCATAGCCCGACGGAGATTTTCTTATAAAATCGCGTAGCACTCAACTTGCTAGGAGACATAAACCATTTTCATAAAGGGTTCAAAGTAGCAAGTTGATCTTGCTATCCCGGATTAGGTTAGGTTAGGTTAGAGGACGTGTACTTGTCAACTGTAACAAGTACAGTACCCGGAGGTCGAGAATTGACCCATTGTACAACGTCCTAGCTTCTCACACCACTCGTGTTGTGTGCGTTAATTTTATACATGAGTAGCTGGACCTACAGTTTAAAGTCGACTACGTACGATAGATTTTTGAGAAGCTTTTCATGGCAATTTTTACTCTCAGAGTTTTTGCCAGAAATCTGCTGAGAGGAAGTCACCGAAGAAATATTTTCATATTTTCGTTTTGATGTCTTACCAGGGATTTGAACTCGGGCCTTTTCGTCTCATAAGCCAACACACTACCTACCTACTAGACCACGGCAACTTCAAATATCCCGGATTAACTTTACCCACTATTTTTTTGGATACATACATACATACATAATTGGTTATTACAAACCTTCAGTCCGGATTACGACCTAGCTTTTCACACCACTTATGGTGTGTGCGTTAATTTTTTATACACGAGTGGCGGAACCTACAGTTTAAAGTCGACTCCGTACGACAGATTTTTGAGAAGCTTTTCATGGCAATTTTTACTCTCAGAGTTTTTGCTAGAAATCTGCTGAGAGGAAGTCGCCGAAGAAATATTTTCATATTTTCGTTTTGATGTCTGACCTGGGATTTGAACTCGGGCCTTTTCGTCTAATAAGCCAACACACTATCTACTAGACCACGGCAACTTCAAATATCCCGGATTAACTATACCCACTATTTTTTGATACATACATATGTACTTATGAAATTTTGAGTATGAGTGAGTCAAGAGTATTAAAATTCAACTACTCTGATTCATTCGTACTCGCTACAACATTGATTTATAAGTATAGGTTGCAATGAGTAAGAGTATAACGTTGACATCAAACTCACAACATTCGATTCATTGTTTGATTCATACGCCTACTCATTCAGATTCATAAATTTAGAAAAATACTTATAATACTTACGAATGATTCGAGTCACTCGAATCATTCATCAAAATTTACAGTAGTAGTTATTGTTGCATTTACAAAAGAAGAGAAAAGAAAAGACAAAGACAGCAAAGCAAAGCACACACACAATCTTCTAGCGAGTATTGTGGTGTTCGTACTCGAATCATACTTATTTTGTGCTTCGTATATATGTTGAATCATGGAGAGTCGAAATCAACAACATCGTGCTTATTGTTAAGTATGAGTACGATGAGTATTACTAACTTTGAATATGAGTAGTATGAGTATGATATTAAAATAAGTATGAATGCGTATAAGTAGCTGAAATTATAAGTATGACTCGAATCTACTCATCGTTTTGAATACTCGTTGCTGATCTCTGATATGTACATACATAATTGGTCATTACAACCCTTCAGTCCGGATTACGACCTAGCTTTTCACACCACTTATGTTGTGTGCGTTAATTTTTTATACAGTGGCGGGACCTACAGTTTAAAGTCGATTCCGAACGACAGAGTTTTTGCCACAAATCTGCTGAGAGGGAGTCGCTAAAGAAATATTTTTTTCATATTTTCGTTTTGATGTCTGACCTGGGGTGTTTGAACCATGGCCTTACGTCTAATAAGCCAACACACTACCTACTAGTCTACGGCGACTTTTTTGGATACCCATTTCTTTTTTAATTTTATTTTCTTGTAACGATGTCTCATTACCGCGTTCGTAACCACTTGTTTCGACATTTGGGCAATTCACACAAGCGGTTGTATTGAGTGTATTGTTGGACGATTATACAACAGTGTATGATTGTTGTTGATAATTTTCATGTAAAAATCCGATACACTTATACACATTTTTTTCATATGTTTTTCAAAAGTTGTATTGGTTTCGTGCTATCAAATTGTGTGAATGAAAAAAATGTGTATATGTTTTCATATTTTTTTCAAAAGTTGTATTGGTTTCGTGCTATCAAATTGTTTGAATGCCAAAAAAATACATTTGGAATACGAAATACACAATACAGCATAGCATTGAGCGTTCACAAACAACCAAGTGTATTCAATACAACATACACGATACAAAGGCGTGTGAATTACCCAATTATGGCTGGTGATAGCCGGTTAAGGATAGTACACAATACCTTACAGGCCATTCTCCTGAAGATAACTTAAGAATTTTTAAAATTTATTCTGTAAAAAAGTCATTATCTCACGCAAAAAAAAAAAAAATCTGATGCAATTTTATTTCTTTTTTATTTAAATCGATTAATTTATATTTTTTTAAAAGCAATTTCAATGTCAACCTTCAGAAAATAAGGCAACATTTTACGGGGGCGTGATCATTATATCAATATGCATAATAATTGAGATTTCATTCCCCTACGCTGACACATTTAAATATTTTTCTTTGAATATATTTTGAACTTTAACAAGAAAATTGAATTCATAAACCCATTATTACGCTGATAAGCCTCCGGTTGTTGTTCGTTGCTAAACGTACGTTCTATTATCGATTTCGATTTCTTTCAAGAAAAATAAATAATAAAAACGAACTCAATACGAACCCTTGGGGGGTATAAAATACGGTATATACGCCTTGAGCGATCTCTGCGACAACAACGATTATTAAAAACGATAATTAAAAATCTGATGATTTTATTTCATAATTAATAAACGATTTACATTTTAATTATTATACTACATGTGTTCGGAAGTCTAGGGCAATTAATTACAATAACATTTTGTAGTAAGAATGGTGCTGTAACTGATAAAGATTTTTTTTTTAGTTTTCTAAAGTCACCGAGCACGGTTCAGACGAAGTTATATATGGTGGTCTAGGTCACCGTAGTCTAGTAGGTAGTATGTTGGCTTATTAGACGCAAGGCCGCGGTTTAAACCCCAGGTCAGACATGAAAACGAAAATATAAAAAAAAAAAAAATATTTCTTCGGTGATTTCCTCTCCGTAAGTAGATTTCTTAAATTCTAAAATTTGCGATCAGGCTAAATTTAGAACTTTAAAATAAACCAGATTCGATTCACAAATCTTTTTTTGAATCCATCGGATTTTACAACAGGAACCTTTAAATTTTAACCATAGGTAACGCCCATCTTGTTGAAGCTACATATATTTGTCATATGAGTTGTCATTTATTCAGTATGTTTGGCATATCACCATGGACCGATATAGCCATCAACAGCTCGAGTAAATATAATTTTTTTTTTTTATCAAAATGGGTGTTTTTTTCGGATCCTAATCGTCTGTAGCAAAAAAGCCCATGAATGGCTACATAATCAAACAAAGCTGTAGAATTTTGGATGATACCAATCCATATGAGATCCAAGAACGTTTGTATAAAGAATCCTGAAAAATCACTGTTTGAAGTGGACTTTCCGCTTGCGGCGTCATCATTCCAAATTTCGCTGAGAATGACGTTAACCAGTCCATTACTATTAATGGTGAGCACCAACTTCTTTTGGATGTTCTAGATCATCGTTTGAATGATCTGAACACCCACGACTTATGTTTGCCCCAGAACGGCGATACGTATCAGACTGCTGATGCTACATTGAATATTCTCACGTTAAGGTGATGTGAACTGGCCCCCGTTATACTCTTGAGAACGAAGTGGCTTCCTTAAGTCGTAGAACTTGAGAATACTTCTTAAGTATGCAAATAAAAGCCCCAAATCGCAGTGGTCCTCAAGGTAATCGATCAAATTCTGCTGATTTATGCGCCAGAGCCATGATAAATTGGACATTATGGATACGCTCCGCTCCACCCAGCCAAACGTAGCGAACATTTAAACGATATTTCAAACGAATAACAAATTTCGATGATATCTCACACACACAATTTTTTATTTAAATTTTAAGAATTTAGATTTCTGGCAAAAACTCTAGAGGGTAAATAAAAAAAAATTGCCATGAAAAGTTTCTCAAAAATCTGTCGTTCGGAGTCGATTTTAAACTGTTTAAAATTAACGTAAACGACATAAGTGGTGTGAGAAACTAGGTCGTAATCCTGACTGAAGGTTTGTAATGACCAATTATGTACGAGTTTGTATGTATGATGATGGAATATGAAAAGTTTTCTTTTATAAAAATTAACAAACGAACGACGTGAAAGTCTTTAATAATCTTGGTTCCATAGAGATTTTCTTTTACTTTTCATTATGAGTCTGAAAACTTTTCAAGTCACTTCGTGTTTTCATTTTACTTTTTCTCGTGCAAGTCTCATTACGTCAATATTTTAATCAAAATTTGCCATCTCTGGTTGTAAACAATTTTATTGTTGTTTATTATAAAATATAATATTATAAAATATACGTTTACAAAATAAATAATATGAATATATATATATTTTTTTTAAATAACAAATATTTTGAATAAAAAAGAAAAATAAAAATATTTGTCAAAAAAAAAAAAAAATGAGAATAAAAAAAGATAACACAGAACACTACTAATCGAGGAAGTGAAAACAGGAATAATTAAAGAAAAAAGTTATCTAAGCTGTTGATATACTTTTTTTGGAATACAGATTTTTGGAATTTTCATTTAATGAATAGAAAATCCTAAAGATTATTATGATGAAATTATATTCTATAGGAAATAATACCCTGCCGGCAACTCAACTAACTTTTAATGCATTATAAGTTAACTTTTTCCCAGCTAGTTGTGGTTGACTCTTAGATTATTTTTAATGGGGCCAACTGTGTATTTTAACATGGTGGTGTCATTGGCAGTAGTCAATTGTCCGACTCTGCATAACTTTTCAACTAACTTAAAGTCAGTTATATAATAGTTAACTTAAAGTTAACAAATTTTTAACTAACTTAAAGTCAGTTAACAATTTTTGCCAAAATCGGCCACAACTGACTTCTTGAGCTTCTAAATAATGGTAATCCATCTATATTTAAATCAATTATAATTTTTTGGCAATCGAGTATGTCACTTAAACACCTAAATATTTGTTTTCTTATCCCAAAGTGGCAATACACGCCCGGAAAAACTTTTGTTATTTCTAATTTGTCACGTTTGTGTTTAATAAATGCATTAGCACTTAAAGGCACATCCAAATATTCTTCGACCAATATTTTTAATAGTTCTTCGAAACACCCGCGAGATGGCCTATTTTTAAAATACCAATCTCCAATTTTTTCTTTAAAAGTCTTTTTTTCGTCAAATTGTTCATTGGATGCACTAATGCTTTCAACACTTTCTCCATCTAGAAAAGTATGTTTGGAGAAAAATGGGTGTTTCAATTGATTTGAACTATTATTTTTTAATTTATTTAAATTATCTAAATTATTAGTTTTTAATTTGTTTAAAAATTTATTTTTTTCTTTTTTAAAAAGTCTTTTTAAATTTCTTCTACTTGTGCCACTCATTTTAAACAATAAAAATTATATAATTTTTGAAGCTACAATAGCACTTAAACGAATTCAAATAGTAAAAAATAGAGAATAAAAAAACAACGGTTTCATTTTGAATAAATTCTGCATAACATTTCAATTAGCTATTAGTTAATCTAAAAATAGTTCAGAAAAAGGTGCAATTGAAAAAACAATATTATCAGAAATGGCATAAACGTTTTAAATTATGGGGAAATTCTGCATAACATTGTAGTTAGTTTATAATTAGTCTAAAAACAAAATCATCAAAAGTCTGATCTGTTAAAAGAGAGAACAGAGACAAAAAAAAACCTCACAAACAAGAAGCTCTCAATAATAAATAAACGTTTCGTATTTGGGTGAGTTCTGCATAACATTGCAGTTGGCTTACAGTTAGTCTAAAAGAGTTATCTAAAAGTGTGTTATTTTCGTAGTCGAATACCAAATTCTAAGGAAGTGCTGCATTAAATTGTAGTTATATTATAGTCAATCTACAAAAGTTAACTTAAAGTGCACTACTTACGTAGTCGACTACAAAATTGCTTGCAGGGTACGTTCACGCCGGTGCCTCCTAGACAGCCTCATCTGGTGGCGCGTACCACCGGAGGCCCACACTAGACTTCCACATCGGGTGACGTGTACTACCCCGGTGGTACGCATTTGATTATGCTATTAGAAGAATACTTGAGAGTCAGGCTCTATTGAAAGCATTTATTTTTGATAACAATTATAATTACTAACGTAACAATTGAGTTTTGTTCTATTTTCACGGTAAAAATTCAGTGATTCACTCTTATCGTGGTTGTCGTAGTCGTTTTTAGTCGACTGTCGTATTTGTAGTCGAATTTAAAACTCAATGGTATCGTGAAAACTTTACGACTACGTCAATTTTGTAAAAGAGCGGTAATGTAATAGACTGCTTAATTTTATTTGATTTTGAAGCAGCTTGTTACAAAATCTATCAAGAACAACAGTTTTTTACAAAAATTAAAACAAAAATAAAATAACAAAAAACAAATAAATAAAAAATAGTAAAAATTATTTCATTTCTTGTTTGAAAATTTTTTTAATTATGTTGAGCTTCGCATTTTATTTATCTTCAGAAGAAGATGAAGAAGAATTTTGTGCTTCAGATGCTATTTAAAAAAAAAAAATTAAGGCAGCAAGGCGATATATTTTCCATGCCTAATAAGAAGTGAGTTTAAACATAGGTACACATTTTTCGTAAAAGAGATTTCATAATCAAATTTATTCCAGATTTGTTAGTTAGTTGTTTGTTTTAGGCTTAACAAAGAGGCCTTCAAATATGTTTTAACGACGATTTCTCCGAAATTGAAAATCCCAAGAAAGCAAACCGAAGTGTCCAAAGTGGCCAGGCTAACTGCTGCTTTAAGAATACTAGCTGAAGGAAAAAAGAGCTGGAAATAACTTAATGTCAACCTTTGTCAGTCTTCTGTAAGCGATTCCTTTCATGAATACATAGAAGCTATATATAATGAATTTTGTCCTCATTGAATACTAATCCAAAGGAAAAATATGATAAAAAATATTTTATTTTTAAAAACTGGATTTATTTTATTGAATTTACTTCGTCGTCGTGACTAAAAATGCTTACGACTATTTTTTAGAAATATTCGACAGGCAAATACGACTACCTCGATACCGTTGTTGTAATAGATTTTTAATCAGTGTCGAATTTAGAGACGTTTTTGCCAACCACGATACCTTTTTTTAAGAACGCCTCAAATACGCCACATAAACTTCTACCACGATAAGGGTGAATATTTAGTGAGAATGAGACGAATTCACGAAGAATTCGCATAAAATTCACACAAAACTTTACACGATACCGTAGCATTTTTGGATTGCCTATGCTGCTTAAAAGCTGCCATCCGATAGAGCTGAAAGCACTAAGTGCAGCCGCCAGTGGGCGACAAGCATGAATTACAGGGCCGGCATGAAAGTGTTAAGCGAATATAATCAAGTAAACATTTGCTATTTAACTCGATCATTGCTTGAGAAATTTTAAATTTCTTTCTTAGAGAATAAATAAAACATAATGAATAAAAAAGGCAACAACCCCTTGGAATTATCATTAGAAATCGCGCCTTTTTCTAGTTCATAATATTCTTATTTTGTGTAATTCGTTTGATACGGATGTAACGTCTGTTTGTCAATTACTACCCTCTTGTCTAACGCTGTTACTACGTTTTCTTGACCAGAAATTGAACAATTTCTTTGTAATATATTTTACTACACAGTTTACTAGACAAATGGAGTTGACTGAAATTAATCAAAGTATAATATTTATTTATTTTCTTTTTTTTCAACCCTTTTCTGCACAGGATTTGTTTAAATGTGTCACAATATGTGCATTTGTTCTTGACGCTAATTGTTTCAATTACAAATTTTTAACTTCTATTAATGAATTCATACAGAGAATATTAAATTGATGTATTTCTAATTCATGACAAAGCTATGACAAACGGTGCAATGCATATACATATGTATAAAAATTACATGCTATTCTGAAATATAATTTTAGATAGTACATGTATTAAAAGAACTGAAAATTCTCTTATTGCACATTTATTGGATCAATACTAACACCTACTGTCCTTTAAAAGCCATTAACATGTTAGTCTAGTGCAAAGGAATTTTTAAGAACTTGTTATGCCACCAGGTTTAGATCCAGCAAATGTAAAGGTCAACACTACATTTAAATTAATCCGATCAGTTGGATGTTGTTACTTACTGTAATGGTACACAGCTTAATTGTATGATTCGCTATACCAAATTCCAATTATGAAATTTTATGAGAGTGCAATTCATATCCAATTGTAGACATTTTTTAATTTCACGCAAATAATTCTTAACACGTTCACTGTCCAAGGTAAAAACTGGGGAGTGCCCCACACGTCCGATTTTTTTTTTGCATAATCGGTGTATTTCGGATAAGCCCCAATAAATATAAATATCTACATCTTTTAAAATGTATATAAATAGCTAAAAGGGCGTTTTTGTTAATAGCCCACATATGGGCTGTGGACTCCATGAAACAAAATCTTCTATAAATCGTCTTCAGAGTCCACAGACCACATGTGGGCTGCGAATATTTTTAGATTTTATAATACTGTTACGAAAATGGAAATGGTATTGTTAAAATAATAAGCAAAAGCTCCAAAAAACAACACAATGGACTTGATCACGCATAAAATGATAAACAAAAGCTCCAAAAACAAAACAATGCAGTTGTTCACGTGATCAACGAATGAGTAAGCATATAGCAACAAAAACAACAGGGCTTGTTTACAAGATCGATGAATAAACAAATATAGCAACAACGACCGCGTATAAAAAATACAGCAGAAAGACAAACAAACAAAACAACAACAACTCTGCCTGGACGAAAGTAAATAAGATACACGAACAACAAAAATGGAAACAAGTTGTTTACATTTTTGGATTGTTCCCGAAGGTCGTCATCATCCTTCAAGGGCATTCATCACACTGTTGATCGAGTGATATAAAAGGCAAGATAAAGCGAGCAACGATGATTCAGTTAGAATTCAGTCAGTCGTGTATGAAGACACGTGATTCTCGGAGTTCGAGTTTGAATTTAATCGTGTAAGACGACGTCACGTCGGTGTGAGAATTAAAGACAAGTTGCGTGAAGAAAACAGTTAGTGTGGTGCTTACAAAAAAGGTTGTGAGCAAAGAAGAATAACTAACAAGTGTTGTTGTTGCTTATAAAAAAGGTTATAAGCAGAGAAATATCACGAACAAGCACATATTGTGGAAGTTATCATTGTATGCGTAGAATAAGTTCGAACAGTGGCACGAAAGTTGTACAGATAATAAAGAATTGATTGAAAAATAAACACAGATTTATTTTTATTTTATTTGCAATCTACGAACTCATATTTTTAACGTTTTTATAAGGTAAAAACGTAACAATACATTTTTGGTACACAAGTCTACCATTGGCTAACTATTTGCTAAAACGTAAAACCGATCTTTGTGGAACTTTGAGAAAAAACCGTAAGGACTTGCCTTTATTGGTTAAAAACAAGAAACTAAAGAGAGGCGAGCAAATCGCTGCTCAAAAAAGCCATGTCACCTATCCTAAAGTGGAAGGATAAAAGGGATGTCCTTATGTTATCTACATGCCACGCTTTGTTCATTTGCGATGTCCAGAGGCCGAAACCAACGTCTTATAACGAATATGATATTGGAATACATCCAAAGTGTCAGGTCCACGTCAAAAAAACGAGATTTCCTCCCCATGTCCCAGCAGATATTTTGTTTTTTATGGTCTGTTCTGTGAAGTCCAAGCCAAATAAACGATGTTCTCTCAACGTTCACAATTTTAAAGCTCTTTAAATTTTGTGACGACAAAAGTCGGGGGCCTCGTTTTTGCCTACACAACACCACTTTAGGACACATATTTATGAATCAATGTTAATTTATCTTTTCTTTCGCTGTATGGATTATTATTATTATAAAATTATTGTAATTATTTTAGAATAAGTCATAACAAGCCCATTGTGCTTGAAATATTTATTAATGTTGTTAAGGTTTTATGTTCTCTTTTCAGAAATATTCTTTTAGGGATAACGGTTGTCGTACGGCTTTCATTTGACCTACAAGACCTCTCTGCTGAATTCAATTAGTGCTTGCTCTCACATTGATACGTTGTGTAGAAGGACACAACATGTTTGATATTCGATCATGTTTGATCTGTTATTTGTTACTTTTGTGAGTAAAAGCGAGCATGACTTCTGTGGTCGAGGCAGTTGGTGATGAGTTGCTGGTAAGGCAGGTCGATCTTGTGACATCGACTGCGCTAATAAACATAAGCAAATCACAGGTGGTGTGGTTCTCCCCACTTGTGACTTGTTTACAGCCAGTAAAACGTTGGCAACTGTGACGGGACGGACACCAGAGGTTTGAGGCCATTTGATTGTTCTTCTGACACTCCCCTTTGGTTGACTCAACTAACACGATAATTTGACGAACCTGTGAGAGGACAGACACCAGAGGTTTGAGAACCACAATCATTCTGTGCGTAGGTCATTTGATTGTTCTTCTGACACTCCCCTTTGGTTGACTCACCTAACACGATAATTTGACGAACCTGTGACTGAACAGACACCAGAGGTTTCAGAACCACAATCATTCTGTACGTAGGCCATTTGATTGTTCTTCTGACATTCCCCTTTGGGTGATTTGAATGACTGTGCCGGGGCAATAGCAAGGACCAGGTCATCTGGAGCGCATGCCGTTTGACTGTCGTTCTGACTCAACCCCCCTTGATTAACAGCAAGGACCAGCAGAACCACAGCCATCCGGAGCGCATACCGTTTGACTGATGTTCTGACTCAACCCCCCTTTACTCTTCGGCACTGTTACTTGACAAACGATAGTTACGTGACGAACCATTGAGACTGGACAGATACCAGAGGTTTCAAGGCAACAATCATCCTGTGCGTAGGCCGTTTGTTTGTCGCTCTGACATCCCCCTTTGGTTGACGAGACTGACTTTGTGTCTCGACGAACCGTATTTGGCCGGCCTAGGGCTTATTAATCAATTTTAGGCTTATTTTCTAACTCGATGCAGCCCTAACATAGTGTAGTAAATAAGCTATTTTAAGTTATTTTACAAATTGTAAATAAATAGCCTAGAATCTACAAGGGAATGACTTTTATTTATGTAACCACTGGACGCCGCTGAACTACCCCAGCACCCGAGTGGAAACGTGTCGTTACAATTTGTATGGGTAAACAGCCCACATATCGGCAGTGGACTGCTGGTGCTTTCCGTTCATAGCCCATATATGAGCTGTGGACAGTGAACGTGTTAAGCAACTGAGCAACTAGGAATTTAAGAACAAATATTTATATGTGCAGTGTTCAAATACAACAAATATTGAATTCCAATACAATGCTCGGCATGAATAGTTGGCATCCTTGAGTGAAGGTTTCAGTTACGCTAACAGTTTAGAAAAAGAAAAAATATACCAAAGTCAGCAGGAAAGAACAGTTGGAAGAAAAACCCTGATTTCTTAATAAAAGAAAAAGAAAAAAAAACAAAAATAAGATCAAAAAATCATACCGAATTAGAAAAAAAAATACCAGAGTCAGCAGGAAAGAACAGTAGGAAGAAAAACCCTGATCTCTTAATAAAAAGCAAAGATAAGATCACAAAATCAGTCTCTGCAATTAATTAAATGATGAAGAATTAAAATTCTTCATTATACACAGACGCCTATTTTTTTCAAATCATTAATTGCCTGGTCATGCAATCATTTAACTGCTAAGTTTACTAAGATGCGTCTGACAGTAAATGAGGGCAACACGAAGTATATGTTATCGACAAGTAGAGTATCCATGCGGCGTATTGGATCTCAGATTACGGCCGATAAATATACTTTCGATATAGTCAAGGAATTTATTTACCTTGGCTCCGCCTTTACCACCAAAAGATGATGTCAGTCTGGAAATCAAGCGCTGGATCACTCTTGCCCACAGGTGCCACTATGGTCTCCATAGGCAATTGAGTAGCAGAGATATCTCTCGTACGACAAAACTAATCTTCTATAAGATGCTCATCCTCCCCCGTGCTTCTTTATGGCACAGAGGCATGGACACTATTAAGCACTGATGCAGCAGCCTTGAGAGTATTCGAAAGAAAAGTTCTACATAAAATCTTCGGTCCAGTACGAGTTGGCTATGATTTCCGCATCTGATCCAACAGTGAGCAGTACGAGCTCCTCAATGACATAGACGTTGTGCAGCGTATTAACATTCAGCGGCTGCGCTGGCTCGGCCATGTCGTTCAAATGGAGGAGAATGCTCGAACGTGACGGGTATTTGATGCAAGAATTTGCGGAAGTCGGCATAGAGGACCACCTTGTTTGCGTTGAAAGGACCAAATCGAGGTAGCCCTGTCATCGATTGGTGTGACCAACTGGCGTAGGAGCGCAAGATGTAGAGGTGCCTAGAAGGATGTGTATAGGCAGGCCGAAATCCGTTAATCGGATTGTTAATAACCAATTAAGTAAGTAAGTAAGTACATCCAAATGTAGTCTAAGCAGAAACGGTTATGTCTGTTGTTGGCATATACAAGGTCTTGTCAGTTCAGAGAGTAGCCATGTTAGCATGTGTGCCAGTTTGTAGGACCGTTTCGACGGTAGCTCTGCAGGTCTTGTTAGGAGTAGCACCCTTTGACTTGGAGGTGATACGACGTGCTATCATCTTCAAAATCAAGAAGGGACTACCACTTTTAGATCATGATTGGGTTTCTGCTTCTGACTTGGTGAATTTGGAGAGTAGGGAAATAAAGACACTCTTAGACGAGTGGCTTGTTTCAAGGTGGCGGACCCGATGGACCAATGCAGACGAGGGTAGGGTAACGTATGGATTCATACGTGACGCAGACTTCGTACGTCGACGTCCGGACTTCGGCTTTGGCTTAAGTCTCGGTTTTTTCCTTACGGGACATGGCTCACTTAATGCATTTTTGCATAAAAGAGGTCTGTCCGACTCTCCGGACTGCGAGTGTGGGAGGGGACCTGAGACTGTCGAACACATTATAATAATGTGTTCATACTATGATGACATTAGGAGTTTGGATAGTATGGGAATAGCCCATACTGGGGAGGGTTGGGATTACAGTAGGGCCTTAGTAGACAGCCGGACTTTTAGTAGGTTGGGCGATTTCGCCAGTGAAGTATTTGTTAGGAGAAATAGGAGGTATAGCAGAGGCAACCTCGAAATGTGATCACCTTTCGTGGTGCTCTCCTTGTCGTGCGCCCTTTGCTCCTTTTGCCGCTTTTGTCTGTCCCCGTGCGCAGATAGGCATGCGATCGTTGACAGTTTTGAATCGATTGCTGCTGTTTCTTCTGCTCCGCTTCGTTGCTCTTGTTGCTGCTGCTGTTGTCCACATGCCGGTCCAAATTGCCCCTCTCCCTTGCTGTCATCATCCCCGTCATTGCCGCCCTTACCGTCACCGCCGCTGCCAAGCCTGCTGCGTTGTTTTGTGTCTTTCTGTCTTGTTCGTTTTGTCCACTCCAGGTGTCACACCATGTGGCCAAAGCCTCGTCCGTGAGGACGCTGTTCAATGTCAGTACTGTAAGTGTCGTTTTTTATGTTGATGTATGTTTATTGTTGTTGCTGTGTTCCACCAGTCCCGAACTGTTTGGAGTTCAACTGGTAGTAATCAATCTGATTACGAGGTCTGACCGGAGACTTAATTCTGGTACCACGGGAGCCAGGAGCCCCTGGAACCTAGGTTCCAGCCTGGCTGTTGGTGTGGCCCCTTATGGGAGCATCGTGGTGGCTGTGGTTTGGACCCAAATCGTGGGAAGAGTCTAGTTAATGGGCTCGGTGTGGAATTGCATTTTCAACCGGGTGCCGTGACCCAAAGATCGGAAGGAGTTTTAGATAGGCTCCGCTCCTAACCAAGGGGGAAGTCATGTCCAAATACATGGCTTCGAATTGGTACTCAGGTGTAGCATAAGTTACATCTGAGGGCGTTGGTAGACGCATTGTATTTCACCCTGTGTTAAGAGCACCATGGGATTAGGTCCACGCGGAATGGTACCCATGTAAAACCCATCGGCGTTGTAGTCTAAGTAGTAATTTGTACTTGATCCATATAATGAAACAAAAAATAAATTCAAAATTGCTCAAACCTGGCTTAAATGTAACTACCATGTAGCATATACTATCATATACTACCATACATACATAATTGGCCATTACAACCCTTCAGTCAGGATTATGAACCTAGTTTCTCACACCACTTATGTTGTGTGCGTTAATTTTATACATGAGTGGCGGGACCTACAGTTTAAAGTCGATCCCGAACGACAGATATTTGAGAAACTTTTCATGGCAATTTCATTTGCTCTGAGAATTTTTGCCAGAAATCTGCTGAGAGGAAATTACCGAAGAAATATTTTTTTCATATTTTCGTTTTGATGTCTAACCTGGGGTTTGAACCGTGGCCTTACGTCTAATAAGCCAACACACTACCCACTAGACTCCAAAGACTTCAACTACCATATAACTGATGTTACTAAGTGCTCAATCTCGGGTCTTAAATATAATTATGAATTATAGAGAATTATTGTTTATTGTTATTCGTAACAGAGATCAGCAACGAGTATTCAAAACGATGAGTAGATTCGAGTCATACTTATAATTTCAGCTACTTATACGCATTCATACTTAATTTAATATCATACTGATAATACTCATATTCAAAGTTAGAAATACTCATCGTACTCATACTTAACAATACGCATGATGTTGTTGATTTCGACTCTCCATGATTCAACATATGCACGAAGCACAAAATAAGTATGATTTGAGTACGAACACCACAATACTCGCTAGAAGGTTGTGTGTGTGCTTTGCTTGCTGTCTTTGTCTTTTCTTTTCTCTTTATTTTGGAAATGCAACAATAACTACTACTGTAAATTTTGATGAATGATTCGAGTGACTCGAATCATTCGTAAGTATTATAAGTATTTTTCTAAATTTATGAATGTGAATGAGTAGGCGTATGAATCAAACAATGAATCGAATGTTGTGAGTTTGATGTCAACGTTGTACTCATACTCATTGCAACCTATACTTACAAATCAATGTTGTAGCGAGTACGAATGAATCAGAGTAGTTGAATTTTAATACTCTTGACTCACTCATACTCAAAATTTCATAAGTACCTATGAGTAGCGAAAATACTATTCATTGCTGATCTCTGATTCGTAATAAGGGAACGTTAAGGGTACTATGCTCGAATATATTCCGCAAAAGTTGATCAGCTTATTAGCAAATCGTTTTCTTTTTATGTTTTTCCATTAATTTTCTACAAAGGCATTCAAAATATTTTCAATATTTCTTTTCACATTTTTTTTTCTTAAAAAAAAACAAAAATAATAGAATAGAATTTTAAGAAAAGAAAACAATCACCATAAATAAAATGCTGCTTCAGGATAGTAACCGTGCAACATTATGTTGCATTGACTTGAGAAAGTGTACAATTCAAAAAAATATACATTAATAAATTATCGCTAATTTTTTTTTTTCAAATTATTTTATTGCCAGTTTTTAAAATTGAAACAAGAAGAAAAGAATTAGAAAAAAATTGGAAATATTGTCAAATTTTTTCGGGCACTCTCCTTAAGTGGAAAACTTGAGTTGAGATTGTTAGAATTTTATCCATAGTGTACACTTTCTTTTGACGCTCACTGTACATACATACACATGTAATAACAATGGAAAATTACCTGATGGAAGTAGAAGTAGCCATCGTTCTGTACGAATTGTATTGATGATGATAAGAAATCCGGTTGTATTGATATTGATTATGATTTTTTTTCTTTAAAATTGCAACTCTTGAATCGTTTTCTTCGCTGTGACTGTTATTGTATTGATGTTGATAAGAAGAAATTCTTCTTGTTGAATTCTTTGTCGACTGAGTAGGAAATTTAGAGTTCTCAAATAAAATGCACCAGAAATTTGTAAAACCAAAAGCAGAAAATTTTCCCAAATGATTTTTATGCTAAAAAAAAAAAATGAAAAATAATTCTTAATCGAAAATTAAATTAATATTTAAAAAGCGTAAATTTTTTTTTTTGATTCCAATTATACCATTTATCAGACGTTTCTGATTTATAAGATAGTTATACACTGAGCGCCAAAAGTGAGTAAACACCACTGAAATAATTCATTTTCTTAGGATAGCGAGAAAAGTATATGAGAATAGTCGAATAAATATCCAAAAATAAAAATGTTTATTTATTACTTATAAAATGTTAAAACAACAACAATTCAATTATTGTTCTGCTACAGGTATATTTTTTATAATAGAAAATTTAAAATTATAGTGGGTGTTGACTCACTTATGGCGCTCAGTGTAGATCTGTCTGTGTTTGCAGAGAACTCTAAGGCCGAGGCCACGCAATGAGCGGCAAAGCGGTGAGCGGCTGAGCGGTGAGCGGCAAAAAATTAAAACATATGGAATACTACTGAAGTGGCCACGCAATGAGCGGCTAAGCGGCATTTCTGAGCGGCTAAGCGGCGCCGCTCAGGAATAGAAATTGTTCTAATTTTTAGTTTATTTCTGAGCGGCGAAGTATAAACATGGAAAAAGTGAATGTGGAGCTTATAATTTCATTTGTACAAAAACAAGCCCTTGCTCTGCAGAAATTGCTTTTCTTTGTTAAGACGAGATTGACAGTCTTAACTTTTTGCAACAGCAAATCAAAGGATTTCACAGACATACGGCAGTATTGCCAAAATCTGTCTGGAAATTTGCGTAGATTTGTATATAAATGTATATAAATAAATTCGCCGTAATGTCGCCTTGCTTGATTTATAGGATGAATACCAAATCTTCTTTTTTTTCTTAAACGCATTAAATTCTTGTAAATATAAATACGATTTTCGCGTAAAAACATTAAACAAACCTCTCTTGACAATGGCATTTTAACAACTAACCGCTCAGAAATGACGCTCAGTAATAAGCCACTTGCCGCTCAAACTCGCCGCTCTACCGCTCACCGCTTTGCCGCTCATTGCGTGGCCTCGGCCTAATACGGTTTAAAACGTACGCCTTTGCGGATAATTGTTCAAATTAGAGTACAGCTTTCTTTCAAAGTACATTTTGCTCATTTAAATCCACGTCTCCTAAACTAAAACTATTGAATAACTATGGATAAATACAAATAACAACGTTTTAACTTTATTACGCTACTCTGAAGGATCTGCACTTTTAATCTTATAAGTACGGATGGAAGCTCGGCAAACTTTGAGCCAATTTCATAACATCAAGTAAAACTTGACTTGAATCTTGTGTCAAATAAATAAAAAATAAAAATTTTTTTGTGCTCCAATGTCACATCAATATGGTAATAAGACATGGATGGGAAACGTGATATATTCGACAGTGCTTGCAGACATTTTCTAATCATACGGGTACATACAATTTTACAATTTTAATCAATACAAATTTAGCTAGACAATCATAAATTTTTTCGAATATTTGTTATGTCATGAAATGGAAAGAAGGCCTTTTGACTTATCATAAGCAATTGATCAGCGTGTAGACTATATTAACAGACATATACTGGGAAAAGGCAAATGCCAATTCATTAAAAGCATGATATTAGAAAAATTTAGATTTAAGATAAATAGTTAAGTTGAATATGAATTAATTAAACCTGGGCCCAAAATCTTGTGTCAATGTGAATAAGCAGCGGAAGAGGATGTGAGAGACTAAAAACGTGCACGGAGAGACAGTAAATGTTGCATCAAATGGTACTCTTGTAAAAAAATACATAAATACATACTATTGGTCATTACAACCCTTCAATCAGTATTATGACCTATCTTCTCACATCACTTATTTTGTGTTTGTTAATTTTATACATGAGTGGCGGGACCTACAGTTTTTAAAGTCGACTCCGAAAGAAATTTTATATTAATCACAGAGTTTTTGCCAGAAGAAAGTCAGTGAAGAAATATTTTTTTTATTTAATATTTCGTTTTGATGGAGATGTCTGACATGGGGATTGAATCGTGGGCCCACGTCTATTAAGCCCGCACACTACCTACTAGACTATTTATTTATTTAATAAACATACGGCACGAAACCGAAAAACTAACGACATATTCGTGTTCCTCACATACAAGACAAAAACAGTTGATTCGGAACGTAACAAACCATAAAAGCCCCGTTTAGTCAAACGTCGATGGACCGTAATATAACATACGTTCGTTTTTAGCATATGAAAAGCAATGCAAATGCTTACCGAAATTACATTACAGTTCGACAAGCGTTTTCATTGCTTTTCGTGTTCTAAAAACGAATGTACGTTTCGTGGAGGTGTGACTAAGCGGGGCTAAAGCCCATATTGCTAATACATTAATAGTGGAAAAGCACAAAACATAAAATATGTAATAATAAAAAAATAGTACTGAAAGCGTCGCCGGGGTACTGCGGTATTTTTGAAATGAAAAAGTACTGAAAAAAGTGCTGAATATTTCAACACTGTTGACGATGCCAGAAAACGAATCATACAACATTGGCAAGAGAAATGGAACACTGAAACAAGTGGTAGATGGACGGCAAAACTTCTCCCAAATATTACCCGCTGGATTGAGAGAAAATTTGATGAGCTTAATTACTATTTAACACAGCTGTTATCTGGACACGGTTATTTTTGTAAATATCTGTTTAAAATGGAGAAGATGACACAATCAAATTACATTTATGATAATGCATCGACTGATGACGTGGAACACACTTTCTTTCATTGTTAGAGATGGAGTTTAGAAAGAAGGAATCTTGAGGCCAAAGTTGGCATCTGTACTGTCGAAAACTTCTGCTATATACTTCTGGACAGCGAAGAAAATCGGAATAGCATAGCCAGTTTGACTGAAGCCTTGCTGAAATCTAAAAAACTTGATTTGGATGTGAGGATTAGAATAGATGTTTAAACATCTTATCAGATCTCGTTGCGCAATCCGGATGCGAATATTGATATAAAGGGGCCAAATGGCCAGAAGGACTCCACTTCGAAGTAATACCACAGTAGTTCCGGAGTGGGCGCAAAGCATCCAAAAGAGGAGGGGGAGATTTAGTGGGTGAGGGCCCCATACACGGGGGACAGTGACGACTACCCCTATGGTGCGGACAGGTATATTTACTCCTCCTCAGCTGAAAAAACAAAAAAAAATGTAAATAAACAACGAACAGTAGGTGAACTCAACGCCAAGATTCAATACTTTTTTTCTTTAGAAGGCAAACACCTCTTTCTTATCACAAATTAAATGAAAAGAGCAATGTCACGTATACTTAAAGTTGTGGAGAGTTAATTGGTATTATTTTTTCCAAGTAATAACTTCAATGTGATTACGTTCCAAGAAAACATGACGCAAATTGAAACAACGCAAAGTGAATTATGATTTTCTATAGTAAACCATGCTAAAGTCGTAAATAGGTTCCAGGGTTACGAAAATACTATTTTTTAAAAACCAAATTGAACAAAGAAAATATTTAAAGAACAAAAATAATATAAAATTTTATTAAATACATAAAAAAAAACAGAAAAAAAAACAAATTCAATAAAAACAAAATAAAAACTTCACATCATTTATAACACACTAATTGAAAACCTAGGTGAAAGTAAAACTGTATTATTTTTAGTTAGAAAGGGAATCCCCAAGTTTTGATAGCATAGCGCAATTAATGAAATCATTGCCCAAATCCTGTAAATAATAATTAACTTAATATAGTAAATGAATAACTGGATAATTACAAGTAGCAATAAGGTGAATAAATAAGGTGAATAAAAAAAGGTGGAAAAAAAAGAAGTAACAAATTTGCAAATATATATAAAGAGAAAAAAAAATAATCAACGAAAATATTGAAAGAAAAATTTCCTGAAGCTATTAGCGTTGGTGTTGCATTGCTGATGTTGTGGAAGAATGTTCCAGAGACGAATAGCATGTAAATAAAACTGCCATTCAGAAAATAGGTATCGATGCCGAAGAACTATAATATTCCTACTACGGGGTGACTGGACAAAACGTAGCCTGTCAAATAAATAACTCGGTATCCGCTTGTTCACAATTCGATGCAAAAATAAAAGTACACGAATATTCAGAAGATTATCAAAGATCACCCCGTAAAGACTCTTAGCTGCCACAGAGATATGATCATATATTCTCAAATTATAGACATATCTAGCAATACTATTAAATAGAACATTCAGCTTACGTTTGCTGCTAGAATCACAATTACCAAACAGCTCGCATCCATACAGTAAGCAGGGAATCAAATAAGTTTTCGCAATTAAAATTCTAATCCTCAAAGGTATATAAAGTTGCGTGGATCATAGAGCGCGTAACTTAATATACAGTGTGCGTCAAAAGAAAGTGTACACTATGGATAAAATTCTAACAATCTCAACTCAAGTTTTCCACTTAAGGAGAGTGCCCGAAAAAATGTTACAATATTTCCAAAATTTTCTAATTCTTTTCTTCTTGTTTCAATTTTAAAAACTGGCAATAAAATAATTTGAAAAAAAATTAACGGTAATTTATTAATGTATATTTTTTTGAATTGTACACTTTCTTTTGACGCTCACAGTACGTCTGCCCTACCAGTGAATTTATGTGATTATCCCACGTCAAATTGGAGTTGAAAATTATTTCTAAATTCTTCATCGCATGAACCATCTCAATCTTCTCACCATTCATCATAACATCCCCAGAAATTGTGGGTACAGCACTTTTTCTATGCAATAAAATACATTTAGATTTCCCGGGGTTCAAACAGAGACCACCATTAGCAGTTGCCCATAAGAAGATCCGTGCAAGTTCACCATTCAAACAATCAACGGCACGTAAAATATCGTCCACCGGGCTATTTAAGCAAAGTTGAACGTCATCTGCATATAAGTGGATTTTGCAATTCAAAAGATATCCAGGTAAATCATTGACATACAAGGAGAAAAAAGTGGTCCAAGGATAGAGCCTTGAGGCACACCTTTGTCCAAAGGTAGAGAATCAGACTATTTAGCCCACAAAAAAACAGATTGTGCGCGTTGGGAAAGATACGAGTGTATAAGTCTGGCAGATGTATTAGAAAATCCGAAGAAGAATTTAAGTTTCCGAATAAGCATATTGTGATCGACCGTATCGAAAGCTTTCGAATGATCCAAGAGAACTAAAAAGTTAAAAAGTTTACATCGCCATTCTTCAAGGCCTGTCTAACATTTTCACTAAGCAATTAGAAACAAAAGTCGTGCCATCTTTTAGAAAAAAAAGGAAATTTCCAAAAATTTAAAAAAAAAAATAAAAACTCGAACCCAAAACAACGCAACTTTTAAAATCTAACAATGTACAGTGAAAATTAGTAATAATTCAGCAGCGATGCAAATTCGAAAAAACGAAAAAGGAAACGATGCAAAGCGAGGCATGAGAGTAAATGGTAATAATGCACTGGACCATGGTAGTCAAAGGTGAAAGTACTTGTATCATGACTGTTGAATTGATTTTTCTTTTCGGTCCTAGGTCTTCTAAGTTTCTTTCAGCAGTTATGACTCAAGAGATTTTATATTCTAACTAGCTGACCCGGCGAACTTCATCCCGCCCAAAATTGATTTTTTTTATTGCCCAAATCAGGTCACATTATATATTAATTGTAATACGCTGCATAAAACAGTTATATAAAAATAACTAACTTACTATAAGTGTGTGGATCTATCTATCTAGTTCAAAATTTAATCGAAGTCGGTACGTTATTTAGGTGAGGCATACAAAGAATAACAATAAGAGGTCCGAATCATGGGTAGCGCTGACGAAGTTGTAGTTGTTGTACTCGCTCCAAAACAAAAACTAACAGACATACATGTTATATATGTTCATATGTAGTTATAAACCATCGAATTAGCCGACTTATAGGTATCTTTTAAAGGGGGAGGATTGCCACGCCTATTTTTGGTGAGTTTGTCGATATCGGCTCTACGAATTTATCCACCAAATTGCATTCGTCTACGATCACTATGTCCCTAAATATTCAATTTTAAAGGTTTGCCACGCCTACTTTTTGCTATATCGAATTTTTTTTTAAACCATCTAAACCTGATAAGCTTTCGAACAAAAAAAGAATGGTTAAAATCGGTACAGTAGTTTAAAAGTTATAGGTATCACTTGAAGGGGGAGGGTTGCCACGCCCATTTTTGGTGAGTTTGTCGATATCGACTCTACGAACTTACCCACCAAATTGTTTTCGTCTACGATCAATATGTACCTAAATATTCAATTTTAACGATTTGCCACGCCCTCTTAACAAAAAATAGATGTTGTCCGATTCTCAGACCTACCCGATATGCAAACAAAATTTTATGAAAATCGGTCGATCCATTTCGGAGGAGTTTAACCACTAACACCGTGACACGAGAATTTTACATATTTGATGTACAGCCATCACATTGGATGAATTTTTTTTTTATTGAGAATAAAAGTTGAAAACTTTAATGATCAATATCTGTAAGAGGAAGTAAACAAATGTACTGTATGTATGTATTATTATTATTATTAATATTAAATATAGTATTTATTTTAATAATATTAATTTATTAATGAATAATTTTCAATAAATTATTTTTTTCTTCTTCTTCTTCTGGTTTTTATCTGTGTAATCATGTGTAAGAAATATTAATTAATGATGCATTACAATTAATTTCTTCTTTTTTTTTTCTTTTCTTTTAGTTTTATTATTAATCGATTTCTTTTTATATATAGTATATGAACTACGACAAATCTATTACATTTTGGTTTTTTTTTTTTTAAATACATTTTTAAATGAGTGAATTTATTTTAATGGGTTTAATGTGTGTTCTTTTTTCCTTTTTTTTTTAGTACAAGTGCTTCTTTTTTGTCTAAAGTGATGAAAAATTAAATTCTATTTTTATTTTATTTTTTTTTTTTTTTTTTATTACTAAAAATTACTTTTTATTTTAACTGTTAAATTGTTTTTTTTTCTTGTTTCTTGTTTCTTTTTTATTTTTATAATTAATATTGACTAGTGCAGTCTCTGTTTGTTTTAGATTCAGATTTTACTATTTTAATAATATTTTTTTTTTTATTTTATTTTATGTACTAATTTCATTAACGTAAACGTTGTGGATTGTGATAACGTAACGTAACGTTACGTTTACAAATTTTTATGAATTGTGTTTTCATTTAATCTGTATTCCATTTAAACCGTGTTTTATCCAAGGAAAGTATCAAATGTTTCTCATTTAAAGTTCCTTTTTGTTTAATTTCTAATTTAAATTTTTTATCATTTGCCATACAAAAAAAAGGTTAAATAAATTTACAAAATATGACGTTTATTTTACATTTAATGTGAACATATTTTTAATACAATAAAATGATTTTTTTATCTGCAACAAAATCGTATTAAACATTTGCTTCTTTCATACGCACATACATACATACATAATTGGCCATTATAACCAGACGTCGGCACCAATGTCAACCGGGGGTCGAACATCTTCGGCTTTTTACACACATAGGACACGAACATCAACAATGTACGTTAAAAAGAGCATAAAAATGCATTCAGTTGCTTGTCAGCTTTCAGTCAAGCAGGTTCACAACGCTTCTTTTTGAAATTTTTTTGTGTATCAATTGTACACCAAAAGAAAAATTTCATTAAAATGTAAAGAAAAACTGGAAAACAAATAAATATATTGAATTTAAGGTACCTGCAATATGTAATGATGACTCTTACTACAAATCCATAAAAACTTGTGCGAAAAATACCAATGGCATCAAAAAGCACAATATTTGTTCGAACACTGCTTGAAACAATAATTACTATTTTCCTCTGGGTTATACACATGCTTCTCACAAATACACTCACATTTTTATCATGTTCTCTTTGTGCCGACGTCTAATTATAAGCATAGCTTCCCACACTTCCCACTAATAAGCCAACACACTACCTACTAGATCACGGCGACTTATACTAGACCAGTAATGGTCCCTTAATAGTTATTAGGCGTTGTTTAAGTTACCCAAAAGGACAGTATAGTGTAAGCACTTGGTTCTATGTTACGTTGTCGTTCGCTTTTCATTAAAAAACCTTACAACCTCACATATAGGCTAGGACAAGCATGTAAAGTTATCTTCTATAGATGAGTCTTATAAAATACCAATGAATCAACGTTAACAATAATATAAATATATATAATATATAAACTGTACATAATGAAAGTGAAGAGTAATTGGGTCAGTAGACATTTTGATTAAGATTTTGTCTTTCCGAAGTTTATAAAACAAGAGTTCGGCACCTGATGGAAGTACTTTTTCAAATTTCCATTACTTTCTCAAATGTTCTCGTTGATGTTCTTTATCCCTCTTCTCCTCTTACAGTGACAATAGTTTGATTGTATGATTGTTTTCATTAAATTAATCAGATGATAATGTGTGACGAACAGCACAAAATTTTTATGATTCTCTCCACATATGGCATGAGGGAGAAACCCAAATACATACCCTGTTTCTGTAAGCCGAATAGTTTCAGACGACTATTTATTTGTATGGAAAAGAGAAACAAATTCGAGTTTGCAAAATTTTTTTTTTTCAACTAGTGCTTATTTCGTGAATGCTAACACTTAGCTCATGTCTGATTTGACAGATAATTAGTTTTATCCTTCCGCTGAACGAATATGGTTGTGTATTCGCTTCGCTAAGTGGGCCTGCGATCGACTTACAGAAGATGCCGATTTTGGCAAAAAAAATCATCTTTTCAGATGAAGCTCATTTTGATCTTGGCGGGTATGTAAACAAGCAAATTTGTCGGATTTGTGGCACAGAAAACCCGCACGCATACATTGAAAACCCGCACGCATACCCAAAACGAGTCACTGTTTGGTGCGGATTTTGGTTCAGAGGCATAATTGGGCCATTTTTCTTCGAAAATGAGCAAGCAGTGGCCGTTACAGTCAATGGCGATCGTTATCGGGCCATGTTGAACGAATTTTTGTTCACAAAAATTGAAGAGGAGAATATTGGCAACATTTGGTTTCAACAGGACGGCGCTACGTGCCACGTAGCTACACTCGATGATTTGCGCCCTGTTTTTGAAGTTCGCATTATCAGCCGCAGAGCTGATGTCGTTTGGCCACTTCGGAGCTGCGATTTGACACCGTTGGACTATTATTTGTGGGGGGTGCCGTCAAAGATAAGTGTTACGCCGACAAGCCAGAGACAATTGACGCTTTAAAGGACAATATTCGTGAAGCCATTGGTGAAATACAGTTGCACACAATCGATGTGCTTAAAAATTGGACCGATCGTGTAGGCTACTGCATGGCCAGCCGAGGCAGCCATTTGAATGAAATTATTTTCCATTATTAACCGAAAGAATTGTACTTTCAAATAAGACAAGAAATTTGAGAAAATATTCAGTAGTTTTTTTTAAAGCATTTTCAAAAAAAAAAAAAAAAAGTTATTTGGCGGACCCTTTATTTAACTCAATCATTGCTTGAGAAATTTGAAATTACGTTTTTAAGTCAGCGAGCATTTAGGAATTTAAAAACAAATATTTATATGTACAGTGTGCAAATACAACAAATCTTGAATTGCAATACAATGCCCGGCATGAATAGTTGGCATCCTTGAGTGAAGGTTTCAGTTACGCTAACAGTTTAGAAAAAAAAAAATACCAAAGTCAGCAGGAAAGAACAGTTGGAAGAAAAACCCTGATTTCTTAATAAAAAAAAAACAAAAAAAAACAAAGATAAGATCACAAAATTCAAATTTCAAAAAAAAAAAAAAATTACCAGAGTCAGCAGGAAAGAACAGTTGGAAGAAAAACCCTGACTTCTTAATAAAATAATCAAAGATTACAAAATCAGTCTCTGCAATTAGTAAAATGGTGAAGAATAAAAATTCTTTATTATACACAGACGCATTTTTTGAAATCATTAATTGCCTGGTCATCATAGCTGCCAGATTTGACGATTTATTGTCATTT
The DNA here is from genome assembly GCA_927399465.1 of Sarcophaga caerulescens. Classification (NCBI taxonomy): domain Eukaryota; kingdom Metazoa; phylum Arthropoda; class Insecta; order Diptera; family Sarcophagidae; genus Sarcophaga; species Sarcophaga caerulescens. Next base: position 99,627,058 of record OV656867.1, on the reverse strand, counting down.
TGACGATTTTGAGCTCCAAAAATATCATTTTGACGACATGACGATTTATGCCCTTATTTTGACGATTTTTAGCAATTAAAAAATTACAACTCCTAAATAACATCGTAGTTGAGCATAAATTATCATTTGCCGTTGCAGACAATTTTTTTAAATTCGATTATAGCTTCTAGTATTACCATCGGCAGAACAAAGTCAAGTGCCATTATTTTTTTCCGTACGACCAACACTCAGGGGATGGCATTGTGTTTGGAACTAGGAAAATATATAATAAGAAGGAGGAAAGAGGGAGCAGTGTTTGTGGACACTAGGTTTGAATATTTTTATAACATTTTTTTACCATTTTAATACCATAAGTAACAGGAAAGATCTCTGCAGGAAGGGAGTTCCACATACGAATAGTCCGTCTAACAAACGAATTTTGTCTGTAATGCAGTGTGCGATACACTGGCCAATCGACCACATATGGATGTGCTGGCCGAGAAAGACGTGTGTTACGTCGCAATATCCATTGTAGTAGCGATAGAACAGTGAAACACAAGCCACATTGCAACGATGCTGCAATGAATCAATTTATTTAGATACACTATCGTGATTAACGAGCTACTACGGCCTCTCCTGTAAACGGTCGAGAAGCCTCAAAATAGACGTTAAGGGCCAACCCATACATGAGAGTTGTATTCCATTCTCGGTCGGTTATAAATGGTGTAAATGGTAATTAGATCAGATGAAGTGAAGTACTTATTGCACTGTCTTAAAAAGCCAAGGCACTGAAAAATGTGTCAGTTCTAGCGAACATCACACTGAATTCTCCTGCCCATAACGTCAAGATCTTCTAACTCCCTAATATTTACACGACACATGGTTATATATGATGCAATATTATTGCTGCTTAACATTGACTTTATATGCTTTTGTTTTTAAAACACTTCAATTTATTTATTTTTTTTTCTGACGATTTTGACGATTTTTTCTCAAATATTTGACGATTTGATGCTTCATTTATCTGGCAGCTATGCTGGTCATGCATGGCAACCGAACCCATAAATTTTTTACAAGTGAAATTTTAAATGTTTATGGTCTGCTGCCATTTTTAATAGCAATTCATTAGTAATTAATCTAAAGTTTAAAGGTGACTTTTATAAAGTACTTTAAGCAGATATTTGTTCAAAATCTCAACGCTAAAATTTGAGCTCGAAACACAACAAAGAAATGGAGACAAAGGAGAATCAATGTTCATTAATAAAATAAAATTATATTTTCTACTGGATAAACCATTCTCAATCAGTCGGAAAGAACTGGTTACTATAGGTGTTTTATAAGCCTAACTGGACAGAAGTAAAGTTTATTGTAGTGCTATCAGAAGAGTAAGCTTATGATCAAATATTTTTCATACCAGCATAACATGAAGATAGTTGACTTACGGGTCAATTATGGGCGGCAATTGAATCCCAGTTGAGCAATGTTAAATTATTTATCAAGGACAAATTTCGAACTCAGGAGTTCTAGTCTTTGGTTAAAAAAATTAATTCCAAATACCTTCAGTATTGGCATACGTAAACATTCTACGATTACTATTTTGTAGGAATTTGTTATAATCTTTATAGCAAGAGTAGAATCCTATAAATATTTAATTATTAGAACGAAACTATTTTAAAGAGATAGCCTACTCCATTAGTATCAAAATTCAGTTATACTAAATCCCATCTTTTTACATTATTGAGGCACAATACTACCTAAAAACAATATACTGCTACGAAAAATGAAAAATATAGATGCTGGTGTTTTGCTGTTATATCGCTTAACATTAAAATTATAAACAAAAACCACAAAAACAAAACAATGCAGGTAAACAAACTTGTTTACAAATTATCGTACCGCTAATATAACAACAAACACCAGCATAAAAAAATGGTAAACAATTAAACAAAAATACACAAACAACACTACAAGAATAAATGTAAACAAAAATACACCAACAATACTAAACATACATACATAATTGGTCATTACAACCCTTCAGTCAGGATTACGACCTAGCTTCTCACACCACTAATGTTGTGTGCGTTAATTTTATACATCAGTGGTGGGACCAACAGTTTAAAGTCGACTCCGAACGACAGTTTTTTGAGAAGCTCTTCATGGCAATTTTATTTACTCTCAGAGTTTTTGCCAGAAATCTGCTGAGAGGAAGTCGCTGAAGAAATATTTTCGTTTTGATGTCTGACCTGGGATTCGAACTCGGGCCTTCAGTCTAATAAGCCAACACAGCGATGTTTATATTTATAGAGATTTCGAGAAGGCGAAGTCATGAACGCTCGTTTTCAAGAACATTCATCAGACTGTTTACTTTGACATACATACATTTACAGAGATTTCGAGAACGCAAAGACATGAACATTCGCTTTCAAGAACATTCATTAGACTGTTTACTCTGCCATATAAAAGGCAAAGCAAAACAGGCGACGGAGTTATTGAAGTTCAGTCAGTCTTGTGTGAAGACGCGTTACGTGTGAAGAGAATAATCTTGGTTTGAAGATCTCCGTTACAAAGATCTGTCAAATAATTGTCTACTAATTGTTATTGTTTATGCAAAGGGTGTAAACAGAGGAATAACAAAGAAAAGCAATTGTTGTTGTTTACATAAAGTTGTGAACAGTGGCACACAGAATTAAGCGAATAATAAAGAATTTTAATTAAAACTAAACACAAATTTATCTTTATTTTATTTGTAATCTACGAGCTTATATTTTTAATGTTTTTTAAAGGTAAAAAGGTAACAATATCTTTGCAAAAAGTACTTTATCTTGGTTTCTCTGTTGCCAGCAAAAATGATGTCAGTCTGGAGATCAAACGATCTCCCAATAGGCAATTAAGTTGCAGAGATCTCTCTCGAACGACAAAATTTATACTCTACAAATCACTCATCCTCCATGTGCTTATTTATGAGGCAAAAGCATGAATACTATTAAGTATCAATGCAGTAGCCTTGAGAGTATTCAAGGGAAAAGTTCTCAGGTATGTACATACATATATCTAATATATAAAATTCTCGTGTCACGGTGTTAGTGGTTGTTAAACTCCTCCGAAATGGATCGACCGATTTTCATGAAATTTTCTGTGCATATCGGGTAGGCCTGAGAATCGGACAACATCTATTTTTCATATCCCTAAATGTTAAGAGGGCGTGGCAAATCGTTAAAATCGAATATTTAGGTACATATTGATCGTAGACGAAAAAAATTTGGTGGGTAAGTTCGTAGAGTCGATATCGACAAACTCAACAAAAATGGGCGTGGCAACCCTCCCCCTTCAAGTGATACCTATAACTTTTAAACTACTGAACCGATTTTAACCATTCTTTTTTTGTTCGAAAGCTTATCAGGTTTAGATGGTTTAAAAAAAAATTCGATATAGCAAAAAGTAGGCGTGGCAAACCTTTAAAATTGAATATTTAGGGACATAGTGATCGTAGACGAATGCAATTTGGTGGATAAGTTCGTAGAGTCGATATAGACAAACTCACCAAAAATGGGCGTGGCAACCCTACCCCTTTAAAAGATACCTATAAGTCGGCTAATTCGGTGGTTTATAACTACATATGTACATATATAACATGTATGTCTGTTAGTTTTTGTTTTGGAGCGAGTACAACAACTACAACTTCGTCAGCGCTACCCATGATTCGGACCTCTTATTGTTATTCTTTGTATGCCTCACCTAAATAACGTACCGACTTCGATTACATTTTGAACTAGATAGATAGATCCACACACTTATAGTAAGTTAGTTATTTTTATATAACTGTTTTATGCAGCATATTACAATAAATATATAATGTGAACTGTTTTGGGCAATAAAAAAAATCAATTTTGGGCGGGACGAAGTTCACCGGGTCAGCTAGTGTTTCTATAAAGAATTAATTTAAATACATTTGAAAGTGGCAAGATTCGTATAAAACTTTCAAAGACTTTAATTTAGAAATCTTTAAAAGACATGTAAATTTCAAACTGGAGAGTTCTATATGAGTTATAAGACCAAAACTAAAACAAGAATTATGTTTTTGAATAGTATTTTAAAATAATTACAGATTTTAAAACAGAATTTCCTCAAAAAAGAGAAACAAACAAACAATATTTGATCATCGGCTACCGGGTATTACAATTAAAAGAAAATATATTTTCAATATGCAATGTATCGAACAATTACGAAAGTTTTTATTTTAGGTTCTCAAAAAAGCCAAACTATCTATAAGAATAAAACAAATAAAATTAAGTTAAGATAAAATGTAATTAAAAAAATAAATAAACTAATAACACTATGCGACAAAATAAAAAAAAAATTAAATACACCCGGCTAATGACATAGAGTAGGTTGTGAGTTTTGTTGAGTAGATCTCAAAAATAATTTTTTTTATATTTCTTGAACCCTCCAAACTTTTTTTATTTGACAAAAACTGTTTTTTTTAGACTTTACGCACAAATTTCTGGATTACTTAAACATTTCCGACCCGATTTCTAAAATTTAAATCTTGTTCTAAAGGGGAGAGATGGACCTTTAAAACAGTATACATATATCTATTATTTGACTTAATATGCTATGCGTTTTGATGAGGTAACTTGGAAAATGCGAATTTTTATCATATTTTTTCAAGTTTGTCCGTTCATAGTAGCAAACTTTAATAAAAAAATATAGGATAAGTGATAATATTCTTAAAGCCTGTTCTCTTGTGAAGAGATTGAGTCATCATTTGATAAAATCGGACAAAAATTACCGTAGTTATTATTTAAAGAGTCTAACAGTCGAGTGATATTTTTTATATATCGTCACCTGAAATGCAAAAGGGCGTAACAACAAAAAAATCAAAATGGGTTTTTTTAATGATTATGGTAGAGCAAATCAAAATACATGTTCTCATAAATTTTTACAGTCCTAATGTCAAAAACAACGACTTTATAAAAGAAATGCAAAAGGGCGTAACAACAAAGTTGCTTTTTTCTTAAATCAAAAGGGCGCAACCCACACTAAGTAATAAGGTTCACTGTAAAAATTCTCAAATTTAAATAAATTTTTTTTGTGTTGGATAATAAAAAAAATTACGATATTCTTCAGGTCTCCTACCAAATCATATTGCCCTAACTAATAATTTTAAAATCGCTTAAAAATTTATATTTTGGGATTAGAAAAAAAATATATATTAATAAAATTCTTTCTTCGAAGCAGATTTCAAGTCTTACAGACAAATATATGATCTATATATGCAAGAATGTAAACTTCAGAAAGAAAATGATATTTCTCAGGTATCGTTTCCTAAATTTATGGATGTCCTTAAGGCAGGTAATTACGGTATATTTAAACCAAGAAATGATGAGTGCGATTTGTGCGTTTCTTTCAAGTCAAAAAATATATCAAAAGATGAGTAAGAAAATCACAGACTAGAAATTGAAAAAATGAGAAATAAAAAATTAATCGACATAGAAAACGCACGTTCTGGTCTTTGTTTACTGCTTTGTATGGATATGCAAGCAGTCAAACTTATCCCTCAGACTAACGCTAGCTCTTCGTATTATAAAATGAAACTTCAAGTACACAATTTTACGATATACAATGTTATTACACATGAATCAGATAACTATATATGGGACGAAACGGAAGGTGTCCTAACGTCATCTTCTTTCGCAACATGCATTATAAAACACTTAGAAAAGGTAATATCACAAAGTCCAGAATTTCACCATATCGTCATATATTCAGATGGTTGTTGCTATCAAAATCGAAACGCCGTTTTAGCTAATGCTTTTTTGTTGTTCTGTGCTGAGATGTAACGATCGAGCACAATGCAATGAATTCCATCTTTAATTCTTTTTGCCGTTATTTAATGAAATGTTATATTGTTTTTAAATTTTCAGTTACTTAATAAAATGTATAAACTTAATGAAATTAAATACATATAAAAAGCATCTCTATTTGTACTTCCTATTCCTTCAAACTTCAAAAAAATTTCTGATGTTACGCCCTTTTGATTTCAGGTCTTTTGAATTTAAAAGGGCGCATCCCACACAACTAATAAAAACAACGTTAAAAGTAAATTCTGTCTTAAGAAATAAATGTTTCATCGTATTTTAATGCTATACTGAAAAAATCATAAAGCTAACTTCTATAGTTTCGATTTTATGAAGTTTTTTGTCTCTCCTGTAAAATTTTAAAATGTGTGGTTACGCCCTTTTGCATTTCAGGTGACGATATGTATGTCATCTCATCAAATGAACTTTTAGTTCAAAAATTTTCAGAATTTCTTAGGCATCTTGATTGTTTATCACAAAATGTGTAAATTTCACATTTGAGCGACCACCAGAAGTTGGCCAATATTTGCGCAAAGAGAAATAATAGTATTTGCAAAAATCACAAACATTGCGCAAACATTGGCACATTGTGAAATTGACACATTTTGTGATTAGTGTTGGGAATCCCGGGGTCCCGAAATCCCGGGATCCCGCAGTTTTAAACAATTCCGAAATCCCGGGATTGAGCACTTAATCCCGGGATTTGACTTTTTAAGCCGCAATGAAAAAAATTGTATATTAGAACTCTTTCTAATTCGAATTTCCAGGAATTTTAATCTGTTGTTTCAATGTATTAACCGCTCTGAAATTAGAAACAAAACTTCGCCAACAAAAAACGATGTCTTGCAAAACTATGTTACGGCTGAATTTGGAAAGCAACTAACTCTAATAAAAGACTGTAAAACTAGGTGGAGCAGCCTTTTGTTAATGCTGGAACGTCTTTATTTATTAAGAAATTGTGTACAAAAGGCATTAATAGACATAGGTCCACCTGAAGGTGAATATTTTGCTTTATCCAAAGATGAGATTAATATGGTATCCGCAATCATTAGTGCTCTTGTCCCAGTTAAAGCAACAGTTGACGCCCTTTGCCATCGGGATGCTAATCTGTTCACAACTTAAAGATGCTAACAATGTTATAAGTCAAAAACTACATTCAGCCCTCATCCTTCGCATGCAACAAAGGAGAACAGATATCAGTGGGATACTTCAGTATCTGCACAATGGTAGAACAAATGTTCAGTCCGTATCCGAAACAGAGTTCGTAACGCTTCCTTCTTCCATAAAATGTCGCAAATTAATAGTTGCGTTACTCGAAAGACTAAATGCTTCAAGTCCAACTACATACATCACTTCTAATAGCTTCTGAGTCAGAAATTACACCTTCTGATTCAGATAAGGCACCTTGCGAAATTGTGTTAGATTCTTCTGAGCTTCCATCTGAATCTCTTTCTTGTTCTCTTGTAGAACCTTTAAATATTTCAGACGAGCTCAATGAAGCTATAAAAAAAGCACATTTACCGAGGATAGCAATTCGATGTGAGACGTTGTCTGTAAAAATTCAGAGAGAAATGCTCTTGTTTGAAAATGGAGGAACACGTGGTGACTTTTTGCAAAGAGCATACGATTTTTTAATGACTATTAAGCCAGCCAGTGTAGAGTCTGAACGTGCTTTTTCTGCAGCTGGATTTTTCGCAACTAAAATAAAAAGTCGTTTGAGCGATGAAACTTTGGATGCTCTGTGCTTCCTCAAAACGTATTTTAAAAATAATAAAAAATAATAACATATCGCACTTGAACAAGAAAAGAGTATATACATATCTATAAAAACAATTAACTCTTTATAATTAATTTAAAAATGTGTAAAATTAAAAATAAAATTAATTTTCTTATAATTTAATAAATTCTTTCTTATAAACCTATTTTTGGATGTGTCATGTTATTAATTTTATTGAAATAATATGTTAATATCTTTCAAGAACAAATTTTTTAAAATCCCGGGATAAATCCCGGGATCCCGGGACTAGGTAAATGAAATCCCGAAATCCCGGGATTGAAAATATAGAGCGGGATTGCCAACCCTATTTGTGATAAACAATCAAGATCCATCAAAAATTCTGAAAATTTTTGAACTAAAAGTTCATTTGATGAGATGACATAAAAAAAAATATAACACGACTGTTAGACTCTTTAAATAATAACTACGTTAGTTTTTGTCTGATTTGATCAAATGATGACTCAATCTCTTCCCAAAAGAACAGACTTTAAGAATATTATCACTTATCCTATATTTTTTTTATTAAAGTTTGCTACTATGAATGGACAAACTTAAAAAATATGAAAAAAATTCCAATTTTCCAAGTTTACCTCATCAAATCTCATAGAATATTACGTCGAATAATAGATATATGTATACCGTTTTAAAGGTACATCTCTTTCCTTTCCAACAAGATTAAAATTTTGGAAATCGTGTGTGAAATGTTTGAGTAGTTCAGAAATTTTTGCATAAAGTCTAAAAAAACAGTTTTTATCAAATAAAAGAAGTTTGGAGGGTTCGAGAAATATAAAAATGGTATTTTTGAGTTCTACTCAACTAACTGAACAACGTAGACTATGTAGTTACTCGGGTGTATTTTCACTGTCGCACTGTGTAATCGATATTTATATAGTTTTAAGGCCATTACTTGGATGAATTTAAAAATTTTTTTATTGATTGATGAAAGGAAATATTTTTATTTTTAATTTTGTTTTGTTTTTTAAATACAAATTTTTAGTTTAAAAAATTTGTAATTATGGTAATTTTGTGTGTGTGTGTGTGTTTTTTAAATTTAATTTCATTAATTAATAACGATGAATATATTTAAAAAAAAAAAGAGAGAATTTTTAAAATTTTGTGGGACGGGTATTTTGGCGCAACAATTTTTTTTTTAAGAAAAAAGGCACGATTGTGTAAAGATATTTTCGTTTTTTTTTTAATTTATTTATACTTTTACGTTTTGTTTGATCATATTTCATGTATTTATTATTTTGATTGAGGATATATTAAAAATCATTTTTTTTTCTTAATACACTCTGCTGCTGCTGGTTGTTCTTATTTGAGTTCTTTTCAATATTTTGAAGGCAAAGTTGTGATTTAAGACACAAGTTTGTTTATTTTTTTGTTTTATTTATTTATAAATAATATTTATAGAATAATTTATAATAATAATAATAATAAATATTATTTGTTTTTCTTTGTTATTATTTGATAAAGTTGGTGGTGGTAAGGCATTAAATTTTATTCATCTGCTAACAGTTGAAATCATTAGCAGATAGCCTATAGATTTTATAGGTATTTACGCTGGAAACGAAAATATATGTAAGTTTACCTATAAAACTTAAAATTTTAACTCAAAACGTATAAACAAATTTCGATAAATTCTGTTTTGTAATAAAGATCTTATTTTTTGTTTTTAGTTTTTTTTTTTTTATTTATTTTTTTTAAATTTTAATGGCACTATATTTAGGCGAGCTTTCGAAAAGCTTAGATTATAATCATTCCAACAAGAATCCAGTGCTGGCAGCACTGAATTGTTTTGCAATTTAGAATGACTATTTAAAGTTAACATAATGCACATACGGTGAAAGTGCTCTTAAAGACCAAAGACTTGGGAAGTACATTTCACTACAGAAAGTACTTTTATACTTTGTCTTTTTAGTCTTGAGAATGCATATTTAACTAAGAAGACTATATAATAAGAGTTTGAAAAATAAAAAATTTGTTAAATAAAAGTCAATAATTTAAAAAAATAAAAAATGATTTATTCAATACTACACAGATATTTTGGCTTTTTTTTTTTTTGGGAACCTAACAGAAGCATAACTTGTACTAACACCACAATCGTAATAGGTTTCCAAACAATCTGATAGGAGTTAAATTGTTTTAACAAATTTCGTTTGATTGACTGATCAATTAATCTAAGAATATACTTTTTATTGGCCTTTCATACCGATGGCTTAATATAGAAAGGTCGTATCTTCAATTTTCAGTACTTTACAGGAGAAGGAAAAAATTTAATAAAATCTAAAACAAAAATGTTATAAAAAAAAAGTTTAAATGCAGTTTTTATTAAAAATAAATGAGGAATTCATTTAAATCAGTAACGGAGTATATACTAGAGGTGTGCACAAGACATTACCCTTCACCGAATGCAATACTGTAGTGTACTCTTTTCTGTTGCTCTTGATTTTACGAGTGCACTGAAATGTGTATTTCTCATTTATTCAATGTATACAACAGCACTCGTTTATCTGTGAAGTAACGGAACTATGCTTTGTGTTGTAAGAGCATATTTTACTACTGAAGCTACATTTTCAGTATTGCCATATTGAAAAATATGTGTACATAAGTGTTTCTATATATTCTTTACTTTCGCAATAAACTCATAAAAAAAGGTTTTTCCCCGAAATAAAAAGTTTAAAAAAGTTACTGGCAATGCAGGCGTCGACGAAGATGTTCGGTTCCCGAGAGCAAAACATTCGGAGCTTTCTTATTCATTGTTGTTAAAAAAAAAAACAAAAACAAACAACAACATATGCATGTTGTGACTCTATGAAGAGTACAATATTTTTTGTTGCACTCTTCACACAACTCTCTTTTATACTGTTGTACAATGGTTTACGAGTGCAGTTGTTTTTTGTTCTCTATCTTTGCTTCACACTTATTTGCAGCTACAATCAATATTCGGTCTTGGGAAAAATGCAATACTGTGCAATTTTATATGTCTTGTGCACACCTCTAGTATATACTATAGTTGAACTCTTCACTCGGTACAAAGAGTCAAAAATATTCACCCTTATTCTGGTTGTCGTCGTCGACGTCGTCTTGCGTCGACAGTTTAAAATTGGTATTCTGTTTGTCGTTATTGACAGTTATAGATGACTGTCGACACACATTTGGTATTCTGTGAGCCAATACGCCGTCGATATTGTGTCGACTCTGATTTTGTCGACTCTGATTTTATCGACATCATTTTTGGTAACGACGACGACGGCGACGACGACGACGACAACCAGAATAAGGGTGATTTATTCAAATTTATGTGAGTTAGGGCTTTTTCTTTTAATTACTGTAAGTCGACTATACGTCAACATAGGAAGCTGAAATATTCAGAGGATGTGTATGGGGGTGTTGTCTACCAGAATATGTAAAAACACCGATTTTGAAAAAAAGGCCGACTTCCTAAACGCAAGTTGCAATTTATAATTTTAAAAAATGCGTATGCAATGCAAAACATACTTTAAATGCAACCTTGCATTGCATACATTTTTTTGCATTTTATCGGCATTTAGGAACGTCGCTATGCAACTCATCAATACTTACTCAGCCATTGCACTTCAAGTGTTTGCATACAAAATAAAAATTATGCGCGATTTTGACTGCTGATACTCATTAAAATGCGTTGCCAAACGATTAGGAACATTAGACGTTGCCAATAACTTTACAAATGCGTTTACGAAGTGTATGCATTGTAAATATGCATTGCAACTTGCGTTTAGGAAGTCGGCCAAAATGAGATACGACCTTTCTATATTAAGCCATCGATATGTGATCTATCAAACAAATGTCAAAAACCAAAGACTAAATCTATTACACATGGGCTTGAAATATATCGTTGTCAATATTAGCCTCAGTGTGGAATGATCTTGTGTGAAAAGGATCTTGGCACACGGATGTGTGAAAAACCGGTAGTAGTTTGGAGGTATTGGAGCCTAGAAAAGAACATTCGGAAATCATGGTGAATTTCGCGGTTACATTTCAGCTGAAACGAACAGGAAATATAGACAACAGAACATAGTCATACTACGTGAACGTCAAGGAGCCACTGGAGCGCTTATCACTTGTAAGGTTTACTTAAAATTGGTATGGGCATGTCTAAGGATAAGCTAGGTAAGTGCAATAGGGTCACCATTTATTGAAAGAAAGCAATAAAACTGAGGCAGAAGTTCTTCCTAGGAAATGACCTTCCATCCCACTAATACAGACTAGAATCGTTCTGTTGAATAAAAAGAGAAGCCTTAAAGAATACGAAAGCGAGTCGAAAATACTTCCAAAGAGGCAGTAAAAACAAGGGTTGAAAAATTGAAATTTTAAAATGGTACTGAACTCTAACTGAAAGAGTACTTTTTTACATCAAATGGTACTTTTGTATAGAAGAGAAGCCTTAAAGAATACGAAAGCGAGTCGAAAATACTTCCAAAGAGGCAGTAAAAACAAGGGTTGAAAAATTGAAATTTTGAAATGGTACTGAACTCTAACTGAAAGAGTACTTTTTTATATCAAATGGTACTTTTGTAAAAAATAATGAATATGGAATAAAAAAACTAACGTACGTTCCGTGGACGTTTGGCTAACCGGGGCTAAAGATTAATTCCACCTCGTAACATTACGTTGAACGTGTTGCAAACGCATTAACAGTAGAAAAGCGCAAAATATAAAATATGTAATAATAAAAAGTACGGAAAGTGTCGTGGGCGTACTGTGGTATTTTTGAAATGGACCGAAAATGTACCGAAAAATGTACTAAAGTACTGAATTTTTCAACACTGGTCCAAAATGATAGGTAATTATAATAGGAAAACAGTTGAGTATTTTGTCTGACTATTTAAGAATAGTAACCAGCCATCTAACTATATATTGTAGACTCAATGAATATTTGTTCAATATGCAGATTTATGTTCCACATGCTTCAGAGCCTCAGCGCGACATGGCTGGCCATCATAACATTCTATCCAGATCGATGACATTAACTTCAGAAACCAATTTTCAATTACAATTGCAAAATTTTACTTAAATTTAAAAGAAAAAATGGAAAATAACCATTTTAGATAAGCCGAAATGACCTATCTTAAAGGATTTGTTTGTTGCTTGCTCGGTGGAAGGTGTTACAATAAAACTGCCGTATCGAAATATAAACATTGCAACATATTACTCACCATACCACATTTAATCGAAGAGTGTTAAATTTCCAAAATTAACCAACCACTACAGAATACTCTCGACTGCACTATTGGTGAAAACAACAATTTTTGTAAGCCAAGATTGAAGGTATTTGAAATTTATCCTCTTAATTATTAATTAAATCGTATTATACATTAATTTATACTTTCTGATTTTAAGTACCTGAAATTAGTCTTTTTTTAATTTTGAGAATTTTGCAATTTTTTGGATTTTTGAAGTCAAATTTTAATTTTTTTTTTTGAATTTTATTTAGAATTTTGTTTAGAATTTTGTTTAAAATTTTTTGCTCCTTAATTTTAATTTTTGTTTTGGGAAATTTTCATTATTTGACAACATGCGTACATATACATGGTGTCTTTGTTGTATATATTTTATAAATTTACTTTATAAAGTATATTTTAAAAATATAAAAATTAAAAAAATATAAGCCACAAACATTTGTAACATATTCCTGATAGTTTATAACACAACAGCTGATTTAAAATTTCAGTTTAAAGACTTTTTCTCAGCTTTAAAATTTTACGTTTAGAAATACTGTTGAAAAATAATAGAAATTGTTTACCTTTTTCTGTTTTCAGCACAATTTCTTTAAATTACTTCATTTCTTGAAAAATCTTGAACTGTCTTGAAATTACTCACAAATCTACAGGAACAATTACAAAAATGTTTCAATATGGACTGGAAACTATATCTGTGTATTGCTATTGAAAACCAGCGGCTGTAACAGTATCGATTCAGTCAGCAATATTTGCCATTGACAGCTCATCATTGTTTTAACAAAATTTATCTGAAAAGATTTTATATTGTTACGAAATGAAGTATCTAGATACTGGTGTTATATTTTTATATCGCTTAACATTAAAATTGTAAACAAAAGCTACAAAAACAAAACAATGCAGTAAACAAACCTGTTTACAAATTATCGTACTGTTTGATATAACAACAAACACCAGCATTAAAAAATGGTAAACAAGTAAACGAAAATCCACAAACAACACTACAATAATAAATGTAAACAAAATACACAAACAACAATAATGAATGTAAACAACGATGTTTACATTTATGGAAATTTCGAGAGGGCGAAGTCATGAATATTCGCCTTCAAGAACATTCATCAGACTGTTTACTTTGCCATATAAAAGGCAAGGCAAAGCAGGCGAGAGTGAGTTAGTAAAGTTCAGTCAATCTTGTGTGAAGACACGGTGTGTTTGAAGAGAGTAATCGTGGTTTGAAATCTCCGTAAAGCCCACTTCACACGGTGATACTCTACGTACGTAAAGTCTAATGAAAAAGTAAAATGAAATTCCATCCGTATGACAAAAAAGAGAATAAAAGTCGTATGATTTATATTTTTTGCGTTTACATGATCGATATAAGACAATAACAAAGTAAAATGAAAACAGCTGTTACACTTTTTTTCTATGTGTTTACATAAAAATACATCCCTGATCTAATGCGACTTGCTTGTTTTTTGATTCATTGCAAAAAATTAAGAGAGCCATACGACTGTCAAACTTTTCATCCGTATTTTCTCTCAATGTGTGATGGTTTCATTACATAGTACGTTTAGACGATTACATCCGTACTCTTCTACACACAATTTTGACAGATCATATTACCTGTGGGACCGTGTAAAGTAGGCTTTACAAAGATCTGTCGAATAATTGTCTAGCAATTGTTATTGTTTATGCAAAGGATACAAACAAAGCAATTGTTGTTGTTTACAACAAGTTGTGAACAGTGGCCCGCATAATTGTGCGAATAATAAAGAATTTGAATTAAAACTAAACACAAATTTATTTTTATTTTATTTGCATTCTACGAGCTTATATTTTGAACGTTTTTAAAAGGTAAAAACGTAAAAATATGTAAACAATTTAATAGAAAAAAATTTAACTTTTCAACAAGGCTTAGATGCATTCCATATAAAACAAAATTTGTTAAAAAAAAAAATTATTATCGGATTTATTTCATTTAAATTCATATAAACACCATCTTAACCATAATCGTTCCTCTATGACAGTGTCAGTGTTTAAAATAATGTTTTTTTGCTGTCACTCACGACACTATGAATTATTACTGAGTTGATTTGGCTTCATAGTCTCTCTACAGCTCGAACGATAAGTTGGTACTCCCAAGACACTGAAAACGAGCTGACTGCATGTTAATGTTTTCAATCGTGCTCAAACTATTTTAAAGTTCTACTGAACCTTTTGTAAACTGGAAAGATTATTGTTGTTTAACAACATTTTATATATTCACATGTATGTAACATGAAAGTCTTTATAAAAGAATATTCTGTTTGAACAATAATTCAAAAAAAAAAAAAATTTTTTTTTGTGAATACGTTCTTCATTACTCGAGCATGCAAAATCAATTTTATATTCATCATAAATATTTAAATTTTTATGAATTTACACACGACCTATTCGTTAGATTTATATTTACACCCAACTCTTTTTTTTACACGGTTTCTTTTTACACGGATTTCAAGTTACACGGTTGAAAAAAAAATTTTATGTAAAAAATTTTTAAACTAGTACGGTTTCAAAATCACTGTCTTGTATATAACGAACTTAAAAAACCAAAAGTTCAACTTTCTATAAAAGATTTTTTAATAAAAAAGTCAACGGCGCAAGACCTTTCGGAAAGCAGTTCAAAACTCTATTACCGGACGAAAGTCACCATTGTATAATTTGATGGATATCTCCATTGATGATACCGACTTTAGTCCAATTCGTCGCAAACAATTGCGCTTGTTATCAAGTAGCGACGAATAATTATGTAGCTATATAAATATTTTTTCTTTATTTCTATTCTAATTTTTCTGTTCTTAATTCTGGATTAATAGATTTCTTTTCTTTTTTGCTTGCTCTATCAATTTTTCACCTGTATGAATTATGTATTTTAAGTTTTAATCCTCAATAAAATGCCATATGAACATACAGTTTGTATGCATTTCTAAAATTTTATAGTTTTCAAAATTTTTTACACGGTTTTTCGAAGTAAATATAGTTCTTCATTTCATCTTACACGGTTTTCAGATAACATGGAACGTATCTCCCATATTACTATAGGAAACACCTTTTTTTTTACCCGGATTTCTGAGGAACGTATCTACCGTGTAAAAAAGGAGTTGGGGTGTATTGTAAACTTATTACAGAATGCTAGCTGAGTGTCTAGCAATGCATGTTCTGAAACTCGATAAATATTTCATACGATACATGTGTATGTATCAGAGATTAGCAATGAGTATTCAAAAAGAAAAATTGAAATCATACTCATAATTTCTGATACTTATACGCATTAATACTTATTTTAATCTCATGGAACCTCTATACTCATATTCAAAGTTTGAAGTACAGTGGACGTCCAGTAGTACGAACGCTCTTTATTACGAATTTCCAATAATATGAATGGCAAAATTTTTGCATGCGAATAGGTGGGCATTTTTTCTATTCGATAGTACGAATGGTGGTTTGTTATAAGAATTTTTGTTTTATTTACGTATGAATGAAGTTTTTATTATGTTTTTACTTCATTCTTTCGCGGTCATCCACGTTTAGCGAAGTTATTGTGAAGTTTTTTTCTTTTTAAAAGTGTTTTGTGTTTTTAACTGTCAAAATGTTGCAAGTAAAACGATGTAAAAAAAGACAATTGCTTTGCAAGATAAATTAAAAATTATAGCAGACCACGAAAATGAAACATCGTTGTTTGAAATTTCAAATAAATATGGATTATCCAAATCCAATATATGTACAATTATTAAACAAAAAACGCAACTGCTGGATAATTCCATGAGTTCGTTAAAAAATCGGTATAGACTTACAAGTAAGTGGTGAAATTAAAAAAAATGGAGGATGCACGAGTGGTTTTTAGCGCATAGAAAATTCCATATCAAAGTCGGTGGAGAACAATTACAATTAAGTACAAAAAATGAATTAAAAATAATACAAATTAATTATATCTTGTTTCGATATGTATTTTTTTTATAAAAAAAATATATATATTCGTCGACGAAAATCCAAAAGTACGTATCATCAAAAAAATCAAAATCGAGTTTTTGATTGATTATGATTCGTGAGGTTATCTAACATATCTCTACCAATTTTTAGATTTTTGCGACCAAAAGTTACGTTTTTATATCAATAATTCAAAATGTTTCGACATATGAAGTACTTGTTATTTTATAACGTTTTTTGATTCTCCTGTAAAATTAGAAAAGAAGTCGCCGTAGTCTAGTAGGTAGTGTGTTGGCTTATTAGACTGAAGGCCCGAGTTCGTATCCCAGGTCAGACATCAAAACGAAAATATGAAAATATTTCTTCGGCGACTTCCTCTCAGCAGATTTCTGGCAAAAACTCTGAGAGTAAATAAAATTGCCATGAAAAGCTTCTCAAAAAATCTGTCGTTCGGAGTCGACTTTAAACTGTAGGTCCCGCCACTCATGTATAAAATAAACGCACACAACACGAGTGGTGTGAGAAGCTAGGACGTTGTATAATGGGTCAGTTCGACCTCCGGGTACTGTACTTGTCACAGTTGACAAGTACACGTCCTCTAACCTAACCTAAAATTAGAAAAAGTGATGTTACGTACTATTGGATTTTCGACGACGATATATACATACATATGTATATTAATAAAATCTAAATATTTTATGTGAATTATTTGAATTGGAACATAAAAATGCGTTGTTCAATAATACGAATTTTTCGGTACTACGAAAGGGCCTGACAATATATAATTCGTACTAGCGAACATCCACTGTACTCATCATATTCATACTTAACAACACGTATGATGTTGCTGTTGATTTCGACTCTCCATAATTCAACATATACACACGAATCACAAAATAAGGACGAACACTAAAATACTTACAAGAAGGTTGTGTGTTTTAGCTCTGCTTGCTGCTCTGTCTTTTTTGCTTATGTGTCTTTTTGATGTCAACGTTGCACGCATACTTATTGCAAACTGTACTTATATATCAATGTTGTAGTGAGTATGAAGGAATCAGAGTACATACAGTTAATCACATAAGTAAGTATACAGACCTATTGCAAATGTTCTTTTTTCAAAAAATACAACAAAAAATTTTTGAAAAAAAAAGAGATTGCATATTTTATTTCATGTATGTTTGTACTTAAAAAAAAACTTAAAAATTAATTACAAAAAATAAAGATTATAAAAATATTCTCATTTAATTAAAATTACTGATAAATTCATATCACAAAGTATATAGGAACATATCCTGAATCCAATTAACATGTCAGGTACAGTAAAACACGGTGGTGGGTCTGTAATGGTCTGGGGATGCATGTCAGCATATGGAGTGGAAAATTTGGTGTTTATCGATGGAATAATGGACCGGCACAAATATTTGGATATTTTAAAAGACAATTTGGAAGACAGTGCTAAGAAAATGGTACTTGAAGGGTCATAATTCTTCCAACAAGATAATGACCCAAAACATACAGCGCTAATTGTAAGGGATTGGTTTCAAAATAATGTCCAAAATCAACTCAAAACACCACCCCAATCACCGGACTTGAACCCGATAGAACACCTTTGGGAGCATTTGGACCGTCAAGTTCGAAAACACGAAGTAACAATAAAGGAAACTCTTAAAAATGTCCTGCGGGAAGAATGGGACAAAATTGACCAAAATGTGAGTCAAAACTTGGTGAAATCGATGCCAGCGAGAATGTGTGGAGTAATAAAAGCAAAGGGTTACCCAACGAAATATTAATAAGTTAACGTTTATATTAAATGAAACTTCCAACATGTTCCTATATACTTTGTATACTTACTTTTGTGATATGAATTTATCAGTAATTTTAATTAAATGAGAATATTTTTATAATCTTTATTTTTTGTAATTAATTTTTAAGTTTTTTTTTTAAGTACAAATATACATGAAATAAAATATGCAATCTCATTTTTTTTCAAAAATTTTTTGTCGTATTTTTTTAAAAAAGAACATTTGCAATAGGTCTGTATACTTATTTATGTGATTAACTGTAGTTAAATTTCAATATTGTTGACTCACTTATATTCAAAATTTCATGAGTGCTTATGAGTAGCGAAAAAACGATTCATTGCTTATCTCTTGTATGTATGTATGGTATGTAATGACCTACTTTACAAATGTATAAAACACAATACAATTAAAATACAATACAAATCTTAGCTTAAAAAAAAAAGAAATTCTTAAGTACATACAATACGATCATTTAGGTTTTTTGTTTTTTTAATTTTACTTGGTTTTGTTTATTTTTAATTGTTAATTAATTTTATTTTCTATACAACAACTAATTTAAAATCAGTCAGTTTTATATGTTTAAAAAAAAAAAAATTAAAATAAAAATAAAAAATAAAACAATTAAAACAAATTATAAGAGTGTTGAAAACAAAATGTATGGATGCTGACAGCCATCATTCAAATAAATTCTTTAAAACCAATTAAATTAATAATAATAATAATGTATTTTATAAAAAATAACACTTATATATGTAAATATACATAAAAAAAAAATAAACAATTAAAATTACAAAATAAAAAATAGAAAAAAAAAATTAATTAAATTAAACGTAACAATTTCTTGTAATAAAATTAAACTAAAGAAAGTAAGAAAATATAAAAATAAACTAAAAAACGTCGCTTTACAGCAAGAAAATTTATACAAATTAAGAAAAATTACAAGTAAATACAATATGAACGCATATTACTTAGGGGGGGGGGGTATATTCTTTTTCACTTCCTCCTCCTCTTTATATATATAAAATGTATGCTTTAAGTAACATAGAGATTATTAGACTAATTTTTATGTTTTAATATTTATTTTATAATTTTGTTTTTGTTTTTGTTAAATGTTAAAATTACTTCTAGCTGTAGAAGTATTTATCTGGTATTTTTTTCTTCTCCATTTTTTGTTTGTTTTATTTTTTAGTTAATAAATTAATATATAATGCTTAATAATTAAGAATTATTCAAATTATTATTACCTTTGTTGTTGTTGTTTTTGTGTTTTTTTTTTTGGACAGGGTTCGCTTTTCGCCTTTTTCGCTAAGTTTTGTTGTCTGCAATTTAAATTTATATTTGGTAGAGCTTAAATATTAATTGATAATCTAGAAACTAATTTAATTTAGTTTAAATTTAAATTTAAAAATTAATTAAAATATATCATTTAATTGTAATTAATTTAATATTAAGTTTAAATTTAAATTTTATTTCTTTTTGGCCGCTTTTTTCTCCGCCTTGCGTATGGCCTTTTCACGTTCACGCCGTTCACGTTCCTGATCTTTTCGTTCCTTTTCAATGCTGGCCTTGAGATCTTTAAGTCGTCGTTTCAAACGATGCTTATCGTCGCCGGTAACGCCCAGCGTTTTTAAATCTTTCGAATCTAAAGATAACAAAGCGCCACCTTCAACATTGTGCTCTTTAAAAACGGGTATATAACGCTCCATTTCAATGCCCAAAAGCCAATGACCCACCTAGAAATGTTGATAATAATTTCAATTAAAATTTTTTAAATTTACAATAATATAATCAATTTGGTAATTAAATAAGTATGTACGTAGAATAACACATATCAGAACAAATCACTTAAGCAGTCAATAAATTAAAGAAAACGAATATACAAGGTGAAGGCCAACGATGTCTCTTATGGTGTTTTCTTTTCTACCAAAAAATGTGCATTTTATTAACGCAAAATGCAATTTTGTGTTTGTTTCTTAAAAATGTTTCGCCCTCTAAAAGGGTGGTATGTTTTATTCTAAATAATTCGCACTTGCCAATGGTGGAGGGTATTGCATTTTTGTGCCCTGTATAAATCGAGAGTGCTGATAATGCCCTGTAAAGCAGATGACTTTTGTTTATTTATAGAGCTGCCAGATGAAATTTAAAAAAAGCCGCATGGTACCTTTATCCAATTTTGAAGTTAATTTTTTCATTGTCTTGTGGAGTAATCTTAAGGAAATATTACATTATTAAAGATATATGGTCAGTAATTTAAAAAAATTGCATTCAGTGTTAGAACAGTGTTAAACATTTTTTTTGGTTATAAAAAACAGCGCTCAAAAAATGAAGTCGAAAATTTTTCTATCTGGCAAACACCTTTCTCATATTTACATATTTTATTGAAAACAAAAAATACAACATATTTTTAAATCTAAAACCTTAACGTTAATACATGTAAAACATTTAATACGTCCAAAACACTTTTTTAAATTAATTTTAAATATTATTTACATTGAACTGCTTTTGAACAAATTGCCATTTCCTCATTAATTTTTTTAATAAGTGGTAAACACAGGGCATACCCTTTTTTAATATTTGTGTTATGTTCTTCTCAAATAAAAAATTACATTATAACAGGGTTGGTCAGCAATTTTTTTAATGCACCTTGTAAGAGGGTGACATTTTCTTTGTAGAAAAGAAAACACCATTAGTTTGGTGAGGATTACGACCTTTATGCACTTTAAGTTACAGAATGTTGTTAAAAATATTTTTGTGCTGATCCTTATCATTTCGACAAGAAAAAATTGGCCCAATAAATGTAATAGTTAAAGGATGACTGTAGCGTGTTTCAGGCAGAGATTTTCGCTATCTTGAAGGCCATTGAGGCCTTAGTTGGTGGACCCGCTTCGGATTCGGAATCTTACATGATTTTCGTTGACAGTCAGGCTGCCCTAAGGACCATTGCGTCGGTCTGGTACAATTCACGGCTCGTTCGCGAGTGCAAAGAGTCGTTAAGGACTTTTGGATCAGACCGAATCCGTCTATGCTGGGTTCCGGGTCATAGCGGAATACTCGGTAATGAGTCTGCGGATGTTCTCGCTGGTTAGGTTTACTTTCTGAGGGCGATTTAATCGTTTGTCCTGATCCCCAATCTCCCACCTCTACGGCCTCATCAGTGGATGGGTTAGTGGGGGGGGGGGGGGAGAAGAGCAAAGGCGTTGGGGGAAAGGATCGGGTTGTTATGTTTCTAGGTGTCATGGCCTGCTATAGACAGTGTAAGAACAGGTTGGCTGCTGGGCTTGGATAAGGCCAGTTTAAGTTTAGTTATTGGGTTTATCACGGGGCACTGCGAGATTAGATTGCTGACAGGGATCTGGAACAGATCCCAGCCGCAGTATTACAGGGTATATTGTGATAAGGAGGAGTTGGAGACTAATGAACGCCTCCTCTGTAACTGTCCAGCCCTTAGTAGGTTGAGGTTGAAAACCCTTGGTCAGGACTTCTTTGAGGGTTTGAATTCTGTGTCGAGAGCCGACACCAGGCTCTCCTTAGATTCATAATTAGCTTGAGATGGTTGAGAAGTGCTAGGGCTTCATTAGTGTAGTCGCGCTCTCTCTTGTGTGTTTGTTAGTCTGTGTAATTCCTCCGCTTTCTTATTCTCTCTTTTCTACTTCCTCTCCTTTTTTCATATCCCCTCTATTATCCTCTCATCTTAACGACGTTTGTACAATGGGTCAACTGGACCTCCGGGTACTGTACTTGTCTCCTTTAACAAGTACACGTCCTCTAATCTAAACCTAAAGTAATAGTACTGTCATAATGGCAATTCGTTACTATAAAAACTATACACCTTTGACCTGTGCGGAATCATTCTAACTATGCAAAGACGATATTCAATTTCAATCAATTTAAAATGCGTTTTAAAATATCAATCGAATGGATGGATTCTATTTGTTTTGAGTGTAATGCAATTCTGCAGTAATAAACCTATGCTTGCGAAAATCCGACAGCAATTTAAATGGTAAACCTTTTAGAACAATTCCCCAGGCTACACCATTATATTGACAGTACTTGGTGACAAAAATTTCGCTTCAGCAAAAGCTTGTGTAAATAATTTATCTTATACAGTCTAAACATTTCTTCTAAATCTCTAAAGCTAATAATATTTTAAAAAACCTAATGCAGATTTCCTTCAATTCATTTTAATTAACAAAAAACCGTTGGAAAAATTTCAATGCAGAAGAAATTTTGGGAATTTTTCGATGGAGGATATGCTGAAAGACATTGACATGTTTAAACTGGTCACCAAAAATATATAATGATAGCCATAAACAGTAGCAATTTACGGTAGAATAATTTAAATCAAAATATCTGTTATTAGAGATCCTACAATCGATGACAAACTTCTTTTCTATATAAAGCTAAGCATGATCAAAGGTAATGACAATTTAAACATACTGTTACGAAAAAGGAAAAAATCTAGATACTGGTGTTTTGCTTTTACATCGCTTACCATTAAAATTATAAACAAAAGCTACAAAAACAAAACAATGCAAGTAAACAAACTTGTTTACAAATTATCGTACTGCTTAATATAACAGCAAACAGCAGCATAAAAAAAGTGGTAAACTAGTAAACAAAAATACAACAACAAGCACCAGCATACAAAAAAAGGTAAACAAGTAAACAAAAATATACCAACAACACTACAATCGTAAACGTAAACAACGATTATAGAGATTTCGAGAAAGCGAAGTCATGAACATTCGCCTTCAAGAACATTCATCAGACTGTTTACCCTGCCATATAAAAGGCAAGGCAAACCAGACGAATTAGTCAGTCTTATGTGAAGACGCGGTGTGTTTGAAGAGAGATTAGTCGAACAATTGTCTACTAATTGTTATTGTTTATGCAAAAAGTGTAAACAGAAGAATAACAAACAAAGCAATTGTTGTTGTTTACTACAAGTTGTGAACAGTGGCACACAGTATTAAGCGAATCCTAATATATATTATAAATCTTTCTGTAAGTCTGTTTGTTTGTTTGTTTTTTGGTTTGTTTGTTAGCCAATCACGCCTGAACGCCTGGACCGATTTTCTTGAAATTTGGGATATAGATCGAGCCATTGTCGGTGCAGGTTATAGGCTATAAATTTTTTCAAAATTTTGACCAAAAGGGGAAAAAAATGGGACAAAGGGAGAAAAAATGGGCAAAAATTAGTACTTTTATGCATAAATGCTGTATTTTATCTGTTTTATAGGTCATTTTTTACGATTTAGCTTGCTTAAGTTTCCCAAATAGCTATTGGAGGTGTTCCATTTCTAAAGTTGAACCAAAAGGGGTCCAAAAAAGGGGAAGGGGCCAAAAACGGGCAAATTGAGTGCATAGCCAATCACGCCTGGACCGATTTTCTTGAAATTTGAGATATTGATCGAGCTTTTGTCGGTGCAGGTTATAGGCAATAAATCTTTTCAAAATTTTGACCCAAAGGGGAAAAAAATGGGACAAAGGGAGAAAAAATAATCAAAAATTAGTACTTTATGCATAAATGCTGTATTTTATCTGTTTTAAAGGTATTTTTTTATGATTTAGCTTGGTTAAGTTTCCCAAATAGCTATTGGAGGTGTTCCGTTTCAAAAGTTGAACCAAAAGGGGGAAAGGGGCGAAAAACGGGCAAATTGAGTGCATTTATATTTAGGACTTAGAGTATTCAAAAAACTGGGTTGTTTGTTAAACAGGTTTCCGAATAATTTGAAAAATTGCATTTTTAAGAAACCGGTTTCGAAACAGATAAACCGGTTTTTTATTTATTATTATTTTTAATGCAAAAATTACCCAATAATAATTTTTTTTAATTTTTTAAACTAATCCAAACTACATAACCCGCGCAACGCCGGGTACAATCTGCTAGTAATAAATAATTTTAATTAAAACTAAACACAGATTTATTTTTATTTTATTTGCAATCTACGAGCTCATATTTTAAATGTTTTTAAAAGGTAAAAATGTAACAATACTAATAATAACAAATACAAGGCAAAAATGTAATTCAGTTTACTCACCTGCTCTTTGGTCCACTCGTGTACAGGTCCACCTTTATAATTATAAGCAGCTGCTTTGCGTTCCGAAAAACTTGAACTTGAGCCGGATAAATCTAAGCCTCTGCTAGGTGAATAGCCCGGCGATGAGCAGCCCGATGACATGCTGGTGGGCGAGGGAGGACCATTACTGTGTGTCGAAGTTTGCTGTTGCCATGGTACTGTACCAGGCGGAGATAAAGATTGAGGAATAACTTGTTTAACTTTTTTGTTTATGCGACAATAATTGAAATTAATTTTTTTTTTTGTAAGCAGATCATATTAGTTTTTTTTTAGAATACAGTTTTACCACCCCGGTATAATGAAAGGCAAGCATGTTAATATTGTTTATGGGAAAAGTTGAATTATAAAAGAAAAAAAAATCATTTCAAGTAATGTAAGAGAGAAAAAAAAAAGAGAAAGAGACCAAGAAGTGTAGAGAAAGAAAGAAAAAATAATGTATTTTGTTAGAAAAATATGTTTACAAATTACTCACACCATTTTTTTTTTTTTTTTTTTTTTGCTAAATACTTAAGTACGTTAAGTTAAGTTTAGTAATATAATATATGCATGTATACATTAGTTATGTATATAATATAATATAATTATATATGATTAAATTAAATAACATTAATTGAAAATAATAATAACAATCACCATTATTCTGGTTGTCGTCGTCGTCGTCGTCGTCGCCGTCGTCGTCGTTACCAAAAATGATGACGATAAAATCAGAGTCGACACAACACAATATCGACGGCGTATTGACTCACAGAATACCAAATGTGTGTCCGACAGTCATCTATAACTGTCAATAACGACCAACAGAATACCAATTTTAAACTGTCGACGCAAGACGACGTCGACGACGACAACCAGAATAAGGGTGAATAATAATGATAATAATAAGAAAAACATAATTTGAAATTGAATTATTTTCAAATTATGTTTTCCTTTTTTGTTTGCTAAACATTTTGTTCTTATATGGTTAAAGGAGCAGGCAATAATAATAATAATAATCATATAACAAATTACAACAACACCAATAAAATTTTGTTTAAAATTATAAAATCAATGAAAAGTTAGGTTAAAAATGAAAATAAAAAACATGAATAACTCTTTTGTTTAGAAATATTTAAATATTGGTTAGTTTGATAAAATTTCATTCTTTTTTTTTTTTTTTTTTGGAGGTGATTTCATTTTTATAAAGGGGAATTTGTTGTTGTGATTTTTTTTTTCTTTTTTTGTTTTGTTTTTTTATAAATTTAATTATTTATAGTGATTTTTGTATAGGAATTATTTAATTAGTGATTTGTGTCACCTTTTGGTTGAGCCTCATTAACTGCTTGTCGTATTTCATTAATTAAAGTTTTACAATTAATAGCTGCCGCTGATTGTGATTTATTTATTTCAGTATAATCATCGCTGGAATGTCGTGATGAACCATCACCCAGACGTCTATAATTTACAAAAAATTCAATTATTATTAAATAAATAAATAAATTAATGTATGTATGTAAGGATAAATTCGAATTTAAAAACCAAAGACGCAAACCCATACTTTTAGCAATGCCATTTCTTGTCTCTAACAGGGTAAACTTTAACTATTAACAGAGCACTGTTAACTGTTTAACAGTGGCAATAAGTAGATTAGTGGCTTCTACTTTGCAATTATTGCAGCCTATTGGCATAAAATATAATTCTCTAAATTATTTTAGCTATCCCACTACCACGGTTCGAAAAAGTACCCTCTGGACTACCATTTGCATATAGTCTGTATGGTGTACTATTTCTTATACATATGTTCCCAAATAGCCACTGATCCTCTAGAGAATTTTCATATATTTTTGGCCAAAAATCGATTTTTTTTTAAAGTCAAAATCTCAACTCACAAAATTATTCCAGCTATCCCTCTACCACGGTTACAAAGAAGGCCCTCCGGAAGGCCCTCCGGCATATAGTGTATATGATGTACTATTTCTTATATGTTCCCAAATGGCCACTGATCTTGAGAGAGAAGAAAAGAGAACTTTCAATCAAAAAATTTATGTTTTCATACACAATTTTCTCAATACCATATCACTTTACATGTAACTATATTGCAGATTATATTAAGAGGCCTTTGAACCTTTCTTTACATATAAAGGGTGTTTTTTATAGAGGTATAGAACTTTAAATTGGCATTACTTTTCAAGATGGCGACCGATTTAACAGCTGTCAAGTGATTTATTCTCAGTTTGGTTTGGCAATTCATCATGAATAGACTCACGCCTGAACAACGCTTGCAAATAGTGCAATTTTATTTCGAAAATAATGGTTCTCTGCGGAAAACGTATCGCGCACTACGTCCGTTTTTTCGTCGACAATATCGTCCATCAGAGCAGTTAACTCGATTAACCATGGAACGTTTTCGCAACACGTTTACTCTTATTGATAACTCGCATCCCCAGAAACGCCGTACGGTGCGTACAGAAGAAGCTATTGCTGCTGTAGAGCGTAGCATTGAGGAAGACCCGAATGAGTCTATCCGCCATCGAGCACAGGAATTGGATCTGTGTCCATCCACTTTATGGTAGATTTTGCGGAAGGATCTTGGTTTGCGTGCTTACAAAATCCAACTCGTGCAAGAATTGAAGCCAAACGATCATCAAGTAAGGCGTAGATTCGTCGAATGGGCCCAAAACGAGATTACCGTTGTTCCCGATTTTAATAAGCGAATTTTGTTTAGTGATGAAGCGCACTTCTGGTTGAATGGCTACGTCAACAAACAAAACTGCCACATTTGGAGTGAAGGTAATACTCAAGTGTATGTGGAAACACCGTTACATCCAGAAAAACTGACTGTTTGGTGCGCTTTATGGGCTGGTGGAATCTTTGGTCCGTACTTTTTCAAAAACGATGGTGGCCAGAACTTTACAGTCAATGGTGATCGGTATAGAGCCATGATTACTAACTTTTTCATTCCTGAATTGAATACCCATGATGTCCAGGAGATGTGGTTTCAATAAGACGGCGCAACATGTCACACAGCTCGTGCGACAATAGATTTATTGAAAGACACGTTTGGTGACCGCCTAATTTCACGTTTTGGACCTGTGAATTGGCCTCCAAGATCTTGTGATTTAACACCGCTAGACTATTTTCTGTAGGGCTATGTAAAGTCATTGGTCTATGCGGTAAAGCCACAAACGCTTGACCATTTGGAAGACAACATTCGCCGTGTTATTGCCGATATATGGCCACAAATGTTGAGAAAAGTCATCGAAAATTGGACGTCCAGATTGGACTACATCCGCGCCAGCCGTGGCGGTCATATGCCAGAAATCATATTTAAAATGTAATGCCACAAGATTATCTTTCGGATAAATAAAATTCATGTCAATCGAATAATCCATCGTTGTTTTATTGCAACTTAAAGTTCTATATACCTCTATAAAAAACACCCTATAGTATGGTACTCATAGACCAAGAGTATTTACCAAAATTAGCTCCTAAACAAGTGGGCTTGTTCAGATGGATACTGTTGAATTTCTAACAGTGCTCTGTTAAGGGCAAATTTTGTTCTGTTAAAAGTAAATTTTGCTCTGTTAACGCCAAATGTGACGCTGCTAAAATTTATGAATAGCGTCTTGGATTTTCAAATTCGAATTTATCTCCACACACACATAATAAATGATATATTCGAATAGAATGTATTGGTATTTATACTCACCTTTCTCTCTCCGTTAATGCTTGATTTAATTGTTCGGTAAATGATGTGGGTGGCAATTTGCCACTTATGATTGCACCCGTTGGACCGACACGTCGCCGACTTGGATACATCCAGTTTTCTGAGGATTGTTCGTTTTCCGATAGCTTATCGTTTGATCCTAAAATGGAATCATATGAACTATTGAGATCACGGCTGCTAGTACCGAATGTTGTCATGCCGCCACGATGAAAATCATTGGGACTAGACGACGACGTTTCTAGGGCACCGCCGGGTGAGCCCAGAGAATTCTTAAAGAGCGCCGGCAAACCGGTATGTGAAGCAGATGATGTCTTATGATCCTTATGAACTTGAGCATACAATTGATTAATTTGCTGTTCTCTAGAATTAACTGATGACGATGCAGATGCAGATGCAGCTGATGATGATGTGGAATTAAGTAAAATGGCAGTGGTTGTACCAGCAATAATACTATTACTAGCGCTATTGCTAATGCCACCACCTACTCCACCAATACCACTAACACTACCATTACCACTGTTACTACTACAATTACTATTATTGTTATTACTTAAGAGATTATTAGTACTATTGTGATGGCCATTACTAATGATATTATGTTGTTGCTGTTGTTGATGAAGTTGTTGTTGTTGTTGTTGTAATTGATGTAAACCATTTAAAATATTCAAATCATGTGTTGATGTGGAATTATTATGATTATGATGACTGTTAATCATTAAGCCGGCCACCATAGCATTAGCAGTAGCATTTGTGTTTTCATCGTCCTCATCGCTATTGTCGAGATTACAGTCGGAGGAGCTACTGTTGCTTAAAGTGCGTTTTGTTAAGTTATTAGTGCTATTTGCCGACGCTATGGTTACAGCTGTTGTGGCATTCGAGGCACTCGAACTGGTATTGGAATTATTAACCGATGGCAATTGACGATTTGCTAAACCACCACGGGAAGCTACATAGGTTTTAGTATCATTGTAACGGTATTATTATGATGATAAGTGTAAATAGAGTTTTTAATTGTTTCAAGCGGCAACAGCATCATTATGATGATTTTTAGGTTATATGATGTAAAGATAATAAAGAAGCGTGGCAAGTATTTTCAAATGATGTTATTATGATGATTGTTTTGTTTGAAAATTTGTTTTTCGTTTATAGTTTATTTTATTGTTTTTTGTTTTTGTTTTTAGCAATTTTTACAATTACAAAATATGATTTTTTGATTTTTTTTTTTTGTTTTATACGGACAGCACACAATTTTAGACATTCGCACAACATTTATTTTTAATAGACAACAGCAGCCCAAAAATATGTTTTTTTTTTTATTTATTTATTGTATGTATATCAAATAGAAATAGTCGGTTTTTTTTGAAAAATTAATTTTTACATAAAAAAAAAAAAGAAAAAATAAAACAAAAAAAATTACTTTTTCTTAAATGTTTTCATAGAGTTTATGAGAATTTACGGAAAACACAAATTAAACGAATGAAAGGAATTAATTATCTTTTTTTTTTTTGTTTAATAAAAATCATTTAAAAAACGAAGAGAAGAAATTATAAAAGGATTTGTGTAGAGATAGCTTTATAAAGAGAGGATTATAAAGATAAAATTACAAAGCTGTGCTTAGAGACATGAAGAAGGGGTGCTTAGGAAATGAACACAGAATAAAACGGGTGCACAAGTTTTCAAAATACATGGGAAAAAAAACTGTGAGAGAAAAAACATAAATAACTGTTATACGAAAAGAAATGTCACAAGACATCAGTTATTTTAATTTTTCCAACAGTTAAGTAACAATAAAAACAAAATTGAAAATGCAAAGCAATTGGTTTTTTTTTTTTTTTTTTTTTTTTTTCTTAAAGAAAGAAACAAATTGTTTGGAATTGTCTAAAGAAAAAAAAAAAAAAAAAAAAAAAAAACATTAACACAATACATACCCAAATCAATTTTTGTTTTATTCGCCGAATTATCCAGTAATTCATGTTGTGGCACTGCAGCATCCAGTTCATCTTTAACTGGATTCTTACGTTCCACTGTTGCAGTCTTGACACCATCACCATCCGGTGATAAATCCGATATTTCAGTATCTGATAATTCAGTTTCTAATTTCTGGAATAATGGCTTTGGCGGTGCCTTACGCATCATTTGTGGTGTTAATTTCAGGGTGGCACTGTCGTATGGCAAACCCACAGGGAAACCGCCTTTACGTTGTGCCTCTTGCAGTTCATGTTCCAAAATTATGACACGATCTTTAAGTTTCTTCACCAAAGCATTGTATTCGGTGTCTTTTTCCTGTAACAGCTGCTGATAGAATTCTTCACGATGGCACATATCCACTTCACGTTGTTGATATTCGCGCACTAAACGCTTTGCCTTATTGTATTTCTTATCCAATGCCATATATTGTGCTTGGGATTGTTGTAACATGTTTTGTAAATTAGCAGCCTCCTTTTTAATATTCACCAGTTCACGTTCGCTTTGACGCAAACGTTCGCTGAGTAGTTCATTTTCGTTGCCGGTTGTTTCAAGTTTGACGAGCTGTGGGGGGGGGGCAGTAGTGGTGATAAGTGATAATACAAATAAATTTCGTAAAAGAAAATACCGAATGAAAGCAAAATGAACAAAAATTAAATAAAATATAAGAACGCACCTTTCTTTTAAGGGTATCTATTAAGTCGTCTTTTAAAAGGCAACTCATTTCGCTCTAAAATAAAAATTTAAAAAATAAAAATTAAAACAAAATTAAAAATCATGCAGAAAATCAAAAAAATAAAAGAAAACTATAAAGAAATTGGTAAAGGAATTCTTATGGACTTAATTTAGCAGTTTAATACATATAATTCCCCAAAGAATTTAAAAGTTATCTACGATAACATCTCGAATTTAACCGTAGATCGAGTTTTGTATCAAAAATGATACATTTCAATTTTTGAGACTATATAACTTTAATTCAGAAAAAGTTAGTTACCTGATATTTTTTTAATTCGTTAGTATTGTTATCGTCATTATTTTAAACCAAATAAAAAATGAATATATCAAACAGGGTTGAAAAAAATCGAAAACTTCATAATTCTGTCTTTGTATCATTTTTGATACATACGGCTTTCCTAGCGATTCTTTGGTGTTGTTAGGTAATTTTTATAGGTTTTCAAAGATGAAGTTTTTTCGTAAATAATACTGTTACGCAGATCGAAACGACCTAATATCGTTTAACATTAACGATAAACAAAAGCTACAAATACAAAGACCATGAGGCAATGCGTACACAATACACACGACACAAACACACTAACGCGTAAATCGAACCATTTATAAGTAAACCAACAATATCAGTATGAGTATGAGAGAGATGGATAACGCAAACGCAACATAAGCGAACGCAACAAGAGGCAATGTGTATACAATACACAAACACACTCTAACGAATACATCGAACATCTTCCAATTAAACCAACAACAAGCATGAGAGCAAAAGGGATGGAAAAATAAGCAAGCGCAACAACAAGCAATACAGTCAGCATAGAAATTACGAGAATGCGAGACCGCGAACGTTCTTCTTCAAGAACGTTCGATGTACTGTTCATGTTGGACTATAAAAGGGCAAGCCAAAGCAGACGAGTGAGTCAGTTGTAATTGAGTCAGTCTTGAGTGAAGTTGCGTGTGAACAATAATCAGTCGTGTTTGAAGATATCGGTTGCGAGCAAATAGTTGTGTGTGAATAATAGTGAACAAGCAATAAATTGTAGTAATTATTGCTGTATCGGTTAAGGTGAACAGTGGCACATAAAAGTAGTGTGATAAATAGAGTTTAATTGAAATAAAACACATATTTGTTTTTACTTTGGTTTGCAATTAACGAACTCATATTTAAACGTTTTTAAAAAGGTAAAAACGTAACAATACATTATTTATGGTATTTGAGAAGGAATTGCAAGTTAAGTGTTGGCGGAAAGTGAAAAGGTTGAATTTACTGTTCATGATATATTCTTGATATTGACAGCAGTAGTCGTAGTCAAGTATGTAGCGTGTTAGCTTATTAGATTGTACAATGGGTCAATTTCGACCTCCGGGTATTGTACTTGTCTTAACGGACAAGTACACGTCCTCTAACCTAGCTTATTAGATGTCAGACCAAGGTTCAAACCTCAGGTCAGTTATTTCCAATTTACAACGAAAAGTTGTAATGACCGATTCTATATGTATATAGGTAATATTCCTGCTGCTGAAGACTCTGAAGAAGAAGAAAACAGAAACTCGTCTTATGAACTGATGAAAGTATTGGCAGCAACAAACAGTACAATTGGATATTTATCGCCAAATATAGTACTAATTTAGTAGTTTGGGAAGAAAAAATACTCTCGAATAAAAAATACTTCTCGATTATTTCGGTCAACTACGTACGTATGAGATAGCAGAATCATTCGCTTTGATAATGTGCTACTCGGAAATTATGATAAATTTACACCTATTGCGCCTTATCGAAAAATGAGCTGAAAGTCTTTCAGCATTTAATAATCCCAACAATATTGTCGCTCTAGATTAGTAACTAAATGAATTTTATTATTTATCCCGTATCCGGGAAACCAGAGAGGAATCAAAGAGAGAGCATTTTTATTGACATAATCAATGTTCTATTGCAACGGGAAACTTCTTTACCTCACATGACGTTGAAAACAAATTTTTCTAACGAAATATAACAATAGTTTGTACAATCAGGCTTCAGTCATTACTCAATTGAGAGCGTTACTGATGCGAGTGACAATAAGTTGTCCCATCTAAACAATTGGAAACTTATAAATCGCCGCAAAGCAAGGGTGCTAGATGCCAAATTATTGCCATTTAGATAAAAATAAAACCAAGCTGACATGAAGTGTTTGATTTTTACGTAAAAAACCATACTGCAAAGTTCATCATGTCAAAAATTTTGACGTAAATTTCATAAAAGTGATAATGAAATATAATAATATAAAATAGTTTTATTAAAATGAATTAAAATAAATCATAATATTAAAATTTTTTTAACAAAATCTATCAATAGTCATAAAAATACTATATACCACAAGTATGTATCAAAAGTGATACATAAACTAGAATTATGAAGTTTTTTTAAGGCTCGATCTACGGTTAAATATTGTATAGAGGCCAGCACTCGAATTGTTGTCTTTAAAATATCCCATCATTTTACAATTTATTATAATACAAACACCTAGAATTGTTCAAGTGTTTTAGAATCATTTTGCTTCCAACTAAGCGATCAATCAATCAATAGTTTAAGACATTGAAAAGATTTTTTGCAAGAATTTTCTTGAAGTTTTTTAAAATTATAGTTCCACGATTTTAAAGTTTCTACTCTTCAGGCAGAAGTGTCGGGAATTCAGGCTGCGGTGAAAATTATTGTGAACAAAAATGTTCACAGGCGAAAAATCACCATACTTTCCGATAGCCAAGCGGCCATCAAAGCATTGGATTCTAGTGTTATAAACTCCAAGACGGTGTACGACTGTCGCAGATGTCTCAATGAGATGGCGAACCGATATGAGGTTTGTATTACATGGGCACCGGGACATAGAAACATTCCCGGCAACTGTAGAGCGGATGATTTGGCCAGAAATGGCACGACCATCGAACTCTCTGATGAATTCTCTACATTGGGGATCCCTTTGGGTACCTGCAGGCTTATAATTGACAATGCAATCGTGGACCTTGTCAACAGTAGGTGGGCAGCTTCGGATAAGAGCAGAATGGCGCCGTGGTCTAGTAGGTAGTGTGTTGGCTTATTAGACTGAAGGCCCGAGTTCGAATCCCCGGTCAGACATCAAAACGAAAATATTTCTTCGGCAACTTCCTCTCAGCAGATTTCTGGCAAAAACTCTGAGAGTAAATAAACCTGCCATGAAAAGCTTCTCAATAAAATTTGTCATTCGGAGTCGACTTTAAACTGTAGGTCCCGCCACTCATGTATAAAATTAACACACACAACATGAGTAGTGTGGGGAGCTAGGACTGAAGGGTGCGGGCTTCTTGGGGACGATTGCTGTAGACTGCCTAATGGTGAAGGTATAGCACTGGCCATTTTATAGTCACCTAGCAGCAACTCGTTTCCTTGCCGTTCGCATCTTGAGATGTCCACAAACACTACTCCCTCTCTTCCACCTTCCTATAACCCATTTTCCTAAAAAAAAACCTGCACAATGCACTGCATGAGTAGGGGCCATCCCCTGAGTGCTGGTTTCACCAAAAAAAAAAAAAATCTGGCCAAGGCTAGTTAGGAGGCGTACGGCGACTATGCTTAAGCTCCAAAGAAGCAGGCTCAGCGCTGTTATCGGGGTTATTACGGGGGCATTGTATTATAGGAACGCATGCGAAGCGTATTGGTCTTGGACACCTCGCGAATGATTTCTGCAAAAGCTGTGGAGATGAGGAAGAGGATGAAACTATTCTTCACCTATTGTGCACATGCCCGGCACTTGGTCAGAGGAGAAAGAGACACCTGGGTGCCTACTACATGGAGGACCTAGATGAACTGTCATGCATGGATATTGGCAGTCTGAGTCGCTTCATCGGAAGCTCGGAGTGGTTCCTGGAATAGGGAAGAATTTGAAACTGTGGTATCACAATGGGCCCGGTATGTGGCCTAAGTGTGTCGGCTCATGACTCCGTCGAGGGGACAGCCACTTCTACCTACCTACCAAAGTTTCTACTCTGAAAACCTTATGCTATTTGAATTTTAATTTAGAAAACAAACTCAATACTGTTACTAAAATGGAAAAATCTAGATACTGGTGTTTTACTTTTACATCGCTCAACATTTAAATTATAAACAAAAGCTACAAAAACAAAACAATGCAGTAAACAAATCTGTTTACAAATGATCGTACATACATAACATAATTGGTCATTACAACCCTTCAGTCAGGATTATTGACCTAGTTTCTCACACCACTTATGTTGTGTGTGTTAATTTTATACATAAGTGGCGGGACCTACAGTTTAAAGTCGACTCCGAACGACAGATTTTTTGAGAAACTTTTCATGGCAATTTTATTTCAATCTCAGAGTTTTTGCCAGAAATCTGCTGAGAGGAAATCGCCGAAGAAATACTTTTTGTATTTTGTTTTGATGTCTGGCCTGGGGCTCGAACCCTGGCTTTACGTCTAATAAGCCAACACACTACCTACTAGACTACGGCGACTTCGACAAATTATCATACTGCTTAATATAACAAACACCAGCATAAAAAAATGGTAAACAAGTAAACAAAAATACACCAACAACACTACAATAATAAATGTAAACAACGATGTTTACATTTATAAAGATTTCGAGAAGGCGAAGTCATGAACATTCATCAAACTGTTTACTTTGCCATATAAAAGGCAAAGCAAAGCAGTTGGTGAAGTTCAGGTAGTCTTGTAGGAAGACGCGGTGCGTTTGAAAAGAGTAATCGTGGTTTGAAGATCTCCGTTACAAAGATTTGTCGAACAATTGACTAGTAATTGTTATTGTTTATGCAAAGGGTATAAACAGAGGAATAACAAAGAAAAGCAATTGTTGTTGTTTACATCAAGTTGTGAACAGTGGCCCAAAGAATTAAGCGAATAATAAACAATTTTAATTAAAACTAAACACAAATTAATTTTAATTTTATTTGCAATCTACGAGCTCATATTCTAAACGTTTTTAAAAGGTAAAAAGGTAACAATTGTAAAGTAAAGTATTTTAGAATCATTTGTTTACTACTAGGCGAATAACATTTTGTATGGTGACCTGCTTCATAGAGCTTTTAGAGACAAAGTGGCCAACCAACCGTTTAATACCTTGAAACGATTTTTTGTAAAAATTTACTTGAAGTTTTTAAAATTATAATCCCACGATTTTAAAGTTTCTACTCAGAAAACCTCATGTGATTTGAACTTTAGTTTGGAAAACAAACTCAATACTTAATTAAAAACTAAAAAAAAAAAAAAAACAAATCAAAACTAAGTAAATAAAAAATTTCCAAAGGAAAAAATTCTATTGATTTACCGCTTTATGCTGCAGCACCATCACAAATTTTCAAAATCCATTTACAAAGAAGTTTTCAAGCAATAAATATAAAATGTTGTAAAATTAGAAAATATTTAAATAAAATTGGAAAAACAACAGCAAACAAATAAACATACCTCTTGTAGTAGTCTCTTAAGAGACTCTACCTCTTGTGAGTGGGTAGCTTCGACCTCCATGGGATGTTCTACTTGTACAGGACTGGTGGGTCCCTCACAAACACTGGAATTAGCCGAAACGGGTTGGGTAGAATCCTCGGAGTAGTCTAACGTACGACGTAGGTATTCCTCTTGTTGTCTATGTAAAGAAAAGTAAATTATGTACTCTGATCATTTAAATTTCTTAAATACTAACCTCTTTAATCTTTCTTCTTTTTCCTTGTCCGCCTGTAAACTTAGGCGTATGAGTTGAGCGACTTCACTATTTTCAGGATCTCTTTCACGACCAATTTGGAATTTGACTAGACCAGAGGTATTGC
The DNA here is from genome assembly GCA_927399465.1 of Sarcophaga caerulescens. Lineage (NCBI taxonomy): Eukaryota > Metazoa > Arthropoda > Insecta > Diptera > Sarcophagidae > Sarcophaga > Sarcophaga caerulescens. Next base: position 99,590,156 of record OV656867.1, on the reverse strand, counting down.
GTAATACAGATGCAGCATATGCTTGGGTAACGCCCACTAAACTCTTGCCATCGACTTCGATGATTTGATCATTAACCTGAGCAAATTTTTAAGTTTTAATTGAAGTTTCAAGTATGAACGAACACATTCAACTTCAGAAATCTTAAAACTTGAAAATTTCAACTCACCTGTATGCGACCGTCACGTGCAGCTGCACCGTTGTCCGTTATTGTCTTGACGAATATGCCCAATTTCTCTAGACCGGCATCGGCACCAACGCCCATACCAATTATACTGAGACCCAAACCTTCAGGACCTTTCATAAGTTCAACGGGGAAAACGTGCATTTTCTCAACACGTTTCTCCAGTTCATATTCCGCTGATGCGGCCACTGGGTCAACATCTTCATTGCGGCGATCATAATCGTTAACGGAGAAGGTAGAAAAGACTTGTATTGGTCCCGAACTGAAACGTACCTTTGGATTTTTCTTAACCGGTATCGGTGGATAGGACAGTTCATCATCATCAAAGTCTAAGAGACCTTTTAAAAAAGGAAAAAGAAAAATTTGTTAAAAAAAAGGAAATTAAAAATACTGCTACAAAAATGGATCTAGATACTGGTGTTGTTTTGCTTTTACATCGCTTAACATTAAAATTATAAACAAAAGCTACAAAAACGAAACAATGCAAGTAAACAAACCTGTTTACAAATTATCGTACTGCTTAATATAACAACAAACACCAGCATAAAAAATGGTAAACAAGTAAACAAAAATATACCAACAGGACTACAATAATAAATGTAAACAACGATGTTTACATTTATAGAGATTTCGAGAAAGCGAAGTCACGTACTGTTTACATAATTGGTCATTACAACCCTTCAGTCAGGATTACGACCTAGCTTCTCACACCACTTATGTTGTGTGCGTTAATTTTATACATGAGTGGCGTGACCTACAGTTTAAAGTCGACTCCGAACGACAGTTTTTTGAGAAGCTTTTCATGGCAATTTTATTTACTCTCAGAGTTTTTGCCAGAAATCTGCTGAGAGGAAGTCGCCGAAGAAATATTTTCATAATTTCGTTTTGATGTCTGACCTGGGATTCGAACTCGGGCCTTCAGTCTAATAAGCCAACACACTACCTACTAGACTACGGCGACTTAACACGTACTGTTTACCCTGCCATATAAAAGGTAAGGCAAAGCAGACGAGTGAGTTAGTGAAGATCAGTCACTCTTGTGTAGAGACGCGGTGAGTTTGAAAAGAGTTATCGTGGTTTGAAGATCTCCGTTACAAAGATCTGTCGAATAATTGTTATTGTTTATGCAAATATTATAAACAGAGGAATAACAAACAAAGCACTTGTTGTTGTTTACATCAAGTTGTGAACAGTGGCACACAGAATTGTGCGAATAATAAAGAATTTTAAACACAAATTCATTTTTATTTGCAATCTACGAGCTGATATTTTAAACGTTTTTAAAAGTTAAAAACGTAATAATACTGTTAAAAGGAGTTAGTTACTTACCAGGTACTTCCATCCAAAAGTTGCCATCTTCAAAGTAATGAACCCCAGACTCAACATAGACTTCTTTACTGCGTACCGGTGGATATTCTGGTATATAATATTGTGAATCATCTAATTCGGTGGTGGTATTTATAGACGAATGCTGTTCGTGATCGGCTAATGAATAAGTGGAATTATGTTTGCTTGATATAATACTGTCATCGATTGTTGTTGTCTGATTAAAGGTGGCATCCGATTGTGTAGATTCTACGGAAACAATAGATTCGTGCAATGATTCTGCTGCACTTGTACCAGAATTATTTGGAAAACTTGTGTTTGTTGTTGTATTAACAGTGGAATCGTGTATAAATTTACGATTTAATAACGATGTGGGTGATGACAAATCAAGTTGTTGTTGTTGTTGCTGCTGCTCGTATTTGTCAGCAGGCGTATAGTGATGTTGTTCGCTTTGTGATGTTATATATATGGTGGTACTATCGTTGGTCTCATCATAAGTTGTCTCGACTTTTGAGGCTGTGGTCACTACAACCACATCGTTGGCGGCAAGTATAGAAGAGGATGATGACGAGTTAGAAGAGGATGATGTTGTTGATTCAACGGAATGTTTATCCTTGTTGGTGGTGCTGGTAACGGTTTGGTGTTTTTGTTGCTGTTGCTGTTGGCTGTGTTGTGATGAAATTAATAAATTTTCTAAACTACGTTTGGGTGCCTCTAAAACATCACGCAACCATTCTGGTTCATCGTCATCGGTTTTTATTGTTGCAGCAGATGATGTTGCTGCTGCTACTGCTACTGCTGCTGCAGTGGTAGTATTATTTGTTTCCTGTTTATCGTCGTCTAATGCATTGCAGCCGGAATTGTTGTTGTGGGTAAACGATGTTGTTGTATTAATACATACAGAAGTGGAGCCAAAACCAACAATATCTATATCTTCAATATCGTCGTCATCCTTGTCATTATCATCGTCATCATCGTCATTGTCATCGACATCATCCTGCTCCTCATCAACTTCATTATCATCATTGTAATCATCTTTATACGATGTTGTTGCTTGGACATTAATGCTATTATTGTTGTTATTGTTGATGATATAATGCTGTTGCTGTTGTTGATGTTGTTGTTGTTGTTTTTGGTTTATTGTGGCAATATTTTCTCGTTTCTCATTGTAGATGAGTTCCTCAAAATTATTTGTGACTTTTTCCGCTGCCGTTTGTATTTCCTTTACTGACTGTTGTTGCTTGTGTATTTCAGCTGGTGGCGATGGTGTTTGTGGCGTTACTTCCTCTATGAGATTCTTAATGCTAGTGGGCGATTTTGCTGTGGCAACAACCGCAGCAACGGCAACACCAACTGTTGGTGCTGCCGATAATATTTGTTCAACTTCTTTGGCTTGTTCGTCAGATAATAGCGATTGTTGTCTATAAAAAAATTGGCAAAGAATGATAGAGAATGAAGACAAATTGTTAAAAATTCCGTTGCATCGACATCAAATAAATAAAATTTAAAATAAAAAAAAAGGGATAAAGTTGTACAAGTCTTTCTTTTTTAATTCTTTTGCTATTTCTTTCATTCTTAATATCATTTAAGTGTAGTTTAATGTTTTATTACTGATTTCCATGACCATATCAATATTTGTCGCTTTTTTGTGATGTGTAAAGCAGGTAAAGGATGATTGAATTAGTTTTAAGGTAATATACATACAGTCAGGGACATAACTATTTGTACACCATGTATTTTTCAATCATTTTAAAAGCAATATCTCCAGATGATAGTAAAAATTTAGTTCGATTGATGCCCAGAAGACTGCAGGCCGTTATTGATGCGAAAGGAGGGCCCACAAAATAGTTATTTTAAGAAAAATATAACAATTTTAAGGATATTTAAAATGTACAAATACTTTTGTCCCAATGAATTTTGTTTTTTTTTTTTTTTTGTTATTTCTTAAATAATGTGTTGAATATTACTATTATTTTTTATTATAATTAAATAAAAAAATATTTATAATTAAACTGCATTAAATTTTGTTTAATATTTAGCCTAATTTTTAAAAATATTGAAAAATACATGGTGTACAAATAGTTATGTCCCTAACTGTACATATATGAATTACATAAAGAATTTACAATAATAACACGGTGCGCGACAGTGAAAATACACCCGAGTAACTACATAGTCCACGTTGTTCAGTTAGTTGAGTAGAACTCAAAAATACATTTTTTATATTCCTCGAACCCTCCAAACTTGTTTTATTTGACAAAAACTGTTTTTTTTTTTTGACTTTACGCACAAATTTCTGGATTACTTAAACATTTCTGACCCGATTTTCAAAATTTAAATCTTGTTGGAAAGGGAGGAGATGTACCTTTAAAACGGTATACATATATCTATTATTCGACTTAATATGCTATGAGTTTTGATGAGGTAAACATGGAAAATTCGAATTTTTTTTCCATATTTTTTCAAGTTTGTCCATTCATAGTAGCAAACTTTAATAAAAAAAAATATAGGATAAGTGATAATATTCTTAAAGTCTGTTCTCTTGTGAAGAGATTGTGTCATCATTTTATAAAATTGTATAAAAATTACCGTAGTTATTATATAAATAATATAACAGTCGTGTTATATTTTTTATATATGGGCAATTTCGTATCAAGTGACCCAATTTTTAAAATCGATGTCTTCCGATTTTGATGAAAGTTTGAGCTACCACCAGAAGTTGGCCAATATTTGCGCAAAGAGAAATAATAATATTTGCAACAAACACAAATATTAGCCGACTTCTGGAAGTCGTGCAAACGTGAAATTGACACATTTTGTAATAAACAATCAAGATCCATCAAAAATTCTGAAAATTCTTGAACTAAAAGTTCATTTGATGAGCTGACATATGGGCAATTTCGTGTCAAGTGACCCAATTTTTAAAATCGATGTCTTCCGATTTGGATGAAATTTGCACCAAGGTTAGTACTATTGGATAGTAGGCCAGACACAAATTTTCAGCTCTATCAGTCAAGAACTGCCGGAGTTAGACCATTTCCTTTCTTTTAAAAAATTAAAAAAAAATTAAAAAAAAAAATTAATTTAAAAAAAAAAAGAAAAAAAATTTTTAAAAAATTAAAAAAATTATTTTTGGAAAGATTGAAGAAATAGCTATCTAATATCCTTTGGAAAATTTTTGCTAGGACCAATAGGTGGAAAGTTACACACATTTTAAAAAAAACCCTGTATGACCAAAATGTCCAACTTTGACCCCCTCTAACTCCGGCAGTTCTTGACTGATAGAGCTGAAAATTTGTGTCTGGCCTACTATCCAATAGTACTAACCTTGGTGCAAATTTCATCCAAATTGGAAGACATCGATCTTAAAAATTGGGTCACTTGACACGAAATTGCCCATATGTCATCTCATCAAATGAACTTTTAGTTCAAGAATTTTCAGAATTTTTGATGGATCTTGATTGTTTATTACAAAATGTGTCAATTTCACGTTTGCACGACTTCCAGAAGTCGGCTAATATTTGTGTTTTTTGCAAATATTATTATTTCTCTTTGCGCAAATATTGGCCAACTTCTGGTGGTAGCTCAAACGTGAAATTGTCACATTTTGTGATAAACCATCAAGATGCCTCAGAAATTCTGAAAATTTTTGAACTATAAGTTCATTTGATGAGATGACATATATAAAAAATATAATACGACTGTTATATTATTTATATAAAAACTACGGTAATTTTTGTCCGATTTGATCAAACGAAGTGGCAATCTCTTCACAAGATAATGCACTTTCAGAATGTCATTATTTATTTCATACTTTTTAGGTAATGTTTGCTACTATGAACGGAGAAACTTGAAAAAATATGAAAAAAATTAGCATTTTCCAAGTTTACCTCATAAAAAGTCATAGCATAAAAACTCAAATAACAGACATATGTATACCGTTTTAAAGGCCCATCTCTTCTCCCCTTTCCAACAAGATTTAAATTATGGAATTCGGGTCAGAAATGTTTGAGTAATCCAAACATTGAGCAAATTTTGCTCAAAAGCGTCAAGCGTCAAATGTGACGCTGCTAAAATTTATTTTTTAAAATTTATGATTTGAAGAAACGAATTTATCTTCACACACATAACTTTTTATGCATTAGTACTTAAACAATATTTTCTTAAATAAATATTAAATAAAATTTACTACTAGGTTTAGTTTTTAGAAAGAAAGTTGTATTTCACAATTTTTTCATGCACACTCCTCCTTAATATGAAATGGTTTTTTAAATTAATTATTAAATATGTATGCAGCAATAAGTCCATAACCACACCACAATTATACCAACTAAAAACTACATTAAATATAATAAAATAATAAAAAAAAAAATATGAATAAATAATGAAAAATAAACAAAAATTAAAGAATAAAATGTAAACAAACCTTATTTTGCTTTCCAAAATTCTACAGTTACAGGTAATTCAATTGAAACAATTCAAAACAACAATACACAATTGCGATGAATACAATCCACACAATACAATACATACAGTAGAGCGAGCAAGACAGAAACAAAGAGAGACAGGACAATAACAGTTTTTTGGTTTCGTTTTGTTTTGTTTGTTTGTGTTTGTTTTATTAATAATAATTGAATGCACGTTGATGTTAATCGTTGGTATACGTATGGAATAATGGCAGCCATCAAAGCAGAGTATCATTATTATTATTGTTGTTGTTGTATTTAAATTTTTACAGTTGTTACAAAAAAAAAAATCAAAAGAAAAATAAACGAAAAAAAAAATAAAATGCAAGAGAAATAAATACAAGCAAAAGGAAAAAGAAAAATTAAAATAAATCAACACAACAATACAAATACAGATTCACACAAGACAGTAGTTGTAGTATGTAGTTGTAACGTAAGACAAATACATGGTTTTTGTTTTGTTTTTATTATTTCAAGCAAGAAGGCAAGCAATTGTACGAGTAGCATGAAAAAATAGAAAATTTAAATAAAAAAAAAGAAGAGGAAAAAGAAAAAACAAAAAACATAACAAAAATTAATAAGAAATACAATAATAAAATCAAATATTAATTTAATGAAATTTTGTTTAAAAAATAAATAAATGATTCATGCAACTGATCGATAAATAAACTACAATAAAATAAATCTAAAAATTTATTTAAAATCTCATAAATAAACTTTTGCAAATACATAAATATTTTGTTTTTGTATTCATTTAAAGGAAATATAGAATTTTCTATAAAAATAAATTTATGAAAATTTATTAAACACGTACGAATGTATGGTAAGCATATAAAAACTATTAAAATGAATGCACAAATAAATTTTATTAAAAAAAAAAAAAAAAAAAACCAAACTAAACTAAAAGCAATAGGTACATAAAAATAAATCGAATAATAGCCCTGAAGGAAACATGTCGACAAGTGTCTCCAAGTCACCAGTTTTGTCGACTATATTGGTGACTTTATGGTGACGTTGTGATCGAAGCGTCAACAATTATTTAATTTGCCTTTGATGAGAAAAAAAATTGTCAATTGTCAAATTGTCAAGAAATTATAAACGTTTAATAAAAAACAATCAATGTTATATAAAAATAGAAGTAGTGAAAATGAGACAATTATAAGTGTAAATTGTGAAAATTTTGTGGAGCCTGAATATTCTGTGTCGTCTCAAATAGATTTTCCAAAATATAGTTTACGCGGGAAGATAAAAAATTGGTATATTGCACACAATTGTTAAACAAAATGAAATTGCTTCAAATCTTATGGAATTTTTCCCTATCAACTCTGAAGAAAAACTGAGAGAATTTGATGTTATTTTGAAAACTCATTCAGACCCATACCTAAGTATTTACTTTTATTGTGGAACTACTTCAACGAATAAAATTGCATTTTTTGTTTATATTCAATAGATTCGATAAATGAAATCACTCCCTGGGGGCAGAACGAAACCTTCATGAAATATTTGACCAAAATATTATCATGAATTTTAATGTTGATGGCTCTTTTGGCAAAAAGAGGTTGCGCGAATACTCAAATGTTTTTAAAGCCCTAATAGGTAATAAATGCTTGTTTGTGTTCTCATAAATATTTGTAATATTTTAACAATTTGTTTCGTTTTTTTAATATCCAGATGTAATATCAACTTTCAATGAAAATTCGGACAAAACACTTAGAGCAGCATTTCAGCGCCAAAAGAAAAAATATGTATTTCAAACAAATGGGTCGCAGCAAAACCAAAAATAATGAAAATCGTGAAGAAGACGACTCTCCCAAAGAAGATTAATAATTTTATTTAATTTTATTAAAACAAAAAAGTTATTTTGATGTTTCTATATAAATAAGAGAGACTTAATTAATTGTATCTTTTTAGTTTTTATATTGAAATTTTATTGTCGACTTTTACTACAGAAAAGTACCAAAAGTGTAGACTAGAATTGCTAAATTGTACTATTGATTCACTGGTTCCAATGTCTATATATGGTCCCAAAAGAAGTACCTAGTCAATAGTACTAACGTCAGTAGTAGATTTTCAATGACACGCACATGTTAAATGTCTATAGTAAAAAGCATTGCCTGTCATATATAGTAATAAGTCAGTAGTACTGGTGACTGTGTCAATAGTAAGTCAGTACAGTTTCACTATTGACATTTCCTGCAGGGAGTCAACAAAAAAACATATACAGGAAAAATAGTAGGCCCTTAGAGCGTGTGTATACCAGAGTTCAGCAATGAGTATTCAAAGAGATGTGTAGAATCGAATCACGCTCATAATTTCTGATAATTCGTGTCACTCGAGTCACTTTATAAATAAAGGGCTATCTATTTCGTGGTTTCAAAAGTATGGGACTGGAATTCGACATCTGTCAAACTAAGTTGTGAAAAAAATTTTTTTCTTTTCAGTTGAAAGTCATTGACATTGACGAAAATGGATCGCTTAACTATCACACAACGCATAAAAATTATCAAAACCTACTACAAAAATGGTGACTCTGCCACAGTCACGTATCGTGCTTTAAGAGGAGATTATGGTTTACATAATCGTCCAACTACGCAAGCAATTGGCAAAATTGTGAAGAAATTTGAAGAGACTGGAGGTGGTTACAAATATTGAAAGGCCTGTGCATCATCGTTTCGCTCGTTCCGTTGAAAATATCGCTATTGTAAGTGAAAGTGTTGCCGAAGACCGGAATGTGTCGATTCCTCGTCGTTCTCAGGAATTAGGATTGTCTTACGGCACATTATGGCGTATTTTGCATTTAGATCTACACCTACATCCATATAAAGTCCAGCTCACGCAACAACTGAAGACAGCTGACCATTCACAACGTCGTAGATACGTGGAATGGGTGCTTGAACAACAGCCGGCCAACTTCTGGAAGTCGTGCAAACGTGAAATTGTCACATTTTGTAATAAACAATCAAGATCCATCAAAAATTCTGAAAATTTTTGAATTAAAAGTTCATTTGATGAGATGACATATATAAAAAATATTACACGCCTGTTATACTATTTGAATTATAACTACAGTAATTTTTATCCAATTTTATCAAATGATGACTCAATCTCTTCAGAAGAGAACAGACATTAAGAATATTATCACTTATCCCATATTTTTTTATTAAAGTTTGCTACTATGAATGGACAAACTTGAAAAAATATGAAAAAAATTCGAATTTTCCAAGTTTGTCTCATCAAATCTCATAGCATATTAAGTCGAATAATAGAGGTATGTATACCGTTTTAAAGGTCCATCTCTCCCCTTTCTAACAAGATTTAAATTTTTGGAATCGGGTCAGCAATGTTTGAGTAATACAGAAATTTGCGCGTATAGTCTAAAAAAATCAGTTTTTGTCAAATAAAAAAAGTTTGGAGGGTTCGAGAAATATAAAAAAGGTATTTTTGAGTTCTACTCAACTAACTGAACAACGTGGACTATGTAGTTATTCGCTTTTTAATTTTTCAACCATAATTTCCCTCTATTTTCTATAGAATTTATGTAAATTTAAGTAAATCAATTAAAATTAATGAGAACATTTAGGCACAGTCGTTGTTATATTTAAATTATTGACTTTAAATATGCCTCTCATATTTTTAGCATAATTAAGACCAGAGCACACATGCAAATAGTTTCCAAAAAAAAAAAAACAAAAAAAAAAAAAAACTGTGACAGTAAAAATTATTTTAAACAAATACAAACACGGATATCAAATCATACAGACTGTAAGGATCGCATATACATACATACATACATATGTATGTATAGTATAATGTAAATATTAAATTTTTAATATTTGAAGAATTTCTGTGTTTTTAATTGCCATGCAATTATAAACGTACATACGTACGAAATATTGTAAATTGTTACCAGTTGGTAGGTAATAAGAGGATTCCACATGGTTTTTTTTTTTGTTTTTTTTTGTTTTTTTTGTTGTTATATTTCATGATAATTTCTGTTATTTTTCATATTTTAAAATTAATAGGACTGCCACCAGCACCAGCACCACACCACCAACAAATGAGTGTCCAATTAATGTTTCAAGAACAATACGCCAGTCGTGTAAACACGAGACGACATACAGTGTTGCAACCAACGTATACACAAGTGAGTATTTATAATTGTATTCGTAACTGTATCTGTATTTGTGCATCTGTGTATCTCCATATCTCTATCTCTATTTATCACCATAATAATAATAATAATTCGAGTTCATTATCTGTTGTTTGAATGACCACCACAGATATGTATGTATGTTTTCGTTATCATGTGCTTGTGTCGTACACTGAAAAGCACTTGTCGGGCTACCATGATTATCTCTTTATATGGGGCAGGCATGCAGTAAGGCAGGTGTTGTGAATTGTTAAACAGAGAAGTGTCAATTAAAATGTTTACAAAAAAAACACCCACTGAATGGCATATGTAACGACTAAATTGAAATGGACCTACCAATGGATAGACCAATAACGACAGTGACAATTAAAGGTCAGGGAATAGATTACGTTTTATAATTTACAACAAAATAAATGAGGAATTAAATACTATTCAATGGTTGGTTAGAATGAAAGTAAGTATCTTTACAGCAGGTCATTTGAAGGTCAATGAGCAGTCAGATTAGATCGCGAGAAAGGCAACTTCTACGCTGCTGATGAGTCCAGAACCGTACAATGGAGTAGAAAGAGGATATTGGAAGAGTATGCTCTGCGGAAAGAAAGATGAACAGAGATGGATAATCTTCTCAAACCAAGCTTTTATTGGGTAATTGCAGTGAAAAGTGATTTGTAGCTTAAGGATAGTAAACCGCCTTTTACCGAGCTTATTGTACACCCACATTAAACTTGGCTTAGAAAAGGGATCAATTCAAGCGCATTATGTATATTTCTATATTTAAACACCAGAACTCATATTTCGAATTTGAGTGGCGTTAATGCATCTCAGAAGGTAGCGCCTGGGTATTTTTCAATAATAGGCAGGCAGGATGTGTGTGAAGATAAATTCGAATTTAACTAGGAAAGCCGAAAACTTTAACAGAGGTAATTTTAAGCGATTCTGGTGAGAACGTTCGAAAACTGCGGGACATATTTTGACTAGATGTTGTCAAATAAAACACTCTCATTTAGACAAATATCAATCAATTTTAAAAAATTTATTTTAAAAAGTAAATTAAAACATGTAATGGGCGTAGCATAGGGAGGAGTTGCACATCTAGGTCCAGGAGTCTCGAAGAAATTATTTGTTGTTTTCGAAAACACATCTGTCGGAGGAATATTCATAACAGTTAGTGTTTCTTCTGTTTCTGAAAATGAAGATGAGATAGAAGACTCACTTTCAATCCTCAGTCTTTTTCTTCGATGAGTTATAATAATGCTATCATCACTACTGCTGTCTGTTCTTTCACCACCCTCAGAATCACTAGCAGTCGAATCAACGTCCGAAATAAGAGTCTGTGACATGGTTATTTTTTAAAAATAATATATAAAAACGGTAAAAAGTTGTTTTAGAATGCACAACGTGTTATAAAGTACGCATGAGGTCAGACTACGGAACAACAAAGACACATTCACCCTTATTCTGGTTGTCGTCGTCGTCGTCGCCGTCGTCGTCGTTACCAAAAATGATGTCGATAAAATCAGAGTCGACAAAATCAGAGTCGACACAACACAATATCGACGGCGTATTGACTAACAGAATACCAAATGTATGTCGACAGTCATCTATAACTGTCAGTAACCACAAACAGAATACCAATTTTAAACTGTCGAAACGACGTCGACGACGACAACCAGAATAAGGGTGTTTGAAATTCGTCGCAATTTTCGTAAGAAATGAACGCAGCGCTTTTGCGCCGCGTAGCAGTCAAATGGTTAAAGTTAACAGAGCAATGTTAAGTGGTTAACAGAAAATACGAAAAATAGTCAAGGAAATTGAGAAATAGTTGGAACTTGAGATATCGATTTTCAAAAATTTAATCCGTTAATATAATGAAGTTTTGTAGCCCGATATCTCAAGTTATAAAATTATTTGGAATATAACACTTATTGGGTTTAACTGGAGACACCTTAGCCTACAATTTGTATATAGTAGGATATCGGCAGCAAGTACCATTTTTCCACAATATCGATCATCCTATCTAGACATTCTTAAAACAAATACATTTTTTTTGTGTCTAAGTTTTGCAATTTTTAAAAGAATTTCCATATTACCAGAGCTACTGGTTCCACTCAGGAACGTGTGGAGCAGGTATTCCATTCTCTAATATCATATATTTGGGTGATTTCTTCCTTGACTATTTTTCTGTTAACCACTTAACATTGCTCTGTTAACTTTAACATTAGCTCAATGAAAAATTTTGGTTTTTGTCTTTGCTAGTTAAATTCGAATTTATCTTCAAACACATGGAGAAAGTAGTTATTCTTACTGATGTCGGACAGCATTTGGAAGTTTACCAGAGTATTGGGGATATGTGTACCACTAGTTGGAATTTATTATGGATTGGAAATTGGAAAGGAGATTTATAAATCCCTGTTTCAATCCAGAACGAGTGAATTATAATTTTTAACAGCTAAAATACCTATTCCATACTTAAATTTCGTATATTTAAGTTAATACTTTCATTAGCATTTCTTTTAATTCTCTTAAGCACTTTACAGTGCTCTGTTAATCTTAACATTGGTTCTGTTAATGGTTTCGGTTTGTGTCTATTCTGGTTCGAATACATTTTACACACACATATTTCTCTGTTTTGCTTCCATAAATAATGTTTTATTGTTCATCATATATTCTCATAATTACTATTTTTACCCATTGGCCGAATGTATGTAATTGGCAATCATTTAAAAGCCTATTCACTAAGTAAATACTATTAAATGAATAGCAAATTCAATAAAACCGGAGCATTGTTTGTTGTTGTACAAAATTTTAAAGAAAAATAAATTTTTATGATGTTCAATTAAATCAAATATTTTTGCATAAATGAACAGATAAAATTCTTTGATTAGAAAGATTCTAATAAAAATACAATATTTGTTGAGATTGAAGTGTAGTTTGAGTTTTAAACTCAAATCAAATATTTTGTATAGGAAAACGTTGATTGTCAGATACAGTCTTGAGAGAAATAATAGGTAGAATTTATATTGTTACGCAGAACGAAACGACCTAATATCGTTTCACATAAAAACAATAAACAAAAGCTACCGGCTACACTAATACATATGTACATCGAACCATACATAAAGCAAGAATAATATCAGTATGAGTATGAGAGATGGATAACGCAAACGCAACATAAGCGAACGCAACAAGAGGCAATGTGTATCAGTTTTGAAAAATTCAGTACTTTAGTACTTTTTTCAGTACTTTTTCATTTCAAAAATACCGCAGTAACCCCGTGACTCTTTCAGTACTTTTTTATTACATATTTTATGTTTTGCGCTTTTCAACTATTAATGCAATATCAGCAACATATTCAACGTAATGCTAAAGGTAGAATTAGGCTTTAGCCCCGCTTGGCCAAACGTCCACGGAACGTACATTCATTTTTAGAACACGAAAAGCAAAAGAAAAACGTTTGTCGAACCGTAATGTAATTCCGGTAAGCATTTACATTGCTCTTCATATGCTAAAAAACGAACGTATGTTACATTACGTTCCATCGAAGTTTGACTAAACGGGGCTTTTACGATTTGATACGTTCCGAATCAGCTGTTTTTTGTTCTAGTAGGTAGTGTGCGGGCTTATTAGACATAACCCCACGATTTAAACCCCATGTTAGACATCTCCATCAAAGCGAAATATGAAAAAATATTTCTCCGGCGACTTGCCATGATAAAGTTTCTCAAAAATGTGTATGTATGTATGTGTGTATTTTTTTTTACAAAAGTACCATTTGATGCAAAAAAGTACTCTTTCAGTACTAGTTCAGTACCAATTCAAAATTTCAGTTTTGCAACATTGATGTGTATACAATACACAAATACACGCTGACAAATACATCGTCGTTTATAAACCAACAACAACAAGCACGAGGGATAAATAAGTATGCAAACGCAACAACAAGCAATGCAGTCGCCATAGAGTTTTCGAGAATGCAAAATCGCGAACGTTCTTCTTCAAGAACGTTCGATGTACTGTTCCTGTTGGACTATAAAAGGGCAAGACAAACCAGGCAACGAGTCAGTTGTAATCGAGTCAGTCTTGAGTGAAGTTGCGTGTGAACTAAATAGTCGTGTTTGAAGATATCGGTTGCGAGCAATAGTTGTGTGTGAATAATAGCAAGCAATTAATGTTGTATCGGTTAAGTGTGAACAGTGGCATAAAAGTGTGAATAATAAAGAGAGAGTTTAATGAAAATAAAACACATATTTGTTTTTACTTGGTTTGCAATTAACGAACTCATATTTAAACGTTTTTAAAAAGGTAAAAACGTAACAATATTAATGTTATTACCTACCGGTTTATTCTTAATCATATCAATTAAAGAAAGCCGAAGAAAAGAGGCAAAACAATTTGCTCTAAAACCGAATCGTAGTTCTTATGTCAAACCAACGTTTAGAAAACGTCTACAGATGTCTAAAATATTGTTACGTTTTTACCTTTTAAAAACGTTTAAAATATGAGCTCGCAGATTGCAAATAAAATAAATAATAAATCTGTATTTAGTTTTAATTAAAATTCTTTATTAATAGCACAATTCTGTGTGCCACTGTTCACAACTTGATGTAAACAACAACAATTGCTTTTCTTTGTTATTCCTCTGTTTACATTTTTTGCATAAACAATAACAATTACTAGACAATTGTTCGACAAATCTTTGTAACGAAGATCTTCAAACCACGATTACTCTTTTCAAATGCACCGCGTCTTCCTACAAGACTACTTGAACTTTTACTACTTCACTCGTCTACTTTGCCTTGCCTTTTATATGACAAAGTAAACAGTTTGATGAATGTTCTTGAAGGCGAATGTTCGTGGCTTCGTCTTCTCGAAATCTCTATAAATGTAAACATCATTGTTTCATTAATGTTGTTTGTGTATTTTGTTTTGATTTATTCTTGTAGTGTTTGTTGTTGTATTTTTGTTTACTTGTTTACCATTTGTTTTTATGCTGGTGTTTGTTGTTATATCAAGCAGTACGATAATTTGTAAACCGGTTTGTTTACTGCATTGTTTTGTTTTTGTAGCTTTTGTTTATAATTTTAATGTTAAACGATGTTAAAGCAAAACACCAGTATCTAGAGTTTTCCATTTTCATAATAATATTTTTAAATAAAACTAGAAAAGGCTTTCAATTTTGTTATATGTTTTCATTTTTTAAGGAGATATTGTTGCCTGCTTTCTTCGCTCTCTTTCTTTTTACATCTTTTTTATTTTATTTTCATTAGAAACCACTATTTAAACACGACAATTCTATTAATTGCGTACGGCAAACTAAGGGTGCCCACAATTAAATACCAAAAAAAAAAAAAAAACCAGAATAAAAGCGAGAAATTTAATTAAAATTTATTTAAATATTTAAATTAAACACAGTGTTACATAATTAAAATATAACGTTGTAATAATTTACTGTTTAAAGCTGAAACGGCAGCAGGTTATTTAAAATTTAAATTACAATACATACTACATACCTACACACATACATACATAAGCGAATAAAGGTTCGAAATGAGCTTGTAATGGAGTGAAGCAACTAACGAAAGCAACAGAGCGTATACGTAACAAAATTTCTTTACAAATACAAATGCGTGAACGTGTGTGTGTGACTAAGTTAAGCTTAAGCTGTTAAATTATAGAAATTTTAGAACAATTGTACATAAAGGGTTAACAATTTTTCGAAAAGTTAAAAGAAACGCATATAAAGCTATGTTTTCAATGATGCTTTTATTTCCTAAAAATACTTGGTACTTGCCATTATAATGACATACAATAACCATTGGTAGCAGCAGTCAATCATTTTCTGTAAAGCAATCTTTATCGTAACTACACAAAAAATTTAACGGCATCAAATGGCATTATTTTAATAGCCTCGAGAAGTTGTCCCTTCTGAAAACTCGTGGTATCGTGTGACCACATTGATCTAAACGAAATTATTTGCTGACATAACCACAGAAAGAGAAATCAGCCTCATCTGTGAAGCAAATATTTTTCGAATATTCAGCGCTTTTCAGCATATCTACTGAGTTGTAAATGGTTAGTCGGCTTTAAGTGTAGTGTGAATTGTATTTCATATGGATGAGACACAAATCCAAAAGCTAAATACGCAATAATCAGCCTAATTGCTGAAAATATTGTGAAATCGACAAATACAAATTATCCGCCACATTTTCACTAACAGAAGCGATATTTTCGACGTTTGGCATACTTTGTGTCTACGCACAGATCTAACCACACATCTGTAAGGATTTTGAATAGACTACATTTCTTTAAACAACTGGTCATGTAAATCTCGAATAGTAGCCACATTTGAATATACCAATTTCGTATACAGCCATGGACATTAAATTAGCACAAAATTCATATATACATTAGGACCTTGATTATCCGAGATTCGATTATCCGGCAACATCAATTATTCGGGATGGAAAAAAAAATTTTTTGCATCGACTTAATTTTATTTTGGATCGACTTAAATTTTTCTGCATTGTTTAACCGTGATTACCTCTATTATCCGTGATTATAAGAAAAAATTTTTTCTATTATTTTGGACAAACAATCGAAAAAGGGGAATTCCCTCTTTAGTATACGAAATCTTTATCTACTGTTCAGTTTTCTGACAAAATTATTTTTTTTTTATATTTTTAAAACATGTATGTATATAAAATCCTTGAATTATTTTGTTTTTATATAAATATGTACATATTCATTTATTAATTAATAAAAATATCTATTAAAAAAACTAGCCAAAATTGGGAACCGGGAAAATCGATTATACAGAATGCTTCCGGTCCCGACCATCGCGGAAAATCGAGGTCGCACTGTAGTTTGATTGTGAATTTTTTCTCATTTGTATCCTAATTAGGCCAATTGTTTTGGTCTGGAATGTTGCACGATGACATCTAGCTGTTGTTTAACAAAAAAATATTACCGTTATCGTAAAAATTTTTTGTTTTGACTGCTAATTTGTATCAGTAGCTAAATTCGAGCTGGACAGTAAATTACATGCACAACGTGCATAGGTACAAACTTTGTTCAAGTGTTTTTATTCTTACGGTACATTCTTTTAATTTTATGGCATTTATAGTAATTTTTTTAAAAAATGGGACGTTGAAAAGAATGCTCGCCAGAGGAGAAGCTCGTTATCGTTGACTTGTCGAATGATGGGAAAAACCTGGCTGTAATTGCCGAAATTTCGAATTGCTTGCGAAAAATGATTTATAACGTGATCATTTCCTTCAAAGCAAACATAATAATGTCGCAGAAAACAAAAAACGAAGGCCACGTGTCAAGGAAACAACCGAAGTCGTGGACAGTGCTATTGTCCGGAAGTCAAAGAAGGAGCCTTTCATGTCGTCACGCGATATTTTGAACGAAATTAATTCTCAATTTAGATTAAATTTATCGGACAGGCTCATACGATGACATCTTAATCACGGAAAGCTCTTTGGACGCTCTTGCCGAAAGAAGCCACTTCTACCAAAAGAAAAATATAGTCAAGCGTTTAACGTTTGCTCGCACCCACAAGGGTACTGATCTTCCATTTTGGAAAAAAATATTTTGGAGTAATGAAACAATGCTAAATCGTATGGGACCAGATGGTAGAGTGGTTGTTTAACGGCCAGAATTAAATCAACGCTATACTCAAAGGATCATAACGCATGGTCGAGAAAGCACAATGACGTGGGGAGCATTTTCATGGCACGGTGAAGGTCCCATTGTGAAAATTAATGAAAAAATGAACCGTTATCAGTATTTGGACATTCTAGAGAACAATAATGGAACCATAAGCTTTTAATACATGCCAGTTTTATTCATATTTTTGCAAGATAATGGCCCCAAACACACATCTAAGCTGGCTAAGGATTGATTTTATAAAGTGCACATTCCCGTTTTAGACTGGCCTTAGAGAGTTAAAGTTCTGACTTAAACTCAATAGAAAACCTCTGAAACGATGTGAAATGTACTATTGCTCAACAAAAGTACAAAAATTTGGATTGGATTTGTGGATTGGAATACGGAACGCTTGGTACTCGATTCCCAAAAATCTTTTCCAAAGAACTTTGTCCCTTAGATGCCACGTGGTGCTTGAAAATAGAGGCTACTCTACTAAATATTGATCAAATAAACTGAAAACATTAATATTTTTATTATTTATTAAAATATATTATTTTTATTCCAGAAATTTTAATTTGTGCTATTTTATTGTCCAGCTAAAATCTAGGTCTTAATGAGCAGACGATTGGCAATTTCGCAAAAATTTTTGTTTTTTTTTTTTAAGAAGAATATGCATCTTAAGTTTTTATGTTTAAATTTTTTTATGAATAGACCTAAAATACTATAAAAAATCTGATTGTTTTTATAATGAAGTTTTGTGCAAAATTTAATGTCCATAGCTGTATATGTTGAGTTATGGAGAGTCGAAATTAACAACATCATACCAGTTGTTAAGTATGAATATGATGAGTACTTCAAACTTTGAATATGAGTAGGAGTTTCATGATATTAAAATAAGTATGAATGCGTATAAGTATCAGAAATTATGAGTTCGATTAGATTCTACCAAAGAATATGGATATAAAGAATGCGCATCATGTAGAAGTAAAATTGCTTATGGCGGGTTGTAGGCGTACGACCCGCTCTCACCAAAATTTGTTTAAAATTACTACCCGCACAATTGTGCAGAGAGAACTCACACGCATTCTTGTGTTATTTGATTTAGTTGTCGATCAGACTGCGACAAGAACACATGTGTAGCGGATGCGTTATCATTTTATTTCAGAATAACACTCAAAAAATATTTTATGTTAAAAATGTTCTATGTCATTAGCTGGCTGGGTTTTTTTATTTTTGTTTATCTAAAAAAACTAGGTATAATTTTTAAGCCAAAGATGGATAGCTTTATGTTCTTTTAATAAAAAAAAATGGATTTTTTATTTTATCTTTATTTATCTGAAATTATTAAGCCAAAGATAGATAGCTTTACATATGTATGTTGATGAAATGAAAATCAAGTATCGTATATAATTGACAGTTTTCTATGGCTGTAAATAAATAAATTCTCTCAACTTATTTTCTCTCTCTTGCTCACTAATCACAACCAGTGTTGCCGTTTAACTATTTTTAACCAATATTTCCGGATTTGGTTATTTATTTTTCTTATAAAAAGAGCTTTTGTTTGTAGAAATGAATTAATTTGTAAGACTAAAATTTTAGTTTGTTATTTTTTGTTTCTTTTCTTACTATGTTGTATTAATTATAATTTATATTGGAAAAAATAAAATAAAAAAACTGTGAATTTAATTTTGGTTATATTTTTTCTTATTTGGTAATTTCTTTCACAAATGTTGGTCACAATATTTTTTTTCGTGGCAACACTGACCAGAATAAGTGATTTCAGAAAAATTAATAAAAAAGTGGTCAAACAACAAAAACTCACGATGAGAACAACGCATTGTTACGCTCTTGATTTCTGTTTCCTTCCCTTCTATCTTTCCCCCCGCGTCATGAAATATTTTTGAAAAATATTCAAAAAATATGTTAAAATTCACATTCTTTATACTTTATTTTCATTGATTCTACTCATCTTTTTGAATACTCATTGCTGATCTCTGAAACCAATGCAAACAGTTGTAAAAAAATATTCACCATGAAGTATACTTAATGCGTAAATCTTTTCAAAACAAAAATTACTCATACGTACATATGTACATTTCCTGGAAACGATTTCAGTTTAATTAAGAAAGTAATCAAAACAAAATCAAAAACATACTGCCAACAACAACCACCGCTAAAAATCATATTCAATTAATGAATTCGCCGTAACACATTAAAATCATTGGTAAAGGAAAGAAACAATAACAACAACCGTTAGCTATGGTATAATGAGAGTAAGTCAATTACAAAAGTCATGTTATAAATCAAAATAAAAATCAACGAAAGACAACAACAACAAAGCAAAATATTAAACACGCAACATAAAAAAACAAACAACAAACGGTAAAAAAGTTTGGCTACTAAATAATGATTAAGAAAAAAATCGAACCAAACACTGTATGTATACATACATTCATACATACACACAAACGTCCATGCTTAGCACTCATAAACAAAGCAAAGAGCACATGCAAATATTTTCGAAAAAAAAAAAAATAAAAAAACGGCAACCAACATAACCTACAACAACAATGGCGTCATAGTTTGCCTTGGCTAAGTGGTCATAAAAATGTACAATAATACAAACAATAACAACAACAATAAATGTGTTTAATGAAAAAAAAAAACCCAGAGAAACAATTTTTTAAACACGTAAACGCAAAAAAAAACAGTTTCAAGTTGTTATTGTATTGGTGCGCATTTATAAAATAAATACTCTCTCTCTCTTGGTTTTTTCTGTCTTTTGCTCTCTGTTTACATACTACATTAGCAAAACTATAATAGTTGAGCAAATTTTTTGCTTTTCAACTCTTTTGAGTACATTTTATAGTATAAATAGTATGAGTGGCTTTTGTAATGACGTCATTGTTAAAATATACTCTCTTTTATTGCAAATATAGTACGAACGAACAAATTCGTGCTCTTCAAAAGATATTCGTCACTCAAGAGTATGATAAAAGAGTATGATTTATTATGTATTTTCATTTAGATGCTAAGTATTATTTACACTGTGCTACATTAAAAATTTACGACGAATATGTCCTTCAAGTTTTCTTTAAAATTTTTAATGTTCCGTTGTATTTATTATCATCAAACTATAAACAGCGTTAGCACTGTTATTCACTCATTTATTCTCTTTTGTTATTTGTGTTCTCTTCCTAATAAATTGTTGGCTTTTAAACACTCTCTTTCCTTCCTATATGTACACATATGGCCATTAAAATAGGGACGACCTTTAACTGATGCGAATTTCATGTCATTTTTTTGCCAATCGCAAAATTTTGTAATAAAGTTATGTTTTTTTAATTCTCAATGCTGTTTTCTTTTGAGATAATAAATTCTGTTAACTTTCAATGTGTTTGCTATTTTTTATGAAGGGGTTTTTAAAATACTAAGAAAAATTTCTGGCCATTGAAATAGGGACGCGTGGAGATTTTTGCAAATTTTGTTATAAAATTAACATTTTAAGGTTTGTTATCAAAAATAAATTCAATATTGAGTTAACTAGACTTCCGTTTTATACTAATACTAGATGACCCGTGCGAATATTTCGCACCGTTAGTTGTCATTTTTGTAACATAAAATGAAAATAATTAATAGAAATTTTATTAAAAGTATAAAAATATTAGAAATCATAATATATCATACATATTTACATACATACATATTTACATACATACATACATATGTTTAAATGCTTTTATAATACTTCTTTGAATACAATGTTAGAGGTAATGACATGATCATCGTTAACTTTTTGCCCGTACGAATCCTTAATACAAACAAAAATATCTTTAAACGTACGCACTCGAGAAAAAGCCACGTATAACTGACCATGTGAAAAGACCGGTTCTGGTAAATACAATCCTACCTTTTGAAGGGTTTGACCTTGTTTTCCTTAAAACCTTTTTAACTGTTAAATATCAGCTGACACTATATATATGTATATATTAAAAGACACCGTATTACTACACTTCATAAAACAAACAATGCCATGACAATAACGACATTACCAAAATGCCTTTTACAACTTTATATATTATGTGGAATAGCATTACAATTAAGCGACCCTGTTTATCGCACTTGATCTAACAACTACTGCAAAGTATTGCCAAACCAGCTTTTTACAACTTAATATGCATATTATATATAACTGACTTAGTAATAAACGGCATTATAGTAAATAGCGGTATTGCCAGAATGGATTTTAATACATACTATATTATGTAGAACTGCATTACTATTAAGCGACCCTGTATTAGTACACAATTGAACAAAAACATATAATAATAATGACAACAGTATTATCATGCAGTTCTATATAAAATATAATTTTTATCAATGAAAATATTAATTTCTCAATTTCTAATTATTTTTCGTCATTAGTGTTAGATATAAGCTTTAAAATGAGATATCATTCATTAAATTTGATGCGGTGGTATGGGAGATATTTGCAACTGACAAAAAAAAGTGCTTTAGAAATAATATATATGATTATCAATTGATGTGTTGAGCCGAACATTGTACACTGGAGGAGAGAAGGCTCATTCAAAAGCTTTAAGAACAGAAAAAATCATATAAATTTATAGCTGAAGCCCATAAGATCTAAAAATTTCATTTTTAACGCTCTCTAGCCTCAAAAAGTCGTAGAAAAACGTGGTGCAGTGAGAAAAACTCGCGATGCTAGCTAAGCGAGATCCTTCTAAGTCTTCGAAAGCGATCGCCGCTGAAATAGTTAATCAAATATCGCCAAGAACTGTTCGGCGTCTTCTATGTGATATTAAACTTCAAGGAAGATTAGCTCGCAAAGTTCCATTGCTTAGAAAAAAAAAAATATTTGCAGAAGAGGCAACAGTTTGCACAAAATCTCAAGATATGGTGTGGATCAGAAAGTATCAAAAACTGGCATAATATTTTCTGGCACAATGAAACCAAGATAAATTTATTTGTAAATAATCCTGGACGTAATGTCAGAAGACCAAATTTATCTTGGTTTCATTGCTCCAGAAAATATTATGCCAGTTTTTGAAATTTTGCGATTGGCAAAAAAAGACATGAAATTCGCGTCAGTAAAAGGTCGTCCCTATTTTAATGGCCATATGTGTATGTATTTAAGCTCTCTTCATTTTTTTTTTTTTTTGTTTAATGTTGCCATTATTGCTATTATGTTTGGCTTTTCTTTGTTTATTTATTTATTTTATCTGTGTTAACGTGTAAATTAATTTAAAAAAAAAATATGTACATATGTGGGATGATGATAAATATGTAAACCGTTGACCTTGTTTCGTATTTTTATTGTTATTCGCCTATGCTCCAACACAATCATAATTACTACAAATACACTCACACATACAACACTACCGTTATGTTGGCACCATTGTTATGGCTCATCAGCGTTGTTGACGATTAAATTTAAATTGGAAAAAAAAAAATTCTAAAGTTGGCGAAAAACGAGTTTTAAAACAAATTTGTTTGCATTACGTTTAAATAATTTTTCCAAAAACTTTCTTACAATAAAATTTTATTTAAAATATTGTTTACTTTATGTATTGATTTTCAAAATAATTCATACAGGCAACTTTCTCTCCTTCTACCTCTAAATACCATGAAGAGAATACAATCAATAAAGCAATAAAATCAGGCAGAGCCTTTTCTTGAGAATGGACAGGACACGGAACAAACAGAGGATTTTGTTTGTAGCCAACATCAGGTACTTACTTAATTGGTCATTACAACCCTCTAGTCATTATTACAACCTAGTTTCCTATACCACTCAAGATGTGTGCGTTAATTTCTGTACATCAGTGGCAAGACCTACTGTTTAGTGACGACACCGAACGACAGATTTTGAGAAACTTTTCATTGCAATTTTATTTCATTTTAGAGTTTTCACCCAAAGACTGTTGAGGGGAAGTCGCCGAAAGAATTTTTTTTTTCATATATCGTTTTATTCGCGATGCCAAAGCCATGGACTGAACCACAAGACCTCGTCTAATAAGCCAACACACTACCTACGGATAATAGTAGACTACAGCGACTTCGACAGATGTCAATACTATTAGCTTAGGACATGCTACATGGTAAGACAAGGATTACGACCTGGCTTCTAACACCACTTATGTTGTGTGCGTTAATTTTATTCATAAGTGGCGGGACCTACAGTTTAAAGTCGACTCCGAACGATAGTTTTTTGAGAAGCTTTTCATGGCAATTTTATTTACTCTCAAAGTTTTTGCCAGAAATCTGCTGAGAGGAAGTCGCCGAAGAAATATTTTCATATTTTCGTTTTGATGTCTGACCTGGGATTCGAACTCGGGCCTTCAGTCTAATAAGCCAACACACTACCTACTAGACTACGGCGACTTCCCAAAAGTGAAGCACGTATGCCAATAATGTGTGAATAGGATCTTGGATGCAGCAAAATGAAGATTCACAGCAGATTCAAAGCTAAAATTCATAACAAGAAAGAAAACTCATATTAGAACTTGAAAAGAATTCTTTATTTCAAGTTTTTACAACCTAGCCAAACGATTAATTCCGGTCTGTACTATTAACAATTAACGACAGTGGAAGCATTTAATTCAATTAGGCTTGAGAACGCCAGATCACACATCTGTTGGTAATCCGGCAGTAATTTAGTTTGTTAGAGAGGTTTAAATGCATCCAGCATATAGCCAGGGCCTTGTACCTTTAGATTATCGTTAGTTTCGATGTTTGAAAATGTTTGAAAATGATTTCAATTCACTTAAATTCGTAATAAATTTTTATAAAAAATTTTACAACAATTTGCCATGAGAAATTTTATAACAATTTCCAATACAATATTGTTACGAAAATGGAAATGGTGTTATTAAAATAATAAGCAAAAGCTCCAAAAACAACACAATGGACTTGATCACACATAAAATGATAAACAAAAGCTCCAAAAACAAAACAATGCAGTTGTTCTCGTGATCAACGAGTAAGTAAACATATAGCAACAAAAACAACAGGCTTGTTTACAAGATCGATGAATAAACAAAAATATAGCAACAACGTTCGTGTATAAAAAATATAGCGGAAAGACAAACAAACAAAACAACAACAACTCTGCCTGGACGAAAGTAAACAAGATACACGAACAACAAAAATGGAAACAAGTTGTTTACATTTTTGGATTGTTCCCGAAGGCCGTCATCATCCTTCAAGGGCATTCATCACACTGTTGATCCAGTGATATAAAAGGCAAGATAAAGCGAGCAACGAGGATTCAGTTAGAATTCAATCAGTCGTGTATGAAGACACGTGATTCTCGGAGTTCGAGTTAAGTTAGTCGTGTGACGACGTCGCGTTGAATTGAGTGAGAATTCAACCAGTGGTGTGTGAAGATACGAGATCGAGTTATAATTCAGTCAGACTTGTGTGCAGACAAGTTGCGTGAAGAAAACAGTTGTTAGTGTTGTGCTTACGAAAAAGGTTGTGACCAAAGAAGAATAACTAACAAGTGTTGTTGTTGCTTACAAAAAAAGGTTGTAAGCAGAGAAATATCACGAATAAGCACATATTGTGAAAGTTATCATTGTATACGTGGAATAAGTTCGAACAGTGGCACAAAAGTTGTGCAGATAATAAAGAATTTATTCAAAAATAAACACATACATATTTATTTTTATTTTATTTGCAATCTACGAACTCATATTTTTAACGTTTTTAAAAGGTAAAAACGTAACAATATGTATTCTTTAATAGAACCCTTTCCCCATAAAGTAATCTTCTATTTAAAATAGATTGCATTGTGCAATATTGTGTAGAGAATGTCATGGGAAAACATGTTTTCATGTAAAAAAATTTAGTACAAAACAAATTTCAACCGAAAATAATTGTGCAATAAAAATGAATTTTAAAGTTTTCCCCCAAAAAAAAAAAAAAAAAAACACTAAAAATCGTATTAAAATCTATGAGTTGACAACTCTGTTAAGTGCATGCAAACATATACAAACACATACAAACATATTCCTTGTGCACACATGTGTTAGACAATTGTAAAATATTTACTAAACCTATATTACAGTTGTTTAAATGTGTATGTATAAGTGTGTGTGTGTGTGTGTGTTCCTCTTTATTGTGTGTGCTTATAGTAATATACATATGTATGTGTTGTTGTTGTTGCGCTCATTTTTATACATTATCATTAAGTTTTTGTTATTGTTGCTGTCGTTAACAAAATAACAAGAAAATTATGAGCAAGGGTACGTTTTTGTGTAGAGAAGTACTTGTGTATTGTTCTCTTCTCTTCTCTTCTTTTTTTTTCCTGTTCTCATATATTTTGTTGTTGTTTAAGTAGTAATTGTGAATGACAACAGAGTATAAATTCTATATAGACAGTGAGGGCACTACAGACGTATACGTTATGCACAATTGTAAAAAAAGCAACACTCATACGTTATGATGCGCGCATAACACTCGTGTATGGGAATGCATTACATACTATATATTCTTTGTAAATACTTTAATGATAAAGTAACTTAAGGAAATGGCTGTTAATTATTCAAAATAATAATTAAAATAAAAACGAATAAAAATAAAGATTAAAACAAAGAGAATATAGAGAAGAGTTTAAATAAAAAAACTGTATGAAATACAGATGTAAAGATAGAAAATATTGAATGGATTATAAAAGTAAATTTTTTTTTCTATTAAATAAGGAAGAACAAAAAAAAAACAGAAAAACATCACAGACAACCAATGCAAGTTGTCTGATTAATCGGATTTTGAGCTTATAGGACTTTTTAGCAAGTCAACACACACAAAACCAATTTATTTTAATACGTTCACGCAGGCGCGTACCACCGGTGGCTCGCACTAGACTGCCACATCGGACGATGTCTACTACCGGTGGTACGCATTTGATTATGCTATTAGACTGTACGTAACACCAAATATTTAGATCTTTAACACTTCTACCGCCGAGAAAGGTTACTGGAGTCAGGCTATATTAAAAGCATTTATTTTTAATAACAATTATACAGTAGAAGCTCACAAATTAAAACCTCCAGTAATTAGAAATTCCAGAAATTAGAATCAGTGCTTGCAATACATTATACGCTCTAAAATTCGAATTTAAAATTCTAATTTCTGAGCGTTTTTTTTTTTTTTTTTTTTGCTATTTTAACACATAAAATCCTCAAATTCTTTTTATTCTGTAAAACTAGAAAGGGGAATCACCAAATTATATACGTTTTTCCGTATTTGATGTTTTTTTTTTTTTTGTCGCATTTATGTATTTTGTGGCTAGTTTATTTGTGAAATATGATACGCGTGTACAAAATAAAACGTCCAGAAATTAGAATAATTCAGAAATTAGAATTGCCTCAAAAACAAAGCGGTTCTAATTTGTAAGCCACTACTGTAATTGCTAACGTAATAATTGAGTTCTGTTCTATTTTCATGGTAAAAATTCAGAATATTTAGTGAGAATGAGAGGAATTCACGAAAAATTCTGCTTATTAGAGTACAGCGACTACAAATACTTTTAAATGCTGGTTTCACCTGTAAATTGAAATTTATGTACGATTAAAAAGATTTGCTCTCAGCTATCCTGTACTATCCTGAATGCAATACTTTATTCGTTTTTCTTTTTTCTCTTTCAAATCTTGTTAAAGTTTTACTCGTAAAATTTCCTTTTTCATTTGTTTAGCTCTTCAATACTTAGTTTCGTTAACAGCATTAAACAATTTACTTCTTATCGAGTTTAGATTTGCGTATTATTGTTTTTGTTTTTTTTTTGGATTTAATTTTTGTAATAAAGCGTTGGCACCCAAAAAAAGAAAAAAAAAAAAGAAAAATTCTTTCCACAGCTTAAAGATTCTCGTTTTTTCTTTTGTTGTTCATTTAAATTAAAACTTTTTTTTTTATATACGTAAACTACACAGTTACAGAGGTGAGCAGCCCAAAAAAAAAGCAGGTGAAATCGAATAACTGGCGAAATCTTCTCAATGAAAAATAAATAAAATAAACGAACTGAAATATATTGAGAGAGAGAGAGAGAGAGGTAGAGAATGATGATGATTTTATTTTTAAAAAAGTTTTATGCCTCATTTTTTTTTAATTTTATTTTGTTGTATTATATTCTGGTTTTATTGTGATTTGTTGCAGTTGTTGTTGTTTGAAAAACAAACATCAACATAAAAATGTTTCTGATGCTACACAGCTGCATCAAAATAAATTCGAAAAAAAAAGAAAACAATGTCATCAGAGAAGGGGGGAGCAGACAAAATAAAGGAAAATAACCAAAAAAATCTTTAACAACAGCCGTTAAAACTTCACTGTTATCCTTGTGTGCGATGGAGAGCGAGGAGAAATAGAAAAACTTTGTTTCTTTAGTTTTAACAGAAAATTTCTGTTTTTGTTTCTGTTTGTTGTCGCTTTTACATTATAAATAATATAGTTTTTGTTAAATACATTAAGTAGGGTTTTTGCGCTTTTCAGCAGTTTATTTCTTTGCCAAACTATAAATCGAAAATAAACGGAGAAAACAAAAAAAGCGAACAAAAACACGAAAAAAAAGCAGAAAATAAATTCTGTTGCAAGAAACAACTGAAAAGAACAGTCAACCATTCTATTATAAAACTGTCTACAAGTTTGTCATTGTTTTTCTGTCGCATCTACACTCTCACTCCACTGCCTTTTCTACGTGTATCCATTTGAGTTGCAGTGTAAAAAGTTATGCAGCAAGTTTAGCTAGAGGGTGTATGATGAAAAAAAATTGGGTTTTTTCCTGTTCTCTTTTTTTTTTTTTTTTTTTTTTGTTGTTCGATTTTCTTGTTACCATCAACGTTTAAAAAAGTTTAATGCGATTTAATAATGATATTATCAGTCTAACAAGTTTAAATTATAAAATAAAATCAGGTTTTAACACATACTAGGTTAGGTTAGGTTAATGTGGTAGCTTTATGCCAAAAGCTCACTTGAGCACGCATAGCGGCCCGTTGTGGTACCACAGGCGAACGCAGTCCCTTTACTGACCAAGTTCCTCCGAGCCAATGAGGGGGAAATCGGTTAGCGCAAGGGCTGCACTTTAACACATACTACTACAGTGGAATAAAAGAAGAAAGAAAAAAGAATGTGGAGCATAACTTAAATCCTGATTCAATATCCGAAAAACAATGTCTCACCATACATTCATACATAATTGGTCATTAAAGCCCTTTAGTCAGGATTACCACCTAGTTTCTATTATCACCAGCGTTGCCAGATTTTTTTTTAAAAACTTTATTTCTGGAAAAAAAAAACTTGTTTTCTACAAAAGTACCAACATTTTTAAAGGAAATTCCGGAGCCCGGTACCCTCTGTTGATGTTTTTTTGCGTTTTTTGTCCGGGACTAATAAAATACACAACATTTTATTTCAAAATGTAAATATTTTCTGTTTTAATACTGAATTTATTGAAAAAAATTTTAAATTTAATTTTGTCCAAAAAACTTGTTTTGTTAGAAAACAAATTTAATAAAAACTTTTTCGCATCTTCAAAAACTTGAAAAAAAAGGGAAAACTTGGCAAATGGCAACGCTGCTTATCACCCATGTTGTATGTATTAATTTTAAGTTTTAAGTCGACTCCAAACGACAGATTTTTTTTAGAAACTTTTCATGGCAATTTTTTATTTACCCTTAGAGTTTTTGCCAGAAATCTGCTGAGAGGAAATTGCTGAAGAAATATTTTTTTTTATATTTTCGTTTGGATGTCTGAGCTGGGGTTTGAATCGTGGGCCTTACGTCTAATGAGCCAACACACTCCCTACTAGACTACACTTCATGTGTCACCATGGTTGCGATGAAAATAAAAATTAAGAGACTTCAGTCTCCTGTAAATCTATTATAATCCATTTAGGAGGAGCTCTTTCCCCTTCTACCTACGAGAGAGGATACCATAAACAAAGGTAAGGAGGTGGCCGCAAAGTTAGGTAGCGCCACATCTTAAGAAAGAGCAAGATTCAATCAACCAATACCACTGAATACCTTGACCACAAACAGTACCTTGACCTAGAACCAGGCAACTGCAGTTACACTTGCTACAGTAGACCAATTAAGGAGTGCGCACGAAAAAAACTGGACTTACACTTTTTGTTATAGAAATAAAACTAAGTGACGGATTTTTTTCGTTTTATATTTCAATTAAAGTAAATAATATTTGAATTCTTTTGCGTACAAAATTTTTTTCTGACAAAGGTCTCAGAGCATCCAACTTTTTGAGCCACTTTTCTTCCAGACATGTTAGGGTGTTTTTTGAAAAATACGTATTATTTTACTTGCTTTGTTTTGGTTGGAAAATCCTTTTTTTCTTCCACTTCCACGCTTTCCCTCAATACTTAAAGACTCCTTATATTGTTTTAAGTATTACCTTAGAAACTGTTTTTTGGTTAACACCTGCGAGCCTAGCAATCGTTTTTTGTAAGCGGCGCGGTTTTTCATTGAAAATTTCAATTATTTTTTTACGAGATTCTTGTTGGGTGCCTATTTTCAAAAAACTAATTTTGCTATTGCAATGACATTTAGCGCGTGGATTTTGAAACAGATGACTAACAAAAACAATGTAACGGTATTCATTTTTTTCAATTATAATAAAAGTTATAAGCTTAAAAGTAGGCCCATTTTTTTTGTGCGCACTACTTACTTGCTTGGCTGGAATAAACTTGATGAATAAAACTGAAATTAATCAAACACAATACAAAGATGAGGAAATAGATGCTTTATGTCGCCTATATGTTGTTATGAACAATACGGACTCCATAACAAAAGAATTGTTAGCTTTTTTCAACCAAAAGTAAATCAGATCAAATTCAGGTACACCTTTTATTCTAGGATTATTCGGAAAAAGGCCCTCAGAAGGCAAAATAACCCCTTAAATTCGCATCATATTAATAGGCTTTCACTGTTTACTGTTAGGAACATACAAACATTTTCCCTTCAAATCCTTCTTTTAACACTCTGCATATGACATGCAAGAAAAAAAATTTTGGTTTTTTGTTTTGTCTTTTAAAAGAAACTTTAAGATTCATTAGTTTTATCTTAAAGTGACAAGAGATATCTTATAACCCGTATGTAAAAAAACTAACTAGTCTACGGACTATTAAGGAAAGTAAGCAAGAAAATACTCGCATACTTGCTGTTCTGTGTGTATTTTTGTGTACTTTTGTAGTCAACGTCATCGTTAAGACATAAAATCTAAATAATTATGAAAAGAAAAGCTGCTGCTTCCACTTAAGAGCAAAGCACTTCAAGGATATTTTAAGAACAAAATTCTTACATACTTTAAATGTCACGAGTATTTTTACATTCGAATGTAATAATTGCTGTTATTTTAACAGAGTCTCAAAAAAAAAATTATTTACAAAAACGTAAATGGGTTACAAGAGTACATTACAAATGATTTAAAAAAAAAAAAAAACAAATTAAACATGATAAAAATAAAGCATGTGTGTGTGTGTACCATACATGTACAAAAAAAAAGAGAATGAAAATGAAAATGTGGAAAAGGGATAAAAAAAAACAGGGACAACCACACGCAATAGAAATGAGTCAAAAATATTTGATTTTAAAAAACATATAGGAATCAGAGATCAGTAATGAATCGTTTTTTCGCTACTCATAAGCACTCATGAAATTTTGAATATATGTGAGTCAATAATATTGAAATTTAACTATGTACTCTGATTCACTCGTACTCATTACAACGTTGATTTATAACTACAGGTTGCAATGAGTGTGTGTACAACGTTGACATCAAACTCATACCATTGTGCTATCACACACGAGACTATTTTTTAACCCGCACAATATTTATACAATTGTATACATATACTCTGCTTTGTGTATATCGTTAGTCTCATTTGCAGAGGTGTTAAGTCCACTTTTTTCCAAAATTGAGATTTTAATGCAAAACGGTAGCATTGTACATAATACATATTTTACAACAAAAAAACATGTCATTATATAGTTCAAAGTTGTTGTAATTTTGTGGTTTGCAAAAACGCTAAGTCCACAAAACTACGAAAAATATTAATATTAATATTATTAATTAATTAATAATAATAATAATAATAATAATAATAATAATAATAATAATTAACATTATTAGTTATTAATATTAATTATTAATATTAGTTATTAATATTATTAATAATAATTAACATTATTAGTTATTAATATTATTATTATTTTGTAAAAATAATTGCGTTTAAACAGTTTAGAAATTTTAAAAACTGAAAAAGCTACAATGTTTTTTGTGTCTCCTGTAAAATTTGAAAAAAGGGACTTAACACATTTGCGAATGAGACTAACGTAATATTGAAGATTTTATTAAAATATAAATAAAAGAAATAACCGTTTTTTTTTTTTTTTTTTCTAGTCTTTTTCCATAGTCACTGATTGAACAAAATTTTGTAAACACGTAAATGAAGTTCCACGAGAGAGAGAACTCACTTTTTTCACTTAAATATTGAAAAATGTATCAACCATATAGCTTTAAAAGTGATTTGGATTTTTTCCGTATATTTTATTTCAGTTTACGCAACTTTTCTTTCAGTGCAGTTCTCTCTCGCTCACCAATACTACTACAGTTTTAGCATTGGGCATCCCTGGTTTACATGTATTGTAAACTCAGCACAGCATTTAAAAACTATACTCTTTCTCCTCTCTCTCTCACTATTCTTCCCTTATCTATTTAATATCTGTTTAGCAAATGCAATTTTGTTTTTAAACTTAAAAAGACAATAATAACAACGACAACAACAGTTTAATCTGTAAATAACATAACATAAGTTACAACGAATATCAACAGAAACATCAAAAATAAAACGATAAAAAATTAAGAGAAAAAAAAACAAACAGTAATTTCAGCAATAATAATAACAAAATTGTTATTGAACTACATAGATGGCATCACTACATAGTAGTAGTTATGTTATCGAGAGTATTCCTCTGTATTTTGTTTTCTCTATTTGTTTTGTTTTCTTAAGAGTCTAAAGCATTTTTTTTTCTTTCAACTTTCTTGCTGAATAAGTAAATGAATGTTGTTGTTTTTATTAAAGTGATGTTAGTTTGTTTTTTGTTTTCTTTTTTTAATGCAAGAAAAACAAATTTTCATTATGAAATAAATTTAATTTGTAATGGCTTCCAATAACAATTTGAGAGCAAAAACAACATTTGCTTGCATTTATGAATGCGTATGCGAGTGTTGGTGAATTAGAGCTTTACAGCTGTAAGTCAGAGATGCAGAATTTAAAAGGCTGTTTTCTTTTTAATGTAAGAATAAGAAATTACACTCAAACCTCGTTTTATGCGAATTTATTTTATGCGAATTCAAATTTATGCGGTTTCAAAATTCTCAAATTTTTTCTTTGCAAAAACGATTTTAAGGAAATATTGAATGTTAAAATCCAAAAAAATGTGTTGTTCGTACTATCTTTAAATTTTTTCGGCATTTCCGGTTCTGATGTATGAAGTATTATTCAAATGCTATGGACGTGGAGTAATATTATATTTTTATTTTATTGAAAAATTATGTATTTTCTTCATTATTTGGAATTTTGTATTAGTTGTTGTTTATTTCCTATCTTTATCCTTATTTTGTATGGTCTCAGCAAGGGATTCATTTTTTGTTGATTTTTTATATGCGATTTTGTTTGAATTTTAAGGGTTAAATTTGAATTTATGCGCTTTTTTATTTATCGTTTTATGCGAATTTGAATTATGCGATTTTTTGCGAAACGAATTAATCGCATAAAACAAGGTTTGGGTGTATTAACAAAATTTCAGTATTTAACACTGAACTCTTGTGTATATGAACACAATTTAAAATTCAGAAAGCAAATTCCAAACTCTTATTTCGTTTATTCCTGGCAAAAGCTCTAAGGGCCATTATTACAACTTGCCGTTAACTAAATGGAGGATTTTAACGGAGAGATAAATTGTTTTTCATTATTACGAGTACCCAATAAGGTAGAAGTGAGCGTTAAGCTAAAGGGAAGATCATCCTACCTTTAACATTTAAAGGTCACTTTATGTTTGAACTTGCCATATCATATACTATTTTCGATATGGCAATTTCAAATTTAAACAAAATGAGCATATACAACAACCACTGCGTTAAAAAAAAACTTGTTTAATTGAGCAGTTTTATCGACTTTGCTCCGGCACTGTCATATTTTTAAAAAAGTTAAATTTATTTTATCTGTAAGTTGTAATAACGAAATAAGTTAAAGGTAACTTTGCCGTTCACTTTAGCTAAAGGTACCTTTAACTAACGCCAACTTTAACGGGAAGTTGTAATAATGGCCCTAAGAGTTTACGTATATAAAAAAAGTTTTAATTTAAATGAACAAAAAAAAAAAAAAAAAACAAGAAACTTTAAGCTGTGGAAAGAGATTTTTTTTTTTGATATGCCACCTTAATTCGCTTCGTTACAAAAATTAAATACAAAAAAAAAAAATGAAAAACAATAATAAACGAATCTAAACTCGGTAAGAAGTAAATTGTTTAATGCTGTTAACGAAACTATTGAAGAGCTAAACAAACGAAAAAGGAGTAAAACTTTAACAAGATTTGAGAGAAAAAAGAAAAACAAATAAATTATTGCAGTCAGGATAGCTGAGAGCAAATCTTTTCGAATAATTTTTACAAATGAAGACAGCATTTAAAAATGCTAATCATCATGGCGGTTTCTAAATTAATCGTACTAAAGTATTTGTAGTCGCCGCATTCTGGAACATAGTCTATTGGCCTATTGGACGTGAGGCCGTGGTTCAACCGCTGGTTGATAATAATATTAATTAATGATAGTAATATTAAATAATATTTCTTTCGTCGACTCCTGCTAAGCAGATTTCTGGCAAAAAGTCTAAGAGAAAATTAAAATTGCCATGAAAAGTTTCTTAAAAATCTGTCGTTCGGAGTGGACTTTAATTTCGCCTTGTTGCGTGTCCTGGGCAAAACTAAGCATGCTACGTATATTCTTTTAGAAAACCAACGGCCTTTTGTTCTTGCAAGATACGATGCACTGTTTCGGAAGAGCTACCCCAAACATTTAATATTTGTTACTCCTTTTTCGTTCCTTTAAAGTACATACGGCTGCCAAAAAGCGTCTGCTTCAATCGATTCAGTATTTCAAAGCTTTTCTTTTGGTTTTGTGTATCAAGCTGGTCCTAGAATAAGTGTCTAGGCATCTGACATTACCTAGAAACAACATGCTAAGCTGTTGAGTTGTTCTATTGACTGCACTGTTGTTGTGTTTGCTGACTTTCTTAAGTGTTGTTGGCCTATCTAACCTGCCTATGCTGTTTATTGCTAAACTCTCCGAAGCATCTTCAATGAATTAGAGAGGGCTTAAGGCAGCAGTGTGTGAAGATAAATTTCAAATTTTAAAACCAAATACGCAAACCCACACTTTTAACAGCGCCACTTGTTGTCTCTAATTGGGTAAACTTTGCTATTAACAGAGCACTGTTAACTGTTTAACAGTGGCAATAGTAGATTTGTCTTGTATTTTGCAATTATTGCAGACTATTGATATAAAATTTAATTCTAATTGTGATCATTACTATTTGTGACCAAAAGTGTTGAAATGTAAAGGATGGTTGGTGGGGGGTGTTGGACGAAAATTTTCTCAACACTCAAAATTATTCCAGCTATCCCGCCACCACGGTTCGAAACAGGACTCTTTGGACTACCATTTGCATATAGTCTGTATGGTGTACTATTTTTAATGTTCCAAAATGGCTATTGATTTTTTAGAGAATTTTTAAGCAAAAAATTGATAGTTTCAAAGCCAATTTTCTCAATACCATATCACTTTATAAAGGGTGATTTTTAGCTATTATCTTTTTGGCAACACTGGTTTAAACAGCTCACGCACGTTTCGTGTTTTGTTTCACTGTCAAACATCTTCAGTTTGGTCTATAATTTAACCATGAATCGTCTTACAAACAAACAACGCTTGCAAATCATTGAATTTGGCATCATTGGACCGTACTTCTTCAAAGATGCTGCGAATCGTAACGTAACTATGAATGGTTACGTTTGGGCAACTTTTTTTTGCCCATAATGCAAGAGCTTGACTTGCATGACATGTGGTTTCAACAAGACGGTGCCACATGCCACACAGCACGCGTAACAATGGACTTATTGAGAGGCGAGTTCGGTGAACATTTTATTTCACGTTCGGGACCGGTCAATTGGCCGTCTAAATCGTGCGATTTAACGCCTTTAGACTATTTTTTGTGGGGCTATGTTAAAGCTCATGTCTATACAGACAAGCCCGCTTCAATTGACGCATTGGAAGACAACATTGAAGCATTTATTTGTGAGATACCGGCCGAAATGTTGGAAAGAGTATGCCAAAATTGGACTAAGCGGATAGACCATTTGAGGCGCAGTCGCGGTCAACATTTGCATGAAATAATCTTCAAACATTAAATTATATGGACCGTACTATCGATTCAAATAAAGATTTCATGCATTCCTCTGAATTTTATGTGTTTTTTTTTTTGAAAAATTTTCCTAAAGCTCTTAAAAAATCACCCCTTATGTGACTATGTTGCTGATTCTATTAAGAGGCCTTGGAAACTTCCTTTGCATATAGTATGATACTCATAGACCTAGAGTATTTCCCAAAATTAACTCCTTAACAAGTGGGCTTGTTCAGATGGATACTGTTAAATAGCTAACAGTACTCTGTTAAGGGTAAATTTTGTTCTGTTAAGAGAAAATTTCACTCTGTTACGCTGCTAAAATTTATGGATTGCGTCTTGCATTTTCAAATTCGAATTTATCTTCACATACATTATTTGCTTAACTTCACTTTGTCTTAATGCTAAAACTTTCAAATTTTTTTTTAATTTGCTGTAATAAAGTAGAAATACATTCTAATAAATCTCAACACCCATCTCTTGTGTAAATGTAAATATAGGCCTGGTGAATGAGTGAAAATAAAAAAAAGTGTTGTGAATACAACACGTACGTGTTTTGAATATAAAATTGTTTTACAATTTTTTTCTCTCTCATCTCTGAGTGTAGTAGTAGTCATTTGCTATATTTCGCCTATTTGCATTGTTTTCTTGTTTGTGTTGCTTTGAAATATTGCTAATGTTGTTGCTATTGTTGTTGATGTTGTTGCTATTATTTATGCATATGTTAACAGTTGTAGTTTTATTTTGTTGCTGACATTGCATATCAATTAATAAATAAAATTTAACAAATTGTTTACACATACTCTTTCTCTCTCTGTCTCTCTCGGTCATTTTAATTGTTTCCATCTTTAGAAATTTAAGAAGAAAGGAAAAGGAAATAAATAAACTTAAAATAGAATGAATACAAAAGTATAGAAGACATTTCCTTCCGTTTGTATTCAAAATGCAAAATATATAGAAAATATTTGTATGTATGAAAACCCGGTTGTATTGTCTCAAATCATGCTGTGAAAAACTTGTCAATTTCTCTTAAGAAAATTTGCATTTGTGAACATCAAACAGCAGACACCAAACCAAAGAATTTAAAAGAAATTGCCTGCAATTGAAATGCCAATAGTTAGGTAAACTAGTATCCCTTGGATGGTGTTTTAAAGATAGAATTTTATACTGATTTTTTTAGAAACCAGATCCCAGCAACATTTGTTTGATTGGGACCACAATGCCAGCCAGTGGACTGAACATTTTAATATAGTTTATGGCCCTTATGTTGTAAGATATTGTTACGAAAATGAAAAATCAAGATACTGGTGTTTTTTTTCTTTTACATTGTTTAACATTAAAATTATAAACAAAAGCTACAAAAACAAAACAATGCAAGTAAACAAACTTGTTTACAAATTATCGTACTGCTTAATATAACAACAAACACCAGCATAAAAAAATGGTAAACAAGTAAACAAAAATCCACAAACAACACTACAAGAATAAATGTAAACAAAATATACTAACAACAATAATGAGTGTAAACAACGATGTTTACATTTATAGAGACTTCGAGAAGGCGAAGAACATTCATCAGACTGTTTACTCTGCCATATTGCCATAGTGAACTTCAGTCAGTAATCGTGGTTTGAAGATCTCCGTTACAAAGATCTGTCAAATAATTATCTAGTAATTGTTATTGTTATGTTATTAGTCGCCGTAGTCTAGTAGGTAGTGTGTTGGCTTATTAGACTGAAGGCCCGAGTTCGAATCCCAGGTCAGACATCAAAACGAAAATATGAAAATATTTCTTCGGCGACTTCCTCTCAGCAGATTTCTGGCAAAAACTCTGAGAGTAAATAAAATTGCCATGAAAAGCTTCTCAAAAAAAAAAAAACTGTCGTTCGGAGTCGACTTTAAACTGTAGGTCCCGCCACTCATGTATAAAATTAACGCACACGACATAAGTGGTGTGAGAAGTTAGGTCGTAATCCTGACTGAAGGGTTGTAATGACCAATTATGTATTATGTATGCAAAGGGTGTAAACAGAGGAATAACAAAGAAAAGCAATTGTTGTTGTTTACATAAAGTTGTGAACAGTGGCAAACAGAATTGTGCGAGTAAGAAAGAATTTTAATTAAAACTAAACACAATTTTTTTTTTTATTTTATTTGCAATCTAAGAGCTCATATTTTAAATGTTTTTAAAAGGTAAACAGGTAAGAATATGTTACTTAGAGGGAATTGAAGTGTATTCAGTTTATCTAGCTCGAAAACTGTGATGAAATTTTTTTGCCTTCTTTAGGGTTTAAGTCTGTGTAGACTGGTATTTGAAAACGTATTGAATATTATATTCAATATTCTGATTACAAATTGTTTTTTAATTTAACAACTCTTTGTAAACCTTTAGGAGCCATTAGGAACACAAACTAGAGACATCGTGTCGAAGTCATTGAGGAAAAAAAGCTTTTGGTCCACATGGTACCGGAGTGGTTTGAATGTCATGCATTCAAGCAATTTCCCTTTCCAATCGAGATCGTTTCGCCACAATTTCAATTTCAAATTTCATTGAGTTCAAAGTACTTTAACGTCCCTTGCTGGTATCCCTTAGTAGGGTATTAAATGGTCATTGTTCAAGTCAACTCTGTTTGATTTGATTTTGTTGCTTTTAAATGTTATTAAACAAGATTGTGTGCGTATGTAAAAGCAACGAAAAAATTCTTGGAAAATTCTTAGAAAATTTAAATCTACACTCAAAACAAACAAACAAACAAAGAAAAAATTCCATTTATCAGAGAGTAAATTGGAAATTGTTTACTTCTAGTTCTAGGAAATACTCATCTGTTTTAGTTATAATTGAGATTTACAAATGCATTGTAAAGAGTCAAAAAAGGCATTGTAATTGTAATCATTTTTCAATTTTTTTTGTGTTTTGCCTGTAAAAAAATTTTCTGATGAAAATATAGTTTCGTGTTGTGTGATGTGCTTTCATTTAAATTGTTTTTAAGCCAATTTTATATCTTTTTTTTTTTTTCTTTCTTTCTTTCCATATCAATAAATAATTAATTTGGTTTTATTGGCATGGATTTATGTCAGATTTCGATTGAATTGTATTTAAATCCAATACACTAGGCACAGTGGAGCCGATGGCAGGTATTGGCATAAAAATATAAAACAAAAATATTTCTTACGGCGACACCGCAGTCTTCTGACTAAAACTCCGAAAATAATTTAATTGGCATGAAAAGCCTTCTGTAACATGCCGTTCGGATTCGAAGTAATACTGTAAATCCCGTTAAACATGGATAAAATGAACAACATGGGTGGTTTAAGAAGCTAGCTCCATAATCCTGTCTGAAGGGTTGTTATGACCAATTATGTTTATACAGTGGACAGCAAAAGTCTTAGTACTCCAATATATTTGGACAAAAAATACCCACAGGTTTAATACTCCTGCACAAAGTCCCGATATGACTTCAAGAGAGTATTTAGGAAATCATTTGAAAGAACGGTTACGTAATCGCTAAACCTCAAACAAAAGTCAATAGAAAAACCTGCTCATGATGCCACCAGAAAACACTAAAGAAAACATGTACATTCAATTCCAAATGGGTTAAATGGAGTGCTTGACCTTAAGGGATATTCTACTAAATACAAGGGATAAGATTTTCATATATTAGGCCTATGAATTTTAAATTTACTCAGGGTTCTGCTTCGGGGTACCTACATATGTAGTCATCTGAAACTCTTCCTTATTTTTCTCTTGTTTTATAAAACAATATTAAAAAATTGTTTGTTTTATAATAAAACAGAAATAAATTAATAAAATAAATATAAAAAATATAAATTTTTATACAAACTTTTGGCTAAAATTCATGAAATTGCAAAAATATATTGCCGTACTAAGACTTTTGCTGTTCACTGTATATATCAGAGATCAGCAATGAATAGTTTCTTTGCTACCCATAAGCACTCATGGAATTTTGAATATAAGTGAGTCAACAATATTCAAAGTTAACTATGTACTCTGATTCACTCATACTCACTACAACGTTGATTTATAAGTACAGATTGCAATGAGTATGAGTACAACGTTGACATCAAACTCATACCATTCGAAATATGGTCGATTCATAAAGCCACACATTTAGATTCATAACTTTAGAAAAATACTCTTATAATACTTATAAATGATTCGAGTAACTCGAATCATGCAACAAAATTTACTGTCTTAGGGCCATTATTACAACTTCCCGTTAAAGTTGGCGTTAGTTAAAGGTACCTTTAGCTAAAGTGAACGGCAAAGTTACCTTTAACTTATTTTGGTTATTACAACTTACAAATAAAACAAAATAACTTTTTCAAAAATATGGCAGTGCCGGAGCAAAGTCGATAAAACTGCTCAATTAAACAAGTTTTTTTAACGCAGTGGTTGTTGTATATGCTCATTTTGTTTAAATTTGAAATTGCCATATCGAAAATAGTATATGATATGGCAAGTTCAAACATAAAGTGACCTTTAAATGTTAAAGGTAGGATGATCTTCCCTTTAGCTTAACGATCACTTCTACCTTATTGGGTACTCGTAAAAACGTGAAAAACAATTTATCTCTCCGTTAAAATCCTCCCTTTAGTTAACGGCAAGTTGTAATAATGGCCCTTAGTATTGGTAAAAGACACACAAGCAAAAAAGACAGAGCAGTAAGCAGGGCAAACACACAACCTTCTAGTGAGTATTTTAGTGTTCGTACGCGATTCATACTTATTTTGTGATTCGTGTATATGTTGAGTTATGGAGAGTCGAAATCAACAACATAATACGTGTTGTTAAGTATGAATATGATGAGTACTTCAAACTTTGAATATGAGTAGAGGTTCCATGATATTTTAAATAAGTATGAATGCGTATAAGCATCACAAATTATGAGTATTATTCGATTCTATTCAACTTTTTGAATACTCATTACTGATCTCTGATTCGCACTCAATCACTAGAGAATTCATCGTAGTCTAGTAGGTAGTGACCAATTTAGTAAATAAGTTTTAAAAGATTACTTCAAAGAACTTAATACATACATAATTGGTCATTACAACTCTTCAGTCAGGATTACGACCTAGCTTCTCACACCACTTATGTTGTGTGCGTTAATTTTATACATGAGTGGCGGGACCTACAGTTTAAAGTTGACTCCGAACGACAGATTTTTGAGAAGCTTTTCATGGCAATTTTATTTACTCTCAGAGTTTTTGCCAGAAATCTGCTGAGAGGAAGTCGCCGAAGAAATATTTTCGTTTTGATGTCTGACCTGTGGTTTGAACTCGGGCCTTCAGTCTAATAAGCCAACACACTACCTAAGACTAAAGACCTAAAGACACACTACCTCCTAGACTAAGTCGCCGTAGTCTAGGACTTAGAACTTTGTAAAGTAAAATCGAAGGAAGAAGAGAAATTAATTGATTGGTTAGAACAGGATTGCGAGATATAGGATATGGACTGGCCTACGAAGTTTTGACATAGTCATGTACACTATTTTAAAAGACATTTTTATCATTTATGCCCACAGTGTGTGCAGGTCAGAAAGTAATTTGTAAAAATATACTACAATAAATATTAAAAAAAAAAATAAGTTATTTATAGATATCAATTAAACAAAACAAATAGAAAAGAGGACAAATCGATTTTAAAAATAAAAACACAATGAAATCAAATAAAAGAATACAAGTATTTGGGTTTTAATAGAAAGTTTTTTATTGGAATAGAATTGAAAAGCAATTGAAATGTTCGTACTTATATGATTAATGTCGTTAAATTGGAAATTTTATAAAGACATTATAAATAGAGTATTCAAAAACCGACATTTTCCAAAAACCGGATTTCGAATAATTCGAAATTTTGACATTTAAAAAAAAAACCGGTTTCGAATACGGTTTTGCAAAAAAAAAAACGGTTAACCGGTTTTTATTTATTTTATTTAATTTTTTTAAGTTAACAAATCAACATTTATAACAAATTAATGTAATACATACCATACATGGGCACACTGCATTATATTTTTAATGCAGTATTTATAGCAGTAAGCAGTAAAATTTTACTCGTTACTGAAAAAAATTGCAGTAAGCAGTAAAATTTTACTGATTACTGAAAAAATTTAAATTAAGCAGTAAAATTTTACTGATTACTGAAAAAATTTGCAGTAACCAGTAAAATTTTACTCGTTACTGAAAAAATTGCAGTAACCAGTAAAATTTTAATCATTACTGCAATTTTTTCAGTAACGAGTAAAATTTTACTGGTTACTGCAATATTTAAGAAACGAGTAAAAATCCACTAGCAAATGGAAACGATTTTGAAAATATTTCCAGCAATTTAAGTGAAAATTTTCGTAAACTAAAGCCATTGTTAGAGAGCGATACTGATTAAAAATTGACTTCTGATTTTTTTTTGTTAATATTTTATTCAATAATCACTTTTCTATTGTTTTTTGTTTAAAAAAATAAATTCATGAAGCAACACAAGTTTAAATTACTTATTATTACGTGGAAACAATCCTGTCTTTTTTATGGATACTCTATCTTTTTACGTGATTTCCTTTACGCGAGTTTTCGAGGAACGATCTATCGTGTAAAAACAGAATTAGGTGTATTGCATTAATCATTGAAATTTTAGCATTTTTCCGTTACAACAAAATACGAGTATATCCCATAATAAAAGAGAAGATTTTTTTTTACAACAACGCATTCCCAGTTGGCCATGTTGAATAGTCATTCAAACAGATGCGTTTACCAAGATTATTAATTATTGAAGACATAATAAAGATTATAAATTTTTCATACAATATCTTTCAAACTTGGTGTCTAAAATCACTTAAATAACATAGAGTATTTATTTAATCGTAATAAATAAAAATTTATTTACCAAAAGAAAAAAAACCTATAAAAATGTTTCATTTTTTAAGACAATTCTAATAAAAAAATATCCTATTGTATATTTCTGTAAATTTTTATGCAATCGTCAGTTAAAATGCAATTTTTGCATTTGTATTAATTATAAGAATTACTTCAGTAATCAGTAAAATTTTATTGGTTACTGCAATTTTTTCAGTAACGAGTAAAATTTTACTGGTTACTGCAATTTTTTTCAGTAATCAGTAAAATTTTACTGGTTACTGCAATTTTTTTCAGTAATCAGTAAAATTTTACTGCTTACTTCTTTTTTTTTCAGTAACGAGTAAAATTTGTTATTATCAAACAAAAAATAAAATGACATCGGTTGCAATTGAAAATATAATTACAAAACATCGTTTTTTCTAAAATAATACTTCAAAAATAGTATACAGTTAAGATGGGGGATTTTTAAACGATTTTTTTGTTTAGTTTTAATAAAATTGGATGTTGAAAATACCCGCTCGCTGAAAGTTGAAGTTGGGCAGATAGTCAAAAGACAGTTTATATAAATTTTCCATTTTTTTTGTTCTTTTGTTGGATGATGAATATGGTTTTATGATTTTTTTTTGGATTTTGTATACTGTTTATTGTATTATTAAAGTCAAAAATTAAGCTGCTGGGATTATCCGTATCAAGACTTAAATCTTGGTCAGAATCTACCACTTCATCATCTGTATCATTGCAAGGAAATAAACGGTTATGCAAATCGACAGCAAATTCCTTGGACTCCGCTTTGGTGGAATACTTCAAAATATGGTCATTAGTAGGATACTTTCCTGAACTTATGTACACAATAAGG
Source organism: Sarcophaga caerulescens (assembly GCA_927399465.1). Lineage (NCBI taxonomy): Eukaryota > Metazoa > Arthropoda > Insecta > Diptera > Sarcophagidae > Sarcophaga > Sarcophaga caerulescens. The sequence continues at coordinate 99,546,172 of OV656867.1, read as the reverse complement.
GTGTTAATTACTTTAATTCTACGTTGCATAATTCTTGCGCATATTGTGTGTTAATTCTGTTTAAATTATTAAATAAAAATTCATGAATTGCTACTCCTTCTATAAGTGTTACAGAATCCTTAGATAATTCTTTAATTGCTATTTCTAATGGTTGCAAAGTTTTCCAAAAATTTTCTTAAGCTTCTATTTCGATAGGTGAGAATGGTATTAAAGAAAAGTCCATCAAAGCATGATTCACACATTTCCATATTCTTAAAAAATCATTTTCGATAACGAATTCCATCTGTGTTTTACGTCACATACCAATCTAAGTTCTTTACCTTCTTGGTTTTTTACAAAATACTGAAGTCGTTTTTGCTTTTCGTTTGATTTATTGAAAATTTTTACGTATTTTCGCAATTTTGCCACAACTTCTCCAACTTCAGAGCAGAAAAATAAAAAAACCGGTTATTTAACAGAAAAAACCGGTTTGTCGAATACTTCTAAAATATGAAATATTCGAAACCGGTTGGTTTTTAAAAGTAAAAAAAGCGGTTAACCGGTTGAATACTCTAATTATAAACCATTTGGTCAGATTAGTTATAAGCCCTGCAGTAACGTATATTTTTTACTTTTTTTTTAAATCTCTTACAAGATAGCCCCCATACTCATGCAGGGCATTGTGTTGGAATTAGGAAAATAGGTTATTGATTAAAATTAGCACTTTAAATTAAAATAATAAAACGATTTTATACATACAAACTCTAATATCTCCTATATATATATCTGTATGTATGTATTTATAAACATTATAATGGTGGTCGTAGTGTTGGAAGCATTTAGTATTTGGAAAGCATGTCAAGGACAATTATTTAAATAATACAAAAATATGCAGCCAAAAATTCAAGCCAACCGAATAAAATATGAAAGAAAAAAAAAACGAAAGAAAATGCTGTAAAAATGGCACAGAAAAGTATTGACTGCAGAGAAATAAAAGAAAATCATCAGCCAGCCACTCATTCCACATTCATTGGCTTCCAAAAACCCTTCAAAGTACATAGAGAAATGAAGAACTCCTCGAAAAAGAGTGTCAATGATAAATGGAAATATATTTTAAGAATAAACAGAGAAAAGAAAAATATAAAAAAAACAGAAAATATTGTTACGAAAATGAAAAATCAAGATACTGGTGTTTTGCTTTTACATCGCTTAACATTAAAATTATAAACAAATGCTACAAAAACAAAAACAATGCAGTAAATAAACCTGTTTACAAATTATCGTACTGCTTAATATAACAACAAACACCAGCATAATAAAATGGTAAACAAGTAAACAAAAATACACAAACAGCGCTATAAGAATAAATGTAAGCAAAATACACAAACAATACTATAATAATTGGGCAATTCACACTACTTTGTATCGTGTATGTTATATTGAATACACTTGGTTGTTCGTGAACGCTCAATGCTATGCTGTATTGTGTATTTCGTATTCCAAATATATTTTTTTGGCATTCAAACAATTTGATAGCACGAAACCAATACAACTTTTAAAAACATATGGAAAAAAATGTGTATAAGTGTATCGGATTTTTACATGAAAATTATCAACAACAAGCCTACACTGTTGTATAATTGTCCAAAAATACACTCAATACAACGATACAACAGCTTGTGTGAATTGCCCAAATAAATGTAACGATGTTTACATTTATAGAGATTTCAAGAAGGTAAAGTCATGAATACTCGTCTTCAAGAACATTCATCAGACTGTTTACTTTGCCATATAAAAGGCAAGGCAAAGCAGGCGACTGAGTGAGTAAAGTTCAGTCAGTCTTGTATGAAGACGCGATGTGTTTGAAAAGAGTAATCGTGGTTTGAAGATCTCCGTTACAAAGATCTGTCGAATAATTGTCTAGTAATTGTTATTGTTTATGCAAAGGGTATAAACAGAGGAATAACAAAGAAAAGCAATTGTTGTTGTTTACATCAAGTTGTGAACTGTGGCACACAGAATTGTGCGAATAATAAAGAATTTTAATTATAACTAAACACAAATTTATTTTAATTTTATTTGCAATCTACGAGCACATATTTTAAACGTTTTTTAAAAGTAAAAACGTAACAATATTTATTTAAAACTAGCTGTACCCTGCGCGCGTTGCAACGCCTCCAACTAAAACAAATTTGAATCATATTATTGATTTTGTTCATTAAAAAAAAATTGACATAAACTTTAAGAATGTAGAGGTTTTCGATTATGAACATTTATTGAAGTGCTATCGGAAATTGGTAATACCAACTTATAAGCCTTCGTCGGCTCATGCGCAACAACTTTGCTAAAGGTCATAACATAATCAAATGCACAGTTTACGATTTAATTCATTTTTAGTAATTCTCAGTGGCGCCACCTGTCGGAAATTGGTCATACCAACTTATAAGCCTTCGTCGGCTCATGCGCAACAACTTTGCTAAAGATCATAACATAATCAAATGCACACTTAACGATTTAATTCATTTATAGTAATTCTCAGTGGCGCCACCTGTCGGAAATTGGTCATACCAACTTATAAGCCTTCGTCGGCTCAGGCGCAAGAACTTTGCTAAAGATCATAACATAATCAAATGCACAGTTTACGATTTAATTCATTTTTAGTCATTTTCAGTGGCGCCACCTGTCGGAAATTAGTCATACCGACCTAGAAACCTTCCCCGGCTCATGCGCAACAACTTTGCTAAAGATCATAACATATTCAAATGCACAGTTTACAATTTAATTCATTTTCAGTGGCTCTACCTGTCGGAAATTGGTCATACCAACTTAGAAACCTTCCCCGGCTCATGCGCAACAACTTTGCTAAAGATCATAACATAATCAAATGCACACTTAACGATTTAATTCATTTATAGTAATTCTCAGTGGCGCCACCTGTCGGAAATTGGTCATACCAACTTATAAGCCTTCGTCGGCTCAGGCGCAAGAACTTTGCTAAAGATCATAACATAATCAAATGCACAGTTTACGATTTAATTCATTTTTAGTCATTTTCAGTGGCGCCACCTGTCGGAAATTAGTCATACCGACCTAGAAACCTTCCCCGGCTCATGCGCAACAACTTTGCTAAAGATCATAACATGATCAAATGCATAGTTTACGATTCTATAAGGTACATACAAACATACATTCATTTTTATATATATAGATAGATAGATAGATAAAAGCAAATCTTATTAAAAGTTAATTTCTGGAAAAAGTATGTTTCTTTTTTTATTTTTAATTCAAAAGAAGCATTTTCAGTTCACTCTTTAAACAAGCCTTTAAATATGTATTTTTCATGTGAATTTTTATTTTATTTTCTTTTTAATTTAAAATCTCCAAAAATCATTTTAACAAATCTTTTCATTTCCTTTAGCAAAAATCCCCCATTGTCTTTGAGAAGAAAAAAGAAACCCCAAGAAAAAAAAAATTAACAACGAAAACGTGCAGAAAATTCTACAACAAAATGTGTAAATTACTCTTAAATTATTTATTATTCTCGCACCCCTATTGCAGCAGGCATTTTTAAGTCAAACTCAAAAGGAAAGTTTTGCAATTAAAAAGAAAAACAAAAAACCTATGAAATCCTTCTTTAGAAATATCCTTAATTCCCTCTTTCTCACTGCCTCCACACAGACACACAATTAAATATTTTACTACGCTAAGCAGGAGGTGTGTAAGTTTTTATGGGATTTTCTGCATATGTTAAGCGCTGCATATAAACAGGGTGTGGTAGGACAACATCTGGACGGGAAAGCAATACATTTTTTTTTGTTGGCAGCATATTAAAAGGAGATGCTGGAACAGAAAAAATTTCTCAAACAACTTTTCTACAGTAAAGTTTTCTAGGTGAAGGTACGTTGGATTACAAAGTGTGTTTAGCAAATTTGTTACGAATGGTACGATACAATCCATCTCACAAAGATAAGCACACCGAAACTGATCCAACCGATCATTTTGAACCCATATAATATCGAAGTATTCGTAGTCTAGTAGATAATGTGTGTGAAGATAAATTCGAATTTGAAAATCCAAGACGCAATCCATAAATTTTAGCAGCGCCACATTTGGCCTTAACAGAGCAAAATTTCCTCTTAACAGAACAACATTTGACCTTAACAGAGCAGTGTTAGCTGTGTAACAGCATCTATCTGAACAAGCCCACTTGTTTAGAAGATAATTTTAGGATAAATACTCTAGGTCTATGAGTATCATACTATACATACATAATTGGTCATTACAACGCTTCAGTCAGGATTACGACCTAGCTTCTCACACCACTTAGGTTGTGTGCGTTAATTTTATACATGAGTGGTGGGACCTACAGTTTAAAGTCGACTCCGAACGACAGTTTTTTTTTTGAGAAACTTTTCATGGCAATTTTATTTACTCTCAGAGTTTTTGCCAGAAATCTGCTGAGAGGAAGTCGCCGAAGATATATTTTCATATTTTCGTTTTGATGTCTGACCTGGGATTCGAACTCGTGCCTTCAGTCTAATAAGCCAACACACTACCTAGTAGACTACGGCGACTATCATACTATATGCAAAGGAAAGTTCCAAGGCCTCTTAATCACCCTCATTCTGGTTGTCGTCGTCGACGTCGTCTTGCGTCGACAGTTTAAAATTGGTATTCTGTTTGTCGTTATTGACAGTTATAGATGACTGTCGACACACATTTGGTATTCTGTGAGTCAATACGCCGTCGATATTGTGTTGTGTCGACTCTGATTTTGTCGACTCTGATTTTATCGACATCATTTTTGGTAACGACGACAACGGCGACGACGACGACGACAACCAGAATAAGGGTGAATATAATCAGCATTAAAGTCCCATATAAAGTGATATGTTGTTGTGAAAATTGGCATCGAAAGCAATTTATTTTCTTGCTTGAAAATTCTCTAGAAGATCAGTGGCCATTTTGGAACATATTAGAAATAGTACATCATACAGACTATATGCAAATGGTAGTCCAGTGGATCCTCTTTCGAATCGTGGTAGTCGGATAGTTGGAATAATTCCGTCCACCATCCCCACCAATCATCCTTTACATTTCCACACTTTTGTTCACTAATAATAATGATCATCATAATGAGAATTATATTTTATGTCAATAGTCTGCAATAATTGCAAAGTGGAAGACTAATCTACTATTGCCACTGTTAAACAGTTAACAGTGCTCTGTTAATAGCAAAGTTTACCCTGTTAGAGGCAAGAAATGGCCCTGCTAAAAGTGTAGGTTTTAGGTCAATAGTCTGCAATAATTGCAAAGTGGAAGACTAATCTACTATTGCCACTGTTAAACAGTTAACAGTGCTCTGTTAATAGCAAAGTTTACCCTGTTAGAGGCAAGAATTGGCCCAGCTAAAAGTGTAAGTTTGAGTCTTTGTTTTTTCAGTTCAAATTTATCTTCACACACATTAGTAGATAGTGTGTTGGCTTATTAGACGTGAGGCCAGGGTTCAAATCCCAGGTCAGGCATCTCCAACAAAACGAAGTATGAAAAATATTTCTGCGGAAGTATGAAAGTACGAAAAAATATCCTCTCAGCAGATTTCTGACAAAACCTCTGAGAGTAAAAATAAAATTGCCATGTAAAGTTTCTCAAAAAATTCTGTCGTTGGAGTCGACTTTAAACTGTAGATCCCGCCACTTGTGTATAAAATTAAAACACTTAACATAGGTGGTGTGAGAGGCTAGGTCGTAATCCTGACTAAGGTGTTGTAATGACTGAATATGTATGTATGTAATAATGAAATGTTCGGCCAATAGCCAGCCTGAAATTAGATTCTGATTTGAACCGCTAATAGTTCCAAATCAAACAAAAATTTCACTTCCATTCTTTTGGTACAGAAAATTGTCGCCACATCCTGTACATCATTTAAATACAGAAATGCACACTCATTTTGCACGTTCGTAAAAAAGCAATTTAGAAACCAAAAGAGCATTGAAAATTATTAGCGCCTGCTGTTTATAATTAAATTCATTTTGAACCATGTACCCAACGAACAAGCGAACGAACGAACGAACGAAAACACTAACGATTCCAAGAACACATACACCCAACGAACAACCGAAAACACTGAATTAAGTTTCATAGAGAGGAGCAAAGAGAAACGAAAAATTATTACAAGGATACACAGTCAGTGCCAGGATTAAAATTGAAAATGTTCGTTAATAGAAAAAGAAAAGAAACGATTAAGAAAGCATGAAAATTGGGAAAAAAGAAAATTTTGGTATTTGAGAAATCAGGCTAGAAACATTCAGTATGTTAACATGGTCTGCGGAGGATGATCCGTATTGTAGAAAAATCGGATTTGCTGTAGGTCCACTATATATCCATGGTATCAAGGATTCTAAAACAGATTTACGGTCAGGCGTTACTTGGAACCAAAGACATAGGCGTCAAAGCTAATTGTCTTCTTCAAGTGGGCTTCTTCAGCTAGTGGACTGAATATTCATGGTGTTAAGGATTCCAAAACAGGTTTCCTTATGATCGTGCTTTACTTAGGACCAGAAATATAAACGACAAAGCCTATTTCTGCTATGACTATTTTCTATATCTTCTGTAAAACACTAAAACACAGAGCAATATTCTGTTAATTTTAACATTGGCTCTTTTATGACTATTTTTGGGTTTTTGTCTTTGCTAATTAAATTTCAACTTATCTTTATACTATGTTCAGACATGCACTTTTATTAAATCAATATTCGGTTTATTGAGAACAATATTTTTAGCGTTCAGACATATAATATACGAAAATTTATTTGACAGCTGGTAAACAAAACAGCTGATTGCTACAACAACATAAATAAAATACAAACCTTTCTGCTTACCCTCCACTTTTTGTTTGTCGTTGTTTACATTTGAGTTGTCAAGTGTCAACAGAAAGTGTTCGGAAAAATGTAATATGCTCACTGAACGTACTTATGACAGTGTTGTATTTAGAATTTTTTTCAATATTATAACAATTTATGAATTTATTGAGCAATAATTAATTAACATATGAAATATTGAGATCAATAATGCCGTTTATTGCGATTTACGCAATAAAGGTGCATGTCTGAACCCTGTATTACATACACATAAACTTAATTGCACAACTAATTGAGTCAAGTCAAGTCAATTGAGTAGCAAAGACCTCTCTCGTACGACAAAACTAATACTCTACAAGACGTTCATCCTCCCCGTGCTTCTTTATGGCGCAGAGGCATGTACACTACTAAGCACTAATGCAGCAGCCTTAAGAGTATTCGAGAGAATAGTTCAACGTAAGATCTTGGGTCTTGCGATGATCTCCTTATTCGATCCTTATCTTGGTTCTGCAGTTACCACTAAAAGTGATGTCAGTCTGGAGATCAAGCGCAGGATCACTCTTGCCCACAGGTGCTACTATGGTCTCAATAGGCAGCTGAGTAGAAGAGACCTCTCTCGTACGACAAAACTAATATTCTACAAGACGCTCATCCTCCCCGTGCTTCTTTTTGGAGCAGAGGCATGGACCCTATTAAGCACTGATGCCTTGAAAGTATTCGAGAGAAAAGTCCTACGTAAGATCTTTGGTCCAGTGCGAGATGGCAATAATTTCCGCATCAGTGGCTGCGCTGGCTCGGCCATGTCGTTCGAATGGAGGAAGATGCTCCGGGGGTCGCCGTGGTCTAGTAGGTAGTGTGCTGGCTTATTAGACGTAAAAGCCAGGGTTCGAGTCCCAGGCCAGACATCAAAAAATAAAAAAAAAATACAAAAAGTATTTTTTCGGCGATTTCTTCTCAGTTTCTCAAAAAATCTGTCGTTCGGAGTCGACTTTAAACTGTAGGTCCCGCCACTTATGTATAAAATTAACACACACAACATTAGTGGTGTGAGAAACTGCGGGCTTCTTGGGGACGATTAACTGTAGACTGTCTAATGGTGAAGGTATAGCACTGGCCATTTTATAGTCACCTAGCAGCAACTCTTTTCCTTGCCGTTCGCATCTTCCCCCTTTCCACCTTTCCTAAAAAACCTGCACAATGCACTGCATGAGTAGGGGCCATCCCCTGAGTGCTGGTTTCATTAAAAAAAAAAAAAAAGATGCTCCGGTGAGACGGGTATTTAATGCGACGATCTGCGGATGTAGGCGAAGAAGACGACCAAATCGAGGAAGCTCTGCCATCGATTGGTGTGACCAACTGGCGTAGGCGCGCAAAAAGCAGAGGCGCTTGAAAGAATGTGTTTAGCAGGTCGAAATCCGTTAATCGGGTTGTTAATGGCCAATTAAGTAAGTATAAGTAAGTAATTGAGTCAAGTTACACATTTTAAAGATGAGAAGCAGCTTGACACCTAAATGAAGTGACAGTAAGGTCGTAAAAGAAGTAGACAGAAATGGAATTGAAGATAATGGTATGTATGAACACTATAATTTGATAATTGTTGCAATTAAAATTTTTATGTGAACAGGCTCCTACACTTCTATAGTCCTCTTTAGCGAAATAATTTCGAAAATTAAATTCTCAAAATCATTTTGTGACCACTGTACTCGTATCTTCACCTTAAGCTGTAAGTAGGTGTTGAAATGCTTGGCTTTTATTTTGTTTAAATTCCTGTTTAATGTCAATTGAAATGAAGTTAATAAATGACACATGTCACTTAATATACTTTTGTAAATGTCACCCCAGCAGTATTTATTACCTTTTTGGCTTCCAAAAACACATATGCACAGAGCCAATGACAATGAAATGAAGACAAAAGAAAAGCACACGGCAGACAGACAGATAGATAGACAGACAGACAAATGACACACCAGGTGAAATAATGATGTCAATTTTCTGCATGAGAAAGAAATGCCAATGAAAACAAATGAATTTAAAAAAAAAAAACGAACATGGTGACAAACAACAACAACACTATAGCGAATATAAATTATTCATAATTGATATACTCGAGTCTGGATTTCCGTCACCTCAACAAATTGCTGTTTTTTCCTGGTCCCCTTACTCCGTAACACGACTAATGAAAGTGTTGGAAATTTTGCGGGAAATAAAAAGGTAATAGAACACAATATTCCGTTTTTCGGTAGCATTTTGTAACATGATTGGAATGGAATGGATATGGCCATTTACACAAACAGGAGTCGGTGTGGTGTGGTGTGGTGATGTTGTGGGCGGTGGTGGTGGTCGTAATATTTTCGTATAAAATTAATGACATTTTAACACACAATCAACTTGTAAATTGATGACACTGATGAACACACAGTACAGCAATCCAACATATTAAAACAAATGCCTCTTCTGTGGCCAAACATTGATTAAAATTCAGTAAAAAAAATTTTTATTTTATAAGTGTATGTGAAGATAAATTCAAATTTAAAAACCAAAGACGCAAACCCACACTATTAGCAGCGCCAATTCTTGCCTCTAACAGGGTAAACTTTGCTATTAACAGAGCACTGTTAACTGTGTAACAGTGGCAATAGTAGATTAGTCTTCTACTTTGCAATTATTGCAGACTACTGACATAAAATTTAATTCTCATTATGATCATTATTATTTGTGAACAAAAGTCTTGAAATGTTGGATGGTTGGTGGGAATGTAGTATGTAGGGGTCTTGTCAGTCAATGTGACATACATAACATACATGATAGGATATAGATTACTGTACACCTCAAGAAGGCGGAAAAATTGTTTCAATTTCATTGAGATCAATGGAGGGGTAAGCAAAACAAAAAATTGGACACAGATATACTTTTTGGTCCGATACCAACTAGAAAAAGTTACAGCAGTTAGCTGCTCCTCCAGAAGATATTATATAAGAAAATAAGATAGATGATTACACGAGTTATTGCCAGATTTGAGACGCCCCCAAAAGAGAGCATATCAGGAGTATGCCTATAGACATCGTATAGAAATCCAGAGTGTTACGCAATGGGACAGAGAGTTTTATTGAAGTGCAGACAGTACATCAGAAAACGAGTTTTTGACCTGTAAGCGCATGTAACCTACGCTCAAGTGATACTGAATGTCGAATATCACCATCATGACCCGGTGATATCTGTTTCTATCGCTGTATACATACATCCATAATACATAATTAGCCATTACAAACCTTCTGTTAGGATTACGTCCTAGCTTCACACATCACTTGTATTGCGTGTGTTAATTTTATACATGAGTGGTGGAACCTACAGTGAGTCGATTCCGAAAGACAGACAGATGAGGAGCTTATCATGACAATTTTATTTTTACTATCAGAGTTTCTGCCAGAAATCTGCTAAGAGGAAGTCGCCGAAGAAATATTTTTTCATATTTTCGTTTTGATGTCTGACCTAGGGACACTTGTTTTTGTCAACCAAAGAAATTAAATATTTATTGCTTTATACTGTCTTTTATATATATCCGGAAGTCCTGGATATATATACCGACGGCTCTAAAATCGACAATGGTGTTGGAAGCGGTATCTACTCTGGGAAACTGAACCTGAATATTTCTCTCCGTCTGCCGGACTACTGCAGCGTGTTTCAGGCGAAGTTGATGGCGATCTACCGGGCCGCTCAATGGATCCTCGTCAACGATGCTCCTTTCACTCGCGTCTCGGTCTTCTCTGAGAGTCAGGCCGCGATAAAGTCTCTATCGGGTTTCTTGATTAATTCTAGGATCGTTAGGGAATGTCGTCGCTGTCTCGACCTTCTTTCGGGGCGCTTCACCAGTGTCTCTTTGGTGTGGGTCCCCGGGCACAGTGAAATTCCGGGTAACTGCAGAGCCGACGAGCTCGCCAGAGCTGGTGCGCTCCTTCCGGAATCCTCTTCTGTTGAATTGGGTATACCACTTGCCTCGGTCAAATTGACCATTGCGCGGAAATTCTTTCGAGACGCCAACCTATCCTGGGTCAACGATTAGTCCTGCTCCACCGCTAGGCTCACCTGGCCCTTGATGGATAAAAGGCGTACCAACCAATTACTTGGTCTTGGTCGTGACGTCATCTCGACTACGGTGGCCGTGCTTACGGGTCATTGCGTCATGGGCAGACATGCGGAAAGAATGAGGCTCCCTTTTAACGATTTCTGTCGTGGATGCAGGTCCTCTGAGGAGGAGGAGACTGTTATTCACTTTCTTTGTCAGTGCCCGTCTCTTGCTAGGTGTAGATATAGGTTATTTGGCTCCCCATTCCTTGTTAGCTTAACGGAGCTATCATCCATTGATATCAAGGATATAGCTTCGTTCATCAAACTTTCTGGCTGGTTTTCCAGTGCGGGGTAGTCGTGCTTCCGTTGTGCAGCCCTTGCGCTGACCAACTTCTTCCTTTTCCCTGATTGTGGTGGAACTTGGTCAGTACAGGGACTGCGTTTCACCCGTGGCATCACAACGGGCCGCTCTGTGTGCTCAAGTGAGCTTTGTGACATCAGAGCTACCACTCCGACCTAACCTAACCTAACTGTCTTTTACTCGATTCTTGATTCTTTTTTCTTGTATTGAAACTGCAATACCGCCCAACCCTATCTACACTTTTAAACCTCAAAATTTACAAGTCAACACCCCGAGAAAAAAAAATAGAGAAATAGATACAATACAACAATACAACGTTCGTTTCTTCCTTTTTTTAAATTTTAAAATATGCAAATAAATATTTACGTTTAACCAGTTATTTTTTATTTTTTCTCTTGAATTTTTTTTTTAATGTCCGTCCCTCTTTTTAACAGACAAATGAATTGCAAAATTATTGTGTGTGTTTGGATAATTTCACATACAAATCATCATCGTTATCCTTATTTGGTACTCTAAACAAATTTTATAACATTTCGGTGTGTGGGTGTGGGTGTGTGTGTGTGTGTGTATATGTCATTATACCTGGAACATAACAAACAGCTCCTGTTCCAACCATAGCTCGTTAAAGTAGCAAAAAAAAAAAAAAAGCACAAAATTTTTTTAAATGGTCCCTCAATGACCATTTAGGTGTAGCAGCAGTTGGATTGACTTGACTTGAGCTGAAGTGAGTTGGGTTGGGTTGGGTTGGGCATCGTGTGGTTTTTTTTTGAGGAAAAATTGCATTTCTAATGTCACAACTTTTGCCACAAAACTTTTCTACTTAAAAAAAAATTGCATATAAAATTGCCAAAAATAGAATATTCAAGTGTTTCCCAAAATAAACGAAGTGAACAAAAAAAAACCGGAATTGAATTCCACTTTGGTGTGGATTTTCCAAAAAGGAAAGAGAATCAAGAATATTAGATCTACAATGAAATGTAAAATGGAGTTGATTTTCTAATATTCCACAGCAAATTTCAGTTAATATTTTTCTTTAAGACAAAAAATTTGTTAATTTTTCTTCTTTTTCGTTTTATAAGATTTTATAAACAACGTTTTGTATACAGGAGTCAGCAATGTTATCAACTTCAAGCTGCTGTAGCTGACCACAGAAATAATCTTATTTTTCTCATCGGAACAAGTGAGCGCTAACCATAAGAACAATACTGTTTATGTATCCTCTTATATTGTTTATGGCAACATAATTAAGATCCTAATGGAAGGAATTCCACTTAGAATCCATTCATGGCACCAAAAATTATTGAGGCATTCGAATTTAAACAACCTTCTCCTGAAATTAAATTAACATTTAAGCCATTTTACTATTTAGCCAAGTTTTTATCAAGAAAAGTGCACATTCCTTTCTATACATACAGTGAACGTCAAAAGAAACTGTACACTAAGGATAAAATTCTAAAAATCGCCAAACTCAACTTTTATCACTTAAGGAGAGTGCCCGAAAAAATTGGACAATATTTCGAATTTTTTGTAATTTTTTCTTTGTTTTAATTTTAAAAACTGTCAATAAAATAATTTTAAAACAAATATAACGGTAAGTTATTAATGTATATTTTTTAAATGTACAGTTTCTTTTGACGCTCACTGTACATACATAAATGATCATTACAACCCTTCAGTTAGGATTGCGATCTAGCTTCTCACATCACTTATGTTGTGGGTGTTAATTTTATACATGAGTTTAACGCCAGATTTTTGAGAAAATTTTTCATGGCAATTTTCTTTAGCTCTCAGAGTTTTTGCTAGAAAACCTCCGGAGAGGAAGTCCCCGAAGAAATATTTTCCTCATATTTTGTTTTGTTGGAGATGTCTGACCTGGGGTTTGAAGCGAGGCCTCATGTCTAATAAGCCAACACACTATCTACTAGACTACGGCGACTTTTCGCCATCCCTAATAAAACAAAATTCATATAATTTTGTCACCAAAATTCTTATTTTTAATTCTAATCACCATTTCAATGGTGGTATTTACTTATTTAGTGGTACTCAAACTAAAGGAAAAGATTAAAAAGAGTTCCTTATGATAAAGATTTTGGACACGGTATTTTATCAGAAGCCACTGTATATTTAAGCGTTCATGCAATGGAAATTCGATAGATACAAAACGTTTTAAATGGATTACATTTTACAATTAGAACGGGGGATAATTGTAGATGACTTTATTCGTCCTCGTATTTTCAGTTTAAGCGCCCAAATTAAAAAAAATTTACTGCACATTTCAGCAGTGAGCTCTCATTTCGATTGAATTGTTTCTTTTTTTCTTTTAACACAGACTTTTAGGTAAAAAAGAAAAAAAAACAAAAAATAATAAAAATTTTAGTCTATTAAAATAGGAATTTTTATAAAATGGCTTAAAATTAGTTGGCATTAAAAGCATAAAAATTGTCACACAAAGAAAAAAACCAACAACAAAAACCATCACTAGTGAGAGCAGCTATCAGCAGGGTCGGTTCATTATTTAAAATTCCAACACAACACACTACACGCATTATATGTGAAGCACATACCATCACATACACTCTTAAGCACATACGGAGAGTAATGATTTTTATTTAAAAATAACGGTACACTTTAATTATACCAAATTTGTCGTCGCCATTATTATTGTTGTTGCTGTTGTTGTTGATAATATTCTCCGTTACATGCATAGAATTTCAAAAATCCTTTACGCGCTCTTATACACATACACCATCACCATCAATACCGTTAAGAAGCAATAAAAACAATGCAATTGCATTTCAAATCTACACAAGGTTTTGGAAATTTTTAAAAGATTTTTTTTACTCCCTTTATCTACCCCCCCTTCAGCTATTCCCTATTAATCGTTTAATATGTATTCAAGCACACCGAAAAGAAAAAAATCAAAATAATAATACAGCAGCTTAAAAAAGGAGAGCAAACAAAAAAAATTGAAAAAAGGAACGCGTAAAAAAAGAGCGAAAGAAAGGGAGAAAGAATGAACAAAAAAAGGAACTTAAGGAAACTATTGAAAATTACATTTAAGCACTTTTGAATTGGCGCTCAATTGTATTTTAGTACTATTGTTGTATGCCACACTATTTTTTTTTTTTTTTCAGTTTCTTCTTTGCTAAAGCTCTTGTTCCATTGATTTGTTTTTATAATTGTACAAAGCACAACGACAACGACAACGGCAACACGACAATTTGCCATAAAAATTAAAATTAAATTTCGTAAAATGTACGTTAACGGCAAAATCAAAGGAAATGAGCAGCGCCTGGCGCCATTTGGTGTCGTTTTTGATGATTTTTTTTTTTATTTTCTATTTTCTGTGTTTAATTCTTTTATTTTTAATCCTTTCAGATCCTTTAAAACGGATTAATTTAAACTGATTAAAGTGAAGTGCACAAAAAAATAAAATAAAAATACGAAACAGATTGATTAAGTAAATGGCCACAATAAATTGAAATTTTTTTAAAGGAAAACAAAAATCTAATAAGAAAAAAAAAAACAATAAATATTTTTCAAATGAAGGGGTTATCTATTTCTGGTTTTCAAAAGTAAAGCTATTCTTTCACGGAAACCAATATTTCATTAATTCGAAAAATAATGTTATTTTCGTGATCGTTGCTGGTTTTATTACTTTTATTACACTTTCTCCTATATTTCGGACGGTATATCGACGATATTTTTGCAAATGTTGATTTACAAATGCTTACACGTTGGGAAAGTATCCCTTTAGCCACTTTTTTGACGAAGACCCACAAAAAATTTCAAATCGCATAAATCATCAACCATCAAGAGGTCAATTGTGGTTGCCAAAACACGAATAAGTCGGCATAGTCTAATAGGTAGTGTGTGGTTCAAACTCCAGCCCAGACATCTCGGACAAAACGAAATATGAGAAACATACATACAGTGAAGGACTAAAGTCTACATGCAGTCCAGTTGGCAATAAGTTTTCGACTTGAGTTTGTACGTGCGCATATTGACAAAGGGATGGATTTCTGGTCCAAGGTTTTATGTACACATGAGTCAAAGTTCAACATATTCGGGACTGATGGTCCTGCAAAAATATGGAGGAAAAGGAACACGGCTATGCAGATCGAAAACTTATTGTCAACTGTAAAGCATGGCAGTGGGAGCGTTATGGTTTGGGAAGCTATAGCAGCATCTGGCGCTGGCAAGTTGGTTTTTGTTAAAGGCATTATGTATGGACCGATATCAATATAAGAGTATATCGGAACAAATTTTGAAGCCATCTGTCTAATGCTTGGGTCTTGGGGATGGTTGGATTTTCCAACAAGACAATTATCCCAAGCACACCGCAGCAATTGTTAAGTTATGGTTTCTATATAACGCGTCCAGGCAACTCAATAGTCCTCCACAACGTCCGGATTTAAATCTTATTGAACATGTTTGGGACATTTTGGATCGAAAAATTCGACAAAGCGTTAAAAAAAAACATTAACGGAGGAATGGAGCAAATTAACTCCGGAAGAGATGGTTTCGTCCATGCCACGACGCCTGCAGGCTGTAATAGATAATGGTGGTGGACCAACTAAATACTAAAACTTAAAAAAACACCACGTGTTTGGATAGTATAAGTTAAATTTTTTTAAGACTGAACTGCATGTACACTTTTGCCATAACATATTTTTGTTATTTTGTGAATTTTTTTGTTAAAGGACAAATGAATTAATTTAATTTTTATTTTTTTTTTATGAATAAAGATGATTTTCGAAAAAAACTGTATCATTAATTTTTCTATAAACTAAGTTTTTTTTTTCAGAATTTCACTACATGGGACTGCATGTAGACTTTAGTCCTTCACTGTATATCTTCGGCAACTTCCTCTCAGCAGATTTCTGGCAAAAACTCTGAGAGTTCATAAAATTGCCATGAAAAGTTTTTAAAAAATCTGTCGTTCAGAGTTGATCCCGCCACTCATAAATAAAATTAACGCGCACAACAAAGGTGCTGACAGAAACTAGGTTGTAATCATGACTGAAGGGTTGTAATGACCAATTAAGTAAGGATTAATTACAACAGTTTATCCTTTTCAGAGAATTTTCAATCACATTTCAGATGGTATATCGCCAATGACTTGACGAATCTTGAATTTTAAATGCCAGAACGTTAAATGATTCTTTAAATCCTTAAAGAAAAATCACTTTTAAAGAAAAACCACTTTTAAAGAAAACCCACAAAAAATCTTAAATCGCAAAATCATGGTTGCCAAAACGTGAACCGTCTAATTAAAGCCAAAATCGATCGAGTTGTGTGTCTCGTGGCACCATCTTCTTAAGGACACACCCTACAGTCTGTAATCTTCAATTGCAGGCTAAAAAAGTCTGTTATCGTGCAGTCACAGAGTTCCGAATTGATGGTAAGGATTTTTTCAGGATCATTTTCGACAAAATACGGTCAAATAGCAATTGCGGTTTATAATTTGCATTATCGATCAAACACTTTTTCCGGATGCAATGGCTTACTAAAGAAAATTTGTTCCAAAACTCAACAATCAATGTCTGCTGCTCTATGGGATTTATGTAGAAAATAGAAGTTCAAAAAATGCCGAAATGGTCCTGAAAATATGCCCAAATGCAGAAACTACCTTGAACCCAATAAATTCGGATTATCTGTAGTACTTTCTGAAGCGATATTTTCGACAGTGTATACATTCCATGCAATGCACTCCCGTACAACTTCCAGTTTCATTAACTGTTTTTATAATTTGCTAATGTCCGACACAGTATTACAACAAGCGCAGTGTGGCCAGATTTGAATCACCAATTTTATAGTAAAATTTTACCTATTTTTACAAGTTTTTCGATTGTTAAACAACTCATATTCGTATTTTTCAACTTTTTCACTAAATAAATGGTTCAGTTCAGAGGAATAATATTTAACAGTCTAATCACTAATTCGGTAAGCCGATATCAAGGCGACTATCAAGCATTTCCTTGACTACAAACCCAAGCAATTATGAATGAAGAATTTAAAATTAAATTTAGGAAGCTCCCTTATGCCCCGATGCCCCCAGAGAGAATAAGATCAACAGTCATAGAAAAGAGACATACAATGCATACATTTGCACTCAATGCAGTAAACCAATACATTTCTCAGAGGATTTCTGCTAGGCAACGATAGGTGGCAACCCTATCATTACAGAATTTGCAACAGTCGACTAATCACCTTTTTAACTGGGAAAAGTTGATTAATGAAACGTAAACGAAGCAAAGTAATAGTAAGATGGGGAATATTCTTTAAGGGTTGATACAATTTATGGTGTTTTCTTTTCTACAAAGAAAATGTCACCCTCTTACAAGGTGCATTAAAAAAATTGTTGACCAACCCTGTTGTAATGTCATTTTTTATTTGAGAAGAACATAACACAAATATTGAAAAAGGGTATGCCCTGTGTTAAAAGAAAATGAATGAGGAAATGCCAATTTGTTCAAAGTTGTTGCCAGATCGCTAATTTTTCGACTTCATTTTTTGCACGCTTTTTTTATAACAAAAAAAAAATATATTTTAACATTGTTCTAACATTGAATGCAATTTTTTATATTGCTGACCATGTAGCTTTAATAATGTAATACGAGTATTTCCTTAAGATTACTCCACAAAACAATGAAAAAATTAACTTCAAATTGGATAACAATACCAGGCGACTTTTTTTTAAATTTCATCTCGGTAGCCCTATAAATAAACAAAAGCCATCTGCTTTACAGGGCATTATCAGCACTCTCGATTTATACAGGGCATAAAATGCTATGCCCTCCACCATTGGCAAGTGCGAATTATTTAGAATAAAACATACCACCCTTTTTAGAGGGCGAAACATGTTTAAGAAACAAACGCAAAATTGCATTTTGCATTAATAGAATGCACATTTTTTGGTAGAAAAGAAAACACCATTAGAGAACTGATGAGTTTTAATACCTACTAATGACAGTTTGACCTTTGAAAAAAAGTTATTGAAAAAGTACAAACAAAATTAATAAAGAAAAAATATGTGGTATTTACTCATAACAATACCAGGTCACGCATACATACATATGTATGTATGTACAACGCATAGCCAAAAATTGCTTGCACTTGATTGGGAAGTTGTGATGCACTTAACGTATAGCCTGGATCTCGCAATGTCAGGCCAACAATTTTTGTCTATGCCTGCAAAAAAAACATTGGCCATTAAAATCAACAGTTCTGCAAAGTTTGAATAGGTTTGATTGATTTCAAGTAAAGAAAACTTTAATTCAGGTATTTACGAAATAAGAAAACAGGGATACCTTATGCATAGTATGTATTCAATATCTAAGATCAATTTAAATAAATTTATACATTTTTCTTCTAACTCTTCTTTAGTGTTCTACATATTTAGTTACATGTATTTTTCTTTATTATTCTTTATGTTTGCCTTTTAAGAATTTTTTTTAATCTTCATATTGCATGCATGTTTAACAACAAATTTAATTAATTTAATAACACACCAGCAAAGCAAAGCAAATTGTACTGACACTTAAAAAACCAACAACAAAATAAACAAACAAAAAAAAAGCAATCCTTCAAATACAAATCCGTTACCAACTCATAATGGTGGTTGGGTTGGGTTGGTAAAATCACACTTACACTACGAAATGTTACACCATGACGTATGATTAATGTAAAGCACGCACATAAAGAATAAAAAAAATTTGTGTAGTAAGTTGTATAGTAGTATTGATAGCACTGAACACTTTTTTAAATTTGTTTTTATTTATTTTTTTTATTTACTCTTTTAAAATTAAAACAATTTTTTTAATTAAAAATATTTCTTTTTTTTTATTTTAAATTTCATAAATTATACTCTAAGAATTTGCATAATTTCTTATCAAAATTTTATTTTTATTTGTATTTATCTAAGTATGTAAATTAGTATGTATTTGTTAGGTTATGAGAACGAGTATTGGTTTGCACACAATCTTTAAACAATGAATGCAGTTTTGAGACTGAACGACTAAAGCACAACAGAGAACATGTTTAATTCTTCAATTGCCCTGTTGGTTGTGTGTATGTATATACGAACACCAGCAACTATTGCTGAAATAACTACAATTACGCACATACATACATATATACTCTCTTTTTTATTCACACACACACATGCACAAATAAAACATTTACATAAACAACACTTGCAAAAGCAAAAAAAAAAAAAAATAAAAAATAGGATATGAAGGACCACTACTAACTATTATTCACATGATATAATTGAAAGAAAATACTCTTACACTCACTCTCTCTCTCACTCACACTCTACCACTTTGGCTCTCTTTAATAAATGTCCATGTAATATTATTTGTTACTATTGCTGTTGTTGCTGTTGTTGAATTTATAGCACAAGTTGAATATGTTTATGTGTGTTCTTGAAAAGGATAACAAGACTTGGACTAACGTCATCACTAAACGAAAATTCACTGCCATACTGCATACACACATAAGCAGGCACACACAATCCAACTTAAAACATGCACATCATCAGCAAAAGAGAGAAGAGAGAGAGAGAGAGAGGGATAGAAACTATTACACAAATCTATATGAAACTGTAGTACGACGTGAGTAAATATAATTGCAAATATGTATGTGTGTATGTATATGTAGAGTAACTATTTCAACAATTTCGAGTTAAAACTCAAAGTGCATCTACATCAGCTGTTTTAATTTTCAAGTGAATACAATACGATGAAGAGAAAATGAGTAGAAATTTTTGAAAAAGATTTTAAGAGAGTAGTAAACACTTCTCTTAAGAGAACATTTCCTATGCATATTTTAAAAATTAAAGGCATTTAGTGACAAAGAACAAACAAAAAAAAAAAAACAAACAAAAAGGATAACATTTAAGACTTAATGAAGGCCTTTGGAAAACGTTTCAAACCACCAACAAGGCGAAATATACGCGATTTTCATTAAATTTTACATTCCTGTGTGGATTATCGTGTCAAGAAAAGTAAGAGTTAAGTTGACTTCTAAAGGTGAGTCCTTTTGATTAAAATAGGTCTCGTAATTCTTCCATTATAAATAAAAAATAGACAACATTCTACAAGTAATAATGGCAGATAAACATAGAGAGTCGCCGTAGTCTAGTAGGTAATGTGTTGGCTTATTAGGCTGTAAGGCCACGGTTCAAACCCCAAGTCAGACATCTCGAACAAAACGAAATATGAAAAAAAAAATATTTCTTCGGCGACTTCCTCTCAGCAGATTTCTGGCAAAAACTCTGAGAGCAAAATAAAATTGCAATGAAAAGTTTCTTCAAAAAAATCTGTCGTTCGGAGTCGACTTTAAACTGTAGGTCCCGTCACTCATGTATGAAATTAACGCTCACAACATGGGTGTGGTAAGAAGCTAGGTTGTAATCCTGACTGAAGGGTTGTAATGACCAATTATTTGTGTATGTATGCAAACATAGACCCCTCTTCTCTGCGGCCTACTTGTTTGTCCCTGCCATATATCAATTCAGCAGAGTGCGTGGAAGTATTTCTTCCTTGGATTCCTTAGAATTAAGTTTTAGTTTGACTACCGCTGAAAGCCATGATAATCTGTTTTGTCTCTACTTAGGTAGAGACTTCCTAGCTAGCTCTGCAACGGTTCTTAGATAACGGATAGTCGAATACACTCTGATAGTTTTGCGGAAGATGTTGGATGGTTTTTATCCAACTACTGGGTCTTGTACCCAATTTAGAGGCTGCAGATGACTAAAATATGTCAAAAAAAAAACCGCGTCTTAATACGTTCACACCGGCGCTTATCACTAGACAGCCTCATCTGGCGGCGCGTACCACCCGAGGCCCGCACTAGACAGTCTCATCTGGCGGCACGTACCACCGGTGGCCCACACTAGACTGCCTTATCGGGCGGCGCGTACCTCCGTTGGCCCGCACTAGACTGCCACATCAGGTGATGTGTACTACCAGTGATACGCATTTGATTATGCTATTAGACGGTACGTAACACTTGCACTGCCGAAAAAGAATACTTGAGAGTCAGGCTCTGTTAAAAGTATTTATTTTTAATAACAATTATAATTACTAAAGTAATAATTGAGTTCTGTTCTATTTTCACGTTAAAAATTCAGAATATTTCGTGAGACAGACGAATTCACGAAGAATTCACACAAAATTCACACACAACTTTACACGATACCATCTATACAGCATAACAGCTGCCGTCCGATAGAGCTAAAAGCACTAAGTGCAGCCGCCAGTGGGCGACAAGCATGAATTACAGGGCCGGCGTGAGAGTGTTAATCAGATTTCTCCAATTCTTGCTATCGGAATAGAAATCTTTAATTAGCCGGCATTATGTTAAGCAATAAATTATTCAAATTTTTTTAAAAATTCGATGCGGCAGTAGCAGTTTTTTTTCTTTTCTCGTTTATTGCCACAAAAAAAAAATTAAAAATAAGATTTCAGTTTGCCTGTATGATAATAATGATGAATTTGATTTTCAAACATCGGAAGACGTAGCATATTTTCGGTAGTGACTGGGGCGACATTATGACAAAAATAATAAAAAAGTTCAACGTTACAATTTCTTAAGCAAATTTACACACATGCGGTAGCACAATTGCACAATGCATACACATACATGTACATATGTACGTTTTGAAAATTCTTAAGGGTATAATATTAAGTCAAAAGCAAAAAAAAAAAAACGAAAAAATATTACAAAATAAAGTATCTTCTAATTTTAAAGTACTTTTTTTTTGTTCTTGTCCAACATAAAGAGACATGCTGCCCTATGCTGCAGACACCTTCTCTAATTTTGGCTAAACAGACTAAGGCAAGCAGGCAAAAGATTAAATATTTACAGAGGAATAAAGAATGACACACAAAATGAAAATGAAAGAGTGAAACAAAATATGTGATAATAAATAATTTTAAGGCAACACGCAGAAAATGAGAGAGAGAGAGGGAGATAGAGTGAGATAAAAGTACAAGGAAATTGTATACCAAAATAAATATATTTCCTGAAAGGTTTAAAAAGTTTTATACAGGCAATGAGGTCTTAATAATCATTCATTTGCACAATATTGCTCACTATTTAACATATTTTACAAAAGTACCTTTTTATTATAATTTATGAAAAAGTACCTTTTAGATACTATTTAGAAGTACATACTATCCTTTTGATAAATTCTTAGCAGAGATTATACAATTTTTAGGTTAAAATCCTAATATCCTAATCCTAATATATATTATAAATCTTTCTGTAAGTCTGTTTTTTTGTTTGTTTGTTTGTTTGTTTGTTTGTTTGTTGGTTTGTTTGTTAGCCAATCACGCCTGAACGCCTGGACCGATTTTCTTGAAATTTGGGATATAGATCGAGCCATTGCCGGTGCAGGTTATAGGCTATAAATCTTTTCAAAATTTTGACCAAAAGGGGGAAAAAAATGGGACAAAGGGAGAAAAAATGGGCAAAAATTAGTACTTTTATGCATAAATGCTGTATTTTATCTGTTTTATAGGTAATTTTTTACGATTTAGCTTGGTTAAGTTTCCCAAATAGCTATTGGAGGTGTTCCGTTTCAAAAGTTGAACCAAAAGGGGTCCAAAAAGGGGGAAAGGGGCCAAAAACGGGCAAATTGAGTGTATATCCAATCACGCCTGAACGCCTGGACCGATTTTCTTGAAATTTGGGATATTGATCGAACTTTAGTCGGTGCAGGTTATAGGCAATAAATCTTTTCAAAATTTTGACCCAAAGGGGGAAAAAATGGGTCAAAGGGGAGAAAAAATGGGCAAAAATTAGTACTTTATGCATAAATGCTGTATTTTATCTGTTTTAAAGGTATTTTTTTACGATTTAGCTTGGTTAAGTTTCCCAAATAGCTATTGGAGGTGTTCCGTTTCAAAAGTTGAACCAAAAGGGGTCCAAAAATGGGGAAAGGGGCGAAAAACGGGCAAATTGAGTGCATTTATATTTAGGACTTAGAGTATTCAAAAAACTGGGTTGTTTGTTAAACCGGTTTCCGAATAATTTGAAAAATTGCATTTTTTTAAGAAACCGGTTTCAAAACCGGTTTCGAAACCGATAAACCGGTTTTTTATTTATTGTTATTTTTAATGCAAAAATTACCCAGTAATTTTTTTTAATTTTTTAAACTAATCCAAACTACATAACCCGCGCAACGCCGGGTACAATCTGCTAGTATATATTATAAATATTTCTGTAAGTCTGTTTTTTTGTTTGTTTGTTGGTTTGTTTGTTAGCCAATCACGCCTGAACGCCTGGACCGATTTTCTTGAAATTTGGGATATATATCGAGCCATTGCCAGTGCAGGTTATAGGCTATAAATCTTTTCAAAATTTTCACCAAATGGGGAAAACAATGGGACAAAGGGAGAAAAAATGGGCAAAAATGAGTACTTTTATGCATAAAATCTGTATTTTATCTGTTTTATAGGTAATTTTTTACGATTTAGCTTGGTTAAGTTTCCCAAATAGCTATTGGAGGTGTTCCGTTTCAAAAGTTGAACCAAAAGGGGTCCAAAAAGGGGAAAGGGGCCAAAAACGGGCAAATTGAGTGTATAGCCAATCACGCCTGAACGCCTGGACCGATTTTCTTGAAATTTGGGATATAGATCGAGCCATTGCCGGTGCAGGTTATAGGCAATAACTTTTTTCAAAATTTTGATCCAAAGGGGGAAAAAATGGGTCAAAGGGGAGAAAAAATGGGCAAAAATTAGTACTTTATGCATAAATGCTGTATTTTATCTGTTTTAAAGGTATTTTTTTACGATTTAGCTTGGTTAAGTTTCCCAAATAGCTATTGCAGGTGTTCCGTTACTAAAGTTGAACCAAAAGGGGTCCAAAAAGGGGGAAAGGGGCCAAAAACGGGCAAATTGAGTGTATAGCCAATCACGCCTGAACGCCTGGACTGATTATCTTGAAATTTGAGATATTGATCGAACTTTTGTCGGTCAGGTTATAGGCAATAAATCTTTTCAAAATTTTGACCCAATGACGGAAAAAATGGGTCAAAGGGGAGAAAAAATGGTCAAAAATTAGTACTTTATGCATAAATGCTGTATTTTATCTGTTTTAAAGGTATTTTTTTACGATTTAGCTTGGTTAAGTTTCCCAAATAGCTATTGGAGGTGTTCCGTTTCAAAAGTTGAACCAAAAGGAGTCCAAAAACGGGGAAAGGGGCGAAAAACGGGCAAATTGAGTGCATTTATATTTAGGACTTAGAGTATTCAAAAAACTGGGTTGTTTGTTAAACCGGTTTCCGAATAATTTGAAAAATTGCATTTTTTAAGAAACCGGTTTCAAAACCGGTTTCGAAACCGATAAACCGGTTTTTTATTTATTGTTATTTTTAATGCAAAAATTACCCAATAATAATTTTTTTTAATTTTTTAAACTAATTCAAACTACATAACCCGCGCAACGCCGGGTACAATCTGCTAGTTATTCTATAAAAATAATATTTTCCAAGTAGCCTTGTAGCACTTTTGTTTAAGACCATTTAAAGTACTCAAAAACAGTGCTCTTTTACCCACTGTAAATATGCCAGTGCAGTATATTTATTTGACTTCTATTATACCATACAATTATACCATTGTGGTCTATTTAAATATGGGATATGCGTATGATTTGGTACTTTTTATTCTATTCAGAAATTATGATTTATTTTCTCTCTTTTAAGTGCAGACAATACCAAAGAAAGGGACAGTGAGCGAGTGCATAGAGTAGATGATTAAGAGCTTCAATATGTGGAATATTTACTTAAATAAATATTAATTTAGCCCGTCTAACCTATGTATCAGAGATGGGTAAGAACAAGGAGAGTACTTTTTTAAATAACAGAGACCTAAAAAACTAATAAAGTACTTTACAAGTACTAAAATTCCCACAAAATTATAGATTTAAAATGTATAAAAAAAGTAGCTCTTGATCCAACACTATTTTATGCACACTCCCATTTCCCATTTCATATGTGAAAGTAAAAACGACGAATATGTACTACGTAGAAAATGAAAGGGCAAAAGAAAATATTAAAAGATACGGAAGTGAAGTGACTTATGTATGTTTTGGCGCCATTAAAATCTAAAGCGAAAACTAATTTAAAATTCAAAAATGGACTGTTTTTAGTACGCATACACATATACAACCATACACACATATTTACATGAAACATATTTGATGTATTTATACTCTGGGCAAACATATGCATATGACAGGCAGGCATTAAGTTGCTTATTATTAAAGTCTTTATAAATAAGATTGAAAGTAAAAAATCGTTTTTCTCTTTAACCCAGATATGCCGAGCGTACTACATGTAGTACACCTATTATTTTCAGTTTTTTGAGTTTAATGTGCTTTAAATTTCCAAATCTACTTGTTGTTGTGCTACAGGATATAACGGTCAACAAAGCATACCTTGATAAATTTTGTCTAGGGTAACTGCTTATGTGTATTTTTTTGAATCAAAAATTTCAGTTTTTTGAAATTTGCAAAAGTCTGAAGATGCCACGTAATCGGTAAGAAAAAGTTGTATTTGCATATTTTATTATTGTCGCGTTTCTATGTTGTTTTAATTATAATAGATGTAAAAACAAATTCGTGGCAAAATTATATGTGATTTTAGTTGATGACGTACTACATGTAGTACGTTCGGCATTAGTGTGTAAAAATCGTGAAAAAAAAATTTTTTTGCTTTTCTAAATTTTTAACATTAAATGAGGTAATAAATGCTCTAGAGTAAAGTGATGAGGAGTTTTCGCAAAATTTTTACGGTATTTCAATTGTGCCCACTCAAACAACGTCACAGATGAAGATTCTGAAGAAGAAGATGAAGTGAATTTTGAAAACTACCTCCCTTATTATTAAATGCTGAGGCTGAGCTTTTTCGAAATTCTGATTCTACTGAATCGGAGAGTGAAGACGACATTCCACTTGCGTTATTGCAATAGGCCAAGAAACGCAAATGTATGTCAGTAAAATGGGTAAAGCACGATCTAGAAGAAAAGCTTATTGTTACAGCATGTGAACAGGAAATCTTACCTACACCTCTTGAACTGTTCGAAAAATTTTGTGATGAAGACGGTGCAAACTATTACTCAATATTCCAATGACTCTGCGGCCAAACAAAGTGCAACTGCAAATATAATTCCAGGCGAAATCAGGTGTTATTTTGGAGTTTTGCTACTGAGTGGCTACAATACTGGGACTTTCCCAAATAATATCTATAAAGAAATGGGACTTGGTTCAAGCGTAGTCTTAACGATGGAAAATGTAAACAGCAACGTTGTAAACATTGCCACAATAATCCCACTAAACGCTGCATGAAATGTGATGTGCTGCTCCATGTAAAGTGTAATGTGAAGTACCATACCACCAAAAAATTTTTTTGTTAATTTTTTTTCTTTACTTATATAGTATATCGTCACCTGAAATGCAAAAGGGCGTAACAACACATTTTAAAATTTTACAGGAGAGACAAAAAACTTTATAAAATCGAAACTATAGAAGTTAGCTTTATGATTTTTTCAGTATAGCATTAAAATACGATGATACATTTATTTCTTAAGACAGAATTTACTTTCAACGTTGTTTTTATTAGTTGTGTGGGATGCGCCCTTTTGAATTCAAAAGACCTAAAATCAAAAGGGCGTAACATCAGAAATTTTTTTAAAGTTTGAAGGAATAAGAAGTACAAATAGAGATGCTTTTTATAGTGTAGCGCTTTGGAATAGCTTCATAATTACGGAAATAGGTGTGGTTTAAATGATGAGCATTCTGCGGGAAAGGTGTTTTTCGTGCACTTTTAATTATATCCACCAGCTGCGACGGCAAATTTACATTCTTATTTTTTAGTTTTCTCTCAATAAGAGTGTGTGGCATCGCACTCCATTTGAGTATGTCCTACAACCAAGTAATTGTGCTCGATCGTTACATTTTTCTCAGCACAGAACAACAAAAAAGCATTAGCTAAAACGGCTTTTCGATTTTGATAGCAACAACCACCTGAATATATGACGATATGGTGAAATTCTGGACTTTATGATATTACCACTGTGATATTACAACTGTAATTATTACAAGTATTTGGAGAATTCAAAAAGTCTCCTAACTAGCCATGTTATTACGAACCATAATTTTAAAATCGATTTAAATTTTGGTATTTGAATTTCAGACAAAAAATGTTTCGAAATAATATAGAAGAAAGAATTTTATTAATATATATTTTTTTTTCTAATCCCAAAATATAAATTTTTAAGCGATTTTAAAATTATTAGTTAGGGCAATATGATTTGGTACCTGAAGAATATCGTAATTTTTTTTATTATCCAACACAAAAAAAATTTATTTAAATTTGAGAGTTTTTACAGTGAACCTTATGACTTAGTGTGGGTTGCGCCCTTTTGATTTAAGAAAAAAGCAACTTTGTTGTTACGCCCTTTTGCATTTGCTTTATAAAAAGTCGTTGTTTTTGACATTAGGACTGTAAAAATTTATGAGAACATGTATTTTGATTTGCTCTACCATTATCATTAAAAAACCCCATTTTGAGTTTTTTGTTGTTACGCCCTTTCGCATTTCAGGTGACGATATAATAATAAATAATAATAATGAATAATAAAAAATTTAATTAAATCCCAAGAAAATACTGTATTTTGTTCCCATATGTGCCGAGCGTACTACATGTAGTACGGGCTCAAAAACCAATTTAAAAAATATTTTTTTTTATTTTTTCTTCAGTTTTGTAATATAATCAGTCAGAATAAAGCTATTTTGGAAGACTACCAAGATTGTTCCACTAGCAAGCTCGTCGGTCAAGACAGAAAATCGCTCAAGAAACAATTGCTGTGTGAGTGGAGCAGAAATAATTGTTGAAAGAAAAAAATAATACCTTTTGGTATATATTTAAAAGCCAAGGAACAAATGTTTTTCACTTGTAAATATTTTTAAAAGGTATTCTTTAATGACCAACTCTTAGAGCGTTTTTAGTTTTTCTAATTCATTTTGCATTTTTGTTTGTTGTTCTTCACATTTTACTTGAAATAATACAATTAAATTAGCAAAAAAATAAAAACAAAATAAATAAACAAACAAATATTTCTAAAGTTTTCTTAATTTGAACATACTTCAAAAACAAAAAATCAAAATTATTATCATCGACAGACATATTTTGTACAAAAACTTTAAATAGTTTGGCCACACGGTACTTTTGTCTTCGGTCTTTTAGCGTTTAGTTTTTAATAACTTCAATTATTACAAAACCAGAGAAACAAATCTATGAAAACATATTTAAAAATGACAAAAAAAAAAAACATAACGAATAATTACTTCTTACCAGCTACTAGCTACCAGCTTCTCCTGCTTAATTGGTCATTACAACCCTTCAGTTAGGCTTAAGTCTTATGGTGTTTTCTTTTCTACAAAGAAAATGTCACCCTCTTACAAGGTACATTAAAAAAATTTTTTACCAACCCTGTTGTAATGTCATTTTTTATTTGAGAAGAACGTAACACAAATATTAAAAAAGGGTATGCCCTGTGTTTACCACTTATTAAGAAAATGAATGAGGAAATGCCAATTTGTTCAAAGGTGTTGCCAGATCGTTAATTTTTCGACTTCATTTTTTGCACACTCTTTTATGACAAAAAAAAAAAAATATTTTAACACTGTTATAACATTGAATGCAATTTTTTATACTGCTGACCATGTAGCTTTAATAATGTAATATTTCCCTAAGATTACTCCACAAAACAATGAAAAAATTAACTTCAAATTGGATAACAATACCAGGCGACTTCTTTTAAATTTCATCTGGTAGCCCTATAAACAAATAAAAGTCATCTGCTTTACAGGGCATTAGCAGCACTCTCGATTTATACAGGGCATAAAATGCAATGCCCTCCACCATTGGCAAGTGCGAATTATTTAGAATAAAACATACCACCCTTTTAGAGGGCGAAACATTTTTAAGAAACAAACGCAAAATTGCATTTTGCGTTAATAAAATGCACATTTTTTGGTAGAAAAGAAAACACCATTAGTTTCTCACACCACCCATGTTATGTGTGCGTTAATTTTATCCGTGAGATTTATCCGTAAGATAAACTTTTGAGAAGCTTTTCATAGCAATCTTATCTAGGTTAGGTTAGGTTGGAGTGGTAGCTTTAATACCAAAAGCTAACTTGAGCGCGCATAGCGGCCCGTTGTGACTCCACACGTGAACGCAGTCCCCATACTGACCAAGTTCTACCAAACTAGGGAAGAAGAAAAAGTTGGACAGCACAAGGGCTGCACATTAAAAGCACGACTACCCTACGCTGGAAAACCAGCCCGAAAGTATGATAAACGAAGCTATATCCTTGATATAA
Source organism: Sarcophaga caerulescens (assembly GCA_927399465.1). NCBI lineage: Eukaryota > Metazoa > Arthropoda > Insecta > Diptera > Sarcophagidae > Sarcophaga > Sarcophaga caerulescens. The sequence continues at coordinate 99,516,509 of OV656867.1, read as the reverse complement.
ACAGATGATAGCTCCGTCAAGCTGACAAGAATTGGAGAGCCAAATAACCTATATCTGCACCTCGCAAGAGATGGGCATTGACAAAGAAAGTGGATAACAGTCTCCTCTTCCTCAGCGGATCTGCACCCATGGCAGCAGCCATTATCGAGTTTAGAATCATCGGTTTGTATATACATATATCCAGAAGTTCCGGGAGGACGATCAAGTCAAGGTCCCAGTCATCCCTACTCGGAATCAGAAAGTGAAAACCCCTGTCCGCAGGGAGATAATCGATGTTTAACCCTTTCGGCCGCACTTAAATTTAACTGTTGCTACCAAGAGAATCACTTATTTTTTCCATACAAAAATGAAGAGCGGGTATTTCCGCCTTTTAGTCGTTAAATCATGGTTTTTAACTGTGGGTCAAATGACGGGAATTCCCGCGATGAGGGGAGCTCACGCAACGTTACCATCTCTTGCATCGTAGGTGTCCTTAGAGCTTGAATATCCTGAAAAATCATCATCCAATGAAATTTCATCTTCAGCGGGAATTCCCGTCATTAGTTTAATTAGAGAATAGTGAATGACGGGAATTCCCGCATAACTGCCGAAAGGGTTAATGGAGCCACAGGATCAACCTCTAAAATAGAGGAGTGACCAGAAGGGACGATGCGCCAACGAGACAGGCATTCAGTCTAGTCGCAACAAACTTAGCGAGAAGCAAAGTAGAAAGCCAGTTAAGCATTGCGAACAAGGCCTTTGTGGGGGGTGGTGCATAGAGCATCAGTTATATAAATGGCTACAGACCTTCTGACCTTGTCAAGAAGTCTAACATTGTGTAGTTTGTTCAGAGCAGTCCAGCAGAAAGCAACACCATATAGGAGGTTGGGTTCGATGACTGTAGAATAGATCGGCATGATCTTTGGGCGAAGACCTCATCTGGATCCAACCCCTGTACTGCAGCACAGGTATGGTATACGCGCCCTAGCAACCAGATTCGCCCTTCATTTGAGTTTGGGATCGAGGATCAGGCATAGATATTTAACCTCAGGCCCTAACTCAACGTGAGGCTGGTCCCGCATATGCTAGGAAAGGTGGATGTCGGAATCTTATATCTCCTAACGCAAAGAATCGTATCGCTCTTGGAGGGGTTAATAGACAATCCAAAATAACTACACCAGTACAATCGACAGCGCCAAGTTCAACTTATGCCAAAGCGTTTGCGGACATTTTCCCGATGCAGAAATCTTATCTACTCTCAAGAGTTTTTAAAAGAGCTCTGTTGAGAAGCAGTTGCACGATTTGTCTAGGATGGATTTTGAACCGCAGTTGCATTTCTAATAAGCCAACACACAATCTGCTAGACTACGGCAACTTCGATTACAGATTACAGGTTACAAATCTTTAACATGAACAGTTTGGGCTACAAAATATTACCCGATGACAATACTTGTTTAGATTGTATAGTGACGGAATAATTACTAGGCCACCTGTAAATAATTAAAGATTTAAAGAAAGTGATGACATTTTTGTTTCCTTCTCTACCGTATATTATGAATCAAAATCCTTTGAAAAAATTAATTGTGGTTGGAGGATATGGTTTCTATGCACAAAATGGATACGACAAGATAGACAAGACAACAACATTAGAAAATTGTTTACTTCCTCTAAAAACGTCTTTGTTTTTGTTATTCAAAAGGAAGGTTTTTGTTGATATTTATTTAACCTGTTGGCCCACTCACTCACTTAGCAAGAATACCATCACAATTCAATGATTATGTGTCGTAGTGATGGTGGTCTGTAGTTTTTTTTTCAAAGGGTAGACAGACAGAAGGGTTATTTTAACTTTTGATTCATTATACGAGATTGTGGTTGTACAGAATATATTTGGAAAATTTGCTAAAAAGACATTTTCTTTTCATTTCGTTGTTGTTGTTGCAGTACGTTAGACAAATAAAGGAAGTATAAAAAATTATTAAAAATTTTACACAAAACATGTTCAAGTCCATGGAAATTTTGTTTATTGCAGTTTTTCTAATGCAGACATAAGCAAAATAAACAAAATTTCTCTTTCTCATTGAGTGTGTGGTTAGTTAGTATGTTGGCAAAAGAAATCCTTTTTAAGGAAAATGTTTTACAAATTAAAGACGTGCACAGTTACAACTGTTCGAACATGTTGTGTGTCTTTGCTGAACTGAGTGTGTATAGATAAATGGTTCTGCGTTGCAGATACAAGTTGGTATGGTTATTTTTTGTAGCAGTTAGGGTATGAATGGATAAAGAGAAAATGAGAGTAACATATTGGTTTTCCTATATTTCTCACAAGCAAATACTTGTAGTTAATGGTGGAATACAATAAGTAACTTATTGTACTATGCGAATAAAATTTTGTATGTATATGTATATGTACAGTGAAGTTAGAAATGAATAATTTTGAAAAAATAGGGTAAAAAAAAATTTTTGGGGGCAAAAGGAGGAATGGAATAGGTAGGGCCTGGAGACATAGTGATGTGTGTTTGGCGGGCCTAGGTTGAGGGGAAAGTGTTTTTCCCCCTTAAAGTGTCGGCGGGTCAGTTGATGGTGAAAGGTTCTTCCATCAATTGTTGGCCTCGCGACGGTCTATTGGTGGCCTTTTATCCAAGGAAGATTGATGAAAGCGTTCCGGAGATAAGGCGGTTTCAGTAAATTGTTTACTGGACGCATGCCTTGTTGTTGTTAATAATAATATTTACTTACAACACCAAAGTTTACTTGTATATTTTTGTCACCATAAATATTTAAAAATACCTAATAAGTAAATCAAAAATACTTGTAGTACAACAGTTATTTGAGAGCAAGAAACAAATACAATACAATACTCAACGCAAAACCATAAAGAACTGTTATTGTTTATGTGGGTAGAGTAGATGAGTAGAAGCAAAAGCAGACAATATCAGTTACACTCATTCTCTCATTTATACCAATAGTATATGGTATCTACCATGGTGTATTTGTTTTACAAATACTTTGTGGTGTACTACTGCACGTCTTTATTACAAATGTCTGAGTACCTATAGTTTGTTTGTAAAATAATTCTTTTTTTTTTTTTTTTTTTTTGGGGGGGGGGGGTAATTTTAAAATGATAATCAAATGAATATTAATAAAAATTAAAGTTTAGAAAACTGATTTAAAAATGTTACAATAAAATGCTGAAAAACTCGTCAACATAAGGCAATCTTCGCTTAAAAACAGAAAATAATAATCGGGGTTGTCGTAGAAACCAACCATGTCGGAATTGGTTTTGAAAACGATGAGAAAAAATGCTATGGTATCATGAAAACCGATATTATCGTTTTTATGTTCGAATTGGAATTAATATCGGTTTTAGGTGTCACAGAAACCAAGGTTATCGGTTTTGTTATTGGAAATAAACCAACCAGTTGAGACAGTTGTCAGTTTTAATAGATTAAGATTTTTTAGCAGCGGGATTTTTTGTAAAAATCTAAGTAATTTATATATTTTTGTATATTTTACTGATTGTTTTATAAAAGGAAAAATATTTGTTGTGTTTTTCTTATTTTTTTTTTTAGAGGAAAACATAAAAATAGAACACAAAACACAAAACACCATAATCATCGAGTTTATGGAAAAATATCCTGTTTTGGCAAAGGGATTCACAAAGCGTGATAAGCCATCTGTGGATTCCCTATGGCAACAAATTATTGAAGGAATTTTTTATATTTGTTGTAGAAATAGTCTCTTGACCTACATACGTTTTTCATTTTCAGCTGGACCCACTGTCGGCAAATGTACCGCTCCATGACTTTCATTACAACAGTCAAAATTTCTGATACTGTAATTCTACCAAGGCTTATACATAAATCGTTCCCGACTGATCTTTGATATGACCCTTCTGCTAAAAAGCGAAACGTAGCAGCAAATTGTAAAATCGGAAGAATTTTATTAGATCGCGAGAAATGTTTTAAAAATGTTTTCTATTAAGTACCATACGAAATGCTTCTTTATTTAAGCGATAATTAGAAACAAATCTGTAAAATATAGTTAAATATATGAGTACAGGAAACTTCCTCCTGATTAAAAAAACTTTTTACATTGCCTCCGGCAGCTCCAGTGGATTGCTACAATCTCTCAGGATTCTTCTCTTCACTCTTTCTGACCGCTTTTCTTCTAATAATAGAAATATCAGTATTGCTGTTGACATTGTATTTATTTCTGAACTTAATAATTTAAATTTTTAACAAAAAGTTTTCTTTTTATAAGTATTTTGGTATTTCTTTTATCAAACAGCTGATTCGAACATTGGTTTTAATTTACGTTCGAAATTAACGAAACCAACTTGGTTTCATGACACCAAATGAAACCAACATTTTCGTTTTCAAAAACGACAATCACGAAAACCGACATGGTTTCTACGACAACCCCGAATGTGTGTGAAGATAAATTCGCATTTAAAAACCAAAGACACAAACCCACTATCTTAGCAGCGCCACTTCTTGCCTCTAATAGGGTAAACTTTACTATTAACAGAGCACTGTTAACTGTTTAACAGTGGCAATAGTAGATTAGTCTTCTATTTTGCATTTTATGGCAGGCTATATAATTCTCTTTATGATCATTATTATTTGTAAACAAAATTGTTGAAATGTAAAGGACGGTTGGTGGGTATGAAATTTTCGGAAATTTTCTCAACTCTAAAAATTATTCCAGCTATCCCACTACCACCACGCTTCGAAAGAGGACCCTCTGGACTACCATTTGCATATAGTCGGTAGAGAATTTTCATATATTTTATTTTATTTTTTTATTTTATTTATTTATTTATTTATTTATTTATTCGATATTCTATCCAACAAGACCTGAGGTCTTATGATTATAGTACAGAATCAGATATATGCTTAAATACTAATATTAATTATGGAACAAAAAAGTAATTCTAGCACGTAGTTTAAAAACATGAAAAATTTTTTTAAAATTAGAACGTACAACAAATTAGTAAAAAAAAAAAATTTCCAAATAAAAATAAAAAATTTCCAGAAATTATTAAAAAAAAAGAAATAAAATAAAATTATTAAAAAAAAAAAGAAATAAAATAAAATTAAAATATATAAATAATATTTATTTTAGAGCCCTTTTAAATTGCAAAGCATGAATGAATTCCAAAGACGTATAGAATAGATGAAGAATTGCCATTCGGATATTAGAGATCGATATCGGAACTGAAGAAGATCATTTAATCTATGAGAACGAGTAAATGACAGCCTCCTAAAAAGGTAGTCCGGTTCATGAGTGTGAATGATCTTATGTAAGAATATCAGAACCCTTATTTTCAATAGGTCGCTAAATAATACACCATAGAGTGACCTCCCAAAATTAGATACGTGGTCGTACTTTGATAATCCATAGACATATCTTACAACAGCATTATAAGCCACATTCAATTTCCTTAGACTAGCACAGTCACACGAAGCAAATACTTCACAACCATATAACAAAACAGGAATTAAATAAGTTTTAGCGAGCAGCTTACGCACCCTAAGTGGAGTAAAGTATTGTGTCCTCCACAAATTTCTCAACATAGAAAAACTTCTTCCTGAGGCATAATTTACATGATCCTTCCATGTCAGATTATAATTAAAAATAATCCCAAGATTCTTAGACGATCTAACAATTTAAACCAGCTGATTATTCAAAAAAAAAAACTCAGGCCGTATTGAAAATTTCATAGATCTAGAAGTTATTACCAAACATTTAGATTTAGTGGGATTGATACAGAGACCGTTCGCACATGCCCAATTATGTACCCGTTTAAGATCCTCATTAAGTCTGGACACACGTTCGTCAATATCATTTCTGTCAGCACTAATCGATTTTTTCAAAATTCAAAATCTGAACTCTCAAAATTATTCCATCTATCCAACTACCACGGTTCGAAAGACGACTCTCTTGACTACCATTTGCATATAGTCTGTATGGTGTACTATTTCTTATATGCTCTAAAATGGCCACTGATCTTCTAGAGAATTTTCAAACAAAAAATTGATATTTTCAAAGGCAATTTTCTCAATAACATATCACTTTATATGTGACTATGTTGCTGATTATATTAAGAGGCCTTGGAAACTTCCTTTGCATATAGTATGGTACTCATAGACCAAGAGTATTTACCAAAATTTGCCCCTAAACAAGTGGGCTTGTTCAGATGGATACTGTTAAATAGCTAACAGTGCTTTGTTAAGCGAAAATTTTGCTCTGTTAAGAGGAAATTTGGCTCTGTTAACGCCAAATGTGGCGCTGCTAAAATTTATTGGATTGCGTCTTGGATTTTCAAATTCGAATTTGTCTTGACGCACATTAATTCGTTTTAAATTCGAATTAATAGCCACCTGAAACAAAAAGTAGCTCCAACTAAATTGAGACTCTTAGAGATTCATTGATTTACAAAAGATTTCCCTGAAATTATTTAATCCTTAAACCTTGAATTGAAAATATTTCCCTAAATTCAAATTATATATATTATTTTGACCTGTTCCCTTGATAATCCAATCAATAAAATATTCTAGCTCGAGGTCAATTTCTTAATTTAAATCAATTTTCTTGATTATTTCCCTTAGTTTTACTTGTGCATTCTTTTCTGTCAAATTTCCTTAAAAAACTAAGTTAAAACCTTAATTTAAATTCCAAAAACAAAAGAAAAATCATCTTAAAAAAAAAAACAACTCACCTTGAGCTCAACAATCTCTCAGCTTCATCGGCTGTCATGGCATCCGGTAAACTATCCTCACGGCCAATTGTCTCTGTGGGCATGGTGACCGGTTCCGCTGCTTGTACGGCGACAATTTTATCGTCTATATATAGATCATCGACTAAATCCACTTCACCTTCGATGGTACGCATTAAATCATCTTCATCTTCACCGGCACTAGTATCGGCATATTCCAAATCTTGAATATCCAAGGCATCTGCATTACTTATCAGAATCGAAGTAGGCGGTGGCCGTTCAGGCAAGGCCGGTATGTCATTGGAACCAAAATCCTCATGAACATCTAGAGAGGCCATAGGAGCTATGCCCTTGGCTATGGAAGATATGGATCGAGAATTAGATGATGAATTTGCATTACTGCCAGCCGAGGCTGGTGACATGGGTGGCGTAGATTTTATGCTTATTTCAGAGCTGCGTCTACGTATAGGCGAAACGACACCCACCGGTGGCGATGTGGCAGTTTTAATGGGTGAGCCACCCAAAGAGTTTGGTCCAGAGTTAGTAGTTTTTGTAGGTGAAACAATTTTTTCCGCTGCAGCTTTAGAGGCGGCATTATAATACAAGTCCGTTACAGGAGCCGTTGGTAAAATATCCGGCTTGATAATGGCATACACAGTGCTAGTCTCTTGGGCAAAACCATTCGCATGGAATTTCTTATGCATGTCGGTAACTTTGGCAGCAGTTTCGTATAATTCGGATTCGCCAAATACTTCGCGGGCCTCACTGCCATCGGGATTTAGGCGATAGCCAACATCCACATAATTAAGACTGGGTTTTTCATCAGCCTCCTCATCAACATTAGTCTCCTCGCGTTCCTTATGGGTTTGCGTGGGACTTGTTTGTTGCTGTGCCAATTTGGTTGTGTGATGATGATGCTGATGATGATGATGTTTAGGACTCTCAAAGTCATAAGCAGGCCGAAGTTTAGCTTTAATTTCTGGAGACGGTTCGTTAAAACCGCCTTCGTCCTGGCTATTGCTATTCGCCGAGGAAATAATGCTGGGCGGTCGTGAACCTAAACCGGCTGCTGGCATATTAATGGTAATGCTGGATACACGTTTCGATGAAGAACGTTGTGGCGATGTGATATGATTTTGTACACTGGCATTATCGGTGAGATCCTGCTGTGTGATTTGGCGTTCCGTTTTGGCAGAGCGTCCTAGCAAAGAAAAAAAAAGAAAGAAAAAAATTAATTTTTTTTTAAATAAAATATTTTTAAAATATAAATTATTGTCAGTAAAAAGATTGTTTTTTTTTTAGATTTTTAGAAAATATAACAACGTTTTCATTTATTATTATTGTGCTCATTTAACAATTTCACTAAATCATTTTGTAAACTCAATAGCAAGCAGTTGCGTAATTTCATGTCACATTTTAAGGTTTTCAAATTGGTTGTTAGCCGTGAGTTGGCCATTAGAAAGCCTTTGTAACGTGCCAATTCACGATCCAAGTAATCATTGCTGCCGGGCTCAACATCACCGCTTAATTCTGCCATTATGGCGGCCAATAGTTTATTAATATCATCGCGCATGTCATCAATGTCGTTGGTGGGTGAGGACGATCTTGTGGTGTCTTGTGTAGTAGAACTGACATTCGTTTCAACCGTTGAACTTTCGCAATTTGGCAAAAAATGTTGTTTGCCAGACTCCAAAGAAAATTCCGATGTGGATTGCGGTTGTGGTTTGGTTTTACACTCCAGTGAAGCTCCTTTACACAAATCCATAAACGATGTTAGAGTAGCATCGAAACTCGTTAAGAAATCGGGAGTGAAATTTAGTTGCTGCATTAAATAATTGCAAATTATTTCCTCGTCATCAACTGCTTTCTTTTCTGCACCGGCTCTTGAACGACTACAGCTACAGGGTTGACCCCTTGCGGCACATGGACACGGAGCGGGCGGGCAGGTACAAGGAGGGTGAGCACCACCACCACCACTACATGCAGATATTTGACCCTGTGACGGCACGCCTTAAAGTAGAAAAAAAAAAGTAGAATTGATTGACAATTGAATTCGCTGTAAACTATAAACGCTATATATGTGTATACCAGATCTAGTGGCACCTAGCGTTGCAACAGACGGCTGCGACATGCTCGGTTGACTGCAGGTCGCTCCCATTGTCATGCTTGAAGCTTGAACTGCGGGTGGGCAGGGCTGGTATTGCGACGGACATGGCGATGGCGATGGGGTACGAGGACGAGGGCATGTGCATTGTGCAGTAGTTGGCATAGGGCATTGTGCTGGAGATGGCGTAGGGCATGGCGCAGATGGAGTAGGGCATGGCCCAGGTGGCGTAGAAGGGCACGGCGTTGACGGTGCCGTGAATGGTGCAGGTGGCGTAGGACATGGCGAGGATGGCGCAGGGCATGGCCCAGGTGGAGTAGGGTATGGCGCAGATGGAGCGGGGCATGGCCCAGGTGGAGTAGCATATGGCGCAGACGGCGTAGGGCATGGCCCAGGTGGCGTAGAAGGGCATGGCGTACATGGCGCCGGGAATGGTGCAGGAGGCGTAGGACACGGCGACGATGGCGTCTGGTATGGCGCAGATGGTTGCGGACATGGTGCAGATTGTGAAGGACATGGCGTAGCGCATGCCGCCTGACGTGACATAGCAGCGCATGGCGCCTGACACGACGGAACGCATGGCCCCTGACATGGTACAGAGCCAGGACACGGTGGTCTTGGCGGTCGGTACTGCATTCGTTGCTGCGGCACCATCGCATTCACACTAGAACAGGGTGCTTGAGTAGTAAAGTCCACTTTTTCCAATTTTCCACAAGGAGGCTCTTTAAGAAAGGGACCATAAAGTTGACCCTTCACCAATGCCGTACATAGATGACTGATGTAAATGTTACGTATACGCCGATCGTTGAGATCTTCTACTTCGTAAGTGCACAAATGTTCCAACCATTTTTGGGCCAAATTATCTTCCGGCGAGCATCTCGGAAAAGCTTGTTTTGGACATAAATCCAGCAAAAATAAAGAGTCTTCAGCAAGAAGATCTTCGTAATTAGGTTCCATGATACAATACTATGCGAATTTTTCTCTCTTCTTTATTTTTTGAAACGTGAGACTTTTATTTTATTTTTTTCTCTTTTTTGATTGCAAATATTTTTTCAATATTTAAAATTTTGTAAGAATTTTTTTATTTTTTTTGAATTTTTATGTCTAGACTTTTAATTTTTTTTTTCAATATAAAAAAAATGACACACAAACACTGCTATTTGATCTCGTAAAAATGTAACGAGTATAAGTAAACTTATCGATAAGAAAACATATCGATTAGCTACTGTCGGTGGTCACTAATGAAGTGATTCTTTCGTATTGTTATGTTTTTACCTTTTAAAAACGTTTTAAATATGAGCTCGTAGATTACAAATAAAAGAAAAATAAATTTGTGTTCAGTTTTAGTTAGAATTCTTTATTGTTCGCACAGTTCTGTGTGCCGCTGTTCACAATTTTATGTAAACAACAACAATTGTTTTGTTTGTTATTCCTCTGTTTACACACATTGCGTAAACAATAACACTTACTAGACAATTGTTCGACAGATCTTTGTAACGGAGGTATTCAAACCACGATTACTCTCCTCAAACACACCGCATTTTCACACAAGACTGACTGAACTTTTACTAACTCAGTTGCCTGCTTTGCTTTATATATCAGGGTAAACAGTCTGATGAGTGTTCTTAAAAAAATAACTTTTTGATCTTTAGTTTCTTAAAGAGGTCAAAGGTCAAATTTTTATATTTAGTAACAGGCCTCAGTATAGAAAGCATAATCAAGTAAATAATGAAAATAAGACATGCAAATATGAAATCTATTGAGATTAACTGGCTGAAGAAATATTTTTTCACATCTCGTTTCTTTCAAACTGCTTGACCTGGTGTTTGAACTATGACCTCACGTCTAATAAGCCAACACACTACCTAATAGACTACGGCAACTATTTACAATTATTTCTTTCACATGCCATTATTTCTTCACCTTTTTTGTATAGAATTCTTTCAATCCCGTCCAACTGGGAACCCATCTTGCGTACAGCTTTATCATCACCAACATTTGGATCATTTTTAATCAAATTGTTTTAAATAGCCAGGTCAAGTCGCTTTATTTACGCGGTACGCTTGTAAATTATATTACGATTTAATTTATAATTTATTTTTTTTGGTGAATATACTTAGTCGCCATAGTCTAGAAGGTAGTTTGTTGGCTTATTAGACGTAAGGCTTCGGTTTAAATCCTAGGTCAGACAACAAAACGAAAATATAAAAAAAATATTTCTTCGACGACTTCCTCTCTGCAGATTTCTGGCAAAAACTCTGAGATTGTAATTTTGTAGTCGCCGTAGTCTGATAGGTAGTGTGTTGGCTTATTAGACGTAAGGCCACGGTTCAAATCCCAGGTCAGACAAAAAACGAAAATATGAAAAAAATATTTTTTCGGCAGATTTCTGGCAAAAACTCTGAATGTAAAAATAAAATTGCCATGAAAAGTTTCACAAAAATGTGTCGTTCAGAGTCGACTTTAAACTGTAGGTCTCGCCACTCATGTATGTACATATAAAATTAACGCCCACAACATGCATGGTGTGAGGAAATTGGTCACAATATTGACTTAAAGGGTTCTAATGACCACTTAAGTAAGTAAATAGGTTAAAGGCTTGTCATCAAATATTAAAATTGAAAATTATTTCCCATCAAAGATCATCGTTTCCGTTATATGTACAATCTACGTTAAACTCTTTTACGTTATTAGTTTATTGTAATATTAATTGCTTAACGATAGATCTGTTCAGATTAGTATACCCAGTGGGGCCGCGCGAACATGGTCGATTTTAATGCGCGCAAGACCCAATGTTGTTTTTTAACACACCGTCGTGATGCTGGTGCTGGTTTTCTGTTATCTGTATCTATGGGTAATGTAAATATTGAGGAGGCGGATGCTCTTGATGTTCTGGGCATGAGAATTAGTTGTGATACTCGTTGGAACGATCACATTTTTCGAGTGTCGAAGGAAGCATTCAAGTGCTTTGGTTTTTTAAAACGGTGCAGAAAATACTTCACTCCATCTGACCTTCTTACTATTTACAGGACCTTTATCCGACCTCGGATGGAGTACAACTCTCATGTATGGACCGGTGCTTCAAAGTCTATTTTGAAGCTTCTTGACGGCGTACAGGAGAGGGTGAAGGTGCTTATTAATGACAGTAGGGTATCCAACTCTATTGATTCGTTGGAGCATCGTCGCAATGTGGCGTGTGTTTCATTGTTCTATCGGTACTATAATGGCAGGTGTTCTTGAGAGATAAGGGGCTTGGTTCCCGATAATCACATATTTTTACGTGGTACTCGTACCTCTCGCAGAGCACATCCTTTTGTAGTTGATTGTCCAGTGAACCGCACAATGCATTACAGGGAAAATTCATTTATTACCCGCACTGCTCGCTTGTGGAATGATCTTCCTGCGGAAGTTTTTCCCGTCAGTTACGATATTGGTAAGTTTAAATCAAATGTCCACAAACACTACTCCCTCTTTCCACCTTCCTATAACCCATTTTCCTAAATCTGCACAATGCACTGCATGAGTAGGGGCCATCCCCTGAGTGCTAGTTTTACAAAAAAAAAAAAAAAAAAAAAAAAAAAAAAAAAAAAAATAAAAAAAAACCCAACTGTCGACATAAATTGAAATTATGAAAAACCGCCTATCTATTAACGATTATAATCAGATTTAATTATATTCTTTACTAGCAGATTATGTAGTTATGGATTATTAGGGTTATGTAGTTTGGATTAGTTTAAAAAATTAAAAAAAATTATTGGGTAATTTTTTCATTAAAAATAACAATAAATAAAAAACCGGTTTATCGGTTTCGAAACCGGTTTTGAAACCGGTTTCTTAAAAAATGCAATTTTTCAAATTATTCGGAAACCGGTTTAACAAACAACCCAGTTTTTTGAATACTCTAAGTCCTAAATATAAATGCACTCAATTTGCCCGTTTTTCGCCCCTTTCCCCATTTTTGGACCCCTTTTGGTTCAACTTTTGAAACGGAACACCTCCAATAGCTATTTGGGAAACTTAACCAAGCTAAATCGTAAAAAATACCTTTAAAATAGATAAAATACAGCATTTATGCATAAAGTACTAATTTTTGCCCATTTTTTCTCCCCTTTGACCCATTTTTTCCCCCTTTGGGTCAAAATTTTGAAAAGATTTATTGCCTATAACCTGCACCGACAAAAGTTCGATCAATATCCCAAATTTCAAGAAAATCGGTCCAGGCGTTCAGGCGTGATTGGCTATACACTCAATTTGCCCGTTTTTGGCCCCTTTTCCCTTTTTGGACCCCTTTTGGTTCAACTTTTGAAACGGAACACCTCCAATAGCTATTTGGGAAACTTAACCAAGCTAAATCGTAAAAAATTACCTATAAAACAGATAAAATACAGATTTTATGCATGAAAGTACTAATTTTTGCTCATTTTTTCTCACTTTGTCCCATTTTTTTCCCCCTTTTGGTCAAAATTTTGAAAAGATTTATAGCCTATAACCTGCACCGGCAATGGCTCGATCTATATCCCAAATTTCAAGAAAATCGGTCCAGGCGTTCAGGCGTGATTGGCTAACAAACAAACCAACAAACAAACAAACAAAAAAACAAAAAAACAGATTTACAGAAAGATTTATAATATATATTAGGATTATAATCTTTTAAAGCGATTAACATTTTTTTCAACGCATCGCCTATGTTTTTTTTAGTATTTTGCTAAAGAATTTTTGTTTTGTTTTTGGCACAAAACATTTTCTGTGTACCTGTTACTTTTTTAAATGGAAATTTCTCCAAGTTTTTCTCGCCATTTTTTCAAATTTTTAATTTTCAAAGCAACCACAAATAAAAACAAACACAAACACGCACATACACAGTGAATCTAATACAAAATTTTCTCTATAAATATTTATTTGCCTCGCGCTATATTTATTTAATTTTTTTTCTGTTCTTTTCTGTTCTTTGTTTTTATTATTATTCAGGTTGAACTATTTTTTGTTTTGTTTTGTTTTTTTTTTTAATTTTAATTTTTTATTGCCAGTGTTGGAAAATAATTTTTTTTATTTTTAATTGTAGACAAAAAAAAAATAGAAGAATTGTTTGCGTTGTTATAGAATTTTTTGTTTAAATTTTGATTGCTTTTCATTCCATTTTTTTTTTATTTTTTTTTGTTTATTAAATAAAAAAAAAGCAGAATTTTAAAAATAAAATTTGTTTATACGAGGTTTTCTCATCAATCATAGGCAACCTTAACATGTTATAGTACAGTCCAGACTATTTTTAGGCGCACAACCACGTGTTTAGCTAGGCTAGTGAATCATAAAGTTATTATCAGTTGTACGCATACACTCATTGCAACCTGTACTTATAAATCAACGTTGTGTAGTGAGTACGAGTGAATCAGAGTACATAGTTAAATTTCAATATTGTTGACTCACTAATAATCAAACTTTTATGAGTGCTTATGAGTAGCGAAAAAACGATTCATTGCTGATTTCTGATAGAGACTAACGAAAAATAAAATTAAAAATTTTAATACATTGTGCTACAAAAGTGATTTTCAAGAATACTCAGTTTTTTTTCAGTATACATAGCTGCTTATCCTCTTGTGTGATTTACCTTCGTGTGTGAACTTTGATCTTCGTTTTTACTCTGTCTAAGTATATTCACATACAGTGGGAAGCAAAACTGTCCAGATGTTTTGCATTAAGAAAGTAAGGTAATGAAAGTAATACAAATATAGGTGTATTATCAAATATATATTTTTTTTTTATTTTATTGGACATTATTCTAAATTATAAAGAATAAAAACTTATATAAATTTCTTCAAAAAAATTTTAAAAAATGCAAAAAACAAAATATTCACTCCTTGGACACTTTTGCACTGTTTGTGGGGTTTGTTAAAAATCGTTAATCGTTGCCAATTTAGTATTTCGTCCAAAGGCCTTTATTTTTATTTACGTTTTCAATACGTTTTGGCATACTCTTCACCAACTTTTGGATGGTATCACGGTCAAGAGCTCGCCATTCATGTTGTATCCTCTCCCAAAGCTCGTCAACATTTTTTTGGTGGGATTTCATATGCTATTGGTTTTTTTTTTTTTAACAATAGCTCATAAATTTTCTATAGGATTCAGGTCTGAGCTTTGTTCAGGCTAGCCATTGTCCCAAAAGTTTGATTTTGTAGCCAGCTTTTAACTATTTTGGCAGTGTGCTTCGGATCCCCGTCTTGCTGGAAAACAACTTACTGTACATAATTGGTAGTTACAACCATTCAGTTAGGATTACGACCTAGCTTCTCACACCAGTAGTATGTTTATGGGGTTTCGGGGCCACTTTTTCCATACAAATTTGGGAGCATTCTAATACTTTTTTGTATGGCGTTTCGGGGCCACTTTTTCCATACAAATTTGGGATCACGCTAATACTTTTTTGTATGGCGTTTCTGGATCAATTTTTCCATACAAATTTGGGAGCATTCTAATACTTTTTTGTATGGCGTTTCGGGGCCACTTTTTCCATACAAATTTGGGATCACGCTAATACTTTTTTGTATGGCGTTTCGGGGCCACTTTTTCTATACAAATTTGGGATCACGCTAATACTTTTTTGTATGGCGTTTCGGGGCCACTTTTTCCATACAAATTTGGGATCACGCTAATGCTTTTTAATGTGTGTGTGCGTGTGTGTACGTGTGTGTTAAAATTTGGGAGCATGCATAGCTGTAAAATAATTAAATCGTTGCAGAATTGTGTACGATCGGTTTATAGGTTTGTAACATGTATTGTGAAAATTCAATGCCTTTTTAATGTGTGTTGTTGTTGTTGTTTTTTGTGCTATAAGAATATTTAATTTTAAATTGATAAGAAAGAAATGTACAGCTGTGTCTGCGTTTTTTTTTTAATAAATATATTTTTTAATGTAAACTTTTAATAAAAACGTTTCATATTACAGTTTTTGTTTTAAGTATAAAGAATTTTGGATTTGGTTTTGTTTATTTAATATTTATTTTTTTGTATGATTTAATGTTGAAGAAACAGAAATATAGTTGTACGTGTTGTTGTTTTTGTTTTAATTGTTGTTGTTTAGATAGATCTTCTGGGTTTTGGTGGGGATGTGTGTGTGTGTGCTAAAATTTGGGAGCATGCATAGCTGTAAAAGAAATAAATAGTTGTAAAATTGTGTATGATCGACCTATTGTATACGCTTTGCATATATGTAGGTGTGATTAATGTTTAAATAAAAAAATGTTTAATTTGTTTTATTTTTTATAAAAGTGCATTTATTAAAAATTAATAAACATATTACCACTGTTTATTCAATGCAAAACGCATATCAAGTTACATACTGACTGGCGCGTGTAAACAAAAAAAATATTTCATATATTTTTCATTGTGATATTTGATCTGCTGAATTCTCACGCTTTGCCAGGTGTGATTAATGTTGAAATAAAAAATGTTTAATTTGTCTTGTTTTGGTGGGGATGTGTGTGTGTGTGTGTTAAAATTAGGGAGCATGCATAGCCGTAAAAGACTGTATTCTTCAGTATTCTTCTCTGTATTTTGTATTCTTTATTTTATTTTTTTTGTATAATTTTTTTATTTTTTTATTGGAAAAATATAATTTTGATAAGGAATTTTAAATACGCTTTTCTTGTTTTGAAATATGGTTTTATTGAAAAAATAGTTTATTGTTTTGATCGCATGATCACGTTGCACCAACATGCACGAGCATGCAGACGCTGATTCAACAAAGTTATTTTACCATCGAATTGTTTGTAATTGGAGACGATGCAGGTGTAAAGCAAAAAAAACGCTTACACTGCAGAATTAACTTCACTGGCAGAACCGTCCCTGTCGTCAACTTGTATCAGGGTTGCAAAACTGAAATTTTGAAATAATACTGAATTGTAACTGAAAAAGTACTTTTTTGCATCAAACTTTTGTAAAATATATATACGTATACACCCTTCAATCAGAATTACGATCTAATCACACCACTTATTTATTTTGTTTGTTTGCATTAATAGTTGAAAAGCGCAAGACATAAAATATGTAATAATAATAAAGTACTGAAAACGTAGCAGGGGTACTGCAGGATATTTTTGTATGAAAAAGTACTGAAAAAAGTACTGAATTTATCAACTCTGACTTGTACAAAAGTACTGAATTTTTCAACTCTGACTTGTATATTAAAAAAAATTTATGTATAAATAACGATAGTTGTTAGTTAACAGAGACATTCCTGTTTAAGAAAATCTATTTAACGCATTATAAGCTCCTAAAAAAAAAAAATAAATAAATAAGAAATGGCTGGCGGTTTTATTTGTGAATTTTGTAGAAAAGTATTTACTCTGAATAGGAATTTAAGAAGGCATATTCGATTTTATCATGATGGACCATCCACATCATTTAAATGTCAAACATGTAATAAATATTTTTCAAATCATGCGGAATGGCATCGACACTCACATTCTCACACAGAAGATAACAAAAACAGTGAAATTAGTGTTTATTGTGAGTATTGTGCAAAATATATTCTAAAAACAAATTGGTTTAATCACAAAAGGACAAATAAACATAAACTTAAATGTGCTGAGAAACCAGACAATGGTTTGGACGTTGATGGTTTTAAATGCATAAAATCATCGTTTAGTAATAGAATTATCACATATTTAATTGGAAACAATAACAAAAATAATTTAATACCTGAAAACTTTTTAACGGAAATCAGGGACAAAATAATTAAATTATTAAGTGATGTGATTAAAAAATATGAAAGCATAAAATTTAACATGGAACTGTTTTGTGAATATATGTTAGTAAAAGATGACGAAGATAATTGTATAATTGAAGTAAAGTCTCATCAGACTAAAATGAATATTCTTAGTATATATTCAACAAGTGATGACATTCTTAATACTTACAACGAGCAATGTGATGTTATAATTAAAAAGATGAGTGAATTTCAAGAGCGTGACAGCGGTTGGGCATTAATTGAAATATCACGTCTTGAGATAAACATTAATCAATATAAATGTATAAAAGGTTCCCAACACATCGCCCTACCACCGGAAATACAGAGAAAGCATGCATGCATTAATGTTGAAAATAATGATGAGTATTGTTTCAAATGGGCAATAATATCAGCATTATATCCAATGACAGAGAATTCAAATAGAATGACGTCCTATAATGTTGTTAATATTGAAGATGAAATCATAAGGCTGGAGAATAATATTGAATTAAATTTCAAGAGCTTGAACTTTCCGCTTCCTGTTAATCAGATAAAAGTATTTGAGACCAACAATCCTGAATTGAGTGTTAATGTGTTTGCGTTAGATAATGAGAATAATATAGTCGGTCCATATTATTTTTCCCAGCAGGAAAAATCTAAACACATAAACTTGCTGTTATTGGAAGATGGTGAAAAACTCCATTATGTATGGATTAAAAATATATCAAGGTAAATATAAAGAAAGAAATATTTTAAAAACTTGTACTAATTAATTTTTTCCTTTATATTTACAGATTAATCAAAAGTCAAATAACAAAACATCAACATAAGATACATGTATGTAATACGTGTTTAATACATTTCCATAATGAGTCATCTTTGGATAATCATAAAAAAGAATGTAATAAGATGGTAACTAAAATGCCTAGTATAGAAAACAGTATGCTTAGTTATAAAAATTTTAAAAAACAATTAGATGTGCCTTTTGTTGTATATGCTGATTTTGAATGTATTCTAGAATCAATTAATGTACAAAATTCAACAAATGTTAAATCAGTACAAAAGCATATTCCATTTGCTTATAGTTATTATATTAAATGTTCATATAATTCAGATTTAAATATTTTTAAAATTTACAATGGTAATAATGCACCACAACATTTTTTTAAAAGCTTAGTTAACGATATTTTAGATATGTACACTGAACATCTAAGTGTTATTAAACCTATGAATTCCTTAACGCCACTTCAACAGATACAACATTATGAAAGCAAGACTTGTCATATTTGTAAAAAAATTTTATCAAATAAAGATAAGGTAGCTGACCATTGTCATCTAACCGGTGAATATAGAGGTTCTGCTCATAACAAGTGTAATTTAGAATATCAAATTGCGAATTTCATTCCTATATTTTTTCATAATCTTTCAGCATATGATTGTCACTTGTTTATTAGAGAGCTTTCATCTATTGAAGGTGATATAAATATTATACCTTTAAATAAGGAACTTTATGTATCCATATCAAAAAGAATTACTGTAAATGAAAAACAAACTATTGAGTTACGTTTTCTCGATTCATTTAGATTTATGCCATCTAGTTTAGAGACATTAGCAACTTATTTATCCGAAAACGATTTAACTATAGTAAAATCAAGCTACTCAAATGATGAAGAATTCAATTTAATGAAACGTAAAGGTGTCTTTCCGTACGACTATTTAGATTCTGAAAATCGTCTCAATGAAACTCAACTGCCTCCCATTTCAGTTTTCTTTAATAAATTAACTAACGAGTTGTGTAGTGTAGAGAATTATGAACATGCTCAAAAAGTATGGAAGACATTTAAATGTATAACATTAAAGGATTATTTACTTTTATATTTAAAGGTAGACGTTCTTTTACTCTGTGACATATTTGAAAATTTCCGACAAGTATGTAAAAACATTTATAATTTAGATCCCTGTCAATATTATACTACTCCTGGTCTATCGTGGGATGCAATGTTGAAAACAACTGAAATAGAATTAGAGTTGTTAACTGATATTAATATATACAATTTTGTTCTTCGAGGTATCAGGGGAGGTATTGTTCAATGTTCTAACAGATATTCAATAGCTAATAATAAATATATTAGTGATTATGATTCTAACAAGGAATCAAATTATATAATATATTTAGATGTAAATAATTTATATGGTTATGCAATGTCAAAATACCTTCCATATAAAAATTTTAAATGGGTTGAAAATTTTGAAAATTTTAATGTTAATAGTATAGAAGAGGATTCTCCATTGGGTTATATATTAGAAGTAGATCTAGAATATCCATCGACATTACACGACTATCATAATGATTTACCATTTTGTGCGGAGAATAAGAAAATTGAAAACATGAAACAGCGAATTTAATAACAGATCTGAATGATAAGAAAAACTATATTATACATTATAGAAACCTACAACAATGCTTACAACATGGTTTGATTTTGAAAAAAATTCATAGAATTCTTGAGTTTAGTCAGTCTGATTGGTTAAAGAAATATATTGATTTGAATAATCATTATAGAACACTAGCTAAAAATTCATTTGAACAAAATTTTTTTAAATTGTTAAATAATGCTGTATATGGAAAAACTATGGAAAATGTTGATAAAAGGAAAGACATTAAAATAGTATGTGAATGGGAGAGTAGAGGTAAAAAATTAGGTGCTAGAGCTCTTATTGCTAAACCTAATTTCCATAGTTCACTTAAAATTCATGAAAATATGCATGCCATCCAAATGAATAGAACTAAAACGGAATATAATAAACCAATTTATATTGGTTTTTCAGTTTTAGAAATATCCAAATGGAAAATGTATAGTTTTCATTATGATTATATAAAACCTAAATATTGTGAAAACCTTCAACTCAATTACATGGATACTGATTCCTTTATTTACGACATTAAAACAGATGATCTATATAGTGATATAAAAAATGATATTAGTACACATTTTGATACATCTGCGTATTCAAAAGACAATCCATATAATTTTCCGCAAATTAATAAAAAAGTATTAGGGATGATGAAGGATGAGTGTAATGGTAAAAATATTAAAGAATTCATTGGTTTAAGAGCTAAAATGTATTCAGTAAAAATTGATAGAGTTGATACGGAAATTAAAAAAATTAAAGGTGTTAAACAATGTGTAACTAAAAAATTAAGTATAAATGACTTTAGAAAATGTTTATTAGAGAAAAAATTATACTATGACACAATGTATATATTTAGATCTAAGGTACATCAAATTTATACACAAAATATTAGTAAACTAACATTAAGTTATTTAGATGATAAGAGATATATTAAAGAAAATGGTATCAATACATATGCATGGGGACATTATAAAATAAATTCTCCATCAACATCATCATCATCAAATTTAAATGTATGTAGAGAATTTATGCAAGACGATGATGATGATGAAATGTTTTTAAATGTAAATATATAGATTAAGTAGTTCATAAGAAATGTAATGTACAAAATAATATGAATTAATAAAGAAAAAAATATATTATATGTATATAAATTAAACAATTTTTCTATTTCATTTCAATTTATATTTATTGAATAAAAATTTTAAACACAAGTGCCCACAATTAAATGTATTAAATTTTTGTTTTCGTTCATAATTATAGTCAATGGGAAATTTTAAGTAGTTGACAATCTCAAGTGGTGGTTGTAAGTCTCCAAAGCTATCAAAGTATTCTTTTTAATTTTGATTTTTGTAATATGCTACCCAATGTGTTCCAGCACCTTTTGTATCATCCAAATTGACTACACCACATTCTTGTTTGAATGGTTTTTTAGGTAAAGAAACACGCATGAAAACACCTCTAAAGTATTTGAGATGCTTACCATATTTTCTTATAACTAAATCAGTTAGCGGGCGATTGGGTAGATTTTCTAAAAGTTTTTTGGAGCTGGACTATAGTTGAGACCATATCCAGTTTTATATGGTTTTAGAAAAAGAGCTTTTCCCATAGCAATTGATTCCATATATCTATTGTGACGGTTAACTTCTGCTAGTTGTTCTTTTCCATTTTTATACTATTTATAGCTTTTACTATAGCTGATCCACCTGTAGCTAAACCGCCTAATGCTGATAATGCTGTCTAGACAGGAATTAATGGTAGAAGGCCACCAATTTTTGGCAATGGAATAACTTTTGGTATACTTATATTGGATCTCCTTTTGCCTTTGAAATTAGAATGAACAGCTTTCTTTGCAATTCTAACAGCATCATTTATATTATCGGGATTCTCCTTTTTCAAAAGGTTAAGTGTATTCTTAACGGTGTTTAAAAATAATTTCTTATTACACAGCTTTCGTCTCTTTCTTTTTCAATTTTACTTTTGTTTTCATTGCATTCGTTACAAACCATGAATTTGCACGTTCTTAATATCACTATCTGCTTATGATCTGGTCACTATCTGATTATGATCTGCTCACGATCTGGTCACTATCTGCTTATGATCTGCTCACGATCTGGTCGCTATCTGCTTATGATCTGGTCACTATCTGCTTATGATCTGCTCACGATCTGGTCAATATCTGCTTAAGATCTGCTCACGATCTGGTATCTGTTTATGATCTTATTATTTAAAGAGTCTATCAGTGGTTTTTTGAATTTTTTCTCAGTCTTTATTTGCAATATATTTCACAATATTAAGCAAATTTGGTAAATTATATTAATATCAGTTAACAACTCTAATACTATTTTTTCCTATAATTTTTTATTTGTTTTTATTTCTGATGGATTTATACATTTTTCCTTATTTTTGATTTTCACGTTAATTCAAATTATGATAAAAGAAAAACCTTGAAATTCTGATCAAGTTTCAAGTTTTGCTACAGTTTTTGTTTTAATTAAATTATTTTACTTTAAATATTTAACGACAACCTTGAACCACTTTCAAGTTTATTTACATTGAATTTGTCTGAGGTTTCATGTTTCCTGAAATTTTCTATCCGTTTAAAATTTGTATATGAAAGACATTTTAACATAAAAACCTTAACAAATATACCTGCAAATACGTCTGCATATTGTACAATTATACACGATAGAATGTTTGAATATATTCCTCTTACCAATGAGATAAAAAAACTTTTGTAAATATATAAATATAAAATATATAAAAATATAAATAGAAAAATTAATAGTGTTTTAATCATCACAACTTCAATTTTTGTTAACTAAACAACAACAACAGAAATTGATTAGGCGTTATGATGAAATAGTATAAATATGAGAACAATTAATGTTAAACATTATTTGGAAACATTACATATGAACATACAGTAACTAGATATATAAAATGTTCCTCACAGAATTATTCCATTTTTTAAAATCATTTACACACATTATTTCCGATGAAGATAGGAAAAAACTGATTGATATAAAATCACTTGTTGAACATATTGATAATTTAAAAACAAAACAAACTAAACATGGAGAACATTTCGAAGATTGCGTCTGGTCTAATGAAGACGCAACATGCGGTCCAGACACCTGTCATTGCAGTTATTATAAGAATAAAAAGAATCAAGTAGAAGAAGAAGCAAGAAAAATAATAAATTTCTACTATGTATTGAAATGTAAAAACTGTACCTTTAATAAAAATATTAATATAAAAAAAATAAAACAAATTAAACATTTTTTTATTTCAACATTAAATTTTATTAAAGGTACAGTTTTTACATTTCAATACATAGTAGAAATTTATTATTTTTCTTGCTTCTTCTTCTACTTGATTCTTTTTATTCTTATAATAACTGCAATGACAGGTGTCTGGACCGCATGTTGCGTCTTCATTAGACCAGACGCAATCTTCGAAATGTTCTCCATGTTTAGTTTGTTTTGTTTTTAAATTATCAATATGTTCAACAAGTGATTTTATATCAATCAGTTTTTTCCTATCTTCATCGGAAATAATGTGTGTAAATGATTTTAAAAAATGGAATAATTCTGTGAGGAACATTTTATATATCTAGTTACTGTATGTTCATATGTAATGTTTCCAAATAATGTTTAACATTAATTGTTCTCATATTTATACTATTTCATCATAACGCCTAATCAATTTCTGTTGTTGTTGTTTAGTTAACAAAAATTGAAGTTGTGATGATTAAAACACTATTAATTTTTCTATTTATATTTTTATATATTTTATATTTATATATTTACAAAAGTTTTTTTATCTCATTGGTAAGAGGAATATATTCAAACATTCTATCGTGTATAATTGTACAATATGCAGACGTATTTGCAGGTATATTTGTTAAGGTTTTTATGTTAAAATGTCTTTCATATACAAATTTTAAACGGATAGAAAATTTCAGGAAACATGAAACCTCAGACAAATTCAATGTAAATAAACTTGAAAGTGGTTCAAGGTTGTCGTTAAATATTTAAAGTAAAATAATTTAATTAAAACAAAAACTGTAGCAAAACTTGAAACTTGATCAGAATTTCAAGGTTTTTCTTTTATCATAATTTGAATTAACGTGAAAATCAAAAATAAGGAAAAATGTATAAATCCATCAGAAATAAAAACAAATAAAAAATTATAGGAAAAAATAGTATTAGAGTTGTTAACTGATATTAATATAATTTACCAAATTTGCTTAATATTGTGAAATATATTGCAAATAAAGACTGAGAAAAAATTCAAAAAACCACTGATAGACTCTTTAAATAATAAGATCATAAACAGATACCAGATCGTGAGCAGATCTTAAGCAGATATTGACCAGATCGTGAGCAGATCATAAGCAGATAGTGACCAGATCATAAGCAGATAGCGACCAGATCGTGAGCAGATCATAAGCAGATAGTGACCAGATCGTGAGCAGATCATAATCAGATAGTGACCAGATCATAAGCAGATAGTGATATTAAGAACGTGCAAATTCATGGTTTGTAACGAATGCAATGAAAACAAAAGTAAAATTGAAAAAGAAAGAGACGAAAGCTGTGTAATAAGAAATTATTTTTAAACACCGTTAAGAATACACTTAACCTTTTGAAAAAGGAGAATCCCGATAATATAAATGATGCTGTTAGAATTGCAAAGAAAGCTGTTCATTCTAATTTCAAAGGCAAAAGGAGATCCAATATAAGTATACCAAAAGTTATTCCATTGCCAAAAATTGGTGGCCTTCTACCATTAATTCCTGTCTAGACAGCATTATCAGCATTAGGCGGTTTAGCTACAGGTGGATCAGCTATAGTAAAAGCTATAAATAGTATAAAAATGGAAAAGAACAACTAGCAGAAGTTAACCGTCACAATAGATATATGGAATCAATTGCTATGGGAAAAGCTCTTTTTCTAAAACCATATAAAACTGGATATGGTCTCAACTATAGTCCAGCTCCAAAAAACTTTTAGAAAATCTACCCAATCGCCCGCTAACTGATTTAGTTATAAGAAAATATGGTAAGCATCTCAAATACTTTAGAGGTGTTTTCATGCGTGTTTCTTTACCTAAAAAACCATTCAAACAAGAATGTGGTGTAGTCAATTTGGATGATACAAAAGGTGCTGGAACACATTGGGTAGCATATTACAAAAATCAAAATTAAAAAGAATACTTTGATAGCTTTGGAGACTTACAACCACCACTTGAGATTGTCAACTACTTAAAATTTCCCATTGACTATAATTATGAACGAAAACAAAAATTTAATACATTTAATTGTGGGCACTTGTGTTTAAAATTTTTATTCAATAAATATAAATTGAAATGAAATAGAAAAATTGTTTAATTTATATACATATAATATATTTTTTTCTTTATTAATTCATATTATTTTGTACATTACATTTCTTATGAACTACTTAATCTATATATTTACATTTAAAAACATTTCATCATCATCATCGTCTTGCATAAATTCTCTACATACATTTAAATTTGATGATGATGATGTTGATGGAGAATTTATTTTATAATGTCCCCATGCATATGTATTGATACCATTTTCTTTAATATATCTCTTATCATCTAAATAACTTAATGTTAGTTTACTAATATTTTGTGTATAAATTTGATGTACCTTAGATCTAAATATATACATTGTGTCATAGTATAATTTTTTCTCTAATAAACATTTTCTAAAGTCATTTATACTTAATTTTTTAGTTACACATTGTTTAACACCTTTAATTTTTTTAATTTCCGTATCAACTCTATCAATTTTTACTGAATACATTTTAGCTCTTAAACCAATGAATTCTTTAATATTTTTACCATTACACTCATCCTTCATCATCCCTAATACTTTTTTATTAATTTGCGGAAAATTATATGGATTGTCTTTTGAATACGCAGATGTATCAAAATGTGTACTAATATCATTTTTTATATCACTATATAGATCATCTGTTTTAATGTCGTAAATAAAGGAATCAGTATCCATGTAATTGAGTTGAAGGTTTTCACAATATTTAGGTTTTATATAATCATAATGAAAACTATACATTTTCCATTTGGATATTTCTAAAACTGAAAAACCAATATAAATTGGTTTATTATATTCCGTTTTAGTTCTATTCATTTGGATGGCATGCATATTTTCATGAATTTTAAGTGAACTATGGAAATTAGGTTTAGCAATAAGAGCTCTAGCACCTAATTTTTTACCTCTACTCTCCCATTCACATACTATTTTAATGTCTTTCCTTTTATCAACATTTTCCATAGTTTTTCCATATACAGCATTATTTAACAATTTAAAAAAATTTTGTTCAAATGAATTTTTAGCTAGTGTTCTATAATGATTATTCAAATCAATATATTTCTTTAACCAATCAGACTGACTAAACTCAAGAATTCTATGAATTTTTTTCAAAATCAAACCATGTTGTAAGCATTGTTGTAGGTTTCTATAATGTATAATATAGTTTTTCTTATCATTCAGATCTGTTATTAAATTCGCTGTTTCATGTTTTCAATTTTCTTATTCTCCGCACAAAATGGTAAATCATTATGATAGTCGTGTAATGTCGATGGATATTCTAGATCTACTTCTAATATATAACCCAATGGAGAATCCTCTTCTATACTATTAACATTAAAATTTTCAAAATTTTCAACCCATTTAAAATTTTTATATGGAAGGTATTTTGACATTGCATAACCATATAAATTATTTACATCTAAATATATTATATAATTTGATTCCTTGTTAGAATCATAATCACTAATATATTTATTATTAGCTATTGAATATCTGTTAGAACATTGAACAATACCTCCCCTGATACCTCGAAGAACAAAATTGTATATATTAATATCAGTTAACAACTCTAATTCTATTTCAGTTGTTTTCAACATTGCATCCCACGATAGACCAGGAGTAGTATAATATTGACAGGGATCTAAATTATAAATGTTTTTACATACTTGTCGGAAATTTTCAAATATGTCACAGAGTAAAAGAACGTCTACCTTTAAATATAAAAGTAAATAATCCTTTAATGTTATACATTTAAATGTCTTCCATACTTTTTGAGCATGTTCATAATTCTCTACACTACACAACTCGTTAGTTAATTTATTAAAGAAAACTGAAATGGGAGGCAGTTGAGTTTCATTGAGACGATTTTCAGAATCTAAATAGTCGTACGGAAAGACACCTTTACGTTTCATTAAATTGAATTCTTCATCATTTGAGTAGCTTGATTTTACTATAGTTAAATCGTTTTCGGATAAATAAGTTGCTAATGTCTCTAAACTAGATGGCATAAATCTAAATGAATCGAGAAAACGTAACTCAATAGTTTGTTTTTCATTTACAGTAATTCTTTTTGATATGGATACATAAAGTTCCTTATTTAAAGGTATAATATTTATATCACCTTCAATAGATGAAAGCTCTCTAATAAACAAGTGACAATCATATGCTGAAAGATTATGAAAAAATATAGGAATGAAATTCGCAATTTGATATTCTAAATTACACTTGTTATGAGCAGAACCTCTATATTCACCGGTTAGATGACAATGGTCAGCTACCTTATCTTTATTTGATAAAATTTTTTTACAAATATGACAAGTCTTGCTTTCATAATGTTGTATCTGTTGAAGTGGCGTTAAGGAATTCATAGGTTTAATAACACTTAGATGTTCAGTGTACATATCTAAAATATCGTTAACTAAGCTTTTAAAAAAATGTTGTGGTGCATTATTACCATTGTAAATTTTAAAAATATTTAAATCTGAATTATATGAACATTTAATATAATAACTATAAGCAAATGGAATATGCTTTTGTACTGATTTAACATTTGTTGAATTTTGTACATTAATTGATTCTAGAATACATTCAAAATCAGCATATACAACAAAAGGCACATCTAATTGTTTTTTAAAATTTTTATAACTAAGCATACTGTTTTCTATACTAGGCATTTTAGTTACCATCTTATTACATTCTTTTTTATGATTATCCAAAGATGACTCATTATGGAAATGTATTAAACACGTATTACATACATGTATCTTATGTTGATGTTTTGTTATTTGACTTTTGATTAATCTGTAAATATAAAGGAAAAAATTAATTAGTACAAGTTTTTAAAATATTTCTTTCTTTATATTTACCTTGATATATTTTTAATCCATACATAATGGAGTTTTTCACCATCTTCCAATAACAGCAAGTTTATGTGTTTAGATTTTTCCTGCTGGGAAAAATAATATGGACCGACTATATTATTCTCATTATCTAACGCAAACACATTAACACTCAATTCAGGATTGTTGGTCTCAAATACTTTTATCTGATTAACAGGAAGCGGAAAGTTCAAGCTCTTGAAATTTAATTCAATATTATTCTCCAGCCTTATGATTTCATCTTCAATATTAACAACATTATAGGACGTCATTCTATTTGAATTCTCTGTCATTGGATATAATGCTGATATTATTGCCCATTTGAAACAATACTCATCATTATTTTCAACATTAATGCATGCATGCTTTCTCTGTATTTCCGGTGGTAGGGCGATGTGTTGGGAACCTTTTATACATTTATATTGATTAATGTTTATCTCAAGACGTGATATTTCAATTAATGCCCAACCGCTGTCACGCTCTTGAAATTCACTCATCTTTTTAATTATAACATCACATTGCTCGTTGTAAGTATTAAGAATGTCATCACTTGTTGAATATATACTAAGAATATTCATTTTAGTCTGATGAGACTTTACTTCAATTATACAATTATCTTCGTCATCTTTTACTAACATATATTCACAAAACAGTTCCATGTTAAATTTTATGCTTTCATATTTTTTAATCACATCACTTAATAATTTAATTATTTTGTCCCTGATTTCCGTTAAAAAGTTTTCAGGTATTAAATTATTTTTGTTATTGTTTCCAATTAAATATGTGATAATTCTATTACTAAACGATGATTTTATGCATTTAAAACCATCAACGTCCAAACCATTGTCTGGTTTCTCAGCACATTTAAGTTTATGTTTATTTGTCCTTTTGTGATTAAACCAATTTGTTTTTAGAATATATTTTGCACAATACTCACAATAAACACTAATTTCACTGTTTTTGTTATCTTCTGTGTGAGAATGTGAGTGTCGATGCCATTCCGCATGATTTGAAAAATATTTATTACATGTTTGACATTTAAATGATGTGGATGGTCCATCATGATAAAATCGAATATGCCTTCTTAAATTCCTATTCAGAGTAAATACTTTTCTACAAAATTCACAAATAAAACCGCCAGCCATTTCTTATTTATTTATTTTTTTTTTTTAGGAGCTTATAATGCGTTAAATAGATTTTCTTAAACAGGAATGTCTCTGTTAACTAACAACTATCGTTATTTATACATAAATTTTTTTTAATATACAAGTCAGAGTTGAAAAATTCAGTACTTTTGTACAAGTCAGAGTTGATAAATTCAGTACTTTTTTCAGTACTTTTTCATACAAAAATATCCTGCAGTACCCCTGCTACGTTTTCAGTACTTTATTATTATTACATATTTTATGTCTTGCGCTTTTCAACTATTAATGCAAACAAACAAAATAAATAAGTGGTGTGATTAGATCGTAATTCTGATTGAAGGGTGTATACGTATATATATTTTACAAAAGTTTGATGCAAAAAAGTACTTTTTCAGTTACAATTCAGTATTATTTCAAAATTTCAGTTTTGCAACCCTGATACAAGTTGACGACAGGGACGGTTCTGCCAGTGAAGTTAATTCTGCAGTGTAAGCGTTTTTTTTGCTTTACACCTGCATCGTCTCCAATTACAAACAATTCGATGGTAAAATAACTTTGTTGAATCAGCGTCTGCATGCTCGTGCATGTTGGTGCAACGTGATCATGCGATCAAAACAATAAACTATTTTTTCAATAAAACCATATTTCAAAACAAGAAAAGCGTACTTTAAAATTCCTTATCAAAATTATATTTTTCCAATAAAAAAATTATACAAAAAAATAAAATAAAGAATACAAAATACAGAGAAGAATACTGAAGAATACAGTCTTTTACGGCTATGCATGCTCCCTAATTTTAACACACACACACATCCCCACCAAAACAAGACAAATTAAACATTTTTTATTTCAACATTAATCACACCTGGCAAAGCGTGAGAATTCAGCAGATCAAATATCACAATGAAAAATATATGAAATATTTTTTTTGTTTACACGCGCCAGTCAGTATGTAACTTGATATGCGTTTTGCATTGAATAAACAGTGGTAATATGTTTATTAATTTTTAATAAATGCACTTTTATAAAAAATAAAACAAATTAAACATTTTTTTATTTAAACATTAATCACACCTATATGCAAAGCGTATACAATAGGTCGATCATACACAATTTTACAACTATTTATTTCTTTTACAGCTATGCATGCTCCCAAATTTTAGCACACACACACATCCCTACCAAAACCCAGAAGATCTATCTAAACAACAACACGTACAACTATATTTCTGTTTCTTCAACATTAAATCATACAAAAAAATAAATATTAAATAAACAAAACCACATCCAAAATTCTTTATACTTAAAACAAAAACTGTAATATGAAACGTTTTTATTAAAAGTTTACATTAAAAAATATATTTATTAAAAAAAACGCAGACACTGTACATTTCTTTCTTATCAATTTAAAAGTAAATATTCTTATAGCACAAAAAACAACAACAACAACACACATTAAAAAGGCATTGAATTTTCACAATACATGTTACAAACCTATAAACCGATCGTACACAATTCTGCAACGATTTAATTATTTTACAGCTATGCACGCTCCCAAATTTTAACACACACGCACACACACATTAAAAAGCATTAGCATGCTCCCAAATTTGTATGGAAAAATTGATCGCGAACATACATACAAAAAAGTATTAGAATGCTCCCAAATTTGTATGGAAAGATTGGCCCCGAAACCCCATACAAAAAAGTATTAGCGTGATCCCAAATTTGTATGGAAAAAGTGGCCCCGAAACGCCATACAAAAAAGTATTAGCGTGATCCCAAATTTGTATGGAAAAAGTGGCCCCGAAACGCCATACAAAAAAGTATTAGCGTGATCCCAAATTTGTATGGAAAAAGTGGCCCCGAAACCCCATACAAAAAAGTATTAGAATGCTCCCAAATTTGTATGGAAAAAGTGGCCCCGAAACCCCATAAACATACTACTCACACCACTTATGTTGTGTGTGTTAATTTTATACATGAGTGACAGGAGCGATATTTTAAAGTGGACTCCGAACGACAGATTTTTGAGAAGCTTTTCATCGCAATTTTATTTATTCTCAGAGTTTTTGCCAGCAATCTGCTGAGAGGAAGTCGCCTAAGAAATAGTGTTTTCATATTTCGCTTGTATCGGCTCCGACATCTAACGTTTTTTTTTTCAACTAGTGCTTATTTCGTGAATGGTAACACTTAGCTCATGTCTGATTTGACAGATAATTAGTTTTATCCTTCCGCTAAACGAATATGGTTGTGTATACGCTTGAACCACGCTGGGAAATATTGCGACATTACTTTGAAAATCATGGTAATGTTGCTGAATCATGGTAATCTTTTCAGATGAAGCTCATTTTGATCTTGGCGGGTATGTAAACAAGCAAAATTGTCGCATTTGGGGCACAGAACCACGCACGCATACATTGAAAAGCCGACGCACCCAAAACGAGTCACTGTTTGGTGCGGATTTTGGTCCAGAGGCATAATTGGACCAATTTTCTTCGAAAATGAGCAAGGAGTGGCCGTTACAGTCAATAGCGATCGTTATCGAGCCATATTGAACGAATTTTTGTTCACAAAAATTGAAGAGGAGGATATTGGCAACATTTGGTTTCAACAGGACGGCCCTACATGCCACACAGCCGAAGCTACACTCGATGTTTTGCGCCCTGTTTTTGAAGATTGCATTATCAGCCGCAGAGCTGATGTCGTTTGGCCACCTCGGAGCTGCGATTTGATCAGAGATCGGCAACGAGTATTCAAAACGATGAGTAGATTCGAGTCATACCTACAATTTCAGATACTTATACGCATTCATACTTATTTTAATATCATACTCATACTACTCATATTCAAAGTTAGAAATACTCATCGTACTCATACTTAACAATACGCATGATGTTGTTGATTTCGACTCTCCATGACTCAACGTATACACGAAGCACAAAATAAGTATGATTCGAGTACGAACACCACAATACTCGCTAGAAGGTTGTGTGTGTGCTTTGCTTGCTGTCTTTGTTTTTTCTTTTTTCTTCTTTTGTAAATGCAACAATAACTACTACTGTAAAATTTGATGAATGATTCGAGTGACTCGAATCATTCGTAAGTATTATAAGTATTTTTCTAAATTTATGAATCTGAATGAGTAGGCGTATGAATCAAACAATGAATCGAATGTTGTGAGTTTGATGTCAACGTTGTACTCATACTCATTGCAACCTATACTTATAAATCAATGTTGTAGCGAGTACGAATGAATCATAGTAGTTGAATTTCAATACTCTTGACTCACTCATACTCAAAATTTCATGAGTACTTATGAGTAGCGAAAATACGATTCATTGCTGATCTCTGGATTTGACACCGTTGGACTATTATTTGTGGGGTGCCGTCAAAGATAACTGTTACGCCGACAAGCCAGAGACAATTGACGCTTTAAAGGACAATATTCGTGAAGCCATTGGTGAATAGCTGCACACAATCGATAATGTGCTTAAAAATTGGACCGATTGTGTAGGCCAGCCGAGGCAGCCATTTGAATGAAATTATTTTCCATTATTAACCGGAAAGATTGTACTTTCAAATAAAAAAAGAAATTTGAGAAAATATTCAGTAGTTTTTTTTTAAGCATTTAAAAAAAAAAAAGTTATTTGGCGGACCCTTTAGTACTACTACTTTCTTCCCTATACCTTAACTTTTGTTTCTGGCCTACACTGGCGACAAATGGTCCGTCCGTCTAAAGGAAGCTACAAAGAGGTACATGCGGTTAATTTTGACGAAACATACAGATAAATTTGTATGAAGATAAATTCTTTAGCAGCGTCACTTTTTATGTTACCTAGGCAAAATTTGTCTTTAACAAGGCAAAATTTGCTATTAGCAGTCAACTGTTAACTGTTTAACAAAGGCAACGATTTTTAGCTTTACATCTTTTTATATGTTTATAAGACATCGGATCCAGGATTATAAAATTGAATCTAAATTGTACCCATGAGTTCCTTCTATATACTACTGCTGATGGAATATCCCACATAATTTAAAAATATAAACAAAATCGTTTTTAAGAAACAAATCTTAATGCTCAAATGTTAAAAGTCTCTAGAAGATTGACTACATACAATGGTGGTCTAAAGGGCCCTCTTTCGAACCGTGATAGTGAGATGTCTGGAATAATTTTGAGATTTAAGGAAATTACTCCCTGCATCCAACGCCAACGAACGCATTCCCAAAGAATAATGAACATAATGGAAATTAAATTTAATTCGAATGGTCTGTAATAATTGACGACTTTTTGCCACTGTTAAACAGTTAACATTGCTCTGTTAACAAAAGAATTTGTTCTGTGAATGCCAAAAGTGACTGTGCTAAAATTGTTGGTTTGCGTCTTGGATTTTCAAATTCAAATTTATTTTCACATACATTACAGATCAATTGTGGCTCAACTAATGATCTAAGAATATGGACTTCACAACAAATCATAATTTTATTTGGTCAAAAAATAAATCACTTGTTTAAATATTTATAACTGATTGATTTAACTTTGAAATGCCAAAGAAACCAACACATTTAGTGAACTGAATGTGATCATTCTATCCATAGGGGGCCGGCACCCTGTAAAAAATTAATTTAATAGTTTGTCTTACTAATTTAAATTTCTGTAGGGTATAGGGTATATTTTCTGTTATGCCTGCTACAAAACTGTAGCCAAAAAGCCAAATAGTCTCGCAAAATTAAAACCTAAAAAAAAACTCACAGCAGACTAATAGGAATGACAACCAAAAATAGCAAAAACCAAAAAAAAAAAAAAAAAAAAAAAAAAAAAAAAAATAGCAAGAAAAAAAAATAGCAAGAAAAAAAAACCTTGTCGCCACCAATGGGCTATTTTCAACACATACACACAACAGATCAGATATATCGATATAGACTTTAGATTTGTAGATAATTTTAGAATGTTTCGTGCATGTGTCTGGGAATTATTAAAGGAATTTACAAAAATTAATTGGGACTAAACGTTAACAACACAAGAACAACAATAATAGACAATAAATAAATTTATTTTTCAGTTTTTTTTGAAATGTCCGAGAGAGAGAGAGAGAGCGGTGAGGTGACGTACAGGAAATTGTATTGCCTTTAATAGACTTTTATAGTCTATTACAACAATTTTTAATTATACTCGTATGTTACATATTGTTTATGAGCTTAAACACACACAAAAATATACATACATTTTTTTTGTTTTTTTCTTGTATTTTTTATTAAATTATAATGTAAAGGGTCCGCCAAATAACTTTTTTTTTTTGAAAATGCTTTAAAAAAAAACTACTGAATATTTTCTCAAATTTTTTTTTTTTTTTTTTGAAAGTACAATCCTTTCGGTTAATAATGGAAAATAATTTCATTCAAATGGCTGCCTCGGCTGACCATGCAGTAGTCTACACGATCGGTCCAATTTTTAAGCACATTATCGATTGTGTGCAACTGTATTTCACCAATGGCTTCACAATTATTGTCCTTTAAAGCGTCAATTGTCTCTGGCTTGTCGGCGTAACACTTATCTTTGACGGCACCCCACAAATAATAGTCCAACGGTGTCAAATCCAGAGATCAGCAATGAATCGTATTTTCGCTACTCATAAGTACTCATGAAATTTTGAGTATGAGTGAGTCAAGAGTATTGAAATTCAACTACTATGATTCATTCGTACTCGCTACAACATTGATTTATAAGTATAGGTTGCAATGAGTATGAGTACAACGTTGACATCAAACTCACAACATTCGATTCATTGTTTGATTCATACGCCTACTCATTCAGATTCATAAATTTAGAAAAATACTTATAACACTTACGAATGATTCGAATCACTCGAATCATTCATCAAATTTTACAGTAGTAGTTATTGTTGCATTTACAAAAGAAGAAAAAAGAAAAAACAAAGACAGCAAGCAAAGCACACACACAACCTTCTAGCGAGTATTGTGGTGTTCGTACTCGAATCATACTTATTTTGTGCTTCGTGTATACGTTGAGTCATGGAGAGTCGAAATCAACAACATCATGCGTATTGTTAAGTATGAGTACGATGAGTATTTCTAACTTTGAATATGAGTAGTATGAGTATGATATTAAAATAAGTATGAATGCGTATAAGTATCTGAAATTGTAGGTATGACTCGAATCTACTCATCGTTTTGAATACTCGTTGCCGATCTCTGGTCAGCTCTGCGACTGATAATGCAATCTTCAAAAACAGGGCGCTAAACATCGAGTGTAGCTTCGGCTGTGTGGCACGTAGCGCCGTCCTGTTGAAACCAAATGTTGCCAATATCCTCCTCTTCAATTTTTGTGAACAAAATTTCGTTCAACATGGCCCGATAACGATCGCCATTGACTGTAACGGCCACTCCTTGCTCATTTTCGAAGAAAAATGGGCCAATTATGCCTCTGGACCAAAATCCGCACCAAACAGTGACTCGTTTTGGGTGCGTCGGCTTTTCAATGTATGCGTGCGGGTTTTCTGTGCCCCAAATGCGACAATTTTGCTTGTTTACATACCCGCCAAGATCGAAGTGAGCTTCATCTGAAAAGATGATTTTTTTTTGCCAAAATCGGCATCTTCTGTAAGTTGATCGCAGGCCCACTTAGCGAAGCGAAAACGCATTGGATGGAACCATATTCGTTCAGCGGAAGGATAAAACTAATTATCTGTCAAATCAGACATGAGCTAAGTGTTACCTACCATTCACGAAATAAGCACTAGTTGAAAAAAAAAACGTTAGATGGCGGACCCGATATTTAATTAAGTTTAAAAACGAATGAAAAAAGAAAAATAAAAAATTAATACTGACCTCGACAGGGATTGCAGAAGTTGCGTATACTTAAACACATGTTGTTCAAAAAATGTTTGTGTTTTATTTTTATTTTTTTTTTTGGATTTTGAATTTGAAATTCAATTTAATTTTGTATTCTTTTCGATTTAAATTAAATTTTAAAATAAAATTCTTTGCACAAGATAAACACTTTGATGTAAAGGAATTTTATAAGTTTTATTTAAAATGATTGTCAACATTATTTAAACTGTATGGAACACAAACACCAAAAAAAAAAAAGAAAAAATGTTGCAAAATCACTGTATTTAATTAAAAATTTAATCAAATCAATGCATATGTTAATACAATACGATGGAAATTAATTAATTTTTTCTTTTTGTTTTCTTTTTTATATAAAAAATAACTTAAGGGGTTAGTTACTTCCTAATTTTACTAATTTTATTTATTTTCACGGTTTCTGTTACTTTAGAGCCGTAGAATTGAGGAAAGATCTTCTTTTCCTTCAAACGATACAAAAAGAAAAAAAAAACTTAAAATAGTACAACGTATTCCGGTAGGAGCAACTTAAACGCATTTTTTTCGAAATCACTTTTTTAATTCGCTGTTATTTTAGGAGTCGCCGTAGTCTAGTAGGTAGTGTGTTGGCTTATTAGACTGAAGGCCCGAGTTCGAATCCCATGTCAGACATCAAAACGAAAATATGAAAATATTTCTTCGGCGACTTCCTCTCAGCAGATTTCTGGCAAAAACTCTGAGAGTAAATAAAATTGCCATGAAAAGCTTCTCAAAATACTGTCGTTCGGAGTCGCCTTTAAACTGTAGGTCCCGCCGCTCATGTATAAAAATTAACACACACAACATAAGTGGTGTGTGAAGCTAGGTCGTAATCCTGACTGAAGGGTTGTAATGACCAATTATGTATGTATGTATGTTATTTTAGGACAATGTACCTAAGACGAGTAGTTTTAGCCCAGACTAGGATATTTTTATTAATTTTATTAAGTAATTAGGGTAGAAAAAGTAGGCGAAAAAGTGGAAATAAATTCAAAACGATGCCATTTTGTTATTATTTGACCCTTTCAAAATATTGCAGTGTTCATACTGTTACGTTTTTAAATTTGTGTTTAGTTTTAATTAAAATTATTTATTGTTCGCACAATTCTGTGTGCCACTGTTCACAACTTGATGTAACCAACAACAATTGCCTTTTTTGGATCTGTAAACAGAGGAATAACAAAAAAGGCAATTGTTGTTGGTTACATCAAGTTGTGAACAGTGGCACACAGAATTGTGCGAACAATAAATAATTTTAATTAAAACTAAACACAAAACAATAGGACACTAAACAATAAACAGAGGATCTGTAAACAGAGGAATAACAAAAAAGGCAATTGTTGTTGGTTACATCAAGTTGTGAACAGTTTCACACAGAATTGTGCGAACAATAAATAATTTTAATTAAAACTAAACACAAAACAATAGGACACTAAACAATAAACAGGGGATCTGTAAACAGAGGAATAACAAAAATGGCAATTGTTGTTGGTTACATCAAGTTGTGAACAAGGGTATAAATACCCTTTGCATAAACAATAACGATTACTGGACAGTTATTCGACAGATCTTTGTGACGGAGATCTTCAAACCACGATTACTCTCTTCAAACGCACCGCGTCTTCACACAAGACTGACTGAACTTTACTCACTCGGTCGCCTGCTTTGCCTTGCCTTTTATATGGTAGAGTAAACAGTCTGATGAATGTTCTTGTTCTTTGTCAAACGGATCCATTCCACAGATGACCTAGTCTATAAGGTTGCTACATGGATTGCTGTAAATAACTGGAGGTAAGACGGGATTGGACCTTTATATTGAAGGACCAGAAACCGAATTTTGCCTCTAGCTATCGACCATAATGGAAGTCGCCGTAGTCTAGTAGGTAGTGTGTTGGCTTATTAGACGTAAAGCCAAGGTTCGAGCCCCAGGCCAGACATCAAAACAAAATACAAAAAGTATTTCTTCGGCGATTTCCTCTCAGCAGATTTCTGGCAAAAACTCTGAGAGTAAATAAAATTGCCATGAAAAGTTTCTCAAAATATCTGTCGTTCGGAGCCACTTATGTATAAAATTAACACACACAACATAAGTGGTGTGAGAAACTAGGTCAATAATCCTGACTGAAGGGTTGTAATGACCAATTATGTATGTTATGTATCGACCATAATACGGTTTTTGAAGCGGATGTACGCGGAAACAGGGAATGTATGATTTGGACCAGTAATCATTTGGTAAGTTCGACGCGTAGAGATTTAAATATCTTTAAGACGACAATTAAGGCAATAAAATCCAGGAATACCGGACCATCTGGACTGTAAGAAGATGATCAACAATTACACCAGGCATGAAACTATTGTCGAATAAATAATGGAACAATGAGACATTAGGAAGGATTACAAAAATACTTTGAGGCGATCCTAATTACGAGAGAATCATGAGTATTTTAAAATCAAATGAACACGCTAGTAAGCGTACTCAGGACACTTCGCTTTACATGTACCCATGAATGTATTGGCGGAGTGGAAAATGATGAATGCACGGCATTTGGTGAAGACATCGGAACAATGGAGCACTTTTTGTATCATTGCTGAGCTTTCCAATTGCCAAGAGATCTCAATATTTCGGAGATGACACAGTTAAAACCCCAGGTCAGACATCTCCAACGAAACGAAATATGAAAAAATATTTCTTCGGCGACTTCCTCTCAACAGATTTCTGGCAAAAACTCTAATGGTGTTTTCTTTTCCAACAAAAAATGTGCATTTTATTAACGCAAAATGCAATTTTGCGTTTGTTTCTTAAAAATGTTTCGCCCTATAAAAGGGTGGTATGTTTTATTCTAAATAATTCGCACTTGCTAATGGTGGAGGGCATTGCATTTTATGCCCTGTATAAATCGAGAGTGCTGATAATGCCCTGTAAAGCAGATGACTTTTGTTTATTAATAGGGCTACCAGATGAAATTTAAAAAAAGTCGCCTGGTATTGTTATCCAATATGAAGTTAATGTTTTCATTGTTTTGTGGAGTAATCTTAAGGAAATATTACATTATTAAAGCTACATGGTCAGCAATATAAAAAATTGCATTCAATGTTAGAACAGTGTTAAAATATTTTTTTTTTTTTTGTTATAAAAAAAGCATGCAAAAAATGAAGTCGGAAAATTAGCGATCTGGCAACACCTTTGAACAAATTGGCATTTCCTCATTCATTTTCTTAATAAGTGGTAAACACAGGGAATACTCTTTTTTAATATTTGTGTTATGTTCTTCTCAAATAAAAAATGACATTACAACAGGATTGGTCAAAAATTTTTTTAATGCACCTTGTAAGAGGGTGACATTTTCTTTGTAGAAAAGAAAACACCATAAAAAATTGCATTCAATGTAGAACAGTGTTAAAATATTTTTTTTTTTTTTTATAAAAAAGCGTGCAAAAAATGAAGTCGAAAAATTAGCGATCTGGCAACACCTTTGAACAAATTGGCATTTCTTCATTCATTTTCTTAATAAGTAGTAAACACAGGGAATACCCCTTTTTAATATTTGTGTTATGTTTTTCTCAAATAAAAAATGACATTACAACAGGATTGGTCAAAAATTTTTTTAATGCACCTTGTAAGAGGGTGACATTTTCTTTGTAGAAAAGAAAACACCATAAGAGTAAAAAAAAAAATTGCCATGAAAAGTTTTTTAAAAAAAGTCCATCGTTTGGAATCGACTTTAAACTGTAGGTCCCGCCACTTATGAATAAAATTAACACACACAGCATAAGTGGTGCGGGAAACTAGAAAGGAAGGTGGTATTCCAAATGGTGAGCACTCAACAAGCCAATATGGTGGCTTGAGCGTATGTCAACAGTCATGAGACCTTTATTTGTCTACTCTCCTTCAAGCTACCGCATACCTACATGCCTATCTACTCTAATGTACTGGGGGTCTTAATTACATGATGTGCTAAGTAATCAGCGGATTTTTAAAGAGTATAACAAAAGGTTAATTTTAGTATAACATGCTACACGTCTAATAGAACTAATTAAGTTCTTCACATTAAAGTGAACGAGTTGAGGAAAGGAAATTTAAATAAAAAGCCCACTTTAATCAAAACTCTCTTCATGATATCCTTATCTTTGCATTCGTTATTATATTCGTTTCATTTCTAAACAAAGTGTAATTAATAAACTTTAAATCATTCTTTTTGTATTTATATTTACTGTGCTAATAATGTTTATCTAATAAATAATAATAATAGAACAGGTATTTGCCAGTAAACAAAAGGAGTCATAAATAAATGGAAGCCAACATTCAACAAGTTCCTGGCGGAATGACTGCCAGAGAGCATTGCTACAAAAGCTTTACGGAAACCAGATATTTCTTCAGTTGCTTGTTGAACTAGCAACATGACGCACTATATTCTCAACTGCTTCATATTCGTGACAATTTTTGCTACATGCACTGAAAGCTCTGAAAACGCGGAAGTATTTCGTTTAAAAATCTGTGAAATTATTAAAAACGGCAATGCTCCCTTGAATATTGTGTACAAACTCAATAGAGAAAATCTAAAATCGAGCTCTAAACATCTATGGACACTTGAGGAAAATTGGAATACATTCTATGGCTGCCTAGCTCAAATACCTATCGTGTTAAGAGAGTTGCATAAGCACAGCCAAGAACCATTACGTTCGTCTGCTAGTACCAGCATATTTTTTATGGATACTTTAAAGTCAATGAGACAAGTAGTGGACTTTTTAAATCCCCAACAAAAATGGAAACCTGGTCATTGTTATGTATTCATATGGCTAATAATGGATAAACAGGCATTACATCGTTTCTTTGAAAAAGTATGGCAGAAAAATATCTTAAATGTCATAACAGCTGTGGTTC
This sequence comes from Sarcophaga caerulescens, assembly GCA_927399465.1. Classification (NCBI taxonomy): domain Eukaryota; kingdom Metazoa; phylum Arthropoda; class Insecta; order Diptera; family Sarcophagidae; genus Sarcophaga; species Sarcophaga caerulescens. The sequence goes on along the minus strand of OV656867.1, from coordinate 99,475,412 downwards.
GTACACAGGAAATCTATACATTTGAGCCGTTCACGGAGCAGGGTTTCCAAGTGAAACTTTTAAATGCGGAGCCCTATTTTTATGATAAATTAAAAAATTTCCATCAATTTGAATTGCGCATAAGCATGTTTAAAGACAATATAAGAGCCGTGCCACTAGACAATTTTACTACGCAAGGTTATAGAAAAGTGGATGGCATGCTTGCTCGGACTTTAGTTGAGCACTTAAATGCCACAGCTTTGTATATAATGCCGAGCGATAATCAAGCAACTTTTGGTGACCGGGTAAATGGCAGCTTTATTGGTGCCTTAAAGGATATACAATCAGGATTTACGCATATTGGCTTCAATTATCGTTTCACATTGGATGATGTCAAACCCTATATAGAGGAGCTGTACCCCTATAAAAAACGTCTCTTGTATTTGGTAGTTCCGGCCGCCCAAATGAAACCCGAGTATTTAATATTTGCAAATGCCTTTACCTATTCTCTGTGGCATCTGCTGCTAATCAATTTCCTTTTGGTCCTGCTAACATATTTTATTTTACAAAAGCTAGTCGAACGTTTACCCTGTCGTCCGCAAAATGCGCTCAATAATTGGAGTTGGTATGAATTGTTGGATATGTTTGTGAAAACCCATATCGGGCAACCGGTAGAACACTTTTCCCATATAAGTTCTCTTCGACAGTTTCTGATAACCTGGATTTTATTCAGTTATGTGTTGACCAGCATTTATTTTGCAAAATTGGAGAGTAGTTTTGTACAGCCACTCTATGAGAAGGAAATTGACAGACTCGACGATTTAACTGAATTAAAAGTGCCCATTTATGGTTTTAATGTGGCATTTGAAGCCGTGCAAGTCTCTTTGGATCCTCGTTATTTCGAAATAATAGAAAATCATGGCATTAGAGTACCAACGCATATTGGCGATGATGAATTCTTTATGAATCTACAAAAGAAACGCAGAAATATTGCCTTAATTGTACGTGATGAGCTGGCCAAAGCTATTGTCGCTTACAGTTATAACAATGAAACTAAGAGGCCCACTTTCCATATCGTCAAGGAATATTTACGTTCCCTAACTGCCTCGTATGTGTTGCATAAGGGCTCTCCTTTTATACATAAATTCCAAACCGTTGTAAGTAATATTTATGAACACGGCCTTGTAGCGCATTGGCTTGAAATAGATTCGCAAGAGAAAATTATCTGCATCGCTCGGAGGAGTATTTAGAGGATTTGGAAAATGACTTTATTTTAGAGGATTCTAATGAGGGAGCCGGAGCTATATTATCAGCATCAGAGTTGAGTAAAAACAAAGTGGTCTTAAATATGGAAATTCTTCAAGGTGCCTTCTATTTGTGGTTTTCCGGCATTTGCTTGAGTGTGATTGGTTTTGTTGCAGAGCATTTGTTTTGGCGTCTTAAGATGCGAAAGCAAAGGGGAAAAGTAGCTGCATATGAGCCTTAAGATAATTGAAATGTTTTGATATGTATTGTTACGTTTTTACCTTTTAAAAACGTTTAAAATATGAGCTCGTAGATTGCAAATAAAATAAAAATAAATTTTGTGTTTAGTTTTAATTACAATTCTTTATTATTCGCACAATTCTGTGTGTCACTGTTCACAACTTGATGTAAACAACAACAATTGCTTTGTTTGTTATTCCTCTCCTTCACTCCTTTGCATTAACAATAACAATTACTAGCCAATTGTTCAACAGATCTTTGTAACGGGGATCTTCAAACCACAATTATTCTCTTCAAACACACCGCGTCTTCACACAAGACTGACTGAACTTTTACTTACTCGTTGCCTGCTTTGCCTTGCCTTTTATATGGCAGAGTAAACAGTCTAATGAATGTTCTTGAAGGCGATTGTTCGTGGCTTCGCCATGATGTGCCATTTGTTAAACCGCCATAAGTTTCATAAGTTTTCTCTGGGCATTATATAGCGGGCAGTAGCGTTTAAACGCTGCACCCAAGTACGGGCCAACCGACCCTCAATCCTTCTAAAGCCATTTGTGGTATAATTTTCCAAAGGAGTTGCTCTAACGCTGTTTTCAAACATGCTTATAAGATGAAATTGATGGAAATTTTTTAATTTATGATAAAAATAGGGCTCCGCATTTAAAAGTTTCACTTGAAAACCCTGCTGCGTAAAAGGCTCAAACGTATAGATTTCCTGTGTACGAACCACAGCTGTGATGACATTTAAGATATTTTTCTGCCATAATTTTTCAAAGAAACGATGTAATGCCTGTTTATCCGTTATTAGCCATATGAATACATAACAATGACCAGGTTTCCATTTTTGTTGCTGATTTAAAAAGTCCACTACTTGTCTCATTGACTTTAAAGTGTCCATAAAAAATATGCTGGTACTAGCAGACGAACGTAATGGTTCTTGGCTAAGCTTATGCAACTCTCTTAACACGATAGGTATTTGAGCTAAGCAGCTATAGAATGTATTCCAGTTTTCCTCAAGAACCCATAGATGTTTAGAGCTTGTATTTATATTTTCTCGCTTGAGTTTGTACACAATATTCAAGGGATCATTGCCGTTTTTAATAATTTCACAAATTTTTAAATGAAATGCTTCTTTTTCAGTGTCTTTAACTGTTTTAATAGGCGTCGCTATAGTTGCCACAATTAATATGCTGGTGAGAAAATAGTCTTGCATGTTGTGTTTACTAAGGCCAACTAATTTGTTTTGTTTGTCTAGCCTGAGAAGTTTGTGGGTTGTTGCTGACTTGCAACCAACTTGTTGCATGTTTTAAAACAATTTAAAAAAATTTGTTTTGGTTTTTTGTTGTTGTCGTTATTAATATTATATCGTGTTAATTAACAATATTTACATATTAAATGAGATTAATAAGGAAGATACATGATTTAAGGTTTATTAATTACTTTAGCAACACAACAAAAAACTATGCGACAGTCTATACGCCGGTTATAGACAATTGTGTGGGCTTTAGTTAATTGACTTAAACTATGTCCATTGAATCGTTTGATGTCTGCTTTTATAATTAAATTATTTGGGTTATTTGTCAATTTATTTTGTATCAAAAAAAAAAAAAAAAAAAAAAGAATTCAAAAAATTTGTCAAACTTTCAACATAAATTGTTAAGCAATGTCTTTAAAAAATAGAAATAAAACGCCTAAACCAGACACTTTTTTCTCAAAATCTAGATTCAATAGACCTTTATCCATTACGAAACTATGTATGTAAACTGATTCAAATAGACTTAGTCTAGTAGCAGTTTATGGGAAACTATGTCGCACTAATGTGTGTGATGATACTTATGGTGATTTCTTTTCTGGTAAAAAAATGTTGCCTACATATTTTGTAGCACTTATGGTGTTTTCTTTTCTACCAAAAAATGTGCATTTTATTAACGCAAAATGCAATTTTGCGTTTGTTTCTTAAAAATGTTTCGCCCCCTAAAAGGGTGGCGTTTTAGGTGTTTTATTCTAAATATTTCGCACTTGCCAATGGTGGAGGGCATTGCATTTTATGCCCTGTATAAATTGAGAGTGCTGCTAATGCCCTGTAAAGCAGATGACTTTTGTTTATTAATAGGGCTACCAGATGAAATTTAAAAAAAGTCGCCTGGTATTGTTATCCAATTTGAAGTTAATTTTTTCATTGTCTTGTGGAGTAATCTTAAGGAAAAATTAGCGATCTGGCAACACCTTTAAACAAATTTGCATTTCCTTATTCATTTTCTTAATAAGTGGTAAACACAGGGCATACCTTTTTTTAATATTTGTATTATGTTCTTCTCAAATAAAAAATGACATTACAACAGGGTTGGTCAAAAATTTTTTTAATGTACTTTGTAAGAGGGTGACATTTTCTTTGTAGAAAAGAAAACACCATTATTGAAGGTTGCACGAACCCTCATAATGTGTTGCATTTTAAACGATTATAAAAGAACAAAAATCATTGCCCTTTACGCATTTATTTTTGTAGTTTAATAACAATTTAGCGTTTTTTTTTTTTTTACTTAGTTAACGATTTTAAAACTAATCATTGTATAGAAAATGAAAAAATAAAAATAAAATTTCCAATTATTTTATTTTTTTGTTTTTGGAAAGCTAACATTACATTTAAATAAAAAAAAATAATAATATTTTTACCGAGGGCTCTGGGGTCATACAAGTTAAAACTTTTATTTTTATGTAAAATTCAACTTTAGGGCCAATGTTTTCAAATCTCTTTAGTTGGCACAATATGTTATTAATTATTTCGTAAATTTTTTCGAATTTCTATATAAAAACTAAAAATCAAATCAAATAAAAAATATAATTTTTGGAATTTTTTGGGAAATATTTTTATTACAAAAGATAATAACCAAATTCCATTTAAAAGTATTTATAAATAATCTTCTTATTACAATTTTAAAAAAAATGTTAATTTTTAAGTTAACTCATCTCAAACCCTTTTTTGTTGGGATAATAATATGCATATGCATATGTTTCTTTGTAGTCCTCGACTAGTAAATTTCATATTTAATTTTTTTTTTTTAGCGATTTTAAAGCTCATTCTGCTTTTACAAAAATAAAATTAGCAACACCTATAGTCAGTTGTTGTTTGTTTATAAATTTGTTACTAGAACCTGGCGCAATACTGATAAATAACATTTTCAACAAAATTTTAAACTCGCGGCAAGAGTTTCGTTTTAATAATAATGGATACATGTCCTCCATATCTGACGATGAAGAGGATTCCAACAAATTTTCCAAAATAATATTTTTTGCTTCCATTTCACCACTTTTAAAACAAATAATTTTTGTTATTTTTTTCAAAACAATAACAAGAACAAGCTGTTTTAAAAGTGCTGCCCTTACAACCCTTTGATTAAATTGAGCGTTAAGCATGCAGCATATTTTCTGGGTTTTATGGCAGAATTTTTAGAAAAGAACACGTTACTAATTTACAAAATTGCATTTTTTTTTTTTTTCAGAAAAGAACAACAAAAGGGCAAAAAGGCAGAATAAAGGCAACATTTATGCCAGAAAAGAAATCACCATTAGATTTTAAAATCTATTACCCTGGACGCAAACCAAGTCAGTTAACATACATACATAATTGGTCATTACAACCATTCAGTTAGGATTTCGACCTAGCTTCTCACATCACTTATGTTGTGTGCGTTAATTTTATACATGACTGGCGAGACCTACAGTTTAAAGTCAGTTAACAGAGCTCTAAAATCAAAACTCGATTCTAGCGATTAATTTAATTAAAGGGGACATAATATGCAATAAAAACAATTCACTTTGTCCGCCCATGTTGTCCTGTTTTCTCCCAAAAGTAGGCACATTTCCATGTTTAGAACCCATAAATATTTATGTGTGTGAAGATAAATTCGAATTAGAAAATCCAAGACGCAATCCATTAGTTTTAGCAGCGCCACATTTGGCGTTATTATAGCAAAATTTTCTCTTAACAGAACAAAATTTGCCCTTAACAGAGCACTGTTAGCTGTTTAACAGTAGGTTAGGTTAATGTGGTAGCTTTATGCCAAAAGCTCACTTGAGCACGCATAGCGGCCCGTTGTGGCACCACAGGCGAACGCAGTCCCTGTACTAACCAAGTTCCTCCGAGCCAATGAGGGGGAAATCGGTTAGCGCAAGGGCTGCACATTTAAAGCACGACTACCCCACGCTGGAAAACCAGCCAGAAAGTTTTATAAACGAGGCTATGTCCTTAACGTCAATGGACGATAGCTCCGTCAAGCTAACAAGGGTTGGAGAGCCAAATAACTTATATCTGCATCTCTCAAGAGATGGGCATTGACATAGAAAGTGGATAACAGTCTCCTCTTCCTCAGCGGATCTACATCCACGGCAGAAATCGTTAAATGGGAGTCGCATTCTTTCTGCGTATCTACCCATAACACAGTGACCTGTAAGCATGGCAATTGTGATCGGGATGATGTTACGACCAAGTAACTGGTTGCTGCGCCTTCTATCCATTGAGGGCCAAGTGAGCCTAGCGGTGGAGCAGGTCTCCTCATTGATCCAGGATAGGTTGGCGTCCCGGGAGAATTTCCGCGCGATGGCCAGTTTGAACGAGGTAAGTGGCATTCCCAAGTTGATCGAAGAAGATTCCGGAAGAAGTGCGCCAGCCCTGGCTAGCTCGTCTGCTCTGCAGTTTCCCGGAATGTCGCAGTGTCCGGGGACCCAGATAAGTGTTACACTGAATCGCCCAGAAAGAAGATTAAGGCTGCGGCGGCATTCCCTGACGATCCTAGAATTGTCCGAAACGTTCGATAGAGACTTTATCGCAGCTTGGCTATCGGAGAAAATTGAGATGCAGCTGAAAGGAACTCCGTGTGCGAAGATCCACTGTGCGGCCCGGTAGATGGCCATTACTTCCGTGTTTAACAGTATCTATCTGAACAATCCCACTTGTTTAGAAACTAATTTTAAGAATTGATTGAAAATTCTCTAGAAGATCAGTGGCCCTTTTGGAACATATAAGAAATAGTACACCATATAGACTATATGCAAATGATAGTCCAGAGGGTCCTCTTTCGAACCGTGGTAGTGGGATAGCTGGAATAATTTTGAGAGTTGAGATTTTGAATTTTGAAAAAATTTATATTCTGCAGAAACACTTAAGAATGACTTCTGACAGTAATAGCTTTTAAATATTTCATCCTTTTAAATATCTGTCATCTATGCTATAACCTAAAACTTATTTCAGCTTTTTATTTAAGGCATACGAAGCTGAAGGCCTATCCCCCAGACAGTCTAATGCTAGATCGATTAAGAGATATTATAGATCTCGTTTTGAATTTGTATCATAAACAAAATTTCATTTTGTGTCGGAAAAGTTAAGTACAACGCAAGTATTGCAGCGGCACAAATCATTCAAAACATCCTCCACAGAAAAAAAAATTTTTTTTTTGTTATTTAAGTATAGAATGACACTTCTTTTAACTTGAAAAATGTATCGCTCATCAATCAAATTTTGTAAACAACACAAACACTCTGTCTACCTGCCTGCTGACTTTTAAAGAAATTTTAAACTTTTCTTTTCATTCTCCTTGGAAAAGTGCAAGAAAATGCAAAACGATCCACAGCATGCATGAAGAGACGGAAATGTAGGAAGAAAAATAATAAAAAAAAAAACAGGAACCAAACAAAAGTTTTCATTTATTCTTAAGCAATTTTCTCAAGTCATCTAAAATTGAAAAACAATATGACATAAAAGAAAACAACGACAACAACAACAAAAATTAAAATAAAACATAAAGTTGGACCAAAAAAAAAAAGAAAAACTTGAAAATCAAATAAAAAAAAGAATATTTCCCAGACACCACAGCAAATGTGATGCAATTTAAAACATGACAAGACAAAAATACAACAACGGCATTAAAAAAAAGGAAAGAATGAAAATAATAAAATAGAATAAAAATATTAAAAAAAAATAATAAAAAACTTACAAGAAGAAAATTTAAATAATAAAATAAACACACATACACATTCATGATGAAATACATGAACTATACAGTGGGCCACAAAAAGCGACATTCATTTGCGTTCAGTTCGGTGAGAAGCATGACATACCGAATGTTAACATACATAACATAATTGGTCATTACAACCCTTTAGTCAGGATTACGACCTAGCTTCTCAACACTACTTATGTTGTGTGTATTAATTTTATCCAAGAGTGGCGGGACCTACAGTTTAAAGTCGATTCCAAATGACAGATTTTTGAGAAACTTTCATGGCAATTTTATTTTTACTCTCAGAATTTTTGCCAGAAATCCAGAAAAGGAAAACGCCGAAGAATTATTTGTTCATTTTATATATCTAACCTGCGGTTTGAACCGAAACCTCACATCTAATAAGCCAACACACCACCTACTAGACTACGGCGAATTTATAGAACGTTAAACCCAATGTAGTTAAAATCGCCAACATATACCATGAACCATTAAAAGTAAACTCTAAGCAAGCGCTCACGACTTATTACAAAAAATTCTGGCACAACAATAATCAGGTAGTCAGGCAAGTAGGTTGTATGAGAGGAGACCAAACAAGGCTCTCATACCAATTGACATACACCTAAGCCATGATGCAGGCTTGTAGTGCGCTCATCACCTTATTTTCTATAGAATGTCATCAGACTCATTACCAGAGATCAGCAATGAATCGTTTTTTCGCTACTCATAAAAGCACTCATGAAATTTTGAGTATAAGTGAGTCAACAATATTGAAATTTAACTATGTACTCTGATTCATCCGTACTCACTACACAACGTTGATTTATAAGTATAGGTTGCAATGAGTATGAGTACAACGTTGACATCAAACTCATACCATTCGAAATATGTTTCGATTCATAAGCCTACTCATTTAGATTCATAACTTTAGAAAAATACTTATAATACTTGTAAATAATTTGCGAGTGACTCGATTAAAATTTACAGTCTTAGTTGTTGTTGCATTTACAACAAAAGAATAAAGACACATAAGCAAAAAAGACAGAGCAGCAAGAAGAGTCGAAATCATCAGCAACATCATACTTGTTGTTAAGTATGAATATGATGAGTACTTCAAACTTTGAATATGATTAGAGGTTCTATGCTATTAAAATAAGTATGAATGCGTATAAGTATCAGAAATTATGAGTATGATTCGATTCTAATAATATTTTTGAATACTCATTGCTGATCTCTGATACAAACATCCAGTCGCCGTGGTCTAGTAGGCAGTGTGTTGGCTTATTAGACTGAAGGCCCGAGTTCGAATCCCAGGTCAGACATCAAAAACAAAAATATTTCTTCGGCGACTTCCTCTCGAATCCCAGGCCAGACATCAAAAACAAAAATATTTCTTCGGCGACTTCCTCTCAGCAGATTTCTGGCAAAAACTCTGAGAGTAAAAAAAATTGCCATGAAAAGCTTCTCAATAAATTTGTCGTTCGGAGTCGACTTTAAACTGTAGGTCCTGCCACTCATGTATAAAATTAACACACACAACATGAGTAGTGTGAGAAGCTAGGACTGAAGGGTGCGGGCTTCGTGGGGACGATTGCTGTAGACTGTCTAATGGTGAAGGTATAGCACTGGGCATTTTATAGTCACCTAGCAGCAACTCGTTTCCTTGCCGTTCGCATCTTGAGATGTCCAGAAAACACTACTCCCTCTCTTCCACCTTCCTATAACCCATTTTCCTAAAACCTGCACAATGCACTGCATGAGTAGGGGCCATCCCCTGAGTGCTGGTTTCAAAAAAAAAAAAAAAAAAAAAAAAAAAAAAAAAAAATCTAGTCAATCGACAAGCGTAACATAATTCATAAATATCAATCAGATGCGTTGTCAAATTCAAATTCCGCTAACAGCAAGCCGGCTGCCGTACCAATAAATTTTTGGTATCGACCACATTATTAGCCTCAAATGGCGCTCGTCCAACGAATTGGAGCATTTAAACCAAAAACTTACATATTGAAACGCTTATAATAAGGAAAAAATCAATCGATTTTTTTTTTGTAAAAATTGACATCAAAATTCATTCAAGCTTTCTCCCTGTAAATTTGTTATTCGCTTAGAAAATAAACAGAATTTTACTTTTGAACGCCACTGCCATAGAAAAATATGTACATTGTACAGAGAATACCGAGCGCAAAAAGCCAAAAAGAGAAAGAGAAACAGAATGAATGAGAAAAGGGTTGGAAAGTGTGAGTTTCATGTAGAAATTCCGAAATAACACTTTAAATGAAGGCATCGCATGTGCTAATGTTGTTGTTGTTGTTATTTTTATTATTGCTGTTCTTACCATTTGATGTGAGAAGCATGTGAAATGAAATTATTTATTAAATACAACAACAACAACAACAACAACACCAACAATTATCGTTATTTATGCAACATAAGTATGTGCTTGCGATGACAATAACACCACAGCCCGAATAACAACAACAACAACAAGAATCACAACAAATATTTAAATTTCATACACACATACAAACGAAATGAAATGCTCATTCTCAAGTAACGAAATTAAATTTATTTTAAAATGCTAAACAAAAGAAAGAAACAGAGTATAGAAAATGAAAAACTGATAAGAGAGCAACAAACGGTAGAGAGGTGAATTTAAAAACTCTCCTGATTAATGTGTGTGTGTGTATGTGTTTGAATTGTCTTTTAGGTGGACAACTGGAAATTTATTTCGAATTAAACATTTGCATTGTAATGTAAGCACAGTGGCACAATATCGAATAAATTTGGACAAAAATGTAGACATGGACAATTTGGCGAGGAAAGTTAAATATGTTGCTGCCGCATATAACATGAAAAAATTTATTCATCATCAGTGGAAATAATCCCAGGAAACACATCTTAATAGTAGCCTCCTCACTAATGGGGAAAAATGGGGAAGATACTTTGTCCTTAAAAAGCGAAAGAGATTGTGTATAGATTACTTAACTTACTTAATTGATCGTTACAACCCTTTAGTCAGGATTACAACCTAGTTGCTCACACAACCCTTGTTGTGTGTGTTAATTTTATGCATGAGTGGCGGGATCTACAGTTTAAAGTCGACTCCAAACGACAGATTTTTATGTGGGTAAAGATAAATTCGAATTTGAAAATCCAAGGTGCAATCCATAAATTTTAGCAACGCCACATTTGGCATTAACGAAGCAAAATTTGCCCTTAACAGAGCACTGTTAGCTGTTTAACAGTATCCATTTGAATAAGCCCACTTGTTTGGGAGACAATATTGGGAAATACTGTAGGTCTGTGAGTACCATATTATATGCAAAGGAAGATTCCAAGGCCTCTTAATAAGGGGTGATTTTTTAAGAGCTGTAGGAAAATTTTTCAAAAAAAAAAACACATAAAATTCGGAAAAATGCATGAAATCTTTATTTGAATCGATAGTACGGTCCATATAATTTAATGTTTGAAAATTATTTCATGCAAATGTTGACCGCGACTGCGCCTCAAATGGTCCATCCGTTTAGTCCAATTTTGACATACTCTTTCCAACATTTCGGCCGGTATCTCACGAATAAATGCTTCAATGTTGTCTTCCAATGCGTCAATTGAAGCGGGCTTGTCTGTATAGACATGAACTTTAATATAGCCCCACAAAAAATAGTCAAAAGGCGTTAAATCGCACGATCTAGGCGGCCAATTGACCGGTCCCGAACGTGAAATAAAATGTTCACTGAACTCGCCTCTCAATAAGTCCATTGTTACGCGTGCTGTGTGGCATGTGGCACCGTCTTGTTGAAACCACATGTCATGCAAGTCAAGCTCTTGCGTTTTGGGCAAAAAAAAGTTGGATATCATATCACGGTAGCGCTCACCATTCACAGTTACGTTACGATTCGCAGCATCTTTCAAGAAGTACGGTCCAATAATGCCAAATTCAATGATTTGCAAGCTTTGTTCGTTTGTAAGACGATTCATGGTTAAATTATAGACTAAACTGAAGATGTTTGACAGTGAAACAAAACAGGAAACGTGCGTGAGCTGTTTAAACCAGTGTTGCCAAAAAGATAATAGTTAAAAAATCACCCTTTATAATCAGCAAAAAGGTGACACATAAAGTAATATGGCATGAAGAAAATTGACTTTGAAAATATCAATTTTTTGATTGGAAATTCCCTAGAAGATCAGTGGCCATTTGGGAACATATAAGAAACGGTACACGATACAGGCCATATGCAAATGGTAGTCCAGAGGGTCCTCTTTCGAACCGTGGTAATGGGATAGCTGGAATAATTTTGTGATTCGAGAAATTGTATTATGAAAAAAATCGATTTTTGAACCCCCTCTATCCCTCACCAACCATCCTATACATTTCTAAACTTTTATTCATAAATAATAATGAACATAATGAGAATTAAATTTTTTGTCAATAGTCTGCAATAATTGCAAAGTAGAAAACAAATCTGCTTATTGCCGCTGTTAAACAGGTTACAGTGCTCTGTTAATAGCAAATTTTGCACTGTTAAAGGTGAAATGTGGCGCTGCTAAAAGTGTGGGTTTCTATCCCCGGCCTCACACTAACCCACCCTCACCCGATCGCGGAGGTCTCGTCCCCATTACGTAGGGACACGTACACACTGCAGTCCGGACTGTAGCGGGTAAGGGAAAAGCAATGGCAACGAGAACATAAAACAGCTACAGAACTTAATCACAAGCTGAATAAAGTAACAATAAACCGGAAACTACCTAAGACAAGAACGAAAATACATTATTATATAATAATTTACAAATTAATGCCAGCATATAAGTTACGTTTTATATTACAAACACTACAATTAAAATCAATAAAATCATAATATAAGTTAAAATCATTACATAATCTATGAAAAGGAAAATTACATCCATAGTTCGTTCTATAAAAATCTAAAGAAAGAGGACGATAGTGCCGTGAAAATCTTGCTGGAATACTGAAATTCAGGTTACAAAGCAAAAACTCAGAATCGATATCACCTTTAACAAGATTAAAAACAAAACAAACCCCTAAAACAGCCATTCTACGTTCTAAAGTTGGAAGTTTTATCAAACCTAATCTAGCCTCATATGACGGAAACCCATTGGCAGAATCCCATCCTAAGTCACGTAAACAGAATAATAAAAACTGCTTCTGCACAGACTCTATTGAATCACTATGACAACGATAGTATGGATTCCAAATAATAGACGCATACTCCAAAATAGGTCTAACAAGTGAAATGTATAGCAGTCTCGTTATATAAGGATCAATGAATTCCCTAGCCCATCTCTTCACAAAACCAAGAACAGCCCGAGCCTTGCCAATCATCATACTAATGTGATCAATAAAAGACAGTTTCATATCCAATAATACTTCCAAATCAAGAAATGTAGTCACAGTTTCCAAAGGGCAAGAATTAATCACATAAGGGTTTGCGTCTTTGGTTTTTAAATTCGAATTTACCTTCTTCTCACACGTAATTTTATTTACTCGCAGATTTTTTGCCAGAAGACTGCTGAGGGAAAGTCATCGAAAGAAATACATTTTTTTTCGTATTTCGTTTTGTTCAAGATGTCTGAGAGGTATTAAAACCAAGGGCTCGCATCTGGTAAGCCAACAGACTACATACCAAACAACAGTATACTTCTATACATGCATCTATACTTCGTTGTATAGGCGCACCCCGTTAAAATCACATTCCCAGCTATTAGTTGACACAATCGAGCTCGCATTGTATAACTAAAAAAAACCTTCAAGCGCTGCATACTATTGCTTCGGTTAAAATTTTTATAATGCGTCTTATGCAGTATTTTTGATAAAAAAAAAATTTAAATTTGCATTAATTTTTCTACCGCGTTACCCACTGTATTGTGTATACGATGTTAGTAATTAAATATAGAACATTTTTATGCAAATACAAGAACTCTATTTAAAGGTACACATTACGAATTCTTTTGCTTTAAAAATAGTATCTTAATTAATACTGATTGGAATCGAAAAATAGATTTTGTTTAAGAAAAAATAAATTGAAATTTGATCCGTAGTAATCAAATGACGTCTTAAGTATTCTACAACGGCGCATCTGTACCACTACACTTTGCAACTTTTCACGTCGTTATCGTTTGCGGAAACTCAAATGAATAAATAAATGACTGCCGCGTAAGCACGGCATCAGCCTCAAAATAATAAAAAAAAGACAGAGCAGCAATCAGAGCAAATACACAACCTTCTGGTAAGTATTTTAGTGTTCGTATGCGATTCATACTTATTTTGTGCTTCGTGTATATGTTGAGTTAAGGAGAGTCGAAATCAATAACATCATACGTGTTGATGAATACTTCAAACGTTGAATATGAGTAGAGGAGGTTCCATGCTATTAAAATAAGTATAAATGCATATAAAAATCAGAAATTATGAGTATGATTCGATGCTACTCATCTTTTTGAATACTCATTGCTGATCTCTGATAGCAAATTTTGTCCTGTTAAAGAAAAATTTTACTCTGTTAATATCAAAAGTGGCGCTGCTAAAAATGTAGGTTTGCGTCTTTGGTTTTTTTGTTGTTTTTTTTTTTAATTCGAATTTATCTTCACACATGTTATATTAGCTCATAGCATAATTATTTCGTAACTAGCTGTACCCTGCGCGCGTTGCTGCTCCGCCAACTAAAATAAATTTGAAGGAAAGACATTACACAAATATATAATTAATTTTGAATCATTTTATTGAATTTGTTTCCCGTTGTCCAGATGATTCAGACGAACGGGCCTGAGTAATACGCATTCGTTCATTTTCTAATCTCACTTCTCTCGAACGGGTCTCAGCGGCATGTACTCGAAGATTTTCCAGTCTCAATGCTCGTTGCTAGTCTGATTCTGAGGCTAGTAATGCTCTTTTCTTCCGTGCTTGAGGTGTAGGTCGACCAATTACTTGTCATTCATTTTGAATAATTTTCAGTGGCGCCATCTATCGGAAATTAATCGCACCAACTTAGAAATCCCGTCGACTCATCCGCAACAACTTTGCTAAAGATCATATCATGATCAAATACACAGTTTACGATTTAATTCATATTTTGTAATTTTCAGTGGCGCCACCTGTCGGATATTGGTCATACCAACTTAGAAACCTTCGTCGGCTCATGCGCAACAACTTTGCTAAAAATCATAACATGATCAAGTGCATAGTTTACGATTTAATTCATTTTTAGTAATTTTCAGTGGCGCCACCTGTCGGATATTGGTCATACCAACTTAGAAACCTTCGCCGGCTCATGCACAATAACATTGCTAAATATCATAACATGATCAAATCCACAGTTTACGATTTAAATCATTTTTAGTAATTTTCAGTGGCGCCACCTGTCGGAAATTTGTCATACCAACTTAGAAACCTTCCCCGGCAGATAACCTGCACCGACAAAAGCTCGATCTATATCCCAAATTTCAAGAAAATCGGTCCAGGCGTGATTGGCTATGCACTCAATTTGCCCGTTTTTGGCCCCTTTCCCCCTTTTTGGACCCCTTTTGGTTCAACTTTAGAAACGGAACACCTGCAATAGCTATTTGGGAAACTTAACCAAGCTAAATCGTAAAAAATTACCTATAAAACAGATAAAATAAAGCATTTATGCATAAAAGTACTAATTTTTGCCCATTTTTTCCCCCTTTGACCCATTTTTTGTCCCCTTTTGGTCAAAAATTTGAAAAGATTTATAGCCTATAACCTGCACCGACAAAAGCTCGATCTATATCCCAAATTTCAAGAAAATCGGTCCAGGCGTTTAGACGTGATTGACTAACAAACAAACCAACAAACAAACAAACAAACAAACAAACAAACAAAAAAACAGACTTACAGAAAGATTTATAATATATATATATTAGGATTATAAGTACATAAATGCTTTCACACTTTGCGTATTCTAGATTAATATGACTTGAATAATTTTGCGTGTTAAAAATCATATTTTTAAGACACGTGAGTGTGATTTGAAATATTTTAAATAATAATATAAAAAATGTCTATCAATAGAAATTAATGTTAGTTTTTTAAATTGTCAATGAGACGAAATATTGGGTGATTTTTTAGCAATTATCTTTTTGGCAACACTGGTTTAAACAGCTCACGCACGTTTCGTGTTTTGTTTCACTGTCAAACATCTTCAGTTTGGTCTATAATTTAACCATGAATCGTCTTACAAACGAACAACGCTTGCAAATCATTGAATTTGGCATCATTGGACCGTACTTCTTCAAAATGCGTGCTCTGTTAAGAAAGTACATCGCGCGCTTCTTCCATTTTATGGTCAGTTTAATCGACCCACTGAAGCGGCTATTCGGGCTATTGTGACTAAATTTCGCACCAAATTTACATTGTTGGACATGAAACCACCAACACGCTTACGTAGAGTGCGAACTGAAGAAAATATCGCAGCTGTATCGGCCAGTGTTAATGATGACCATCAATTATCGATTCATCGCCGTTCGCAGCAATTGGGCCTCTGTTACTCAACAACGTGGAAAATTTTGCGGAAGGATTTAGGTGTAAAGCCTTTCAAAATACATCTGGTTCAAGAATTGAAGCCGAATGACCTACCGCAACGCAGAATTTTTGGTGAATGGGCTCTTGGAAAGTTGGCCGAAGATCCACTTCTTTATCGAAAAATTGTGTTCAGCGACGAAGCTCATTTTCGGCTCAATGGATACGTAAATAAGCAGAATTGTCGATTTTGGAGTGAAGATCAGCCAGAAGCATTGCAAAAGCTACCAATGCATCCAGAAAAAGTCACAGTTTGGTGCGGTTTATGGGCTGGTGGCATCATTGGACCGTACTTCTTCAAAGATGCTGCGAATCGTAACGTAACTGTGAATGGTGAGCGCTACCGTAAGATGATATCCAACTTTTTTTTTGCCCAAAATACAAGAGCTTGACTTGCATGACATGTGGTTTCAACAAGACGGTGCCACATGCCACACATCACGCGTAACAATGGACTTATTGAGAGGCGAGTTCGGTGAACATTTTATTTCACGTTCGGGACCGGTCAATTTGCCGCCTAGATCGCGCGATTTAACGCCTTTAAACTATTTTTTGTGGGGCTATGTTAAAGCTCATGTCTATACAGACAAGCCCGCTTCAATTGATGCATTGGAAGACAACATTGAAGCATTTATTCGTGAGATACCGGCCGAAATGTTGAAAAGAGTATGCCAAAATTGGACTAAGCGGATGGACCATTTGAGGCGCAGTCGCGGTCAACATTTGCATGAAATAATCTTCAAACATTAAATTATATGGACCGTACTATCGATTCAAATAAAGATTTCATGAATATTTCTGTGTTTTTTTGTGTTTTTTTTTTTTTGAAAAATTTTCCTATAGCTCTTAAAAAATCACCCCTTATAAGGTTCTTGTGAACGACTGAAGCCACTCGTCAAAACACTGATTGGCAAGTCAACCATCGTCCAGATCTTCACACTACGTCAAATCCTGGAGAAGATCCACGAAAAATAAGTCAACACACACCATCGTTATGTCAACTATAAGACAGCCTTCCATAGCTTCATAAGGGATCGTGTTTTTGCCGCAATGTCTGAGCTCGGCATACCTGCGAAGCTGATGCAGGCTATGCAGAATGACGTTGAGCAATTTTTGAAAAATTTTCCTATAGCTCTTAAAAAATCACCCATTACCTCTTACACCCCGCCACCCAAAAAACAGTGACAATGATATGCAGGGACATTGATACTATTCGCGGTGCTCGTTGACAAATACCACAACACGTCATTATCACAATTATCGACAAAGCAATGCAAAGCAAAGCATCATTATTGCCTTAAACAAATTCATTACCGAAATAACCAATTTTATTTTCAAAAATACCCTATGTATTGTTGTTTAGAAACAAATGACGAAATCGAAACAAAACTTGGCAACGAATTTCTTTCTATTGAGAGGAAATGATTTATTTCGGTACTTTTTTTTTTTATTTTTTTTTTATTTTGTAATGAAACGGAAATAGAAATTTTCAAAGTAAATACTCAAACACACACACAACAATATGTGTGGTCATTGAGATTTGATTTGATTTGACTGACTGACTGACTGGCAGACTATCGAATTGACTGTTTAGTTTGTTGCAAATCAAATGTACAAAATCAATGGGTCAATGTGACTGTTTTCTGCCCACAGAGATACGAGAACAAAAATTCAAATTCAAAAACCATTTCGTTCAAAAAAATTCACTTGATCGTTCTTCATTCGATTTTAAAATTCGATACAAAATATTCAGAAAAAGAAAAATTCACATGCTAATGAGGAATTCCTTACTTTTTTTTCGATTTTATAATTTCAACTTGCGTCAAATGCCATTAACGTGGTGCACTATAATCGAATAAAACCGCATGATAACATAAACATTTCATTGGTAACAACAAAATAAAAAAAATAAGAAATTATCGATCGAAAACGGACAAAAGAGTGCAACACATAAAACGCGATTTTCGAGAAGAAATCATTCTCCTTTGAGCATAATCCTTAAAGTAACAATAAAGCAGTGAAACAATTAGCAGAATTGGATACCCCCTGGTACTATCGTTCTCTTCTAGACATGGCCGACAATCCACAAACATAGCAATTGCATTCCATTTCAAGCTATATCTAAATGTGATTAATATTAGGCAGATCAGATGGAGTGAGAGTTTCTTGTTACATCCTAAAGGCCGAGGCACTTGAATGCTTCTTACGCTACATGAAACATACATACATACATAATTGGTCATTACAACCCTTCAGTCAGGATTACGACCTAGCTTCTCACACCACTTATGTTGTGTGCGTTAATTTTATACATGAGTGGCGGCACCTACAGTTTAAAGTCGATTCCGAACGACAGTTTTTTGAAAAGCTTTTCATGGCAATTTTATTTGCTCTCAGAGTTAGTTGCTAGAAATCTGCTGAGAGGAAGTCGCCGAAGAAATATTTTCATATTTTCGTTTTGATGTCTGACCTGGGATTCGAACTCGGGCCTTCAGTCTAATAAGCCAACACACTACCTACTAGACTACGGCGACTTCCAATGAAACATATTCTCGTTCTATTTAAAATCACATTGAATGTTTATGCCCATGCTCATGAGCTGATACAGCTCACTAATGGATCGAATGCTTAAATCATCGCCAACTCGCATTGGACCGAAGATCTTACGTGGAAATTTTCTCTCGAATACTCTCAACGCTGCTGAATTAGTGCTTAATAGTGCATGCACAGAGTGAGGGTGAGCGTCTTGTAGAGTACTAGTTTTGTCGTACGAGAGAGGTCTCTGCCGCTCAATTGCCTATTGAGTCCTATTAACTAGCAGCTGTTGGCAAGAATGATTTTGCGCTTGATTTCCAGACTGACAACATTTTTGGTGTTAACGGCGGTGCCAAGATAAATAAATAAATTCCTCGAAAGTACGTATAGTACGAAAGTATGTATAGTTATCGGCCAATATCTAAGATCCAATACGCCGCATGTCCCTACTTGTCGGTAACATATACAGGGTGGGGCAAAAGTCGCGAAGGGATTTGAAAAATTAATAACTTTTCTAGTTTAATTTTTTTTTTTTTATTTTTCTTTTTAGGACTTGTAAAATAAATCTGGGAGATTAATTTTGGAAGGTTACAACGTTATCCAGCGAACCAAAATCATAGAACTTTATTTTGAACATCATCGATCAATAATTCAAACTCAACGAGCCTATCGTCGTCATTTTAATGTGCGGAATTCATCATCCGAATCAATTAGTGACACGTTTTCAGGAACAAGGCTCACTAAGGGATCTTCCACGAAGCGGAAGACCACATTCTGTAATTAATGAAGCAAATATTCAACGCGTTCTGGAGAGTGTTGAGGAGAATCCTGAAACATCAACTCGAAGGCGCTCTGCTGAGCTGCAAATGTCTCGGCGGTCTTTACGCAGAATATTAAAGGGAAATTTACATCTTTTCCCATACAAGCTGCAGTTAGTGCAAGAACTAAAGCCACGAGATTCCCAAGAACGATTAAACCCCTTCGTGACTTTTGGCCCTAATTTACTATCAGACTCCCGTTCAATAGCACTAAAGACAGCCGCAACATCTCGCTTTGTACGCTCTATGACGTCCATGTCATCAGCGTACGCAAGCAACTGGACGCTTTTTTGAAAAATAGTGCCATTGCGATGCACACCCGCCTTCCGCAGAACACTCTGCATGACGAAGTTGAAGAGTTCGCATGAAAGGGATGGCCTTGTCTGAAACCTCGCACGGTATCATAAGGTTCGGAAAGGTTCAAAAGGTCCTACCTTGACAGAGCTGTAGGAATTGCTCAACGTCATTCTGCATAGCCTGCATCAGCTTCGCAGGTATACCGAGCTCAGACATTGCGGCAAAAACACGATCCCTTTTATGGAGCTATGGAAGGCTGTCTTATAGTCGACATAATCGATGGTGTGTATTGACTTATTTTTCGTGGGTCTTCTCCAGAATTTGACGTAGTGTGAAGATCTGGACGATGGTTGACTTGCTAATCAGTGTTTTGACGAGTGGCTTCAGTCGTTCACACAATACGCCCGTAAGAACCTTATAAGGGGTGATTTTTTTGAGAGCTAAAGGAAAATTTTTCAAAAAAAAAGAACATAAAATTCAGAAAAATTCATGAAATCTTTATTTGAATCGATAGTACGATCCATATAATTTAATGTTTGAAGATAATTTCATGCAAATGTTGACCGCGACTGCGCCTCAAATGGTCCATCCGCTTAG
This sequence comes from Sarcophaga caerulescens, assembly GCA_927399465.1. Lineage (NCBI taxonomy): Eukaryota > Metazoa > Arthropoda > Insecta > Diptera > Sarcophagidae > Sarcophaga > Sarcophaga caerulescens. Next base: position 99,455,151 of record OV656867.1, on the reverse strand, counting down.
TCCAATTTTGGCATACCCTTTCCAACATTTCGGCCGGTATCTCACGATTAAATGCTTCAATGTTGTCTTCCAATGCGTCAATTGAAGTGGGCTTGTCTGTATAGACACGAGCTTTAACATATCCCCACAAAAAATAGTCTAAAGGCGTTAAATCGCACGATGTAGGCAGCCAATTGACCGGTCCCGAACGTGAAATAAAATGTTCACCAAACTCGCCTCTCAATAAGTCCATTGTTACGCGTGCTGTGTGGCATGTGGCACCGTCTTGTTGAAACCACATGTCATGCAAGTCAAGCTCTTGCATTTTGGGCAAAAAAAAAAGTTGGATATCATCTGACGGTAGCGCTCACCTTTCACAGTTACGTTACGATTCGCAGCATCTTTGAAGAAGTACGGTCCAATAATGCCAAATTCAATGATTTGCAAGCGTTGTTCATTTGTAAGACGATTCCTGGTTAAATTATAGACCAAACTGAAGATGTTTGACAGTGAAACAAAACACGAAACGTGCGTGAGCTGTTTAAACCAGTGTTGCCAAAAAGATAATAGCTAAAAAATCACCCTTTATATAAAACTTTCATTAGCATCAAATTCTGATTGGGCCTGTCCGACAGAATGGACTAAAGTTTAACGATAACTGCCTCAGCCGATATGTGGAAGAGGAGAATATAATTGATGACAACCTTTGCAGTTGTCTAGCTCTTAAAAGCCTCTGCTGTAGGATCTTCTACCAAAGTTTTTAAACAACATATTTGGAATATAATATTTGGAATATATTGGCTAAATGTAAACAACGATGTTAACATTTATAGAGATTTCGAGAAGGCAAAGTCATGAACATTCGCCTTCAAGAACATTGATCAGACTGTTTACTCTGCAATATAAAAGGTAAAGCAAAGCAGGCAACTGAGGTAGTAAGGGTCCGCCAAATAACTTTTTTTTTTTTTGAAAATGCTTTAACAAAAAACTTCTGAATATTTTCTCAAATTTCTTTTTTTTTATTTGAAAGTACAATCCTTCCGGTTAATAATGGAAAATAATTTCATTCAAATGGCTGCCTCGGCTGACCATGCAGTAGCCTACACGATCGTTCCAATTTGTAAGCACATTATCGATTGTGTGCATCTGTATTTCACCAATTGCTTCACGAATATTGTCCTTTAAAGCGTCAATTGTCTCTGGCTTGTCGGCGTAACACTTATCTTTGACGGCACCCCACAAATAATAGTCCAACGGTGTCAAATCGCAGCTCCGAAGTGGCCAAACGACATCAGCTTTGCGGCTGATAATGCGATCTTCAAAAACAGGCCGCAAAACATCGTGTGTAGCTTCGGCTGTGTGGCACGTAGCGCCGTCCTGTTGACACCAAATGTTGCCAATATCCTCCTTTTCAATTTTTGTTAACAAAAATTCGTTCAACATGGCCCGATAACGATCGCCATTGACTGTAACGGCCACTCCTTGTTCATTTTCGAAGAAAAATGGCCCAATTATGCCTCTGAACCAAAATCCGCACCAAACAGTGACTCGTTTTGGGTGCGTCGGCTTTTCAATGTATGCGTGCGGGTTTTCTGTGCCCCAAATGTGACAATTTTGCTTGTTTACATACCCGCCAAGATCAAAATGAGCTTCATCTGAAAAGATGATTTTTTTTGCCAAAATCGGCATCTGCAACATTACCATGATTTTCAAAGTAATGTCGCAATATTTCCCAGCGTTGTTCAAGCGTATACACAACCATATTCGTTCAGCGGAAGAATAAAACTAATTATCTGTCAAATCAGACATGAGCTAAGTGTTACTATTCACGAAATAAGCACTAATTGAAAAAAAAAAACGTTAGATGGCGGACCTGTTAAAAGTTCTGTCAGTCTTGTGTGAAGACACGGTATGTTTGAAGATCTCCGCTACAAAGATCTGCGGAATAATTGCCTAATAATTGTTATTGTTTATACAAAGGGTGTAAACAGAGGAATAACAAACAAAGCAATTGTTGTTGTTTACATCAAGTTGTGAACAGTGGCACACAGAATTGTGCGAATAATAAAGAATTTTAATTAAAACTAAACACAAATAAATTTTTTTTTTTACAATCTACGGGCTCATATTTTAAACCTTTTTAAAAGGTAGAAACGTAATATTATGAATATATTTAAGATCGATGCTATTTGGTTTACTAAAAATATAAAAATCCCTTTTAATGCTTAAGTTTCATGGGACAACCAAACCATAATGTAGCGTGTACACAGTCTCATCATCTGTACTGGCATAGCCAGTCAAATAACTCATCATCTAAATGGATTGTTCTTGTTTTTTTTTTTTTTCATTCGATTTAAAAGCTATTTCATGGTAAATCGACGAAAATAAATGGAATAAATTTTCAATTGATGGCTGCTAACAATAATACATACATGCGTATGTATGTATGTATGTAGGAAAATATTTTTCTTTCACTAAAATAATTCACTTTTATTTCCAAAATAACACTAAGAACATTAACAAATAATATTGGGCAATTCACACAAGCCGTTGTATCGTTGTATTGAGTGTATTGTTGGACGATTATACAACAGTGTACAAATTTATTAAAATAGTGATACTACAATAAAGAGAAATGGATCGCTTTCTTCAAAGAGGTATAATGTTTATTTTTAAAGCAGTTATGAAGTATTTTTACTATGTGTTGAATTTAAAGTAAACGTCGGAGCTCCCTCACACTCAGTATGTCGAGCGCTGAAAGGCAGGCATGCGATTGCAGCACCATGGACTCAGAGAAAGATTTGGCGACCGAGAGGCAAACACAAAAAGAGAAAAGTAAAATCTCACAAGTATGGAAATACTTTAAAAGGTCAGATGACAAAAAATTTGCAAAGTGTATTAACTGGGGAAAGGAGTACAAAACCAGCGGAAATACTTCAAATTTGCACGATCATCTGAAGAGATACCACTCTGGCTTGGAAATTCATGTCCCAGATTCCAACACTCCAGCTATTTCAGCGGATACTGACAACATCGCATCGACAAGCGGTAGTTGTAGATCGTCAATGCATTCAGTAGCTTCTTACTTTAAAATAGCTGTTTTGTACGACAAAAACTCAAAGCGAAAGAATGAGATTGACAAGGCTTTGACGGAGAAATGATTGCCAAGTATGTGGAGTCTTATAATGTAGTTGAAAACGAAAGTTTTGTATTGGATCCCCGATATAAGCTCCCAAGCAAAACACACTTAAGATATGTGCTGATGCTTAATATGTTCAAGGAAACTTCAGCACAGTTAACAACAATGCTAGAAGGAAGAAGGTAACATCGAGAACCAACGATAGCTTTTTGACCGTCACACGCCATTTCGGGTATGATTTTAATTTAAAAACAAAATTAAATAGTCACAAGAATAGTTGAATACAACTAACCACTCTGTGCAAAATATTGCAGACACTTTGAAAGATATTTTAAATCATTGGAATGTGCTCAACGGGGCTATCGTCGACTATCGATAGTACTATCGTCAACTATCGATGGTTGTGAAATTACTATCGTCGACTATCGATGGCGCCGACTATCGATAGTTCTCCACCTCTAATATGTTTTCATATGTTTTTCAAAAGTTGTGTTAGTTTCGTGCTATTAAATTGTTTGAATGCCAATAAAATACATATGGAATACGAAATACACAATACAGCATAGCATTGAGCGTTCACAAACAACCAAGTGTATTCAATACAACATACACGATACAAAGTCGTGTGAATTGCCCAAATGTTTTTTTTTTTTTTTTTTTTTTGCTGTATGCCATCATCATCGATGATAAATAAATGGTTCTCAAGTAATTTTTGGTTTTCCAATGAAATGCATGTCAATGCGGCGTTAATTGTTGCAACTAAATATTGTTCAAATGCAAACAAAGAAATGTACACACATACATACACAACACACATACATGATTTTCAATGATTTGAAAACAAATATGCCTGTTGCAAGCAAGCGTAAGCATGTATGGATGCTTGAGAATCAAATCCTAAATGCAAATACACTCTTACAATTTAATAGTTTTTAAATGTTACACAAATATTTAACAGTGTGAGTGTGTGTGTGTGTGTTGCTAGTATGTATGCGTGTATGCAATGAAATGCTGGAAAATAATTATGTGGCACTAACACACAGTGAGTAAGGGTGTTTGTACAACACATGAACACTCTTTTTGGCCTTTTTTTTTTTTGTTTGCTTGTTGACTGACAAATTGATCTCTTTTTTTAATTTCATTACACATACACATACAATCACAAGTACATGTACACATACACCTACACAGAGACAACAGAGACTGCCTTTAAGCTTTTACAGTCATGTGTTTGAATGCTACATGTTGCCACATTATTGTAATTTTTATTTGTTGTTTTTACTGTTCTTGCTGCCGTTGCTGCTGCTGCTGTTGAAATGTTGAATGAGAACATATTGTTTTTGTTCAATAAATTGATGTTACTGGGTTATGGATCCGAGAACAATGAACAAATATTGTTTTTGTTCTTCATTAAAAGTCAAATGCAAAAAACTTTTCTTTTTTTTCTTTCTTTCTTTATTTCGGTTTCATGCCACATACAAACATGCATTCCCTGCGTCTTCAACACACTTTTTTCGTGCAAGAACATGAGTTAAATGAACCAAAAGCGGGTGTAGTATGTACATATTTAATGAAATCGGTAGAAAATATTAAGAAAAACTGGAAACTCCAGGGCAAATCATTACTAACAGGCTTGGGTTAAATGATTCTCTAGATTCTGGAAAGAGAAATATTGAGAAAAAATTTAATTTTGCTCAACATAAAATAACAGTTTGGACCTAATATTGGCATTAAGTGCTCAGGCCTTATTTCCGCGTTAATTTGCCTTTTCGGTACAATTCTTGATTAACCCAACCATGAAATTCTTTTCCTAATTCTGCAGATATCATCCTCAAAAAACAAAAAGAAAATAGGGACCCCAACGAATACGTATTTTTAAACTGAGCCCCTCTGCTCTTACTTCGACAGAACAGATACAAAGAATATTTAGCATGGCATCTGCGTATGTGTGATACGTAAAAACGTGAAGGCTTCCAAATTTATCATTAGAGAGGTGACCCTAGTCTAGCGAGTAGCACATTGGTATACTAAATAAGAGCTCCAGAGTTCAAACCTTAGCTCTGACATCTTCTCTCAACAGTCAACAGCAAAGAAATTGCCATTAAAAAGCTTCTTAAATCTGACGTTAAATTTTAGCTTCGTTCACTCGTGGGTAAAATTAAGAAACACAACAAGTGTGGTGTGAGAAACTAGGTTGCAATCCTGGATAGAGAATTGTGATGATACCCACTTATTATATATATTGTTACGAAAATGGAAAAGGCGTTATTGAAATGATAAACAAAAGCTCCAAAAACAAAACAATTGACTTGTTCACGCGATCAATGAATAAGTAAGAATATAGCAACAACATCAGTATAAAAAAAAATATAAGGGATAAAGATGTAAACAGCCAACAACAAAGTGTAGCGCACAAAGAAGTAAACAAGCAAAAACAAAGTGCAGTAGAAAAAAAATGCAACAACAAAGTGCAGTATAAAAAAAAGAACGGATAAACAGTAAACAAGACACACAAACAACAATAATGAAAACAACTTGTTTACATTTTTAGATATTTCCCGAAGGCAGTCATTCTTCTTCGAGAAGATATTCATCACAATATTGATCCAGCGATATAAAAGGCAAGACAGATCAGGCAACGGTGATTCAGTTAGAATTCAATCAGTCGTGTGCGAAGACGACACGTGAGATTCAATAAGAACTCGGTCAGTCGTGTGTGAGAGACGTGAGTTCAAAAAGAATTCAGTCAGTCTTGTGTGAAGATCTCCGTATTGTTGCTTACAAAAAGGTTGTAAGCAGAGAGAGAATAACGAACAATTGTTATTGCGTACGCGGAAGAGAATCGTGATTTGAAGTTCTACCGAACGAGTGTGAAGGAAGAATTACAATTAAAATAAATTGTTAGTGTTTAAGACAAATCATTAAAGGTGGCACACGGAATTGTGCGAACAATAAAGAATTGATTTAAAACTAAACACAAATTTATTTTTATTTTATTTGTAATCTACGAACTCATATTTTTAACGTTTTTAAAAGGGTAAAAACATAACAATATTATTACACTGCCCTTAATGCCCTACTGGATCGTATTAAATAACAGTGGTGACAACTTGAAAAACAGTCCGGCAACCTTCTTTTTCACGTGACCGTTTCGACTGGTCACAATGTAAAACATTCAATTATGAACGAAGTAAAGAAAGTCACCGTAGTCTAGTTATTAGACGTCTGGCGACGGTTCAAACCCCAGGCAGACATCTCAAAAGAAACGAAATATGAACAAATATTTCTTCGGCGACTTCCTCTCAGCAGATTTCTGGCAAAAATTCTGAGAGTAAATAAAAATTACCATGAAAAGTTTCGCAAAAATTTGTCGCGCGGAGTCCACTTTAAACTGTAGGTCCCGCCACTCATGAATAAAAGTAATAAACACAATATAATTGGTGAGAGATGCTAGGTTGTAATCCTAACTTAAAACTTGTAATGATCAATTGAATAAGTAAGTAAGAAAAAATTAATAAAATTTGTAAGACATTCAAAAGTACCAACAACAACTAATGGAAAGACCCATATGTATGTATCAGAGATCAGCAATGAAGCGTTTTTTCGCTACTAATAAGCACTCATGAAATTTTGAATATAAGTGAGCCATCAATATTGAAATTTAACTATGTACTCTGATTCACTCATATTCACTACAACGTTGATTTATAAGTACAGGTTGCAATAGATCGTAATCCTGACTAAAGCGTTGTAATGGCCAATTATGTATGTATGTATGCTATGTATGGCTGCAATGAGCTTGCTTACAACGTTGACATCAAACTCATACCATTCGAAATATGTTTGATTCATAAGCCTATTCATTTAGATTCATAACTTTAGAAAAATACTTATAAATGATTCGAGTGACTCGAATCATTGAATAAAATTTACAGTCTTAGTTGTTGTTACATTTACAAAAAAAAAAGGAAACAGACACATAAGCAAAAAGACAGAGCAGCAAGCAGAGCAAACACAGAACCACACAAACCAATTTTTTTCTTTTAAGTTGAAAGTCTGACATTGACGAAAATGGATCGCTTAACTATCACACAACGCATAAAAATTATAAAAACCTACTACAAAAATGGTGATTCTGCCACAGCCACGTATCGTGCTTTAAGAGGAGATTATGGTTTACATAATCGTCCAACTACGCAAGCAATTGGCAAAAATGTGCAGAAATTTGAAGAAACTGGAGTGGTTACATATATTGAAAGGCCTGTGCATCATCGTTTCGCTCGTTCCGCTGAAAATATTGCTATTGTAAGTGAAAGTGTTGCCGAAGACCCGAATGTGACGATTCCTCGTCGTTCTCAGGAATTAGGACTGTCTTACGGCACATTATGACGTATTTTGCATTTAGATTTACACCTACATCCATATAAAGTCCAGCTCACGTAACAACTGAAGTCAGCTGACCATTCACAACGTCGTAGATACGTGGAATGGGTGCTTGAACAACAGGCGGTAGACCGCAATTTTTCGAAAAAAATTTTCTTCAGCGATGAAGCACATTTCACACTCGGTGTGGGTATGTTAATAAACAAAATTGTCGTATTTAGGGTTCTGAGAATCCTCAAGTAATTGAAGAGAGGCCATTACATCCAGAAAAAGTCACTGTTTGGTGAAGGTGTGATTGGACCTTACTTCTTCGAAAACGAGGATGGAACGACTGTCACCGTCAATTCGGACCGTTATGGTCATATGATAACTGACTTTTTTTTGCCTGCTATTGAAGAATACGACTTGGAGAATATGTGGTTTCAACAAGACGGTGCCACATGCCACACAACTCGAGCGAATATGGATTTATTGCAAGAGACATTTCCTGGCCGCATAATTTCTCGTCGTGGCGATATCAACTGGCCACCAAGATCATGCGGTTTGACACCATTCGACTTTTTTTTGTGGGGCTACGCGAAAGACCGTGTTTATGCTGAGATACAAGTTATGGCTGAGATACCGCCCAATACAATGTGTAAAAAAGTGGTCGAAAATTACCTCAAAAGAATCAATGCTTGCAACACTTCGCGTGGAGGTCATTTAAATGATGTAGTGTTTCACAAATAATGTGTCCACGTTCAAACTTTACAATAAAAAAGAAATATCATGAAAAAAATATTTTATATGTGATTTATTTACGTTTACTTTTGAAACCACGAAATGGATAACCCGGTACTTTGGAAGAGCACTTAAATTTTATTTAAAAAAAAAAAAAAAAAAAAAAAAAAAAAAAAAAAAAAAAAAAACATTTATTTCTGTAATAGGCCTTCTATAGACATATCAAAATAAGAAACCAAAAATTTTACATAGACAAAATGCAACTGAATGCAGAGATATGTATGTAGATGATTATAAACTTTTATTCCAATGCTATTATAGACCATTCGAGGTCTATTTAGCAGAATAAGTATAGAATTTTTTTGTTTTTTCATTCATTACAAGGCATTTAAATTTTTACATTCATAAAATTTATTGGATTAAGTATAAACAATAATTTGTTTAAATTATTATCATTTCGTTATGTTTACATATGCACTGAGTAATTAAATTTTTAATTATTTTTCTTTATTGCTTGCCACACGATTAGAATTACAAATTTAATACAGGCACGTACATACAAACACTATATAATTTTTGGCAAAATTAAAATATAAATGGTTTTACAATTGTCTACCAAAAATTTTCATTCATAAAAATTTATTTCAAATTCATTTAAATGTTTAACAAAATGTAGCCGCTTGAAAGTAAATAAACTTTGGAATTTCGAAAAAAAAAAAACAAATCGTTTATGAAATCGAAACACTTTTCTTTTCTTTCTAAATTAATTTCCGTTTTTCATTTGATTTTAGACTTTCGTTTTCAATTTCCATTTTTTATGAATTTTTTTTTTTAATTTTCTTGCTTTTAAACAATTAATGTTTTGTGTATGCAAAAAGAATAAGAAAATGGGAAAAAAAAACAGAAATGAAGAAATTTTTGAAATGAAAAAAACGTTTTAAATTCAACCGTCACCGTCGACCAACTAAAAAAATTGCACTCATTTAGAAAATGAAAATAGCAGAACATCACATCATAAACAGAAACAGCAACAGTAGCAACTTTCTAGCAACACAGTAGCATTAATTTATTAATTTCTCTCTCACACGCTCTCTCTCTCTCTATTTCAAAAGATCATCATCATAATGATCATTATCATAATGAACTGTGCTGTGATCGAAAGCATCACAAAGAGTTTTGCTAATATTAAGAAAACACTCATGTAATTACAATATAAACATGCACACACACATTTACAAAATTAAATTCCTATTTAGAATGGAGATTTGTTGCTCTTTTCTCCAATTTGTTGTGTTATACTGTGTTGGTTGATGGGTTTGCTGTTTGTTGAGTTGTTTTTAAAATTTTTGGCAAATTGCCCACACAGTTTAATTTAAGGAAAACAAAAACGAAAAGGAAACAATAATTGGTGATAAATTATACACAAATTTTCTTGTTTTTAAAATCTCTCTCTCTCTCTCTATCTGTCTCTAATTTATTTACTCTCTTTAACATTCTAACGGTTTAGTGAAGAACTATTGAAAATATTTACATGGAAATTAACACGAAATAAAACCAAAATCGAAGATTTGCTTTTCGATTTTATTTTGAATATTTTGTTGGGCAAGTACTTATTTTTTTAAAGAAATAAAAACAAAAACAAATAATTTATGATAAATATACTTTGACTCTGTGGCTCTCACTCGCCCTCTATTCTATTCACCATAGTGGAGAAGTATTGAAAATATTTGCAAGAAAAAAAAAAGAAGAGAAAACGATAAATGAGAAATTCTCTTCTTTGTTTTGTTTTGATTATGATTATGTATGTGGATATTAACCCTTTAGTGTGCCTTTCTTTTAGTGTTTTGTTCAGAATCAAACAATTAACTTTGTATTGTTACGAAAAATGAAAAATCAAGATACTGGTGTTTTGCTTTTACATCGCTTAACATTAAAATTATTAACAAAAGCTACAAAAACAAAACAATGCAGTAAACAAACCTGTTTACAAATTGTCATAATGCTTAATATCAGGTCCGCCATCTAACGTTTTTTTTTTCAACTAGTGCTTATTTCGTGAATGGTAACTCTTATAGCTCATGTCTGATTTGACAGATAATTAGTTTTATCCTTCCGCTGAACGAATATGGTTGTGTATACGCTTGAATAACGCTGGGAAATATTGCGACATTACTTTGAAAATCATGGTAATGTTGCAGAATGTGTTCGAAAATTGCGTACAGATTTTGGAAGAAGAGAAGCACCGTCAGTTCCGTATGTTCGTTATCTTGTGAAAAAAAGTGAAAGAAACTGGCATCCTTATCGATAAACCAAAGCGTGAAAAGCCAAAAAAATGCGTGAGAATACTGCTGCTGTGGCAGAAAGTGTGCGTGAAGCGCCATCAACATCAATTCACCGTCGTTCTCAACAATTCAACATTTCGGAGACATCATTGAGACTAATTTTGCATAAAGACCTTGGTATGACGCCATACAAAGTCCAATTGGTTCATAAGTTGAAGCCAATTGACCATCCAGAGCGTTTTCGCTTCGCTAAGTGGGCCTGCGATCGATTTACAGAAGATGCCGATTTTGGCAAAAAAAAAAATCATCTTTTTAGATGAAGCTCATTTTGATCTTGGCGGGTATGTAAAAAAGCAAAATTGTCGCATTTGGGGCACAGAAAACCCGCACGCATACATTGAAAAGCCGACGCACCCAAAACGAGTCACTGTTTGATGCGGATTTTGGTCCAGAGGCATAATTGGGCCATTTTTCTTCGAAAATGAGCAAGGAGTGGCCGTTACAGTCAATGGCGATCGTTATCGGGCCATGTTGAATGAATTTTTGTTTACAAAAATTGAAGAGGAGGATATTGGCAACATTTGGTTTCAACATGACGGCGCTACGTGCCGCACAGCCGAAGCTACAATCGATGTTTTGCGCCCTGTTTTTGAAGATCGCATAATCAGCCGCAGAGCTGATCTCGTTTGGCCACCTCGGAGCTGCGATTTGACACCGTTGGACTATTATTTGTGGGGTACAATTGACGCTTTAAAGGACAATATTCGTGAAGCCATTGGTGAAATACAGCTGCACACAATCGATAATGTGCTTAAAAATTGGACTGATCGTGTAGGCTACTGCATGGCCAGCCGAGGCAGCTATTTGTATGAAATTATTTTCCATTATTAACCGGAAGGATTGTACTTTCAAAAAAAAAAAAGAACTTTGAGAAAATATTCAGTAGTTTTTTTAAAGCATTTTCAAAAAAAAAAGTTATAACAACAAACATCAGCATAAAAAAAATGGTAAACAAGTAAACAAAAATATAACAACAACACTACAATAATGAATGTAAACAACGATATTTATATTTATAGAGATCTCGAGAAGGCGAAGCCATGAACATTCGCCTTCAAGAACATTCATCAGACTTTTTTCCCTGCCATTTAAAAGGCAAGGCAAAGCAGACGACATAGTGAGTAAGGTTCAGTCAGTCATGTGTGAAGATGTGTGCGGTGTGTTTAAAGAGAGTAATCGTGGATTGAAGATCTCCGTTACAAAGATCTGTCGAACCATTGTCCATTAATTGTTATTGTTTAAGCAAAGGGTAGAAACTATTCCTCTGTTTATACTCTTTGCTTAAACAAAAGAAAAGCAATTGTTGTTGTTTACATCAAGTTGTGAACAGTGGCACACAGAATTGTACGATTAATAAAGAATTTTAATTAAAACTAAACACAAATTTATTTTAGTTTTATTTGTAATCTACGAGCTCATATTTTAAATGTTTTTAAAAGGTAAAAACGTAACAATATTCTATGATGAGAGTTGTTGCGATTAAATTTTAATTAAATTGCAATTTCGACTCGTTAAGGCTATCGTTCCTGTTTGTAAAGAAATCTGACATGCGAGTTTGAATTATTTTTACTTTTCTGAAGCACTAAATTTCTCTCACAAATCAAGCTATTGGAGAAAAAGTGGATACTAAAGTTACTTCTTTATTTATTTACAAAACTGAATATAAACTTTTAACCAGATGCAATTATTTTGAAGCATTTCAAATTATGTGTTGGCGTTTAAATTACATGTACTTTACTATACGATTACATTAAATCGGTTACTTGATAATTAGTATTTAAAAACGTGATCTAGCTGACCGCCCCACCGCTTTTCGCACTTATCTGCAGTCTTATTTCGCAATGCACAGTTCAGTCCAAGAACCTTGTAAGGGCATGCATAGTTTGATTTAAAAATCATTCTAAAATTAAAAATAAATTATCTAAACCGTTTGAGGGTTAATGAAGTGTCAGTGCACACTTTGTTTTGGAGAACAAGAAAGCAAAAGTGTAATATGATGTGATGTGAAAAGTTTAAAAAGCGCGTACAGTTGTATATGTATTGGATTCAATTCAATAAGAACGTACGTACATATGTACATACTATACACTCCGTTAACATAGAATAGCCTCACTTCATAATTTTAAAGAATTGTAAAAATTTTGGTATTTCTTTAATAACTAGAACGTTTATATTAAAGTTGTTGGCAAGAGGGTACTCTGTTGTTATGTTGACAAAAATTCCAAATGGGTCGGCAAAAGCTAACGGGACTTCCCCACATGTTTTCGTTAGTATCAGCAAATATCTTAATATTTCAGTGTCAACTTAGATTAGCCTCAGTGCAGATTTTTTAAATTTTTTGCGAAAATTTCAATTAAATAACGATCAGTTTTGATTAATAAACGTGTTATTTATTATTATAAATTAAATATGGGAAAAAGGTCGTCGCTCAGTTCCGAGGAAATCGCAAAACTTGACGCGTACCACGATCTAGGGCTTTCTAATCGTGCCATTGCCAGAAAACTCAGTCGAAGTCCAAAAGTTGTGAATAATTACCTCAAGAATCCATCGGAATATGGTAAACGCTTTAAAGGAAAGACATATAAAAAGGTTTCAGCTCGAGATAAACGCAAAATACTTCAAATTGCTTCAAATTCAAGTATGAGTTTAAGTAAAATTGGAGATGCTGCCGGTGTCCAAGTAAGTAAAACTACAATTTATAACATTATAAAAAGCTCGGAACACCTAAAGCGTCGAAAACTTCAAAAAAAGCCACCACTGAAAGACGTACATAAGCAACAGCGGTTAAAATTTGGGAAAGACCACATGTCGTGGATAGTTCAACAAGGGCATCAAGCGAACGACTGGAAAAGAGTAATTTTTTCCGACGAAAAACGTTTTAATATCGATGGCCCAGATGGATATAATTATTATTTCCACGATATGAGGAAAGAGGAAAAATTTTTAAGTCGCCACCATAGCAGAGAGGGTGGCGTAATGGTCTGGGGCGCTATAACGTATTATGGAGCTTCTAGTTTAGTTTTTGTAGATGAACGAATGACCGGAGATGGTTACAAAAACCTGCTCCAAAATGCGTTTTTGGAATTTAAAGATATTTTTGGCCCCCTTCCTTTCATTTTTCAACACGACAACGCCCCCATCCATACTGCTCGCGTTGTAAAGAGCTGGCTTCAGGAGCAAGAAGTTGAAATATTACCATGGCCACCATATTCTCCTGACTTAAACATTATCGAAAATGTTTGGGGATGGCTAACTCGTAAAGTTTATGAAGGAGGAAGGCAATTCAGTACAAAGGAGGAGTTAAAAGATGCCATAAAATTGTCCTGGTTTGAAATTTCATTAAATTATTTAAAATCTCTTTACGACTCCATGCAAACCCGAATTTTTGACGTTATTTCAGCAAAAGGAGGGTATACAAAATATTAAATGTTGTAAAACAATTAAAAAATTTAAATATTATTAAAAAATAGTTAAAAATAACATTAAAATTGTGTTTTATTTGTTTTTAATAAGGTGAGGCTAATCTATGTTAACAATAAAAGCCACTATTTTTAATAGCGTTTGCGAAAGCGCATGGAAAAATAACTTTAACTTTAACCGACGTAATTGGTTCTTTCGTCAACTAATAAATAGACTATAAAGCAGCATTCCGCATTTTCATATTAAAAAAAAAACTTGTGGCACTCTTAAAATTTCTAAAAATTTACCCAATTTTTATGTGAGGCTATCCTATGTTAACGGAGTGTATACGATGAACAAATATAATTAATTGTTTATTCTTTCTAGTGACTGCTAACGAAGTGTCAGGAAATCATTTGTGTGATGGAAAAGAATTCGGTTACTCAAGATCTTTTAAGCCGTTAAGTAGGAATGGCACACGGCAGAGGGAAAAACGACACTCACACTTTGGAAATTGTTTATTTATTTTAAAATTAAAGATACTTTATGCAACAAAAGCATTCAAAACATAAATCACAATGGAAAAACAAATCCGATTAGTTAAGTGTTAAAGATTTATGAATTTTAAAAATAATTTTATTTTTACAAAATTACTAAAAATACCCAAAAAAAAAAAAAAAAAAAAAAAAAAAAAAAAAAAAAAAATTAGTTGTTTTGTGTCAGAAATGATGATGACACAATTAAACAAAATTCCCCAAAAAAAAAAAAAATATACAAGAAAGTAGTCATAACTGTGTATGTATGAAAAACGATCCACCATATTTAATGCTTTATAGGGCACACACACACACACTCTCAAAACAAAAAGAAAATTGAAAATATTAATGAAACTGACACACAAGAATCACTTAAAATATAAAAGACATTTTAGCAATTAATAAAACAAAACAAAAAACAACAACAACAACTCAAGGGGACAATGATCTGTTGTTGTATAGTGCGTGGCATTTTTATGATAAATTGAAGCAACTAAACTTAAAACAAAAACAAAAAGCAAAAGAGCAATAGTTTTAACCCAAAACGAACCGCAATCATAGAATACATTAGTTATACAGCAGCGCCATCTTTTGCAAATTTTTAAAACTTAATTTTAAAATTGAAAAAAAAGCACAGAAAAAGCTATATTTATAAAACAAAAAGCTGTACTGCTGCAAAGCAGGAAAGCTTTACTACAGGTATGTCCATTTCATGGCACTGTTACGCAGAGAGAACTCACACACATATTCTTGTTCTCTTTTAGTTAGCTGCCTCTCAGCTAGCAGTTTCTCACGTAGTATATTTATTTTTTTTTTAAATTAAAAAACTTTTTTATCTTCAAATTTCCTTCAAAAGAATTTTAAAAACGAAACGGTTGTCTTTATATTGTTATTCTGTGGTTGGGAAATTTTTAAATACTCTCCCCCATGTTCTACCGTTGCGAACATTTTAAATACCTTTGCCATTGTTTAACTTTTCAAACACCACTGCTTTACTGTTGTTTAAGAAAAAAAAAATAGAGAGCCATTGTGTCGTATGCTCTCTGAGAATAAATTTTTTGTTTACATTGTATTTGCAGAAATGTAAACAAACTTTTAACAATTTCTTAAGAAATGAAAAAAAAATCATTAAGTGCAGCACCTATACAATAATAATTTTGTTTTTGTTACAGAGAAAAAAACCAAACACCAGTGTTGCCAGAAGATTCTGGTGAAAAATCATCATTTTAAGGAAAAAAATCATATTTTGGGAGAAAAAATCATCACTTTTTAACTTTTATTTGTAAAACATTAAAAAATAAATAACAATTCAAAACAAAAGTGTATTATATTGATTGGTTATCGAGTTTTGTTATCATATACTAACTTTAATCTTGAGGATATGATATACGAGTAACCCGATAATCAAACAATTTTAAATTAATTACATGTTTTACCAAAAATATTATATACAAACAAAACAAAAAATAAATATATATGTTATACATAAAAGACAATTCAATTTAATTAAAATTAATTTTAAAAAATCCATACATACATACATATTGTCGTCTGGCCTTCAAATTGGCCTATGTAATTTTCAACAACTTTTCAGAAGACCTAAAAAACAACATAATTTTTATATGAAAGTCATACAAAACTACTTAAATATTTTTGCAACAATTTTGGAACCAGCGGAGACGTTGTACAAATTTTTGCTATAGAGAAGGACCACAAATAAGACTTAAAAATGGGCGAATAAAATAAATTTCCCAAAAGGCACATAGGCCATTTTGCAGGCCAGCCGACGATATGTAAGTAGTAATTTTATAAGGTACAAAAATGATATCTAAATAGAAAAGTAGAGTTTTGAAAAACTTTTAGCAATTTCCTATAATAATTTAATTATAATACTGGGAAGCTTTCATATTTTTTATAATTTCTTCATCAATTTTAAGATTATAACAGGAACACCTTTTAACTAATAAATAATCCTATATAAACAAAATACCTTCTAATGTTGCATTTCCAAGCCTGTTCCTGTACTTAGTTTTATTTAAATTAACTTTAGAAAAAATTCGTTCAACGTTTGCAGATGAACTGGGAAGACAAAGTATACTGGACACAAATTTCGTTAATGTTGGAAAAACTAAATCGTTATCAACACGAGTTATTTTAAAAACTCGGGCCCAAAAATCTTCACAATTAATATTTTTTAAGGTTTGAAAATATTGTTCGAAATCTATGTGACGAAGCTCTCTAAATTCATCGTCTAGCTTTTGAGAATCATTTTCATTAATTAAATCTGGAAATCTTTCTATTAGTGGAGACAATGAAAAAACTTTCTTATTAACAATATTATGTGGATCAATAGATGACATTTCTTTTAAGGAAGTATCTTTAAAATTAAAACGTTTGGTTAATTGTTTACAAAACTTAATGTAAAATGAAACGCAGTAATTAGTGAATTCAGTTAATTCACTATTGGTAAATTTTGTTTCAGAAATCTTTTTTTTTACAAATACTCTTAAATATACAATATATATATACGTTTAAAAAAACGTCTTTATTTTCAATATTTTCCTCAATGTTGAAATCAGTGTAGCCAATGTATGTGGCTTTACAAAATTGTCTAATATTTTTAAGTATAAACGTTTCATTTCAGAATTCATTTTTTGAATTTGGGAGTTTGTACTTTGAAACATTTTGTTTACACTGTTTATAACGTGAAGTATCTATATACAAAAAAATCATATTTTTGGAAAAAAAAATCATATTTTTTGGAGAAAAATCATTAAATCATATTTTAGTTAAAAAATCATCAAAAATATGATAAAATCATCATTCTGGCAACGCTGCCAAACACACACATGCAAACCCTCTTCATAAGAAAAGCAGACAACATGAACAAGACTGAGAGAGAGAGAGAGAAGCAAGACATTTGATAACAATACAAGGAAAAACTGCATTATGCCGGTATTTGAAAAGAAAAAAAAAGCAAAAACAAAAATAAAAACAATAAATAGAGAAGAAGAAAAATGTTTACAGCCAAGGAAAAGAAAACAATAATGATAGCAAATAAAAATGAATTTGTATAAAAATAAAATGCAATCAATAGAATAAATATTTATGTACATATGTATGAATGTATGCGTGCGTATGTGTACACAAGTATAAAAGAATAAGCAAAGCAAACATTTTATGAATTAAAAATTGAATGCACATGTAGGTATACTAAAAAGAGAATGCATGTTGTACGCACACACACACACATGCATATAAAAATAAGTATGTAAGTTTTTTTTAGTTTTATAAGTATGTATAGACACTGATTGATTTTTTCAGATTCGCTCACACACACACACAAACATTCACAATGGATATGTAAACAAGTATGCAATACAAAATGTAAAGAAATAATATAAACAAAGGGTTGGAAAACAACAGAAAATTATTATTAAAAAAAAACGAAAACAATAACAAATTTAAACAAAACAGTCTGCTGTTACAATTGGTGTTGTTGTTGTTATTTTGTTCATTTTGCTTTTCTAAACAGTAAACAAACAAACAAACACAATAACAATGCAAATACCAATACACATAATAAACTTCAATTAGATTGCACGCAGTCAAGCAAACGGTAGGTAGGCAGGCATGTGTAAATGACAACGAAAAATCAATAATAACACGGTGCGACAGTGAAAATACACCCGAGTAACTACATAGTCTACGTTGTTCAGTTAGTCGAGTAGAACTCAAAAATACCTTTTTTATATTTCTCGAACCCTCCAAACTTGTTTTATTTGACAAAAACTGTTTTTTTTACTTTACGTACAAATTTCTGGATTACTCAAACATTTCCGACCCGATTTCTAAAATTTAAATCTTGTTGGAAAGGGGAGAAGTGGACCTTTAAAACGGTATACATACATCTATTATTCGACTTAACATGCTATGAGTTGTGATAAAGTAAAATTGGAAAATTCAAATTTTTTTCATATTTTTTCAAGTTTGTCCATTCATAGTAGCAAACTTTAATAAAAAAATATAGGATAAGTGATAATATTCTTAAAGCCTGTTCTCTTGTGAAGAGATTGAGTCATTATTTGATCAAATCGGACAAAAATTACCGTAGTTATTATTTAAAGAGTCTAACAGTTGAGTGATATTTTTTATATATGTCATCTCATCAAATTAACTTTTAGTTCAAAAATTTTCAGAATTATTGATGGATCTTGATTGTTTATCATAAAAGGGTTAGTAGGCGTCCTTGGGCGACTGGACAATGGCATGCATCGGGCATTGGTCATACGAGGATACTTGAGGAAACTGATATTGTCGGAGGCATAGACTATATGACACCGCGATATGACTTCTCAATGAATTTTAGGACATCCATTCCGAAAAGGGAGGACTGGAGAAAGGGTGTGGCGCACCTCGCGGGGAATGCCGCACAAATCTACACCGATGGCTCCAAATTAGAAGGAGCCGTTGGTATTGGTATCTATTCGAAATCAATCGGAATATCCAAGTCTATGAGGCTACCAGATCACTGCAGCGTCTTTCAGGCGGAAGTGTCGGCAATTCAAGTTGCGGTGAAAATTATTGTGGACAAAAATGTTCGCAAGCGAAGGATCACTATACTTTCCGATAGCCAAGCGGCCATCAGGGCACTGGATTCTAGTGTGATAAACTCCAAGACAGTGTACGACTGTCGCAGATTTCTCAATGAGATGGTGAACCGATGAGATGTTTGTATCACATGGGTACCGGGACATTCCCGGCAACTGCAGAGCGGATGATCTGGCCAGAAGGGGCACGACCATCGAGCTCTCTGATGAATTCTCTACATTGGGGATCCCTTTAAGTACCTGTGGGCTTACAATTGACAATGCAATCGTGGACCTTGTCAACAGTAGGTGGGCAGCTTCGGATAAAGGCAGAGCGGCGCAGAAAATCCGGCAGAAACGATTGGGTTGTTCGGAAAGTAATTTCGTTTTTTCCCGACAGAGGATTTATTTGTATTTTTTTGCACCCAACTTCACACTTAAGCCGTATAATTTTTATATGCTTCGAGAGCTCATATTGTAAGGCTTGTGTGTGAAAAATTCCAATTAATTCTATACAGTAATTTTTGGTTGGTGCCCTCCTTTTAAATATGGAGAGTGATAAGCAGCATTTTCGACATATCTTACTGTTTTACTACAGAAAGAGTAAAAATGCTGTTCAAGCCAGAAAAAAAATTGACCAATGTGTATGGGGGATTTCGATCCGGCAATTTTAATGTCAAAGATGCAGTCATCAAAACGAAAATATGAAAAAAATATTTCTTCGGTGACTTCCTCTCAGCAGATTTCTGGCTCTGACAGCAAATAAAATTGCCATGAAAAGTTTCTCAAAAACTCTGTCGTTCGAAGTCGACTTAAAACCGTAGGCCCGCCACTCATGTATAAAATTAATATATACAACATAAGTGGTGTGAGAAGCTAGGCCGTAATCCTAACTGAAAGACCAATTACGTATGTACATATACATATATGTATGTATGTTCCAAAGTATACGAGTAGATTCACAAAAGGGATTTGAAAACGGCCTTACTTTCTATAGGAAGTCTGTTTCTTGTACAAACTTGTTTACTCCTCTGAGATGAGTTATGTCTGATATAGTGCCATTCCCAAAATATTGGGATCTCGAGCTTACGTATTCTGGGCAATGGCATATAAATTCCATAGAAATCGGTAAAACACAATTGAATCAGTGTTACAATCAAAAAGCACCGAAGATGCTTTAATAAATTTCGTTTCCATTATAAGAAAAAAAAAGTATTACACTTTGGGTCAAATAATCTAACAGAACTTGTATCGAAAGCCAATAAAAAAAATTCAAAAATTCTTGCAATACCATACCAAAAAGGGTTAGTCAACCTCATCAAACATATTAAAAATAAGGGGTGATTTTTTAAGAGCTATAGGAAAATTTTTCAAAAAAAAAAAAAAAAACACATAATATTCAGAAAAATGCATGAAATCTTTATTTGAATCGATAGTACGGTCCATATAATTTAATGTTTGAAGATTATTTCATGCAAATGTTGACCGCGACTGCGCCTCAAACGGTCCATCCGCTTAGTCCAATTTTGGCATACTCTTTCCAACATTTCGGCCGGTATCTCGCGAATAAATGCTTCAATGTTGTCTTCCAATGCGTCAATTGAAGCGGTCTTGTCTGTATAGACATGAGCTTTAACATAGCCCCACAAAAATAGTCTAAAGGCGTTAAATTACACGATCTAGGTGGCCAATTGACCGGTCCCGAACGTGAAGTAAAATGTTCACCGAACTCGCCTCTCAATAAGTCCATTGCTACACGTGCTGTGTGGCATGTGGCACCGTCTTGTTGAAACCACATGTCATGCAAGTCAAGCTCTTGCATTTTGGGCAAAAAAAAGTTGGATATCATTTCACGGTAGCGCTCACCATTCACAGTTACGTAACGATTCGCAGCATCTTTGAAGAAGTACGGTCCAATGATGCCAAATTCAATGATTTGCAAGCGTTGTTCGTTTGTAAGACGATTCATGGTTAAATTATAGACCAAACTGAAGATGTTTGACAGTGAAACAAAACACGAAACGTGCGTGAGCTGTTTAAACCAGTGTTGCCAAAAAGATAATAGCTAAAAAATCACCCTTTACAAAAACAAATGAATCTTAAATAAACACAATAGAATGCGTAACATTGTATTTCTCGTTATTTACACAAAACAATAACATGAAGAGAAAAGGAGCCATAGCTCCACCATAAAGCCAAAATACAAAAAAAAAAAAAAACCAACAACATACAGTCTCCCATTCCTGCAATTTAAGAAAAAAAACAAAAAAACTCATCTAAAGAACATAGAAATACACAGAAAGGAAAAGAAAATAATGTGTAGAGAAAAGAAAAATGCGTAAATAATAAAGGAAGAAGTACCATAAAAATGTTTGAAAATAACCATTAAAAATGGCCGTGCATAAGTAGGTATGTTCTTTCTCTCTCTCTCTCTCTATCACTCTCTTTGGCACTCTATTTTCCCGTATTGCTTTTATTTCAAACGCCATCATAAATGAAATTATTTGTGTTTTGTATTGTTATTGTTTCAATACAGACAAAACAGGCGTCTTGTATCCTGTTCTAGCATTTTAGTTCAAGGATCAAATATTGATTTCTTTTCCTTTTATAAACTGGAATGGGTGGCAACAAGGGAGTTGGATATGTAGTAGAAAGATTTTAAATACGAAATGAATTGTAAGAATTTTACAAATAAAAATTTATTGCTTTTATTCGGTTTCGGTTTTCTTTAAAGAAGATTTCTTAAATGAAGGTACGATACAGTGAGAGGAAGAGAAAAATAATCACAGTAGTAAAGCAGGGATGTCAACCAATAACAATCACCCTTTTTCTGGTTGTCGTCGTCGACGCAAGATTTTTTACTATACTATATAAATATATGTATATAGGAAGTATTGAATAAGTCTGGGTAAAGTATATCGTCTTTAAAGAGATTATGTTGAGAAATAAACACAATTTTTACCAAAATTGTTATAAATTCTCTTGTTAAGTTAAAACAAAAATACGTAAAACTGTCCTCATAATGATACTTATGGTGTTTTCTTTTCTACCAAAAAATGTGCATTTTATTAACGCAAAATGCAATTTTGTGTTTGTTTCTTAAAAATGTTTCGCCCTCTAAAAGGGTGGTATGTTTTATTCTAAATAATTCGCACTTGCCAATGGTGGAGGGCATTGCATTTTATGCCCTGTATAAATCGAGAGTGCTGATAATGCCCTGTAAAGCAGATGACTTTTGTTTATTTATAGGGCTACCAGATTTAATTTAAAAAAAGTCGCCTGGTATTGTTATCCAATTTGAAGTTAATTCTTTCATTGTTTTGTGGAGTAATCTTAAGGAAATATTACATTATTAAAGCTACATGGTCAGCAATATAAAAAATTGCATTCAATGTTAGAACAGTGTTAAAATATATTTTTTTTTTTTTTTTGTTATAAAAAAAGCGTGCAAAAAATGAAGTCGAAAAATTAGCGATCTGGCAACACCTTTGAACAAATTGGCATTTCCTTATTCATTTTCTTAATAAGTGGTAAACACAGGGCATACCCTTTTTTTAATATTTGTATTATGTTCTTCTCAAATAAAAAATGACATTACAACAGGGTTGGTCAAAAATTTTTTTTAATGCACCTTGTAAGAGGGTGACATTTTCTTTGTAGAAAAGAAAACACCATTAGTTGAAAACATATTCATAAAGTCAAGAATAATTTTAATTTTAAAATGCATTCTGTGTCCCATACTGTTATTAAAACAGTTCTCATTCTCTCTACAGTATTTCCTGGGCAAATTCACTATTTTAGAGTTAAACAAGTTTAAAAGCCAAACAAACCAAGGAAAAGGTGTCATAAAACTGTAAAGTACTGCGTACTTTGGGGTGGCCACAAGTTCCAACTCAGCACTAATAAACTGACAATAAGAGGCCTTTAAGACTATTAAACTTAATAGCTTCTCTATAAATATTTACTGAAAACCTTCATTTCGAAAAAGAATTTTTTTTTGTTTTTGTTTTCATTTTCTACTTGTAATTGCAATAATAACAACAACAACGCTAGCAGTACTACAGAGTAGAGAAAAAAAACAAAAAAAAAAAAAGAATAAAAATCGTGACTGTAACTGCATGGTAGAAAACTTCAATATGGGTCAAAACATCATCAACATTAACGTCATTATCGCGCATTGAATAATACTGCCGATGATGATGATGATGATGATGACGATCTAAAGAATGCCAATGACTTTATGTAGAGTTAAGACGTTGAATGAACAAACAACAACAAGAACAACGATTCATTGTTGAAAAATATTTAAAGAAATTGCATTGAAAATAAAAACGTAATAGAAGAAATAAAAAAAAAATTGAAATAGGCTGGGAAGGTACCCTAGTTACAATAATTTTTATTAAAATCGCTTGAATCAAAACTGTTAGTGGCGAAGAAAACTCTTGAACACAGAGAAGTACATAAAATTTATTATAAAGATAACATTTTATCAAGTTTCGAAATTCGAAGTTTAGTTCGAAAGTGTGATCGATTTCTTTAAATGGGCCTTCATACTAATTTTTTTGTTATGGTTTTCATTCATTATATAATACACAAATTAAAGAAAGTGTAACAAACCAGACGCGCTTTTGGGAAATAAAGGGTGATTTTTTAGCTATTATCTTTTTGGCAACACTGGTTTAAACAGCTCACGCACGTTTCGTGTTTTGTTTCACTGTCAAACATCTTCAGTTTGGTCTATAATTTAACCATGAATCGTCTTACAAACGAACAACGCTTGCAAATCATTGAATTTGGCATCATTGGACCGTACTTCTTTAAAGATGCTGCGAATCGTAACGTAACTGTGAATGGTGAGCGCTACCGTGAGATGATATCCAACTTTTTTTTGCCCAAAATGCAAGAGCTTGACTTGCATGACAGGTGGTTTCAACAAGACAGTGCCACATGCCACACAGCACGCGTAACAATGGACTTATTGAGAGGCGAGTTCGGTGAACATTTTATTTCACGTTCGGGACCGGTCAATTGGCCGCCTAGATCGTGCGATTTAACGCCTTTAGACTATTTTTGTGGGGTTATGTTAAAGCTCATGTCTATACAGACAAGGCCGCTTCAATTGACGCATTGGAAGACAACATTGAAGCATTTATTCGTGAGATACCGGCCGAAATGTTGGAAAGAGTATGCCAAAATTGGACTAAGCGGATGGACCATTTGAGGCGCAGTCGCGGTCAACATTTGCATGAAATTATCTTCAAACATTAAATTATATGGACCGTACTATCGATTCAAATAAAGATTTCATGCATTTTTCTGAATTTTATGTTTTTTTTTGAAAAATTATCCTATTGCTCTTAAAAAATCACCCCTTATAATAAACAAATTAAAGAAAGTGTAACAAACCAGACGCGCTTTTAAGATATAGTAGTCAAACTCTGAGAGTAAATAAAATTGCCATGAAAAGTTTCTCAAAAAATCTGTCGTTCGGAGTCGACTTTAAACAGTAGGTCCCGCCACTTATGTATAAAATTAACACACACAACTAAGTGGTGTGAGAAACTAGGTCAATAATCCTGACTGAAGGGTTGTAATGACCAATTATATATGTATGTAGTCAAACTAAAGGGTCCGCCAAATAACTTTTTTTTTTGAAAATGCTTTAAAAAAAAAGGTACTGAATATTTTCTCAAATTTCTTTTTTTATTTGAAAGTACAATCCTTCCGGTTAATAATGGAAAATAATTTCATTCAAATGGCTGCCTCGGCTGGCCATGCAGTAGCCGCCTACACGATCGGTCCAATTTTTAAGCACATTATCGATTGTGTGCAGCTGTATTTCACCAATGGCTTCACGAATATTGTCCTTTAAAGCGTTAATTGTCTCTGGCTTGTCGGCGTAACACTTATCTTTAATGGCACCCCACAAATAATAGTCCAACGGTGTCAAATCGCAGCTCCGAGGTGGCCAAACGACATCAGATCTGCGGCTGATAAAAAACAGGGCGCAAAACATCGAGTGTAGCTTCGGCTGTGTGGCATGTAGCGCCGTCCTGTTGAAACCAAATGTTGCCAATATCCTCCTCTTCAATTTTTGTGAACATAAATTCGTTCAACATGGCCCGATAACGATCGCCATTGACTGTAACGGCCACTCCTTGCTCATTTTCGAAGAAAAATGGCCCAATTATGCTTCTGAACCAAAATCCGCACCAAACAGTGACTCGTTTTGGGTGCGTCGGCTTTTCAATGTATGCGTGCGGGTTTTCTGTGCCCCAAATGCGACAATTTTGCTTGTTTACATACCCGCCAAGATCAAAATGAGCTTCATCTGAAAAGATGATTTTTTTGCCAAAATCGGCATCTTCTGTAAGTCGATCGCAGGCCCACTTAGCGAAGCGAAAACGCGAATACACAACCATATTCGTTCAGCGGAAGGATAAAACTAATTATCTGTCAAATCAGACATGAGCTAAGTGTTACCATTCACGAAATAAGCACTATTTGAAAAAAAAAACGTTAGATGGCGGACCCGATAATAACCAAAGTTTCGAACTTGCTTGATTGAATATGACTGTTAAAACTTTATGCAACAATTTCGAATTTCTGAAACAAGGTTCTAAACAATCCCCATGTTTTTGCAAACTAGAATTTGTTTCTGTTTTCCATACAAATAAACAGTCGTCTGAAACTATTCGGCTTACAGAAACAGGGTATGTATTTGGGTTTTTCCCTCATGCCATATGTGGAGAGAATCATAAAAATTTTGTGCTGTTCGTCACACATTATCATCTGATTAATTTAATGAAAACAATCATACAATCAAGCTATTGTCACTGATAGAGGAGAAGAGGGATAAAGAACATCAACGAGAACATTTGAGAAAGTAATGGAAATTTTAAAAAGTACTTCCATCAGGTGCCGAACTCTTTTTTTTTTATAAACTCTGGAAAGACAAAATCTTAATCAAAATGTCTACTGACCCAATTACTCTTCACTTTCATTATGTACAGTTTACATTATGCAATTTTCCATTGAATTTGTCTAAAAAATTTTTATTTGATAACGTTGATTCATTGGTATTTTATAAGACTCATCTATAGAAGATAACTTTACATGCTTGTCCTAGCCTATATCTGAGGTTGTAAGGTTTTTTAATGAAAAGCGAACGACAATGCAACATAGAACCAAGTGCTTACACTATACTGTCCCGTTGGGTAACTTAAACAACGCCTAATAACTATTAAGGAACCATTACTGGTCTAGTATAAGTCGCCGTGATCTAGTAGGTAGTGTGTTGGCTTATTAGACATGAGGTCTCGGGTCAGACATCTCCAACTAAATGAAATATGAAAAATATTTCTTAGCCACTTCCTCTCAGCAGATTTCTGGCAAAAACTCTGAGTGTAAAGATAAAATTGCCATGAAAGTTTCTCAAAAATCTATCCTTCGGAGTCGACTATAAACTGTAGCTCCCGCCAGTCATGTTGAAAAATTAACGCACGCAATATAAGTGGTGTGAAAAGCTAGGTCGTAATCCTGACTAAATGATTATAAATGACCAATTATGTATGTATGTAGTCTAGTGGGTAGTGTGTTAGCTTACTAGGCGGCAACTTGGGAGTTCAAGCCTGAGATTTGCCATCTTAAAAAAAAAAAAAAAAAAAAAAAAAAAAAAAAATTTTAAATTAGTCGTTCTGAATCGACGCAACTCACGGAGAAAATTACGCCACAACATGCTTAGGTGATGTTAAAAGCCAAGTCGTAGTAATGACTGAAGGTTTTTTGGTCTTAGAAGCGATTCGTTTTTCTAGGTTAGAGTGTCTTAACTGACAAGTACAGTACCCGGAGGTCGAATTGACCCAAATTCTTTACAAATGGCCATGTCTTGTTGACATAGCATTATTTTTATTCAGAATTTGTTTTAAAATTTCACAATAAAAATGAGCATGAAAACTTGCCCCATGTGAAACGCTTTGAAAAGCAACCGCACAATGAAAGTGCCAGTCAGTATAAGTTGGAGAGATCGTTACATTGTTGTGGTTGCTGTTGTTGCCGTTGTTGTTTGAAATGAAATGCTCTGACAAATAAATTTAATTGTTTAATTTATTCCATCTCCGCTTGCTATGCGGTGTTATGTTATGAATTTAGTATTAGAAAATTAACGAGGGTAGGCGTAAAAATTCCAAGACATTTCTTAAAGTACTTTTACAGACAGACTTGGGAAATTATTCTATAAAAACAAATGACAATTGTTATTCAAATAAGAATTCATTGCTAAAAGTAAGTTTCAAGGTAAATCCCTTGTGTTATAAATAAAGACGGATACGGACGGATACTGAAAATAAACAGCAAACATAAGCAGAACTTTCAAAATTTATGTTCACTATATAGAGGACATAAACTTTTGCTACTTGGACTTAATGAGCAAAAGTGTGCTCAATCTCCTGGAGTGCATTGCCCCGATAGTCTAGTGACCAGGGTCTTTGGGTTCGATTCCCAAAAGGAAGTCCGGTCTATTCTATTTTCTTAAATAATTGATGATGAAAGTAAAACCCTGGTTATCAAAAAACTAAAAATTAATAAATACACCAACTTGTGCCCTACTAATCCACCTTTCCCTCCTTCGATAACTTACACAACATACATACCAGAGATCAGCAATGAATCGTATTTTCGCTACTCATAAGTACTTATGAAATTTTGAGTATGAGTGAGTCAAGAGTATTGAAATTCAACTACTCTGATTCATTCGTACTCGCTACAACATTGATTTATAAGTATAGGTTGCAATGAGTATGAGTACAACGTTGACATCAAACTCACAACATTCGATTCATTGTTTGATTCATACGCCTACTTATTCAGATTCATAAATTTAGAAAAATACTTATAATGCTTACGAATGATTTGAGTCACTCGAATCATTTATCAAAATTTACAGTAATAGTTATTGTTGCATTTACAAAAGAAGAAGAAAGAAAAGACAAAGACAGCAGGCAAAGCACACACACAACCTTCTAGCGAGTATTGTGGTGTTCGTACTCGAATCATACTTATTTTGTGCTTCGTGTATAATTTGAGTCTTGGAGAGTCGAAATCAAATACATCGTGCGTATTGTTAAGTATGAGTATGATGAGTATTTCTAACTTTGAATATGAGTAGTATGAGTATGATATTAAAAACAGAAATTATAAGTATGACTCGAATCTACCCATCGTTTTGAATACTCGTTGCTGATCTCTGATACATACCTATATAATTGGTCATTACAACCTTTCAGTCTGGTTTACAACCCAGCTTCTCACACCACTTATGTTGTGTGCGTTAATTTTGTACATGAGTGGCGGGAGTCGACTCTGAAATCAGATTTTTGAGAAACTTTTTTTTTATTATTATTATTATTTATTTGCAATCTATTTTCCAATAATAAGCAAATTTTATAAATTGAAAAAATAACATGTCCTATTGAATCCCTTTGGAAACAATAATATAAATTATAAGGAGTGCGCACGAAAAAAAACTGGACTTACACTTTTCGTTATAGAAATAAAACTAAGTGGCGGATTTTTTTCGTTTTATATTTCAATTAAAGTAAATAATATTTGAATTCTTTTGTGTATAAAATTTTTTTCTGACAAAAGTCTCAGAGCATCCAACTTTTTGAGCCACTTTTCTTCCAGACATGTTTAGGGTGTTTTTTGAAAAATACGTATTATTTTACTTGCTTTGTTTTGGTCGGCAAATCCTTTTTTTCTTCCACTTCCACGCTTTCTCTCAATACTTAAAGACTCCTTATATTGTTTTAAGTATTACCTTAGAAACTGTTTTTTTGGTTAACACCTGCGAGCCTAGCAATCGTTTTTGGTAAGCGGCGCGGTTTTTCATTGAAAATTTCAATTATTTTTTTACGACATTCTTGTTGGGTGCCCATTTTCAAAAAACTAATTTTGCTATTGCAATGACATTTAGCACGTGGATTCAATTTCAATTATGATAAAAGTTATAAGCTTAAAAGTAGGTCCATTTTTTTTTGTGCGCACTCCTTCCTTATGTATAATAATATTAACAAACAAAAAAAAAAAATTATGAAAAATTAATTAAATTAGTAAATAATTATAATAAACTTATTAAATAAAAGGGAGATCTAAGATATGATTTCTTTTGAGTCTTCTGATTTCATCAGTCTCATCTAGTAATGTAATTGCCAATACGTTTGTATGGTTACTGAGCCTAGCTAAATAATTGGAGCTATATCTTTTCATTTCCGATTTTATAAAAGGCATGTTAAGGTCATTATGTAAGGATTTGTTGGTTATATAAAAAGGAGCGTTTGTTATTGATCGATAAACTTTTCTTGACAATTTTATTTACTCCTAGAGTTTATGCCAGAAATCTGCAGAGGGGAAGTCGCCGAAGAAATAATTTTCGTTTTGATGCCTCCTGACCTGGGGTATGAAACGTGGTCTTATGTCTAATAAGCCAACACACTACCTACTAGACTACGGCTACTTCGATAACTTACTTTTCAATATTCAAATGCACTGTTTAAGTAGGGAACATCCCCTGAAATAATGTTATCGTACATAATAAGAAACTTTCTATCGAGTTTTCTAAAAACTCCTCTACATTAAAATACAAATTTATCTTCAAATTAAGTGTTAAGAACTCGTATTAAATCTTGTTGAAAACCTTTGAAAATCTCCACAAATGGGATCTCAAATTTGTGAAATTTGTTTCCTTGTTAGATTGGTTAATTTTAGAACCACCCTCGTATATTCCAAATATTAATAAACCTGTGCAGAGCAAGAGATTCAAAAGAAATATGAATAATTCAACCCATCGCTAGCATACTACCCTCGTTATTACAACAATGTTACAATGTTACAACTTTGTAAACTCCTCTTATAGAAATATGCGATATACAGACATACATACATACATAGACATTTCAACGCCCTTTTCACATATCCAACCTAAACCAGACAACAACGCCAACGTTAAAGTTCATTCCCATTATGCATGGCACACTGTACGGTGCCACCGAACAAAAACGGAATTTCTTCCTGGATAGTTGAATAAAATAGATTCTATAGAAATATGTACGAGTATGTATTGCAACTGAAATTCATTTCCAATGCAGTTGCTTCTAATCATCAGACATCTAACGAGATGGCATAGTTGCAACATGGATATTGCTGCCCTGCTGGATTGTATGTTTGTAAGAAAGTAAGAGAATTTTTGTATTTTTGTGTATGAAATGATATCATTTAAGTTAAATCGATATTAATACGAGTACTTAATAATGTTGGTATTTTGTTGTTGTTTTTTTTTTTCTTTCGTAATTGTACTAATGCGAGATTACAAGTTAAAAAGAATCCAACAACGTTATACCACACACTCAAAAGCGTTGTAACATTCTATTGCATTACCGCACAACAGATAAACAGATGGAAATATTTAAAGAATTTTATCAGAAAATTAAATATCGGCATTTAACCTATCTGATAGCAATTTAACCGTTTGACCTGAATAAAATTCATAAACAAGTAGCAAACATTACAAGCTACAGTCCGTTGCATCGAACTGAATGTTCGAACAAGTTCGTTACATCTGGTTGTTATTAGAGATCAGCAATGAATCGTTTTTTCGCTACTCATAAGCACTCATGAAATTTTGAATATAAGTGGAGTCAACAATATTGATATTTAACTATCGGGTCCGCCATCAAACGTTTTTTTTTTTCATCTAGTGCTTATTTCGTGAATAGTAACACTTAGCTTAATGTCTGATTTGACAGATAATTAGTTTTATCCTTCCGCTGAACGAATTGGTTGTGTATACGCTTGAACAACGCTGGGAAATATTGCGACATTACTTTGAAAATCATGGTAATGTTGCAGAATGTGTCCGAAAATTGCGTACAGATTTTGGAAGAAGAAAAGCACCATCAGCTCCGAATGTTCGTTATCTTGTGAAAAAAGTGAAAGAAACTGGCATCCTCATCGATAAACCAAAGCGTGAAAAGCCAAAAACAGTGCGTACACCCGAGAATATTGCTGCTGTGGCAGAAAGTGTGCGTGAAGCGCCATCAATATCAATTCACCGTCGTTCTCAACAATTCAACATTTCGGAGACATCATTGAGACGAATTTGGTATGACACCATACAAAGTCCAATTGGTTCAGGAGTTGAAGCCAATTGACCATCCAATGCGTTTTCGCTTCGTTAAGTGGGCTTGCGATCGACTTACAGAAGATGCCGATTTTGGCAAAAAAAAATCATATTTTCAGATGAAGCTCATTTTGATCTTGGCGGGTATGTAAACAAGCAAAATTGTCGCATTTGGGGCACAGAAAACCCGCACGCATACATTGAAAAGCCGACGTACCCAAAACGAGTCACTGTTTGGTGCGGATTTTGGTCCAGAGGCATAATTGGGCCATTTTTCTTCGAAAATGAGCAAGGAGTGGCCGTTACAGTCAATGGCGATCGTTATCGGGCCATGTTGAACGAATTTTTGTTCACAAAAATTGAAGAGGAGGATATTGGCAACATTTGGTCTCAACAGGACGGCGCTACGTGCCACACAGCCCAAACTACACTCAATGTTTTGCGCCCTGTTTTTGAAGATCGCATTATCAGCCGCAGAGCTGATGTCGTTTGGCCACCTCGGACCTGCGATTTGACACCGTTGGACTATTATTTGTGGGGTGCCGTCAAAGATAAGTGTTACGCCGACAAGCCAGAGACAATTGACGCTTTAAAGGATAATATTCGTGAAGCCATTGGTGAAATACAGCTGCACACAATCGATAATGTGCTTAAAAATTGGACCGATCGTGTAGGCGGCTACTGCATGGCCAGCCGAGGCAGCCATTTGAATGATATTTTTTTCCTTTATTAACCGGAAGGATTGTACTTTCAAATAAAAAAAAAGAAATTTGAGAACATTTTCAGTAGTTTTTTTTAAAGCATTTTCACAAAAAAAAAAAGTTATTTGGCGGACCCTTTATGTACTCTGATTCATCCGTACTCACTACAACGTTGATTTATAAGTACAGGTTGCAATGAGTATCCGTACAACGTTGATATCAAACTCATACCATTCGAAATATGTTTGATTCATAAGCCTACTCATTTAGATTCTTAACTTTATCATCATCATACGTGTTGTTGAGTAAGAATATTTTAGTATTCGTACGCGAATCATACTTATTTTGTGCTGCGTGTATGTGTTGAATTATGGATAGTCGAAATCAACAACATCATACGTGTTGTTGAGTATGAATATGATGAGTGAGTATTGCAAACTTTGAATATGAGTAGGTATTAAGTATGAATGCGTATAAGTATCAAAAATTATGAGTATTATTCGATTCTACTCATCGTTTTGAATACTCATTGGTGATCTCTGGTTGTTATTGAATCAATTTAAAACCGAAAGACAAACATAAAAGGAACCGCTTTCCTTTATTAAAATCGTGTGATAGAAACATAAAAATTGCTTTAGACTTACCTTCATTTTCGCTCTTCCGTCTACGTGGCATACTGTGATAATACTGCTGTTGCATTTCTGATTTTTCTGTGGATTCATTCTCCTGCTTTTCATCCTCAGTATGAACCGGTGACAATGGACCCGACGAAGCACTGGCCGCTGGAGAAGCAGCTGAATTGCTACTACCACTTAATAGGCCATTACCACTGGCTGTTGAAGTACTTGTGCCCAGACTATCGATTGAAGCACGTTTGGCAGCATAAACATAGGATTGTTTGGTGGGCGAGACGGGCGTGTGACGTTCTTCCGACTCAACTAAATCTATGGATTTCTTGCGCGGCTTTTCCGGTGGTATAGGTGGCGGTGCTATTATGCCATTTTGCTCATCAATGGAACGTTGTTGAGCAGCTGCAGCGGCTGCCGATTTGGCTGGTGGAGGTGGTGGCGGTTCAGAGATTTTTGTAGGCGATCGAACACGTTCGGGATTAAGTTTAATAGGACTGATATTTTTTGGCTTTACTGCTGGTATTGGTGGCAGTGGTGGCGATTTAACAGGGCTACCGATTTTATTAGAACTGCGCGGTTTTATCTCAGGCGGTTGTACGGAATGTCTGACAGGCGGACTAGGGGGTTTGTCCTGTTCATGGCTAGCTAGACTCGCTAAAATGGGTGAACGTGTCTCCATTTGATTGGAGACTTTGTGATTACTTAACGGCGATGTTATAATATTTGTTACGGTCTCCTTCTTTTGTATAACCGAACTGGGTATTAACACTGTACCGGGACCGGTGCGTATAATATCGCAACGATTTAAATCACTGTGAGAGCGTGTAGTTTTAGTTTTTGTAAAGTGTGAAGTCCACTTTTTCTGTTTTTCAATTAATTCGCGTGAATTAAATTTTCTTTCGGGTTTCTCGGGTTTATCGACCGCCGACAATAAAGCGCTTACACCGCTTACAGCTGTCGTTGACGAAATACTTTCTTCCGATTTGAGGCGTGATATATTATGCTGAAACTTTGGACTGGGCTCCATAATAAATTTCGAATTGACCAATGCCGGGCCACCGTTCAATTGGTTACAATTGTTGTTGGCCATAGAGGCAGCCACCTGGCAACCGGACGGAAAGGGTGAACGACGTTTAGGCGGCGAAACAGAACGATCGGAGGAACGTGACGATGAACGATCCGAATGATTTTGTAAATCGCAGAGATTATCTTCGCGTGAACCAGAGCGTTTGACACTTAAATTTGAATTGCTTTCAACGCCCAGTTTTTCGAATAGAGCACGAGCGTTATTAAAACGTGCCGAATGTGATTCAGTGCGTACTACCGTTACGGGTGTGCCCGTACTAGCATTAGCGGCCGCGGCGGCAGCTGCAGCGGCTGCGGCTGCTGCTGCAGCAGCACTTAATTGTTCAACAGGTTGGATTTCAATCGGTTTACGCTGGAAAAGATTCGCTATTTGCGAAACTTTACCAACGGGCTGTTGCAATGGTTTCTCCATTTTGTTGGTTTCTTTGACGATTATAACGATAGGAAAGGTCTCTTAGAAATTCGGTTGTCTGAAAATAAATGAAATAGAGAGAGAAGAGTATTATTAGAAAGCCTTATTGTATTTCACATATTATTTTTTACCATTTTGAAAAGTGTTTTGTGAAAAGCCTTGACAATATAAAATTGAAATCAAATAGTTTAAGTTCCACTTAAATTGAAATTAAATACAAAAAATAACAATTTAAGCCGATTAATAAATCTTACTTTATAGACAACAAGGCAATCAAAACATTTTAATTCTCGTGTATTTATTTTAATGTTACACGTTGCAAATATTGTGAATCGAATAGAATTGATTTGATTTGATTTTGTCAGCGAAAACGTTCTTAAGTAGAGCAATACTGCGAAGCAAATAAAACAAAAGAACGTTAAAAAATTGAAAATGACACTTTTTTCCATAAAAAAAAAAAAACACCAACAACAACACACACCACCCCTACCCACTTACAATCTCACAATCAATTTTACTTTTGACTCAAGTACTCGTGCTGTGTGTGTTATTCCTAAGAAATAAAAGTGAATGATTGATAATAAATATACTGACAGAGAGAGAGACTTTGAAAGTAACCTACCAAATATACGTTGAAAGGAAAATTTTTTGATAATACCTGCTACATACGTTTTCGTATAATTTTCATTTTGGTAGCTAATAATGCTTCTATTGAAGGGAACTTTATAAAAATGTGTGTGAGAGAGAGAGTATCATAGCACTGGTAGCCGTACTATCACAAGCTTTGTGCCTTACATGTACACCAGAGATTAGCAATGAGTATTCAAAAAGATGAGTAGAATCGAATCATACTTATAATTTATGATACTTATACGCATTCATACTTATTCTAATATCATCATGGAACCTCAACTCATATTCAATGTTTGAAGTATTCGTCATATTCATACTTAACAACACATATGATGTTGATTTCGATAGACTCTCCATAACTCAACATTTACACGAAGCACAAAATAAATATTGTTACGTTTTTACCTTTTTAAAAAACGTTTAAATATGAGTTCGTTAATTGCAAACCAAGTAAAAAAAAATATGTGTCTTATTTTAATTAAACTCTTTTTATTGTCCACACTTTCTTATGTGCCACTGTTCACGCTTAACCGATACAACAATAATTACAACAATTTATTGCTTGTTCACTATTTTTCACACACAACTATTCGCTATACTGCTCATAACGGATATCTTCGAACCACGACTATTTTGTTCGCACGCAACTAGTCTTCACACCGCGACTGATTAGTTAACACGCAACTTCACGCAAGACTGCCTCAATTCTAACTGACTCGTTGCCTGCCTTGTCTTGCCCTTTTATATGCGAACCTCTTCAGTCTGATGATGGTTCTCGAAGTGGAATGTTTGCGGCTTCGCATTCTCGAGAATTCTATAGCGACTGCATTGTTGTTTGTGTACTTCGTTGTCATCGCTTGTTGTTGCGTTCGCTTACTTGTCTATCTCCTTCTCTCTCATACCGATGTTGATGCTTTGCTTGTAACATGTTCGTTGTGGTTGTTGGTGTGGCTATAATTAACATCATGTCCATTGTATTTGTTAGTGTTAGTGTGTATTTGTGTCGTGTACACATTATCTCTTGTCTTTGTAGCTTTTGTTTATTGTGTTTATGTGAAACGATATTAGGTCGTTTCGATCTGCGTAACAATATGAATCGCGTACGAACACTAAAATACTCACTAAATGGTTGTGTGTTTGCTCTGTCTTTTTTGCTGATGTGTATGTTTTATTTTTTGTAAATGCAACAACAACTAAGACTGTAAATTTTGTTGAATAATTCGAGACACTCGAATCCTTTATAAGTACATATTATAAGCATTTTTCCAAAGTTATGAATCTAAATGAGTAGGCTTATGTATCAAACATATTTCGAATGGTATGAGTTTGATGTCAACGTTGTACTCATACTCATTGCAACCTGTACTTATAAATCAACGTTGTAGTGAGTACAGATGAATCAGAGTACATAGTTAAATTTCAATATTGTTGACTCATTTATATTCAAAATTTCATGAGTGCTTATGAGTACCGAAAAAACGATTCATTGCTGATCATTGATGTACACATGAACCGTATTTGGCATGGTGGAAAATGATGAATGTAGAGCATGCGGTGAAGATGGAGCACTTTTTCTATCATTGCTCAGCATGCGTAAGCTCGAGATCCCAATATTTTTGGGATGACACTATACCAGACATAACTCATCTCAGAGGAGTGAACAAGTTTGTACAAGAAACAGACTTCCTATAGAATGTAAGGTCAATTTTGTGCATCTACTCGTATACTTTGGAACGTACATACGTAATTGATCCTCCAGTTGGGATTACGACCTAGCTTCTCACACCACTTATATTGTGTGTGTTAATTTTATCTATGAGTGGCGGAACCTACAGTTTAAAGTCGATTCCGAGCGACAGATTTTTGAGAAACTTTTCATGGCAATTTTATTTTACTCTCAGAATTTTTGCCAGAAATCCGCTGAGAGGAAAACGCCAAAGAAATATATTTCTATTTCGTGTGGAAGGGGTTTGAACCGTACCCTCACGTCTAATAAGCCAACACACTACCTAATAGACTACGGCGACTAAGGTGTTTTTCAAAATCTCTTTGGAACACTTAGAACAAATTTTTATTAGAATCCTTTCTATTATTTCTAAGACTCAAAGCTTCATAAA
Source organism: Sarcophaga caerulescens (assembly GCA_927399465.1). Classification (NCBI taxonomy): domain Eukaryota; kingdom Metazoa; phylum Arthropoda; class Insecta; order Diptera; family Sarcophagidae; genus Sarcophaga; species Sarcophaga caerulescens. The sequence continues at coordinate 99,418,311 of OV656867.1, read as the reverse complement.
TTTCAACTTTCCATATGATGAACGAAAAATATTTCCCTCTTTGAAGAATTAAAGACGACAAGTATTGTCGTTCAACACCACCAATACCACCAACACGTAAGTTGATGGTAAAATGTGTTCAAAATAATCATGAAATGAATGTTTTTCTTCTTCTTTTCCATGACAATTATTACTATTTTGACAACGTTGTTGTTATTATTTTTTCTTCTTTTTTTATTATTATTATTATTATTGTTTTTATTATTATATGTTCTTTGTTATCGTTAAACATGAAAATTGATTTTTAGAAAAAAAAAAATGTTGTTGTTTCTTTTTTATTGTAATAACAACAAATAATAGAAGAAATAATCAGCAAAATAGTGTCAACAAAAAAAGGCAATTTTCAGCAAAAAAAAAAAACATGAAAAACAACACGAAAAGATAAACAAATACGAAAAAAATAAACAAAACAGAACAGAGAAGAAACAGAAAAGAAGTGGAAAATGAAATGTTGAAAAAGAAATATAATTACAAGCAATTATCGTTAATAATTTAAGAACAAATTATAGGTAGATTGGTCGATAAACACCCATGTCTATTCATTTCATTTACAGTGGAGAGCAGAAATTAATACATGTAGGTAACTAAAAATATATACGAATAATATTGTTACGAAAATGAAAAATCAAGATACTGGTGTCCTGCTTTTACATCGCTTAACCTTAAAACTATAAACAAAAGCTACAAAAACAAAACAATGCAGTAAACAAACCTGTTTACAAATTATCGTACTGCTTAATATAACAACAAACACCAGCATAAAAAATGGTAAAGAAGTAAACAAAAATACACAAACAACACTACAAGAATAAATGTAAACAAAATACACAAACAATACTACAATAATAAATATAAACAACTATGTTTACATTTACAGAGATTTCGAGAAGGCGAAGTCGCGAACATTCGAGAAAGCTCGATGTAAATAAAAAAAAAGTGACTACCCTATAAGTACATATCATTTAAACGCTGTCAGACTGTTATGTCTGCAAATTATCAGTAGAATCATCACTATGGAAAACTCAAAACCTGTGAATCGTTTGTTTGATTATATTTATATATTTATTTCACAGAGTAAACTACCATATTAGAAAAGTGCAGAATATGTTGTTAACAGGCTCGTTGTCCGCATTTGCAATCTTCAACAACTGTGATTATGTGCCCGCATGGTATCAGCAATAATAATGCAGATTGACTATCTAAAAAATATATGGGCTGAATACAGGTTGCAATGAGTATGCGTACAACGTTGACATCAAACTCATACCATTCGAAATATGTTTGATTCATAAGCCTACTCTACTTTAGATTCATAACTTTAGAAAAATACTTATAATACTTATAAATGATTCGAATGTCTCGAATCATTCATCAAAATTTACAGACAACCAAGCAAAAAAGACAGAGCAGCAAGCAGAGCAAACACAAAGCCTTCTAGTAAGTATTTTAGGCCCCGATTATGGTTTACAACAGTTGTAAATTAAATGTTGTATTTTTTAAATTGCGATTATGATTTACAACAGTTGTTTTTAAGTGTTGTCAGAATTGTCAAAAACTTACAACAGCTCATTAGCTGTTGTATTTTTGCCGCGGTAAGTTTAAAAAAGCAAATGTAGAAAAATTTGTGAGTATATATAACAGTGCATATATTTTTTTGTGGAAATTTAAAAATTATGAATAACTTTAAATACGAGTATTTTATAGAAAAATAACCAATAAGAAGCAGATGGAAAAGCTGGTCGAGTTAATGACAGCAAATCCTGATATTGGCCGTGGCAAGTTACCATTTGGAGCAAATAAAACACAGCACAAAGAGACATGGGAGAAATTTCATTGAGGCTAAATGGCTTGGGTCCACCCATTAAAGTTGCAAAAGAATGGTAAAGGGTTAGTAGATAAATTGTAAAAAAAATTTAAGTATAACATAAAAATGGCTTTGATTTTGTTACATGTATGGACTCATTATAAAGCCAATTTGAAAAGAAAATTGGCTGCCAATAAAAAACTTTCAAGCTACTGGTGGTGGTCCGTCCACGGAAATTAGCTTGACCCCATTGGAGCAGAGCACCGTAGAGTTGGTGTCTATGCAATCGCAGTAAATGCAAATGGATCTGCAATGGGATTGCAAATTCAAGACGATTCAGATGAGGCGGAATCGTCATGCCTCATGCCTAGCACTAACCGATGCAAACAGCAGTTGCCGAAAAGCAACAAAATACAAAAAAAACAAGATGGAAGATGAGCGTTTAAAAGTATTAATAAGGCAGGAAAAGAACCAAAGGGAGATATTGCTTACGTTAAAACGCCTTCAGAAGAATTTATATACAAATTATCAAATAAATAAAAAAAAATGCTGGAAATAAAAAGAAAAAAGCCTGAATTACAAAATGGATTATTAAAAGCCAAACTCCTTTTAACCCAAAAAAACTTGAAATGTAAAATATTTATATATATGTATATGCGTTTTAGCTTTGAGTAACTATGTGATCTAAATGAATTTTAATGTGATATAAAGTTTTTTTTACATTGATATATTTTAAGCACTTTTGAAATGAATTTATTGCAATACATACAATAAAAGAATATAATCAAGCAAAAGCAAATTTTATTTAAAAATGTAAACATTAATAAAACTAGCATTTATTTTTAATTTTCGTGTTTTAATAAAAGTTAAAATTTGTATTTTAAATAGGCTTTTTGTTCTTTTTATGCGCTTAAATTTTTTTAACGTAATAATTTTTGTTTTCAATTGACAGTTTTATACACTCCGAGATGTATTTTAGAGGAAAGTATACTAACATTGAAGAACAACCCTGTGACACACACAACATCTAAATGTTGTAAACCATAATCAAGAAAGTAATAAATGTTGTTTCGTCTCTGTTACAACACAACATTTATGTGTTGTGAACCATAATCGGGGCCTTAGTGTTCGTACGCGTATTATACTTATTTTGTGATTCAAACTTTGAATATGAGTAGAGGTTCCATAATATTAAAAAAAAAAGTATGAACGCGTACAAGTATCAGAAATTATGAGTATCGTTCGATTCTGCTCATCTTTTTGAATACTCATTGCTGATATCTGATTGGCACCCAGTTAATACTTATTAGCTTTGGTACTTTTTTCTGTATACTTTTTTTGAATTTTTAGTACTCACATATAATGTGCTGCTGCTGCTTGTATTTGCAATGATGACACTTTTTTAATCACAGCAATTAAAAAACATTTTCAATTAGAGAATCTAATTTAAAAAAAAAAAATTATTGAATCACTTAAATTGAGTCACTTGAATTGATAAGAATTGATTTTAAGTCAACGATATAGTCACGTTTCTAATGTGTGCTACACATTTTTAAATATTTAATTGTACGTTTCAGCTCATCTTTTTACGATGTACTAATTAAATCATCAATTAGTTAATGACAAGCAATTAATTAAAAAAAAAGAATAGTAATAATACATAATAATAATAATGTTGATAAGATTTGTTTAAAACAAAAAAAAAAAAAAAAAAAAAACTAAAAGTTCCCACTGAAACAAATAAAAATTATGGGGTCGGGGAACTTTTCTTTCTCACGCGCTTAATCTCAATCTCAATTTAAGGCAACCGATTAATAATATTGAGAAATTGATTTAATAATCATAAATGAATAAGTATTTAATTTTAATTTTTTTTTTTTTTTGGAATGTATTTTTAGTTTTTAATTCCGTTTGTTTTATTTATTTTTCATAATTTTTTTTTTTTTTTTTTGAATTTCCACTTTCGAATTTCCACAAACGAATCCAGTTGTTTTATAATGAAATTATTAAGAACGACTAAAATAATTTAAATTTATTTTAAATGTAAAATAAGTACTAACATCAGAGTTTTTTTGTTTAATAAAACATTCTTATCTTATCGTTGCAGTTAAATAATTGTAATGAATAAAAATTTGTGAATCAAATGACAAATTGTAGATGGGGATTCATTTAGAGTTTTAGTATAATTTTTCTTTTTTTTTATTTCTCTTCAGATAAGCATGATAATTATTACAGATAAGCCAAATAAAATATGAAAAAAAAGATAAAGAGGGAAAATAAAAATTATTTAACAAAAAAAAGTACCTTTTTTAATAAAAAATTCTAATCTCATACCCTACAGACTACAATACTAGCACAACACTGCCACCTGTAACACCAATTCAAAATAGATGCCTGATCTTCTGCTCCTCTATACAGTATTCCCTCGATTTACGTCGTAGAATGTTCCGGAAAAAGGCGACGTAAATCGAAACGACGTAAATCGAATTTCATATTACTCATACTACAAAGTAGTATGTTTTTAACAAGGAACTTAAAAAAGTTACAGTAATCTTTCGATTTACGTCACAATTGGTTCCAAAAAAATGCGACGTAAATCGAATGACAAAGCAAATCGAAGTTGAAGGGAACAAAATTTTTGACGACGTTAATCGAAACAACGTAAATCGAGACGACGTAAATCGAGGGAATACTGTAATTTTTACTTTATACCATCAAGGCTCCTCCTGTATATGCCACTGACAGGAAATCATGTGTGCGAACATAAATTCGTATTTGTACATCCAAGACGCAATCCATAAATTTTAGCAGCTCTGCTAATACGGAAATTCTATTGCAAATTGCTGTAATTCATGGCTCGCAACAATTCTCAGCCATCAAAACAATTTCATAAAGATATGAACCTTACCCAAATCAGTATGTGTATAAAGATAAATTCGAATTTGAAAATTGTGCTCCACATGTTCCTGAGTGGGACAGCAGCTATGCTAATACGGAAATTCTATTGCAAATTGCTGTAATTCCTTTCTGACAACAATTCTCAACCATCAAGACAATTTTATAAAGATATGACATACATAATTGGTCATTACAACCCTTCACTCAGGATTTCTACCTAGCTTCTCACACCAATTATGTTCTGTGCGTTAATTTTATACATGAGTGGCGGGACCTACAGTTTTAAAGTCGACTCCGAACGACAGATTTTTTTGAGAAACTTTTCATGGCACTTTTATTTACTCTCAGAGTTTTTGCCAGAAATCTGCTGAGAGGCAGTCGCCGAAGAAATATTTTTTTTCATATTTCGTTTTGATGCCAAACCTGGGATACGAACCCGGGCTTTACGTCTGATAAGCCAACATACTACCTACTAGACTACGGCGACTAGACTATAAAGATATGAACTTTACCCAATTCACCACTGGCCACGCAAATTTTGTTGATAGTTGCTGTATGCAATGAAAACCCAGTATGTGTGTGAAGATAAATTCGAATTTGAAAACCCAAGACGCAATCCATACATTTTAGCAGCTCTGCTAATACGGAAATTCTCTTTCAAATTGGGGTCGCCGTGGTCTAGTAGGTAGTGTGCTGGCTTATTAGACGTAAAAGCCAGGGTTCGAGTCCCAGGCCAGACATCAAAAAAAAAAAAATAAAAAAAAATAAAAAAAAAATAAAAAATACAAAAAGTATTTTTTCGGCGATTTCTTCTCAGTTTCTCAAAAAATCTGTCGTTCGGAGTCGACTTTAAACTGTAGGTCCCGCCAATTATGTATAAAATTAACACACACAACATAAGTGGTGTGAGAAACTGCGGGCTTCTTGGGGACGATTGCCTGTAGACTGTCTAATAATGAAGGTATAGCACTGGCCATTTTATAGTCACCTAGCAGCAACTCGTTTCCTTGCCGTTCGCATCTTCCCCCTTTCCACCTTATCTAAAAAAAAACCTGCACAATGCACTGCATGAGTAGGGGCCATCCCCTGAGTGCTGGTTTCATAAAAAAAAAAAAAAAAAATTGCTGTAATTCCTGGCTCGCAACAATTCTCAGCCATCAAAACAATTTCATAAAGATATGAACCTTACCCAATTCAGTATGTGTGTGAAGATAAATTCGAATTTGAAAATCCAAGACGCAATCCATACATTTTAGCACAGCCACATTTTTCGTTAACAAAGCAAAATTTGCTCTTAACAGAACAAAATTTGCCCTTAACTGAGCGCTGTTAGCTGTTTAACAGTATCCATCTGAACAATCCCACTTGTTTAGAAGCTAATTTTATGACAAATACTAGGTCTATTCAGAAGTCGCCGTAGTCTAGTAGGCAGTGTGTTGGCTTATTAGACTGAAGGCCCGAGATCGAATCCCAGGTCAGACATCAAAACGAAAATATGAAAATATTTCTTCGGCGGCTGCCTCTCAGCAGATTTCTGGCAAAAACTCTGAGAGTAAAAAAAATTGCCATGAAAAGCTTCTCAAAAATCTGTCGTTCGGAGTCGACTTTAAACTGGGACCTACAGTTTACCACTTATGTATAAAATTAACGCATACAACACAAGTGGTGTGAGAAGCTATGTCGTAATCCTGACTGAAGGGTTGTAATGACTAATTAGGTATGTATGTACTAGGTCTATGATCGTACTCAAAGAAAGGTTCCAAGGCCTCTTAATATAATCAGCAACATGGTAACATATAAAGTGATATGATATTGTGAAAATTGACTTTGAAACTATCAATTTTGTGATTGAAAATTCTGTAGAAGATCAGTGGCCGTTTTGGTACATATAGGAAATAGTACACCAATCTGACTATATGCAAATAGTAGTCCAGAGGGTCCTCTTTCGAACCGTGGTAGTGGGATAACTGGAATAATTCCATCCTCCATTCCCACCAACCATCCTTTACATTTTAACACATTTGTCCACTAATAATAATGATCATAATGAGAATTCTATGATCATTATCATCAATAGTCTGAAATAATTGCAAAGTAGTAGAATAACCTACTATTATCACTGTTAAATAGTTAACAGTGCTCTGTTAATAGCAAAATTTATCCTGTTAGAGGCAAGAAGTGGCGCTGCTAAAAGTGTGGGTTTGCGTCTTTGGTTTTTAAATTCGAATTTATCTTCGCACACATTAGGAAATTCTTCTCTTTATGCTTTGCTGCAGTTTCATTAACCAAATTTTCCAGCCAGTCCAGTAGACAAGGTGTTCATATCTGTCTTTTCCAAGAAACAACGTCCTGAGTTGAAATATTAATGTGTTGAGCCTTCCTTGCCATAGTTTCTCCAAGAGGTGCCATTGCTGATTTTTATATGCTGTCGATATTATCCAAATAAAGTCTCTGAAGTTTTAAAAATTGGAAAAATCATTATGAAAATTTGTTTGCATCAAGCCATTTCATAAAGTTAAAAGACGTGTACTTGTTATTCAGACGCTGGCTCATAATTGATAATGCGATCGTCGATTCCGTCAACGACAGGTGGGCGGCCTCGGACACGGGTAGAACGGCTCGTAAAATCTGGCCAAGGCTGGATGAGGGGTGCACATTGAGTCTACTTAAACTCCAAAGAGGCGCGCTCAGTGTAGTTGTCGGTGTCATTACGGGGCATTGCATTATGGGTACGCATGCTAGGCGCCTTGGCCTTGGACACCTTGCTAACGACTTCTACAGAAGCTGCAGAGATGAAGAAGAAGAGGAGACTGTCACTCACCTGCTGGGTACATGCCCGGCTCTTTGCCAAAGGAGAAGAAAGTACTTGAGTACTTACTACATGAATGATCTGGAGGAACTGTCAAGGATTGACATTGGCAGCCTGAATCGCTTCATCAGGAGCTCCGAGTGGTTTCGAGACTAGGGGATAGTGAATAATAATAACTGTGGTAGCACAATGGGCCCATTTCGGCCTGAGTCCGTCTAAAAATTTTTCTTGGATGGGCAGCCACCTCTACCTACCTACCTACATACCTATTCAGACGCTGAGACCCAGAAGTCATTTGATTCATGGTATAGTGGCCTCGACTACAAACTTAGATATTCTTGTTTCCCACCCCGGAAAAGAGCAAAAATTTCTCAAAGCGAAGAAGTAGTAAGCATATACGGAAAATTACGGAGCATCTCAGCCAGCATAAAAAAAATGATAAACAAATAAACAAAAATACAACAACAAACACCACAAGAATAAATGTAAACAAAATATGTACACAAGAAAACAATAATGAAACAACGATGTTTACATTTACATATAGAGATCTCGAGAAGGCGAAGCCACGAACATTGGCCTTCAAGAACATACATCAGACTGTTTACGTTGCCATATACATAAAAGGCAAGGCAAAGCGGGCAACTGAGTAGTAAAAGTTCAGTCAGTCTTGTGTGAAGACGCAGTGTGTTTGAAGAGAGTAATCGTGGTTTGAAAATCTCCGTTACAAAGATCTGTAGACCAATTGTCTAGTAATTGTTATTATTTATGCAAAGGGTGTAAACAGAGGAATAACAAACGAAGCAATTGTTGTTGTTACATCAAGTTGTGAACAGTGGCACACATAATTGTGCGAATAATAAAGAATTTTAATTAAAATTAAACTTGTTTTACACTGTAAAATGCTCTTGTCCATTTTTGATATCCACAATACATGAGAAAATTTTATCTTTTTAACTCTGCCTAGCATGATCTAATACCCCCCATCCTAATATATATTATAAATCTTTCTGTAAGTCTGTTTTTTTGTTTGTTTGTTAGCCAATCACGCCTGAACGCCTGGACCGATTTTCTTGAAATTTGGGATATAGATCGAGCTTTTGTCGGTGCAGGTTATAGGCTATAAATCTTTTTTTTTTTTTTTTTCTCCAAAATGGGAGAAAAAATGGGACAAAGGGAGAAAAAATGGGCAAAAATTAGTACTTTTATGCATAAATGCTGTATTTTATCTGTTTTAAAGGCAATTTTTTACGATTTAGCTTGGTTAAATTTCCCAAATAGATATTGGAGGTGTTCCGTTTCTAAAGTTGAACCAAAAGGGGTCCAAGAAGGGGGAAAGGGGCCAAAAACGGGCAAATTGAGTGCATAGCGAATCACACCTGAACGCCTGGACCGATTTTCTTGAAATTTGGGATATAGATCGAGCTTTTGTCGGTGCAGGTTATCTGCCGGGGAAGGTTTCTAAGTTGGTATGACCAATTTGCGACAGGTGGCGCCACTGAAAATTACTAAAAATGATTTAAATCGTAAACTGTGGATTTGATCATGTTATGATATTTAGCAATGTTGTTGTGCATGAGCCGGCGAAGGTTTCTAAGTTGGTATGACCAATATCCGACAGGTGGCGCCACTGAAAATTACTAAAAATGAATTAAATCGTAAACTATGCATTTGATCATGTTATGATTTTTAGCAAAGTTGTTGCGCATGAGCCGACGAAGGTTTCTAAGTTGGTATGACCAATATCCGACAGGTGGCGCCACTGAAAATTACAAAATATGAAATAAATCGTAAACTGTGTATTTGATCATGATATGATCTTTAGCAAAGTTGTTGCGGATGAGTCGACGGGATTTCTAAGTTGGTGCGATTAATTTCCGATAGATGGCGCCACTGAAAATTATTCAAAATGAATGACAAGTAATTGGTCGAACTACACCTCAAGCACGGAAGAAAAGAGCATTACGAGCCTCAGAATCAGACTAGCAACTGGCATTGAGACTGTAAAATCTTCGAGTACATGCCGCTGAGACCCGTTCGAGAGAAGTGAGATTAGAAAATGAACGAATGCGTATTACTCAGGCCCGTTCGTCTGAATCATCTGGACAACGGGAAACAAATTCAATAAAATGATTCAAAATTAATTGAATATTTGTGTAATGTCTTTCCTTCAAATTTATTTTAGTTGGTGGAGCAGCAACGCGCGCAGGGTACAGCTAGTAGTATTATAAAGCATACGTCGTAAAAATATTGTCATAATTAAAGCCCCTTTTCCAAAGGCCCTTTTTTGCATTTCCATTCCTTCCCAAAGGAAATAACAGAATAATTGTAAGCTTTGTTAATATGTACCCTGGATGTTAATACTCTCTTGAAACATATGTAAGTATGTAGGTACGCCTCTTTACACTGTAAAATCGTTCTTAGCCTAGAAAAAAGAAAATAATAACAACGATTTACAGCAATTGACATTCTAACCTATTTTTCTATATTCTCTAGTAACAGACGTCATAATATATTAAAAAAAACGAAAAATGAAAAGAAACGTAAAAAACAGAGATAAAATAAATTAAAACAAATATTTGCACATTCGTTTACATTTACCTGATGGCAAAAAAAAAACTGCTTTATTTGTACAAAAAAAAAAAATCAAAAAAAAAAAAGAGAAAAATCATACAAAATGGAAATGACATTGTAAAAAACAAAACAGAATATATAAGAAAAAAATTTCAACTGAAAAGGTTACTTACGAAATGTGTTTAAATAAACTTTAAAACACTAAGTAAAGAAGTTTAAATTTTTTATTTATTTATTCCCTTAAATGTAAATGTAATAAGAAAATTAGAAAAAAATGATACGATAATACTCGTATTAAGCAATAATACACGAAGAAAAATTACTTTAAAATGATGTGTGTAAAGTTAAATTCGAATTTAACTAGCAAAGACAAAAACCAAAAATTTTTTAACAAAGCCGATGTTAAAGTTAACAGAGCAATGTTAAGTGTTTAACAGAAAATACAAAAAAATAATCAAGGAAGAAATCACTCAAATATACGATATCAGAGAATGGAATACCTATTCCATTTCTTTAAAATTGTGCTCCACACGTTCCTGAGTGGGACAGCAGCTCTGCTAATACGGAAATTCTATTGCAAATTGCTGTAATTGCTTTCTGACAACAATTCTCAACCATCAAGACAATTTTATAAAGATATGACATACATAATTGGTCATTACAACCCTTCACTCAGGATTTCTACCTAGCTTCTCACACCACTTATGTTCTGTGCGTTAATTTTATACATGAGTGGCGGGACCTACAGTTTTAAAGTCGACTCCGAACGACAGATTTTTTGAGAAACTTTTCATGGCAATTTATTTACTCTCAGAAGCTCTTTTATGGCAATTTTATTTACTCTCTTGCCAGAAATCTGCTGAGAGGCAGTCGCCGAAGAAATATTTTTTTTTCATATTTCGTTTTGATGCCTAACCTGGGATACGAACCCGGGCTTTACGTCTAATAAGCCAACATACTACCTACTAGACTACGGCGACTAGACTATAAAGATATGAACTTTACCCAATTCACCACTGGCCACGCAAATTTTGTCGATAGTTGCTGTATGCAATGAAAACCCAGTATCTGTGTGAAGATAAATTCGTATTTGAAAATCCAAGACGCAATCCATACATTTTAGCAGCGCCACATTTGGCGTTAACGCAGCAAAATTTCCTCTTAACAGAACAAAATTTGTCCTTAACAGAGCACTGTTAGCTATTTAACAGTATTTATCTAAACAAGCCCACTTGTTTAGGAGCTAATTTTGTGACAAATACTAGGTGTATGAGTACCATACTATATGCCAAGGAAGATTCCAAAGCCTCTTAATATAATCAGCAACATAGTAACATATAAAGTAATATGGTATTGAGAAAATTGGCTTTGAAAATATCAATTTTTTGCTCGAAAATTCTCTAGAAGATCAGTGGCCCTTTTTGGAACATATAAGAAATAGTACACCATACAGACTATATGTAAATGGTAGTCCAGAGGGTCCTCTTTTGAAACGTGGTAGTGGGATAGTTGGAATAATTCCATCCTCCATCCCACATTTCCACACTTTTGTTCTTAAATAATAATGATCATCATAATGAGAATTATATTTTATGTCAATAGTCTGCAATAATTTCAAAGTAGAACACTAATCTACTTATTGCCACTGTTAAACAGTTAACAGTGCTCTGTTAATAGCAAAATTTACCCTGTTAGAGGCAAGAAGTGGCGCTGCTAAAAGCGTGGGTTTGCGTCTTTGGTTTTTAAATTCGAATTTATCTTCACACACATTGATTATTAGGCTCTTTGGTTTTCTATCAATTATCTTCCACAAACGACTTCATTTTTGGCTCAATTTGTATGTCAACAAAACAGATTCACCGAAATTGGTACAAGGTACCATAAACATACATAAACCTCAAGTGCCGGACAATGACAATGAAAATGTTCAGTAGATTTCTTTTCATTTCATCGTTATTAAGGCTCCTGCAGCCATGATTGTAATATATTCTCAGTATTTAACAACACCGCATTCAAGCAGCTATACATACATATGTATATAAAGTGCTTTTTATAATTATATCACCACCAGCATTTCAATAATAACAAACAATGGTATAAAATTGAATGAAGTCGCCGTAGTCTAGTGGGTAGTGTGTTGGCTTATTAGACTGAAGGCCCGAGTTCGAATCCCAGGTCAGACATCAAAACGAAATTATGAAAATATTTCTTCGGCGACTTCCTCTCAGCAGATTTCTGGCAAAAACTCTTAGAGTAAATAAAATTGCCATGAAAAGCTTCTCAAAAAAACTGTCGTTTGGAGTCGACTTTAAACTGTAGGTCCTGCCACTCATGTATAAAATTAACGCACACAACATAAGTGGTGTGAGAAGCTAGGTCGTAATCCTGACTGAAGGGTTGTAATGACCAATTATGTATGTATGTATGGATATAAAATTGCCTTCAGGTCATATCCTCTGATGAAAAAAAGTGGAACTTAGATGGACCAGATGGCTATCGATACTACTGGCGTGACCTTAGAAAGGAACCAAAGTATTTTACTAAAAGAAATTTTGGGAGAGGTAGTCTCATGGTTTGGGGGGCTATTTCTTCAAGTGGTTGCCTCGAACTTCAGTTTCAGCGAATGAATAGTACAGAGTACATTACTGTTCTTAGCTGTAGTTTGCTCCCATTCTTGAGAGAAAATAATGAAAAAAAAACATATGTCTTCCAACAGGACAATGACAGAATTCATGTCAGCAGACTGAGGATAGAATGGTTTCTTAACTAAGCTATTGAGGTTTTATCGTGGCCAGCTTGCTCTTCTGATACGAATATTATTGAAAACGTTTCCCCAAACGAATTCCCCATTCTTATCCGAAGAGTATATTCAAATAACAGACAATTTACCAGTGTTGAAGATTTGAAATTAAAAATAATCGAAGAGTGAGGGAAAATAAACGGAGAAATATTAAATAATCTTTATAAGAGTATGAAAGTACGGGTTTACTAAGTTTTAAGTATCAATATTTTTGGTAAATAAAGCTTCTTAATGTAAAAAAATGAGACTGGTGCTATAATTATGCAAAGACTAAAAACCTTAATTTTTATACTGAAGTAAAAACTACGCTAACAATTTGAAAAATTTACTATTATTTTTCTTTTACATTAGCACTACACATAATGAAATGTTCTGATGTTGTTATTATAAATGTACTTTTTTAGAAATTCAAAAAATTGGGGTGGAGCTATAATTATGAAAAGCACTATATAAACGTTGAGTGTCTCCTTATGGCAATAATGTAAACACTCTCTAGGAACTAATGGTCGCTTTGCTATCAGATAATCTATACTGGCGGACGTTATACATATGAGTCAAGTAAGTTATTAAAGACTCAAACCATATGTAAAAGATATGCTAACTATTGCGTATCACGTCTTTTTCAATAATTTGCATTCATAGCAGTTATTTCCTTGTAAAGTAACTTGGGCAAGATTCACTAGAGTTCTTTGAAAACAATTCCAACCTAAGCATTAAACACGCCCGCGCCCACGAACACGAACTTTTATTTTTATTTGCACTAAGCCCACGCACTATCTATTTTTATTAGCATTTATTCCTTCAACACAGGAATTGCCAGGAAAAAACCCCCTTGAAAAGTTATAGCGTTTTCGTTTCTGTTAAAAAGCGTTGCCCAGTTAGACGGCAACAATATTAAAATTTTACAATTACCCTCCAAATGTGTAACATTTTTTTTTTGTCAGAAACAAACACAATTATGCAACCCTGTACTTAACAGCTGTTTTTTAGAAATATGCAAACATTTCTAATTCGGGACTTTTTGGCTTTGTAAAATATATAAGCAAATTGGCAAATAATTTCAAACTATAAAAAATGGAAAGTGAAACAAACGAATCTCCAACTACATCAAAGAGGATTCTAGTTACAATGTAAGAGCTAAAAAAATTTTTAATAGACAAAAAATATTTGTTTTCTTTGAAATAAAAATAGTCTTCTTCTTGTAAAATCAAAGAAAAACATAAACAAAAACCAGCTGTTTACTGTGGGTAATTTCTTACCCTATGATTTGATAAAGGGTGAATAATGTTACACTTTTTCACTTTTTATGGGTAACATTTTCAGAAAAAAACACAATACTTACATTCAGGGCTGCCTTTTTTTAGAAACGAACACAAAAGGGTAATTTAAGGGCAAAAGGTAATAAAAATGCAACACTTTTAACCAGAAACGAAAACGCTATTAGTTATTCGTCTATTTCAGTAAAATTTTGCTTCTATTTTTAGAATTTTTTTTTGCTATGAAATAAAAAACTATTTTTAGTCAAGTGCGCGTATTTTGTTTATTTTTATTTTTTTTTGTTGTATTTATTTCACAACAAAAACGCAAATCAAAAACAAGAACAACACGGGGGAGAAGAAGAATTCTAAAAAAAAATATTAAAACATGAGCGCAGCAACACTTTACCCAGTTTCTTATACATATTTATTCTTCTAGACAATTTGTTGTCATTTTACATTTAGCATTAGCATAGTAGAACAACAACAATTTCATATGTATGTATGTATGTACATACAACTAAAGCAGAAAAAAATATCTAGTACTCAAAAAAATGTTTTCTTCTGTTTTTTTATTTTTTTTTAACAAATCTAGTCAACAACGAATTATAAATGTCCTGCAAAACCGTGGTTAGATTTTTGTTGGACTAGGATTACAAATAACATCTTAAAAACTGGTCTGAAACTGTTCTTCACCCACTATTTCAAAGTAGAAAAGAGGCATATTGATGCCTACTACTTGGATGATCTTAATGAACTGTCAAGCATTGGCTTTAGCAATCGAAGTTGCTTTACCAGAAGCTCCGAGTGGTTCCATGACTAGGAGATAACGGAAAAAACTGTGGTATAACAATGGGTCTCATGTGGCCTAGGTGTGTCCATCCGACTTCTTTGGATGGGTACTTATCTACATTAAATGGATGATTAAACTATACGACAAAATAAAAAAAATTAAATACACCCGGCTAATGACATAGTGTAGGTTATGAGTTTTGTTGAGTAGATCTCAAAAATATTTTTTTATATTTCTCCAAACTTTTTTTATTTGACAAAAACTGTTTTTTCTGGTTTACGCACAAATTTCTGGATTATTTAAACATTTCTGACCCGATTTCCAAAATTTAAATCTTGGTGAAGAGATTGGCACTTAGTTTGATCAAATCGGACAAAAATTACTGCAGCTATTATTTAAAGAGTCTAACAGTCAAGTTATATTTTTTATATACTTATGTCATCTCATCAAATGAACTTTTAGTTCAAAAATGTTCAGAATTTTTAATGGATCTTGATTGTTTATCACAAAATGTGTCAATTTCACGTATGAGCGATCACCAGAAGTTGGCCAATGTTTGCGCAAAGAGAAATAATAATATTTGCAAAAAACACAAATATTAGCCGACTTCTGGAAGTCGTGCAAACGTGAAATTGACACATTTTGTGATAAACAATCAAGATCCATTAAAAATTCTGAAAATTTTTGAACTAAAAGTTCATTTGATGAGATGACATATATAAAAAATAACACACGACTGTTATACTATTTATATAATAACTACAGTAATTTTTATACAATTAGGTCAAATGATGGTTCAATCTCTTCACAAGCGAACAGACTTTAAGAATATTATCACTTATCCTATATTTTTTTATTAAAGTTTGCTACTATGAATGGACAAACTTGAAAAAATATGAAAAAAATTCGAATTTTCCAAGTTTACCTCATCAAATCTCATAGCATATTAAGTCGAATAATTGATATATGTATACCGTTTTAAAGGTACATCTCCTCCCTTTCCAACAAGATTTAAATTTTGAAAATCGGGTCAGAAATGTTTGAGTAATACAGAAATTTGTGCGTAAAGCCAGAAAAAACAGTTTTTGTCAAATACAACAAGTTTGGAGGGTTCGAGAAATATAAAAAAGGTATTTTTGAGTTCTATTCAACTAACTGAACAACGTATGCTATGTAGTTACTCGGGTGTATTTTCACTGTCGCACTGTGTTATTAATGTGTGTGAAAATCAATTCGAATTTTGAAAATTCAAGACGCAATCCATAAATTTTAGCAGCAAACATTTGGCGTTAACAAAGCAAAATTTCCTCTTAACAGAACAAAATTTTCCCTTAACAGGCAACACTATTAACTGTTTAACAGTATCCATCTGAAGAAGCCCTCTTGTTTATTTTTTTTTTAATTTTGGAAAATACTTTTGGACTATGAGTACCATACTATATGCAAAGGGAGGTTTCAAGACCTCTTAATATAATCAGCAACATAGTCACATATAAAGTGATATGGTATCGAAAAAATTGTCTTTGAAAATATCAATTTTATGCTTGAAAATTCTCTAGAGAATCAATGTCCATTTTGGAACATATAACACAAAGTACACCATACAGATTATATGCAAATGGTAGTCCAGAAGGTCCTCTTTCGAACCGTGGTAGTGGGATAGTTGGAATAATTTTGAAAATTGAGAAAATTTCCGTCCTCCATCCCCACCAACCATACTTTACATTTCAACACTTTTGTTCACATATAAAAATGGCCATAATGACAATTATATTTTATGTCAATAGTCTGCAATTATTGCAAAGTAGAAGACTAATCTACTTATTGCCACTGTTAAACAGTTAACAGCGCTCTGTTAATAGCAAAGTTTACCCTGTTAGAGGCAAAAAGTGGCGCTGCTAAAATTGAGGGTTTGCGTCTTTGGTTTTTAAATTCGAATTTATCTTCACACACATTGATTATTAGGCTCTTTGGTTTTCGATCGAGGAATTATCTTCCACAACCGAGTTCATTTTTGACTCAATTTGTATGTCAACAAAACAGATTCACCGAAATTGGTACAAGGAGCAAGGAGCAACAGGCAGTTCAAGAGCTGCCAATGAATTCTGTTTGGTGTGGTTTACAGGCAGAGGCATCAATGACAATTACAACGTTACAATCAATACAGCTAAACACTCCAAAAGAAGGAATAGAATCCGATTGAAATGAATTGCCAAGAACATGCCATGCGGCACATCATTTCAAGAACATATTGAAATAATGTCACAGATAATATGGCCAACTAAATATGACCATTGCAAACGTTGTCATTCATCTTATGGCGCTTTAAAGAGAACAAATTCTATATTTCAACAGAAAAGAATAAATCCTCTTATAAATTCTCATTTATTTTGAACAACAACAACAACAACAATAATAAGAAGAACAGAAATACAAAATGTAGGTTATTGTAGCAACCACTGTAGTTGTAATTGTTGTTTGTCTGCGAGCCTATTTGTTGTAAGTGCGCCACAATACATATTACATTATTGTGATGCTGTTGCAAGTTGTCTTGTTATTACCATCATCATCAACATCATTATTATCATAATTATTAAGAAATCTTGACAAAAACAAAAAAAATAATAACATTAAACAGAAACAGAAATTTTCATGTCTAAATTATGTTTACGGCCTGAAACATGATTAACATGAGAAGAAGAAAAAAAACCAACGAATTTCATCAAATTTTGGTCAAATGCCCGTTAGAAATTCTGTTGGTTTTACCGCGAATTATTAACAATTTTTTAGAAAATGTAGGCTTAGTTGTGATTTGAAATGTTTACAACTGTTTTCAGAAAAGTATTAAAAGTCTCCATCTGAACAAGGTGACTTGTTTAGGAGCTAATTTTGAGAAATACTCTAGGTCTGTGAGTACCATACTATATGCAAAGGAAGGTTCCAAGGCCTCTTAATATAATCAGCAACATAGTCACATATAAAGTGATATGGTATTGAGAAAAATTTTAAATTCTCTAGAGAATCAGTGTCCATTTTGGAACATATAAGACAAAGCACACCATACAGATTATATGCAAATGGTAGTCAAGAGGGTCTTCTTTCGAATCGTGGTAGTGGGATAGTTGGAATAATTCCGTCCTCCATCCCCACCAATCATCCTTTACATTTCCACACCTTTGTTCACTAATAATAATGATCATCATAATGAGAATTATATTTTATGTCAATAATCTGCAATAATTGCAAAGTAGAAGATTAATGTACTATTGCCACTGTTAAACAGTTAACAGTGCTCTGTTAATAGCAAAGTTTTCCCTGTTAGAGGCAAGAAGTGGCGCTGCTAAAAGTGTGGGTTTGCGTCTTTGGTTTTTAAATTCAAATTTATCTTCATACATACAGTATTGGGCAAAACCTAAGAAACGCTGCTTGATTTTAGCTTCTGAGTCAAATTATATTTAAATGAACATATTTCAATTCAATGTTTTAATGCAGTTTTATTAGTTACTGTGTCATACAAAATTACAAAAAAAAAACTAGTAATTATCTCTCACCTAACGGTTCTTTTAATACAACAACAAAAAATACTCAAAAATTCATTGGGCAAAACCTAAGAAACTTTTAATATTTGGTATAATAACCCTTATTTTTTATTACTGCGGCGCACCGACGCGGCTTAGATTTGATTAAATTATCAATTATTTTTGGATCTATGCGTATCCATTCATCCTCCAGACACGAAAATAAATCATCTCTGTTGGAAAATCGTTTCGATCCAACATTCCTCTTCAATATGGAAAATAAATTTTCGATTGGGTTCAAATCGGGCGATTGGGACGGCCAATCAAGCACTTGAATCCCTTTCGATTGTATCCAGTCCTTCACCAACTTCGATGAGTGTTTCGGATCGTTATCATGTTGAAACACCCATCGAAGTGGCATATTCCACTCGGAATATGGCAACATCTTATTTTCTAAAATGTCCCTATACACAAATCTGTACATTTTGGTAGAAATTCTGTGGAACGGCCCTAGACCATGACCTGAAAAACACGCCCACACCATCACATTGCCACCCCCATGCTTGACAGTTTTTTTACAATATCGGGGTTTAAGCCTTTCACCCTGTATTGCGTCTCACACGACAAAAAAACCAAAAAACCTCTTCTTACAAAACGTCACAAAAAAAAAAACAAGTCAACCATTGATGCCTGATTTTTTTTTTAGGCTCGAATTTGCAAAAATCTTGATTGGTCAGTTACAAAGTGGAAAAGTGTGCTATTTAGCGACGAGAGCAAATTTAATTTGTTCAACTCCGATGGCATATGTCGTGTGAGACGCAATACAGGTGAAAGGCTTAAACCCCGATATTGTAAAAAAACTGTCAAGCATGGGGGTGGCTAAAATCAAGCAGAGTTTCTTAGGTTTTGCCCAATACTGTATAAAACCTAAAAATATATAGAGCCTCAATGGTCTTCGTGACAAGTCAACGTTTTTTAAAGAAACAAAAACGAAATAATAAAGATTCTAACGTAATTAAGGTCACTGTGCCAAAATTCCATGGTAATGGACGGTAAGAGTGTGTGGTTATTATTTAAGGAAACTTGTTATCAACTAAAATAAAGGGTGATTTTTTAGCTATTATCTTTTTGGCAACACTGGTTTAAACAGCTCACGCACGTTTCGTGTTTTGTTTCACTGTCAAACATCTTCAGTTTGGTCTATAATTTAACCATGAATCGTCTTACAAGCGAACAACGCTTGCAAATCATTAAATTTGGCATCTTTGGACCGTACTTCTTCAAAGATGCTGCGAATCGTAACGTAACTGTGAATGGAGAGCACTACCGTGAGATGATATCCAACTTAGACTATTTTTTGTGGGGCTATGTTAAAGCTCATGTCTATACAGACAAGCCCGCTTCAATTGACGCATTGGAAGACAACATTGAAGCATTTATTCGTGAGATACCGGCCGAAATGTTGGAAAGAGTATGCCAAAATTGGACTAAGCGAATGGACCATTTGAGGGGCAGTCGCGGTCAACATTTGCATGAAATAATCTTCAAACATTAAATTATATGGACCGTACTATCGATTCAAATAAAGATTTCATGCATTTTTCTGAATTTTATGTGTTTTTTTTTGAAAAATTTTCCTATAGCTCTTAAAAAATCACCCCTTATATTGGTTTCAAGATCTTAACTCTCTCCTCAGTGTTACCCACATTTAATCATCTCATGACTCATGACTCATTGCGAAATTTAAATATCGTATATACTGTAACACTGTGCTGTGCTCGTAAATTCTTATTTGTGTCAATCAAAGTAATTTTTATAAAAATTCAAAATTCGATAAAAAAAAAAAAAAAAACAAACGAATAATTTTAAATGTCACTTTAACGTGTTGTTTAGAGTCGCTTAAAAAATCATAACTTTTGTTAAAGCCACATTAAAAATGACAAGTTAATATGGGTTTCTTGGCCATAAATTATTTGCCCCACGACAAGTAATTCTAGTGGGCTCGACTGGTTTCTGTTTTTCTTACAGTTTTGCAACGATTTGCAAAAATATTTGAATATGAATTAATTTCAAGACTGGTTTTAATTGATGAAAAATAAAGGAAACTGTTGGTGTTTTGGAATTTTTCCCACAGTCTGTGCGTTTTTTTTTTTTCTTTTTTCTTTTGCAATATAACGCCCGTTATAAGCCCGCGTTTTAGCGGCTTATTGTTATTGAAAAATGTTTGTTTAATAGAAATAATTAATTACATATGTATTTAAGAAGAAAATTAATTAAAAATTTATTCCAATATTCTATCAAAGAATT
This sequence comes from Sarcophaga caerulescens, assembly GCA_927399465.1. NCBI lineage: Eukaryota > Metazoa > Arthropoda > Insecta > Diptera > Sarcophagidae > Sarcophaga > Sarcophaga caerulescens. Next base: position 99,397,513 of record OV656867.1, on the reverse strand, counting down.
CTGTAAATGAACGAGTAACACATGAAGAGATTAAATACAAATTAGGAAATGTAAATGATTGAAGTGGTTGTTTAAACCGTAATCGGCTACCGCTAAGCACTATGGGTGGAAGAAGTTAGAAAAAAATATGTGTGTGAAGATAAATTCGAATTCGAAAATCCAAGACGCAATCCATAAATTTTAACAGCGCCACATTTGGCGTTAACGGAGCAAAATTTCCTCTTAACAGAACAAAATTTGCCCTTAACAGAGTACTGTTAGCTATTTAACAGTATTTATCTAAACAAGCCCACTTGTTTAGGAGCTAATTTTGTGACAAATACTAGGTCTATGAGTACCATACTATATGCCAAGGAATTCAAATTTGAAAATCCAAGACGCAATCCATAAATTTTAGCAGCGCCACATTTGCCGTTAACAGAGCAAAATTTCCTCTTAACAGGACAAATTTTCTCTTAATAGAGCACTGTTAGCTGTTTAACAGCATCCATCTGAACAGGACCACTTATTTAGAAGCTTATTTTAGGACATATACTAGGTCATACCAAAATAGAAGGTTTCGGGGCCTCTTAATAAGGGGTGATTTTTTAAGAGCTATAGGAAAATTTTTCAAAAAAAAAAACACATAAAATTCAGAAAAATGCATGAAATCTTTATTTGAATCGATAGTACGGTCCATATAATTTAATGTTTGAAGATTATTTCATGCAAATGTTGACCGCGACTGCGCCTCAAATGGTCCATCCGCTTAGTCCAATTTTCGCATACTCTTTCCAACATTTAGGCCGGTATCTCACGAATAAATGCTTCAATGTTGTCTTCCACTGAGTCAATTGAAGCGGGCTTGTCTGTATAGACATGAGCTTTAACATAGCCCCACAAAAAATAGTCTAAAGGCGTTAAATCGCACGATCTAGGCGGCCAATACACCGGTCCAGAACGTGAAATAAAATGTTCACCAAACTCGCCTCTCAATAAGTCCATTGTTATGCGTGCTGTGTGGCATGTGGCACCGTCTTGTTGAAACCACATGTCATGCAAGTCAAGCTCTCGCATTTTGGGCAAAAAAAAAGTTGGATATCGTGGGTCGATTAAACTGACCATAAAATGGAAGAAGCGCACGATGAACTTTCTTAACAGAGCACGCATTTTGATAATAAAATTCAATGATTTGCAAGCATTGTTCTGACAACTGAAGATGTTTGACAGTGAAACAAAACACGAAACGTGCGTGAACTGTTTAAACCAGTGTTGCCAAAAAGATAATAGCTAAAAAATCACCCTTTAGTATGGTACTCATAGACCTAGAGTATTTCCCAAAATTAGCTCCTAAACAAGTAGGCTTCTGCAGATGGATACTGTTAAATAGCTAACAGTGCGCTGTTGAGGGCAAAGTTTGTTCTGTTAAGAGGAAAATTTGCTCTGTTAACGCTAAATGTGGCGCTGCTAAAATTTATGGATTGCGTCTTGGATTTTCAAATTCGAATTTATCTTCACACACAATTTACGACATCGTTTGATGGAAATAATCTTTTTTACACTGAAAAAATGTTCGTTTTCAGCCATTACTCCCTTTAAGGAGATTGCATTACAACAACTATGGAAACCAAATTCAGTGCAAGTGTTCCGTTTTTAATCCCTGTTAACGATAACAATTGTTTTTCCAACTACACTATATGCAAATAATCTGGCAGCACTAATAACTTGAATTAATTAGAACTACTAATACGACGTGTTGTTTACTCTATTTACAGTATTTAGACAGAAACAAAAACTTACCTTTTTAATCGACTTTGTCTTTTCTTCTGCTTCTTAATGCTGTTTTACATCGAAAACAACAGGAAAAAAAATGTTGACTTAAATGTATTTTAGAGATTAAAAATACAACTTCTTATAACAGGAATGTAAGTATTTGTTGTTGGTAATCATTTGTGTGGAGTACACTGTGTTTCCTTGTTGGAAAGTGTTAAGAATAACTTGGGAGTGGTTGTTGTTATTTCACTGTAAGGAATTCTTAAGAATTATTTACAGTTGTTCTCTTTTTTTGTAAATATTAACAATAATGAGAATATTGTTATTGTCTTTGTTTTTTTCTTTTTTCTTGCCACAATGAGAAAGAGAGTCAGAGAGAATGTAACAGTAGTAGTGTAGTTAAAATAAATGTTTACATTTACAATCGTTTTTTTTTCTCCCTCCTGTTGTTGTTGTTGTTGTTGTGTTTAGTTTTTATGTCGCTGTTGGCTTATATTTTACATAAAACTCTGGATTGTTAAGTAGAATTGTTGTTGTTTTAGTTTAGTTGGAGCTGATTGTCTGGTGCGGCTGCTGTTGCTGCTTCTACTGCTGTTGATTCTTTTGTTTACCATTTACTAGTGGTTGTCGCCTTAGTGGTTTGCTGTTACTATTCTCTTGTTCTTTTTATCGTTGTTGTTTATTTCTGTGTAGTTGTTACAGCTTTGTTTTGTTTTGCTTCTGCTACTGGTGTGTATTAAAAATGGGAGTTTTTGGGGTTAACACAACAGCTATGTGTACGTACGTACATGTGTGTGTAAGTATAACAAGAAAACTATACAATATTTATTGTTTTTTGTTAATGTTGGCTGCACTGTTGTTTCTTTTTTTTTTTTTTCTTTCTTTAATATAAACCATGTGTTTGTTGTATTTCTTTTATTTATGATTACACATATACAATGTGTTTGTTGTTCCTGTTGTTGTTGTTTTATTAAGTTTTATGCAGCTGTGCACTCAAGTATTTGTTTTTGATTCCTTTTCTTATTTTTTAATTTTTCCTCTCTTTTTTTGGCATTAAAATTAAACCAACAACGACAACAAACAAAAGAAAATAATAATAATGATACCAACAGCAACAACAACAATAATAATAAATGTTAACAGATGAATATGCAAATTGTAATTATTTTTTTCGTTCCGTTTATCGTTTTTCCTTTTTTTCTTTCCTTTTTTTTGTTTCGTTTATTTTTTTCAATATTAGAGCAGGGGTTTCGATTTCGTTTTTAACAGCAGCGACTGTAATAACAACAACATCATCTAGTGCATGTGCATCGATGAATATTTCAAGTGTTCAAATCTGCAATGAAATAAAGAAAAAAAAAACAAATTAATTTACTGGTAAAAAAAAAATGGAAAGAAAAACTGAAACAGAAACAAAAATAGAAACATCTGAAGCTGATTGTATTTTATGATGGGGAACTTTAAAAAAAAAATATTTTTGTTTCCGTTTTCATAACAATGAAATAATTAAACATAACCGCTGCAATATTTTGAAATTGTTTTCCTTTTTTTTCAAACATAGATTCATTATTACAGAAAATATGCACATGGAATAGGTAATGCCTGAATGCATAGAGCATGGAGTCCGCATAGAAGATGATAAAAATATAGAGGGACCCTGAAACCAAAATATTTTTGAACGATACTGAATATTCTACACAACATAGATACATGCCTGAAGTCGCCGTTGCCTAGTAGATAGTGTGTTGGCTTATTAGACGCGAGGATACGGTTCAAACCCCAGGTCTGGCATCTCCAACTAAACAAAATATGAAAACAATGATTCCTCTCAGCAGATTTCTGGCAAATACTCTGAGAATAAAATAAAATTGCCATGAAAAGTTTCTCAAAAAAATCTGTCGTTCGGAGAAAACTAGATCGTAATTCTGACTAAAGGATTGTAATGGCCAATTATGTACAGTGGGGAGCACAAATGAGTACATGTTTATACTTTGGTCGCTTTTTATTGAATAAAACTAAAAGTAATAAAGAAAACTTCAACAGTTGTTTTGTCATTTATTTAGTATTTAGTGATTAACAAAATAAAATAAAATTTAAAATAGAAAGCATCAAGCTCTAAGAATAAAATAAACAAAGCAAAGACAACTCGCATGTACTCAATTTTGCACGTCTGCTTTTTATGATATGTTTGCAAAAACGATATCAAAAACTACCGTTATTTTTTCATTTTTTCCACTATTTTGACTTTTTTAAGAAAATATTTGTTAAATATTAATTACTTAATTTCGTTGAGCGAATATTTTTTACAACTTATAGAACAAAAATCAATTTCTATTAAAAAATGAAGAAACTCTCGAAATCAATTGAAGATAGTATTGTAGCTTTGACTGGAAGTGGCTATTCTACCAGGGAAATTTCTAAAAAACTTGGGAGTTAGTCAGTCAGTAGTCATCAGAGTCCAAAAACGTCGTTCTGTTGTTCTCAAGCCTCAAGTCAGAGGTCGTAAAAATCTACTAACTAATGCAGATGCTCGTCTAATGGTAACAAAAAAGGAAAAGCGACAAATTTTTAACACCAAAAGCAGCTTCTTTGACAATCGAGAAAACCGTTAGTCGATGGACGGCAAGTAGAGTTCTTAAAGATATTGGCTTTACCTCAGCAGTCAAAAAGAAAAACCTCCACTTTCGGCTAAAAATGTAAAAGCGCGATTAAAGTTTGCCAGAGAACATGTGATCTGGTCAGACGAATCAGAATTCAACCGCTTTCAGTCTAATGGTAAGCAATATTGCTGGCGCCTTCATGGGGAAAGAATTCAAAGACACCATGTTAAGGAAACGCTGAAACACGGTGGAGGATACGTCATGGTATGGGGTTGCTTTGCCACCACGTTACCTCGGACCACTGCAAAGAATCAAAATATTATGAAAAAAAGATTATTTGAGAATTTTGCAGACCCACCTTCCCGATTTTGTCGACAAGAGCGCCTATCCTGCGCAAGAAGTACTTTTCTAGCAGGATGGCGACCCCAAACACACCTCCAAAATCGTTAAAGAATGGCTTAGTGAGCAAAATTTTCAATTAGTGTAGTAGCCAGCACAAAGTCCCGACCACAATCCGATTGAGAATTTGTGGTCAATCGTGAAGAGGCAGTTGGGACAGTATGGATCAGCCCCAACCAATTTAGATGAGCTTTGGCAACGGATTCATCAGGAATGGACAAATATTCCAAAAGAAATTATAGAGAATTTGGTGGAGAGCATACCAAGTCGCATAAATGAGGTTTTATATAACAAGGGTCTTTTAGGGGACTAAATATTATATATATGCTCGTATTCCCTAAAATTTTGGAATGGTGCAAAATTGAGTACATCCGAGTTATTTTCCTTTTGATTGTTTTTTTTTTTTTTTTTTTTTTTTTTCTTAGAATTTGATAATTTTAGTTTTGAATTTTATATTATTCTGTTAAGTACTAAATACTAAATAAAAACGAAAAAAATTTTTTGAATTGCTTTATCACTTTTATTTTTATGCAATTAAAATTGCAAACATGTACTCATTTGTGCACCCCACTGTATGTAGATTTAATCAACAGCAGAGGATATTGTGTTACATCATGACAACGCCACAGACAACCTTGATGAGATGAAGGATTGGAAAGTTTTAATGCACAAACGACATAATCCGGATCTTGAAGCTCTTGATTATTATTTGTTTCAACTTCAAGGCATCCTATCATGAAGATTTATTATTCCATAAAGACCTGTAAAACCCAATTTGATGAACTTTTAGCTTAGAAAGCCGAAAAGCGCTACACTGATATGGCTTTACCCCAAAAATGGAATTATATTGCTACGAAAATGGAAATGGTGTTATGAAAATAATAAGCAAAAGCTCCAAAAACAAAACAATGCAGTTGTTCACGTGATTAAAGAATAAACAAAAATATAGCAACAACATCAGCATAAAAAAAAATATAAGAGATAAAAGATGTAAATAGCCAACAACAAAGTATAGCGATCAGTGAAGTAAACAAGCAAAAATAAAATGCATATAAGACATACAAACAACAAAAATGGAAACAAGTTGTTTACATTTTTGGATTGTTCCCGAAGGCCGTCATCATCCTTCAAGGGCATTCATCACACTGTTGATCCAGTGATATAAAAGGCAAGATAAAGCGAGCAACGATGTTTCAGTTAGAATTCAGTCAGTCGTGTATGAAGACACGTGATTCTCGGAGTTCGAGTTAAGTTAGTCGTGTGACGACGTCGCGTTGAATTGAGTGAGAATTCAACCAGTGGTGTGTGAAGATACAAGATCGAGTTATAATTCAGTCAGACTTGTGTGCAGACAAGTTGCGTGAAGAAAACTGTTGTTAGTGTTGTGCTTACAAAAAAGGTTGTGAGCAGAGAAGAATAACTAACAAGTGTTGTTGCTTACAAAAAGGTTGTAAGCAGAGAAATATCACGAACAAGCACATATTGTGAAAGTTATCATTGTATACGTGGAATAAGTTCGAACAGTGGCACACGGAATTGTGCGAACAATAAAGAATTGATTTAAAACTAAACACATATTTATTTTTATTTTATTTGCAATCTACGAACTCATATTTTTAACGTTTTTAAAAGGTAAAAACGTAACAATATTATCGATTAAAATAGCCTAAATTTGATGTGATAAATTTGTTTCATTTGGAATTTTAACCCATGCCCAACAATAAAATATAAAATATTTAATTCTTTTGGTTTTTGGCGCTTGAAAAATTCGTGCCGTTTTCAATAATCTGAAGTACTTTCCACTCGCAGTATGAGCCTCTTACTTTACTTTTCAGAATACCCAAAGAGTACTGAGTGTACTCTACTACACTGCTTTCGTTAAAAAACATAGGAAATGTTCATCTGCCCGTTTAACCATCTGAATGATGGTATGTATGCCTGTATGTCTGTCTGTCTGTCTGTCAGTTAATCATTTTCATTTCTTCTTTTTACTCATGCACAACCAACTGATTTAAAATCATTCATTTTCTTCATGCCTGAATACGTGATTGGTATTGATAAAGTTTCTGTTTTTTTTTTTTTGATTTTTCTTCTGTTTCTTTTTGAATTTTTAAATAAAATTTTTTGTATTTCAATTTCATTTTTAAACATTTGCCTATAATCGAACAACAACAACAACAACAGCAATTGTTGTTTTAGTTGGTTTTTTGTTGCTGTAGTTTTTGTGGCAGTTTAATTAATGGGTTGTCTAGTTGGCTTCCAGCTTTAGTTTGTGCCACCGCCATTATTACCAGGTAAAATATATTCTGGTATTTTTTTCCAATTTCATTTGCTTTTTTTTTTTCTTTTCATTTTATATTGTATTAGCCAGAGAATTTAATTTTTGTTTCATTTCTGGGTTGGGTTAGCTTTTATGCTTTAGTTGGTGTTGTTGCCCTCATTTCTATCGTTTCTATCGTTTTTCCCACCCAAAACCTAAGTGTATCCACATGTAATATCCAATAGGTGTGTGAGCCAAGTTTAGATTCTTTCCATGGATTTTAATTTTGTTTCGTTTTTTTTTTTTTCTTGTCTTTTTGTTGGTCTTAATATGATACAAATTTATTTTATCACTTCGTATTGCCAATTTATGTATGTGTAGCCAACAAATTATTGTGGTTGCTGTTATTGTCGATTGGCCAACATTTGCGGAATAAATTTTGTGAATTTAATCTGGGCCTAATAAATGTTTGTGTGCAAAGAGAATAATTTTTTTTTTTTTTTTTTTTTAGAAACATAAACGGGGTTAATTTTTTCGCAATGAAATTGAAATTATTTCGTTTAGAAGAAGGCCTATTTATAAAAATCAAAAAAATACACCCGCTAAGGCAACATTAATCCAAGAGCTATTGTGTTCCTCTTCAGATCAGTATATTGTTACGAAAATGAAAAATCTAGATGTGGGTGTTTTGCTTTTACATCGCTTAACATTAAAATTATAAATAAAAGCTACAAAAACAAAACAATGCAGTAAACAAACTTGTTTACAAATTATAGTACTGCTTAATATAACAGCAAACACCAGCATAAAAACAAGAATGGTAAACAAGTAAACAAAAATACAAAAACAAGCACCAGCATACATAAAAAGGTAAACAAGTAAACAAAAATATACCAACAACACTACAATCCTAATATATATTATAAATCTTTCTGTAAGTCTGTTTGTTTGTTGGTTTGTTTGTTAGCCAATCACGCCTGAACGCCTGGACCGATTTTCTTGAAATTTGGTATATAGATCGAGCTTTTGACGGTGCAGGTTATAGGCAATAAATCTTTTCAAAATTTTTACCCAAAGGGGAAAAAAATGGGACAAAGGGAGAAAAAATGGACAAAAATTAGTACTTTATGCATAAATGCTGTATTTTATCTGTTTAAAGGTATTTTTTACGATTTAGCTTGGTTAAGTTTCCCAAATAGCTATTGGAGGTGTTCCGTTTATAAAGTTGGGCCAAAAGGGGTCAAAAAAGGGGGAAAGGGGCGAAAAACGGGCAAATTGAGTGCATTTATTTTTAGGACTTAGCGTATTAAAAAAACTGGGTTGTTTGTTAAACCGGTTTCCGAATAATTTGAAAAATTGCATTTTTTAAGAAACCGGTTTCAAAACCGATAAACCGGTTTTTTATTTATTGTTATTTTTAATGCAAAAATAACCCAATAATAATATTTTTTAATTTTTTAAACTAAACCAAACTACATAACCCGCGCAACGCCGGGTACAATCTGCTAGTAATAAACATAAACAACGATTATAGTGATTTCGAGAAGGCGAAGTCATGAATGTTCGCCTTCAAGAACATTCATCGGACTGTTTACCCTGCCATATAAAAGGCAAGGCAAACCAGACCAGTTAGTCAGTACAAGTTCTTTCAGTCTTATGTGAAGACGCGGTGTGTTTGAAGAGAGATTTGTCGAACAATTGTCTAGTAATTGTTATTGTTTATGCAAAGGGAATAAACAGAGGAATAACAAACAAAGCAATTGTTGTTGTTTACATCAAGCTGAGAACAGGTGCACACAGAATTGTGCGAATAATAAAGAATTTTAATTAAAACTAAACACAAATTTATTTTTATTTTATTTGCAATCTACGAGCTCATATTTTAAATGTTTTTAAAAGTTAAATATTAACAATATATTAACGAAAGTAAAATCTAAAAGTATCACTCACTATTGCAAGCATTCAGTACGATCTATTTGAGACTGGCATTAAATACTTTGATCTTTATCGCTCTTGAGAATATATTGTCGAGAATCACCAACGCAGTGAGGTTTCTATTGATGCGACAGTGTATGTCAACGGCCAATGAAACATTTGTTTTGTTAGGCTATGCAGTTAGTAGGTAGTAATCACCTTTCCCATTGCCATATCTCTAACTTCGATCATTGTTGTTTATGCACTCAATATTTAGGCGTTAACCTATTAATGGTGCTAGACAACAGCATCTCAATCACATTATTCTTTATTTTTTTATTTATTCATTATTCATCAAGATTTCCTTGCATCCCCTATGTAACTAGGTCCAGTTCATTATTGTATTGTTTTATATGAGAGAAGAGCATAATCCAAATGAACTGTTCTTCTAATTATTGTTTGCTGGGTCAAGGAATCACAACTGGTGGTGATCTCCTAGGTTTAGGTTAAAGGACGTGTAATTGCCAATTGAGACAAGTACAGTAACCGGAGGCCCAGTTGACCCAATGTACAGCGTCCTAAAGGGGAGAGGATAATAGGGGAGATAGGGAAAAAGGAGAGGAAGTAGGAAAGGGAGAATAAGGAAGCAGAGGAATTACACAGACTAACAAAACACACAAGAGAACGTGACTACACTCTTGAAACCCTACCACTTCCCAACCAGCTGAAATTAATAATGAATCTATGGAGAGCCTTTATGTCGGCTCTCAACACAGAATTCAAACCCTTGAAGAAGCCCATGCTAAAGGTCTTTAACCTCAAGCTACTAAGGGCTGGACAGTTATAGAGCAATAACACACCCAGCTAGCGTCTGTTCCTGATCCTTGTCAGCGATCTAATCTCGCAGTGCCCCGTAATAAATCCAATAACTAACCTTAAACTGGTCTTATTCAAGCCCAGTAGTCAATCTGTTCTTACACCGTCTATAGCAGGCAATAGACACCCAGAAACATAACAACCCGATACATTCCCCCAACGCATCTGCTCTTCCCCCCTGACCCATCAATTGTTGAGGCCGTAGAGGTGGCAGATTGTGGGATCAGAACCAACTATCATACCGCCCTCAGAAAGTGAATGAGAAGGTGTTCAATAGTATCCAACTCCACCTCATCGCAACATACCCAGCAATAGTATGGCTAGCATCTGTTCCAGATTCTTGTCAGCGATCTAATCTCGCAGTGTCCCGTAATAAATCCAATAACTAACCTTAAGCTGGTCTTATTCAAGCCCAGCAGCCAAACTGTTCTTACACCGTCTATAGCAGGCGATAGACACCCAGAAACATAACAACCCGATACATTCCCCCAACGCATCTGCTCTTCCCCCCTGACCCATCAATTTATGAGGCTATAGAGGTGGTAGATTGGGGGATCAGAACCAACTATCATACCGCCCTCAGAAAGTGAACCTAATCTAGCGAGAGCATCCGCCGTCTCATTGCCGAGTATTCCCCTATGACCCAGAACTGAGCACAGACGAATCTGGACTGATCCAAAAGTCCTTAACGACTCCTTGCAGCACCAGACCTGCGCAATGGCCTTTAGAGCAGCGTGGCTGTCAACGAAGATCATATAAGACTCCGAATCCGAAGTAGGCCTACCAGCAAAGATTGCGAAGATCTCCTACCAACCCGTACAATACCTTTGTACACCAATGCACTCTAGATCGATTTATGACTTGGACTGTCACAAGGTTTCTCGAAGAGCCCATTCAATCCATTCATTCATTTGGCATGACCATAGCTTCCATAATTCCATGCACTTGTAGCGCTCATATTTCGCCGATAAGTCTGATGATAGCTGCTTAAGATTATTAAGCAAATGCTCTAAATGATAAACCTCCACTTTTCATTTTTTTCTATTGCTGTTGCCAACCATGACTAATTTGTCTCAAACTTTTTCTGTTCCCTTCCTCCTCTCATCGTAAATAATCGCACAAATTCTAGTTCTTTAAATAACAACATTCTCCAGTAGAATAATAATGACTATAATTTAGAATAATTATTTTAAATTGAACTTTAAAAACAAGAATAAAAAAAAAAAAAATGTTAATTTTTTTTTATTTTTTTTTTATTAATAAAGGAAATCGTTATTGACATTAAAAATCAATAATTTTTGCATTTTAAATTGGCAATACTTCGCTGTATTTTAGCAATACGTAACGGTTTCTTTAAAACCATAAATAATAAATAAAAACAAATAAACAAACGGGAGAGACGACAAGACAAATGAAAACAAAAAATAAACAAAAAAAAAAACCCAAACACAATGACAATAACAAGCCAACAATACAACCAAAAAAAGAGAACTAGTAACGTGCTTATGCCATAATTAAATACTCTTCTAAAAGAGAGTATGAATGGGTTTGAAAGTATGTATGGGTGATAATGTGTGTGTGTGTGATAAACAATAATTTGGTATACAATTAAATACGTACACTCAGGCCTGTTGAGGCCATTTTATCAAATTTTAAATTTTGTAAATTCATTATTTGACCTACAAATACAGATAGTAAGGAAACAACTAATAAGAACAACAAATTATTTCTCATAAACTATTGTTACGAAAATGGAAAAATCTAAATACAGCTGTTTTGCTTTTTTACATCACTTAACATTAAAATTATAAACAAAAGCTACAAAAAGAGAACAATGCAGTAAACAAACCTGTTTACAAATTATCGTACTGCTTAATATAACAAGAAACACCAGCATAAAAAATGGTAAATAAGTAAACAAAAAATACACCAACAACACTACAATAATAAATGAACACAACGATGTTTACATTTATAGAGATCTCAAGAAGCCACGAATATTCGCCTTCAAGAACATTCATCAGACTGTTTACTCCGCCATATAAAAGGCAAGACAAAGCAGGCAACTGAGTTAGTGAACTTCAGTCAGTCTTGTGTGAAGACGCGCTGTGTTTGAAAAGAGTAATCGTGGTTTGAAGACCTCCGTTACAAAGATCAGTCGAACAATTGTCGGCCGACAAAGCCATCACAGGCTGCACGAAAGTGGCTCTGCGGTATTTTGGCCCATTCCCGTCGAAGCGCCGTCTTGAGATGATCGACACTTTGGTATTTTTTAGTGAGAACCTTACTCTCCAAAATGCCCCAGGCGCAAAAGTCCAACGGATTGAGATCCGGAGATTTTGGTGGCCATTGTGCGGTAGAAATGAAGCGAGAAACCTCCTTTTTAAGCCATTCTTGGTTGACGCGTGCTGAGTGCGGTGGTGCTGAGTCCTGTTGGAATGTCCATGGTCTGCGGCCGAAATGTTTGTCTGCCCAGGGCTTCAATACTGTCTTTAAGACATTGTCCCGATAATATTCGGCATTTATTTTGACCCCATGGTCGATGAATACGAGCGGGGAGCGACCATCGGCCGTTACGGCGGCCCACACCATTACCATCGGCGGCGCTTGAGTTCTGGTGGCCAATCGCAGGTGTAAATTTTCAGCTGACCTCTTTGGCAAGTAAACCCGATCATTTTGTTTGTTCACAAACTGCTCGATTTGGAATGGCTTCTCATCGGAGAAAACCAAATTCGGTAACTGGCCACTTCCGTGCAAGCGAAGTAACTCCTTGGCTCTTTCCGGTTTAACTTTTTTTGTCCATCGGTGAGCTCTTGCACTTTTTGGAACTTCAATGGCTTTAGTCCAAGCTCATTTTTCAATATGTGTTGCATCCGTTCTCGCAATATGTTCAGCTCACGAGCAATTTTTCTAACACTGCGGCGTGGATTTCGATCCAGTCTGGCCTTCACTTTTCGGATCATTTCTGATGTTGTTACCGTATTTTTTTTCGTCCACTTTTTGGACGCGATGCAACACTGCCAGTCTCACGGTAACGAGCAATGGTACGAGAAACAAAAGATTTATTCACATTTAAATGCTGGAGGGCTCTAACGATAGCCACCAGTGGTTTTCCAGCCAAATATAAAGCAATCACACTATCACGCTTGAATTCCATCACGAATAACTTTTTTTCTGAATGCAATAGATCAAAATGCTTTTGTAAGCTTGTAAATAATAAAATGAACTGTCACTGGAATAAATCTGTCAGCTGTCAGACGAGCGGTTTACAAATGATAACAACCTGAAGTTGGTTGCAATACATATCAGCCACCCTGTATACGAATATGCAAAACTTTAATTTCTTTAAAAGTTGCACATCATCACTGTTCACCATCATGCTGGATGATATCATCAGCTAAGTTTGTCTACAGAGGAATGACACGACACTAATTTTCTCAAGTCACTTTGAGTATTTAGAAAATTGTTGTGATATTTGTACATTCAAAACTAAAAACTTCTTAATGTTGAACGCAAAATGTAGGACGTAAACCTAATCCATGAATTGAAAACCCAGACATAAACCAAAAAATTTAAAACTTTTCTAGCAGAGAGTCAAGTTTAAACACCTTTATTCATATGTAAAGGGCTATCCATTTCGTGGTTTCAAAAGTATGGGACTGGAATTCGACATCCGTCAAACTAAGTTGTGAAACCAATTTTTTTCTTTTCAGTTGAAAGTCTGACATTGACGAAAATGGATCGCTTAACTATCACACAACGCATAAAAATTATCAAAACCTACTACAAAAATGGTGATTCTGCAACAGCCACGTATCGTGCGTATCGGCAATTTTTCGAACAAAATTTTCTTCAGCGTTGAAGCACATTTCACACTCGGTGGGTATGTTAATAAACAAAATTGTCGTATTTAGGGTTCTGAGAATCCTCAAGTAATTGAAGAGAGGCCATTACATCCAGAAAAAGTCGCTGTTTGGTGCGCTCTTTGGTCCGAAGGTGTGATTGGACCTTACACATAATTGGTCATTCAGTAAGGATTATTGACCTAGTTTCTCACACCACTTATGTTGTGTGTGTTAATTTTATACATAAGTGGCTTGACCTACAGTTTAAAGTCGACTCCGAGCGACAGATTTTTTGAGAAACTTTTCATGGCAATTTATTTACTCTCAGAGTTTTTGCCAGAAATCTGCTAAGAGGAAATCGCCGAAGAAATACTTTTTGTATTTTTGTTTTGATGTCTGGCCTGGGGCTCGAACCCTGGCTTTACGTCTAATAAGTGATTGGACCTTACTTCATCGAAAACGACGATGGAACGACTGTCACCGTCAATTCGGAGCGTTATGGTCACATGATAACCGACTTTTTTTTGCCTGCTATTAAAGAATACGACTTGGAGAATATGTGGTTTCAACAAGACGGTGCCACATGCCACACAACTCGAGCGAATATGGCTTTATTGCAACAGACATTTCCTGGCCGCGTAATTTCTCGTCGAGGGGATATCAACTGGCCACCAAGATCATGCGATTTGACACCATTAGACTTTTTTTGTGGGGCTACGCGGAAGACCGTGTTTATGCAGATAAACCTTCAACTCTTGAGTACTTAAAAACCAACATTCGTCAAGTTACGGCTGAGATACCGCCCAATATGTTTTTTTTTTTTTATGAAACCAGCACTCAGGGGATGGCCCCTACTCATGCAGTGCATTGTGCAGGTTTTTAGGAAAGGGGGAAGATGCGAACTGCAAGGAAACGAGTTGCTGCTAGGTGACTATAAAATGGCCAGTGCTATACCTTCACCATTAGACAGTCTACAGGCAATCGTCCCCAAGAAGCCCGCAGTTTCTCACACCACTTATGTTGTGTGTGTTAATTTTATACATAAGTGGCGGGACCTACAGTTTAAAGTCGACTCCGAACGACAGATTTTTTGAGAAACTGAGAAGAAATCGCCGAAAAAATACTTTTTGTATTTTGTTTTATTTTTTGATGTCTGGCCTGGGACTCGAACCCTGGCTTTTACGTCTAATAAGCCAGCACACTATCTACTAGACCACGGCGACCCCAATATGTGTCAAAAAGTGGTCGAAAATTACCTCAAAAGAATCAATGCTTGCAACACTTCGCGTGGAGGTATTTTAAATGATGTACAGTAGTTCCCGCTTATTTGATTCCCGGTTATTTGATTTGCCCGCTTATTTGCTTTAAAAAATTAGTAATGAAGTTTTGCCGTATAAGATATACTGAAAAACTCTCGTTTAATTGAGTTTCGGTTAATTGCGTTACCCTTTTAATTGAATCATAAATTCCCTCTTTCTTGATAAAATGTATACAAAAATACCCAGTTAATTGGCCTCTTTCCTAAAATATGGTAATGTGAATATTGTGTAAAAGTTTGGTAACTCTTCCCCCATATGTTTTAATTTGTTTACATATTTCAACCATTTAACGTTTCGTGAAGAATTGCATTTGATGAAATATGACACCATTTTAAGTCGAAGTAATGTTTTGAAACTCAGACGTCATTAAGGTGCGCTCTTTTATCAGTAATCAGAAAGTTTGAGCTTTTTGGAATCTGACTACATTACAATAAAGAGAGAACGCAAAATTTTAATTGCTTTTAACATTTATTTTTTTAGGCAAAGTTTATTTCTTCCTCTGCATGTAGCAACATAGAAGAAAATATTTTAGAATTCTCTTTTGATGGCGAACAACAACAAAAATTCGAAAATTATGTTTCCTTTGATGATAGTTTTCCATGCTGTGGACAACTTACGGATGCGGAAATCATAAATGAAGTGGTGAACGATTTAACGTCGGACTCTTCGTCCGAAGAAGAGGACGACATAAGAGAAGTCAGCAATCTTCTTTCAACTAAAGATGTTTTGATTTGTCTGAACAACCTTCGTGATTTTTTCTTGCCCAAAAATCTTTTTTCACATGAACTCGATAGTATAGAAAAATATACTATTGAACAATTTTGCAAACAACAGGTTCAAGCTGTAATAACCGATTTTTTAAGCCTATCTAGAAGCAGCATAAAACTTCAAACATATACCTATGTATATACATATGTATGTATGATGTATATGTGATATGAAAATGGATCTCAGTGTGTAATGAAATAATTTTTTGTTAATTCAGTTTCTGTTTTTTACTTAATGTACAAATATTGTACGATGTTTAACATCATTGAATTATAATATAAACATTTTTTATTTTATTTTATACACAGTACAATACCTATATAAGTATGCACAATTTTTTTTTTTTTTCAATAAACTATTCGTTATTTTTAAAAAAAAGATGCATTTAAGTTATTTTGTATACGTAAATTCTTATACATTTACGTCAGAAATTCTGCTTTATT
Organism: Sarcophaga caerulescens; assembly: GCA_927399465.1. Taxonomy (NCBI): domain Eukaryota; kingdom Metazoa; phylum Arthropoda; class Insecta; order Diptera; family Sarcophagidae; genus Sarcophaga; species Sarcophaga caerulescens. Next base: position 99,381,337 of record OV656867.1, on the reverse strand, counting down.
GAGCCCAAAGTTCATTTAAACGGAGTTCTTTTAATTGCGTCAGTAAATCAATTAGGCGAGTATCGGTTAAATGATTTACCCGGTTAATTGCAACAAAAGCTGTGCAATTTGGCTGATTCAATTAAGCGGGAACTACTGTAGTGTTTCACACATAATGTGTCAACGTTCAAACTTTACAATAAAAAAAGAAATATCATGAAAAAAATATTTTATATGTGTTTTATTTACGTTTACTTTTGAAACCAAGAAATGGATAACCCGGTACATACATATGTAAGTAAATATGGATTTCCATTGTTTTTACAAGGCCGTTTTTAGTTTAAACACTCTCCATATATAGAAATATAATGAGAAAATAAAAGAAAACCATATAAGGAGTTAATATTTCAGGTTATTGTTTTGTTACTCTTGTTTACCTCCTTCAACACTCTATCACTGTAACAAATTTTTATTTACACACATGCCGATGAGGTGATCTTGTAACTCTACTTAGACAATGACTTTATTTTGATCTTGTTTTTCACAAAGACATGAACAAAAGTTAAAAAAAAGGCCGTAAATAATTTGTTATTACCTCTCTCTAAATACGAATAACAATTAGTATAAATGTTAAAGTGGATCGAGTCAAACAGAAACAAAACGTAACAGCTGATTTCACGTGGCCATCTTGTGAAATGTCATCACACAGAGATTTTATTTTTCGTTTGCTATTACTTCTAAATAAAACAACAATATCCAGAGTAGATGAAATTCAGTAAATGTATCGAAGTGAGTGAGTGTTTATCGTCTTCATTTTCTCTCTCTCTCTCTCTCTCTCTCTAATATTTGTTTATTATACACCTATCCACCGTTTTACACGATATTCGTTTTACACGTTTTCGATCTTACACGGTTTTTGAAAATAAAATTTTTTTTAACGAAATTTATTAATTTTGCATTTACACGAAATTATAAACACTAACCTATAATTTGCTTATATCTACAATAACATTTTCATTGTTTTACTGTCAAAATATTTTACTGTCCAAATACAACACTACAAAATGTATGTTACAGTTACGAATTCTTAGTAGTCTATGCCTATGATGGAAATAGATAAGATGGGAACTCCCCGTTTTATGATTAAAACTAAATTTTATGACAAAGAGCATCATTGTTTTTAAACTTTGTTTTTAATTAGTGTTTATATATAATTGATAGCGTAAATTTATTCAAAGTGAGCAAATAATAGAATTATTTTTTACAAAATCTTTAATTTATAAAAATGTGTTTGTTATTCATCATATTAAAATCTGACAAAAAGGGCTTTTTTATAGTGATTTTCGTTTAGCACGGTTTTTCCATATAAGAGTGAATTTTTCGAGTTACACGGTTTTTTATGGAACCTATCTTCCGTGTAAAACGAGGGATAGGTGTATAGTGAAATCATAACAAACATGTTATGTACATGTGTGCATATGTAAGTTATGTGTCATTCCACAATAAACTGTGATACCGGATTAAAATGTTGCTGCTTATGCGGTTTTTTTTTCGTTTCTTTATTGGATTAATTTATTTCAACTTTAGTTTCTTTCATTTCTTGTTTTTTTTTTCTTGTATTTTGATTTATTTTATTTTAAAATTTAGCACAACAAGATAGAAATCTTATAAATTAAAGTGCTAATGATTACATACAAACATTAAATTTTAGCATAATGTAATAATTAAATATAAATACAAATTAATCTAATAAAAGAAAATTAAAAAATTAAAAGAAAAAAATTTAAAAATTTAAAAAGATTACAAATAATTAAAAGCATTAATTTGATTTTACACAATACTTCAACTGGTCATTAACGGAAATATTTCAAAAGTTCAATTTTAAATCGGTTTGCGTTGCTAATTAATTGAATTCTTTTCGGTAATTGGTTCCAAAGTCGAGTGCAATAAATAAAGAACTGACGTTCAGAAAAGGCAGTTTTATATTTTCGTTGAATCAATACTAGTCCTCTAGCCGATCTGCCGAAATTTATTGTACCATACAGGTACGTCGGTTGTGCAGTATAAATTATTTTGTGTAAAAATAGCAAACTTTTAAACTTCAAAAGATTTTCAAAACACATACTGCAAATCTGGTATGAGAACACAGATATGGAATCACGTATTCCTCGATTGAAGATATATCTTGCAATATTATTATAAGCAACCTTCAATTTCCGCAGATCATTTGCATCACAGTTCGCATAAATTTCACATCCATATAAAAGGACTGGTATCAAGTAAGTTTTAGCAAGCAGCATTCGTATTTTAAAAGGTGTTGAACATTTTACAGCCCAAAGATTTCTCAACATACCATAAATTTTACCTACCGCAGAAGTAATGTGATTGGACCAGGTCAGTTTATTATTAAAAATTACTCCCAAGTTTTTTGAACAGCTCACAAGTTCTCACAAGATTTATTGAATAAAATTTGAATTTTTTTAAATGATTTTTTATTGTTTCCATATGACATTGAAACTAAATAAATTAAATTAAATAAAGAAAAGAGTCAGGTTTGAGATAAGCATCACTGTCATTAAAATTATGCATGTGATGATTCAACAGCATTTATGATGAAACAAGTCAGTAAAATTTTTACAAGAAACGGAGAATTAAAACGAATTCAGAGTACATTATACTATGTTCAGACATGCACTTCTATTGAGTCAATATTCGGTTTATTGATTACAATATTTTAAGTGTTTAGACATAAAAATATACGCAGTTCAGCTGCTTAGTCAATATTCATTTGACAGCTGGTAAACAAAACAGCTGGTTGTTTCAACAACATTGTTTGCTGTTCGTTTTTTTTTTTGTTTGTCGTTATTGATATTTGAGTTGTCAAATATCAATATGTAGTAAGTGTTCGGAAAATTGTAATATGCTCACTGAACGTACTTATGACAGTGCTGTATTTCAAGTTTTAATCAATATTATAGCAATTTATGAATTTATTGAGCAATAATTAATTGACATTTTATATGAAATATTGAAATCAATAATGCCGTTTATTGCGATTTACTCAATATAAGTGCATGTCTGAACATAATATTACAATAATACTAAATAACGCGGATCCAGCCTCAAAAACGATATTTTTCTTGACCAATTATAGAAATGAATAAAAACTTAAAATGAAAGGGAAGTGGTGACGTAATGGAGTATTAAATGCATGACTACAAACCCAAACATCGAAGGAAAACCAAGATTTAATCATAGTTGTTTTCAATTTGAATAAATAAGGTTTAAAGATTCAAATTCTTCCTCCAAACAATTCAACCATCAAATAATTATCCAGCCTGATCCACATTAGAAAACAACCTCATCAGACAACCTCATGCTGTGGCACAGCAATCTGTCAAAAACAGAATACATGGGTGTATATGTATGGGAATATATGGGAAATTATTTTAAAGACAACGCGACAACAAGCGACAATGCATGTTGTCTTGCTGAACATACCAAAATTCAATTGCAGTCGAACGACTACAATAAATGATTCGTTGAACAATTTCATGTGTGTGAAGATAAATTCGAATTTAACAAGCAAAGACAAAAACCAAACATTTTAACAGAGCTAATGTTAAAGTTAACAGAGCAATGTTAAGTGGTTAATAGAAAATACGAAAAATAGTAAAGGAAGAAATCACCCAAATATACGATATCAGAGAATGGAATACTTATTACATTCCTTTAAAATTGTACTCCACACGTTCCTAAGTGGAACAGCAGCTCTGGTAATACGGAAATTCTTTTAAAAATGTCTTGATAGGATGTTCGATATTGTGGAAAAGTGGGACTTGCTGCAGATATCCCACTATATAAGGGGTGATTTTTTAAGAGCTATAGGAAAATTTTACAAAAAACAACACATAAAATTCAGAAAAATGCATGAAATCTTTATTTGAATCGATAGTACGGTCCATATAATTTAATGTTTGAAGATTATTTCATGCAAATGTTGACCGCGACTGCGCCTCAAATGGTCCATCCGCTTAGTCCAATTTTGGCATACTCTTTCCAACATTTCGGCCGGTATCTCACGAATAAATGCTTCAATGTTGTCTTCCAATGCGTCAATTGAAGCGGGCTTGTCTGTATAGACATGAGCTTTAACAAAAAATAGCCTAAAGGCATTAGATCGCACGATCTAGGCGGCCAATTGACCGGTTCCGAACGTGAAATAAAATGTTCACCGAACTCGCCACTCAATAAGTCCATTTTTACGCGTGCTGTGTGGCATGTGGCACCGTCTTGTTGAAACCACATGTCATAAAAGTCAAGCTCTTGCATTTTGGGCAAAAAAAAGTTGGATATCATCTCACGGTAGCGCTCACCATTCACAGTTACGTTACGATTTGCAGCATCTTTGAAGAAGTACGGTTCAATGATGCCAAATTCAATGATTTGCAAGCGTTGTTCGTTTGTAAGACGATTCATGGTTAAATTATAGACCAAACTGAAGATGTTTGACAGTGAAACAAAACACGAAACGTGCGTGATCTGTTTAAACCAGTGTTGCCAAAAAGATAATAGCTAAAAAAGCACCCCTTACAAATTGTCCCCAATTAAACCCAATAAGTGGTATGGATATCCCACATAATTTTGAAACTTGAGATATCGGGCTTCAAAAATTTACTGTGGCATTTATTGGGAAAGTTTTTGGTTTTTGTCTGTGCTAGTTAAATTCAAATTTATCTTCACACACATGATCAATTTCCATAGACAAAATTACACATGACAAGTTAGATGTAAAATACATGTAGCATAAAAAGACCATAAGTGAACGCCTAAAGGAGTATATTTTACTTAATCACAACTAAGGAAACAAATGTAGTGGTATACGAATTAAATTAAAACAAACTGAAATGATTTTGAAGTTGTTAGTTTACATAGTTCGAGAAGTAGAGTTGAAGTCGGCGTGGTCTAGTAGGTAGTGTGTTGGCTTATTAGACTAAAGGCCCGAATCCCAGGTCGAATCCCAGGTCAGACATCAAAACGAAAAATATTTCTTCGGCGACTTCCTCTCAGCAGATTTCTGGCAAAAACTCTGACAGTAAATAAAATTGTCATGAAAAGCTTCTCAATATAATTTGTCGTTCGGAGTCGACTTTAAACTGTAGGTCCCGCCACTCATGTAAAAAATTAACACACACAACATGAGTAGTGTGAGAAGCTAGGACTGAAGGGTGCAGGCTTCTTGGGGACGATTGCTGTAGACTGTCTAATGGTGAAGGTATAGCACTGGCCACTTTATAGTCACCTAGCAGCAACTCGTTTCCTTGCCGGTCGCATCTGGAGATGTCCACAAACACTACTCCCTCTCTTCCACCTTCCTATAACCCATTTTCCTAAAAACCTGCACAATGCATTGCATGAGTAGGGGCCCTGAGTGCTGGCTTCACAAAAAAAAAAAAAAAAAAAAAAAAAAAAAAAAAAGAGTAAGTAATAACACCTAATCCCAACATATAGTTTTCAATGTATCAAACCATACACTCTGTACATCATTAAAGATTTCTTTTTGTGCGTTTTGTTTTGTTTTTCTCCCATGCTATTATAGCAATACCCTGTAAAAACTCCGGCAGTTTGTTTTAATGGACCAGATTTTTTTTAACTTTTTCTTAACCGAGTTTTTTTTTTTTTTTCAACAACCACCACCACCACCGGCAAAAGAAAGAAAGTCAAGTCAACAACTTATATAATTTTCAAGTATGTTGTTAAATAATTGTTTAAATGCACAACAACAACAACAACAGAAAAATTAAAAAAATCACAAAAATTACAGTCAAGTGCAACATGACAACTTCATGGAATGTGATGAAGATGATCACTTGAAAACACGCCAAAAACATGCTTGTGAAATAAAAAAAATTTAAAAAAAGTTTTCCAACATGATTTTCAGTATGATTACCATACAATGATGTGGATGAGGATAATAATGATCAGAATAAATCATAATCTAAAATAAATTTAATTTAATTTAATCATAGACTTTAGAAGAATAAACTTTATTGTGGATTAATATTATTATTTAGCTTTGTGAGATAAGTATACCTCAAGTCTATGGTTTAAAGCTTTTGTTGGTTGTTGGCATTAGAACGAAAGGCAATTTCACCATGTGTGGTCTAAGTCGTGTGATCTGGTTTAGTTTAGTTGCTTTCGGGGTCGTTTCATAACGTGAGACAGAAAGCCTCATAATTGTGTCAGCCTTTAAATATTAATTCACAAATTGTCTCTCTGCAAACAAAGGAAACAATTCACATTATAGTTTCTGTACATCTACTGACATCACAGCATTCATTTTCATCATGTTAATGGCGCGTCTAATTCAGTTATTGAGGATAGAAATTTATTTACAATAAAAGCAGTAGGCTTAAGTGCTAACAGCATTGTAATCGACCTTCTGTGCAAGGAATTGGCAAGTTTATAAGGAAATTGTAGAGAAATCTGCAGACTTGTGGCAAAAACTCTTCAGAGTAAATAAAATTGCCATGAAAAGTTTCTCAAAAAAATCTGTCGTTCGGAGTCGACTGTAAACTGTAAAATTTAGACATGGGTATTTAGAGGCTGTGTGTGAAGATAAATTCGAATTTGAAAATCCAAGACGCAATCAATAAATTTTAACAGCGCCACATTTGGCGTTAACAGAGCAAAATTTCCTTTTAACAGAACAAAATTTGCCCTTAACAGAGCACTGTTAACTATTTAACAGTATCCATCTGAATAAGTCCACTTGTTTAGGAGCTAATTTTGGAAGATACTCTAGGTCCATACCATATGCAAAGGAAGGTTCCAAAGCCTGTTAATATACTCAGCGACTTACTCTCAGCAAATTTCTGGCAAAAACTCTTCAGAGTAAATAAAATTGCCATGATAAGTTTCTCAAAAAAATCTGTAAACTGTAGGTCCCGCCACTCATGTTTAAAATTAACGCACACAACATAAGTGGTGTTGAGAAACTAGGTCTAGGTTATAATGACCAATTATGTATGCATGTATGATTTCGTCGAAATGTGCGCCGCCAAATAATTCGAATTTACATTTGCCTCTCCGTCCATATAACGTCCAACTCACGCAACAATTAAAGTTGACTGATCGTTCATAAATCAAGAGATAATATCTTTGGGTGTTAGAGGAACAGACCTTCTTCAATGGTGGTTTTTAGAAAAGCAAAAAACAAAAAAAAACTTCTCAGCAATGAAGTTCATTCTCAACAAGCAAGCAATTGTCTAATATGGGGCTCGGCGAAACGAAAATTATTTGCGAAAAACCATTGCATTCGAAGAAAATTACGGTTTGGTGCACATTATTGTCTGGTAGTATCTTTGGGACATATTTTTTCGTAATGCCAAGACAGAACCATTACCATCAATTCAATTCATAGCGCTCTAACCGTTTGATAAACAAGCTTTTTTACATGCAGTTGAATATTATGAACTGAAAAGCATTGCGTTTACAGTTAGACACGAGCTACGTGTCACAACAACACTACTGATTGTGAATACAACTAGCAAAGACAAAAACCAAATCTTAGTTTAGTTTAGTAATTATTGATAATGGAAGCAGCACACAAAACTAAAAAGTCAGCTGATGGAATGTGTTTCCCATTATATAGAAAATATAGTCGAGTGAAACCGATATACAGTGGTGGCCTTATAATTAGAAACGACTTAGCAACTTGTATGTTTGTTAATTTATTTTCAATTTTTCAATATTTTGTTACTCATTTTAAATTAAACTTAAAGCTAACGTGTTGTATTGTCTTTTTAACTATTAGTTTTAAAATGAGTAACAAAGTTTTGAAAATAAATTAACAAACATACAAGTTGCTAAGTCGTTTCTAATTATAAGGCCACCACTGTACATAGATAGTAATTGAAAATGATATTGAAATGGATTCGAAAATTTTGAAAAAATTACCTCAAAAAATTCATTGGAATTAAAGAGGAGATTTTAGATATTGTGGAAAATTTGGGACACTATATAGACATTGCAATCCAAAGGGGTCCCCCCCCCCATTTATCATTTGTATTTGACAATCAGAAGACAATGCATTGTTCTACGACAGAGTCTAAGAAAATAAACTAGGTATTATATTATCGCTACGATGAAAATTGAGCTTTTAACTTTTGACAGCATGCAGTGCTGCTCGATACGTTGAACGGCAGCGACTATTCTGTCGAACGTGCCTGTCATTGAAAATTGCCAAGAATCAAGAAAATGAAAAATTAAAAAGTAAATCCGGTAATGTGTGTTAAGATAAAGGCGAATTTTAAAAGCAAAGACGCAAACCCACACTTAAAGCAGCGCCACTTTTTGCCTCTAACTGAGTAAACTTTGCTACTAACAGAGCACTGTTAACTGTTTAACAATGGCAATAAGTAGATTAGTCTTCTACTTTGCAATTATTGCAGACTATTGACATAAAATATAATTCCCATTATGATCGTAATTATTTGTAAACAAAAGTGTTGAAATGTAAAGGATAGTAGGTGGGAATGGAGGACGGAATTATTCCAGCTATCTCACAACCACGGTTCGAAAGAGAACCCTCTGGACTACCATTAGCATATAGTCGGTATGGTGTACTATTTCTTATATATTCCAAAATGGCCACTGATCTTCTAGAGAATTTCAATATATTTTTGTCCAAAAATTAATTTTTTCAAAATTGAAAATATCAACTCACAAAATTATTCCAACTATCGCACTACCAGGGTTCGAAAGAGGACCCTCTGAACTACCATTTGCATATAAGGAGTGCGCACAAAAAAAAAATTGGCCTACTTTTAAGCTTATAACTTTTATCATAATTGAAAAAAATTAATACCGTTACATTGTTTTTGTTAGTCCTCTGCTAAATCTCATTGCAATAGCAAAATTAGTTTTATGAAAATGGGCACCCAACAAGAATGTCGTAAAAAAAATAATTGAAATTTTCAATGAAAAACCGCGCCGCTTACAAAAAACGATTGCTTGGCTCGCAGGTGTTAACCAAAAAACAGTTTCTAAGGTAATACTTATATAAGGAGTCTTTAAGTATTGAGAGAAAGCGTGGAAGTGGAAGAAAAAAAGGATTTGCCGACCAAAACAAAGCAAGTAAAATAATACGTATTTTTCAAAAAACACCCTAACATGTCTGGAAGAAAAGTGGCTCAAAAAGTTGGATGCTCTGAGACCTTTGTCAGAAAAAAATTCAAATATTATTTACTTTAATTGAAATATAAAACGAAAAAAAATCGCCACTTAGTTTTATTTCTATAACGAAAAGAGTAAGTCCAGTTTTTTTCGTGCGCACTCCTTATATGGTGTACTATTTTTTTTTTTTTTTTTTTTTTTTTTTTCAAGCAAAAAAATTATAATTTGAAACCAAATTTCTCAATACCATATCACTTTATATGCGACTATGTTGCTGAAGTCGCCGTAGTCTAGTAAGTAGTGTGTTGGCTTATTAGACTGAAGGCCCGGGTCCGTATCCCAGGTCAGGCATCAAACGAAAATATGAAAATATTTTTTCGGCGACTTCCTCTCAGCAAATTTCTGGCAAAAACTCTGAGAGTAAATAAAAAATTGCCATGAAAAGCTTCTCAAAAAACTGTCGTTCGGAGTCGACTTTAAACTGTAGGTCCCGCCACTCATGTACAAAAATTAACGCACACAAAATAAGTGGTGTGAGAAGCTAGGTCGTAATCCTGACTGAAGGTTTGTAATGACCAATTATGTATGTATATGTATGTATGTTGCCGATTATATTAAGAGGCCTTGGAACCATCCTTTGCATATAATATGGTACTCAGAGACCTAGATTATTTCCCAAAACTAGCTCCTAAACGAGTGGCATTGTTCAGATGGATACTGTTAAATAGCTAACAGTGCTCTGTTAAGGATAAATTTTATTCTGTTAAGAGGAAATTTTGCTCTATTAACGCCAAATGTGGCGTTGCTAAAATTTATGGATTGCGTCTTGGATTTCCAAATTCTAATTTATCTTCACACACCTAATCACTGGCACATTTAATGCACTTTAAGGGGGGATAGTGTATTTAAATTTTATTCGCTTCATCTCTAATTTTGTCACTTTTGAAATAAACAATTAAGAAAAACTATTGTGAGGTTTTTGTAACACAGGCTATTTTACTTGCCTGCCTGTTTATATGGGGAACACAAACAAAATTGAGTGTTTTTGTTTGTGTTTTCCATGCAAACAGGCAGGCAAGTGAAATAGCCTGTGTTACAAAAACATCACATATATTTTTTCTTTTGGTTATTAATTCAATTTGCAGCTGTTTATCATATTTAATTAGAAATTTATGGAAATGATAATTAAAGAAACAAACAGACAAACAAACAGATGGACAGACAACAAAACACATGTTAACAAATCATTAGAGCATGTAAATCAAACGCACGTAATATGACGGCTGAAATGAATTATTATTTCTGCTGCTCTTTTGTTTGTTAAATTCAACGAAAAAAAATAAAAAAAAAATTAAAGAAAGAAATAAAAATTCATAAACGTTAATAAATGGTCAGTCAGTCCAAACTAAACAAAAAAAGTGATACCCCATAGACGAACGAGTGAACGAGTGGAGTGCTGTGTTGGACTGGTTTGGTTTAAAAACCAACAGAAACAGAAAAAAAAGAGAACACACATCAAAACAATAATAAAACTTTACACTGTGTTAATAGAGATGTTAACAATTGCCATTATTTGTTGTTGTTGTTGTTGTTGTTATTGCTATTGTTATTTTTCTAACAGCTTATTATAACGCTTTAAATAAATACAATTATTAAAAAAAATTTATGAAGAAAAAAACAAAAAAAAAAATTATGAAAAATAAAATGAATAATGAACAGCGAACGTTCGTTGGAGTTGAGAAAACTATGGAAGCGTAAATGAATGAATGAATGAAACACTTTTGGTGTTGATGAAAATTATACTACGACGGTGCGGTGCAATGAAGTAGGAAACAGCGGCTATTTAGGGGATCTAAACGATGTAAAGCAAAATTTAATTTAGCGTTAAAACGTTTTCATTTAGAAGAGATTAGAAAATGTTGCACACACACAGACAGCCTGCATTATAATGCAAATTCTATTCGGCTAAAGTTACATGGTGAAATATTAGGGGTATTCCTTAAAGACTAAAAAAACTTTTGATGACAAAGTATTGGTGGCTAACGCACATCTTTCTAAACAGAGACCAACTCACTTACAATGCCATAGATATGCTGATTTGGTGCCAAAGCCATACAATTTCAATACAGATTTTTCGATGTGTGTAAAGATAAATTTGAACTTAAGAGCCAAAGACGCAAACCCATACTTTTAGCAAAGCCAATTTTTGTCTTTAACAGGGCAAAATGTGCTATTAACAGAGCACTGTTAACTGTTTGATAGCGGCAATAAGTAGATTAGTCTTGTACTTTGCAATTATTGCAAACTATTGACATAAAATTTTATTCTTATTACGATCATTATTATTTGAGAATAAAAGTGTTGAAATACATATATAGGAGATAGGTGTAGGATTGAGGTGGCAAATTTTCTTGAACCTCAAAATTATTCCAGCTAACCCCCTACCACAGTACGAAAGAGCACTCTCTGGACTTCCATTTGCATATAGTCTGTAAGCCTTACTATTGCCATACTTTATTTGAAAAGCAGCAATTTTATAATTTTTGGGAATGAACAAAATCGTTCGGAATCTGAAGAACCTAAAACAAAATCGATCGAAATTGCATATCGTTAGTATAATTCGCAAATGTGTTAAGTCACTTTATTCAAATTTTACAGGAGACACAAAAAACATTGTAGCTTTTACAGTTTTTAAAATTTGTAAACTGTTTAAACGCAATTATTTTTACAAAATTTTAATAATACTAATATTAATAACTAATAATGCTATTTATTATTATTATTACTAATTAATTAATAATATTAATATTAATATTTTTCGTAGTTTTGTGGACTTAGCGTTTTTGCAAACCACAAAATTACAACAACTTTAAACTATATAATGACATGTTTTGTTGTTGTAAAATATGTATTATGTACAATGTTACCGTTTTACATTAAAATCTCAGTTTTGGAAAAAAGTGGACTTAGCGTCTTTGCGAATTATACTAACGATATTCGGAATCAAAACCATTCCGATCGGAATCTGTGACATGCCTGTAAAGACCAAAGACAAAAATCCACACTTTTTTTTTGCCTCTAACGGAGTAATCTTTGCTATTAACATAACACTGTTAACTGTTTAACAGTGGCAATATGTAGATTAGTCTTCTACTTTGCAATTATTGTAGACTGTTGACATACAATTTAATTCTAATTATAATCATTATTATTTGTGAACAAAAATGTTGGTTGGTGGGGATGGACGACGGAAATTTTCTCAAAATTATTCCATTATTTCGGTTCGAAAGAACACCCTCTGGACTACCATTCGCATATATTATGTATGGTGTACTGTTTCGTATATGTTCCAAAAGAGCCACTGATCTTCTAGAAAATTTTCAAGCAAAAAAATTAACATTTTGAAAGCCAATTTTCTCAATACCATATTACTTTATATGTGACTATGTAGCTGATTATATTAAGAGGCCTTGGAATCTTCCTTTGTGAACATGGTACTCATAGACCTAGAGTATTTCCTAAATTTAGCTCCTAAACAAATGGGCTTGTTCAGTTGGATACTGTTAAATAGCTAGCAGTGCTCTGTTAAGAACAAATTTTGTTCTGTTAAGAAGAAATTTTGTTCTGTTAATGCTGTTAACGCTTTGGCGCTGCTAAAATTTATGGATTGCGTCTTGGATTTTCAAATTCGAATTTATCTTCCCACACGTGATTTTTCGAACAAAATTTTCTTCAGCGATACATTTCATTTCTCACTCTGTGATTACGTCAACAACCAAAGTTGTCATATGTGGGGTTCATAGAAGCTAGAACTGATCGTGAAAAAACCATTGCATTCGGAAAAAGTGACCATTTGGTTTAAATTGTGGTCCGGACGTGTTATTTGGCAGTATTTTTTTTGAAAATAATCCTGAAGGTAACGTTACCGCCAATTCAGAACGTTATACTATGTTCAGACATGCATTTATATTGAGTAAATCGCAATAAACGGCATTATTGATTTCAATATTTCATATAAAATGTCAATTAATTATTGCTCAATAAATTCATAAATTGTTATAATATTGATTAAAACTTGAAATACAGCACTGTCATAAGTACCGTTCAGTGAGCATATTACAATTTTCCGAACACTTTCTATTGATATTTGACAACTCAAATATCAACAACGACAAAAAAAAAAAAAAAAAAAAAAAAAAAAACAACGAACAAAACAAAAACACAACGAACAAAACAAAAACACAACGAACAAAACAAAAACAATGTTGTTGAAACAACCAGCTGATTTGTTTACCAGCTGTCAAATGAATATTGAATAAGCAGCTGAACTGCGTATATTATTATGTCTAAACACTTAAAATATTGCAATCAAAAAACCGAATATTGACTCAATAAAAGTGCATGCCTGAACATAGTATTATGGCCGTTTGATAACAAGAAGACGGTGATACGTTCCAAACAACACTGACGAATTTGGTTTTATTGCATGAGGACTTTCCACAAACAGTAATTTCACGATTTATTTACTTCCTTCATTGGTCATTACAAACCTTTAGTCAGCACTAATACCGAGCTTCTCACACTATCCATATTGTGTATGTTATTTTTATTTATGAGTGACAATTTAAAGTCGACTACGAACTACAGATTTTTAAGAAACTTTTCATGGCAATTTTATTTTATTCTCAAAGCTTTTGTCTAAATTCTGTTGAGAGGAAATCGCCGAAGAAATATTTTTCCATATTCCGTTTTTGTTCGAGATGTCTGAGCCAAGGGCCTCACGTCTAATTAGCCAACACTCCACCTACTATACTATGGGGACTACAATTTCACTACTTGCCGATCAAAGTCCATTGGCTTGATGAAATTAAAAATTTGCTTTGTGTAAGCAGCCGCACAAAAAAACAGTGTTTACACGAGTAATCCTCCAACGTTCGAACATTTGAAGAACAACATTCGTCAAGTGATCGAAAAGAACTTCAAAAGAATAGACTGCTGCAGCTAATATAGAGACGTTGATTCTACCTTATACTGGGTTCAGACATGTACCTTTATTGCGTAAATCGCAATAAACGGCATTATTGATCTCAATATTTCATATAAAATTTCAATTAATTATTGGCCAATAAATTCATAAATTGTTATAATATTGATAAAAAACTTTAAATACAACACTGTCATAAGTACGTTCAGTGAGCAGATTACATTTTTCCGAACGCTTTCTATTAATATTTGACAACTCAAATGTAAACAACGACAAACAAAAAATGGAAGGTCAGCAGAAATGTTTGTATTTTATATTGAGTTTCATATCAAATTTTTCTTTCTCATCCCTCTGAGAAAAGCCACTTTGGAGTCAAAAGTAGTTCCTATTAACCGCAACAGCTCGGCGTTTCGGTTAATCATTAGCAATACCCTTTTAAATGTTAAATTGTTTTCCATTTTTAAAAAAAATTTTTTTGGCACTAATTTTCGCGATTAAATTAAAAGCAATGTTGTTGAAGCAATCAGCTGTTTTGCTTACCAGCTGTCAAATAAATTTTCGTATATTATATGTCTGAATGCTAAAAATATTGTTCTCAATAAACCGAATATTGATTTAATAAAAGTGCATGTCTGAACATAGTATTATATTGTTTTTTACCATATCATGTGTGTACTTCGCTTAACTTTTTAAACCTAAAAATTGTAACCACTTAGACCACTGTTGTTAATTGATTTAAGGGGCATGGTTCATATTAACGTAGCTAACTTTATGTGCGATATGTTGTAAATCAATTACAGATGCATAGATTTTGAACTTTTGTAAATTTAACCTGAGTAGGAGGCATAAATTTAAAATGCAATCCGTTATATAATTATTTCATACAGTACAACTACACTAAGCCTATTGAATATTTTAATTATTCCCATTAATTAGGTGGGGGGGAATTTATAAATTTTAATTGAAACCCCCTACTGCCATTACGTATGTGTTAAATTGTTAAAATTCAAAATGTTCATAAAAAAAAAAAAAAAAAAAAAAAAAAAATGGCATTCAAACATAAAATATTGCCTTTATTTAGGCTTATCTTACTATTTTTATACTTTATACAAAATATTATTGTAGAAAATAATTATTAAAATAAAAATCAACGAATTAACTATGAAAGTATGGATGTACATACGTACGTACGTGCATGCAATAATACAACTATTTAATGATTTAATGAAGAAAACTAACAATAAAATTTAATAATTCAAGTTTTTCTTTTCGAGTTTATTTTTTCTCTTATTTTTCTTGTGATTTCCTCCCATATGATTTTTCTTTTGTTTTTTTTTTTTTCTTTGTATGCCATGTGAATTTTTTTATGGTTGCAGATATTGTGTTGAAAAAAAAAACTAAATAATTAAGCTATTGTCTTAATACACTGAAAGAAATGTTTTTTTAGATTAATTTCTGGTGCTTATATACCGACATACCATATACATATCGACGCCTCCATTCTATAACGTTCTAAGTGTACTTAGAACGTTTTTAATGTTCTTGCATTTTTAAATTCTACGTTCTCTAACTTAAATACTGTCAAAATTTGGTTAAGATGCGCCGATCCGTTCCAAATTTATAGGGAAATATCTACTTAGACTACTACTACTACACATATAGTCATATGGCGCGTGAAAACTTTAAGAGCTCATAACTCAAAATACACTTTTTCGACTTAGAATGTTATAGAACGGAGGCGTCGATATGTTCGAAGGACTTTCATAATCCAGCTTAGATTAGGTAAGATGGCGTACCGCTTTAAAGAAACACGTTAGCACTTAGACCAACATTTAGCCTCATTGTGATACCTCAATGAATATTCAATCCGAGGATTCAAACGTTACCTAGATGATACTAAACCAACTCCAAAATAAATTTTGCAATTGCAACAATTTTTATTTCATAGAGCTTGTTTCAGGATGTCCGAAAATAAGAGGTTTTTTTAAGACAAGAGCAGGGCACGGACACATGAGGTGAAAGACAGTCTCCTCCCTTCCTTTCTTTTAGACCCACACAGCTCCTACATACACTCAAACCTCGTTTTATGCGATTAATTCGTTTTGCAAAAAATCGCATAATTCAAATTCGCATAAAACGATACACTAGCTTCATACAAAATCCACTAATAGGGATTTAAATAAAAAAGCGCATAAATTCAAATTTAACCCTTAAAATTCAAACAAAATCGCATATAAAAAATCAACAAAAAATGAATCCCTTGCTGAGACCATACAAAATAAGGAAAAAGATAGGAAATAAACAACAACTAATACAAAATTCCAAATAATGAAGAAAATCCATAATTTTTCAATAAAATAAAAATATAATATTACACCACGTCCATAGCATTTGAATAATACTTCATACATCAGAACCGGCAATGCCGAAAAAATTTAAAGATATGTAGTAGTAACTTTGTTACGAACAACACATTTTTTCGGATTTTAATATTCAATATTTCCTTAAAATCGTTTTTGCAAAGAAAAAGTTTGAGAATTTTGAAACCGCATAAATTTGAATTCGCATAAAATAAATTCGCATAAAATAAATTCGCATAAAACGAGGTTTGAGTGTACACGAATAATCCTCCATAATTGGTTATTACAACCCTTCAATCAGGATTATGACGTAGTTTCTCACACCGCACTTATACATGAGTGGCTGGACCTACAGTTTTAAGTCGACTCCGAACGACAGATTTTTTTGAGAAAATTTTCATGGCAGTTTTTATTTTTACCCTCAGAGTTTTTGCCAGAAATCTGTTGAGAGAAAGTCGCCGAAGAAATATTTTTTCATATTTCGTTTTGATGTCTGACCTGGTGTTTAAACCGTGGCCTTACGTCTAATAACCGACCCACAGCTCCTACAGAACCTTTTTGTCGGAATATCTTCTGGCATTCCTTTCAAAATGACTGTGGCTCATGAGAATCGCTAGTGTGTGATGAATTACCATGCAATTTAAGGATAGAAATGAATCGGTGCTATGCTTAGCAATACTTCTCTTTCAGAGGCTAGCTATATTGCACGCATGCACATACATAATTGGTCATTACAACCCTTCGTTCAGCATTGCGACCTAACTTCTCACACACTCACTTATGTTGTGTGTGTTAATTTTTGTCCATAAGTAGCGGGCCCTACAGTTTAAAGTCAACGTATTCTATTCAATTTCATCAACTAAATCTTATTTCAAAGTCGTTTAGTTAAGTCTACTTACTTAATTGGTCATTACAACCCTTTAGTCATGATTACGACCTAACTTCCCATACTACCCATGCTGTGTGGGTAAGTCCAATAAGTGGTGGCACATACAGTTAAAAGTCGACTTCGAATGAAAGACTTTTGAGAAACTTTTCATGACAATTTTATTTTACTCTCAGGGGAAGTAATTATTATACGAGGGTTGCCTTTTATATTTCGGGATTTGGCAACTCTAGTGTTGCAATCTGCCAACTGACAGCTCTATCGTAAAGCTTGACATTTTTGAGGTTATACGTACTCAGAACGTTTTGACATACGAGCGCTATTTGTGTTGTTTACAGTAACTCGACACGAGCCTTTTTTTTTTGAGCGATTGACAAATTGTGTGGGATCCAAAGCGAACAAATTTTTTTGACAGTCAAATGTTCATTCAATATTGAAGGTATGCTGGTCCCACTAATGCCTAAGGTTGTCTCAATCTCACGATAGGTCACATGACGATCTTGCAATATCAGTTGGCGCACAGCATCAATAGTTTCCGGAACAACAACTGATTTTGGACGACCTTCACGAAATTCGTCTTGGAGTGAACTACGACCTGGGTTGAATTCACCATACCATCGATACATATCGACACTGGTCCTTGATGGAGCTTCATCGCCAAAAATTGAATTAAGTTCATCGATGCACTGTTGTTGAGTTAATCCACGTCGAAAGTTGTAAAAAAATAATCGCACGAAAATGTTCACGATTTAATTTCATTTTTTGGGCGAGATGAATCTTATCTTTTAAGTTACTGTAAACAACACAAATAGCGCTCGTATGTCAAAACGTTCTGAGTACGAAATATAAAAGGCAACCCTCGTATTTTGTGCTAGGGGTTGTATTCACGGGTTATTGTCTACCTACCAGAGGTCAGCAATGAATCGTCTTTTCGCTACTCATAAGCCCTCATGAAATATTGAATATAAGTGAGTCAACAATATTGAAATTTAACTATGTACTCTGATTCATTCTCGTACACACTACAACGTTGATTTATATTTATTTATTTATTTATTCATTCAGGCGTAAATACAGTACAACAAGATATCATCTTATTTAATAGTACTGCTAAGGATATAGGCATAACAAAATATAAGAAAATACAAAATTATTAAAAACAAAATTTATAATTATATTAAAAAAAATATGATTGATTAATTACGTATGTGCATTATGTTCATTCAAAAATTTAATTATTGCAGTCTTGAAATGCTTAGCATTGCTTAGTAATTGTATGTTGTTTGGGAGTTCATTCCAGAGACGAATTGCATTGATGTAAAAGTGTCTCTCAGATATCTGCCTGCGGTATCTAACGCTATTAATTCTCAAGCCTCTATTAGATCTTGAAAAAACTAATCTATCAAACAAATAATGGGGTTTCCTAATATAGATGATTTTATGTAGGTACACCAGAGTACGGCATTTCAACAAATTTTCAAAAGATGTATTATAGATTCTATATGAGAACTCAGATATCCTACTGTACCTTGTACGACCAAAAATATATCGAGCAATACTGTTATAAGTGACCTTGAGCCTGTTCCTACTTACTGAGTCGGAACTAGAAAACAGTTCACATCCGTACAGCAGAGTGGGGATGAGATATGTTTTCGCGAGCAGCATACGAATATCAAACGGAGTAAAATATTGCGTTAGCCAAAGACTTCGCAACATGGCAACCGTTTTACCACAGATAGAATTCACATGGTTGGACCAGTTAAGGCTGTTCTTAAAGATAATTCCTAGGTTCTTAACACTATGTACAGTCTCAATAGAAGTCTTATTAATCTGTAATGGTGTAAGCTGTTCCGTAGAGTTTACCTTGCCTATTATTAAAGCTTTTGATTTTCTCGGATTGAGGCAAAGACCATTAATCGACGCCCATTGAAACACATTATGCAGATCACAATTTATTTTCCCTATACAATTTGTAATATCAGATGGCAAGCAACTAATAATGTACAACTGTACATCATCTGCGTACATTTGTACCTTGCAAAACTTCAACTTAGTTGGCTGATCATTAGAATAAATCGAATATAAAAGTGGACCAAGAATCGAGCCCTGTGGTACACCCCTAGGTATTAAAAAATTGTCCGATTTAGTACCATCATGATACACAAATTGACTTCTATCACGTAGATACGACGAGATTAGCTTGACAGCAGTATTCGAAAAATGGCACATGTGTTCCAACTTTTGGCAGAGAATAGTATGATTAACGGTGTCAAAAGCCTTAGAATGATCAAGTAAAACCAAAAATGATGTCATATTGTCATCCGCAATTAATCGCAACTCTTCCGAAACATCAATGAGCGCAGAAATGCAGCTGTGATTAGGTCTGAAACCAGGCTGCCTCTCAGAAAGCACGCCATTGTCATATAAGTATCGGGTCATCTGCTTATAAATTAATTTCTCGAAAATTTTCGATAAGTATGACAATATTGCGATTGGTCGGTAAGTTTTATCTTGTTTCGGCACTGGTATTATCTTGGCACTTTTCCACATTGCAGGGTAAGTAGAAGATGTAATTATCGTATTCATTAAATGAGTCATGCACGGTAGAACATATGGCAAAATTAATTTCACAAATTTGGGATCAATTCCATCACTTCCTATGGAGTTAGACTTAACGGCCAAAATGCTCTCAACAACGTCATACTGTGTCACGTTACTAAATTCAAAATTTGGTTGAAACAAGTGGTTAGTAGTGGGGAAGGCATCAGATGCGTTCCAAATCGGCATATAAGTACAGGTTGCAATGAGTATCCGTACAACGTTGACATCAAACTCATACCATTCGAAATATGTTTGATTCAGAAGCCTATCCATTTAGATTCATAACTTTAGAAAAATACTTATAAATGATTCGAGTGACTCGACTTTTGACTTTTTTGTCTTCTAGTTAAATCTCCTATAAAATTTCTTTACCAAAACTAACAAAAAATATACTCTAAATCTTCGAAAGCCAAATCTTTTGATCACCTAATTTCTTAACGCAATTTTTTCTTAGGGTGTATTTTTAATTGTTAGTTTAGGTTGATCATAAAAATATACGCTGCAAATACACATATTGTAATTGGATTTACATAAACATTTAAGTATTGTATAAACGAAATGCACACACAAAATAAAAAAATTATAATTAAATACAAATGCAACGAATATAAAAAAAAAAAATACCTCAATGTCACATGAAAATGCAACTTGTTTTTATTGTTGCATTGTTTTAAAAAATTATTTCTTTTTTTCTTAATTTTTTTATTTATAATTTGCAGTTAATTTATTACTGAGAAGGTTGTCAGTTATAAAATTTTTGCAAACGGAGCCAAAAGTGCTGTTTAAACTCCTCTGTAACTTCAGTTGAGTTGCAAAACATTTTGTTAACAGCCATATTTAACCCTTGTAAACTAGAAAAAAATTGTTAGAAACCGAAAAAATTTTAAATGCACATGAAAAACAAATGTTTTTTTTGTTTTAATTCAGGCCAACATTATTTATAGTTGTCAGAAACAAACTATACAGAATAAGAATTGATAAAACTGCAAGACATGTTAAATCCTAATATATATTATAAATCTTTCTGTAAGTCTGTTTTTTTGTTTGTTTGTTGGTTTGTTTGTTAGCCAATCACGCCTGAACGCCTGGACCGATTTTCTTGAAATTTGGGATATAGATCGAGCTTTTGTCGGTGCAGGTTATAGGCTATAAATCTTTTCAAAATTTTGACCAAAAGGGGAGAAAAAATGGGAAAAAATTAGTACTTTTATGCATAAATGCTTTATTTTATCTGTTTTATAGGTAATTTTTTACGATTTAGCTTGGTTAAGTTTCCCAAATAGCTATTGGAGGTGTTTCGTTTCTAAAGTTGAACCAAAAGGGGTCCAAAAAGGGGGAAAGGGGCCAAAAACGGGCAAATTGAGTGCATAGCCAATCACGCCTGAACGCCTGGACCGATTTTCTTGAAATTTGGGGTATTAATCGAGCTTTTGTCGGTTATAGGGAATAAATGGGCAATAAATCTTTTCAAAATTTTGACCCAAAGGGGAAAAAAATGGGACAAAGGGAGAAAAAATGGGCAAAAATTAGACTTTATGCATAAATGCTGTATTTTATCTGTTTTAAAGGTATTTTTTTACGATTTAGATTGGTTAAGTTTCCCAAATAGCTATTGGAGGTGTTCCGTTTATAAAGTTGGACCAAAAGGGGTCCAAAAAGGGGGAAAGGGGCGAAAAACGGGCAAATTGAGTGTATTTATATTTAGGACTTAGAGTATTCAAAAAACTGGGTTGTTTTTTAAATCGGTTTCCGAATAATTTGAAAAATTGCATTTTTTCCGGTTTTTAAACCGGTTTTTTATTTATTGTTATTTTTAATGAAAAAATGACCCAATAATAATTTTTTTTAATTTTTTAAACTAATCCAAACTACATAACCCGCGCAACGCCGGGTACAATCTGCTAGTTTTTAATAAATATTTTAATCTGTTATTATGCATTATTAATTATATATTAAATTATTTTAATAAATATTACAAAATTTCGAATGAAATTTCCATCTTTATTGAGTTTATTCATTCACATTCTATTTTTGATTTCTTGTTGAATGTGGTAATTAATTATGTGTGTGAAGATAAATTCGAATTTGAAAATCCAAGACGCAATCCATAAATTTTAGCAGCGCCACATTTTACATTAACATTACTCTTAACAGAGCACTATTAGCTATTTAACAGTATCTATCTGAAAAAGCCCATTTGCTTAGTAGTTACATACATACATAATTGGTCATTACAACCCTTCAGTCAGGATTACGACCTAGCTTCTCACACCACTTATGTTGTGTGCGTTAATTTTATACATGAGTGGCGGGACCTACAGTTTTAAAGTCGACTCCGAACGAAAGTTTTTTTTTTGAGAAGCTTTTCATGGCAATTTTATTTACTCTCAGAGTTTTTGCCAGAAATCTGCTAAGAGGAAGTCGCCGAAGAAATATTTTGATGTCTGACCTGGGATTCGAACTCGGGCCTTCAGTCTAATAAGCCAACACACTACCTACTAGACTACGGCGACTTGGGAAATACTCTTGGTGTATGATACTAAAGGGTGATTTTTTAGCTATTATCTTTTTGGCAACACTGGTTTAAACAGCTCATGCACGTTTCGTGTTTTGTTTCATTGTCAAACATCTTCAGTTTGGTCTATAATTTAACCATGAATCGTCTTACAAACGAACAACGCTTGCAAATCATTGAATTTGGCATCATTGGACCGTACTTCTTCAAAGATGCTGCGAATCGTAAACGTAACTGTGAATGGTGAGCGCTACCGTGAGATGATATCCAACTTTTTTTTTTGCCCCAAATGCAAGAGCTTGACTTGCATGACATGTGGTTTCATCAAGACGGTGCCACATGTCACACAGCACGCGTAACAATGGACTTATTGAGAGGCGAGTTTGGTGAACATTTTATTTCACGTTCGGGATCGGTCAATTGGCCGCCTAGATCGTGCGATTTAACGCCTTTAGACTATTTTTTGTGGGGCTATGTTAAAGCTCATGTCTATACAGACAAGCCCGCTTCAATTGATGCATTGGAAGACAACATTGAAGCATTTATTCGTGAGATACCGGCCGAAATGTTGGAAAGAGTATGCCAAAATTCGACTAAGCGGATGGATCATTTGAGGCGGAGTTGCGGTCAACATTTGCATGAAATAATCTTCAAACATTAAATTATATGGACCGTACTATCGATTCAAATAAAGATTTCATGCATTTTTCTGAATTTTATGTTTTTTTTTTTTTTGAAAAATTTTTCCTATAGCTCTTAAAAAATAACCCCATATTATATGCAAAGGAAGGCTCCAAGGCCTCTTAATATAATCAGCAACATAGCCACCTATAAAGTTATATGGTATTGAGAAAATTGACTTTGAAAATATCAATTTTTTGCTTGAAAATTCTCTAGAAGATCAGTGGCTATTTTGGAACATATAAGAAATAGTACACCATACAGTCCTCTTTCGAACCGTGATAGCTGGGGGTAGCTGGAATAATTTTGTGAGTTGAGTAAATATCTGTACTCCATCCCCACCAACCATCCTTTACATTTCAACACTTTTGTTCACAAATAATAATGATCATAATGAGAATTAAATTGTATGTCAAAAGTCTACAATACAAATTGCAAAATAGAAGACTAATCTACTATTGCCATTGTTAAACAGTTAACAGTGCTCTGTTAATAGCAAAGTTTACATAGTTAAAGGCAAAAAGTGGCGTTGCTAAAGGTGTAGGTTTGCGTCTTTGGTTTTTAAATTCGAATTTATCTTCACACACATGTGGTAATTTGCCCCAAATACGCCTTAGTATTCCGGTTAAGGGTTAATTTATTTCATTTGCTAGATTGGTATATTTTTCAATGCAGCAATTGCGTGTTAATTATTTTTTTCTTTTTTGTTTATTTTTTGTTTTTATTTTTCGTTTTTTTTTTTTTTGTTTCTTAAAAAAAAATAGTATTTTTATGCAATTTGTGCTGTAATTCAACTCTAAGGTGCAAATGTAGGTTAAGATTAATTCATAATCATTCTATCTCTGTCTTACATACGTCTACAGTTATGCATATAATGAATATGAAATTTTGCTTTTAATTACCAAACAGGGCAAATGGAATTCATTCAAAACGATTTTAGGTTTTAATGAACTAGACCGACAGCAAGTGGTAAAGAAACGAACATTTCAACACTTCCCCTTTTGAGAAGGGAAAATTAAATAATAAATTATTGTTTTAAAAAGGATTTTGAACAAGAAGAGGAGTTTAACATAAAAGCAGCTTAAATAAGGGCATATAATATTGCAAGTGATTAAATAGAGAATTTACCCACGTAGTCATGGAGATTAGTTGTGTAATTTTATGGCAAATACTAGAAGATTTTTCTCTATTCTTCAGAATGTAAAAAATGTAAAGAATAGTGCTTTTAAGTACGTTAGTTGCATATAAAATTTATAAGCTGTAAAGTAGTCACCCATTTCTCTTAAGGGATCTAGTCTAGTTAAAGAGATCTTACGACTCTAAATAAACACAAGTCCTCAAGATTTAGGGTGTACTTTCCAAAATCCAGTAGCCGTCTTATTCAACCACTTGGTGAACGTGAAATTGTTGCTCTAGACTTAGCACGGTCCGCTAAATGAGTGAAGGCTTTAATTTCATTTCTCGTGACGATATGTCACGAATCGACCGCACGCTCCCTAGGATTTTATGCGTAAGCATTTACATGATTAGTAAAATTTAGACATGGGTATTTAGAGGATGTGTGTGAAGATAAATTCGAATTTGAAAATTCAAGACATAAACCATAAATTTTTGCAGCTCCACATTTGGCGTTAACAGAGCAAAATTTCCTCTTAACGGAACAAAATTTGTCCTTAACAGAGCACTGTTAGCTATTTAACAGTATTTATCTGAATAAGCCCACTTGTTTAGGAGCTAATTTTGGGAAATACTCTAGGTCTATGAGTACCATACTATATGCAAAGGAAGGTTCCAAAGCCTCTATATACTCAGCGACTTACTCTCAGCAAATTTCTGGCAAAAACTCTGAGAGTAAAATAAAATTAACATGAAAAATTTTCTCAAAAATCTTTCGTTCGAAGTCGACTTTAAACTGTAGGTCCCACGCCACTCATGTATAAAATTAACACACACAACATAAGTGGTGTGAAAAACTAGGTCGAAATCCAGACTGAAAGGTAGTAATGACCAATTATGTATGTATGTATGTATGCTCATGTGTGGAAAATTGTTTGTAGTCAATAGATAGTCTAACTTAATCATCGTAATACATTTGTGTTTCCCTCTGACATGGGTGACTGAATCACTACCGTCAGCTTGGCTCTAACCATTCTTGCACTAAGTTCCTTGCATTACGACAATACGACTACCCATTCGCAAGGGTGCTCCAATTAGGGGAGTTTTACCCACCTGTTGTATGCTGGGATATAATCTGCGTTTGTTTTGGAATAAACTGGATATCTCGAATGATAAAGAAGATAAGAATCAGAGATCAGCAATGAATCGTTTTTTCGCTAATCATAAGCACTCTTGAAATTTTGAATACAAGTGAGTCAACAATATTCAAATTTAACTCCTCTAATTAATTCGCAATCACTACAACGTGCAATTAGTATGCGTACAACGTTGACATCAAACTCATACCATTCGAAATATGTTTGATTTATAAGCCTACTCATTTAGATTCGAGTGACTCGAAAACAGAGCCGCAAGCAGACCAAACACACAACCATTTAGTGAGTATTTTAGCGTTCGTACGCGACTCATACTTATTTTGTGATTCGTGTATATATTGTTACGTTTTTACCTTTTTAAAACGTTTAGAATATAAGTTCGTTGATTGCAAACCAAGTAAAAACAAATATGTGTCTTATTTTAATTAAACTCTCTTTATTGTCCACACTTTCTTATGTGCCACTGTTCACACTTAATTACTACAATTTATTGCTTGTTCACTATTATTCACACACAACTATTCGCTATACTGCTCACATAGGATATCTTCGAACCACGACTTTTTACTTCGCACGCAACTTGTCTTCACATCGCGACTGATTAGTTAACACTCAACTTCACGCAAGACTGTCTCAATTCTAACTGACTCACTTGTCTGCTTTGTCTTGCCCTTTTATAGTCCAACACGAACAGTACATCGAACGTTCTTGAAGAAGAATGTTCGCGGTTTCGCATTCTCGCAATTTCTATGGCGACTGTATTGCTTGTTGTTGCGCTTGCTTATTTGTCCATCCCTTTTGCTCTCAGGCTTGTTGTTGTTGGTTTATTTGGAAGATGTTCGATGTATTTGTTAGTGTGTATTGTATACACATTGCCTCTTGTTGCGTTCGCTTATGTTGCGTTTGCGTTATCCATCTCTCTCATACTCATACTGATGTTATTGTTAGTTTATGTATGGTTCGATGTACATATGCGTTAGTGTAGCTAGTAGCTTTTGTTTATTGTTTTTATGTGAAACGATATTAGGTCGTTTCGTTCTGCGTAACAATATGTTGAGTTATGGAAAGTCGAAATCAACAACATCATACGTGTTGTTAAGTATGAATATGATGAATACTTCAAACTTTGAATATGAGTAGAGTAGGTTCAATGATATTAAAAATAAGTACGAATGCCTATAAGTATCAGAAATTATGAGTATAATTCGATTCTACTTATCTTTTTGAATACTCATTACTGATCTCTGGTAAGAATATTGCGAACGTATCAAATATGTTTTTAATGTCGTCAAAATTAGTGAAGTGATCTGAGGCTCGCGAATCTGTCAAAAAAAAAACGGTGTTTGCTTTTTTCTTTTTTTTGGTGAAACTAGCACTCTGGGGATGGCCCCTACTCATGCAGTGCATTGTGCAGGTTTTAGGAAAATGGGTTATAGGAAGGTGGAAGAGAGGGAGTAGTGTTTGTGGACATCTCAAGATGCGAACGGCAAGGAAACGAGTTGCTGCTGGGTGACTATAAAATGGCCAGTGCTATACCTTCACCATTAGACAGTCTACAGCAATCGTCCCCAAGAAGTCCGCACCCTTCAGTCCTAGCTTCTCACACTACTCATGTTGTGTGTGTTAATTTTATACATGAGTGGCGGGGGACCTACAGTTTAAAAGTCGACTCCGAACGACAAATTTTATTGAGAAGATTTTCATGGCAATTTTATTTACTCTCAGGGCTTTTGCCAGAAATCTGCTGAGAGGAAGTCGCCGAAGAAATATTTTTCGTTTTGATGTCTGACCTGGGATTCGAACTCGGGCCTTCAGTCTAATAAGCCAACACACTACCTACTAGACTACGGCTTAAAATAATAAAGCTTTTAAATCTTCGCCATGGAATTTAAAGGAGATGCTTGGAATGTATTAAACAAGTTCAAGCAAGAAAATTGTTTTAAAAACAACTTTGAAGAGGCTACAACACAATGATGTAACAGGGGAATAATGTACTTTTCCTAATAATTTAACTTTTATCCTTGGGAATGTATTTAAATAGGCCTGCCTTACTTTCCTGGAACAGCGAAAGAACCTGCATAATTTGTTTACATGTTCCTTTACTGCACTGCACTCCTTTTAGTGCACTGTCTTACTAAACGGTTACCACATTGGGGCTTGCCTTTTTTAATACAAAAAAAAATTATTTACAACAACCAACTACAAAATTCCCTAAATACTCGTATGTAAGCATTAAGGATGTTTTTACCATTTAAAGCCTTTAGCAGTCACACTGTTCCCTGCGTTGCTATTACGACCCAGAAAATCCAAAAAAAAAAAAAAATATAAAATAAACCGGCATTAGTTACTGACTTAGAAAGAAAACTAAAATGTATAGTAAAAGGAGGAGAAAAAAAACTTTAAACATAGAAATATTTGCCATATTCGTATGGCAAGCGAAAACAAATGAAAAAAGCAAACCAAACCAAACAAAACAAAACGAACTCAAATACAAGACATAAAGACCGGCGGCAAAATGCCAGAAATAGTTGAGGCAGTATTTTCAAGTACCAAACACTACCACCATCATTAACGACAACAGCAATCCTGTCTGCTCATATATGCCATACTATTACTGCTAACATGGCTAACACTGCCATTTTCGACAAGTTAACAGAAAAGAACACTTACATACATAGATATGTACTCGTACATACACACATTTGTAACTGGTTAGTAAGTTCATGTGAATTGTAAGTCTGGTCTGTCTCTCTGTCAATCCACTGGCTGTTTTGTTTGTCTGTCGGTTTGTCTTGTCTTAAATAGGAGCGGCTTTAATAAGAATTATGATGTATTTCTATGGCAAAACAACGTCAGTTATTTGGACAAAAAAAAAAAAAAAAACAAAAAAAAAAAACTAAACTGACAAACCCATTGAGTGTCAGACGGATGCAGTTTTACTGCAAGAAATTTTAATGTTACCAATGAGAGCAGCAAAGCTCCTTTACATAAATAAATGGAGTTTGTTTCGAAATTCTGGCTTAAGCCATACCATAAAGGGAAAAACATAAAATAAAGGATTTATACCATGGCAATAAAGAGTGTTTAAAGAAGTCTTTTTATTGTAAAGAATTCTGATTAAAGTTATAAAATGTTAAACTTAATTGTTGGCATTTATTCAAAGGGAACAAAGGGAACATTTAATAACTTAAACTTAGTAGGCGTGGCACTTTAAAATACCAGCCAAAGTGAACATTTAACTACATAAGCTTAGTAGGCATGGCACTTTAAAATACCG
Source organism: Sarcophaga caerulescens (assembly GCA_927399465.1). NCBI lineage: Eukaryota > Metazoa > Arthropoda > Insecta > Diptera > Sarcophagidae > Sarcophaga > Sarcophaga caerulescens. Next base: position 99,352,604 of record OV656867.1, on the reverse strand, counting down.
CTAGATTAGAATAGGGGGCGTAACACTTTTCATACAAAGTTCTTAGGAGAACAAACTCGGGTCATATGATACCCTTATTATGCTACAAACTATTGTTAGAGGAAGTATTGGTGAAAGATGGTTCAGAGGAAAACAGCTTGATAGCATAGCTTGATAATATACTGTTTTTTTTTGCAACTATTCGTTTTTAAATTGAAATAATAGTTCAATTCACCAATAAAAATAACTAGTGCTAAGGAACATTCGCATTGAATACGATTTCGAAATCCACAGCTGGATCAAAAATATTGTTACGAAAATGAAAAATCAAGATACTGGTGTTTTGCTTTTACATTGCTTAACATTAAAAAAAAATAAACAAAAGCTACAAAAACAAAACAATCCAGTAAACAAACCAGTTTACAAATTATCGTACTGCTTAATATAAGAACAAACACCAGCATAAAAAAATGGTAAACAAGTAAACAAAAATCCGCAAACAATACTACAAGAATAAATGTAAACAAAATACACCAACAACAATAATGAATGTAAACAACGATGTTTACATTTATAGAGATTTCGAGAAGGCGAAGTCACGAATATTCGCCTTCAAGAACATACATCAGACTGTTTATGAAGTCGCCGTGGTCTAGTAGTTAGTGTGTTGGCTTATTAGACGTAAAGCCCGGGTTCGTATCCCAGGTCAGGCATCGAAACGAAATATGAAAATAATATTTCTTCGGCGATTTCCTCTCAGCAGATATCTGGCAAAAACTCTGAGAGCAAATAAAGTTGCCATGGAAAGCTTCTCAAAAATCTGTCATTCGGAGTCGACTTTAAACTGTAGGTCCCGCTACTCACGTATAAAATTAACGCACACAACATGAGTGGTGTGAGAAGCTAGGCCGTAATCCTGACTAAAGGGTTGTAATGACCAATTATGTATGTATTGGTGGGGATGGAGGACAGATATTTACTCAACTCTCAAAATTATTCCAGCTATCCCATATTACCACGGTTCGAAAGAGGATTCGCTGGACTACCATTTGTACACAGAAAGAAAAACGGCGTGCTAAAATCAATTTTTCTATTCTCAATTTAAGCCAAAAAACGTGCTTGAAGAATTAAGCCCGTTTTGGCTATTGTTTGCTTAAAACAAGCAAAAAACGGGATTGATGTGAAAAACTAAACCTTATATTACTAAAATCAACACTAAAAAGCTCAAATCTATCTAAAAAAGTGTAATTTTGACTTATTTGTTATTTGAGTTATGGAATTGTGGGTTTTAAGTTCAAAAGTAAAAATTTTAATAATTCTCATTTAGTTCATGTGTTTTATACAATATATATCCAACAAAATGTCGTATTTTTCGCAAGTTGCATTTCTTTGGTAGATGACTTGGATTATTCCGGTCGATGACTTGCATTTTTTTTGTGTAGATGACTTGCATTTTTTTCAAATCAATCGATTTTAGGATTAAATCAAGTACGAGTTCGAGCTTAAATCAAGTTCAAAATTCTTGAAACAAGTTCGTTTTTGGATAAATTTAGGTTTAAATCAAGTATAATTTAGGACTTAAATCAAGTTCATTGTGCTCGAATAAAGTACGATTTGCCTCAATTCGATCCCATTTATAAGTTAATCTAGCCTAAATCAACTTTATAATTCTTGAAACAAGTGCGCTTAAGGATTACTTCAACTTCTGATTCTCTTGAACCAAGTACGAATTCGATCTTAAATCAAGAAAAAATATGCTTAAACCAAATACATGATGAGATTACTTTGATCCCAAAAAGGCTTAAATCGCGCTAAAATCAACACTTTTGTACTTGGCTGATTCGGGCTTGATTCAACTCTTTTGTACTTGATTCAAGCCAAACCGTACTTACCGTAGTATTGTGACCGATATGGATTGATTCAAGCCCGGATGGCTTGATTCTTTTTTTCAGTGTATATAGTCTGTATGGTGTACTATTTCTTAAATGTTCCAAAATGGCCACTGATGTTCTAAAGAATTTTAAATCAAAAAATTGAAATTTTCAATGCCAATTTTCTCAATACCATATCACTTTATATGTGACTATGTTGCTGATTATATTAAGAGACCTTGGCATCTTCCTTTGCATATAGTATGGTAGTCATAAACCTAGTATTTATCCTAAAATTAGCTTCTAAACAAGTGCGCTGGTTCAGATGGATACTGTTAAATAGCTAACAGTGCTCTGTTAAGGGCAAATTTTGTTCTGTTAAGAGGAAATTTTGATCTGTTAACAACAAATGTGGCGCTGTTAAAATTTATGGATTGCGTCTTAGATTTTCAAATTCGAATTTAGCTTCACATACATATCTACGAAGTCGCCGTAGTCTAGTAGTTAGTGTGTTGGCTTATTAGACGTAAAGCCAGGGTTCGAGCCCCAGGCCAGACATTCAAAACAAAATACAAAAAGTATTTCTTCGGCGATTTCCTCTTAGCAGATTTCTGGCAAAAACTCTGAGAGTAAATAAACCTGCCATGAAAAGTTTCTCAAAAATCTGTCATTCGGAGTCGACTTTAAACTGTAGGTCCCGCTACTCACGTATAAAATTAACGCACACAACATGAGTGGTGTGAGAAGCTAGGCCGTAATCCTGACTGAAGGGTTGTAATGGCCAATTATGTTATGTATTTATGTATGTTTAACCTGCCATATAAAAGGCAAAGCAGGCAACTCAGTGAGTTCAGTCTTGTGTGAAGATGAGGTGCGTTTGAAGAGAGTAATCGTGGTTTGAAGATATCCGTAACAAAGTTTTATCGAATAATCCTCTAATAATTGTTATTGTTTATGCAAAGGATATAAAAAGAGGAATAACAAGGAAAAGCAATTGTTGTTGTTTACATCAAGTTGTGAACAGTGGCACACAGAATTGTGCGAATAATAAAGAATTTTAATTAAAAATTAAACACAAATTAATTTTTATTTTATTTGCAATCTATGAGCTCATATTTTAAACGTTTTTAAAAGGTAAAAACAAAACAATATGATGCAGGAGATGACGCTGCAAAATAGTTATCCTCAGGCTTTGGCTTTTATTAAAGGAGTAGTATAACAACGTATCTTTATCGGGAGCATCCTGGTGAGCTGACGAAATTTTTTTACCCAAATTTTCATTCAACAATGTCTACAACAGAAGTACACCAGAAGCTTTACACTATCCTGAAATGTAAGTCCAATCAGTAGAGTTAAAAGCGTTTTAAATACACAAGGAAATAATGACAAAATAATTCCAGATCTTACTTTTACTCTTCATCGTCTTCCTAGTCGTGTTTATGACCACGATTAAACTGCATTTTTGGCCTCTCCATTGTTGCCCTCTCAAGCCACTTGTGTCTATTGAATCAAAACAAAATTATATTCGAATGACGATTTAAAAATCGAAATCGCTATTCCTGCCAATGGCCGGATTTTAGATTTAAAAATATTGAAGCAGAATCGAAAAAAAGAGGAGATGAAACCATTTTCTTACGAACCAACTGGTACCACTTCAAGAAAAAAAAATATCTTTTCATATTTTTTTTTTAATAATCGAAATAAACTTTCAAATGAATATAAGAAAATTAAATGAAAATAAAAGAAAATGTGAAGAACTACAAGAGAAAATTACGCACAGAAAGCAACAGAAGAAGATCAAAACGAAGCCCTATTAATGTCAAGTTCAATGGCATAAGTATTCATCATTTTTTACATTTCATTCTGTTGTTTTTGCCCATTGTTCGCTGGAAGTTTTTTTCTTTTCTTTTCTTTTCTTTTAATTTATTTTTCTGCTTTCATTCCCTTTGGGTTACGAACATTTTAAGCGATCCATTAAGTTGTTCATTAATGCCCCACCTCAATTATGCTACAGATATTGACTGTTGATGCTGCCTGCCACTGCTCCATTGCTACAGTTGTTACCGATGATGTGTAATGATGACGAGTGAGATTGACAATGATGTTAATGTTGCTGCTGTTGCTGCTGATGCTGATGATGCTGCTAATGCTACTGAATGTTTGATTGTAAAAATAGATTGGTTTTTCTGCTTTCATGAGATAAAATGATTCGCATTTAACATGGCTTCTGAAAATCAGTAAATAACTTACAACTTACAATCACGTTAATAAAGCAAAATTAAGAGAAACCGAAACAGAAACCGAAACAGAAACAATAACGTATTTTCAGACCATAAATAGTCAAGGGATTTATTGAAATAATCTCGTTTCAGTATGATGGGATGGAATGGGATTTATTCACGTAATAAAGAAAATGCCTTAAAAACATTATAAATTTTCATCACAATCTACAGAATACAATAAATTTTTATAAATTTCCACTTAATAAGCGTATCAATGATAGAACTTAAACGTTTGGCCAACATTCTTCTTAACGAATACCGTGAATTAAAGAGTTTTTTTTTTTTTAATTCGAGTGAGAATTTATGTTCGGCAATAAGAGTAGTCAAGACAACAAAATTAAGAAAAGTTTTTATTTAAAAATTGTTTTTCAAGGTATGATTTGATTGGTGAATCTTCTTCTCCAGTGTTCCTGTATGCTTCTATTATTTATTGCAAAAATCAAAGTCTAAACCAACGATTACCATTTCATAGCACAATTGTGCGGAGAGAACTCACACGCATTCTTGTGTTTTTTGATTTAGTTGTCGATCAGACTGCGACAAGAACACATGTGCGGCGGATGCTTTACAATTTTTTTCAGAATGACACTCAAAAAATATTGTATGTTAAAAGATGCTTTTGATAATATTCAATGCCTTATATATTTTGTCGCATAGTATAATTTTTTTTAAATGCTTTAGAATGCTTGCTTTTTCTCTATTAATAAAAAATGGTTTATTATTTTTTTTATTTTTATTTATCTAAAAACATGGTCTAATTTTTAAGCCAAAGTTGGATACCTTTACGATCTTTTAATAAAAAATGGATTTTTTTATTTTATTTTTATTTATCTAAAATTATTAAGCCAAAGATAGATAGCTTTACATATGTAAGTTTATAAAATGAAAATCAAAATAACGTATATTACAAACACTTTTCTATGGCTGTAAATAAATAAATTCTCTCAATTTATTTTCTCTCTCTTACTCACTAATACATAACCAAAAAATTTTTGGTAAACCCTGCTGTAAATAAATAAATTCTCTCACTTATTTTCTATCTCTTACTCACTAATACATAACCAAAAATTTTTTGGTAACCCTTGGTCTAAACACAAAAATCTCAATTTCTTCACGTAGAAAGCTTAAACGTCTCCAGTTTCACTTTAAGGAATATCGCCGTAGACCCAAATAGTTGAAATTGACTAGAGCAATTAGGCAAGGAGTAGACTGGTTCACATTACACTTTATTACCCTACAGCTTAAAGTAATGTATGTGAAGTTAAATTCGAATTTCAAAACCAAATACGCAAACCTACACTTTTAGCAGAGCCACTTTTGCCTCTAACAGGGTAAAAGTTTACTATTAACAGAGCACTGTTAACTGTTTAACAGTGGCAATAGTAGATTTGTCTTGTACTTTGCAATTATTGCAGACTATTGATATAAAATTTAATTCTCATTATGGCCATTTTTATATGTGAACAAAAGTGTTGAAATGTAAAGTATGGTTGGTGGGGATGGAGGACGGAAATGTTCTCAATTCTCAAAATTATTCCAGCTATCCCACTACCACTGTTCGAAAGAGCACCCTCTGGACTACCATTTGTATATAGTCTGTATGGGGAACTATTTCTTATATATTCCAAAATGGCCACTGATCTTCTAGAGAATTTTCAAGCAACAAATTATTATTTTCGAAGTCAATTTTTTTAATACCATATCACTTTACATGTGACTATGTTGCTGATTCTATCAAGAGGCCTTGGAACCTTTCTTTGCATATAGTATGGTACTCATACTCATTTTTTTCAATTCAATTTTTCAAAAAAAAAACACATAAAATTCAGAAAAATGCATGAAATCTTTATTTGAATCGATAGTATAATTTAATGTTTGAAGATTATTTCATGCAAATGGTGACCGCGACTGCGCCTCAAATGGTCCATCCGCTTAGTCCAATTTTGGCATACTCTTTCCAACATTTCGCCCGGTATCTCAGGAATAAATGCTTCAATGTTGTCTTCCAATGCGTCAATTGAAGCGGGCTTGTCTGTATAGACATGAGCTTTAACATAGCCTCACAAAAAATAGTCTAAAGGCGTTAAATCGCACGATCTAGACGGCCAATTGACCGGTCCCGAACGTGAAATAAAATGTTCACCGAACTCGCCTCTCAATAAGTCCATTGTTACGCGTGCTGTGTGGCATATGGCACCGTCTTGTTGAAACCACATGTCATGCAAGTCAAGCTCTTGCATTTTGGGAAAAAAAGTTGGATATTATCTCACGGTAGCGCTCACCATTCACAGTTACGTTACGATTCGCAGCATCTTTGAAGAACTACGGTCCAATGATGCCAAATTCAATGATTTGCAAGCATTGTTCGTTTGTAAGACGATTCATGGTTAAATTATATACCAAACTGAAGATGTTTGACAGTGAAACAAAACACGAAACGTGCGTGAGCTGTTTAAACCAGTGTTGCCAAAAAGATGATAGCTAAAAAATCACCCTTTAGTATGGTACTCATAGACCTAGAGTATTTCCGAAATTAGCTACTAAACAAGTGGGCTTGTTCAGATGGATACTATTAAACAGCTAACAGTGCTCTGTTAAGGGCAAATTTTGTTCTAAGACGAAATGTTGCTCTGTTAACACCAAATGTGGCGCTGCTAGAATTTATGGATTGCGTCTTGGATTTTAAATTTGAACTTATCTTCACACACATCTTAAAGTATCCCGTATTTTGAATAATAATTCCCACAATGTACCAGAGATGACATTACATTGTGGATGACAGACATGTCATAGTTTCTCTACATACATATGTATTTCAAAATCCACTCAACCATGACTCAAGTCTCAAATGAAAAAAGAAATCAAACAAACAGAGACAAGAAATTAAATATTTAATGCAATGAAAAGATATACAATGTATCTTTTACGACCAACAATTACAATCTAAATGCTCGTCATCATCATCATCACCAGATTACTTATAAAATCTTTTATTGTTTTTACAATTAAGAAAGAAAAAAAAAGCAAAAAAGAATCATAAGAGTCCTTATGAAAGTCTGGCCTTTTGTATGGGTGCGCAAACATCAGCTACCAATGATGCCAAGATTGGAAGCCTGTCATAATATTATTTCTCTTACTCATTCCGTAATTATTTGTACCTATTCATACCTCTTTGTATAGACATCCTAGCAAGCAGCATCACCCTCATCATCATCAGCATTGTAAACTATTCATTCAGTTTTATTGCTTGGCTTTAGCAGTTGGTTTAGTCTACAAAAAAAATTTATTTTGTGGTTTGTTTTCCTAGATTCCCAAGAAATTTTTAAAAGATAAAAACCAACTGTACTAAATTAAATGGCTTCAATGTTCTGGAATTCCATATCACGATAATTGGGTCGATTAGCAAGGCATGACTACATCATCTTTCTTGCCTTTCGTTAGCAATTGACATGAAACATAGCTTTACTTCCTTTGAAATTTCGGGAAGAGCCATTCTTAAAGCAGTTCAAACGTTTATTATGAAAAATAAACCAAGAATGGGACAGATTTCGATTAATTGTTAGTTTAAAAGGCAATTGACGTTGTATAAGGCGATTTAACAGTTACCAGCCTATCGAAAATGCTCTAACATTGGCAAATGGTCGTACACATCAATTCTGAATTTGATATTTATGTAGTAAACGAAGGATCACTCTTCCCAACAGGTGCTACTATGGTCTCAATAGGCAATTGAGTAGCAAAGACCTCTCTCGTACTACAAAACTAATACTCTACAAGACGCTCATCCTCCCTGTGCTTCTTTATGGCGCAGAGGCATGGGCTCTATTAAGCACTGATGCAGCAGCCTTGAGAGTATTCGAGAGAAAAGTCCTACGTTAGATCTTCGGTCCACGGTTAAGGCAGCCCGAAATCTGTTAATCGGGTTGTTAATGGCCAATTAAGTAAGTAAGTAAGTAGTAAACGAAGGCGCAAAGTAATTTAGCCTTATATTTCCTGCTCGCTCCTAATCGGACATCAACTCGACAACAACTACAACAAAGAATGTGGCTGCTCTGACTGAAGATATCGTAGAAGATTGCGAAGTTACAACCGGCAACGTGATATTACTTAAGCACTAAAGGAATGGTCCTCACAGTAAATTTTGGTGAAAAACTTGACCATGTTCTTTCATATTGTGCAGACAATACTTCGGCTGCTAGCCGTTGAATACTTCTGCTATTCTGACTTTCGACTACGAGGAATAAAACTTTTCAATGTATGTGAAGATAAATTCGAATTTGAAAATCCAAGACGCATTTTATAAATTTCAGCAGCGCCACATTTGGCGTTAACAAAGCAAAATTTTCTCTTAACAGAACAAAATTTGCCCTTAACAGAGCACTGTTGGCTATTTAACAGTATCCAACTGAACAAGCCCACTTGTTTAGGAGCTAATTTTGGGAAATACTCCAGGCCTACGAGTACCATACTATATGCAAAGGAAGGTTCCAAGGCCTCTTAATATAATCACCAACATAGTCAGATATAAAGGGATATTGTATTGAGAGAATTGGCTTCGAAAATATCAATTTTTTGTTTGAAAATTCTCCAGATCAGTGGCCATTTTGGAACATATAAGAAATAGTACACCATACAGACTATATGCAAATGGTAGTTCAGAGGGTGCACCTTCAAACTGTGTTAGTGGGATAGTTGGAATAATTCCGTCCTGCATCCCCACCAACTATCCTTTACGTTTCAACATTTTTGTTCACAAATAATAATGATCATAATGAGAATTAAATTGTATGTCAACAGTCTACAATAATTGCAAAGTAAGCTACTATTACCACTGTTAAGCAGTTAACAGTGCTCTGCTAATAGCAAAGTTTACTCTATTAGAGGCAAGAAGTGACGCTGCTAAAAGTTTGGGTTTGCGTCTTTGGTTTTTAAATTCGAATTTAACTTCACACACATAACTTTTCACCATGAGTGGATACCTACAGCTGTGTTCAAAATAATAGGAGTGCTACCATGTAATATTTTCAAAGTCAAAAATTTTTATTTTACCAATTTGCAAAACATGATATATTTTAATGGTAGTTACAACGATATGTAAGAAATAAAATACAAAAAAGAATCTCATAATAACTTTAATATTTGCGATGAAATTGATTCATTTCTGTGTTTGCCCTTGATTTCAGTTGATCAAAAAAAATAGGAGTGTGAGTGTTTTTTAAAAAATAAAAATATATAAGAGCATATAATTTAAAAAAAAAAAAGTGAACAGTAAGTACGGGAAAATGTAATTAAAACTTTTTCTACAGTGATTCACATAAATTTTTGTAATAGTGGGACGAGGAAAGCACTGTTCTGAAGAAAAGAGAGAACTAATTAAAAATCTTCGAAAAAAAAGGCAAAACTTACAAAGAAATTAAGGAAATATTAAGTTACTCCGATCAAATGATCCCAAATGAATTGTGCGATACAGCAAACTAAATCCTTCGGCGTCTTCAAAAAAAAAATTCAAAAGGATCTGAATCTTGCCGTAAGTGGCCTACTACTCGTAGGCGTCTGATGGACAACAATTTATTCGCAAGAAGTCCACAAAAGGTGCCATTGCTGACAAAAAAACAGGTAGCAGCACGCTTAAAGTTTGCCCAAGAACATATCAAATATCTGAAAGAAAAATGGAGAAACATACTGTGGACCGACGAAAGCAAAATTGTTATATTTGGTGGTACTGGGTCTAGACAGTATGTTAGACGTCTGCTCAACACCAAATATAAAGCTCAGTATACACAAAAGACAGTTAAATATGGTGGTGCAAAACTAATTATATGGGGAAGCTTTTCACATAATGGTGTAGGCCCAATACATCCAATTAGAGACATAATGGATAGGAACGTCTATGTCGGCACTCTGTCCACACCTCTAAAATGGATATTCCAACAAGATAAGAACACGAAACACACCAGTAAATTGGCAAATGAGTGTTTTCGGGTTAATGATAGAACATCTATGGGGAGATGTTAAAAAGTATGCTGCAGAGAAACATCCTTCAAATGCAGAAGAACTATGGATCACAGTGCGCGGATGCGTGGCATCAAATTCCTTTAAACAGATGCCAAGATCTTATTGACTCAATGCCTCGTAGATGTGCTGAAGTCATTAAAAACAAAGGTTATTCAACCAAATACTAAAATAGCTATACTATTTTAAGATAATATCAAACTTTTGTGCGTTTTGTTTACAAATTATTAGGTTGTGTGCTAACACTCCTATTATTTTGAACAATTAATTTTGAGAGTAAACTTTATTTACATGAAATATTTTTTGTTTTCGTAGTTTTAACTAAATAATTAAGTGTTAAAAAATTAGAAAATGATTTAGAAATAAATTTTAAGTCAAAAAAATTTGAAATTTACTTTTTTATTTTTCATAATTTTAAACTTTGCTTTTAAATGAAGGGCACTCCTATTATTTTGAACACAACTGTATATAAGCAGAATTATAATTTCTGAAGAAAACTCGAGTATAACACACAAAGAGCCGTTACAATCACTTTAAGTTATGGTATGGTGTGGTGTGTTTACTCTGTTTATGTTTCGTTATCGGACTTTACTGGGACTGGAAAACATGTGGTTTCAAACAGAATGCAACATCACCGCATACTGCACAACCTGTAATCGAAATTCTGAATGCAATATTTCGAGATTACCCAGTTTCTTGTACAAAAATTGTGGAAACATATAAAAAGAAGCGTGGAAATTTCTAAACGGACGATGTAGTACCAATTTTTATAAACTATTTGATAAACTTACCGTCAAATTTTCTGAAACGAGACGAGAAGAAAAATAAAATTAATAGGGGGGAATAAAGGTTACCAAGTTTTTAAATTTAAAAAAATGTTGCAAGTATTTAGACTCTAAGAAAGGAGGATAGGTAGAGTCGTGTCTTGCTTGAAAATTTAGAGCATTTCTGTACACTTCCATAAAAGCAATTTAAACTAAACCAATTTAAAAATAAAATTACTTTATTTATAACAGTTTAATAAACAAACAAAAACAGACAACAATGAGAAAGTGTTTAAACAATTCTCCTCCTCGCCAATTCTGTTCTAAGTAGATGACCTACAACAATACCATTTTGAATGATATTGTAACCAGAAATATTACAAACGGATGTTATTATTTCAGAGCCATACATACATATTTATATGTTGTATATATGTTTAGCTGACAGAAAGTCTGCTGGTCCTAAGAAAACATACTCAAGGCATTTAATGTACAAATTTTAATGCCTATAAAAGAAAAATTGTTATAAAAACTTTTTAATGACTTCATAATAATCAAAAAAACTATTTATAAACAAAAAGAAAAGCTTAAAATAGGCATCAAAGAGTCACGATTGTCGGTCATTAAACCGCTTGAAAAATATTTACAACAACAATAATAACAACAACAATACTAACATAAAAAAAACTGCAATATCATGTCAAGTGATGGTTTCAAGTCTGTATGGTGAATGAGTGTGGTGGCTGGCTACGACACGACAAATTTGTTCGTGTCGTCACCACGGAAAAAACAAATTAAACTGCGTCCAAAAAAATTAACACCATAACGCCACAAAAAAAAAAACAAAACAAAATGAAAGCAACAGTTGAGGGTAAAAAATATCAGGCCATAAATAAAAAGGGACAGGTGTTAAGAGAGTATAAATTAAAGGCAAATATACTGAACCAGAAAATATAAAGAACAAGATAAAATTCGTTGGATTGTTTTCACAGTAATCTAATAGGTAGTATTGTTGTCTTAAGAGATGTGAGGCTGTAGTTTAAACCCCAACCCAGACATTTCGAACAAAATGAAATAAAAAAAATATTTCTTCGGCAACTTCTCCTCTTCAGATTTCTGTGAAAAACTCTAAGAGAAAATAAAAATTGCCATGAAAAGTTTCTCAAAAATCTATTCTGCTGAGTCGAATTTAAACTCTAGGTCCCGCCATTCACAGATAAAATTAAAAAACTCAACATGGGTGGTTTGAAAAGCTAGGTTGTAATCCTAACTAATGGTGTTTTCTTTTCTACCAAAAAATGTGCATTTTATTAACGCAAAATGCAATTTTGCGTTTGTTTCTTAAAAATGTTTCGCCCTCTAAAAGGGTGGTATGTTTTATTCTAAATAATTCGCACTTGCCAATGGTGGAGGGCATTGCATTTTATGCCCTGTATAAATTGAGAGTGCTGCTAATGCCCTGTAAAGCAGATGACTTTTGTTTATTTATAGGGCTACCAGATGAAATTTAAAAAAAGTCGCCTGGTATTGTTATCCAATTTGAAGTTAATTTTTTCATTGTGTTGTGGAGTAATCTTAAGGAAATATTACATTATTAAAGCTACTTGGTCAGCAATATATAAAAAATTGCATTCAATGTTAGAACAGTGTTAAAATATTTTTTTTTTTTTTTTTGTTATAAAAAAGCGTGCAAAAAATGAAGTCGAAAAATTAGTGATCTGGCAACACTTTTGAACAAATTGGCATTTCCTCATTCATTTTCTTAATAAGTGGTAAAAACAGGGCATACCCTTTTTTAATATTTGTGTTATGTTCTTCTCAAATAAAAAATGGCATTACAACAGGGTTGGTCAAAAATTTTTTTAATGCACCTTGTAAGAGGGTGACATTTTCTTTGTAGAAAAGAAAACACCATAAGTGGTTGTAATGACCAATTAAATAAGTAAACAATTTTTCGAGAACTTCAGGAAGTTGAATGCTTGCTTGATGCATACATACATAATTGGTCATCACAACTCTTCAGTAAGGATTACGACCTAGCTTCTCACACCACCCATGTTGTGTGTGTTAAATTTATACATGAGTGGCGGGGGGTCTACAGTTTAAAGTCGATTCCGAACAAAAGATTTTTGAGAAACTTTTCATAACAATTTTATTTTTACTCTTAGAGGTTTTGCCAGAAATCTGCTGAGAGAAAGTCGCCGAAGCAATATTTGTTCCTATTTATTTGAGATTTCTTAGCCAATGGCCTCACGTCCAATTAGCCAACACTCTGGCTACTAGACTACGGCGACTACAAATTCACTTTTCATGGCAATTTTATTTTTACTCCCAGAGTTTTTGCCAGAAATCTGCTGATAGGAAGCCGCCGAAGCAATATTTTTTCCTATTTATTTGAGATTTCTTAGCCAATGGCCTCACGTCCAATTAACCAACACTCTGACTACTAGACTACGGCGACTATAAATTCACGATTTGCCGACAAAATCAACTCACTTGTTGACTTAGACTTTGCTTTGTGTGGCAGCTTCATTTTGTTCTGACCTGGGGTTTGAACCGTGGTCTTACGATCTAATAAGTCAACACACTTACCTACTAGTCTACGGCGACTGGCTTGATAAGCAATACAAAAAAATACATATATTCTAAAAAGGATATTCATAAAAGGATATTGCAAATAATGTGGAATTTCGGGAAAGAAAAGTTATTACAAGAAATGCATTACAAAATGAAATTGATTAGAAAGTACATTTGCCAGAGCGTTTTCCAATTTTCGTGCTTAAAAACTTTTAAAACTTTGCATACAACCTTTGAACTTTTTTGTTATTCACCACTAACTACGCTAATGTCAGTTAGCTACAGCCTTCCAATTGAACTCGTCTATGGTAAGAGGAAAACGAAAATAATGGAATCGTAGTTCAAAACCGGCTATTCTAAACTACAAGCCAATTCCTACCGATAACAATATGGTTACATAGGTCAGAACAGAAGAATTTTGTCGAATTTCTTTGAATTATTTTTAAAATTGTAAGAAAAACTTTGATTATGAAGTTTACTTAAAGGGACAGCAGTGCTGTGAAAGTAGTTCCAAGTCAATCAAATAGAGATCCTAAGCCGATAAGAAAGTAATATTCAATATACCACCATAGCTGCCAGATTTGACGATTTTGTGTTTCAAAAATATCATATTGACGATGCGACGATTTATTCCCTTATTTTGACGATTTTTAGACATTAAAAATTTACGTCATATTCTTTACTTTAATACATCAAAAGCCACTTTTAGCTTTGTATTTACTTTGCAGTTGTTGCTATTGCTAATTTAAGTGATGATTTTTCTGTATCTTATGTCTTTTTCATCCCTTAAAAGCCAAAAAAATTACAATCTCTGCACGAAGTGAGTTCCACATTCGAATTGTCTGTAATCGACCAGTACGACCAAATACGTATGTGCTCGCCGAGAAAGGCGAGTGATACGTAGGAATACATGATTCTCGGGAACAAGTCCCTTATTTTGCTCGAGCAAAATCCGTTATAATAGCGATAGAACAGTGAAATACAAACCACATTGCAACGATGCTCTAATAAATCAATGGAGTTCGATACCCTACCGTCATTAACGGGCAACTTCGCCCTCTCTTGTACGAGGTCGAGAAGTCTCAAAATAGACGTTGAGGCACCGCCCTATACATGAGAATTGTATTTCATTCTCTTTCGGATAAGAGTGGTGTAAATAGTATATAAGAAGATCAGATGAAGTGAAGTATTTCTTGCACTCTCTTAAGAAGCTAAGGCACTGAAAAATGTGTCGGTTCTAGCGAACATTACACTGAATTTTCATACCGATTTTGTGACGATTATTTTTACGATTTCCATGAACGTCTTTGACGATTTTGACGATTTTTTTCATAATATTTGACGATTTGATGTTTTATTTATCTGGCAGCTATGTATACTACACTTCCAGACGGAGCTGCTTACAAACAAGAAGGAGGTATACCAGAGCCAGGCGCAGAGGCGACGCAGAAATAGAGCGTAGTGCATATAAAGAAGCCAAAAAACAGCTAAAAACCCGAATACTCAAAAGTAAAAAGGAGAAGTGGGAAGAACTGAGGACCGATATAAACCAAAACCCCTGGGGCCTTGGTTACAAACTCGTGATGCACAAACTTGGGATACGAAATCCAGTAGAAATTATGGACGAAGACATTATGCACAATATTGTGAGCACACTATTTCCAAGACACGAAATTAGAGAAGATGACATCGAAGTAGAGACCAATATCAATATTGTTCACCACAGCAGAGCTGAAAATAGCTGCTCGCAGCCTCAAGAACAGAAAGGCTCCCGGACCCGATGGCGTTCCAGCAGAGGTCATTAAGGAAATAGCAATGAACCGCCCCGAAACGTTGCTAAGAATGTATAACAGCTGCCTTAAAGAAGGGATATTTCCAGACGCTTGGAAGAAACAAAAACTTGTTCTCATCAGCAAGGGTAAAGGAGACCGAGAATCGCCATCTTCATATAGGCCCCTGTGTCTGCTGGATACTGCAGCCAAATTGTTTGAGAGGCTCATAAAGCCTAGGCTTGATGAAGCCATTAAATCTTCGGGAGGTCTTTCCACACGACAATACGGATTTCGACCCGGAAGATCTACAATAGGAGCTCTAAAGTAGGTAGTAAGCACAGTCGTAGCTGCCCAATCTGGGAATCTTTATTCGAGACCGGTCGTACTCTGAGCGACCTTAGATATAAAAAATGCCTTCAACAGTTTGAGGTGGACGGACGTGATACAAGCTTTAGAGACAATTTTTAATGTTCCAGCGTACCTAATGAAAGTTATTAGGGATTACCTAAAGAACAGAGAGCTGACGTATGATACAAGCCAAGGGCCAAGAAGAATGCAGGTCACTTCCGGAGCGGCACAGGGATCCATATTGGGACCAGACCTCTGGAACGCAACTTATGACGAAATCCTGAGAATCGAAATACCGGAGGATACTTTCCACACATTGCGGCAGTCATTAGAGGTAGAAATACAGAAGTAGTTCAACGCAGACTACGACAAGTCATGATGCGCACTAAGAACTGGCTGGAATCCCACGGCCTGCAGTTGGCCATGCATAAAACGGAGCTGCTGTTACTAACAAGACGACATATTCCGACTGAGATCGAAATAAATATAGGTGACTTGGTCATCCCTACGAAGAGATCTATTAAATACCTTGGGATTAGACTGGACTCGAAACTGACCTACACAGAGCAGATAGAGTATGCAACAGCGAAAGCAGCTAGAATTACAACACAGCTGAGTAGACTGATGGCAAATATTGGAGGACCACTTCCAAGTAGGAGGAAGTTACTCATGGAGGCTGGAAATAGTATACTCCTTTATGGCTCTGAAATCTGGGCTTCTACTTTGAATACTCAAACCAGAGCTAAAAAACTGCTATCTGCGCAGAGAACAGCAGCTTTACGGGTCACGTCCTCGTATCGCACGGTATCAACACAAGCCGCCTTAATAATAGCTGGAATGGTTCCCATAGACCTTCAATCAATTGAGCGCCAGATGATTTTCAACGCTAGACAGAGCACGACCCAGTCGCAGAGCCTAGAAACGATACAGCACGAAGTCGTCTTAAAATGGCAACATCGCTGAGAAAATGAACGGTACGGTAGGTGGACACACAAACTGATTCCAGAATTGCAAGTGTGGAAAAACAGAAAAAACGGCGATGTAGACTACTACATAACCCAGATGCTAACCGGTCATGGATACTTCAGAGAATACCTGCATCGCATGGGGAAATGTCGCTCGCCATTCTGCATCTACGAGGAAGAGGAAATCATAGACGATGCCGAACACACTTTCTTCGGCTGCAGACGCTGGGCCGAAAGACGTCAGGGTCTCAAGGCTGAAATCGGCATTATTAATGCCACAAACGTCGTGCTGAAAATGATAAGCAGCAGAGAAAACTGGAACGCAGTTAAACAATTTGTGAACTATGTCCTGCGAAAGGAAAAATATGATCTAGACGCAGTAGAATAACAGAAGAGCGGAGCCTGGACGCAGGCTGACAATGATGGAACTGGCACAGGTGCCAAAAGGGGTCCACCTCGAAGTAATGCAACCGTGGTTCCGAGGTGGAATGATACCCCGGTGAGGAGACAAGGCGAGTTTTTAGTCGGTATACCCAGTGGGAGAGTCCGACATACCATGTATGGTGACGACCTTCATGAATGCATAAAGCATTTTCCCTCCTTTCCGCAAAAAAAAAAAAAAAAAAAAAAAAAAAAAAAAAAAAAAAAAAAAAAAAAAAAAAAAAAAAAATGTATACCACACTAAAAATTTTATTAAAGTAGGGTATACTGAAGACGTTAAAAATAAAAGATTCAAAAATAATAATAAATAATGGAAAATAAATAAATAAAAAAATATAGAAATAAAAGGTATATTTTTTGTTGTGCTTTAATTTATTTTAATGCTAAATAATCTGTGAATTTTCTTTTTCTTTGCATTAATATTTCATATGCAAAAAAGGTGAAATTTATGATTTGTTTTCTTTCATTTTTCAAAACACATATGACTTCACTAATTTCAATACATTGGCGCACAAAAAATAAAAAAGTTAGTTTATTAAAAAAAAGAAAAAACAAAAAACTCAAATATTTGTAAGGAATTTCAATGAAGGGAAATTTAATACAACGATTCTTGAAGACATATTTCTGTATTGAGGCTTAAAACAAATGCATATGTATAGTATACACGTATGTAAATAAAAACGTAAATTTGGAATTTGTCTTTGGGTGCGTTAATTACGCTTTGGATTGTCATGTGAGTGAAGATAAATTCGAATTTAACTAGCAAAGACAAAAACCAAAAATTTAAACAGAGCTAATGTTAAAGTTAACAGAGCAAAAAATTTAAATTAAAAAAAAAAAAACAATAAATTACTTAGACTTTGACAAGCAGCCAGCCAAGATCGTCTAAATCTACCACTGTCATCTATAATTACGAATGTATTGCTGGATCATGGAAAGCAATTAATTGTGCTCAAGTCTTTTTAATTACTTTTCAATTACACTAAACGAGTTACATGTTGAATTGATGGCAAACAGGCTCACATATCCTAACTGGCGAATCAATGATGTACATTTAATCCTTCTTTTGATAACAAATTCACCAATCAAACTTTTATTAAGGTCTGACTACAGTATGGCCATAAGGTCTGACCTACAGTACGATGGATTTTATTCACATCATGTGAGTACTTATAACCATATTCTCCAAGCTGGCGGAGGGACAAAGTGATTTTCAAATTTGAAATTATTCATTAAAATCATAGAATCATTACTGAGAGGCTAGAGCGATTACATCTTCAAGAGGTGTCCTTATTGTCTAAGAATACAAGTGGGTCTACGCTGAACCCGATGGACTTCCTACTAGCACTGACCGATTTCTTGTTTCTGTAGCCTAAAGCAAAGACTAAAGTGTAGTTGATATCATACAAACAAACTGGCGAAACTAGTGTCTAAAACGTCAAAGGACTCTGTAGTTTATGTGTGTGAAGAAAAATTCGAATTTGAAAATCCAAGACGCAATCCATATATTTTAGCAGCGCCACATTTGGCGTTAACAGAACAAAATTTGCCCTTAAGAGAGCATTGTTAACTGTTTAACAGTATCTATCTGAACAAGCCCACTTGTTTAGAAGCTAATTTTAGGACAAATACTAGGTCTTTGAATACCATATCATACTCAAAGGAAGGTTCCAAGGCCTCTTAATATAATCCGCAAAAAAGTCCCATATAAAGTAACATGGTATTGAGAAAATTGGCATTGAAAATATCAATTTTTTGCTTGAAAATTCTCTAGAATATCAGTGGCCATTTTGGAACATATAAGAAATAGTACACCATACATAATATATGCGAATGGTAGTCCAGAGGGTGTTCTTTCGAACCGAAATAATGGAATAATTTTGAGAGTTGAGAAAATTTCCGTCGTCCATCCCCACCAGAGATCAGCAATGAGTCGTATTTTCGCTACTCATAGGTACTTATGAAATTTTGAGTATGAGTGAGTCAAGAGTATTAAAATTCAACTACTCTGATTCATTCGTACTCGCTACAACATTGATTTATAAGCATAGGTTGCAATGAGTATGAGTACAACGTTGATATCAAACTCACAACATTCGATTCATTGTTTGATTCATACGCCTACTCATTCAGATTCATAAATTTAGAAAAATACTTATAATACTTACGAATGATTCGAGTTACTCGAATCATTCATCAAAATTTACAGTACATAGTGGTTATTGTTGCATTTACAAAAGAAGAGAAAAGAAAAGACAAAGACAGCAAGCAAAGCACACACACAACCTTCTAGCGAGTATTGTGGTGTTCGTACTCGAATCATACTTATTTTGTGCTTCGTGTATATGTTGAATCATGGAGAGTCGAAATCAACAACATCGTGCGTATTGTTAAGTATGAGTACGATGAGTATTTCTAACTTTGAATATGAGTAGTATGAGTATGATATTAAAATAAGTATGAATGCGTATAAGTAGCTGAAATTATAAGTATGACTCGAATCTACTCATCGTTTTGAATACTCGTTGCTGATCTCTGATCCCCACCAACCAACATTTTCGTTCACAAATAATAATGATCATAATGAGAATTAAATTGTATGTCAATAGTCTACAATAATTGAAAAGTAGAAGACTAATCTATTATTGCCACTGTTAAACAGTTAACAGTGCTATGTTAATAGCAAAGATTACTCCGTTAGAGGCAAAAAGGGCCGCTGTTAAAGGTATGGGTTTTTGTCTTTGGTATTTAAATTCGAATTTATTTTCACAGACATTCATAACTGAGAGACGAGCGGTTACATCTCTAAGTGGTGACCTTATTGTCTAAGAATACGAGTAGGTCTACGCTGATCCTGATGGACTTCCTACTAGCATTGACAGATATCTTATTTCTGATACACAAAACAGAGTCTGAAAGTGTGGTTGGTATCATACATACAAACTGACCGAACTAGCGTCTAAGACGTCAAAGGTGTCTGAAGTTTAGACTTTAAACTTTAAAGAATAGTTCGTACAGAATTAAATTGCAATGTGGACAAACTCTGCATCACCAAAAAAAAAAAATACATTTCTGTACAAAATATTCTTTGGCACTCTGTTTAAAATAGAAATTAAATAAAATGAAATGCAATAAAATAAAATCAAGCAGATATTCTCTAAAGTCTAATAAAAATGTAACAATGTCTGACAGTGTGTTCTGTTTCTATTTCTTTCAATACCTGACACTGGCAATAACGACAAAAGTCGTGCGAAAAATTCTAATATTCACAGACATATTCCAGCAATAAAGGCAAAACACCACCTGGATTATAACAGAAAATCAAGTAGAATATATAAAAGAAAAAAAGCCATGGGAGGGTTAGGTTTATACAGAAAAAGAGGACAGAGATACGAAAGGTTTTTTGTAAACTGAAGATAACCAACCAAGTCAGCCAAGAAAAACTAAAAAAAAAAAGAAAAAAATTAGAAAAGAAAATCCCCAAGAAAGAATATGTTTCTACACACAAATTTTCTTCACTTTGTGTGTCTAAATAAAGAAAATTGCAAGAAAAATGGCTTTACGCTAAAGCGTTTAAGGTAAATAAACTACAAAGAAGAAAAGGTAAGAAGGAAAAAAAAAACAAAATTCAACAAGGGCCAACAAGAACAACCCACCAGGCATAAACGTGACCAAAAAGAAGATTTTAAGCATAAAACAGAAGAGAAATATAAGAAGATACAGAGCCAATGCTAAAGACATACAGTTCCAAAATGAATGGCTTTAAGATTCTTTTTTTTTTTTTGTGCGTTTGTCTCAATGTTTAATGTCTGTCTGCAGTTTGTCTTCCTTACATCTTGGCCTATACACAAAAGGCCAAAAATATTAAATTGTTAAGCAAACTGTGATAGTCTGTTGACAGGTAGAATGGCAACAACACTAAAATTGAAGTGAAACTGCAATTGAAAAGATGTATACGAATATGTTGCAATAACATGGTAAAACGATACCATTCATCTCTATATACACAGCAGAGACGTACATATGTATGTATTCTATGGCATAGAATAACAGACCATAGCATAGCATAGCATAGCAGGGCATAGCATATCTAATCCATGTGACTGAGTAAATGAGTACCACAAGATTAGGAATTTAAAAACAATTCTTGTTGAAAGCCGTCTCCTCTTGTACACAATACGTACAGAAAAAAAAAACGATTACGTTTGAAGAATAACAACAACAACTACAACAACAACAATGACAGCAAAAACAACAATAAAACCAAAAACAAAATCTACAGAATTTTTACTTACTGAATTTATAATGTGTAATAAATATGAATGAATAGATGAAGAATATACCAACCAACCAACCAACCGAATCCATATGTGATAGAATGTGTTACGTGTATGGGTGTCCATACGAGTATTCTATGTTAACCCATGGAATACACACACGACAGTGTTTGTGCTTTGATGTTTTCTTGTTGTTGTTGTTGCTGTTGTCGATTAATTTTTACCACAAACTTCCGTTACATTACACCTGTGAGTCAAATGTTAAACGTACATACATACATGTGTCTACGTCACGATACATTGGTCGACTATCAGTATACCCTCCTACTACAGTATTAAACCAACCATCTACATACGTTTGAATCCTAATTGCTGCTGTCATAATTTAATAAGAAAATGATACTCAGGCCTTTCTATTATTTTGAATTTTCATTCAAGCCTAGCTTAGTAGAAGTCAATAGACTTTGTACCAACTCTGAACCGAATTAAATATACCCTCCTACTACAGTCTAAAATCATCTACAGTTGAATCCTAATTGCTGCTGTGACAATTTGTACTTAAGCCTTTCCATTTTTTTTTAATTTGATTCAAGCCTAGCTTAGTAGAAGTCAATAGACCAACTCTGAACCGAATTAAACCAAGCTATGCTGTCTGTGTAAGCAAGACATCATGTAAACTGTGAACTAAACTGACTACTTTGCTAACAAAGTCTTAGGACCAAAACTCTTCTTCGAAGAAATATTCATTCGAAACTTACGCTGTAGAGTATTGTGTTTTGAAAAATTTTCTTTCGCTTCAAAATACATAACTTCCCCCTGGTTTATTAAGAACAAGTACAGTTTCTATGTTGCCGTAGTCTAGTGGGTAGTGTGTCGACTTATTAGACGTAAGGCCACGGTTCAAACCTTAGGTCAGACTTCAAAACGAAAATATGAAACGAATATTTCTTCGACGACTTCCTCTCTCAGCAGAGCAAATAAACTTGCTATGAAAAGTTCCTCAAAAATCCGTCGTTCGGAGGCGACTTTTAACTGTAGATCCCGCCACTCATGTATAAAATTAACACACACAATATAAGTGGTGTGAGAAGCTAGGTACATAGGTCGTAATCTTGACTAAAGGGTTGTAATGACTAATTATGTACATATGTATGTCTAGTTTCTCGTTTAAGTCTATCAATGGGGATCTCCAACTCGGTGGATTGTGGCACACAAAACGTCTGAGAAGTGACCCCCTTTGATTGCGGTACTCAACAATCTCCTGCACGATGGTGTACTGGCCCCAGTTATTGCATAATATCCAATATAAAGAGCTAGGAATGTAGAGAACAGTAATAAAGATCTCAGACTTAACTTAATGTTGAAGTTGAGGCGGCAGAATTATGATACTCAACGAGATACATAGACCTCTGGCCTGATGATACCTACACAATTATTGTAGATATCATACAAGGATCTAATGTTACCATGCGTTTTATCCTTCTCCACTCGAGAAATAGTGATAAATTTTTACCACAGGCCGGCTTGTTTCGGATTTTTATTATAATCAGAGATCAGCAATGAATCGCTTTTTCGCTACTCATTAGCACTCATGAAATTTTGAATATAAGTGCGTCAACAATATTGAAATTTAGCTATGTACTCTGATTCATTTATACTCACTACAACGTTAATTTATAAGTACAGGTTGCAATGAGTATGCGTACAACGTTGACATCAAACTCATACCATTCGAAATATGTATGTTTGATTCATAAGCCGACTCATTTAGATTCATAACTTTAGAAAAATACTCTTATAATACTTATAAAAAGACGTCGGCACCAATGTCCCTCAGGAGAAGATTTTCTTCGGCTTTATATGTTCATATGTTCTCTTTGTGCCGACGACTGTGTTATAAAAGAAAAAAGGTACATAAGCAAAAAAAGAGCAGCAAGCACAACCTTTTAGTGAGTATTTTAGTGTTCGTAAGCGATTCATACTTATTTTGTGATTCTTGTAAATGTTGAGTCATGGAGAGTCGAAATCAATAACATCAAACATGTTGTTAAGAATGAATACGATGAGTACTTCAAACTTTGAATATGAGTAGAGGAGGTTCCATGATATTAAAATAATACTCATCGTTTTGAATACTCAGTGCTGATCTCTGATACATATGTATGTATATAAAAATCATTTAAACCTTGATTGAATTAATCAAGACCTTGGGCGATCAAATGTAGCGGATCTTGCTAAACAAAAATATACACACTAATCCCAGCTTTCGAACAGCTTTGACTTTTGGACTAAATTTTAGAAAACGTCTATAAAAATACTATTTTCAGAACTACAGAGCAACACATTAGCATCATGTTAGGGTACCTTTAAGCTTTACAAGCTTCAGTCGTTGGTTGATTGACAAAACCTTAGGATTGTAAGGAACTATAATTTTCTACATGATTTACAAGAAATAATTATAATTTCAAATCATATAAAAGTTTTTAATTAATTTAATAACAATAAAACTATACAGTTTATCATTTAGAACATATTCATTAACACGAAATTATTAAATTTTTTTTATTCTTTCGTTTTTTAATTTCAAACATGTATTCTTTAAGCAGAAAAATGAATAAAAAAAAATTTATTCTAAAGCATAGGATCGACAACAGAAAAAAGAAAGAGGAGTATGGCAATTAAAAATTCATGACACGTTCCCCCCCACTATCAGGTCGTTAACTTATCGTGTGTGCAAGTGTAGGTTCATTATTAAATTTGTATTGCATTCTCGGCTCATAAATTTCGGCACGAACATTTTAGAAGTGGGCATACTATATGAAATACTGTCTATATGCATGTGACGTTGCTTGGCAGCATTTTGACTGTCAATTTATTGCTAAAGTGTCATGTCAAAATGCAAGTGTCATTTTTAAAAAAAAAAATAGAAAAAAAATTAAAAAAAGAAATATTTCAAATCCTATCATATGGCCGTTGGAAGGTCGTTTAAATAATGACGGTTTTTGACGTTCAAAAAAAAAAAAAAAAAACTTTTGAAAATGGCAAAAATAAGTATGTGGTAAATGAAAGTTGTTTTCACATCTAATTTAATGTTGGTTTAAACTTCATAATTTGCTTCTTTTTTTTTGGAAAGCCAATTATTTGTGGTTTTATTAAAAACCATGCATGCAAATTTGTTTTAAAATTTATTGATCTTACATACCTAATTATCGTGGAATGATGTGGCATTTAAAGCAATTGTCCGATTACTGATGAGATGCGGTATGTATATCTGCAAAAGAAAAATCATAATTTATTAAAAACGAACAGTTTTCTATGGGGAGATGAAGAAAAAAAAAACTTATAATTATAGATTATTGTTTGGTATTAAGCCCTGATAAGTTTAACAAATTATAGTAGAAACGGATGATTTTTTTTTAACGTATGGGTTTTAAAAATTGTACTCGAAAGACTTTTTACAACCCTATAAAAAAAAGAGTATAGTGTGGCCCAGCCGCAGTCAATATAATATTAATTGTTCACTCAATGGATAAATTCTAATTTAGAAACCAAAGACGCAAACCCGCACTTTTAGCATCGGCACTTCTTGCCTCTAACAGAGTAAACTTTGCTATTAACAGAGCACTGTTAACTGTTTAACAGTGGCAATAACAGATTAGTCTTCTACTTTGTAATTATTGCAGACTATTGACATAAAATATAATTCTCTTTATGATCATTATTATTAGTGAATAAAAGTATTGAAATGTAAAGAATTTTTGGTGGAGATGGAGGACGGAATTTTTCCAGCTATCCAACTACCACGGTTCGAAAGGTAGTTGGATAGCTGGAAAAATTCCGAAAAAAGACCCTCTGGACTACCGTTTGCATATAGTTGTATGGTGTACTATTTCTTATATGTTCTAAAATGGCCACTGATCTTCTAGAGAATTTTCAATTAAAAAAATTTATAGTTTCAAAGCCAATTTTCACAATACCATATCACGTTAAGAGGCCTTGGAATCTTCCTTTGGGTATAATATGGTGCTCACAGACCTAGTATTTGTCCTAAAATTAGCTTCTAAACAAGTGGATACTGTTAAACAGCTAACAGTGCTCTGTTAAGGCCAAATTTCGTTCTGTTAAAAGCAAATTTTGCTCTGTTAACGCCAAATGTGGCGCTACTAAAATTTATTGATTGCGTCTTGGATTTTCAGCTTCGAATTTATCTTCGTACACATGCTATTTTCATCGTTCTTAATGAAATACGATCCCATGGTGACGCCGGCAAGAAACAGTACATCTTTCTAAAGTTCGTTGGCAGCTCTTTAACTGTCTGTAGACGTGAAACTCGACAATCCTATTCGTTGGAGTACTCATTGAGCCATTACTGAACATAATATTTGAATAAAAAAAAAAAAACGTATTCAGAGTGAAATGAGAAATTTTACTGGACATTTTTGGTCTGGCACTCAATTTTGAGCTTTTAAAAATCTCTCGATAGAGGCGAGAAACAATCATTTTGTGGTTTGTATCAGTGTTGCAAAATTGAAATTTTGAAATGGTACTGAACTCTAACTGAAAGAGTACTTTTTTGCATCAAATGGTACTTTTGTAAAAAAAATGTACGCATATACGTATATAATTGGTCATTACAAACCCTTCAGTCAGGATTACGACTTAGCTTCTCAACACCACTTATGTTGTGTGCGTTAATTTAATTTATAAGTGGCGGGACCTACAGTTTAAAGTCGTCTGCGAACGACAGATTTTTGAGAAATTTTACATGGCAATTTCTTCATTTACTCGCAGAGTTTTTGGCATAAATCTGCTGAGAGGAAGCCGCCGAAGAAATTTTTTTTCGTATTTCATTTTGTTCGAGATGTCTCACCGGGTGTTGGAACGGTGGCCTTACGTCTAATAAGCCAACACACTACCTACGGCGACTTCTACTGTATCGATTGCATCAGTTCAGCTTCGTTGACAACATGATGGCAGTACAGTATTGGTAATGACGCTGAATTAATCTGGTTAAGAAGAGAACCTAATTGCCCTTTTCCTCGACTTACTTGCCCATCTATAGCACTATTCCGATTCTCACAGGCCGCTGTCTCTTTGAAAGATATGCCTATATACAGAGTTGTTGCCAGAAGGAAGTCGCCGGAGAAATATTTTTTCATATTTCGTTTTGATGGAAATGCCTGACATGGGATTTGAACTCATGTCTAGTAAGCTAGCACACTACCTACTAGACTATTTATTTATTTATATTAAATACACATACAGCACGGAACAGAAAAACTAACGTCTTATTCGTGTTCCTCACATACATGACAAAAAACAGCTGATTTTAAACGTAACAAAACGTAAAAGCCCCGTTTAGTCAAACGTTGACGGAACATTACATTGCGTGCATTCGTTCGTTCGTTCGTTTTTAACATATGAAGAGCAATGCAAATACTTACCGAAATTGCATTATAATTTGGCAAGCGTTTTGATGGCTTTTCGTGTTCTAAAAACGAATGTACGTTCCGTGGACGTTTGGCTAACCGGAGCTAAACCCTAATTTTACCTTTAGCATTGCGTTGAACATGTTGCTAATGGCATTATTAGTTGAAAAGCGCAAGACATAAATATGTAATATAATAAAAAGGTACTGAAAGCGTCGCGGGGGTACTGCGGTATTTTTGAAGTGAAAAAGTACCGAAAAAAGTACTAAAGTACTGAATTTTTCAACACTGGTTTGTATAGCAAAGCTCTACTGAAATAAGTATTAAAACGAGAAGAATAGTATCGGCAAACCATATTAGTTTGTCCTGCAAGAAACACCTTCTTCTTTAAGATTATGATATTACGGCTGAATTAATTTCCCGTATAAGTATAAGAAAATCATTTCAAAAATTTAATACTTTACATACAGCAAATAATTAAATTTTTATATACAACCAGCCATTCATTCATTCATTCCTTCCTCCATTCATGACACTACATGACAAAATGTGTTGAAATTCTTTATCCCTTGTTATTCTCCACAAGCATATTAAGTTACCGGCATTGATTTGTTTCAGAAAAAAAAAAAAGAAATTATCCTCACAAAACCACTGGTCTGTACAATATTATTATGGTTACAGGATATTAAACAGTGTTTAAATATTAACACTTCAAGGATTTCATTTTAAATACACACTCGTACTTGTAGTGTATGTATGTATGTACGTATGACAACATTATGGTATGAGAGCTAAACGGCAACGGTGGTAGCATGTGTAATTCCTAAGTTGTGTGGTGCATGCACAGGCTATTGTTGCCACTAAAATGTGAACGCATTTTCACAGTTTTTTTTTCCGTTCCTCTCTTTTTTTTTTTTTTTCTTACTTCTGATTATACTTTTTTGCCATTCAAACGATTTGACAGTTGGGACAGGATGTTAAACTGGGAAGGAAACAAATGATAATGACTTTTTAAAATGAGTAAAAAGGATAAAGAAAGGCGTATTTAAATAATATTATGAATATAAATAAAATTTCCAAAATATTTAATGAAAGTTTTCTAAACGAAATGAAAACACACAAAAAGTCTATAAAAAATATTTTTAATTGAAGAAAAAATGCCAACAAAGGGAAAATATTATTCAGGTATGTGATGAAAATCGATTCGTTTTCAAGTAAAATCGAATTTGAAAACGAACGTTTTATTATAAGATGTGATGAAATCCAAACGGTTTTAGTTTCCATTTTTTGTTTTATTCTAAACCGTCTCATGTAAAATAACAAACTTTTTAGTAAAAAAAATTATTTTTTAATTTATAAAGCGTAACAAAGGCATTTGTTTTATCAACCTCAATTTTTATAATCAACAATTCTAATCGTTTTGAAAATATTGAACGAAAAAGGTTAAGGAATGCATCAAACCCGGATCTAGTCATGATTGGAATCTCAGTTTAGCACGAGACGTTTATAGTAGGAATTTTTAAAATGGAGGTCGTGGTTCATGGCTGATTAGCTGATTCCGGATATGCGTTAGAGCCTTTCGTACTAGTTCTATTTAGAAACCCAAGTGCGGGATCAGCTCAACATATATTTAATAAAACCCATGCATCAGCTAGAAATCTTATTGAAAGGACAATCGGTGTTCTCTAAAGCAGATTCCGTTGCTTGTCTGGCGCTTTATGGTATAAACCACAGAAAATTGTTAAAATAATAAATATATGTGTAACTTTTACAAATTAGACCACAATTTTGATACTACGACTACTCCACTTGAAGAACCTGATCCTAGTGAAATCGAACTTGACTTAAGTAATCCAACAAATACTGAGGCAAGCAGAAACCGGGATGCAATTGCAGAAAGCCTATTTTTAAATAATTTTATATAGTAAATAAATGAGAAATATAAATAAATAATTACATTTTCGCTTCAATATTTTAATCAAACAATTTTTTTATTATTAAAACAGAAAATTTTTAGCAAATCGTATACAAATGGTTGCTCGATTTAAAAACGAAAATCAAACTAAATTTTCGTTTTCTATCACATTCTTATTTTTTGAAATTTTTATAGAACAAAATGAATAATGAAATCGAATTCGGTTTAAGAACAAAACCAAAACGAAACAGAAATAAGTGGTGCCATCACAATTATTTCCGATTTTATAGCGTTTCTTGATCGAAATCGTTTTTCATCACATACCTGATTGTTACGTTTTTACCTTTTAAAAACGTTTAAAATATGAGCTCGTAGATTGCAAATAAAAATAAATTTGTTTTGTTTTAATTAAAATTCTTTATTATTCGCACAATTCTTTGTGCCACTGTTCACAACTTGATGTAAACAACAACAATTGCTTTTCTTTGTTATTCCTCTGTTTATACCCTTTGCATAAACAACAACAATTGCTAGGCAATTATGCGACAGATCTTTGTAACGGAGATCTTCAAACCACGATTACTCTCTTCAAGCACACAGCGTCTTCACACAAGACCAGCGTTACCAGAAATTTTTTTAAAAAAAACTTTTTATTACTGGGGAAAAAACTTTTCTTTTACAAAAAAAAAAACTTGTTTCCTACAAAAGTACCAAATTTTTTAAAGGGTGTTGGTGTTTCTTTGCTTCTTTTGCCCGGGACTAATAAAATGTATATATTTCGTGTTATTATTATTGAATTTATTGAAAAAAAATTTTAAATTAATTTTGTCGAAAAAACTTGTTTTGTTAGAAAACAAATTTAATGAAAACTTTTTCGCATCTCAAAAAACTTGGAAAAAAAGGGAAAACTTGGCAAATGGCAACGCTGCACAAGACTGACTGAATTTCACTAACTCAGTCGCCTGCTTTGCCTTGCCTTTTATATGGCAAAGTAAACAGTCTGATGAATGTTCTTGAAGGCGAACGTTCATGACTTCGCCTTCTTGAAATCTCTATAAATCTAAACATTGTTGTTTACTTTTATTATTGTGGTGTTGTTGGTGTATTTTTGTTTACTTGTTTACCATTTTTTTATGCTGGTGTTTGTTGTTTTTTTTGTTTGTATTAAGCAGTACGATAATTTGTAAACAGGTTTGTTTACTGCATTGTTTTGTTTTTGTAGCTTTTGTTTATAATTTTAATGTTAAGCGATGTAAAACCAAAACACCAATATCTAGATTTTCATTTTCATAACAATATGTTTTGCATTGTGAGTGTTCAAGTAGTTCAGTGTGCTAAACGCTCAGTGAGGAGGTTGTAGGTTCGATTCTTAACTTTTGTTTATTTGATTTAGCCCGATTAAGTATCAACTCGAATATTTGCAAGGAGGAAATCTGCTTGTTTGAACAGTTTCTTGTCAACTTTCTTCATTTTTATGATTTTTTTATTGAGTTTTTTCAAATCAGTTAATGACAATTATATAGTCCGTCTCTGTTAACGTAACATGTTGAAAAAAGAATAGAAATTTTGTAACTAACATTAGATACACATTCTTAGCTAGTTAATCACAATAGAATAAATTAGTAATAAAGTCTATAAATTTAATTTAAAAACAACTTATTTAAACTACTTAATTATTTGCCAGCGCTTATGTAAAACCAATTATAGGCAACATAATATCAAAAAAAAAAAAAAAAATTCACCAAATTTCGGTTCTAAATTAAAAACACAATTAAAAAGAAGTCAACTAAAAAATACAGACACTATTGCCAAATTTATAAAATTCGTATGTGGGTCGAAAAGCCAAAAATTGAACAGTAAAATAAATTTAAAAATTAAATCGTTTGAAATTGTATTCAAGTGGGTGGGGAGGGAGTAAAAACTAGAAAACCAATAAGGAAAGTATTACAAAATTCGTATAAAGAATGTGTTCATTGAGCCGCCCAATTGTATTGATACACTCAAAAAAAGAATCAAGCCATCCGGGCTTGAATCAATCCATATCGGTCACAATAGTACGGTAAGTACGGTTTGGCTTGAATCAAGTACAAAAGAGTTGAATCAAGCCCGAATCAGCCAAGTATAAAAGTGTTGATTTTAGCGCGATTTAAGCCTTTTTGGGATCAAAGTGATCTCATCATGTATTTGGTTTAAGCATATTTTTTCTTGATTTAAGATCGAATTCGTACTTGATTCAAGAGAGTCAGAAGTTGAAGTAATCCTTAAGCGCACTTGTTTCAAGAATTATAAAGTTGATTTAAGCTAGATTTCGTACTTATAAATGGGATCGAATTGAGACAAATCGTACTTTATTCGAGCACAATGAACTTGATTTAAGCCCAAAATTTTACTTGATTTAAACCTAAATTTATCCAAAAAGGAGCTTGTTTTAAGAATTTTGAACTTGATTTAAGCTCGAACTCGTACTTGATTTAATCCCAAAATCGATGGATTTGAAAAAAATGCAAGTCATCAACCAGAATAATCCAAGTCATCTACCAAAGAAATGCAACTTGCGAAAAATACGACATTTTGTTGGATATATATTGTATAAATACACATGAACTAAATGAGAATTATTAAAATTTTTACTTTTGAACTTAAAAACCCACAATTCCATAACTCAAATAACAAATAACTCAAAATAAAACTTTTTTAAATCGATTTGAGCTTTTTAGTGTTGATTTTAGTAATATAAGGTTTAGTTTTTTAAAACAATCCCGCTTTTTGCTTGTTTTAAGCAAACAATAGCCAAAACGGGCTTAATTTTTCAAGCACGTTTTTTGGCTAAAATTGAGAATAGAAAAGTTAATTTTAGCACGCCGTTTTTCTTTCTGTGTAGTTTTATTTGCCATTTACATATTTAGACAAGAAAATATTGGAGACTAGAAAACGCTTTGCAAAATTAAGAATTTTATTAGCTTCGTAGGCATACTTAATGGGTTTTTATTTACTTATTTTAAACTAGGGAATGATTCTGGGATCTTTTAGTCCTATCTTTCTGGAATTTAAACTCCCCAATGATTACATACGTCTTTTAAACTGGTCTGAGACTGCATTTAAATAGCTTTAGTTTTTTGACAAGAGGTACATAGCTTGTTCTGTTTTAAACCTGTCTCCAAAGGTTTCCTATATTTTACTAACCAAATCTGAAATTCAGTTCTTTTAGTTTCCTCATGGTTTATAGGACTATTAAAAAGATTTTGCCAGTTAAACATGTAAGGATTCTCAAAGTGTAGCACGTTTGGGAAGTCTCAAGGTAGAGAGGCCTGATTAAATAAAAACCGAAGATACTTTAATGCTATTTTGCACATATGTATTATTATTAAACAGGCTCTAGGAAACATTGCAAAGAATTTTTAAATACAGGCCAAGAAAAAAAAAACAACAAAAAAAATATGTGTGAAGATAAATTCAAATTTAAAAATTCAAGACGCAATCCATAAATTTTAGCAGCGCCACATTTGACGTTAACAGAGCAAAATTTCCTCTTAACAGAACAAAATTTGCCGTTAACAGACCACTGTTAGCTATTTAACAGTATCCCTCTGAGCAAGCCCACTTGTTTAGGAGCTAATTTTGGGAAATACTCTAGGTCTATGAGTGCTATACTATATGCAAAGGAAGGTTCCAAGGTGTCTTAATATAATCAGCAACATAGTCACATATAAGGTGATATGGTATTGAGAAAATTGGCTTTGAAAATATCAATTTTTTGTTTGAAAATTCTCTAGAAGATCAATGGCCATTTTAGAACACATAAGAAATAGTACATTAACCCGACTATATGCAAATGATAGTCCAGAGGGTCCTCTTCCGAACCGTGGTAATGGGATAGCTGAAATAATAACGTTCTCCATCCCCACCAACCATCCTTTACATTTCAATACTATCGTTCACAAATAATAATGATCATAATGAGAATTAAATTTTATGTCAATAGTCTGCAATAATTGCAAAGTAGAAGACTAATCTACTATTGCCACTGTTAAACAGTTAACAGTTCTCTGTTAATAGCAAAGTTTACGCTGTTAGAGGCAAGTGTGGGTTTGCGTCTTTGGTTTTTAAATTCGAATTTACCTTCACACACATTGTTTCACTAAACAATTCTGAAAGGCTGCTTTCCTAAACGCAGGTTGCTTTGCAGTGCGACTATCTCACATATTCCTAAACGCAACTGTGCAAATGTTGACAATGCATTGAATTCCTAAAGTCATAAATTTTTCAGCTGCAAAGCAAATAAACGCAACTAGTGCATCATTTAAATTGGTTATGATTTTTATAAACAATGGCGGAAAAAGAAAGGTAAATAAATAATTTTAACTGAAAAATTAAATTTTTAATAAAATTAATTAATTATACGTATATTTTTTACAGTGTTAAATGGACATATGAACATAAAAAGCTGCTAATGGATTGCCGGCTTTCAATGGAGACAGAATTTTCTTCCAAAAATAAAAAAACGTACAGTTTTGTGGGGGCAGGCAATATTCATTCTAAAGTGACTAAAGAAAACATCGTCCGGCATTTCTTCAATAACACAAGCAAAATTCGAGTTTTGTGATATTTTCCTTGGAATATGTTGTTGAAGTAGAAAAAGCACAAAGCGTTTTCTTTTTAAAACGAGTCTAGTATTAATTAGTTGGCTCCTGGAGCTATTTTCACTGCACAAATCCAACAAACCTTCAAAAATAATTTTATTTGCTGTCATTGTTTATTTTCACAAATTCTTTATAATAATGCAAAGCAAACATATGTTCCTAAACGTCAATAGTGTTGCAAAGTTTAATATGACAATGCGATTTGCTTTTCAGTGTTGCAAAGTAGTACTGCTTGATTTTAACACAACTTTGACTTTGCGTTCAGACGTTTAGGAAAGCAGCCAAACTCTCAAAGTGTCCTCCTATTTAATTTCCTTTAGTTACTCTAAGGATTATAGGGCTGTCAAACAGCATTTCAATTTTAATTCGGCAACTACCGTTGCTTTGTTTCAATTTGATGAATAAGATTTTGCCAGATAAACATGTAAGGGTTCTAAAAGTACAGGGGCCTGATTAGAAAAAAATCGATGATACTTTAATGCTATTTTCTACATATTATTATACAGGTTGTAGGAAACATTGCAATGAATTTCCAAACGTAGGCCAAAAAAAAAAAAATTCCACAAAGAGCATGAACCTATTGAGGTTGAGTAGAAGTTTTCAAATTATAATTACTGTTCATAGTAAGAACTTTACTTTTCCTAGCGAATGATAAACATAAATTTCAACTCTAAGTGAGACTCGTAGAGAGCTGCATAAAGTTTCCACTTACTTGCAGAACAAATCTGTTTGTTCATGTCTTTCGTCACGTGAAATTCTTGAATTCTCAAAGCCTGAATCGATAGAAAGTAGATCAATCATCAATTATATGTTTAAACTTCTAATTTATTTAGCAGTTATGCTATTTTGGCTCTGTATATGATTGTGTATACGTTTAAGATTGCAATTTAAAATTACCTTGAAGCTGTAGCCAATGACTTGGTATTTTACTTTGGAATTCAAATTTTAAACAGAAATCTTAATACATAAAGTAGTAGAGGCAATAGCAACAGTATGATTGCAAAGCAAAACAACTTTTTAATATATTTTTTGTCTTTTTCTGTTTGTTTTTTTCTTTTCCATATCTTTTTGCAATAATTGCAAAATTCTAATTGCAGCAGTTAAATTTAAAAAAAAAAAAAGTTAATATTTATGACCTTTGGGACGGACAATGGCAAGCAAAACTAGCCACTGAACTGGTAAACAATGCAAAGTATTGGAAGTATATAAGAGTTACCAATATAAATATGTTTGTACAATACATGTGTTTTTCTTTAATAGTTTTAAAAATTTAATAATGTTCGTCATACAGATTCAGAACACAAATAATTAAATTCGTCAGTCAACGTTTTTGTTGTTTGCATTCATACTACAAAACATACGTCTGACATTTAAATTTGTTTGAATATTTGTTTTCGAATTTCAACCATGTCAGACGACATCGCACACACTCTCACACACATATTATAGAGCTGTTGCGGTTTCGAAAGATAATTAAAAGAACCTGTCAAACAGGAAATGCAGAGCAATTAGAGTATTAAAAATGATTTAACAACACATTTCGATTACAATCGATCAAATCAATACAATGTATCAGTTAACATACGTAGGGAGTATGATAAGTTAACGAAAAAAAAGGAAAAGGAAACTTAATTTAATAATTTAAATAAAACCTAAGGAAAATAAAAAAAAAGGAGTCCCCCCCTTGTCAACCAAATTTAGCTCCAATGCACTGCCATCTGAAATGAAAAATAATGAAAACAATAAAAACGAACCACTAAAGACTTAACCGAAAAAGTTTTTACGAGTAAATGCAGAGAGATAACTCAAAAGAGTTCATATTTGCTTAGCTTACTGTGCTTATACAATGAATTTAGAGGAAGACGCCTTCTTAACAACTGAACTGCAAAGCTTTCCTGGCTATAATTTCAAAATACGGTTCCATCAAGTTTATAGAATTTACTTTGAAATGATTTTAATAGATAAAGATTTAAATTTCAAAGAACATTTAGAATATATATGTAAAAAAAATTGGAAAGAAAATAGGATTTTTTAAACGTATTAGAAATAAACTCTCAATAATGACAGCGATAAACGTATACAATACGATTGTTAAACCTCATTTTGAGTATGGATCAACTATATTATATACGTGCTGCACAGATGAGCAAATAAATAGGTTACAAAAATTACAGAACAAGGCTATGCGAACTATTTTAAAATGCAACCGTTTTACTTCAATACAATATATGTTGGACACCTTAAAATGGATGAACATTCGGCAAAGAATAGAGTTAACGACACTGATATTCGTCAAGAAAATGGATATGGGCAATGCACCTGACTATCTAGTTGAGCAATTACAATATGTTGGCGATTCTCAACCATATAAACTACGGAATAACAGTGAATTCAGATTACAACGATCAGATACTAATGCAACGCAACGTTCACTATTCTACAAAGGACTTAGAGAGTATAACATGCTGCCATCTAGTATAAAAAATGAGGAAAATATTAATATTTTTAGAAAGAAAATTGTGAATTTTATTAGATATAACAATGTTAACTAAATTAGAGCTTTAAATTAATGATTGATTTAAATATTATATAATAAATGTAATGTAAAAGTATTAAAAATACTACTAATAATTAAATAAAAAAAAAAAATGAGTTGCTATAAATGCATCTTCTCAATCTTGAACCCATCACTTCACTACTGTTGAGAGAGGAGATTTAAGCTATGCATCTGATTATCCAGTAATAGTTTGAGATGATGATGATGAGAACAAATCCAAACCCTTTAATCATCAGACTGACTGAAGTTAAAAGTTAAATTACAAACGAATGAAATTAAGTGTCAAAAACATTTTTTTTTCTTTGTAAATCAGCACAAAGAACTCGCTGTGATGATGGCCATCATTAAAATATTTAACACAAAGGCTTTCTAAAAAACAGAATCAAAATAAAATTATTATTCTGTAAACAAAGAAAACAGAGTTTAAATTAAAATATAAAATTGCAATACACACATGTAAATACATATGTATGTATGTACGAGAGTTGTGTGTTAAATGTAAACCACAGAACTCGTTCAAATTTGGCATTTAAAAAATTCATTTTAATTAAGAATTTATTAAAAAAACAATTTAAATTTCTCAGAATTCGCATGATAGCTCGAATTATGATGCTGATCCAATTCCTAGCAGTCATTTGCGGTTTTTGTATTACAAAAAAGGTGGCGTTTCTTGAAAAGCAACATTATCCGCGATGTAAACCGATAAACATTACAGCCGCGGCACCATACAGTAAGATGGAAAACCTGCTTATAATGAGTCATTTTTAAGAATCCAACAAAAGCATCGAGCATAACCCTTTCACGATAGCTTTGTTGGTTGTACTTTACTCCCCGTACTGTTCTCTTCTCTCCCACATCGTCACAGCGACGACAGTGATCACTAAACTGTTCTTCAATCCTTCTGACAAGATCTCAAATCAGCCAGTGCCAAACAAATTACAACCACCAGCCCGAATCATCCCTACTGCCTTTACCTTTTGATAAACTAGAACATGTGTATTCAGGCAATATAAGTCTCGTGTAGTCGGCTTAGTCTAGTAGGTAGAGTGTTAGTCAGGTCAGGCATCAAAACAAAATATGAAAACAAATATTTCTTCGGCGACTGCCTCTCAGCAGATTTCTGGCAAAAACTCTGAGAGTAAATAAAAACCTGCCATGAAGAGTTTCTCAAAAATATGTCGTTCGGAGTCGACTTTAAACTGTAGGTCCCGCCATTCACGTATAAAATTAACTCACACAACATAAGTGGTTTGAGAAGCTAGGTCGAAATCCTGACTGAAGGGTTGTAATGACCAATTATGTATGTATGTATGTACGAATGACCATATCATCTGCCCACCAGCAGCATCATCCGAGAAAAGAAGCTGAGGATGTTCAATTTATTCCTGCAGTCTCTTACAAACCGAAATGTAATAATGTACGCGTGAAGGGCAAAAACAGCCGCCTGAAACAGAACTGAGATAAATCTGAAAGCGTACTTCCTTAATTGCAAAGATCTCCATCTGAAAGACACATCCAACGGAGTCAACTTTTACAAGCGAATATAAGAGAAGACAACAAAACTTTTTCCCCATTAGCACAGGAAATATGCTTCTGTAGGCTTGTAATACAAGATGCTTACACTTCTTAATAAATGAACAGCCTTTCAACAGCCGTGTGGTTGTCTTATTTCGCCTAAGCAAAAGCTATTGTATGCTGGACATGAGAATATGGGGCATTACAACTGCATTCACAACCATCAGCACATGACTAACACCAACCACAGCTCAGGGAT
Source organism: Sarcophaga caerulescens (assembly GCA_927399465.1). Taxonomy (NCBI): domain Eukaryota; kingdom Metazoa; phylum Arthropoda; class Insecta; order Diptera; family Sarcophagidae; genus Sarcophaga; species Sarcophaga caerulescens. The sequence continues at coordinate 99,315,001 of OV656867.1, read as the reverse complement.
CCATTCTCGGTCCTGATCTCTGGAACCTGAGCTACGACGATATCTTAGGTATAGATATGCCAGAGGACACATACCTCGTGGGATACGCGGATGATATAGTGTCGGTCATTTCAGCGCGCGACATTGAGGATGCAAGGAGAAAACTGAACCAGGTTATGATAAGGATTCAGATATGGCTTGAGGACCACGGTCTAGAGCTCGCAAAAAACAAGACTGAGGTCATACTGATGACAATGGCTCGCATTCCACTCGAGATAAGTATGCAGATAGGTGATGTGTCACTAGTTACAAAAAGAGCAGTCAGATATTTGGGCCTGAGACTCGACTGTAGACTTAATTATTGGGCCCAAATACAGCATGCAGCTACCAAGGCAGCGAAACTAACGGGCATGTTAAGCAGACTGATGGCAAATATTGGCGGACCAACACAGGCCAAACGAAAAGTGATTATGGCGGCGACAAACTCGATAATGCTGTATGGAAGCGAGATATGGGGAGAAGCGCTGGAGATTAAATCTAAGCGGAAAGTACTAGCAGCAGTGCAACGAACAGCAGCACTAAGAGTTGCATCGGCCTACCGCACCGTATCGGGCGCCGCGGTCCCCGTGATCGTCGGTGAGATACCTATTGACCTACTAGCATTTGAGCGAAGAAGATCGTGGAAAACAAGGAGAGAAAATCTCGCCATTAGTAGCGCAGATCTCAGATCTCAAACACTACGGCGATGGCAAAGTAGATGGAGCGAGGAAACAAGCGGAAGGTGGACTTATAGACTTATTCCGTCAATAGAGACATGGATACGGCGAAATTTTGGGGAAATTAACTATTTTCTGACCCAGTTTCTTTCGGGTCATGGTTATTTCCGAAAATATCTATACCGCATGGGCAAGGTGATTGATCCTGGCTGCATTTATTGCCAGGAAATGAATGACGACGCTGAACACACATTCTTTCATTGCATCAAATGGCAAGACGAGAAGAACATGTTGATAGAGCAAATTGGCGAATTTACACCCGACAACATTGTGGACGCAATGCTCGAAAGCGAGACGAAATGGAGCGCTGTAAGAAGATACGTTGAATGTGTACTCCGCAGGAAGAAGGTCGACCTTGACACAATACAACGAAATGATACATGAGAAGACGAGCCAATAGCATGAAGCTGGCTTCAAATATGGCGTACCCAGACGTGGGAGAGTAGACAACGGTCCCTAACGGGACGTCGTTCTGGGCCCTTCCCGAAGTAATGCATATAGCCGTCCCGGGAAGGGAGTATCCCCAGAAGAGGAGGAGGGATTGTTTTAGTGGAAGCACCACTCGACGCAGTTGACGACGGTCACTGTAAGTGCGAAGGCATTTTGAACCCTACCTCACACGCCAAAAAAAAAAAAAAAAAAAAAAAAAAAAAAAAAAAAAAAAAAAACACCAACCACATGCTGAGGTTCATCAGGATTAAGGATTTGAGATACCCTACACAGTCCGAAGGCAATGCAACAGATCGTATAGTAGCAGTAGCCTAGAACCTCTACACAACAAAAATAATAATCATCCATCAGCGCTAAGTTTTTCAGATTCCAACAGCTGCCAAGCAAAAATAGCTGAAATGGTATAAAAAAAACTCCTAAGACCAAGCATGTGCTTTAAGTTGGTACATTTTATCACGGTTCACTTGATCACCAAAGCAAATAGAATTCTTGAAATAGTTTTTGGATCTTCAAAAGTTGTTCTCGATACACCTTAAAATGCCTAGAATTTAGTAAAATCGTAATTAAATTTTTATGTTTGGCAGCAATAGAACTCCAACTAAAACTCACTTGAAGAACATACTTTACAACAACAACAACAAAAGAAAGAATATCCCTCCAATGGTGGTAATGTTGAGATCATGAAGCGTAACAACAACAAGAATCTTAAGATCAAGAAGTTAAAATGAAAACAAAAGATTTTTTTTCTCATGAACTTTTAAGAATTCACAAGAATATAATAAAAATCAAAAGTTTAATACGACGCTAGTAACTGATGATGACGATGGCGTTGTTGATGATGATGAAGATAAAGATAAAGATGTGGACGATGACGATAATGATGATGAGATGATGGCAGTAAGATAATATCAAATGTATACTATATTACATGTTTTATTATATAAAATAAACACTTGCCTATAAACTAGTCTACCATTATATTGTATTATACGATGGTTATTCGTATATACTCGTATTTTGATTGAAAACAACTTGAATGTTGATGAACATGCTGGCGACATATTTGAACTCTGCGTTAAGAGTTTGAACATGCTAATGAAGCCAAACAAGAATGAATGGTAAATGAATGATTGATACGAAATTATTGTTGTTTTCTAGTGACAAATGTTGGATATGGTTGGGAAATAGATTAAAAAAACAAAGAATATGAATCCAATAAGCAAATAAAGAATTCAATTACAAAGTAGTATTTAGATTTGATAGGAGAGTTTGAGAAAACCTTTTCTATACAAAATAAAACCTTATATTTAGCAGATTATTTAAAATTCATAGATCCGCTAAACACCTATGGGTTTGTGACTTTGCTAATCAAGCTATAATTTTTTTTTTTTTTTAATTTTGCTGAAGAATGAAGAGAAATTATAGCAGAAAAAATAAATGGCTAGAAACCCATGAAATCCAGGTTAAAACCAGGATGAAAAAATTTCATCATAGTTTTAATTTTTTTTAAAATTAAGAGCCTTCAATCCCCATTAACAAAATCCATGCAGAAAGCTCAATGACTCTCTTCTCTAGAGAAGAGAACCTTAACTGTTAACATTGTAGGAGTATTAGTTATCATTACTTCTTGAAAAAAAGTGTAGAATTTAATGAGCAAATATACCTAATGGCCTATACATTTTTACAGCAGCATTGCCCTTGGCTTGTGTTGTCTCTTCACAGGTTTCAGCACTTTTTTGTATAATCATCGGATTTATAATTTGATAACGCAGCAACTCTTTTCTTATAAGGGGTCCGCCAAATAACTCTTTTTTATTTTGAAAATGCTTTAAAAAAAAACTATTGAATATTTTCTCAAATTTCTTTTTTTATTTGAAAGTACAATCCTTCCGGTTAATAATGGAAAATAATTTCATTCAAATGGTTGCCTCGGCTGGCCATGCAGTAGCCTACACGATCGGTCCAATTTTTAGGCACATTATCGATTGTGTGCAGCTGTATTTCACCAATGGCTTCACGAATATTGTCCTTTAAAGCGTCAATTGTCTCTGGCTTGTCGGCGTAACACTTATCTTTGACGGCACCCCACAAATAATAGTCCAACGGTGTCAAATCGCAGCATCGAGGTGGCCAAACGACATCAGCTCTGAGGGTGATAATGCGATCTTCAAAAACAGGGCGCAAAACATTGAGTGTAGCTTCGGCTGTGTGGCACGTAGCGCCGTCCTGTTGAAACCAAATGTTGCCAATATCCTCCTCTTCAATTTTTGTGAACAAAAATTCGTTCAACATGGCTCGATAACGATCGCCATTGACTGTAACGGCCATTCCTTGCTCATTTTCGAAGATTGGCCCACTTATGCCTCTGGACCAAAATCCGCACCAAACAGTGACTCGTTTTGGGTGCGTCGGCCTTTCAATGTATGCGTGCGGGTTTTCTGTGCCCCAAATGCGACAATTTTGCTTGTTTACATACCCGCCAAGATCAAAATGAGCTTCATCTGAAAAGATGATTTTTTTTTGCCAAAATCGGCATCTTCTGTAAGTCGATCGCATGCCCACTTAGCGAAGCGAAAACGCATTGGATGGTCAATTGGATGGTCATATTCGTTCAGCGAAAGGATAAAACTAATTATCTGTCAAATCAGACATGAGCTAAGTATTACCATTCACGAAATAAGCACTAGTTGAAAAAAAACGTTAGATGACGGACCTGATACTTCATCTCCTTCTTCTGTAGAGATCCGAATTTGTAACGTTAATATGAAACAGCAGTTCGATAGCAAAATATTACCCAAAATGTTTACCTTATGAACTTGTTTATACTTTTTGGTAAAATTTATTTTATTTTTTCCTTTTTTTGTTTATTTTTGTTTTGGACAAAAATGATGATGAAGTAAAGCCAAAACCAAAAACCAAAACAAAGAACCAAAAAAAAAAAAGAAGGAATTAAAAGCCAAGAACAGACCTAAACCGGCCCACATTCGATTGATTCATTGCTAACCTACCTCACACTCTTTCATGTATGCTTGGAAAGCCGAAATTATGCTCGTGTCGTTGTTGAGTTTGGATTTGAATGAAACTGAGTAAACCAACAAACAAACAATAACAACAACAACTGCATTATGACTGCAGCGAATGTTGTTTATCAACAAATATTGAAACATACATGCGGCAGTAGTGGTTTCACTACTACTACAGACACTGCCACACTACCACTAATAAAACTTTTACCAAAAACCCAGTCTCTCAAACACAAACTGTTCAAGTTTTATTTGTTTTTTTTTTCTTTTTTTTTTTTTCTTTTTTGTTGTTACCACTCTACTATCAAAGATCAATTTCAATGGTACATATTTTTTGTAGCAAAAAAAAAAGAAGTTTCCCAGTTTCCAAATACCAAAAAGCCAGTTTTTTGTTTTGCTTCTGCAGACAAAACATAAATTTTATGTGTGCCTGCCTGCCTATTGATTGCTAAAACAAGTTGGCTTTCAACGCATGTTAACTGTTTATTGTTCTTATTTAAGTTTTGTTTTTCTTTCGCCTTCTCTTCGTTAAATTTATTTCATAATGGATATTACGTGTAAGATTGTTTCTCTTTTTTTTTTAGTTTCCTTTTTTCTTTTTTGAATCACCCAGTTAGGCAGTTACTGCTGATGCTGAAATTTTATATGCCCACTCGCCAATAACAATTTAGAACACAATATATTGTGATTTAGAATTCGATTATGGACAACAAATTAAAATAAGTAGGTATTTGATTCAGTTATTAATTCAATGCAAAATTATAAATTTAATTTGAAATTTATTGAAATAATTAATCATTTTTTTAATATGTATTTTATTAAACAATATCCGATACTAACTGTTGGGGTGAACAATTAATAGGTAAGAACCATCATAATACAGAGTTTGAATCAGTAACCTTTCTTATAGAAATCCTTTCCTCCTTTTCTCAACCTATTTTCCTAGATCCAACACAATGCACTGCATAAGCAGGGGCCATCCCCTGAGATTGGGTCAATAAGTTTAGCATTCTCAGACTAAACTATTTTTTATTGTTTTTATCACTTTAAACTCCAAACTTTAAGTACCTCTATTTTCGTAATCAGAACACAGCACTACTTTTGGGTCGTTGTATGTTCCCATGCGTATCGGATATGCAAATTATGTATTGTTATGATATGAAATTTGCAGAAACTACCTTCAAAAAGACTGTACGACTTTACGGAAACGTGAATCTGAAAGGATCTTCTAGGATCTCGAATACATCGTTATTTTATCTGTACAAGTACTAACTACCCACAGGTTTGGACCGACTATCTCGTGGTTAGTAGTTGACAGAAGAATATAATTTAATCGAATGAGAACTGCCTTCAACGAAACTGTACGACTTTACGGAAGCGTGGATCTGAAAGGATCTTCTAGAATTCCAAATATCTCGTGGGTAATAGATGTCAGAAGAAGGTAACTGGTCTAGATAGTGGCAGAATACAATCTGCGATCCTTCTTACTAGTGCCCTGAGAACGGTACTAATCAGAACCAAATTTGCCCAATAACACATTGGCATTCTATCGATCTTGTCCTAAAGAGCAAAGCAACTCTTGCGGCAATCAAATTGAACTAGGTAAACTGCTAATGTATACAGCTCCATGAATATTCAGAAGTCATGGACCCTTAATCCTTAGACTGATTGCTTACATGGTCCTTTACAATTATCTAAACAGATGCTTGGATACCATCGCTTTTGCTTTTGTCTGATTTTAGAGTAAGATTTATAAAGGAGTCTAAATAGCTTAGCGTACATTATGGCCATTTTTGGATTCTAAATGAAATGTAGTAGCATAATGGGCCTAATATTTGGCCCAGGTGAAAACCCCATGTGGTTTATATGTGGGGTGACGCCATCCTAACCTAACATATCCCATACGTTTGACATAAGAACCGTGACGGGTATTTCTACAAGTATTAGAGAACTTCCTTTTAGAAAAACAATAGTATTGCAAAAAATTCATTCTATATTTGCCATGATATTAAATAATATTTTTCATAATAGAATAAGAATTTTTCCAAATACATACGCTTCTGTTTTGCTGTTGGAAATAATCCGATATTCTTTTCTTTCTCTCTTTTCCCGATGTACAATATTTAGACTTTGGCTTTTTCTTATACAGAATTCAATTTGATTGCCTACAATTTATGTAAATTTTCGTAATGATAAAAGCAAAGATTGTACAAAATATTTGGCTTCCCGTTTGTTTGCGTATCTATTTATTTGCCTGTTTATCGGATGCGCAGGGCGCAGACTCGAAATAGCTCAGGGGATTCTATATATTTTGTAATTACTTTTTCTTTTTTGATATTCCCGTTTTGATACCCCCATTGCAGACAGGAAGACAGACATTTAGAGGAAAAACAGGACGAATAGAAGAAAAAACAAAAATAAAGCAAAACAAAAAAAAAACATTTTTCCATTCAGGAATGGAGGAAACAAAAAAATGCCGATAGTAAAAAAGGAGACTACTAGAACATCAATATATTATGTATACACGTAGTATACATATGTATGTATGTACATACATTGATAAATACGCGTATAATAAAATCTTTGGTCTATAAATGGATTAAAAAGTTGTAAAATTATTAAGTTTTTATTTATATTTTTGAAAATACTATTAAAGAAGGAAAACAAAGTGAAATAAAATAAACTTTTCCAGGTAAAACAATAGTATTTTAAACTTTTAAAAGGAAATATTCAAATATTTTCGCTTATCTCGACACGTTTAAATCTTAGATGCCACGCCCACAATAATATAATCGTTAAAATATCGTTAAATAAGTCTTTGCTATGAGAAATGATAAGTAAACATCCAATGAAAACTATGTTTTAAATTGTTGATAATATCACATGATCTGATATTTTTTGAGCATATTTATTTAGAACTTATAATATGCTGCCAAATTATGTAAAAAATGAAACGAACAATAATATTTTTAGAAAAATGGTAGTTGATTTGATTAAAAATGTTAATGAAATTTGAGCCTAATAAGAAAAGATGATGAATTGTAATTAAATGAAATGTAATGAAAAAGTATTTAAAATACTACTAATAAATAAATAAAAAAAAAAAAAAAATATTTAAACAAGTGTGTATGGCACTAAAAGTATTGTAAGAAACAGGCCTATACACATTTGGAGGAAACGTCTCGTATCATTTTTTTTTTTTAATTGCGTGTTCCTTAGATTGGATGTACTATTTACATATGTACATATGCAGGATTCGGTATTGCAGTGCTCCTTATCCTTACTTTTGTTAATTTATAAGTAAACAATAACAATAAAAATATTGCAATATAACCAGCTCGGAAACAATTCACAGCATAGAGTGTGCTCAAGAGGAGTTCACACTGGTGCTGGTGCTATTTCATCATTTGCTGAAGTATATTTTGATTTTTCTAAACGCCATAAGATGATAACGATTCTAAACCTATTCCTTCTAATTTGTCATTGGAGTTACAGTCAAACAACACACTACAATTTAATTGTTTACTTATTTGCAAATGATAACTTCTTTAGTAGGTTTTCAAGCTCAACACCAATTGTAAGCATTTTAAGATTCCAGTAGTTCTTATTAGTTCAAAATGTTTACTGAGCTGATGTTAATTCTTACAGTTTTTGCAAAGACGAAATTGGTGTTTCTGGATGCATATTGATTTCGTTCTCATGCAGATCTGGTAGTTCTTTTATATTGGCCGTGACGTAAAACAACGTACTTCCTTAGAAATGTCAATAAAATAACAGAAAAACTTCTCAAGATAGTAACACTTCAAGCGATAATTTGTAGCATTCGTTTGCAGTAACCTGTAGGTTACGCTTTAAGCTGTCTCAGGCGATTTAATTGTCATATAAAGTCCATTCTCGTGAGTGCATAAATTGTATAAATAAGAAAGAAAAAGGATGCTTGTCAAATTATGTACCTATATCAGTGGTACTAAAAGCAGACTTTATTCTTTATTCACGCTTCCCGCGTGAAGTAGCACCAATAGAAGATGCTAGATCAACTAGATTTATAATAAGTGCAGTCAACATTAATAATATTGAGGTAAAATTTACTGGTTTGCAAATGTTAGTGCGTTATATTCAGCGTAGCTTAAGGGTTCGAAAAAAGAAAATAGAATTACAAGTTTAGCTTGAAGTATAGCTTAACTTCCATGCAATATAGTAGTATAGAGATACACAATTTAATTCTTTCATAAAGCCGTAGCAAGTGATTGTGTTAGTTGTAGATAATCTACTGTTTTCATCATTCATAACTTAATGCAAGTATGGGTTAAATTATTATTAAATCTATTGGAGCTCCGCTTAACAGCATAAGACTACAAAAGCTTCTAAGTTTTCAACAGCAGAATACCTACCAAGAGAACTTTAAACGCGATTAAGTTGTGACTGAAAACCTTATTATTTTCATGCATCCAACAAAGACTAGCAGTTGTCATCCAGATTGCAATTGTGTGGAATTATTCGAATACAAATATACAAATTATAGATTTAAATTTACTAGACCTACTAAACGTGACCCACATTTTTCAATACCTTGGTTCTGGAATGAAAAGTATTATTTTCGCTCTTCCTCTAAAGCATCGCCGATAAATGTCTGCGCATAATTCTCACCTTCTCTAGTAAGAAGTCCAACAGAGAACCCTTTGCTTCTCAACATCATGTTGGTATTAGTTGCTTACCAGTAGAAAAAATAACCTCAAAAACTAATAAATGCGCAGCTGTAGCAGTTTAATTGCCATTGCCCACCTCACATGAAACATAATGTACTTCAAACAGAGAAATTAATAGAAATCACTTTGATCTCTTCAAACTTTTCGTTATGAAAACAATTTTTTTTATTTTGGATTTCTCCCTACTATCAATAATTACCTTTTTTCTTTCTTTTTTTGTTTTTCAGTGGGAGTCAATTAATACAGATGGAGTTCCAAATTCTTCTTCGTTATATGATTTTAAATACTTTTCCATTTCTTTTCAAATTCGTTTGTATGTATGTATCTCTTAATTCTTCTAATCACTTACATATCAATAATTATTTTATGAAATATTCCTTTTTTGTTTTAATTATTTTTTGTATACAATTTTTATTTGCTTTTGTTCGATTGTAATTTTGCAGAATTTTAAGAAAAACTAAAAAGCAACCCCCGTTTTATATTGACTGGGATAAATTTGCAGACAAAACACAAGAAAAAAAAGAAAAGAAGGAATAAAAACAAAATGAAAACAAACAAAAACAAGGATGTATTTCAAACCAGGAATACAAAAGAGAGCTAGAGATTGTAACAGCGTGTAAGAGGCTGTGTGAAAGAGAGAGGAAGAGCACAAAGAAAAATAAAAACAAATGCTAAAATAATCAAAGTAAAACCAACAGAATTTTGCAGACAAACGGGAAACACACAGAAACTAAATGAAATGACAACAAAAATTACACTAAATTTCAAAAACAACAACCACTAAATAAAAGAAGAAATAACTTTGCAAAAGGAGTGGCGCAGCGTCGCCTTTTCAAATATATTCTTTCTTTGTTTTTCTTTTTCTCTTCACAAATACCTTTTTTTCTTGTTGTAATTTTCTTATTACTTTTTTTATATTAAAAACATTTTAAAAAACTGCATTAATTACCGGCTTTTCTAATGTATTGTTTTGTTTATTTTGTTTTACTTTTTTTCATTATATTATTTCAAAAACAAAGATCCAATTGGATTTGTTTTTTTTTATTTTTTTCTTCTTTTTCTTCCTTTGTATGTATTTGCTTTCAACACTCGTTAACACACATACATACAATAACACTTTTCAGCAAAAATTTTTAACTTCACTTTGCTTTTAATATAATATCGTATTCCCTTTAATTTATGTATGTATTATTTTCTTTTTTTCCATAATAACTATTTTTATTTCATTGTAATAATAATTTTTCCACAAAATGATCAAAAAAAAACTTTATACATATATTTTTCTTAATGCATATATATGTTTAAGTGATTGTGTGAGTGTTTAACAGCGATATATTGAACTTTCCGCTATAATCGTCTATACTCGGCGTTTAAAAACACAAAACTGAAGAGAATAACACTTGCAGAAATTAGTGTTGGTTTAATGTATCGCTAGTCTTATGCTACCCAAAAATACAACCATGCTCAGCGAATACTAACAAAATGCTGCCATATTGTTATTTGTGATTATATTCAAAATTTAACGGTTTTTTAATATCTAAAATATAAATTTGAAATACCTGTCGTCAGTTAGTGTTGAAAAATTCAGGACTTTTATACTTTTTTCAATACTTACTTTTTCATTTCAAAAATACCACAGTACCCCCGCTACGCCTCCAATACTTTTTTTATTATTACATATTTATGTCTTACGCTTTTCAACTATTTATTATGCGTTCAACACGTTCAACGCAACGCTAAAGCATGGCAACACTGGTGAAAAATTCATTTTGTTCGTTCAAAAACATTATTCTTCTATTTCGCACATTCTTTTTCCGTTTCCGATAAGGAAGCAAAAATTAAGCGCCCCTGTTTGTTTAATGAACTTTATGGTCTGTCTGTCTAATAGGTAGTTAGTAGACGCACAAAGGCCACGGTTCAACCCCAGGATGGATGGATTATTTGTTGTTTCTTTGCTGTGCTGGGTTTGCTGGCTTGTTGTAGTAATTTGTGGTTATTTTGTGTTGCCTGCCGCAGTACCTGCTCTTCGTTGTTGTTGGAGTTTGGTTCCATATACGACCGGCGGGAGGGGGAGGAGGAGGGGGAAAAGGCAAAATTATAAAATTTCATTTTAATTTTTTTTTTTTTGTTTTTTTGGAAGTGTGGTGAGTTTCCAGTTTGGTGAGTTTTTACAAAGTGTGGTGAATAAAATCGAAACTCACCAAAGTGCCGTTATTCAAAATTGTACTGTATTACCATATATAAATGTACTGTATATCCTGATTTGGGCGGTGCATGTCTAAAATAAGTAATTTTCACTTCTGTTAGTGGAGGCATTCACCAACATTCCTGGTTACCATATAAACTGCATTAGTAACAGTGTGGTTGTGCTTTCTAAACCCACACACTACTTCAACCAACTCAATTCTAATTTTACAATGGCAATACTACTATGCTCTTTAGTGTTATTAATTTATGGTGAATGTTTAAACGGAAGAAGAAAATACAACCGCCTTTGTTTACAATAAAAAATCGTTTACATGGGAATCTGAATCATTGCATTTTTGTTGCAGTTCCATTTAACTGAGTTTATCCCCAAAAATAAGGAGCTAGATCTTGTCTTTTGCTACAAGAAAGATGTTGGCTAAAACTATAACACTTTTTTGTGTTTTATGCCTGATAAATACACAAGTTACTGATGCAAAATCTTGTAGCGATTACTTACGTGAGTTGTCGGACTCCCAGTCCCACTTTATACAATGCGTTACAAAGAATTCGGTACCAGTAACAATGTGCCATGCATGTAAAATTCAATACGAAGATGTCTTACATAAATATGATGTGTTGGCTAGCGATTGCCATACCATGTACTTTGATAACGATCGCCTTAATTTAGTGCCCGCTACAGAAGCTCTTCTCACTGGTATATGGACAAAAGGCTATTGTGATGGTATGTTTGAAAAAAAGTACGATATAGAATGGGAAATGCTATAAATTTAAGTTACACATACATACATGCTTGTTTCGCTTGGCAAGGATTACAAGGGAATGTCTAAAGATGTGTTTTCAATTAAGGGAGATAGCTGTCTTATTGTGAGTGATTGCGCTTTGGTATTGGATTGTATTAAAAGTTGCAATTTATCTTGGTCAGAAACAGCTGCATATTGTTTGGAAATCTTTGGGCGATGCTGGTGTCGTTCTGGAACGTAATTTAATTTTTCCAGTTCTTACATATTCGTCAGACCGAAGTTATTTGAAGTAAAGATTTCCGAATGGTATTTCTGAATTAGCAGTGCTCCTACTTTTTGTGTCTTTATTAATGACAACTGAAATCCTGATGAAAACGAAAAGGTTATAAATATGTTAAATGATTAACAATTAAACATCTTAGTATGTGTGTATGAACAAATTTATGGTAACAATACATTGGTGAATACAAAAATTTCTTTCAATATGTAGAACAATGTAGATATAGTTTTACAAATATACATATGTACATATTTCTGAGATAACTGTAAACTGTAATAAGTTTTAGTGATGTGTTGGAATCTATAGTGTATGTATGTTTTATGTAAGTTTCCCTATAGCATTCTTATTTATTTGAAGAGCCTTAGAATGTTAGACGGCTCTATATCATGGCAAAGTTAATTGCCGAAGTTGATGAGAAATAAAAACAAACTCTAATTTTGGAGTCAGAAATATTTCTAATTTATTTCACAAATTTTCACTGCTTATATACTATTTCTTAGTCTATGTTTTCTTATAATAATCTTAAACTATTTCTCCTACTTATTCTATGTTTTCATTTTACTTTCCCCTTAAATCTATTAATTGTTAATAGTTAAGTGACCTACAATAATATTAATATCGTATTCATTTGTATTGCATTTCTAGTGACCCATATTAATCAACACAAGCCACTTGATATTGCATACTCTGCATATTACGATTATATTTTGTGAAGTCACTTTACGTTTGTTTACATTTTGTTATTTTAGTTATTCTACATATTTATTTTGGTTATTCTACATATAAGTGAATGAATACATTACAAAACGTTAGTTAGTTATTAATTTGAATTTAATTACTTTCTTTATAGATTGCTTTAACAATAACAACAGCGATACATTCCATGACATGAATACTACATTTTATGGTTGCCTCTTTGATAATCACGATAAACCATGCGATAAATGCAAAGACAAATATAATGATTTGAATAATTTCTACATAAGTTTAGACCAGCATAATAATGGTGAAGTGTGTTTCGATTTGCAAGATTCGGTAAATAGTTGAATATTTCTATTGTTCAAGAAAATATGTATTTATGGTTTTATTCTTCTCTTTCGTTAGATGAATCGTACTCGTTATAAGTGGTCAAAGGAATTACAATGTTGCCTTCGTGAATACAACACTTTATATTTTTCTATTGCTCTCGGTATTACTACATGCCTAACATTTATGTTTTACTGCAGTACTTATTTGCTAACAAAACGCCAAGAACGTAATCATGGAATATTAAACGATGAAGGTAAATGAATTGTATTTACTTTTTAATTTTAAATAAGTATGATTAAATGAAGTTAAGTGCCGCGAAAGAGATAAGATTTTGTACTTTACGGTTTGGATTTGTGTGGCTTAGTAAGGGTTAATTAAGCACGCGTCAAAAATCCACGCCAGCGAAGCATAACTAGGAAAATGCTAGTCAGGTGTATGTCAATGAAAACAGCGCTTTGTTTCGGATACTGTAGCCAATCATTATGCAAAGAACCTTAACACGTTTACGCCGGCGCGTACCACCTGTGGCCCGCACTAGACAACCCCATCGGACGTCGTGTACCACCGGTGGCCCGCACTAGACTGTCACATCAGGTGACGTGTACCACCGGTGGAACGCATTTGATTATACTATTGGACGGTACGAAACATAAAATATTCAGATCTGTAATACTTCGACTGCCGAAAAAGAATATTTAAGACTCAAGTTCTATTAAAAGCATTTATTTTTGTTTTTATTTTTTGCTGCATTATAGCTGCCGACCGATAGAGAGAAAACTACTAACTGCAGCCGCCAGTGGGCGACAAGCATGAATTACAGCGCCGGCGTGAATGTGTTAAGTTAGACTAAATAGAAAATTCTATTTGGAGGAGACATTCTTCACCTGCAAGCGATAAGATTTCTTTAAACAGAAAATAAAGATAACCCATACTCAAAATGCAAAGTTTCCTCTTCTGCACCAGTGTTTATGGACAGTACATTTACGTTTACTTTTGCTAAAGGCATACGCTCGCCAGTAAGCTGAAGCAAAATTTCAAACCAAACACTCGATTGTATTTGGCAGGCGAAACACTTTTTGCGTTGGATTTACATGGATTCTAGTCGCCAATAGAAGAGAAATTGTATTCGATTGTGATAGGGTCAGGCCAAAAACATCGGCAGTGGCTCGTCTAAAGTCCAAAAGCTTGATGGGCGATTCTTATGCATCAGCCCTATAATCGAGACGATTAGCACTCGTTCCTCTCCCTGTTTCTATAGAAGCTTGTTAAAATCGATTTTTCAGTTTTTTTTTAATTTTTATCATGTAAAAAAAATAGATTTCTACCGCATTACGCATAAAGCGTAATAGGGGAACGAAGTTCTATGTGATGTTTATGTTAAAGACAAGTGTCATATTTTTGTTTTTATTATATTTCAGATCCCGTTTTTAATTCAGCCTCTCCGTCTTCATCATCAACCATAGCTCATCTCAACATTAGTAATAATTCAGGCAATTCAGGTCCAAGCAATTTGGCAACTACTAATGAACTGAATACTAACGCACCTACATCTGAAAAGGTTGAAAACAGGAAAATTTCTAAGGCTGTAGAACCAGATTCGGACAGTTCTGATGACGAGTTACTAATTAAGAATGCTCCGGTTAAAGAAAAATTGAAATAATTTGTTATTGTATTAAAGGAGTTATTGATTATAAGAACCTTTTTTTATTGCCTGTATAATTTTTCACTTTATCAATCAATTTACATAAAATTAATTTAAGAAATTTATAAAAAAGTGTTTTTAATTGAGACACCCATTGCATTTGCTTAGTGACCGACATATCCTTCCACTGTGGAAATCTGAAAAGATAGAAAAATAAAACAAAGAATATGCTCCTACATGTCAGTCTCTGGTCTTTATACAGTCCTAATAAATGTCTTGGTCTTTAAAAACTGAAGTAAATTACTGTCCTAACGTCGTCCACAGAATTTCAGCGATAGAAGTTATTTATTTTTTACTACTTTATGCATGCAATTTGTAATAAAATGGCGAAACTGTAACTTCTAATCGAATTTACACAATTTGTTTTTATATATACGAGAGACATATTAAAATTAAATGGTGATAAGAACTTTTGAATACCTATTCAAAGCTTTATATGGGTCCGCCATCTAACGTTTTTTTTTTTCAACTAGTGCTTATTTCGTGAATGGTAACACTTAGCTCATGTCTGATTTGACAGATAATTAGTTTTATCCTTCCGCTGAACGAATCCAATGCGTTTTCGCTTCGCTAGTGGGCCTGCGATCGACTTACAGAAGATGCCGATTTAGGCAAAAAAAATCATCTTTGCAGATGAAGCTCATTTTGATCTTGGCGGGTATGTAAACAAGCAAAATTGTCGCATTTGGGGCACAGAAAACCCGCACGCATACATTCAAAAGCCGACGCACCCAAAACGAGTCACTGTTTGGTGCGGATTTTGGTCCAGAGGCATAATTGGGCCATTTTTCTTCGAAAATGAGCAAGGAGTGGCCGTTAGGCAATGGCGATCGTTATCGGGCCATGTTGAACGAATTTTTGTTTACAAAAATTGAAGAGGAGGATATTGGCAACATTTGATTTCAACAGGACGGCGCTACGTGCCACACAGCCGAAGCTACACTCGATGTTTTGCGCCCTGTTTTGAAGATCGCATTATCAGCCGCTGAGCTGATGTCGTTTGGCCACCTCGGAGCTGCGATTTGACACCGTTGGACTATTATTTGTGGGGTGCCGTTAAAGATAAGTGTTACGCCGACAAGCCAGAGACAATTAACGCTTTAAAGGACAATATTCGTGAAGCCATTGGTGAAATACAGCTGCACACAATCGATAATGTGCTTAAAAATTGGACCGACCGTGTAGGCTACTGCATGGCCAGCCGAGGCAGCCATTTGACCATATTTGGCGGACCCTTTATTACTCAGATATAACGACAAATTTTATGCTTATGAGACAACTTTTGAGTCGCCTTGTATGTATGTTTATTATTTATTTATTATATGTTTTTATATTTATTAATATGATGGTGGATGTATACGGATGACCACACGATGAAAGTAGTATTCAACCTCTGAAATGATATCGAGAATTGCTATCTAAGCATTTTTTAATAAATACCATCAACCTCAGTACCATTAACAATCACATTACGCTGAATAATCTAATTCCTCGGCATATTGAACGTTATAAATTGGGTACCTAGAAATCTGTGCCGCCCACTTTGAATGCGGCTTCTGAAGCTAATCACCAAAAGTGCAAAGACTATCAACGACGTCAGGTAAAGCACTGACCGAATCCTGAAAGATCAGGTCTCTGTGATGGTCGACAATGAGAAACTACTACCAAGGTAGACGAAACCACTTTTAGCTTAAATTTGTTCCGTATTCAGCGGGGTGCTAGACACAAACCGGGTTGGATTAATTTATGGTTCAACAAATGTACGATGCTCCAGCACGTAAACAATGACATGACACACCTCTAAGTATCCAGAAAGGAAAATCAACATGAAACCTCTAACCTTTCAATTGCCTATGTCTTAACGACATACCACTAAACAACACTTTATTTATTAATTAAAATACAATTACCAATCATATTAGAATTATTATTAGCTGAGTAAATTAGTGCACAAGGGTATTGATACTTTAAAGTTATAATTTATTTTAGTCTGCTACAATAATAATGGAAGCCAATTCTTGATAAGATACGTTGATTACTGGAGTCACCTGCATAGTGTTGAGAATGAAAGATTACCAAAATAACAGGCAAAGCTTTAAGGGTAACAAACAAATGTTCCCAGAAGCGTCAGCATGCAGTCAACAAGTTCATTATAAGATTTACAATGTAAAAAATAGTTAGTAATAGAAGATCAGTGCCGATGATGTTATTTATTCGAACATATATTTAATAATATGATGACCTGTACGATTTCTACCTCTTTTACCACAAAATAAAAAATAATGTGGTTACTAGATATTCATTCCATGAGGTACATGCATTTGTATCTATTCAGGTATACGATGAAAATCAATTGATCTGGAGAGAAATTTTTTTTATTGCAATCGACAAGGAAGTGAGTGATTAACGTAGATTTTTTTAAACCTTACATATAATACACTACACAGCTATGGACATTAAATTAGCACAAAATCCATTTATAGTTTGATTATGATTTTTTTCCTACCAGGATAAAGACCTCTCATTCTGGAAAAAAAAATACTTTGGAGTGATGAAACAAAGATAAATCTTTTGGGACCGGATAGTAGAGTCTTTTTTCATCGGCCAAAATGTCAGGCATTTAATCCACGTTACACTCAAAAGACCATAAAGCATGGTGGAGGAAGCATCATGGTTTGGGGATCATTTTCATGACACGGTGTGGGTCCAATCGTCAAAATTAATGGAAAAAGGGACCTTTACAATTATTTGGACTTTATGAAGAACAAAATGGAACCATATGCTTTTGAAAACATGCCAGTTTAATTCATATTTATGCAAGATAACGATCCCAAACACACGTCTAAGCTGGTAAAGGATTGGTTTTACAAAGAGCACATTCGCGTTTTAGACTGGCCGGCGCAAAGTCCTGACTTAAACCCGATTGAAAACCTCTGGCACTATGTGAAATGTGTAATTGATCAACAAAAGTACAAAAATTTGGACGATTTGTGGCTTGGAATACGGAACGCTTGGTACTCGATTCCCAAAGAACGTTGCCAGAATTTGATTGAAAGCATGTCCCGTAGATGCAACGCGGTGCTTAAAAATAAAGGCTATTCTACTCAATATTGACCAAGTAAACAAAAAACATTAATATTTTTACTATTTATTAAAATATATTATTTTTATTTCAAAAATTTTAATTTTGTGCTATTTTACTGTCCAGCTAAAATCTAGCATTTGATATGTTGCAGGCCTTAATGAGCATACGATGGGCAATTTAGTCAAAATTTTTGTTTTTGCTTTAAAGAAGAATACATACATATGTCTTTTATCTACTCCAGAACGCACGAACCGATTTTGACCAAACTTAATATACATGTTCTATGGGGCGTGAGGAGTGTTTCTGTGTTCTGTTTGAAGTTCGTCCGACAGATGGCGCAATATTTACTTTTTTTGTGTTTTTGCACCGTAACTCAAGAACTACTGCACTATGCTGTGTTTCGTCATTATTTGATCATGTTATGATCTTTAGGAAAGTTGTTGCTCATCAGCCGGGGAAGGTTTCTAAGTTAGTATGACCAATTTGCGACAGGTGGCGCCACTGAAAATGACTAAAAATGAATTAAATCGTAAACTATGCATTTGACCATGTTATGATCTTTAGCAAAGTTGTTGCGCATGAGTCGACGAAGGTTTCTAAGTTGGTATGACCGATATTCGACAGGTGGCGCCACTGAAAATTACTAAAAATGAATTAAATCGTAAACTGTGTATTTGATCATGATATGTATGATCTTTAGCAAAGTTGTTGCGCATGAGCCGACGAAGGTTTCTAAGTTGGTATGACCAATATCTGACAGGTGGCGCCACTGAAAATTACTAAAAATGAATTAAATCGGAAACTGTGTATTTAATCATGATATGTATGATCTTTAGCAAAGTTGTTGCGCATGAGTCGACGGAGGTTTCTAAGTTGGTGCGATTAATTTCCGATAGAGGGCGCCACTGAAAATTATTCAAAATGAATAATAAGTAATTGGTCGACCTACACCTCAAGCACGGAAGAAAAGAGCATTACGAGCCTCAGAATCAGACGAGCAACGAGCATTGAGACTGGAAAATCTTCGAGTACATGCCGCTGAGACCCGTTCGAATAAATCACTTGAACAACGAGAAGTGAGATTAGAAAATGATCGAATGCGTACTACTCAGGCCCGTTCGTCTGAATCATCTGGACAACGGGAAACAAAATCAATAAAATGACTCAAAATTAATTGGATATTTGTGTAATGTCTTTCCTTCAAATTTATTTCAGTTGGTGGTGCAGCAACGCGCGCAGGGTACAGCTAGTGTTTTTATGTTTAAATTTTTTTTGTAAATACATAGACGTAAAATACTATAAAAAATTAATTGTTTTTATGACAAATTTTTGTGCTAATTTAATGTCCATGGCTGCAGGTACATGGTATAAAGGATTTCAAATAAAAAATAATCTACAAAATTACTTCAAAAGTTCTGAGGACGATTTAGTAGTTTGTCCTGATCCCCCAATCTGCTACCTCTACGGCCTCAGCAATGGATGAGTCAGGGAGGAAGAGCAGAGGCGTTGGAGGAATAGATCGGGTTGTTATGTTTCTAGGTCTAGGTCTATGGCCTGCTATAGCCAGTGTAAGAACAGATTGGCTGCTGGGCTTGGATAAGGCCAGTCTGAGATTAGTTATTGGATTTATTACGGGGCACTGGGAGATTATATCGCTGACAAGGATCTGAAATAGATCCAACCCGGACTATTTCAGAATATGTTGCGATGAAGATTAGTTGGAGACTATTGAAGACCTCCACTGTAACTGTCTCCAGCCCTTAATAGGTTGATCCTTGGCAGGGGCTTCTTTGAGGGTTTGAATTCTGTGTCGAGAGCCGACATCAAGGCTCTCAATAGATTTATTATTAGTTTGAGCTGGTTGAAGAGTGCTAGGGCTTCATTAGTGTAGTCGCGCTCTCTCTTGTGTGTTTTTGACCTTGATCTCCTGGTACTGTACTTGTCTCAATTGACAAGTACACATCTTCTAACCTAAACCTTAAGATATTTAAAATAGCTTTTAACAATTATCACAGCTTTTGTTGATTTCTGTTCGAGATATCAAAAAATGAATCGTTTATTGCTATATCAAGGAAATGATCAGAGATCAAGAACATGATTGAATTCGTGTAAAAACTAAATAAAAATTCGATACAATATCGTTTATCATACCATCTTAATTAATTTAAAAATAAATACATGAATCGAAATAATAAATAATATTACGATTAAATTACTATTTTGTACTTACATACACACCTAAATATGTACTTAGAAATTTTACATTTTCGCCATTTTACTATTGCATATACATACATACATACGTACGAGTATGTATATATTGGTGAAAATAATTTTCAATTGTGTAGTTGTTTAGTTGGTTGATTGGTTTGCTGGTTGGTTTGTTTGTTTATTTAACTTATACATACATACATATGTACATATGTATGTAGTATATATAAGATATTGTTTGTATATTTCCTGAAAACATTAAATGAGTCATTTTAATGGAAATCAGCAATCTTGACAGGTTAAACAAACGAATAAGTAGTATGTACTGCATGCTTGGAATTGTGTGTGTGTTTCTAAAGGTCTGAAAGACAATAATAAATTATTAGATTAATATTACAAGAAAAAAAAACAAGTATTATGTTACTTATAATGAGGATTGTAAGGTAAACAAAATAATTATTTTGCTGATATATGAGAGAGACTGATGTGGAGTAAGACGTAAAATATTCGTAGTAGTTAAAATTTAATATTGGACTCTAAAGTAAATTAAATTCACTTGAATCCATTTGAATTTCATTCGATATATACATATATACATATGTAAATATATTTATAGAAGTCCATTGTTTAAATCCTATTGAAATAGGAAATCATTTGTAAGTCCGTATTGAGTTATTAAATGGGAAGAATTCAATTTTCAAAATTTTTTAAACCTTCCCGTTTACACTATTGCACTTGATTTGTTTGTATGTATAATTTTTTTTTTTTTGTATTTTTCTTTTAATTTTTAAACATTTATTCTTGCACTTGTATTAATATTTTATCAAGTATTTGCTTTGTTTCAAACCAACACTTTATTTTCCATTTGATTTTTAATTTTGCAATAATCAACGACAGTTCGTTTGTTTCTTAAGGTAAGGAGAGTAGTGAGAACGTCTTTTCTTTGGAAATTTGGAAGATAATTATCAAAATAATTTCCTTTTTTTTTAAGTCAGTCTTTTGCATTTGATTCTTTCTTTTCTTTTTGATTCGTTTTGTTAACTTTTATAAGTAAGTGGCTCTCCACCTTAATTTAGTATTGCAATAAAAAGTTCTTTTTTTTTAATTATTTTTTATTTTTCTTTTTATATATGTATTTTTTTGTATATATATATATATATATTTATATCTGGTTTTATGTTTAATTCTTAAAAGTTTTATTTATAATTATGTAGAGGGAGAAAAAAATTAAATTAAGGTTAAATACTAAATATAAGTTTTTTTTTTAAAGTTTTTTTTCATTTCTTTTTTTTTTTTCGTTCAAGCATCAATTTAAAACTTTTTCGCACTAATTTTTTTTCTTTTTTCTTTTCATTTTAAAATTTATGTTTTAAATATATTTGTTTTTTTTTTCTTATCAATTGCAATTAAGGTGTTAATGTTGTATTACAAAATAAAAAAAAATTTTTTGTTTCTTTTCAATCACTTTCAAACATCTGAGAATAAATACATTTTTTTGTAACACCTTTTCTCTAAAAAAAAAAAAATTAAGTTACACTATAAACGTTGAGTAGTGGGGTGGAGAGAGATGTTGTTGGTTTTTTTCGCAATTTTTTTTTTTTTTTGTTGTAGTTAATAAAAAGAAGCGTGTAGACCTTTGGAAATGATTACACTTTATAATTTTCAATGAAAAAACAAACTACGATTCGATAATTTTATAAAAATTATTTAAAAAAAAATTAATTTTTTTCTTTTTTACAATCACTTAACGGCGATTATCTCGATAATTACGTCCACCACTATTGCGGTCATTACCGCCACGGAAATGACGTTCACGATCTCCACCACCACTACGTGAGGAACCTCCCGCACTAGCACCACCACGATGGTGATAGTCATTAGAACGACCAGGACGATCACGAGTACGATTTGGATTCGAGTTCGAGGTTGAGTTACTATTTCGATTACCGCGATAATTTGAATTCGAACCACTACCACCAGGGCCAGCAGAATTACTCGTGCTACCACCACCAGCTGCAGAGCTGCTACCGCCATTTCCACCGGCTAGATTGGGTGGAAAGCCAGGAGGCAAGCTACCGGTAGGTAACCCAGCATGTTTCCAAGCTGCAAAATCTTCAAATGATGGTGCGTTCTTGTCATATCCCGGCGGTGGAGGACGCATAGGTTGCGGTGGTGGATAGTCAGGTAATGGAGGACCATCATAATATCTGGCCGGTGGTGGCAATTGTTCATAAATTGATCCTGGCATACCAGGAGGTGGTACGGCAGTACTTCCGGGTGTTGGTGGCGGTATTTGACCAAATGGTGGTACAAAAGGTAATGGCGGCAACTGGCCATGCATGGTACGCATGTAGTCCGCTAAATAAGCTTCAGCCGCAGCGGTTGGTGTCATATATCTTTCCCATGGAGGCAAAGAAGAATCGCCACCACCTGCCCTGGAACCGCCGCTTCCACCAGCACCACCACCTGGCCCCCCTCGACCATACGGTGATCCACCACGTTTATAACCTGCACCTGGATGACCCATATGTGGCAATTTATATGGTCGATGTGGACCGCCATACGATCTTTTATGACGCATTGGACCACCACCATCCCGACGATCTCCGCCACTTCGATAATGATGACTTCCACGACCACCACCGCCTCCTCGCGATGATAGACTTTTCGGTGCTTTATATATCACTCGAATACCTTTTTCTCTCATCATCTTGGCTGTTTCTTTAGATTTACGTAAAATCGGCGTCAATTCAATTTTTTCATCTTCCGGAAATAGACGACATAATTCCGCACCGACCTTTGGCTCAATCTCTTGACCATCCCGTCCAATTTTAACTGGTTTTCCTTCGTTCCACGAATTGTACAAATGCGAAGTACAATTGAATGACAACTCTTTACGGCATATCCAATCAATTTCGATAACGCCACCTAATGCCTTAGCAGATATACTGGGAGGCAGAACCCATGACGGCTGGGGTATGTCACGACGTGACTGGGCACTCATACGAGCAAAACCAGCAAATTTTCCTAAAAATTATATAAAATTACGTGTAAGTAAAAATTATTAGATTAAAATGTACATATATATGTATGCGCTAATGTAGCGCTTTAAAAAAAAAAAAGCATTCTCGATATTCAATAAAAGTTACAACTTCACTCTATGATTTAAGTTCTTAATACGGACTTAATATTGATAATATGATGATGCAGATAATGGCGTTAAGCTGAATGTTTTTAAACATTCAATTATTGATACCAAATCAGGTGGACATGGTTTTAGATTTCGCATATGTTTATTTATGTTATTGAAGTTTTAAATTTAAAAATATAAATATTAACGACACAAGCATAAAATACATGAATCTTAATTGGTTATTTTGAATAAAATATGAAGAATATCCAAATATGGATGTATTTAATGTTTTAATTCTGGACTACGACTAATTATATGATTACATATTATTGCAAATTATGATCATTTAAACTTTTCTTACTTACCACTTTCATTAACGGAAAATATTAGTAAAACATTACGGGCTTCCTTAAAGGCCTGATTAAGATTGGCATCGTTCTGGGGCAATGTGGCCCAAACGTTTTTAGTCTTTGCAATTCCTACATTGTCAGCATTATTCGATTTTATTAGGAAGAAACGAGTGTCGCGAAACAAGTAGTTCAATTTGGTTTTGTAGTCATACGAAGAGACACTTTTGCTACCACTTGTGCCGCCACCACCACCGCTACCAGATGAACCAGTTTTCTTTTCTGGCGAAGCACTTTTCGAAGTATTCTTACGGCCATTACGCTTAATATTAGCGGCCGAATCAGAGTCCTCCGATTCAGAATCACTATCAAATGGTGTGGTATTGTTTTTCGGTTTACCAGATTCATCATCACTGGCTTCACTCTTAGCACTACCACTTACATTGGCATTATTGGAAGAAGAATTTTGTATGTTATCAATGGACTTTTTACGGGATGTTTTTGATTCACTACCCGACTCGTTCGACTTTTTATGATCCACTGACTCAGTGGATGTATCAGCATTTTTACTTGATTCCTTTTTCTTCTTAGATGATGATTTACCATTAACAGCTGTAGCTCCTGATGAAGTTTCCTTTGAGGTTGAACTTGAACGCTTGGTGGCTGTCTTCTTGTCAGAATCTTTAGAACTCTTTTCAGTCTTTTTAGTTTTTCTTTTCTCCTTCGACTTATTCGAGTGGCTGGTACTCACAGAACTAATGCTGGGCTGGGAGTCAGACGATTCCGAACCCGACTCGGAGGCCTCACTACGCGTATCGAATGAATCGTCAAAATGCTGCAATTCCTCAGCAATATCAGCTTCGTTTTCGTCCAGACCCAGGTGTACAGCATCTAAATCGGCCATGATTTTCATTGATTTCGTCTAATAGGTCTCCAAAATCAATTGCCGCTGTTGAATTGTATACAATTGTAAACACACACGTACACACTGATACACAATCTCACATACAGAAAATAAAGTATTTTAAACAACCCGTATATTGTATATAAATGCGGCTTTTTGCTCCTTTTTTTGTCTCTTTTGCATACGTCGTTTGCGGAGCGTTTTCGTATTGTTTACTTGTTCTCCTTCTACTTGACATTCATTCATTCATTCATAAATCAGTAACGTTGAAGCAGCAAAAACAAGAATTGTGAGTGTGTGTGTGTTTGTAAGAAGAGAAAATATGTAATGAGAGAGTAGACACAAGAAAATGAAGCACAAAGAAAATTTTCAGAACAAAATTTTTTTTTGCCGATCGATGCTGTCTTGGGCAATATTCACTTCATGATTATCCACTTAAAATTCTTACCTTTCACCACAATTTCATTTATTTGCAGTGCACTGATATCGAATGCAACTTTTTAAAGTATTTTGAGTCAATATTATTTGATTTCTGTAGTAAAATTCTAATTTTTTCACAGAGCTCAGATTCACAACACTTCTTTTTAATGCGTCAATTTTTCATTTGACAATGGCGTAAGAAGAGTACAGCTACAGTTAAAAATTGAACTTAACGAAGAACGTGGGAAATATAGAAAGTGAAAACAAAAACCAATTGCCAGATTGTGAAAAGTTAGAAGAAGAATTCGAAAATGTTCATTATTTTTATACAATAAGTTTTTCAAATATAATTTAATAACACTTTGAACGCTTCTAGAATTTGTACATGTATATTTTTAAACGTTCTTAGATTCTTGTCATCAAACTAGAAGGAATAATACATTTGTATATTTACTTAGCCACATAGGTGGATTAAAAATTTTAATCATTTAAAGTGGTATTAAACAGAAATTCCAAGAATTAAAATCTTAATATTTTGGCATATATTGGAACAAAAGTACTAAAAGTAAGTTTTAGTAATAATTCATCTAATATACTATAAAGGTATACTAAGGATCTTAATCTGCTTTAAGACAAATCCAGTTATTAACCAGCCTTTGTTTATGTCCTCTGGCAGGTGAAATAATGATACATACAAGACAAGATTTACTACCTTGCTTAAGCTTTTAGCGGGAGTTAATAATTTTATTTTAATTGAACGTTCATATAATCAAATCGTATACAATGTAAATCTTAAGTGTTAAAAATTAACCATCTGGTAACCCCGTAAAATATTCATCTACCTTGCATGCTTTAAAAATATCCAACTTGGCATTACTCTTCCTTATTTTTATTCATTACAAAAATCCCATAACAAACGTGCCAAGGATTTATTATTTATTTACTTATTGGTTCCTACAAATGATTCTGAATGTTAATGGCTTTCAATTTAAATATATTACCACTGGACAATATATATTACCAGAAATGTTTAATACCAAAAGACAAATTTCCCTCAAGTGCAAGACCGGGTCAATGGGCTAAGTGTTATTTTAGAGACGGCTTGAATAAAGAATTACAAAATTATGCTGTTGCACAAATATTTCCACGGGATGACATGGGTGATGTATGCTTTTTGGATACTAGCATTACCAAAGCTGATATCATCGATGATAGGCCGATAGTTTTAGAAGACATTGTATTGCTAAAGGCAAAAAGTAAAGTTGAAAACATTAATGTGATCTTCCATTTGAACTCACAATATTTTGTAAACAATTCTAGCCGAATAACAAAATCGGGACTACAAGAGATGGCCCAGAACACATTGCAAAAGTACCACATATTCAACAAGAGTTTGGTAAAGGATTCCTATTTTAAATCTTATGGAGTTGATAGCCTATACATTGTAATACCTGGCGATGCCAACGAAGACAATTGCTGTACTGTTACTGATGATACTCTAGTGAATGTTAGAAATGTCCGTATGGCAAATGGATTATTAGATAAAGATTTGAATTGTTTAAATGTAGAACCCTTTACTACTGCTCGTAAAGAACTGGACAATGTTATTAAGCTTCTTAAATTTCAACGTAATCAGAAACGAGCTTTACGCCTGAATTTAAATGTATTACTAGTTGGCGCTGTAGGGAGTGGTAAAACTACTTTACTGGAAACATTTTTAAAAGATCATTGCTGCAATGTTTTCCCCATAGAAATAACACAATGCTTAAAACAGTATCCTGGAGAAACTGAAGCCGAATTAAGGAAAATCTTTAAAGCCGCCTGTGATTTCGAAAGAACATTTCAAAGTGAAGGTAAATTCTTAGTTTTTAATGTTTAATAATAAATATCTTAAATTTACCATATTCCTTACAGATCCCACTGTTATACTTTTAGAAGAAATTCATTTGCTTTGTCCTCAAACAGCAAAATCAGGTGGCAATAATATGGAATCATTCGCCAATAGTTTGCGTATTTCCTCGCAACTTTTATCCTTAGTAGATGAACTCCAAACTTTGGGTACAAAAATATTATGTTTAGCTACCACTTCCAAACCTGATAGCCTACATGAATTGGCCAGACGGCTGGGAAGATTTGAAAATGAAGTTTCAATAACATTACTACAGGAAGAACATCGTTATTGTATTCTAGAAGAATTGTTAACACAAAATCTACCAAAAATTAAAGTACCGCCACAAATGTTGGCGTTAATGGCTAAACAAACACAAGGTTATGTCCTAGCAGATTTAGCTTTATTAATGCGTAACATAACACAAACGCTGTTGAGTCAAAAACAGCAAAGTTTTGAAGTAGTGGCTGAAAATGTACTAAAGAAATCGAAACCAATTTCCTTGAAAGGTTCGGATGTCACAGCATATCGTACAATTGAAACTTTCGGTTCAATTGGTGGCATGTTTCAGTTGAAAAAGATATTAGAAGTATCAGTTCTAGCGGGTCTAAAACAACATGAATCGTTTAAAAGGTTCGGCTTAAGACTGCCTAAAGGTGTTTTACTTTATGGTCCACCGGGTTGTGGTAAAACGACAATTGCAAAATGTTTGGCAACAGAAGCTAATATGACATTTATAGCAACATCCGGAGCCGAAGTCTATTCACCGTATGTAGGCTGTGCGGAGAAGTTTATAGCAAAAATTTTCCAAACTGCTCGCAAAAATACTCCCTGTTTGATATTTCTAGATGAAATAGGTACATGAATACTAGAATTTTTTTGTTTATTTTATTAATCGATTTATTTTACGTTTAACAGATTCTTTAGTGGGTCGTAGAACGTTAAACAGCTCTTCTAGTTCTGGTGATGTTCAAGTGCGTATCTTGTCGACGCTTTTAACGGAAATGGATGGTGTGTTTGTTTCAGCCTCCCAAGACGATGAGCATATTCTGGTAGTAGCTGCCACAAATCGCCCTGATATGGTAGATGATGCACTTATGAGACCAGGACGTTTTGATAAACTCATACATGTACCAGCACCGGATTTTCTATCTCGATTGTCTATACTTGACTTGTGTAAGCAACGTATGCCCTTTGGCAAATGTGTTGATCTGGACGATATTGCAACACGTACAGAAAACTTTTCCTGTGCTGACCTTTGTAATCTTTGTAACGAGGCTGCCATACAGGCATTTCAAACGGATTTTAATTGTAATGAAATCAAAATGGAAGATTTCGATAAAGTTTTAAAAACCATAAAATCCTCTTTGAAACAAAATCAAATTGATTGGTATTATCAATTTGAAAATAAATTTATTAAAGGATAAGTCTTTTGTGTGATTTTTCTTATCGAACAGTGTGCTAATGATAGTTTTTGTTTAGTTTATCTAGAATTTATTGAGAACAATAATTGGTTTCTTGCATGTCTTTGGTGCAAAGCGGCAAAATATCCAAAAATGACCATTTGATGGATAAGTTTTTTGATTTATTTTTTATAAATTGATTTTCTTTTTATTCTTTTGAGTACTTGTTTTATTTTTATTGTTTTTTTAATTAACATCAAATAAACCCAATAGTTTGTCCACTAACATATCAACTACAATGCTATCATCACTATCGTAGTGCTCGTCATGACCAGCTTGATCCAAGACTGCCAATGTTTCAGGTGATTTCGATTCTTGACTTTGTGTTAAAGTGTAAACGGACGAAGCTATTTGAACTGTATTTCCTTGAATACTATTTTCTATATGGGTGGCGGCAGCATTTGAATTTAAATTATTGTGCACAAGATGAGTATTTATAACAGTTGATTGTGATGTCGTACTGTCAAATGAGGATTCGTCTATGTTAATGGACTGTGTGATGCTGTGAGTTGATCCTGGCGTAGTTGTACAGTCTTTGTTAATGAAAAGCGATGTATCTATTATGTCATGTACCGAAATTGCCATAGTTTTATGAAAGACAGTCTGTTCTGTAACCGAGCAAACATCACATTTGAATTCGTTGATTTTTTCTTTAGAATTTTCAAAACCAGGTATACAGAGGGGATTATGAGCACCAAAGGCACCACAAAATTTACAAGTTATTAGTGGCCATTTATAAGCTGTAAAAGAAATTTTTTATTCTTAAAAAATGATTATAAATAAAAGAGAAAAGTGGTCAGTCAGTTCCAAGACCTTAAATCATATTAAGTTCTTTAACAAAATGATTGAAAATAATGTGCATAATCAACAGTTTAGCTAGACTATTGTCAGAGAAAGATGAAAAATGATTGTTGAAGCCCCCATGTTATCAATTGGAGTTATAAAGAAACAAAGATAAAACTTTATAAGTAAGCAAAATAACATATAACTGCCCCATTACGAGCGTCATGTACATAAACTTACCATTTGTATAATCTCTGCCTTTGGGACAATTACAAACTTCCATATCACAACGATGGCGAACACAATGTAAATCTCTAAAGGCACCTTTCTCCCTCTCCCAATTTGCATCCCGGTCTGGCACAAATACGCCCTGATACTTTACGTCCTCCCTAAAGCTTTTATCCTTGCACCAGATACATGTTAAATAATAGCCAGCACTAAGAGCATAGATTTTCATGCACTTTGAATGCGTGAAACCATTGCCACAACATTTGGCATAAATCCAGCGTTTTGGATTGGGGCCCATTACTTGTGCACAGATATAACACAGTTCATTCGTTTGCGATGATTTACGCGACAAAAGCTCCATCTGGAGGGGATCCACAGGGGCGCAAGCATGACAGTAGGATTTAAATTCACCCACAAATTGAGACAAGCATTTGCTGGTATGTCCACAGGTTATATGAAAATATTCCTTACATTTGCAACACCGTATAGTGGCACACGGTTCGAAGCAATATTTGCATTTACGTTTCTTAGCCATAACAATCTCATGGCGGATATCGCGCAAGAGAAATCCCAATATGCCACTATGATCTTCACCTTTTTGTGGCAGATGTGTAGAGAGTAACTGAAAACTAAATGTTTAGTTGGGCAACTACTTTAATGGTACATCATCCAATGGCAGACAGATGCAATATGTACTTACCAAACAATAATAGTGAACCGTTAATTCCTTTTTTGTTAGCCATTCTCCAAAATAAGTCAGGGCAATGCCTTCGACCTCGGAAGACTTATTGCACAGGCTACATTTTTTTAAAGACATGCGGATCTAATTGAAAATATTTTAAAGTTTTTTTTTTACGTTTGAGAGATTTTAAAAGATTTTTAATGGCGGTGAAATAAATATAATGAAAATGTTTCAATTCCATTTTATTCCCTTCCTTTTCTTACTTTGTGCAGAAACAGTGAAGAGCAAAAGTAACTTTTGTGTTGTTAGGAATACGAATAATTTGTTTTAGTCAAAATTCAAAGAAGTGGCTGTCAAATGCGTACGTAGGTAAGTTTGGTGATCCTAATTGCTTCTTACACATTTCTGTCTCTTACTGTTCATTTGACATGTGATGAAACTTGACGAGTACTTTGTTTTTGTAAGTTCAAAGTTCAAATTCTTGATATGAATGAAGAAAAAAGCAGTCTTGCGAGTACATTACACTAAGTATTCACACTCGTTCCTGTCTTCTTTTCACAAAAATACTTAAGGCTTTACAAAGTAAATTTTAAAAGTGAAAAGACGTCTAAGCATATTATAGTTGTTCACATGTGATTGCCTACATTCGCAGAGTTGGTTAAGATGGTAATGAAAAATATTGATAGATAAGCAAATTATGTTTAAGCCTAAGTATGATTTGAGCCAAAGCGATTCTTAAAGACGATGCAAAATTAAAAAATTATTCATAAAATAATTTTCCCATAATTTCAACATTATTGCTTACGAAACATTATGGAATGGAAACATTGTTTTATTGGCATCTCTATTGCCAACTTGCCATTCTAATCGCATTCTTTCGTTTTCTCTTCTTCAATACTACCATTCTGTTGTTCAATGTGCTGTAAAGAAGTAAACAAAAAAAGTTTTTGTCCGATTTGAAAAAATAATTAATAATTGAAATTAAGTTGTATAAGAAAAAGTGAACAAAATAATGGAGACCAAAGGTGTCGCCCATAAATTGGATGCTAAAGAACGAACGGAAGATGTGCGTATAAAAGAATTGGCCCCATTCAGTAAAATGTTGCTGGCTGAGTCGGTACGCAAAGGTTTGCAGGCAGCCGGTTTTATGTATCCCACTGTAATACAGGCCACCGCTATACCTGTGGGTAAATCTGGATTGGGTAAGGGAAAGTGTATACTACTGTGTGGTTGCTAACATTCTTACGGAGCTGGAGCAATTCAATATTTTTATTAAAATTCTACTTTTTTAATCATATTTTTTCCATTTTCAGATTTGCTAGTACAATCCAAATCTGGCACAGGAAAAACTTTAATATTTTCAACCATTGTTTTGGAGTTCTACAAGAGCGATGTAAGAGAGCCGCAGTCTCTAATTGTTGCTCCTACCCGTGAAATTGCCGTACAGATTGAAGAGATTTTAAATCAAATTGGCAAATATTGTGCTGGATTTCGTGCCGTTTGCGTTATTGGTGGCATGGATGTAGTAGAAGATCGTAAACGTTTACAAGGTGCTAAGTGTGTAGTTGGTACACCGGGTAGAATATTACATTTAATACAAAACGAAGTATTGAATACTTCCCAGATGTCGTTGCTTGTCTTAGATGAGGCCGATAAAATGTATACGCACACCTTTCGTCAAGACTTACAGAGAATACGTAAGGCATTGCCAAATCGT
The DNA here is from genome assembly GCA_927399465.1 of Sarcophaga caerulescens. Classification (NCBI taxonomy): domain Eukaryota; kingdom Metazoa; phylum Arthropoda; class Insecta; order Diptera; family Sarcophagidae; genus Sarcophaga; species Sarcophaga caerulescens. The sequence goes on along the minus strand of OV656867.1, from coordinate 99,283,247 downwards.
AAACAGACAATAGCTTGTAGTGCGACATTTGTTGATAATTTGGATCAGGAATTGGCCAAGATAATGAAAAATCCTTTATTAATATCCACAGAAGAAAAAGCCACTCTGTTGGTGGGTATAAAACAGTTTGTTTATGAGTTGCCTGAACAGAAGACTAGCATTTTAGAAATGCAATTAAAATTGGAAGCCTTAAGGCATATCTTTGGCAGAGTTACATTTAAACAATGTTTAATATTTGCGGGCTCTCAGTCACGAGCCGATTCGTATTGTACTTATTTGGAAAAGGAAGGCTGGCCTTGTGAACTGATATCTGGTGCCCAGGATCAAAAAACACGTTTGCAAAATTTCCGTAAATTTCGAGAGTTTAAGACACGCATACTCTTGGCTACCGATTTAATGGCACGTGGTGTTGATTCCGAGCACGTGAATTTAGTAATTAATTTAGAGTTGCCTTTTGATGTGGTCACTTATCTGCATAGAATTGGCCGAGCTGGTCGTTTTGGTTCACATGGTGTGGCCATTAGTTTCATTGCATCTAACAAAGATCACAAAACCTTTAAAAAACTTATAACAGAAGTTGGTTCGGGCATGAAAGTATTGAAATTTCCTGTTAAAGGCAAAGAAGAAAGTGAAGCCAGAGATCTTTGGCATTTTGGCGAATTTGAAGAAGATGCGAAATATTTTGGTGTGTATGAATATGAAACGCATAAACTATTGGCTCCGTTAGCATCTCAAGATAATATAACGCTTACATCTTCTTTGTCGGACAATAAAGAAAATGTCACTAATAACGTTTCATCGAACCAACAGTCGTCTATCGATACCAATACTTTCCTAGTGAACTCTAAGGACAGTGCTTTAAAGGTGCCAAATTTATCCAATGAACATGTAAATGTTCAAACAACTTCGAAGAAAAACGATTCTGACATTGAAGACTTACCACGTTTGGTTACACCACCACCGGCACCAAATCCTTCGGAAAATCTAAATAATACGCACAATGAGTCTCACAATAGTTCCTCACATCATCTGCTAACCTCGAATACTATAGACGATGCCAGTAGTATTGCAGCCGATAGCTTGCGTAGCAGCCAACAGGATATTTCTCGTTATCAATCGGTTCTTATGCAAAAATCGGCCATACCAACTTTGGTAGAGTTTCTGGTGGATCGTCATTCTTCTCAAGACTCTCAGACAAAGGAAAATGGTGAGACATGCATAAAGATCGATTTGTTCGATGCGTACACCAAGGAGGTTTTGAATAACAATGAATCTGTAACAGAGGTAAGGATATTATTACTTGAAGAATATTTGGAATGTTTTTGAATACTTTTGAATATATTTTTAGACGGCAGTTACTGCAGATGAACCCATATTGTCCTCGAATAAATTGGCTCAATTGAAATCGTTACTGATCGACAAGCCAGAAGAGAAATCACCTTTAAATGAAGCCCGTGATTTATATTCTGATTTTGCAAATTTCCAAGAGGATGATATATCGTCGTCTGTATCTCAAGATATTGATAAGCAAACATTTATATTATCAGTAGCCACACCGTCTATACAAGGACAGAACTCTTTCTCGGAATTACAAAACAATTCCTCAGATTTATATCCCGCCACCGATGAAACTACCATAAGCACAGACACTCATGAACGAGAGAAAGAGAAAAAACATTTTCCTTCACCAGCACATAATAAAACACCACAATTACCCGGCTTCATGCCAGATGTATTGGCAGGACAACAGCAAAACAGCAAACATCAACAGCAACAACATAAGAAACTGCAACAAAAGTTATCAATTAATAAAACAGCTCAAGTAAGAGAGAATATTTGAATTTTTTTGTTGGACTTCAAATTATAAAAAAAAAAAAATTTATTTTCGTAGATTGAAATCCCTCCTTATCAATCACCGCCCAATTCGGTGTCACCCATAATGAATGCTTTACAAAATAATGATAATGACACTAATGCGGGATCATCAAGTGACAGTACATCCGATTCTACGTCTTCCAACAGAGAGGAAAGTGCTGAAAATTCTGGTACTGATGTAGAACGTAGTGGTAATACTAGTGGTTTTGATGAAAAGACCACAACATCCAAGTCATCGGGCATTGAATCATCCGAACATAATCTTGTTCAAAATATACCACAACCATTCCATGTTTATTATACCTCAAGTGAAGATGATTCCTACGAAAGTGATGATGAGGACGAAGAAGACGAAGAAGAAGAGGAGGAGATTGATTTAGAGGAAGAAGAAGAAGAGGATGAAAGTGATGATAAAAGTGAACATTATTTTGGTTCTGACAAGGAAGACTTGTCAGAAGACGACGACAGCGTAGAGGAAGAATTGCAAAATACGACAGATAATAGTAATACGCATAATGCCTGTAACTCCAGTAATATTTCATCAAATACCGCAGCTGATTCCATGAATTTAGCCTATCAAACGGCTTATTCTCGTTGGGTAGACTTGTATTGGAATCAAATGACTTTAGTACAAGATTATGTTAAGTTTTTTAATTTTACGAGACAACAACATAATGAAAATTAAATTAAAGGAAGTCGTAGTTGAATCGTTAGAATAGAATCTGGAAGTCTTTCTTTTTATTTATTTTAATATTAGAGTCTTGAATTATCTGTTATAAATTAAATTTTAATTTTATATTTTATGAGTTAAAAATTATAAACTGGGCGAATTATAGGAAATCATTTATAAGCTTCGTTACTCTCTAAAGACGGAATGAAAGAAAGTTGAATAAAAGTTGCAACAATTTAAATGAAAAATTGTGTAATGGAATCCATTGTAATACGATGTTTTAATTTCTTTAAATTCTATGTGGTCAAGCAAATACAAATAAGGAGCCTTGTTTTAAAGAAGAAAAATAAAAAAACATCTGTTAACTTTGTTCTCAAAGGTATACGATTATCAAGTTGGATACTCAGTTAAATCATGGTTATCAGTTAAATCGCTTGCAAACTTAAAATTCCAGGCAGCCTTGCAACCCAGGGTCTATTGTGCACACTGGACTTCCTGTGCTGTTAACTTACTATACGTGAGGTGGATCAATTTGAGGACAAACCCTTGTACCTGTAAGACACAAAATGTTTATTTTATTATGTTAACGTCTTGGTAGCCTAGGGGTTGATATGCCAGACTGTTAGTATGTTCGGTTTCAATTTCCACCGGAGACTAGTCTGTTACACTTCACCGAGTATAAGACCTTTGTGAATAAGGGTGTCATTGTATTGTAGTTAGCAAAGAAAGCAAGGTTATGTTGAATTGATGGTCGCCTCAATGGCCATAGCTTACTTGGCTATTAAAAGGTTCCTTTGTAACACCGATATTACCTATTTCGCCATAGAATTACAACTTCTTGTTGACATACCACTGTCATCTCAAAATTTTTATTTAAATAGCATTAGGTAGACTCGTTCTGTGTATAAATTTTGGGTATTCAAGAATTTTTTTTCTCAGGTTCCCAAGCATTGGACCCTGACACAGAGGAAGAGAAGATGTTATGAGGTCTCTTCTTCTTCCTTGTCGTTACAGTTTCTGTAGAAGTTGTTGTGAGGTATTTCCATTATCTGGTCGTGTGCACCCAGAGGCCAAGTTTCCGTTATAATTACTATAGAATTCGTAAGATTGAATCTGGTTAGGTTTAATGCAAATTTTGTTCTGCATATCGGGCGAGATCCATCTGATATCTCTCCTAATAGGTTCATTATCCCATGGTATTGCAAGAAACAATCTAAGCTATTGTGAAAGGATTCCACATTCGAATTTGTCCCTCAGTGAACATCTCTAGGAGTAGTAGAGAATAGTATCCACGCAAGCTATACCCAAGATTTTGGCATGGCATGTTATGAAAATGAAGAATCTAGATACTGGTTTTGTTTTTACATTGCTTAACATTAAACTTATAAACAAGAGCTACAAAAACAAAACAAAGCAGTAAGCAAACAAACAAATTATCGTACTGCTTAATATAACAACAAACATCAGCATAAAAAATGGTAAACAAGTAAACAAAAATCCACAAACAACAATAATGAAACAACGATGTTTACATTTATAGAGTTTTCGAGAAGGCGATGTCACGAACATTCGCCTTCAAGAACATTCATCTGACTGTTTACCCTGCCATATAAAAGGCAAGGCAAAGCAGGCGAGTGAGTTAGTGAAGTTCAGTCAGTCTTGTGTGAAGACGCGGTACGTTTGAAGAGAGTATTCGTGCTTTGAAGATCTACTTTACAAAGATCTGTCAAATAATTGTCTAGTAATTGTTTATGCAAAGGGTATAAACAGAGGAGTAACAGAAAAAGGCAATTGTTGTTGTTTACATCAAGTTGTTAACAGTGGCACATAAAATTGTGCGAACAATAAAGAATTTTAATTAAAAACTAAAAACAAACTTATTTTTATTTTATTTGCAATCTACGAACTTATATTTTAAACGTTGTTTAAAGGAAAAAACGTAACAGCTTCTATACTACCATGCTTCGATGGTGGCCAAACACATTTTTGGGTTCGCAGCCAACATATCTGTTGCTTTTCTGTCGAGGATAGTAAACAATGTCTGCTAACAGAATAGCGCATTACAGTTAAGTTCTAAAATAATTAAAACATAATATTTCTAAGAGTTATTATCCGGTTTGATGCTGCATACAATGTTTCATTTGCTTGGTTTTTTCAATTTCTAATAATTGTTCCATATACAATGTTGCCAATGTACTATATGTATGTACTCGTACGTACATATGTATGTAATTTTATTTATTATTTATGCACACGAAATTGCATTAAAAATATATTTTTCTTTTGTTTTTTTTGAAAATAATAATACAAAGAATGATAATAATATGATGTGGCATACAATTGCATTCAATTTTTCTGTTGATTTGCTCATGTCCATTATCTTTAAAAAAATCCAAAGTTAATCATTGTCATGTGTTAAATGAATTAAGTATTGTATACAGTGATATTGTGTATGCTATACATAGAGATTACTTTTATTTATTTACAAAATTGCCATAAACATTATTATCATCAGCTTTTCTATTTTTTTTCTATTTTTTTTTTCATTTCAATTTCCACTTTATGGTGGTGAATGGTGTTTAGTGGTGAGATGATGTACAACATAGTTTTACAATATCATCACCATTCGTCTGTCTGTCTGTCTGTCGTTATTATTATTGGTTGGCTTTCACACTTGCATGTCGATAAGACAGACGCCACATATGTACATAGTATGTTGTAAATGCGTGAATAATAAATGTGTCTTTGGGCCATTTGTATAGAGTTTCGATGCAGAAATTATAGTCATACAGTACAAACGATACAAGATGATAATTTGTTTATGTATTAAAGATTTATTAGATAAAATTCTCTTAATAACTATTATTTATTGAATAAAGAAAAAAAATCCAATGGGGGAAGGCATAAGTAAGGGGAAGGGGTGTTAAATCGTTTGTTTAATTGTTTGTGAATGTGATGTTTAATGTGATGATAATAGTGTATGTGTCTTAAGTCTTTTGTTTTAATATCTTAATTATGTATTGTCTCTTTAACAATTTATTAATTGTTTTAAATTTATTTAAAAATCCATTAACTTTCAACTTGGTACACACTTTCTGTTTGTATTTAAGATTAAAAGTAAACCTAAGAGTTAATTGAATATGTTATGAAGGTATGCTTGCATCGTTTTCATTATCAAAAGCTTGATATGTCAGCATAAATCGCTGGTTTTCTTTATAAAACTGAAATGGACGTTAAACAAATAAGCAACTTGTGATGTCCTATGCCATAATTTGTTATTTGGATTGAGTAAGAGTAGGGATTGAAGTCGCCGTAGTCAAGTAGGTAGTGTGTTGGCTTATTAGACATGAAGCACGGGTCAGGCATCAAAACGAAATATGAAAAAAATATTTCTTCGGCGATTTCCTCTCTGCAGATTTCTGGCAAAAACTCTAAGGGTAAACAAAAAATTGCCATGAAAAAAATTCTCAAAAATTTGTCGTTCGGAGTCGACGTTAAACTGTAGTTCCCGCCCAGCGTTGCCATTTTTTTTATTTTAAAAAACTTTATTTCTGGAAAAAAAAAATACTTTTTTTACAAAAAAAAACTTGTTTTCTACAAAAGACCCAATATTTTTAAAGGAAACTCCGAGGCCCGATGCCCTCTGTTTGTGTTTCCTTGCTTCTTTTGCCCGGGGCTAATAAAATACACAATATTTTATTCAGAAATGTAAATATTTCGTGTTATTATTATTGAATTTATTGAAAAACCATTTTAAATTTGCTTTTGTCGAAAAAACTTGTTTTGTTAGAAAACAAATTTAATGAAAACTTTATCGCATCCCAAAAAAACTTTGAAAAAAAGGGAAAACTTGGCAAATGGCAACGCTGGTCCCGCCACTTACGTCTAAAATTAAAGCACACAACATGAGTGGTGTGAGAAGCTAGGCCGTAATCCTGACTGAAGGGTAGTAATGACCAATTATGTATGTATGTATGTAAGAGTAGCGTACAGGTGGTTAAGGAAAAATTATCCGCTTATTTTTCTCAGAGCCAATGCCTGGCCTGTTGTAAAGGCTTACAAAAACCTTAAACAACTTCATTTTGATTCGATTTGCCGGAAAAATTACTGAAATTTGATAAATTTGTTTATAATTTCTCATGGCTTTGACGGAGTAATATCCACATTCCCTACCAACTTGTATGTAGTGGTTGAGCAGGTTAAAATAGTTTTCTGCACAAACTTCGACTTACTTTAAAGTAGAATTGGATCTTCCTCCTCCTAATCGCCGTAGTATATAGTAGGTAGTGTGTTGGCTTATAATAAGTAAGGTCGCGGTTCAAACCCCAGGTCAGACAACTCCAACAAAGCGAAATATGAACAAATACTTCTTTTCCGACTTCCTTTCAGCAGTGTTCTGGCAAAAACTCTGTGCGTAAATAAAATTGCCATGAAGAGCTTCTCAAAAAAATCTGTCGTTCGGAGTCGACTTTAAACTGTAGGTCCCGCCACTCATGTATAAAATGAACACACACAACATATGTGGTGTGAGAAACTAGGTCAAAATCCTGACTGAAGGGTTGTAATGACCAATTATGTGTGTATCAACCGATGCTTAAACTATCCAGTAGCAGTTGAAATACATTCTATGAGACAGGCGAAACCCGAGGGAGGCAAACAAAATTCACGCCGATTTTCGAATTTATAAGAGATAAGTGAGATTTCCTATCCCCTGCGCCAGAGAGAGAGCATCATATCAACAACGAAGACTACAGGCAGGTCTGGCAGCGCCTTGACCTTTTTGAGAATGATTATATGACATTATACCAATCACATGTTGGTGAACCAGACAATGATCTTATTAGCTAATAAAACTTGAATAAAAGACGAGGGAGATGCTTTGTCACGGATTAGAACCCATAAATAGAATTTATTGCTAAATTCAGTCTTATTCACGTAGGTTCAAATTGTTTTCATATAGTTTCAGCTTAGTTGCTGGGAAATCGAAACAAGAAATGTACAACAAATTACTAATGCTAGACGGTTTAGTTACAGTAATCCCTCGATTAGGCGACGTAAATCGAATTTCATATTGCTCATACTACAAAGTAAAGGGCTATCCATTTCGTGGTTTCAAAAGTATGAGACTGGAATTCGACATCTGTCCAACTAAGTTGTGAAACCAATTTTTTTCTTTTCAGTTGAAAGTCTGACATTGACGAAAATGGATCGCTTAACTATCACACAACGCATAAAAATTATCAAAACCTACTACAAAAATGGCGATTCTGCCACAGCCACGTATCGTGCGTATCGGCAATTTTTCGAACAAAATTTTCTTTAGCGATGAAGCACATTTCACACTCGGTGGGTATGTTAATAAACAAAATTGTCGTGTTTGGGGTTCTGAGAATCCTCAAGTAATTGAAGAGAGGCCATTACATCCAGAAAAAATCACTGTTTGGGGCGCTCTTTGGTCCGAAGGTGTGATTGGACCTTACTTCTTCGAAAACGACGATGGAACGACTGTCACCGTCAATTCGGAGCGTTATGGTCATATGATAACCGACTTTTTTTTTGCCTGCTATTGAAGAATACGACTTGGAGAATATGTGGTTTCAACAAGACGGTGACACATGCCACACAACTCGAGCGAATATGGCTTTATTGCAAGAGACATTTCCTGGCCGCGTAATTTCGCGTCGTGGCGATATCAACTGGCCACCAAGATCATGCGATTTGACACCATTAGACTTTTTTTTTGTGGGGCTACGCGAAAGACCGTGTTTATGCAGATAAACCTTCAACTCTTGAGCACTTAAAAGCCAACATTCGTCAAGTTATGGCTGAGATACCGCCCAATATGTGTCAAAAAGTGGTCGAAAATTACCTCAAAAGAATCAATGCTTGCTTGCAACACTTCGCGTGGAGGTCATTTAAATGATGTAGTGTTTCACACATAATGTGTCAACGTTCAAACTTTACAATAAAAAAGAAATATCATGAAAAAAATATTTTATATGGGTTTTATTTACGTTTACTTTTGAAAGCACGAAATGGATAACCCGGTAGTATGTTTTTAATAAGGAACTTAAAAAAGTTATATGAATTTACAGTAATTTTTGTACAATGGGTCAATTTCGACCTCCGGGTATTGTACTTGTCTTAACGGACAAGTACACGTCCTCTAACCTACAGTAATCCCTCGATTTACGTCGCAGTTGGTTATAAAAAAAGGCGACGTAAATCGAATGACGACGCAAATTGAAGTTAGAGGGAACAAAAAATTTGACGATGTAAATCGAAACAACATTAATCGAGGTGACGCACATTTGGGTTTTTGATGCCTAAAATGGGAATTAAATCGTGAGAGCTTTCCTGGTTGCTTATTTTAATTTTTTTTGGTTTATTTCGCTTAAAGAAGATAAATCCATAATAAAAAAATAAAAATCGTGACCCGAAATGCATAAGGGCCTAACAACCAAAAAATTCAAAATTGAGGTTTTGGTTGATTCTGATGTACTGCTTCAAAATATATGTTCTGACAAAATTTTATAATCCTACTCTCAAAGATTATCTACCAACCAGATAAAATTAGAATTGAACATAGAAATGTTAATAGAAATCAGAATAAAACATTTTGAGTATGAAACAAGTTTTCATTTTATTTGGTTTTTTCCTCTCCTGTAAAATTTTGTTTGTTGTTGTTGTTACGCTCTTCTGCATTTTGGGTAACGATATGTTACTAGAATTTTTTTGAAGCTAGTTTTTTTTTATAAGTTATCATACATACTAAATAGATGTATAAATGCTACATTATTTGCTAAAATAAAACAAAAATAAATATTAAAACAGCAATATTTATTTGTTACCTATTATGTTATCACATTGATTGATTGTCTGACATCGACTTCATCATCATCTAAATTTGAATTAAATATCAGTAAACGCTTTGCCTCTATAGGGGTTTTTCTTTTAAAAATATCTTCATTAGATTTTTCTCGTGAGCTTCTCCGAGAATAATTCGGGCTTCTGAACTCTTCTTGAAACCGTAATTTATTTTTTGATCCACAAAATAAATACAAACATCCAGTGTATTGTGTTGCTTTTCATTAAAAATAAGTGCTTAACTTTGCTTAACTCACAACTATTTTTCCATATATGCTACAAAATTTGTAAATTTTTATAGGCCTTCACAAAAAAATTTTTTAAAAATAGCAAAACTATATAAACTCAACTCAAAACAACGAAGCAAATATAATCTCAATCACCTGTTGTTGAAGGCTCCATATTTTTTTAATATTTTTACTTAAAAACTTGCCGAAAACTAATTTTGAAAACACTGAAAATTTAGTTTTTTCATGAAAGATTAAAAAACATCAAAAAACTCAAACTTCAAAAAGACGTAGTAATGTAACGGTACTTGCTAGAGACACATTTTTTTAAGACAGTGATGTAGAATTTTGTGTACTTTTAGCTCCTGTCAAAAAATATTTGGTACTCAAGAATTTCATTTTCCAATTAATTCCCATTTTAGACATCAAAAACCCCAATGTGCGACGTAAATCGAAGGATTACTGTATTGTGTTTGCTATAGGGTGTCAGACGTTATTGTTAATATGTTTTTTATTTTTTTCTTCTTTTATTTAAGAATGAATAACTAACTTAAGCTTTATTGAATAAAGTTTTATTTTATTTGTGTGGTACTACATAGTCTCAAAGCAAGTCAATTTTTATTTCCAATTCTTTTTAATAATTTTCTTAGAACAAGTTCTAATGTCTAATGCATGACAATTTCATTTATGACTTGATTATATTCTCTTGAGTTTGTTGATTAATTGGGCGTAACATTTGGTTTCCTTTTGTAATTTCATGCAAAAATCCTTGTATACTGTACGACTGCTACTACTACCAACTAACTAGTAGTGTAGGTACCATACAATTTGCTTAAGTCAACTAAAAAATATTTTTTCACATAAATTTATGCAAAATTTTTTTGTAAAACAATTTGAATGTTGTAGCCACTATAATAAAATGAAATAAAAAAAAAAATTTTAAAAAATAAGACAACAAAACATTAATATTTGTTTAGAGCCCCATAACTTTACACCTGCAACATTTTCTCATCCATAGCATTTGTGTGGCGTTTAAAGCCTTAATTTATGAACAAAAAAAAAAAAAAACAAAAACAACAAAAAATTATATTATTTTGTGTCTTGTACGAGTTTGACTTTTTATTACTTAAAATTCTTTGTTTTTCTGTTCATAATATTTTACAATGCTTTTAACAATAATTATTAGTTTGTGCATGTAGTTTTGTTATCTTATAGTGTTTTTCAGTTTCGGTTTTTTTTTTCCTTCAACAATAAAGTCAACTTCAAAAACTATGCTGGTATGTTCATAAAAATGCAAAAAAAAAAAAAAAAAAATGAATACGAATTTTTTTTTTTTATTCAAAAGTAATATTGGTTTTATTCATGCAAATTATTAACATTTTCAACGTGAAGGTATATAATTAAATTTTTTTTGTCTGTTGTTCACATAGCAAACATAATATGATTCGATTTGTATGATTTGTTAAATCCTCTTACAGATTTTCCATGCTGATGAGTTAATAATTCACATTTAAAACTTCAATTTTTATTGATTAGAAGAAGCATTCTATTATTGTGTTAATAAAATCTGTAAACGAGGGCAACTAATTGGTATATTTTATATACAAAGAACATCAACATTTTAATCTTATAGCCTTGGACACATTTTCTTCTCAATATAAATCAGAGATCAGCAATGAATCGTTTTTTCGCTACTCATAAGCACTCATTAAATTTTGAATATAAATGAGTCAACAGTATTGAAATTTACCAATGTACTCTGATTCATTCGTACTCACTACAATGTTGATTTATAAGCACAGATTGCAATGAGTATGCTTACAACATTGACATCAAACTCATACCATTCGAAATATGTTTGATTCATTTAGAGCCATTATTACAACTTGCCGTTAAACTTGGGTTTAGTTAAAGATACCTTTAGCTAAAGTGAACTTTAAAGTTACCTTTAACTTATTTTCGTACGTTATTACAACTTACAGATAAAATAAATGTAGGTTAGGTTAGGTTAGAGGACGTGTACTTGTCAACTGTGACAAGTAAGTACAGTACCCGGAGGTCGAATTGATCTATTGTATAACGTCCTAGCTTTTCACACCACTTATGTTGTGTGCATTAATTTTATACGTAAGTGGCGGGCAGAGATCTGCGCCATGTCGGCTCAAGCCGGCTGAGCCGAGCCGCCGAAGATATTATAATGGCGCCGCCGCCGAAAAATTTTCGGCTTGACGTCGACTTAAATGCAGCCGCCGTTTATAAATTATTTTTTTTTTATTAAGAATAACGGACAACAAAATAAGTAAAAAAAAATACAACGGGAAATTTGGCGGGATCGAAATGGAAAATTACACAATATTTCAATAAATTGGATGAATCTAGTTCGGAAAACACATACAGTGAAGTAGACAGTGATTTAAAGAAATACGAAAAAATATTAAATATGCTAAAATTGTCCTAAATAAGAAGTCCGCAGGAGGCTCAATAGTATGGGATTACTTTGTGCAAATGGTTCTTGGAAATAAGGCCATTTTAACCAATTACTATGTGTGCAAAATTTGTTTCGTTTGTTTGTTTTATGTAAGAACAAATCAAGGCACATCTAATAGGTAACCGTAAGTGTACAACAAGTACAACAATGCAAAAACAACAGGCATTTTGTTTTTGTTAAAGCGTACGCGTAATGTCAAAAAAATTAACCCTCAAACCTCCATAGGAAATTAATAAAAGCAATTAAAAAAACTAAATAAATTTTATATATTGAAATTTCTTTTGATTTTTATGTCATGCTCAATTACGCAATAGTGGAGCACTTATAAGTTAAAAAAAAATTATTCCATGCAGTCAATAACATTTCCACTTTATCTAAAGAACATGTTTTTATATGGCCATCGATCAAAATGGCAGATGCTAACGTTATTTGTTATTGGTCATAGTTTTGGCACTTAGTTGGAGAGACCGAAATCTTTTTTTGGGTAATTCATCAGCCTCGTCTAAATAAATATAAATATAGTAAATCTAGGTTGTAGTTTAAAAGATATATGGATTTAGTGTTAAAAGCTTAAATATTATTAATCATCTTCCAAAAATTTTAATAAAATTGGCTTTGAAATAGTAATCCTGAAGAATTTCTAGAGTGCGTATCGTTAAGGATACATCCGGTACATATGAGGGTTTATAAATGCGAAAATGATTATCGAAACAAAACAAACAAAAAAACAACAAAATTTTGACATTTAAAAACGCGTCAGCTGTTGATATAGTTTTACCTGTTAGATTTGCCTTGGAACAAATCATAAAATTTAAATTTTTAAAACATTTTTTTATCTAATCCTCATTGTCATATATGAAATTTATGTGAGTTGTTCAGCCGGCTGGCAGCCGATTTTGAGCCGCCGCTGATAATTTTTTTGTCAGCCGCCGCCGCCGATGAATTTGCTCGGCGCAGGTCTCTGGTGCCGGGACCTACAATTTAATGTCGACTCCGATCAACAAATTTTTGAGAAACTTTTTCATGGCAATTTTTTTAAATTTACTTTCAGAGTTTTTGCCAGAAATCTGCTGAGAGGAAATCGCCAAAGAAATATTTTTTTTTTCATATTTCGTTTTGATGCCTGACCTGGGGTACGAACCCGGGCTTTACGTCTAATAAGCCAACACAATACCTACTAGACTACGGCGCCATCAAAAAATAAAAATAAAATAAATTTAACTTTTTCAAAAATATGGCAGTGCCGGAGCAATGTCGATAACACTGCTCAATTAAACAAGTTTTTTTTTTAAACGCAGTTGCAATGATGGGCTTCGTTTTTGTTGTTGTATATCGTCGTCGAAAATCCAAAAGTATGTAACATCACTTTCTCTAATTTTTTTTTTTTTTATAAAACCAGCACTCAGGGGATGGCTCCTACTCATGCAGTGCATTGTGCAGGTTTAGGAAAATAGGTTATAGGAAGGTGGAAAGAGGGAGTAGTGTTTGTGGACATTTGATTTAAACTTACCAATATCGTAACTGACGGGAAAAACTTCCGCAGGAAGATCATTCCACAAGCGAGCAGTGCGGGCAAAAAATGAATTTTCCCTGTAATGCATTGTGCGGTTCACTGGACAATCAACCACGTACCACGTACGAGTACCATGTAAAAATATGTGATTATCGGAAACCAAGCCCCCTATCTCTCGAGAACACCTCCCATTATAGTACCGATAGAACAATGAAACACACGCCACATTGCGACGATGCTCCAACGAATCAATAGAGTTGGATACCCTACTGTCATTAATAAGCACCTTCGCCCTCTCCTGTACGCGGTCGAGAAGCTTCAAAATAGACTTTGAAGCACCGGCCCATACATGAGAGTTGTACTCCATCCTAGGTCGGATAAAGGTCCTGTAAATAGTAAGAAGGTCGGATGGAGTGAAGTATTTTCTGCACCGTTTCAAAAAACCAAGGCACTTGAATGCTTCTTTCGACACTCGAAAAATGTGATCGTTCCAACGAGCATCACAACTAATTCTCATGCCTAGAACATCAAGAGCATCCGACTCCTCAATATTTACAGAACACCAGTACCAGCATCACGCCGGTGTGTCAAAAAACAACATTGGGTCTTGCGCGCATTAAAATCGACCCTGCACGCGCGGCGCCACTCAGAGATTGTTATCAGGTCATTCGTGAGTGCGTCATTCATGTTCGACCTCCTTGCCCCAATCTCCAAAAGGCTCGGCCTCCGATCAAATGAATATGAATGACAAATGTTGCTGTCATCCGCAAAAGAGTAAATAGGATTCGAAGTAATAGATAGAAGATCATTAAGAAAAATGAGAAAAAGAGTAGGAGAAAGAACAGAGCCCAGCGGTACCCCTGAATTTATCCTGAACTGGTCGGAAAAGACGCCATCTATAACCACTCTAATAGTGCGATCTTTGAGAAAGCTCGATATAAATCGAGAGAAGTGACTACCGACACCAAAAGCAGTTAACTTCGCCACCAGAGCCTCATGCCAGACCCTATCAAACGCCTTTAAGATCTCCAGAGCTACAACCTTGGCCTCACCAAACCGGTGAATGGAACCATTCCACCTTTCAGAGAGTAACGCCAAAAGGTCGCCAGTAGAGCGCCCTTTACGGAAACCCTACTGACGATCATTTAGCAAACCGTTGGACTCTAAATACCTCACAAGGTGGTGATTAATCATGCTCTCCATCACTTTCGAAAGAGCAGAACAAACAGCTATTGGGCGGTAGTTTTCAGGGTTATTAGCCTCACCCTTTTTAGGGATTGGCGTGACATTAGCAAGCTTCCAGCATGAAGGAAAAATACCGGCACGATATGACAAACAGAAAAGCTTAGCTAATGGATGGGCCAGCGTCGAAGAGCACTGTTTCAAGACCAGTGCTGGTATACTTATTTTATGTTGCGTATATATGTTGAGCTACGGAGAGTCGAAATCAACAACATCATACGTGTTGTTAAGTATAAGTACGATGAGTACTTCAAACTTTGAATATGAGTAGAGTAGGTTCCATGATATTAAAATAA
Organism: Sarcophaga caerulescens; assembly: GCA_927399465.1. Lineage (NCBI taxonomy): Eukaryota > Metazoa > Arthropoda > Insecta > Diptera > Sarcophagidae > Sarcophaga > Sarcophaga caerulescens. The sequence continues at coordinate 99,268,069 of OV656867.1, read as the reverse complement.
GTATGAATGCGTATAAGTATTAGAAATTATGAGTATGATTCGATTCTATTCATCTTTTTGAATACTCATTGCTGATCTCTGGCTGATATGCAACTCCAACAAGATCGTGTTGCGTGCTACACAGTACACAATTCTAGTGCTCTACCCCAGAGATCAGCAATGAATCGTATTTTCGCTACTCATAGGTACTTATGAAATTTTGAGTATGAGTGAGTCAAGAGTATTAAAATTCAACTACTTTGATTCATTCGTACTCGCTACAGCATTGATTTATAAGTATAGGTTGCAATGAGTATGAGTACAACGTTGACATCAAACTCACAACATTCGATTCATTGTTTGATTCATACGCCTACTCATTCAGATTCATAAATTTAGAAAAATACTTATAATACTTACGAATGATTCGAGTCACTTGAATCATTTATCAAAATTTACAGTAGTAGTTATTGTTGCATTTACAAAAGAAGAGAAAAGAAAAGACAAAGACAGCAAGCAAAGCACACACACAACCTTCTAGCGAGTATTGTGGTGTTCGTACTCGAATCATACTTATTTTGTGCTTCGTATATATGTTGAATCATGGAAAGTCGAAATCAACAACATCGTGCATATTGTTAAGTATAAGTACGATGAGTATTTCTAACTTTGAATATGAGTAGTATGAGTATGATATTAAAATAAGTATGAATGCGTATAAGTAGCTGAAATTATAAGTATGACTCGATTCTACTCATCGTTTTGAATACTCGTTGCTGATCTCTGCTCTACCCTAATATGGCTTATACAGCTTTGATGAGTAAAAAGCTTCAATTCGGAGTACTTATAAATATGAAATAATAATTGTTGGTTAATTTTGTTTATTGTTAGAAAATCTTGCCCATTTTCATTATATTTTCAATATCGTATATGAACTAATATTTTCTGCAACATATTTGCATAATTCACCTTAAACCTCGACTTAATAAACGTGATCATAATGAAATTCAATACGTACGTACGTATATAGAATATTTCAAATAAAAATTCAAAATAATCCTTTTGCTTCAAACAAATTTTCTTTGCGATACAAATAGAAAAAAAAAACAAAGAAGAAAAAAAAATCGATTGATTTTCTCACGCTCCTTATTGGATTTGGAACACGAGTGTAATACACGCGATTTGTTTTACGTGCAGTAGACGTAACAAAAGATTTTAGCCGTTAGTTTAAGTCGAAAAAAAAGTGAAAAAAAAAAATACACAGAGAAACTGTGAAAAAAGCTCACTCGTTAATCGAGTCATAGGAACGCGTTCGCCTTCAGCAAATAATGAAAAAAAAAAAATGAAGCAACAACAATAGGCCATTGAATAAAATATTTTTCTACAAGCTTCTGAGCATCAACAAACAAATTCTTTATCTTTTTTCATTCATTCACTAGAACTCTACTCTTACTTACAATAGTGGATGTGGTAAATGTACACATATGTATGTATAAACTGTATAACATACTCGTATGTATGTATGTATGTATGTATGGGGATGTAAGTTTAACATTTTTGTTGTAAAATTTGTACACTTTGGGAGCCTTACTAAACAGTGGATGGGTATTATTTGTTTTGCAATAGACAATAACTATATAAATAGGCCTCACATACCAAAAGTAGATAAAAGTTTTTGAAACCAGAAATACAGTGGGACCTCGATTTTTCGTGATGGTCAGGACCGGAAGCATTCTGTATAATCGATTTTCCCGGTTAATTGAGTACCAATTTTGGCTAGTTTTTTAATAGATATTTTTATTAATTAATAAAGAAATATGTACATACTAGCAGATTGTACCCGGCGTTGCGCGGGTTATGTAGTTTGGATTAGTTTAAAAAATTAAAAAAAATTATTGGGTAATTTTTGCATTAAAAATAACAATAAATAAAAAACCGGTTTATCGGTTTCGAAAGCGGTTTTGAAACCGGTTTCTTAAAAAATGCAATTTTTCAAATTATTCGGAAACCGGTTTAACAAACAACCCAGTTTTTTGAATACTCTAAGTCCTAAATATAAATGCACTCAATTTGCCCGTTTTTCGCCCCTTTCCCCATTTTTGGACCCCTTATGGTTCAACTTTTGAAACGGAACACCTCCAATAGCTATTTGGGAAACCTAACCAAGTTAAATCGTAAAAAAATACCTTTAAAACAGATAAAATACAGCATTTTTGCATAAAGTACTCATTTTTGCCCATTTTTTCTCCCCTTTGACCCATTTTTTCCCCCTTTGGGTCAAAATTTTGAAAAGATTTATAGTTTATAACCTGCACCGGCAATGGCTCGATCTATATCCCAAATTTCAAGAAAATCGGTCCAGGCGTTCAGGCGTGATTGGCTATACACTCAATTTGCCCGTTTTTCGCCCCTTTCCCCATTTTTGGACCCCTTTTGGTTCAACTTTTGAAACGGAACACCTGCAATAGCTATTTGGGAAACTTAACCAAGCTAAATCGTAAAAAAATACCTTTAAAACAGATAAAATACAGCATTTATGCATAAAGTACTAATTTTTGCCCATTTTTTCTCCCCTTTGACCCATTTTTTCCCCCTTTGGGTCAAAATTTTGAAAAGATTTATTACCTTTAACCTGCACCGACAAAAGTTCGATCAATATCCCAAATTTCAAGAAAATCGGTCCAGGCGTTCAGGCGTGATTGGCTATACACTCAATTTGCCCGTTTTTGGCCCCTTTCCCCCTTTTTGGACCCCTTTTGGTTCAACTTTTGAAACGGAACACCTCCAATAGCTATTTGGGAAACTTAACCAAGCTAAATTGTAAAAAATTACCTATAAAACAGATAAAATACAGATTTTATGCATAAAAGTACTAATTTTTGCCCATTTTTTCTCCCTTTGTCCCATTTTTTTCCCCCTTTTGGTCAAAATTTTGCAAAGATTTATAGCCTATAACCTGCACCGGCAATGACTCGATCTATATCCCAAATTTCAAGAAAATCGGTCCAGGCGTTCAGGCGTGATTGGCTAACAAACAAACCAACAAACAAACAAACAAACAAACAAAAAAACAGACTTACAGAAAGATTTATAATATATATTAGGATTTATATAAAAACTAAATAATTCAAGGATTTTCTATACATATGTATGTACATGTTGCAAAAATATAAAAAAAAATTATTTTGTCAGAAAACAGTGAACAGTAGATAAGGGTTTCGTATACTAAAGAGGGAATTCCCCTTTTTCGCTTGTTTGTCCAAAATAATAGAAAAAAATTTTTGCTTATAATCACGGATAATAGAGGTAATCACGATTAAACGATGCAGAAAAATTTAAGTCGATCCAAAATAAAATTAAGTCGATGCAAAAAATTTACTTTTTCCATCCCGGATAATTGATGTTGCCGGATAATCGAATCACGGATAATCAAGGTCCTACTGTATATGAAAACATTATGATTTTAAATGATGACTTCATTTATTTATAAGTACCCATTTTGATGAATTTTTATTATGTTTATTGGCCGACCTGACAAAGAAATCAGAATGAAGTACGTACATATACATAATTCGTCATTACAACCATTCTGCGAGGATTACGGCCTAGCTTCTCACACTACATATGTTATGTGTGTTAATTTTATACATGAGTGGCGGGGCCTACAGTTTAAAGTCGACTCCGAACGACGGATTTTTAAGAAACTTTTTTTATTTTTCAGATTTTTAACCAGAAGACTGCTAAGGGGAAGTGGCCGCAGATATATTTTTTATATTTCGTTTTGTTCGAGATGAACCACTGTCTTAATCAGTGCTAATTTTTTTTTTTACCGGAACGCGTATATATAATTATATAGACAGGGCCGATCCTGGGTAGGCGGCCGCTCTGTGCGGTCTCATGTCCCAAATTTAACGACGGGGGTGATTTTCCATGATAATCCTGGCAGCGGCGTTTTTTTTTTAGGTCTCATGTCCCAAACTTGACGACGGGGGGAGGGAGATTTCCCCCAATTCAAATTCTTAGTTCGGGTTGGGGTTCACGTATTTGTTTCGGTTCGGGTCGAGTTCCGGTTCAGCAGAAAAAAACGTTCCGGACTCCGGTTCACGGTTCGGAAAAAAAAGCCGGTTCGTTCCGGTTTTTGTTCCGGTTCGGGTTCGGTTCAAACCCTTGTTTATAAAAATACATGTAAAAATTCGTCAAAAATTAGAAAAAAAATCAGCAATTCTTTTTAATTTTTTTTTTCAAAACGTCAGCCAATGCTCGTTATCAGAAATCATCTTTAGTTCCGGAACGCGTTCCTGTCCAAAAAGGAAGTACCGGAACAACGTTCCGGAGCGTTCCGGCATTCCTACTGCACTATAACGACTACAACACAGCTTTTTCTTATGCTAAAAAAGTTTTTTGTCTTTAAAAATTTATGCAGTAAATGCAGATGTCATCGCCTTCTTTGGACTTAAATTTTCCAATTTCAACTATTGTTTTCACTCTTCCCTTTTTTCAGAACTGAACAGTGGTGCACCATACCTAAAAAACTCTGTTTTATTTTAGTATCGTTAGTCGCTCTGCTGAAACATTTTCATCACAGTATTGTTGTACTGTCGTGAACACTCACCTTGTGCACAGCATTTTCTTTCCAAATTTTATTTGAATGTAGAATGTATAGCCCTTTTTGAAATGACTATCATTTCAGGTTGCTCATGGAGCAGAGATCAGCAATGAGTATTCAAAAAGATTAGTTGTATCGAATCATACTCATAATTTCTGATACTTATACGCATTCATACTTATTTTTAATATCATGGAACCTCCTCTGCTCATATTCAAAGTTTAAAGTACTCATCGTACTTATACTTAACAAAACGTATGAAGTTGTTGATTTCGACTCTCGATAACTCAACATATACAAGAATTACAAAACAAGTATGATTCGCGTACGGACACTAAAATACTCACTAAAAGGTTGTGTGTTTGCTTCGCTTGCTGCTCTGTCTTTTTTGCTTATGTGTCTGTAACTAAGACTGTAGATTTTGTTGAATGATTCGAGTCACTCCCCTGCAGGAAATCAAGCGTTAATTGTCTAAAAGCTACTAGTACAATTACTTGTTCAGCAGGCACTAGTGCAAATAGGGCAAGACTTTTTATGAAAAAGTACTAGTGCTGATGAGTACTAGTATTAGAAGTAGACCACTTGTAGATTGAGAAAAATTTCGAACAATTTTGTTTTAATAATAGCGTTTTTTAATGAAAAATTAAATGTTTTAATAAAAAGAAAAAAAAAAAAAAGAACTAGTAATATACTGGTTCTAAAGCAGCCAATAGGTTCAAAATGTACTAGTTTGCTTCTAGAACGAATGGTACTAGTAATTTTCTAAACACACTCAATGTTAATTTGAGCATTAAGACGGTATAGGAAAGTTTACAGTTGGGAACTAGTACTGGTGAATTTTGTACTAGTAAGGTACTAGTTAACTAAGTACTAGTTCCATTTCCTGCAGGGTCGTATCATTTATAAGTACATAAGGAGTGCGCACGAAAAAAACTGGACTTACACTTTTCGTTATAGAAATAAAACTAAGAGGCGGATTTTTTTCGTTTTATATTTCAATTAAAGTAAATAATATTTGAATTCTTTTGTGTATAAAATTTTTTTCTGACAAACGTCTCAGAGCATCCAACTTTTTGAGCCACTTTTCTTCCAGACATGTTAGGGTGTTTTTTGAAAAATACGTATTATTTTACTTGCTTTGTTTTGGTCGGCAAATTCTTTTTTTCTTCCACTTCCACGCTTTCTCTCAATACTTAAAGACTCCTTATATTGTTTTATTCTTACCTTAGAAACTGTTTTTTTTGTTAACACCTGCGAGCCTAGCAATCGTTTTTTGTAAGCGGCGCGGTTTTTCATTGAAAATTTCAATTATTTTTTTTACGACATTCTTGTTGGGTGCCCCTTTTTCAAAAAACTAATTTTGCTATTGCAATGAGATTTAGCAAGTGCATTTTGAAACAGATGATTAACAGAAACAATGTAACGGTATTCATTTTTTCAATTATGATAAAAGTTATAGGCTTAAAAGTAGGCCCATTTTTTTTTGTGCGCACTCCTTATTATAAGTATTTTCCTAAAGTTATGAATCTAAATGAGTAGGCTTATGTATCAAACATATTTCGAATGGTATGAGTTTGATGTCAACGTTGTACGCATACTCATTGCAACCTGTACGTATAAATCGACATTGTAGTGAGTGTGAATGAATCAGAAGAGTACATAGTTAAATTTCAATATTGTTGACTCACTTATATATGTACAAAATTTCATGAATGCTTATGAGTCGCCGTAGTCTAGTAGGTAGTGTGTTGGCTTATTAGACGTAAAGCCGGGGTTCGAGCCCCAGGCCAGACATCAAAACAAAATACAAAAAGTATTTCTTCGGCGATTTCCTCTCAGCAGATTTCTGGCAAAAACTCTGAGAGTAAATAAAATTGCCATGAAAAGTTTCTCAAAAAATCTGTCGTTCGGAGTCGACTTTAAACTGTAGGTCCCGCCACTTATGTATAAAATTAACACACACAACATAAGTGGTGTGAGAAACTAGGTCAATAATCCTGACTGAAGGGTTGTAATGACCAATTATGTATGTATGTATGTTATGAGTGGCGAAAAGTCGATTCATTGTTAATGTCTGGTTACGTACGCTATACAGTACGCAATATCATCTATTGAGAGGTGAGTTTGTTGAGCCCTTTATCTCCCGTCTTGAAGGAGTCCGTTATTTTGTGGTGATACGTGAAGTATCAAACAAAAAATTAATTTTTTTGTTACATACAAATGTTACAACAAAAATACAATTCTTTTTCATTTTGGAAAGCGCATAACTATGTCGGACTTTACTCTCATCATACTCAGGCTTGTTTGTTTATTTTTTTTTTAAGACTTTTGTAATGCAATAGGTCTGCACATCAAACTGCATGGGGGCCGAACAAAGTATGTATTTGCAAATTACTACATACTGACTGCTGTTTTGTTCATTTGTTGGTTGGTTTTTGGGTTTTTCATTTTTTAAAACTCCTATTGACTACCATATGTATGTATGTGTGCTGCATGACTCTTGGGCCTGAACTTTGTTGGCTTTAAGCGGCTTTTTGACTTAAAGTGGCGCATCGCAGGCTATATGTGCAGGGGAAAAATAAACAAACACAACGATTAAAGTTTGTTTATTTAACTTACGAGACAAGGAGCCACGAAATCAAAATTGTTACAAACAAATTCATTGAGTAGTAGTACATAGTAGTAGTCTGTGAAAAAATATTCAATAGCTGTTAAGCCATGTACCATACAATTGAGAAAAATTTTTCGCTTTCTTCTTGAATAGTTTGTTTGGCTGTAGTATTGCGCTGGTACTTTTAATACCCTTGTGAACCGTAAATGTTTGGCTTACAGTCGGACGGTAGTGGTGAGGTTTATTAAAGACTTGAAAACGTTGTTGCTTGCAGCAAATGCACAACAATTTGGCGACAATAATGCAATTCAAATGATTTATTATGCAAATCGTTACTTTAGAGAAAGAATAACTTAAAACGGATTGTTTAACTAAAGTATTTAGACTATAAGACACAACTATAAGTACGAGTTTGTGTAGCATTAAGACTTATAATATGGCTTTAGTTTAAGATTTTTAATAGAAATACAGGGTGGGGCAAAAGTCACGAAGGGGTTTAAAGCGAACTGCATAAATTAATCGTTCTTGGGAATCTCGTGGCTTTAGTTCTTGCACTAATTGCAGCTTGTATGGGAAAAGATGTAAATTTCCCTTTAATATTCTGCGTAAAGACCGCCATTTGACATTTTGCAGCTCAGCAGAGCGCCTTCGAGTTGATGTTTCATTATTCTCCTCAACACTCTCCAGAACGCGTTGAATATTTGCTTCATTAATTACAGAATGTGGTCTTCCGCTTCGTAGAAGATCCCTTACTGAGCCTTGTTCCTGAAAACGTGTCACTAAGCGTCGAATCATTGATTCGGATGGTGAATTCCGCACATTAAAATGACGACGATATTCTCGTTGAGTTTGAATTATTGATCGATGATGTTCAAAATAAAGTTCTATGATTTTGGTTCGCTGGATAACGTTGTAACCTTCCATAATTAATCTACCAGATTTATTTTACAAGTCCTAAAAAGAAAAATAAAAAAAAAATTAAATTAGAAAAGTTATTAATTTTTCAAATCCCTTCGCGACTTTTGCCCCACCCTGTACAAAGAAAAAAATCAAAAACGAAAATAAAAAAAAAAACCCATATAATGAGCAGAAATAAATTGAAACGTTTTGGAATTTGAAAATATTGAATTATTAGATTTAAGTAGCAATTACTAGTTACCAATTCGAAACATGTAATGTAATCGTGTTTTCTAACAAAACAAAAACCCAAAACCCCATAAAACATATCAAGAATTAATTACTTCTTGATATTGATTACATGCATGTACTCACCACACACTCGCGCTCACTCATTCGTTCACTCGCTGGTATACATGCATGCATGCATGTTTTTCTTTTATTCATTTTCTATGTATTACCACAGATATTCAAATGAATAAATTTAGTTTTCTTCGTATTTTAATTCTAATTTTCTTAGAAATCTTTGTATGCTTAAGAAATCGTATCAAGATTTATTTCGATTTGAAATCAGATAGTATTTATGTTGTTTAACATTGCCGCCAATATATGTATGTATGTTTGGCATGTACACTGAGTGTATATTGAGTTATGGAAAATGCTTTGGAATATCAGCAGCACTTGCTTCTATTTGAAAATTATCGTTATTGTTATTCCCATCATTGCTGCAATGTCACAAGGAGCTTTAACCTCTTCAGGGACGATTTTTTTTATGGTGACAAAAAAATGATTAAATTTTGTTTTCTTTTTAAATTAATTAACTTTATTTTAATAGGAATTCAAAAAGCAAAAAAAAAAAAATTAAAATTCACAAAAAGAGATAACGTTCACATTTGTGGCCACTGAGCGTTAATGGTAATATATGTATGTGTGAAATGCTTTCATACATTCCGGGCATATCAGGCATATATATTCTTAACATTTCTCACAAATGTAGAGAGTTCGTCTTATACAATTTTTGTCGTGACATCTGGGGGGAATTTTCAGTTCCTTGTATTTAGGATAATGACTTATACCGTCCAGTCTGATTCCAGGGTTAACTTTAGTGCAGCTGTTAGATTTTTTTAGGTAGTGATGGTAAAACTTATTATATTAAATATATCTGATATTATTTTTTTCAAATATTAACGATTTCTTGATATAACCAATAAAACAGTTTGCCAAAGAATTATTTGACATTTTTTTTAAGTATCCAACTATACACCGGAAATAATATCATCAGTGCAGACAAACGGTAAAATGTTTACTTCTCTTGTTAGAAGATATGGTAGTCAATAAGTTATTATCAAATTTTTGTTGTTTTTATTATTATTACAATTATAATTAAAAAAAATCAAACGTCTACATATGTGGCCAAGGGCGTGAAGAGGTTAAAAAAAAATCAGAAAGAAAACGAAAGGTGTCATCAGAAGCATTCTCTATTTTTGTATCAATTTTTATAACGGGTGATTTTTTAGCTGTTTAGATTTTGAAACACGCTGTGAATTTGCATTTATTTGAGGCAATTATATAGGGGAGATTTTTTAAGAGATATAGGAAAATTTTTCAAAAAAACAAAAACACATAAAATTCAGAAAAATGCATGAAATCTTTATTTGAATCGATAGTACACGGTCCATAAAATTTAATGTTTGAAGATTATTTCATGCAAATATTGACCGCGACTGCACCTCAAATGGTCCATCCGCTTAGTCCAATTTTGGCATACTCTTTCCAACATTTCGACCGGTATCTCACGAATAAATGCTTCAATGTTGTCTTCCAATGCGTCAATTGAAGCGGGCTTGTCTGTATAGACATGAGCTTTAACATAGCCCCACAAAAAATAGTCTAAAGGCGTTACGATTCGCAGCATCTTTGAAGAAGTACGATCCAATGTTGCTACCAGCCCATAACATACATACATACATACATAATTGGTCATTACAACCCTTCAGTCAGGATTACGAATTAGCTTCTCACACCACTTATGTTGTGTGCGTTAATTTTATGAATGAGTGGCGGGACCTACAGTTTAAAGTCGACTCCGAACGACAGAAGCTTTTTGAGAAGCTTTTCATGGCAATTTTATTTACTCTCAGAGTTTTTGCCAGAAATCTGCTGAGAGGAAGTCGCCGAAGAAATATTTTTTTCATATTTCGTTTTGATGTTTGACCTGGGATTCGAACTCGGGCCTTCAGTCTAATAAGCCAACACACTACCTACTAGACTACGGTGACTTCCAGCTCATAAACCGCACCAAACTGTGACTTTTTCTGGATGCATTTTGGTAGCTTTTGCAATGCTTCTGGCTGATCTTCACACCATAATCGACAATTCTGCTTATTTACGTATCCATTGAGCCTCAAATGAGCTTCGTCGTTGAACACAATTTTTCGATAAAGAAGTGGATCTTCGGCCAACTTTCCAAGAGCACGCATTTTGATAATAAAATTCAATGATTTGCAAGCGTTGTTCGTTTGTAAGACGATTCATGGTTAAATTATAGACCAAACTGCAGATTTTTCACAGTGAAACAAAACACGAAACGTGCGTGAGCTGTTTAAACCAGTATTGCCAAAAAGATAATAGCTAAAAAATCACCCTTTATCATGTAAAAGGTGCCCTGGACTACGTCGTAACTTGACCATCAGTGAACTTTAATTTTGGCAAACTTTTTCTAGCATTTCAGCTGGTATCCCAGCAATAGCTGCTGCGAAGTTGTCTTCCAGGATTTGAATAGTTGTTGGCCTGTCCCCAAAGGAGGAGAGACTTCATATATTCACACATAGAATTCTCTATTGAGATTAAATCGCATAATCTGGACAGCCGCGTCGTTGAAGTCGCCGTGGTCTAGTAGGTAGTGTGTTGGCTTATTAGATGTGAGACCTCGATTCAAAAAAATTTTTCTTCCTCGACTTCCTGTCAGCAAATTTCTGGCGCAAACTCTGAGGGTAAATAAAATTGCCATGAAAAGTTTCTCAAAAATCAAAAGTCGTTCGTAGTCGACTTTAAACTGTAGGTCCCATCACTCATGTATGCAAATTAACGCCCACAACATAGTCGGTGTGAGAAACTAGGTCGTAATTCTGACTAAAGGTTTGTAATGATCAATTATGTATGTAATCTTGACCCTCAATGAACAAAAAAAGAGGCACACGTTAACGATGTTAAATTCTTCAGTTTTGGAAAATAAATCAGACAAACAAATCTTGCTCGACAGGGATATATACAAAACAAAATTTGCGTTCAGCCTGACCAAATTTTTCAGGCTTAAATATTGGCTATAAAGATTACCGCTAAGCGAATTCGGTATCAGAGAATATCACTTGATGACATATGCATATACATATACCGGATATCTCTGGAGAACATAACGAAATGTTCGACTGTTACCTTCATTTGGTTACCTGAACACGGAGACATTGAAGATAACAATTAAGCCACCGCGCTTCTAAAAGTTGTCATTCCTCCACAGAGAGGCAAACAAATAGTCTCAAACTAACTCCATTCATTTGCATTCATTGAATTCCAATTGTTACGTTTTTACCTTTTAAAAACGTTTAAAATATGAGCTCATAGATTACAAATAAAATAAAAATAAATTTGTGTTTAGTTTTAATTGAGATTCTTTATTATTCGCACAATTCTGTGTGCCACTGTTCACCACTGTTCACAACAACAACAATTGTTGAAACAACTGTTGAAACCAAATGTTGCCAATATCCTCCTCTTCAATTTTTGTGAACAAAAATTCGTTCAACATGGCCCGATAACGATCGCCATTGACTGTAACGGCCACTCCTTGCTCAGTTTCGAAGAAAAATAGTCCAATTATGCCTCTGGACCAAAATCCGCACCAAACAGTGACTCGTTTTGTGTGCGTCGGATTTTCAATGTATGCGTGCGGGTTTTCTGTGCCCCAAATGCGACAATTTTGCTTGTTTACATACCCGCCAAGATCAAAATGAGCTTCATCTGAAAATACATAACATAATTGGTCATTACAACCCTTCAGTCGGGATTACGACCTAGCTTCTTCATCTGAAAAGATGATTTTTTTTTGCCAAAATCGGCATCTTCTGTAAGTCGATCGCAGGCCCACTTAGCGAAGCGAAAACACATTGGATGGTCAATTGGCTTCAACTCCTGAACTAATTGGACTTTGTATGGCGTCATATCAAGGTCTTTATGCAAAATTCGTCTCAATGATGTCTCCGAAATGTTCAATTGTTGAGAACGACGGTGAATTGATGTTGATGGCGCTTCACGCACACTTTCTGCCACAGCAGCAATATTCTCGGGTGTACGCACTGTTTTTGGCTTTTCACGCTTTGGTTTATCGATGAGGATGCCAGTTTCTTTCACTTTTTTCACAAGATAACAAACATACGGAGCTGACGGTGCTTTTCTTCTTCCAAAATCCGTACGCAATTTTCGCACACATTCTGCAAAATTATCATGATTTTCAAAGTAATGTCGCAATATTTCTCAGCGTTGTTCAAGCGTATACACAACCATATTCTTTCAGCGGAAGGATAAATCTAATTATCTGTCAAATCAGGCATGAGCTAAGTGTTACCATTCACGAAGTAAGCACTAGTTGAAAAAAAAAAAAACGTTAGATGGCAGACCCATTATAATCTTAGTGAGAATATCAAGAGGATTTTAAGATGACATAGCCCCTATTCATTCTGTCGCATATATCGAAAGCGAAACTGAATAAAATGTTAATACTTCAACAGGATACTTCCAATAATTTTATTCTTGTTTTATATAATTAAAAATTAATGAAAAGGAATTCCATTTAGAATTGAACGTTTTTATAGACTTCTTATGAAAATAAACTGCAGCCTTCCTACAATAGCAGCATAATTGTATTGTTGTGAAGTTTAAAACCAAAAAAAAAAAAAAAATAAAGACTTGTTCGTTAACCCAAATGAGCAGCTGGCAATAAGTGTCTTATGAAAATAAGCCGTTAAAAATAATCAATAATTTTTGCAAAAACCATACACACACACGTATTTATAGGAACATAAGTATGTGAAAACATATTAAAATACATAAAAATCGATATCAAATCCAAAATCTAAATGGATTTCAATCGGAATTGGTGTGATAGTTAATAAAATCATATTGTTGTACAGGGTGCACTACTAAAAGTAAATATTTTTACAAAATTTTACGTTTATTTTTATTTTGCATCACCATGCCTGTTCGATAGATCACTATGCAGCATAGAGACATAGACTTTAAACTATCTTTTGTTACAATTTTAAAATATTATGTACCCTGGGATACATACATACATAATTGGTCATTACAACCTTTCAGTCAGGATTACGACCTAGCTTCTCACACCACTTATGTTGTGTGTGTTAATTTTATACATAAGTGGCGGGACCTACAGTTTAAAGTCGACTCCGAACGACAGATTTTTTGAGAAACTTTTCATGGCAATTTTATTTAATCTCAGAGTTTTTGCCAGAAATCTGCTAAGAGGAAGTCGTCGAAGAAATATTTTCATATTTTCGTTTTGATGTCTGGCCTGGGATTTGAACTCAGGCCTTCAGTCTAATAAGCCAACACACTACCTACTATCTACCTATAATAAGCCAACACACTACCTTATCTTGGTTTGATAAACCGATTGTGAACATTTTCATCATGATGATGGTTTGATGTTTAGATTTTGGATCATACAGTTTTCATACATTCGGTTCACCCTTTACGATAACAGTTTGCGGAATTATTTTTTTTATTAGTTTTCCGGTGAAACTATTTACAATTGAAAACTAATTTAGAATAAAAAGATTTGAATGAGCCGCAGTTAACATAACATGTTTTGGAGATACCCTATACAAAAGCTCCTTTTAGTGTAACTAAAGGTTTCATATTTTATTTAATTAATTTTCATAGTTAGCCATGTTAACAGCGATTATATGAATAATTAAGAACGAAGCTTTGTTCTTGGTATAGGCTTTGTAAGCTAAACAATATTTTTAAAGTCGTTGAGCATTTGTTTTTTAAAATATTACAAAGATTAACACAAACTGTTGAACTTTATCACCTAAGATGGTGTGTAGAGTACATAAAGTAAAATATAAAAAGGAAATCTAAACGAATGGTCAATATTATTGAAATCTGTAATGGAATCTATACAGAGGGAGAGAGAGAGAGATGGAATAGATACACTAGTTAACATGTAAGTGTTTGGGTTAAAACGCATACGTTTGTATCACACGATCAGACCGAATGAATATATGGAAACAAGTTGTTAATAAAACTGATAAAAATGACAAGATAAGACATGTTAAGTTTTCATTATACCCTACATTAATAATATACGACTATGAATGAATATATTGTGAAATTTTTTAATTTTTTTTTCTTCAAATAAAAATCATTATATGGGATATCATTGCTAGAAGCGCGCGGCGGCTCTGCTTAAACTTCAAAGAAGTAGGCACAGCACTATTATCGGGGTTACTACGGGGCATCTACAGAAGCTGTGGAGATGAGGAGGAGGATGAGACTGTTCCACACCTACTGTGCGCATGACCGGGACCTGGTCGGAGGAGAAAGAACCACCTGGGTGCCTACTTCATGGAGGATTTGGATGAACTGTCATGCAGGGATATTGGCAGTCCAAGTCGCTTTATCGGAAGCTCCTTGTGGTTTCTGGACTAGGGGAGAATGTCAAACTGTGGTATCACAATAGGCCTTATGTGCGGCCTAAGTGTGTCCGCTCATGACTCGATCGAGGGGACAGCCACTTCTACCTACCTTTCTATATCATAGCTAAGATTTAATTTTAAATATTACAGAATCATCGGGCGACCATTATCCAGAGCATGTACATGCCATACATGTGTACATGATTTTCCAAGTCAAGTCTTTTTCAATATTTTTCTTTATTTTTTTTTTTGTTGCATTTTTCGATTTTGTTTATTATAGTTTTGCGTAAAATTGATTATTATGATCTTTAAGATTCAATCATACTACATATACTGTGGTTTAGTTTTCCAATTGCATGTGTTTTTAGTTCATGTGTTTAGTTCGATATTCACAATTGCCTTACAATACAATCCAATACAAAACAATATGAAAAGGAAACTCTTGGCCAGCTGAGAATTCGTTAGAGAAATAAAACTAATGCCTACAGTTGTGGAAATCATTAAATTGAATCCGGGAAATCAATTTTTATTTCGTTATAAATTAGGAATGAAAACAAAAACAAAAACAAACAAAAAAATTGAAAAAAACGATTTGTAATGAAAGTTAAAATTTATATTTCATATACAGATTTGCACAATGGGGCCAGGAATAAACGGAAATATTATTTTTAATGACAAATTATTTTTTTTTCTTCAACAAACAACTGTCTTGCAAGGTAATTATTTCAAATATTTATTCATTTAGATTTTTTTTTAAACATAAAACTGAACGTCATGAGAACGTCATGTATTAATTTGGCCGGACTTAATTCAGATTCAGCCGGATCAACAGATTAACATTTGTGTTAACATACATACATAATTGGTCAGGATTGCGACCTAGTTTCTCACACCACTTATGTTGAGTGCGTTAATTTCATACATTAGTGGCGAGACCTACAGTAATATTTCGTAATATTTCATTTAGTTAGAGATGCCTGACCTGGGGTTTGAATTGAGGCCTCACGTCTAATAAGCCAATGTTCATTTGTGTTAACATTCATGTTAAATAACAACGTTAAGTTTATTATGATTTCATATTTTCTTAGGTAGGTAGGTAGAAGTGGCTGTCCCCCCGATGGAGTCATGAGCGGACACACTTAGGCCGCACACAGGGCACATTGTGATACCATAGTTTCACATTCTCTCCTATTCCAGAAACCACAAGGAGCTTCCGATGAAGCGACTCAGACTGCCAATGTCCATGCATGACAGTTCATCTAGGTCCTCCATATAGTAGGCACCCAGGTGTCTCTTTCTCCTCTGACCAAGTGCCGGGCATGTGCACAGTAGGAGAATAATAGTTTCATCCTCTTCCTCATCTCAACAGCTTCTGAAGAAATCATTCGCATGCGTTCCTATAATCCAATGCCCCGTAATAACCCCGGTAACAGCGCTGAGCCTGTTTTTTTTGGAGTTTAAGCAGAGTCGCCGTGCGCCTCCTATTCAGCCTTGGCCAGATTTTTTGCGCCGTTCTGTCTTATCCGAAGCTGCCCACCTACTGTTGACAAGGTCCACGATTGCATTGTCAATTATAAGCCTACAGGTACTTAAAGGGATCCCCAATGTAGAGAATTCATCAGAGAGTTCGATGGTCATGCCCCCTCTGGCCAAATCATTCGCTCTGCAGTTGCCCGGAATATCTCTATGTCCCGGTACCCATGTGATACAAACATCATATCGGTTCGCCATCTCATTGAGATATCTGCGACAGTCGTACACCATCTTGGAGTCTTGATGGCGCTTGGCTATCGGAAAGTATAGTGATCCTTCGCTTGTGAACATTTTTGTCCACAATAATTTTCACCGCAGCTTGAATTGCCGACACTTCCGCCTGAAAGACGCTGCAGTGATCTGGTAGCCTCATAGACTTGGATATTCCGATTGATTTCGAATAGATACCAATTCCAACGGCTCATATTTTTTTAATCGTAATTCAATTATTTTGTCAGTCTAATCCAAAGCTTTGAAAAATTAAAATTTAGTAGAGGCTTTAAAATCTAATAGGAGTTAACTTACACCTAAGTTCCTAACCTAAAAAGAGTTCAAATTTGTATAGCAATTTGGGATCAAATTTTTATTTTTAAACTTTTTAAATTAAGTATGATGAGACCCAGCTTTTGCTCAAGGATGTAGTACATTCAAGCGTATTTTCACAAAATTGTCTGGAGATCAGAGAGGGCCACTTATGGACCGATATTGATTCAATATTGTATAGATATTAAACTAGGTTAGATGGATAGGCCGCATAATGCATAATGTGTTATCATGTGAAAAAATAATTATCGCCTCAGGTAATACATTGACGCATCCACGATAAGAATGAGATAACTGAAGTAATAATCTCAAAGGAAAGATGTTAAAAAGTGATTTCCTACATGTAGAAATATAAGACAAAACTGAACCTTTATGAAGGATAATATTTGCATTGAGTTTCCCCACAATCAAAAATCTTTATTTCGGAGTCGACTTTAAACTGTAGATCCCACCACTCATTTATAAAATTAACACACACAATATAAGTGGTGTGAGAAGCTAGGTCGTAATTCTGATTGAAGGGTTGTAATGACCAATTATGTATGTTGTCTCGTCTTGAAAATTTAAAAAAAAATTCTCAA
This sequence comes from Sarcophaga caerulescens, assembly GCA_927399465.1. NCBI lineage: Eukaryota > Metazoa > Arthropoda > Insecta > Diptera > Sarcophagidae > Sarcophaga > Sarcophaga caerulescens. The sequence continues at coordinate 99,250,603 of OV656867.1, read as the reverse complement.
TTTCTTAATTTGATACATTGTCACTGCACAGTGGCTTTTTTCTTATTTCTAGTGTTCAATAAATATCGAATCACATTCCCAATCGAAGTTAATGGTGTTTTCTTTTCTACCAAAAAATGTGCATTTTATTAACGCAAAAGGCAATTTTGCGTTTGTTTCTTAAAAATGTTTCGCCCTCAAAAAGGGTGGTATGTTTTATTCTAAATAATTCGCTCTTGCCAATGGTGGAGGGCATTGCATTTTATGCCCTGTATAAATCGAGAGTGCTGATAATGCCCTGTAAAGTAGATGACTTTTGTTTATTTATAGGGCTACCAGATGAAGTTTAAAAAAAGTCGCATGGTATTGTTATCCAATTTGAAGTTAATTTTTTCATTGTTTTGTGGAGAAATCTTAAGGAAATATTACATTATTAAAGCTACATGGTCAGCAATATAAAAAATTGCATCCAATGTTAGAACAGTGTTAAAATATTTTTTTTTTGCTATAAAAAAGCGTGCAAAAAATGAAGTCGAAAAATTTGCGATCTGGCAACACCTTTGAACAAATTGGCATTTCCTCATTCATTTTCTTAATAAGTGGTAAACACAGGGCATACCTTTTTTAATATTTGTGTTATGTTCTTCTCAAATAAAAAATGACATTACAACAGGGTTGGTCAAAAATTTTTTAATGCACCTTGTAAGAGGGTGACATTTTCTTTGTAGAAAAGAAAACACAATGAGCTTTATTTGGTATATTTTATTGATGTTTTAAGCTAGTAAATATTAATTTCTGTACAATATTTTCGTTTTACAACCAAATTTACTTTCTTATACAAGATCTTGAAGCCCTTACTTGAGATCAACAGGAGTTACGAATTCGTAAATAAAATTGATCAAGTTGTGGTGTCAGTCTGTTTATAGCGTAGGGCATCAACTAAACTACAAGCCATTAACAAAATTATAAACAAATTTTAATTACTCATTAAATTTTATAATTAATTAAAAATTTTAATTACTCAATAAATCGATCAAAATTACGGTATTAATGATTAAAATTAATTTATTAAAAAACTTTCCATAGGGTTGCACAATGGATGGGATTCCAGATAGAAAACTGGTCCTCTTGGAATATAAATATTTTTAACTTTAAAAATTTTACAATGTTTCCTACTACCAATACGTTACTAAATTTAAAAGTTATTCTAGCCCATAGTACGGTACTTATTTTTCTCTTCGATTTGTCAGGCGGTTGTTTGTAGTCTAAATCATTCATACTTTGCAATGAAGTTTTGTCATCGTCATATGCGATCACAAACTGAAATAAATATGCAAATTTTTCTTTTAAAGTAATGCAAACATTTTCATCATAACTATACGTTGGCAGTGTAGGAAGGATAAATATGTGTGTGAGTGTATCTTAAAGCATTGTTCACATAAAATCCGATCATGTAAAACCGTGGCCTCACTTCTAATAAGTCAACACACTACCTACTAGATCGCGGCAACTTATGTTCCTAATCGCTGGACAATAACAGAGAAGATTTTCTGTGGTCCCCTGTGATTCCTCGTTATTACAGCGTCTACAGAAGTCATTATGATATTGTTACGTTTTTAGCCTTTTAAAAACGTTAAAAATATGAGTTCATAGATTGCAAATAAAATAAAAATAAATTTGTGTTTAGTTTCAGATCAATTCTTTATTGTTCGCACAATTCCGTGTGCCACCTTTAACGATTTGACTTAAACAACAACAATTTGCTTTAATTGTTATTATTCTTTACACTCTTCCGCGTACACAATAAAAATTGTTCAATAGATCTTTATAACAGATATCTTCAAACCACAATTATTCTCTTCACACGCAACGTGTCTTCACACAAGACTGACTGTATTCTTTCTGAACTACCGTCGCCTGCTCTGTCTTGCCTTTTATATCGCAGGGTAAGCAGTCTGATGAATGCACTTGAAGGAGAATGTCTTCGCCTTCGCGAAATCTCTATAAATGTAAACAAGTTGCTTATTGTTATTTGTGTATTTTGTTTACGTTTTCCTTGCAGTGTTGTTGTTGCCTGTTTACTTGCTTATCCCATTTTTTATACTGCACTGTTGTTGTTGCTTGTTTACTTCTTTATCCCTATTTTTTATACTGATGTTGTTGCTATATTTTTGTTTATTCGTTGACCATGTAAACAAGTCCATTATTTTTGTTTTTGGAGCTTTTGTTTATCATTTTAAGAACACCATTTCCATTTTCGTAACAATATATTCCCAGTCTCAGGGTGTATGTACCCAGAGGATAGTGTTGCCTTATAATCGCTATGAGCTATGTAACGTGGAATCTGTTCTGGTTTAAGGTAGCGTTTATTCTGCGGGAACTTTCTGGTCTTTCTGCAAGTGGGTTCCATCTCTCTTTTGCAGGCACGAATGAAGTTTGTGTGGGACCATGTATGAATTCAATTGAATTTATGGTTGTGCCTACTTTTGCAAGCACTTGGGCTCTAGTTGTTGTCTAATGGTGTCCAGGAACTCTTACAGATCTAATGACCGCTTTATTCTCGGTAAATATTCGTATATCATCAAGCGATGTATGCTGTTATGGGATTCGCACAACGGCAATTTTTATTGTCAATATTTCAGCCTGAAAAAGATTTCGGCAGAATTGGATCTATCAGTGAATCAGTTGAATGACTTTCTTTGCAGGTGTAGATCTTTATTATAAAAGGATTTATTCGGTATCTTCATTGTAAAACCAGAATTGAAAGCATGTTCAAGTATACATAAATATGTATGTATGTACATGGTCAGTACAACCATTTAGTCAGGATTACAACCTAGGTTCTCACACCACTGATGTTGGAGGTGCGTTAATTTTATACATGAGTAACGGGACTTACAGTTTAAAGTCGATTCCGAACGAACAGATTTTTGAGACATTTCTGATGGCAGTTTTATTTTTACTCTATGGGCCATTATTACAACTAATTATTAACTAAAGGGAAGATTTTGACGGGCAGATAAATTGTTTTTCGTTAAGCTAAAGGGAGGATCATCCTACCGGGAACTTTTAAAGTTAAGTTTATGTTTGAACTTGCCATATTATATATTATTTTCAATATGGCAACTTCAAATATAAGCAAAATGAGCATATCAACAACAAAAACGAAGCCCGTCGTTGCCACTGCGTTTAAAAAAAACTTGTATAATTAAGCAGTGTTATCGACATCGCTAAGGCACTGCCATATTTTTGAAAAAGTTAACTTTATTTTATAATTAGGTTATAATAACGAAAAAAAGTTAAAGCTGACTTTAAAGTTAATTTTAGCTCCGGCACTGCCATATTTTTGAAAAAGTTAATATTTTATCTGTAAGTTGTAATAACGAAAATAAGTTAAAGATAACTTTACAGTTCCCTTTAGCTAAAGTTACTTTTAACTAAACCCAACTTTAACGGCAAGTTGTAATAATGGGCCTTAGAGTTTTTGCCAGAAATCTGCTGAAAGGAAGTCGCCGAAGAAATTTTTTTTTTCATATTTTCGTTTTGATATCTGACCTGGGGGTTTGAGCCTAGGCCTTACGTCTAATAAGCCACCACACTACCTATTAGACTACGGTGACCTCCATTAATACTCATACTTCTTTCAAATTGTTCAAAAAAAATGTGTTGCCATTTGAACAAATCTCTACATTCGACACACTGTGCATATTGCATATTCTAATGTAGATTTTTCTGAAACTTAGTATCAGTTACTCTACATAATTCCACTTGATGGCAAAATTTATACTTCAATCACAACCCTCGCTCATATAGAATTGAAAATTGTATGCGATTATCTTTGTTTTTTTTTCGTTTGGTTTTTATTGTTTTGTGTGTGTGTGTATGTGTGTTTCAGCGCGGATAATAGTGATGACGATGTAGTACTCGTATACTAGTGTACTATTGCTGCAACAATGTAAGAATAATTGCTCATAAATTTTAAAATAATGTTATGGGTTTGCGTTTAAAATTATTACATTTGCGAATTCCTTTGATGTCAAAAGTAATATTTTTGCACTAAAAAGTGAAGAAAAAAGGCGTTTATTTTGCAATTTATATTCAATTTTCAGAAAACATACGTAAAGCTTAGAAAATCTTTAAAAAATAGAAGCTAAAAAGAGGAGTATACTTCTACATATCTACCATGGTGAATGAGGTCTTTCAAGTCAATCTATTATTTAAGCTGTACTCGTATACTAGATATGGTATTCAGGAAAAGTGTTCACAGTTAAGAAGTTTGAAATGTCTTGAGATATGTCAAATTATTTATTTTTGATGATGAGCATTTTAAAAATAATTTTCTCTTTATGGTTTAGAGATTAGATTTGATAGTTAATCCATCTGTGTATGTAGATTTGTAATTTGTATGGCACTACCATACATATAATCCTTTTGAATTTTATTTTTGTTTAAATCAATAGAATGAAGCAAAATAAATGAAATTTATTGCCTTACTTATGACATTAACTACAGACATTAAGGAAAAATAAAAATATTTCGGTTCATTTGAGTCTCATAAATAATCACAAAAGTTAATTACACTTTTTTGATGTAATAAATTTCATTTATTACCATAAATTAGCTTTCGCACAAATATTTAATGTTTTGCGATAATTAAATTGCAGGTAAAGGCGACTCCATAACACCCTAATAAGAAATTTCTTTTTTATGGAGGCGTCACGTTTATCTTTTCATGCAAAGTATACGAATTGGGATAATAATTAACCCTATTTATACATACATAATTGGTCATTACAACCCTTCAGACGGGATTACGACCTAGCTTCTCACACCTCTTTTTTTTTTTTTTTTTTTTTTTTTTTTATGAAACCAGGGGATGGCCCCTACTCATGCAGTGCATTGTGCAGGTTTTTTTTTTTTAGGAAAGCTAGAAAGGGGGAAGATGCGAACGGCAAGGAAACGAGTTGCTGCTAGGTGACTATGAAATGGCCAGTGCTATACCTTCACCATTAGACAGCCTACAGGCAATCGTCCCCAAGTTTCTCACACCACTAATGTTGTGTGTGTTAATTTTATACGTGAGTGGCGGGACCTACAGTTTAAAGTCGACTCCGAACGACAGATTTTTTGAGAAACTGTGAAGAAATCGCTGAAAAAATACTTTTTGTATTTTTTATTTTTTGATGTCTGGCCTGGGACTCGAACCCTGGCTTTTTACGTCTAATAAGCCAGCACACTACCTACTAGACCACGGCGACCTCTATGTTGTATGCGTTAATTTGATACATGAGTGTCGGGACCTACAGTTTAAAGTCGATTCTGAACGACAGAGTTTTGAGAAACTTTTCCGTAGTCTAGTAGGTAGTGTGTTGGCTTATTAGACGTAAAGCCCGTGTTCGTATCCCAGGTCAGGCATCAAAAACGAAATATGAAAAAAATATTTCTTCTGCGATTTCGTCTCAGCAGATTTCTTGCAAAAACTCTGAGAGTAAATAAACCTGCCATGAAAAAGTTTCTCAAAAAATCTGTCGTTCGGAATCGACGTTAAACTGTAGGTCCCGCCACTCATGTATCAAATTATAACGCACACAACATACTCGTAAGTGGTGTGAGAAGCTAGGCCGTAATCTTGAATGAAGGGTTGTAATGGCCAATGGTTGTATGCATGTGTGTTTCATGGCAATTTTATTTTTTTCTCAGAGTTTTTGCCAGAAATCTGCTGAGAGAAATTCGCTGAAGAAGTATTTTTTTATATTTCATTTAGTTCGAGATGTTTGACTTGGGATTTGAACCCAGCCCTTACGTCTAGCAAGCCAACACACTACCTACTAAACCACGTTTACTTCATTAGCCCTACTGTTGGATAATTCGTTTACCAAATCGATTAGAGTTACAAAGTTCTGGGTAACACAATTGGCCATATAGCCACCGAGTGAAGTTGCCTGTAAACGGCATGCTACCTAGCTAACTTAACCTAACCTACAAACTTCTTTTATAAGCAACCTACTTAAGTAAAATTTGTCTCAAATGCACATTTTTCAAATGACAAAGGTCACACCAATATGGAAATAAATTGTAGTTTGATTCCTATTAAACCTCTTTCTATTGAAGACAAAATTGCCTCGCAGATGTCTACAACCCGTAACGTTTGTTAGGGCTCCGAGTAGGCTCCTAAAACTATTAAACTGCATTGTATGTTCTCTTGAAGTTGCCATAGTCCAGTAGGTAGTGTGTTGGCTTATTAGACGAGAGTCCGTGGTTAAACTCCTCGCTAAGACATCTTGAGCAAAAAATATTTCTTTCGGCGACTTCCTTTCACTAGTCTTCTGGCAAAAATTGCCATTAAAAGTTTCTCAAATCTGTCGTTCGGAGTCAGATATTTAACAGTAGCCCTAGCTGCTCATGAATAAAATTAACACATACAAGAAGTGTGAGAAGCTAGGTTGTAATCCTGACTAAATGGTTTTAATGGCCAATTAAGTAAGTAAGTGTAAAGCATCTCGTACTAAGGATTATCCGCAATTCTGTCGCAGTCGCTTTAAAAAATCATTGCTGTCTATATTAGATCATCTCTCACGGAAGGTATCCTATCAAGGGCTCTTAATGCCCGCACGTTAGGTGGAACTACAATAAAGTCTTTAGTTAGCCATGTCGGAAAATAGATACTTTATTTTGGAGAGCGTCTTCAAACAGGTATCCGGAGTACACCACAAGGTCGTGTACTCTCAATTTAAATACTCTGCTAAAAGTTATGACGAAAACATGCTACATTTATGCAGACGACGTTTTAGCTACAGAAAGTGATCTCCAGTCTCCTTCTCAAATTCCACTGTAATCATAAGTGGCGATCAAGATAATATACGTGCTCTAAGCATAACACTACCTTAAGTGTAGTTAACTATTTGTAGTTGGCTATCATCAAATATGTTGACGAAGGCATGAAACACAGAAATTCTGATCACGCCAAAACTATTTTTGATCCTGGTTTTATGACAAAAATACTGAGAGGATCTAAAGCTATCATTAGATTGTTAAAGAGTGTGTGCACCAGAGATCAGCAATGAATCGTATTTTCGCTACTCATAAGTACTCATGAAATTTTGAGTATGAGTGAGTCAAGAGTATTGAAATTCAACTACTCTGATTCATTCGTACTCGCTACAACATTGATTTATAAGCATAGGTTGCAATGAGTATGAGTACAACGTTGATATCAAACTCACAACATTCGATTCATTGTTTAATTCATACGCCTACTCATTCAGATTCATAAATTTAGAAAAATACTTATAATACTTACGAATGATTCGAGTCACTCGAATCATTCATCAAAATTTACAGTAGTAGTTATTGTTGCATTTACAAAAGAAGAGAAAAGAAAAGACAAAGACAGCAAGCAAAGCACACACACAATCTTCTAGCGAGTATTGTGGTGTTCGTACTCGAATCATACTTATTTTGTGCTTCGTGTATATGTTGAATCATGGAGAGTCGAAATCAACAACATCATGCGTATTGTTAAGTATGAGTACGATGAGTATTTCTAACTTTGAATATGAGTAGTATGAGTATGATATTAAAATAAGTATGAATGCGTATAAGTATCAGAAATTATAAGTATGACTCGAATCTACTCATCGTTTTGAATACTCGTTGTTGATCTCTGGTGTGCACCATTTCGAAAAGAAAGGTTAGGTTGTAATCCTTACTAAAGGGTTGTATTGTATTTAGGGCCATTATTACAACTTCCCGTTAAAGTTGGGGTTAGTTAAAGGTACCTTTAGCTAAAGTGAACGGCAAAGTTACCTTTAACTTATTTTCGTTATTACAACTTACAGATAAAATAAAATTAAAATATGGCAGTGCCGGAGCAAAGTCGATAAAACTGCTCAATTAAACAAGTTTTTTTTTAACGCAGTGGCAACAGCGGACTTCGTTTTTTTGTTGTATATGCTCATTTTGTTTAAATTTGAAGCTGCCATATTGAAAATAGTATATGATATGGCAAGTTCAAACATAAAGTGACCTTTAAATGTTAAAGGTAGGATGATCTTCCCTTTAGCTTAACGATCACTTCTGTCTTATTGGGTACTCATAATAATGAAAAACAATTTATCTGCCCGTTAAAATCCTCCCTTTAGTTAACGGCAAGTTGTAATAATGGCCCTTAGTCACTTACAACTCACTTAACACAATAAAACATTCTGTCGAATTGTAATGGATGAACGGTAGTGGACTCCAGCCTCCCGAGTGCATTGCAAACCCTTTGAATCAAAATTCATTTCAAATTTGTTAAAGGCTTTCCATAACTGTTGATAACAATTTTAATTTTCCTAAGTGGTTGGTGGGTGTCTCAGCTTTAATGTAGGGTAACTAAGAGATGACAAAGATCGCGTATCGCTCATATGAATCTCCACCCCGGTTGGCCGGTATAACTTGTTGTTGTGATATCATAAATTTTATAGAGTGCGAACAGTAGAGTGCAACGATTCGATTCGATGTAGTACATGTCCGTAAATGATGTGTTAGTAGAGCAATTATAATGAATTATTGCATTTCGCATAAGCCTTATGTAGTCTCAGTGCTTTTGTTGTTGTTTTTTGTTTCTGTTTTTCAGTTTTTACGATTTTTAATTTTTATAAATATTTGTCTACCCATAATTGTGTTGTACTTTTATAAGTTTTACTCACTTCTATACAGAATTTTCCTTTTTTTCTGGGTTTTTTTTGCTCTTTTCTTTTTTTGGTTGTCATATTGAAATTGAAATTTATGCGTTTGTTTTTCACTTTGTGAGTTTCTCTGTGTGTTTTTTTCTTCTTGTATTTAAATTGGTTTTTAGCTTTGTTTAGCTGATTCAATCTTCTTCTTTTGCTGTGTCCAATGCATTTCAAAGCTGTCATAGATGTCGTTTGTCGACATAAAATACATTTTATTGCCGTTTAAATATGATAAATTTACAGTGACAAAAATTTCCAATCGTACATTTTGTCATAATTAACTCCCAGCACCATTATCATCATCATCATCTCTGTGATCATCTACATCGTTAGCGCATCTGCAGAATATTTTGTAAGTGAGGAATGCGTTGATATTTTCAAATTGTTTTTACAAGAACTTCAAAAAAAAAAATTACATGCCAATTTTGGTTTTTTACGCTGCTTTTTATTTGCGGCACTATAAGCTGATGTGAAGCTAACGTGAATATGTGAGTGAGACCCATGACATTAACGCCGGAGTGCCACAGGGCAGTGTTTTGGGGCCAATATTATACCTAATTTATACTTCCGATATGCCAACAAGTAGAAATATTCATATCTCCACTTTTGCAGATGATACAGCTTTTTTAAGCATTAATGAAAACCCTCAACAAGCAACTCGGTATCTGCAAAATCATGTAGTAGAGTTGGAGTCATGGCTGAAGTTGTGGAGAATGAAGGTTAACGAAAACAAGTGTACCCACGTTACGTTCACACTACGCAAAAAATCTTGTCCAGAAGTGTTCATTAATAATAAAAAAAATTCCCCAACGAGCAGACGTAAAGTACTTAGGTATTCATCTTGACCGCCGTCTTACCTGGAAGCCCCATATAGAAGCCAAAATGACGCAACTTAAACTAAAAATGATCCAGTTAAATTGGCTTATTGGAAGAAATTCAGTGCTAAACTTGGATTGCAAGCTCCTTATCTACAACTCTATCTTGAAGCCAATCTGGAGCTATGGTGCTCAGCTATGGGGTACTGCCTCAAAGACAAATGTTGAACGTATTCAACGGCAGCAAAACAAAATTTTGAGAACTATAACAAATGCCCCTTGGTACCTAAAAAATTCAAACATCCATAAAGATCTAAATGTACCCTTGGTTAAGGACGAAATCGCAAAGTATGCTGTGAATTACTTGAGTAAGCTTGAAATTCACCCAAATCCCCTGGGTCGTGCAATCTTAGGTAGTGGAAGACATATCCGATTAAAAAGAAGAGTTACTACAGACCTGATATAAAGTCATCCGCAAAACCGGAAACCCAATCAAAATCAGCAATATAACAATTTCACGTCCAGCATTGGCGGGACTGATTAACGGTTTTTAGCTTTAAGATTTGATACACAAATCGTTATTTCACAAAGGTGAAGATTCGATTTTTAAAATAAATAAAATAAAAAAAAAAATAAGCTGATGTTGCTGGTATTGCATATAATTGCTGCGGATTGTTATCGCATTACATTAACCTTCAACATCTGAAGCATTGTGGCGATATTGTGTTTGTGATAATTTTTGTAACTCAAATTCACTTTCTGGCAAATGACAGCTAAAAACTAATAATTTTTCCTTTATCGATTGATTGATTGATTAAAATTAGAATGAAATTTTAAGTATGTTAACGTATGTTACATGAAACTTAACATAAATAAGGTTTACATCAGAGATCAGCAATGAGTATTCAAAACGATGAGAAAAATCGAATCATACTCATAATTTCTGATACTTATACCCATTCATACTTATTTTGATATCATGAAACCTCTACTCATATTCAAAGTTTGAAGTACTCATCATATTCCTACTTAACAACACGTATGATGTTGTTCTTGATTTCGACTCTCCATAACTCAACATATACACGCAGCACAAAATAAGTATGAATCGCGTACGAATGAGTAGGCTTATGAATCAAACATATTTCGAATTGTATGAGTTTGATGTCAACGTTGTCCGCATACTCATTGCAACCTGTATCAACGTTGTAGTGAGTATGTGTGGATCAGAGTTCATAGTTAAATTTCAATATTGTTGACTCACTTACATATATTCAAAATTTCATGAGTGCTTATGAGTAGCGAAAAAACGATTCATTGCTGATCTCTGGTTTACATGCCATTGAAGTTGTATATCATCAAATTACAGCTGCATATCGATTTGACGTCACTGAATGACAAGTTAATTTAGGGAATTTCGTTTTAAAAAAAGTTGGACAGTAACAGTGAAAGATAACAGCTCATCTTCCTTCATTAGTACCTATCTTGCTGTGACCTTCTACCCCAATAGTCTGACAATATGGGTTCTACAACAGCTAGTGAACGTTAATCGCTTACCTTTGCTCAATAAGTAAACTTAATCTGTTGTACCACAGTTCGGTCGTCTCCGTGGTGCAGCCTGACTCAAAATTCTATTTATAGTACACATTTTAGCCTAGAGAACGTTACAAATATTTTGTAGCCAGGTGGATAGTTTTTTTTTATCCATATCTTTGATGTAAAAATCTCCATAAATTCGACCCTGTTTGAAACAACTTCTCCACTAACCAAAAGTATTTTCTTCCAGGAGATCTAACCTATTGTGAACATATCTCTAATAGTAGTGCCCCTATTGAAAGCCGATTACTCTACCAAAGTTGGTTTTCAGAAATTTTTACAGACCTTCTTCATAAGCGAAATGTTATCGGTCGCCTACTTCATGTGCGATCATGAGAGCGCGTACTCTTTATATCACACACGTTTGGATACATAGAGTTTGTTGCCAATATTCCCTTCTCCAGTCTGTTGGTAAATTTACTGCCAATGATCTCAAAGTGACCCGGCATAGAGCAAAGCACAACATTGTTCTCCGCACAAGTTATTGAAGATGTTCGATCAGTTGCAATTCTATTGAAAATTAAGTCTGTGCCCTCAGTGCGGCTTCCTTATTTGAAAACATAAGTAAAGGGAAAAATGACGTTTTAAAATTATACACGTTTGGTACCAAATTGACACAAAAGTGTTTATAATTTTTCAATAACATCTGTATCGTGTATCAAATCAACAAAAAAAAAAGTAAATAATACATGACGTTGTCAAATCATAATATAATAGAAGTAAATAGTCAAACAATCAACAACGATGATATTGAATTACAAAAATTCTTAAAAACCATAGATATGGAGTCTCTATTCGACACATTATAAGGTAAGTTTTTAAAAACTTAAATAATATAAAAATACTTAGCTTTTATTCAATTTAAGTTGCAAATGTCACATATAGAAGCTTGCCATATATTACGAATGGTGATCTTGCAGACGCTATCGAACATTTGGGGGGGCTACGTGCAGAATTCCGTAATAAACTACTTAACTGGAGAAAAACCGAGCTGAGTAAAAGTGTTTACTTATACAAATACACATATTTTCAAAAATATGTATTTCATCAGCTAGGAGTTAACGATGATACCCTTTCCGAGCCATCAAAAGTTCAGTTATGGCTTAACCAAAATGATGCCATGTCCCCAAGCAGTTCCTTCATCATGAAAAGCCATGAAAAGCTTCTCAATAAAATTTGTCGTTCGGAGTCGACTTTAAACTGTATGGCCCGCCACTCATGTATAAAATTAACACACACAACATGAGTAGTGTGAGAAGCTAGGACTGAAGGATGCGGGCTTCTTGGGGACGATTGCTGTAGACTGTCTTATGGTGAAGGTATAGCACTGGCCATTTTATAGTCACCTAGCAGCAACTCGTTTCCTTGCCGTTCGCATCTTGAGATGTCCACAAATACTACTCCCTCTCTTCCACCTTCCAATAACCCATTTTCCTAAAACCTGCACAATGCACTGCATGAGTAGGGGCCATCCCCTGAGTGCTGGTTTCATAAAAAAAAAAAGGTGAAATAAAACCAGCAACATTTAAAAACTAATAAATTTAATTACAATTAATTTTAGGATTTGAAGACATTGTTAAATGCATCAGATAAAGGTAGAGACATTTTAAAATATGCGGTTGAATCGAAAAAATTAACATGTCAACAAAGGGAAGACATTGTAAATATAATAATAGAAGATGTCATCTCCAACAACACCCTGCTTTATGCAAATGATTTTCAAAAGTTAACTACGGAAATTTGCTCCTTGTTTCCTTTTGAAAACACTATGAAAGCAAGTAAGAAAATAAATAGTCTATAATAACAGTCTAGTCTAGTCTAGCCTATAGTCTATTATATAGTCTAGACTATAGTCTAGTTTATAGTCTAGTATATAGTCTACTTTATAGTCTAGTCTATAGTATATTCTATAGTCTAGACTAGACTATAAACTAGACTATAGAATAGCCTATAGTCTAGTTTTATAGATTTTATAAGGTTCCCATTTCATTTATATTCATTAAATAATTCTAAAACTTATTTTACAATAAAAAAAATCATAAAATATATATCACAATTGTTTTTATACTCGTCGGAATGGGGTATCTTTACGGAGTGAATATATGTATGTGTTATCAAAGTGACAACGCTAAGTTGTCAAACACACCACGTTGCGTTGTCGAAATTTCAACGAAATGACAACGAAGCGTTGTCGAAATAACAACAATGCGTTGTTTCAATGACAATGATGCGTTGTCAAAATTACCACGGTGGTTGTCAAAATGATAGCTAGGTGTTATTAAAATTTTATACACATCCGTTGTCGAAATGTTAACAAACGTGGTAAGCTCACTTTTGACAACGGATTGTATCAATTTCGGTACTTTTCTACCGGTTTTTCCCCTCTGTGTATGTATGTCCCTTTAATAGTCCTTTGAAGGTTTTTACCAGTTCAAACTGCCTAAATCTAAAAGAATTAATTTTACCATAGGTACACAGATCCTTTTATTGGGCCCAGAGATTCCCGTCCATACACCTGTATCAGTCATTCGTGACCACAGATTCCTGTGATGAACACATAACGATCATTGAACATCGTCTCACACCTTTAGTTGTAGCACTCATTTATGATTTTTGTAGCTTGTAATCGATTACACTAGACCGTAGTCTAGTAGGCAGTGTGTTGGCTTATTAGACGTGAGCCCACGGTTCAAACCCCAGGTCAGACATCAAAACGAAAATCTGAAAAAATATTTCTTTGGCGACTTTCTCTCAGTAGATTTCTGGCAAAAACACTGAGAGTAAATAAAATTGTCATAAAAAGTTTCTCAAAAATCTGTAGTTCGGAATCGATTTTAAACTGTAGGTCCCTCTACTCATGTACAAAATTAACACACACAACATAAGTGGTGTGAGAAACTAGGTTGTAATCCTGACTGAAGGGTTGTAATGTCCAATTATGTATGATAAAATGTAGCACAGAGGAATTGGTGTTTGTAGCTATGTCTTGCAAACAATCAAAGCAACAAATCTAGCCGATGAGCATGAGGGCCCACCGAATATATCGTCAGTTTGCATGTAATAAATACAATAGAATAAAATTTCTAATTCCATTGTTGAATATAAAATATGAAAAACAATTTCTGCATGAATAATACGATTGATGTTGTTTAAAGTAACAACTATAATGGCTTTCCAACAGTCGACCTTGCAACTTCGATCAGTTCAGATATCATAAATCCTTTTGAAAATTTATAAAACTTGCTGCCGTATAATAAATTCAGAATCAATGCGAAATCGTTTTTAGCACCTGAATATTTTTGTTTTGGGTTGTTTATTATCTAAAATGGAATAGTTTTGTGAAAATATTTTTAACCTTTCGAATTTATCAAAAAAATTCATAAATCCTTTCAAACCAATTCAACTGCTTATCAACGACAATTAAAGTAAATTATTGTTAACATATTGCGAATTCAATTCAATTCAATTCAGTTGAACTCAACTCAATTCAACTTTACACAACTTAACTCAACTCAACTCAACTGGATTGATTCAAAATGAATCGAACCCAAAATGTGGTTAAAAAACCAAAACAAAAACAAACAAAATGCCAATGGTGGTATGAAGGCAACAACGAACAAAAAAAAAAAAAAAAATATCGCATATAAGCGTTTAATAATAATGCTCGTATACAATATGTAACACGGCTTAATTAATTTGCATTCCGCAAATATTTGGTGTTAAAAGTTAAAGACAAAAAAAAAAATTTTACACAGAAAATTATATGAAAATTTGCAAAATAAAAACAAAAGCTGGACAAAAAAACCCACACACCAGGCTTTAGAACTATTGCTGGCAACAACAACAACAACAACATCGGCAACAAAATTAATGTGATTTTTTTTTTATAACTAAAGACAGATGTAGAAACGAAAAAAAAATTTTAAATAAAATATTGAAAAATAAATTTTTAAACATTTACAGCTGCAAGGTTGTTTGCTTTATAACGATGTTTGTTGGTGCTTTTGTTTTTTCCTTCTTAATTTTATCGTTTTTCTTTTATTTTTTGTTGATGCCTGATTTTCAAAATCAAAGTATCCGGCAGTTGGACACCGTTAAAAAGATCACATGAGAGAAAAAAAATTAAAAAAAAAAAAATTAAAAAAAAAATTACGAAAAATATGTTCCCAATTTTGAACGCGTTTAACAAATGGAGACATAAAATTTAGACAGCTTTTGTGTTTTTTTTTTTTTTGTTGATCGTGTGTGGAAAATTCTTGCCGGTAATTGAACCGGATTTTTCCTCCAAATGTGTGTATTATGTTTGGAATTTATGTCTACGATCAAAATTAATTATGCCAATAGAAATCGTTATTTGTTATAAATAGATAAACAATTCGAAATTTTTTCCTTTTTTCCCATCCAGCCATGTACAAGCTTTGGCGCCAATGCTAGTCGTTTGTGGAAGCTGAACAATTGTATGAGTATGGATATGTATTAGGTTTTAAAAGAAAACTTAGTACACTCAAACCTCGTTTTATGCGATTAATTCGTTTCGCAAAAAATCGCATAATTCAAATTCGCATAAAACGATACACTAGCTTCATACAAAATCCACTAATAGGGATTTAAATAAAAAAGCGCATAAATTCAATTTTAACCCTTAAAATTCAAACAAAATCGCTTATAAAAAATCAACAAAAAATTAATCCCTTGCAGAGACCATACAAAATAAGGAAAAAGATAGGAAAAAAAACAACAACTAATACAAAATTCCAAATAATGAAGAAAATACATAATTTTTCAATAAAATAAAAATATAATATTACTCCACGTCCATAGCATTTGAATAATACTTCATACATCAGAACCGGAAATGCCGAAAAAATTTAAAGATAGTAGTAACTTTGTTACGAACAACACATTTTTTTGGATTTTAACATTCAATATTTCCTTAAAATCATTTTTGCAAAGAAAAAATTTGAGAATTTTGAAACCGCATAAATTTGAATTCGCATAAAATAAATTCGCATAAAACGAGGTTTGAGTGTATTGCGGAATTTTGAACTGACCTGTAAAAGATTACACGCTGAAATAATTATTCTGATTTTATTTGTATTTCTTGGTCCCTAATTGAACCAATTGTGAATGTTCCATGAAAGACTTTTTCTTTGATAAGTGCTCTAGACACCTTCAGTATCCTTCTTATGTAGAGCTGTAATTGCAGATCTCCTATTAGAAACAAATTGAAATCTGTCTGGAATAGTAGAGAACTTAGTACCACATTCTTGATTTTTAGTATAGGCAGCAGAGATCAGCAATGAATCGATTTTTTTCGCTACCCATAAGTACTCATGAAATTTTGAACATACATATGTAAGTGTCTCAACAATATTGAAATTTAACTATGGACTCGGATTCATTCATTCATACTCACTACAACGTTGATTTATAGGGTCAGGTTTCAATCAGTATGCGTACAACGTTGACATCAAACTCATACCATTTGATATATGTTTGATCAATAAGCCTACTCATTTAGATTCATAACTTTAGAAAAATTCTTATAATACTTATAAATGTTACAAGTGACTCGAATTTTGTTGCATTTACAAAAGAAAACAGACACATAAGCAAAAAAGAGGGGCATGAGTAGGGGCCATCCCCTGAGTGCTGGTTTCATAAAAAAAAAAAAAAAAAAAAAAAAAAAAAGAGGGAGCAGAAAGCAGAGCAAATACACAACCATTCAGTGAGTATTATAGTCAGACGTCGGCACCAATGTCTCCCGGGAGCCGAACAAGTTCGGCTTTTTACACACATTGGACACGAACATCAACAATATTCGTTAAAATGAGCGTAAAAATGCATTCAGTTGCTTGTCAGCACTCAGTGAAGCAGGTTCTCGTCGCTTCTTTTTGAAATTTTTTTGCGTATCAATTACACACCCAAAGAAAAATTTAATTGTTATGTGAAGAAAAACTGTAATATGTAATGATGACTCTTGCTACAAATCCATAAAAACTTGTGCGAAAAATACCAATGGCATCAAAAAGCACAATATTTGTTCGAACACTACTTTAAGCAATAATTACTAACAATTTTCCTCTGGGTTATACACACACTTCTCACAAATACACTCACATTTTTATCATGTTCTCTTTGTGCCGACGTCTGATTATAGTGTTTGTCCGCGATTCATACTTATTTTGTACTTCATGTATATGTTGAGCAATGGAGAATCGAAATCAATAACATCATACATGTTGTTAAGTATGAACATGATGAGTACTTCAAACTTTGAATATGAGTAGAGGTTCAATGATATTCAAATAAGTATGAATGCGTATAAGTATCAAAAATTATGAGTATGATTCGATTCTACTCATCTTTTTGAATATTCATTGCTGATCTCTGCTCCTAATCCACCAGCATTTTAAAGGCATCAAAATTAATTAAAATCTCTGAAAAGCAAAAAAACTTGACTTCCGTATTAAGCTCGCTAACATTCTTGAATCACACCAAATTCCCTAGCATTGCCTTGAGGTATTCATTAGCTTGGAGCAGTAATTGGTTCATTATATCTCAGTCGCTAGTAGGTTGTGTGTTGGCTTACTAGACGTGAGGTTCAAACCCCAGCCCAGACATTCGAAAAAAATAAAATATGAAAAATATTTCTTAGGTAACTTTCTCTCAGCTGTGAGCTTTATGACATCAGAGCTACCACTCCGACCTGACCTAACCTAACCTCCTCTAAGCTGACGAGCTGGCCAGAGCTGGTGCACTCCATACGGAATCCTCGTTAATCGACTTGGGTATGCCACTTAGCTCGTTTAAATTGGCCATTGCGCAGAAATTCTTTCGTGACGCCAACCTATCCTGGGCCAATGAGGAGTCCTGCTCAACTGCTAGACTCACTTGGCCCTCGATGGACAGAAGGCGGACCAACCAGTTACTCGGACTTGATCGTAACGTCATTTCGATCACAGTGGCCATGCTTACAAGTCATTGTATTATGGGAAGACATGCTGAAAGAATGCTACATCATCGACTTCTGCCATGACTGCAGATATGCTGAGGAAGAGGGGCTTGTTATCCACTTTCTTTGTCAATGTCCATCTCTTGCGAGGTGCAGATATTTGACTCTATAATACTTATCAGCTTGACGGAGCTATCATCCATTGATGTCAAGGATATAGCTTCGTTTATCAAACTTTCGGGTTAGTTTTTCAGCGTAGGATAGTCGTGCTTTTAATGTGCCGCCATTGCGCTGACCAACTTCTTCCGTAGTTTGATGGAACTCGGTCAGTATAGGGACTGCGTTTATCTATGGCGTCACAACGAGACGCTATGCGTGCTCAAGTGAGCTTCTGGTATGAAAACTCCGACCTACCTACCTTCCTTCCTCTCAGCAGATTTCTGCTAAAAACTCTGAGAGTAAATTAAATTTGCAATGAAAAATTTCTCAAAAATCTGTCGTTCGATGTCGACTTTAAACCCATCACCGCTTATGGATAAAATTTTACATACACAACATGGTTGGTAAGAGAAACTAGATGGTAATCCTGACTGAAGGGTGGTAAACACCAATTAGGTAAGGGAGTAAGTTATATCTCAGTTCTTCTCAGAGCTATTTGCAGAGAATGGACTAAATGGCGTACGACGATTGAAGAACATGGTGGCAAGACATGCTTGACTAAACTCAATGGGAATGCCGGAAGAAAAAACGGTAAAACTTTATTCATTTAACGAGCACACAACTAGCCTATCTGTGGGTATATATTGTTACGCAGATCGAAACGACCTAATATCGTTTCATATAAAAACAATAACCAAAAGCTACCAGCTACACTAACACATGTACATCGAACCATTCATAAGTAAACCAACAATAACATCAGTATGAGTATGAGAGAGATGGATAACGCAAACACAACGAACTTGTTACAAGCAAAGCAACAACAAGCAATGCAGTCGCCATAGAAATTGCGAGAATGCGAACATTCTTCTTCAAGAACGTTCGATGTACTGTTCGTGTTGGACTATAAAAGGACAAGACAAAACATACGAGTGAGTCAGTAGTAATTCAGTCAGTCTTGTGTGAAGAGCGTTGCGTGTGAAGTAAACAGTTGCTGGTTGATGCTTACGAAAAGGTTGTAAGCAGAGAAATATAACGTACAATCACATATTGTTATAGTTATTGTTGTGTGTGTAAAAAATAGCGAACAAGCAATTATTGTCGTATCGGTTAAGTGTGAACAGTGGCACAAAAGTAGTGTGAACAATAAAGAGAGTTTAATTGAAATAAAACATATATTTGTTTTTACTTGGTTTGCAATCAACGAACTCATATATAAACGTTTTTAAAAAGGCAAGAACGTAACACTATCCTTGCTTATATTAGTCAACTTATCTTGCATGACATGCATTTCGGATTGTTAGCAAAGCCAGTTTAGGCATCCTTTTTTGGTATACGCAGCATACCGTACATAGATCGTCTGTTTTGAATATATAAAATTTCCCTCTGTCGACGATGATAATGATTTGCTGGAATCGATATTTTTAGGATCTAAAACCCTCTTGTGATAGTCCCTAACTGACTTACATTGCTACGTTAAATGAAACAGATTTGGCCCCTAAATCTCTACAGAGATTGTATCTTAACTGTCTTAGCTAATTGTTGTTATTGTTTTTGTATTAAGGTTATCCTCCATAAATTCTTTTTTTTTTTTTGTTCTTTTCATGCCTGGTTTTTTTTGTGTTTTTTTTTTTGGTTTCCTAAACTTTATACTTTTACTCTAAATGTTGTACGTTGCAACTGTTGCCAAATACTTAAGCAACGACTATGACAACAACAACACCACTTACAACAACAATATTTGTTGACAACAATTTTTATGGTTTATTTGGACTGCGCTTGTTTTTGTTGTCTTGTTAAAACAGTTGTTGAAGACAAAGATTCCAGTTGCAGTTGCATTAAAGCTCATACTCGTATGCGCTTCAATGTTGTGTACCTTTTAACTTCCATATGCCTGGCTCTGCCTGCTTGTGCCAGCCAGCCAGCCAGCCAGCCTGCTAGCTTGACTGCAACAAAACAAAACTTTTGTAATCATGAGTTTTATTTTATGAGTACATATGTACGTACGTCTAAAGTGTTCATATACTCGTACAATCATAGTTTTGTTGAATGCAATTCAATTTAGTGTCTATGTGTTTCTTTTTTTAACTACTTGTTGCTGATATTACTGCAATTGCTGCTGAGATTTTTGCACCTGGCTTTTTGAGAGACCTTAAGACTTTGGCATCGTAGACGACAACGTTAACTATGATTTCATATGCGACATGGCACGTCAGGTCATTTGGTTATTTAGTTTACATCATCATGGTACAATAACGACATCATAAACATTTTTATGGGAACACAGTACGCTACAGTTAGCGAATATACCAGGCTTAATAAGTTTAGATTTAAGAAAATGCTTACATAGTTCTATAGGCAATGAAACCATGCACGTATTCTGTAAGTCAGAAAACTGCCGATCAATTTCTTTGGTAATAAAACATATATGAATTTAAAGTGTTGCGTAGTGATTGTAGGTTTTTTTTTTTTTTTTTTTTTGATGAAACCAGCACTCAGGAGATGGCCCCTACTCATGCAGTGCATTGTGCAGGTATTAGGAAAATGGGTTATAGGAAGGTGGAAGAGAGGGAGTAGTGTTTGTGGACATCTTAAGATGCGAACGGCAAGGAAACGAGTTGCTGCTAGGTGACTATAAAATGGCCAGTGCTATACCTTCACCATTAGACAGTCTACAGCAATCGTCCCCAAGAAGCCCGCACCCTTCAGTCCTAGCTTCTCACACTACTCATGTTGTGTGTGTTAATTTTATACATGAGTGGCTGGACCTACAGTTTAAAGTCAACTCCGAACGACACGATTTATGAGAAACTTTTCAAGGCAATTTTATTTTT
The DNA here is from genome assembly GCA_927399465.1 of Sarcophaga caerulescens. Lineage (NCBI taxonomy): Eukaryota > Metazoa > Arthropoda > Insecta > Diptera > Sarcophagidae > Sarcophaga > Sarcophaga caerulescens. The sequence goes on along the minus strand of OV656867.1, from coordinate 99,229,548 downwards.
ACTCTCAGAGTTTTTGCGTGAAATCTGCTGAGAGGAAGTCGCCGAAGCAATATTTTCCATATTTTTGTTTTGATGCCCGACCAGTGGTTTGAACCTAGACCTCACGTCTAATAAGCCAAAACGCTGCCTAGACTACGCCGTCTATATTACGATTCAATTATGACGCTAATAACCGCACTTAGATATACTTTTTTAGTCCTAAATTTTTTTTTGTGTTAAGTATCTCTCAGCAGTTTTCTGGCAAAAACCCTGTGAGTAAATAAAAAGTTCCTCAAAAAATCTGTCGTTCGGAGTCGACGTTAAAACTGTAGGTCCCGTCACTTACGTATAAAATTAATGCACACAACATGAGTGATGTGAGAAGCTAGGCTGTAATCCTGATCGAAGGGTTGTAATGGCCAATTATGTATGTATGTATGTATGTTAAGTATCTCAAGTGATGATTCTTACAAATTTTAATGATTAATCAGAGTTGAATTGGTATCAGTATTCGTATATAAATCTGTTCGATTTATGTCTCTATGTTGACACCCAGCAATCTCCTGAAGTTTACCTCCTGGCAAACCTAATAGGATTGCAAGTGACATTATAGAGATCATATATTTAGACCGAAAGCGTATGTTCGCAGTACAATGGTATCTCTAAACGATGATTATTTTAATAATGCCTACAATTTCTAGAACTTGTTACCGCATGCCATTAACGCTACCCAGGTATTTAGCAACCAATGTCCCCTAGTAATATTGAGAATATTTTGATCAAATCTCTCTGTAACTCTGCTAAACCACAATCACTTGATATACATATGTTGACTTACTAAGTGTTTATAGGGCTTAAGGAATTCGTTTAGTTCGTCTTGTCTTCAATTCATATGAAAAAAAAAAATAGGAAACATTTATTATGTTTATCGCAAACATTATTTGTTTATTTGAAATATTTACACTTGTGGTGCTCAATTATAAGAGCCAGTTGTGAATTTTATTTTTTGCTTTCGATTTTCAATATGCAGTTGTTATTGAATCAGTGTTTGAATTCGATTTTTTCAAATATTGTATTTACTGGTATGGTATTTGCTGTTTGTTATTCCAAGTTTTTTTTTAAATAGCTTTTCCAATGCAGTCTTGGTTTTTACCAAATTAATGCTAATAATTGAAAGACAAATCATTTTTGTTCAATATTTGTGCAAATATTTTGAAACATATACATTTATTATTAAGAAGTCGCCGTGGTCTAGTAGGTCACGGTTCAAACTCCAGGTCAGATATCGAAAAATATGAAAAAAAAAAAAAATATTTCTTCGGCGACTTCCTCTCAGCAGATATCTGGCAAAAACTCTAAGAGTAAAAATAAAATTGCCATGAAAAGCTTCTCAAAAATTTTTGGTTCGGAGTTGACTTTAAACTGTCGGTCCTGCCACTAATGTATAAGATTAACACTCACAATATAAGTGATGTGAGAAGCTAGGTTGTAATCTTGACTAATTTGAATTCTTCTATTTTACGATGTATCAAATTATGTAAACTACTTAGTAGCATTTGTTATACGAAAGTTTTTAAGTTATAAATGAAGAAATCATTTTAAAGGAGTTTGCATTTCTTACATAGCGTGAGAGATCATAAGTTACAATTTCCTAGACCATTGAAAATCAAACCCTATCCATGTGGCCTTAGACGTCATGTAGGTTTTCTTAGCACACTGTCTATTTTGTGGAATATTCTCTATAGAAGTCTATTGGATCACCTAAAATACACCTAAAATATAAAGAACTTAATTGAATTATTTTCCTTGTAGCGTGCAACGAGCTAGAAGGGATGACAATACATTCAGGTAGGAAGTATACTACTCTCATACCATTCCATCTCTCTCCCATACGGACCATCACTGGTCCCATGTATATTCCATGTGGTTCAACTGAGGAATTCTAGCAGGTTCGACAGTGACAAATTTCGAAAGCAGTTGGGTGCTGAAACTGTCAGCACTGAGGTGTCTTAGTTTAGTTTCCCATAGTGCCGGTCATTTTCGCCGACAATATTGTAAAGATACTTCTTTTACCATATGCAGCACCTCTTAGAGTTGTAATGTGAATAGGCCACACGCTCAGACATACAGTGAGCGTCAAAAGAAATTGTACACTGCGGATAAAATTCTAGCAATCACCAAACTTAACTTTTACTACTTAGGGAGAGTGCCCGAAAAAATTTGACAATATTTCGAAATTTTTTTGTTTCAATTTTAAAAATTGGCAATGAACCAATTTTAAAATAAAAATAACGGTAATTTTTTTTTAATAAAGGGTGTTTTTTATAGAGGTATAGAACTTTAAGTTGGCATTACTTTTCAAGATGGCGACCGATTTAACAGCTATCATGTGATTTATTCTCAGTTTGGTTTGGCAATTCATCATGAATAGACTCAAGCCTGAACAACGCTTGCAAATAGTGCAATTTTATTTCGAAAATAATGGTTCTGTGCGGAAAACGTATCGCGCACTACGTCCGTTTTTTCGTCGACAAAATCGTCCATCAGAGCAGTTAATTCGATTAACCATGGAACGTTTTCGCACCACGTTTACTCTTATTGATAACTCGCATCCCCAGAGACGCCGTACGGTGCGTACAGAAGAAGCTCTTGCTGCTGTAGAGCGTAGCATTGAGGAAGACCCGAATGAGTCCATCTGCCATCGAGCACAGGAATTGGATCTGTGTCCATCCACTTTATGGAAGATTTTGCGGAAGGATCTTGGTTTGCGTGCTTACAAAATCCAACTCGTGCAAGAACTGAAGCCAAACGATCAACAAGTAAGGCGTAGATTCGTCGAATGGGCCCAAAACGAGATTACCGTTGTTCCCGATTTTCATAAGCGAATTTTGTTTAGCGATGAAGCGCAATTCTGGTTGAATGGCTACGTCAACAAACAAAACTGCCGCATTTGGAGTGAAGGTAATCCTCAAGTGTATGTGGAAACACCGTTACATCCAGAAAAACTGACTGTTTGGTGCGCTTTATGGGCTGGTGGAATCATTGGTTCGTACTTTTTCAAAAACGATGGTGGCCAGAACGTTACAGTCAATAGTGATCGGTATAGAGCCATGATTACTAACTTGTTCATTCCTGAATTGAATACCCATGATGTCCAGGAGATGTGGTTTCAACAAGACGGCGCAACATGTCACACAGCTCGTGCTACAATAGATTTATTGAAAGACACGTTTGGTGACCGCATAATTTCACGTTTTGGACCTGTGAATTGGCCTTCAAGATCTTGTGATTTAACACCGCTAGACTACTTTCTGTGGGGCTATGTAAAGTCATTGGTCTATGCGGTAAAGCCACAAACGCTTGACCATTTGGAAGACAACATTTGCCGTGTTATTGCCGATATACGGCCACAAATGTTGGGAAAAGTCATCGAAAATTGGAAGTCCAGATTGGACTACATCCGCACCAGCCGTGGCGTTCATATGCCAGAAATCATATTTAAAATGTAATGCCACAAGATTATCTTTCGGATAAATAAAATTCATGTCAATCGAATAATCCATCGTTGTTTTATTGCAACTTAAAGTTCTATACCTCTATAAAAAACACTCTATATATATATATATTTTAATGTACAGTTGCTTTTGAAGCGCACTGTATATCCAATCATGCAGAAAGGAGTCTGATTGCATTGAATTGGTGACATAAAGTGTTGATTGAAGTGCTGACAATAAACCTTATGTGTACTGCAAGGTACTGCATCGTGAAGGAATGAGTAGGAAGATAATAATTACCATTTCTGGAAATACTTAGGACTACCAGTATAAATTGATACCCTCTTGACAGTGAAAATAATCAAAAGGACCTTTATAATTCAATTTCCACGCCATTTATGTTCTATGTCCTTTTTTGTCTCTGAGAGAGGGGGAAGCTATCGCTAATGAGATTTGAGACGCTTTCGCATAACAATTAGTTATTCTCAGAGCTTTTGCCAGAAGACTGTTGAGAGAAGTTCGATGTTGGACATATTTCTGAGAAGTAGGAAAGAAAGAGAGGGAAAAATTGTATCAATAAAAGAGATGAGTTGCTTACTGCAAAGGATATCAGAAAAATACTGCCACGATAATGTGGCAATAACAGATTATTTATCTGGACTTTATGAAAAATATTGTGTCACCAACAAAGACAAAAAGCTGTACAGATTAGTTGCATCAACAACAAAAGCCAACTAAAATGAAATGTCGTCACATATGTACATTTGCAATTGTTGCAAATTGTTGCAACAACACATTAATAGGGTATAATACAGGCCAAAAAAAACAAAAGAAATGAAAGAAAAAATCTGAACAAAATTACAAATGACACCGACAAACAGGCAAACAGACAACAGACAAACAACAATAATCTACGAATATTAAATAATTTTTCAAATACTATTTCAAAAGCTTTCAATTCATTGGATAAATGAAACAAAAAACAACAACAACAACAACAAATGAATGAAGGAATGAATGGACAGATAGATGGTTGGTTGGACAGTTAAACTATGGTGTTACATATTAATGGCAATGCATTAGAGTGTTATTGTCTAATAGTCCATTTAGATGTATATACATACATACGTATATACATATGTATGTATGTATTTTGTTTTTTCTTTCTTAACTATTCTGGTTAATATGCTCATTTATATAAACTTATGTAACGGGTTATCCATTTTGTGGTTTCAAAAGTAAACATAAATAAAACACATATAAAATATTTTTTTCATGATACAGTGGGACCTCGATTATCCGTGATGGTCGGTACCGGAAGCATTCTGTATAATCGATTTTCCCGGTTAATTGAGTACCAATTTTGGCCAGTTTTTTAATAGATATTTTTATTAGTTAATAAATGAATGTGTACATATATATATAAAAACTAAATAATTCAAGGATTTTATATACTCGTACATACATGTTTCAAAAATATAAAAAAAAATAATTTTGTCAGAAAACAGTGAACAGTAGATAAGGATTTCGTATACTAAAGAGGGTATTCCCCTTTTTTGCTTGTTTGTCTAAAATAATAGAAAAAAAATTTTTGCTTATAATCACGGATAATAGAGGTAATCACGGTTAAACGATGCAGAAAAATTTAAATCGATCCAAAATAAAATTAAGTCGATGCAAAAAATTTTCTTTTTCCATCCCGGATAATTGATGTTGCCGTATAATCGAATCACGGATAATCAAGGTCCTACTGTATTTCTTTTTAATTGTAAAGTTTGAACGTTGACACATTATGTGTGAAACACTACATCATTTAAATGACCTCCACGCGAAGTGTTGCAAGCATTGATTCTTTTGAGGTAATTTTCGACCACTTTTTGGCACATATTGGACGGTATCTCAGCCATAACTTGACGAATGTTGGTTTTTAAGTGCTCAAGAGTTGAAGGTTTATCTGCATAAACACGCCCACAAAAAAGTCTAATGGTGTCAAATCGCATGATCTTGGTGGCCAGTTGATATCGTCACGACGAGAAATTATGCGGCCAGGAAATGTCTCTTGCAATAAAGCCATATTCGCTCGAGTTGTGTGGCATGTGGCATCGTCTTGTTGAAACCACATATTCTCCAAGTCGTATTCTTCAATAGCAGCCAAAAAAAAAAGTCGGTTATCATATGACCATAACGCTCCGAATTGACGGTGACCGTCAGTCGTTACATCGTTGTTTTCGAAGAAGTAAGGTCCAATCACACCTTCGCACCAAAGAGCGCACCAAACAGTGACTTTTTCTGGATGTAATGGCCTCTCTTCAATTACTTGAGGATTCTCAGAACCCCAAATACGACAATTTTGTTTATTAACATACCCACCGAGTGTGAAATGTGCTTCATCGCTGAAGAAAATTTTGTTCGAAAAATTGCCGTCCACCGCCTGTTATTCAAGCACCCATTCCACGTATCTACGACGTTGTGAATGGTCAGCTGGCTTCAGTTGTTGCGTGAGCTGGACTTTATATGGATGTAGGTGTAGATCTAAATGCAAAATACGCCATAATGTGCCGTAAGACAGTCCTCATTCCTGAGAACGATGAGGAATCGACACATTCGGGTCTTCGGCAACACTTTCACTTACAATAGCGATATTTTCAGCGAAACGAGCGAAACGATGATACACAGGCCTTTCAATATTTGTAACCACTCCAGTCTCTTCAAATTTCTTCACAATTTTGCCAATTGCTTGCGTAGTTGGACGATTATGTAAACCATAATCTCCTCTTAAAGCACGATACGTGGCTGTGGCAGAATCACCATTTTTGTAGTAGGTTTTGATAATTTTTATGCATTTTGTTATAGTTAAGCGATCCATTTTCGTCAATGTCAGACTTTCAACTGAAAAGAAAAAAATTGGTTTCACAACTTAGTTTGACAGATGTCGAATTCCAGTCCCATACTTTTGAAACCACGAAATGGATAGCCCTTTACATGTACTATACCATGTATATACATACATACACATGTATATTTACAGGTATTGTATGAATTATTATTTATTGTACGTTTGTCTGGCCAAATTGTCGGTAATCAATCAAATTGTACGTGTGTGTATGTGTATATATAAACGATATCTCTTGTATCTCTGTATTGTTCATTTCATTTTAAATGTTATTCACATACTCGTACACATGACATACTCATACCATTATTATTATTGAAGTTTTTGATACAAACAACAAATGACAAAAAAAAAAAGACAACAACAATAACAACAAATGACAACATATAACAAAAAGCAACATTTAACAAACAACATCAATCTGAACATCTTTCAATTGTATTCATCACACAAAGTGTTTACAATTAAGACTGTTTTGTTATAGGCAATCTGATTAGACTACATTATACCCTAACTTGGTAACCTTAAGAGGTCTTAGCTCAATTAAAGTGGAGTTCATTTTTGCTGTGGGGAAGTCTGTTCGTTGCTTTTTGATTATAGCACAATGGGAGCCAAGATAATCTCTGTAGTGGTCAAAAAATTGCATTGTCCATGCTAGAAACGCTGAAGAAAATCTTTAAAATGTTGTTGGACAACCTGCAGCTGCAGGAGGATGACTTAGCTGGAGCTAACCATCACATAATGATTTCTACTTAGCAGATGAGAACAAAACATTAGACTGATTAAAGGGAAATGTGCCCAAAGAAGATGAAGACATATACATAATTAGTAATTACAACCCTTCAGTAGGGATTACGATCTAGCTTCTCACACCACTACATGAGTAGCGAGATTTACAGTTTAAACTGGACTCTGAACGACAGATTTTTGAGAAACTTTTCATGGCACATTTATTTCTCTCAGTATTTTTGCCAGAAATCTCATATTCAAAGTTTGAAGAACTCATCATATTCATACTTAACACCAACACGTATGATGTTGTTGATTTCGACTCTCCATAACTCAACATACTATACTCAACATACATACATATATTCGTGTAGAGGTGGCTGCCCTTCCTAGAAAAGAAATTTTAGACGGACTCACTTAGGCCGCAATGGGCCCATTGTGCTACATTCGTGTACGAACACTAAAATACTTACTAGAAGGTTGTGTGTTTGCTCTGCTTGCTGCTCTGTCTTATTGCTTATCTGTCTTTTTTCTTTTTAATAACGAAGACTGTAAATTTTGATGAAATATTCGAGCTACTTGAGTCGTTCATAAGTACATATTATAAGTATTTTTCTAAACTTATGAATCTAAATGAGTAGGCTTATGAATCAAACATATGTATTTCGAATGGTATGAGTTTGATGTCAATGTTGTACGCATACTCATGGCAACCTGTACTTATAAATCAAGGTTGTAGTGAGTGTGAATGAATCAGAGTACATAGTTAAATTTCAATATTGTTGACTCACTTATACTCAAAATTTCATGAGTGCTTATGAGTAGCGAAAAAATGATTCATTGCTGATCTCTGATTACGACCAAGCTTCTCACACCACTACATGAGTGGCGGGACTTACACTTTAAAGTCGACTCCGAACGATAGATTTTTGAGAAATTTTTTTTTACTCTCAGAATTTTTGCCAGAAATCTGCTGATAGAAAGTCGTTGACGAAATATTCAAATTTCGTTTTCTTGTAGATATCTGGCCTGGGGTTTGAATCGAGACCTCACATCTAATAAACCAACACACTACCTACTAGAGACTACGGCAATGAATATAGCACCAAGTAAAGTTATGGGGATTGATTTTTGGAATGCCTGTGGTATAATTTATATTTCCATTGGTTCCCAGATGTATTAAGAGATAAAACCAACGACTACTTAAAGGCTTAGGCTCCGATTTCAAGTAGTACATATTGCTCATAAAGATTTCAATCTTTTATACATAACTGGTCATTACAACCCATCAGTTTTTGAAGTCGCCGTGGTCTAGTAGGTAGTGTGTTGGCTTATTAGACGAAAGGCCCGAGTTCGAATCCCAGGTCAGACATCAAAACGAAAATATGAAAAATATTTCTTCGGCGACTTCCTCTCAGCGGATTTCTGGCAAAAACTTTGAGAGTAAAAATTGCCATGAAAAGCTTCTCAAAAAAGTCTGTCGTTCGGAGTCGACTTTAAACTGTAGGTCCCGCCACTCATGTATAAAATTAACGCACACAACACGAGTGGTGTGAGAAGCTAGGACATTGTACAATGGGTCAATTCGACCTCCGGGTACTGTACTTGCCACAGTTGACAAGTACACGTCCTCTAACCTAACCTAACCTAACGACTACTTATAGGCTTAGGCTCCGATTTCAAGTAGTACATATTGCTCATAAAGATTTCAATCTTTTATACATAACTGGTCATTACAACCCATCAGTTATTATTACGACCTAGCTTCTCGTACCACTTATATTGTGTGCGTTAATTTTATAAAGGGCTATCCATTTCGTGGTTTCAAAAGTATGGGACTGGAATTCGACATCTGTCAAACTAAGTTGTGAAACCAATTTTTTTCTTTTCAGTTGAAAGTCTGACATTGACGAAAAAGGATCGCTTAACTATCACACAACGCATAAAAATTATCAAAACCTACTACAAAAATAGTGATTCTGCCACAGCCACGTATCGTGCTTTAAGAGAAGATTATGGTTTACATAATCGTGCAACTACGCAAACAATTGGCAAAATTGTGAAGAAATTTGAAGAGACTGGAGTGGTTACAAATATTGAAAGGCCTGTGCATCATTGTTTCGCTCGTTCCGCTGAAAATATCGCTATTGTAAGTGAAAGTGTTGCCGAAGAACCGAATGTGTCGATTCATCATCGTTCTCAGGAATTAAGACTGTCTTACGGCACATTATGGCGTATTTTGCATTTAGATCTACACCTACATCCATATAAAGTCCAGCTCACGCAACAACTGAAGCCAGCTGACCATTCACAACGTCGTAGATACGTGGAATGGGTGCTTGAACAACAGGCGGTGGACGGCAATTTTTCGAACGAAATTTTCTTCAGCGATGAAGAACATTTCACAATCGGTGGGTATGTTAATAAACAAAATTGTCGTAATTGGGGTTCTGAGAATCCTCAAGTAATTGAAGAGAGGCCATTACATCCAGAAAAAGTCACTGTTTGGTGCGCTCTTTGGTCCGAAGGTGTGATTGGACCTTACTTCTTCGAAAACGATGATGGAACGACTGACGGTCACCGTCAATTCGGAGCGTTATGGTCATATGATAACCGACTTTTTTCTGCCTGTTATTGAAGAATACGACTTGGAGAATATGTGGTTTCAACAAGAAGGTGCCACATGCCACACAACTCGAGCGAATATGGCTTTATTGCAAGAGACATTTCCTGGCCGCGTAATTTCTTGTCGTGGCGATATCAACTGGCCACCAAGATCATGTGATTTGACACCATTAGACTGTTTTTTGTGGAGCTACGCGAAAGACCGTGTTTATGCAGATAAACCTTCAACTCTTGAGCACTTAAAAATCAACATTCGTCAAGTTATGGCTGAGATACCGACCAATATGTGTCAAAAAGTGGTCGAAAATTACCTCAAAAGAATCAATGCTTGCAACACTTCGCCTGGAGGTCATTTAAATGATGTAGTGTTTCACACATAATGTGTCAATGTTCAAACTTTACAATAAAAAAGAAATACAGTAGGACCTTGATTATGATTATCCGTGATTCGATTATACGGCAACATCAATTATCCGGGATGGAAAAAGAAAATTTTTTGCATCGACATAATTTTATTTTGGATCGATTTAAATTTTTCTGCATCGTTTAACCGTGATTACCTCTATTATCCGTGATTATAAGCAAAAATTTTTTTTTCTATTATTTTGGACAAACAAGCGAAAAAGGGGAATACCCTCTTTAGTATACGAAATCCTTATCTACTGTTCACTGTTTTCTGACAAAATTATTTTTTTTTATATTTTTGAAACATGTATGTACATATGTATATAAAATCCTTGAATTATTTAGTTTTTATATATATATGTACACATTAATTTATTAATTAATAAAAAGATCTTTTAAAAAACTAGCCAAAATTGGTACTCAATTAACCGGGAAAATCGATTATTCAGAATGCTTCTAGTCCCGACCATCACGGATAATCGAGGTCCCACTGTATCATGAAAGAAATATTTTATATATGTTTTATTTACGTTTACTTTTGAAACCACGAAATGGATAACCCGGTACATACATGAATGGCAGGACCTACAGAACGAGAAACTTTGAGAAACTTTTCATGGCAATTTTTGTATTACTCTCAGATTTTTTTCCAGAAATCTGCTGATAGGAAGTTGCTGAAGAAATATTTGTTTATATTTCGTTTTGTTGGAGATGTTTGACTTGGGGCCTGAACTGAGGCCTCACGTCTACTCTACCTACTAGACTACGGCGACTGAACAATCGATTTCAAGCTTAGAATAAGGAATTATCATAACAACAGTCCGCGATATTATTTATGTCGCAGACATTATTATAAATTTTATTATTCTATGCTAGTGTAGGGGGTATAAAGATTGCATTTAAAAATCCATTTGGCTTTAGGAATACAAAATTCATATTCACTGATCTTTTCATAAATAAGTTTCATTTGTTTTTTTTAAATTTTTTTTCTTTTTTGTTTCTGTCGCTTTATTGTAGACAAACAATTATCATTTGACAAAATCGATTTTCTTTATTTTCATACGTTTCTGTAATAGACATTGTTATTGTTGTTGCTGTGTTGTTGTAGTAGTTTTTTTTTTGTAAAATTTTTTACATTAAAAATGTATTACGCATTCATATTGTCATGTCATGTCTATTTATTACACAGAAGTGATAGTTTTAATGTGAAGCACTTGAAGTCTTTGGAAAAAAGAGTTGTTGAGAGTGTAAAGCACTTGAAAATTATGATGACATTTCTTGGTTGCCTCAAATACTAGATTGTAGACGTCTCGAGATGGTGTGTTAAAATTTTAAGTGTTCTAAAGTGTTATATTGAGGCTTAACGAGAACGAGTTATCATTCCAATTACAGTTGTAAAAAGCTCCTTGAAAAATGTTTACTACAATAGCAGGCTCGTGAAATATAAGGGCTGTAGGATAACAGCATATTTGTACGCAGGAAAGTAATTAAAAGTATGAGTCGCCGTAGTCTAGTAGGTAGTGTGTTCAGTGGCGTACCTAGAACTTTTGCCGCCCGGGGCGATCTCCAGTTTGCCGCCCTTTCTATTATAAGTCAATCAAATAGTGGTTTTTATAAATTAATACACATAAATAAATTATTAAGTTATTTAATCAATATAAATTAATACACAGAGTAAATTTTTTTAGGCATATTTGTATGCACTCGTAAACATATTTATATAATATCTACTCTTCTAGCTTTCATACTAGAAAAATCGTGTATAATGCTCTCAAAATTTATATTATTTGTAATTTCTTGTTCTATTGACAATATTATATTGCAAGATTTTGTAGTCTTAATTGACTCATTGTAGAACGAAGATAGTTTTTTATCAACTTCAATTTTGAGAAGCTTTTTTCGAAACTAGCGACACTGATTGAAATTGTTAAAAAAATTCTTAACAAAATTACAATGTTGGGAACAGAATTTTCCAACCTATACTGCTGAATAAATTTTAGCAGATCAAGAGGGCCCTTCTCCCCGTTTTTCCAATGTTTTGCCTCTTCTTTTAGTGTAGGTACAGCCATAAAAACCTGGATCCTTTTTCTTTCAATATGGAACTGTTCTTTATCAATGTCAATCAAGTCATTTATTTGACATTCAAATTCTTCATTTAGTAGGTTACACGGTATTATACACGAATATTTTCTTACAAGGCCATGCAACTGATCGAAGCGTTCTTTTATTTCCTTTATAATTCTCTTTGTAACTTTTTTGCAAACGCATACCCTGTAGGAAATTTAATCAATGACTCAAACAGTCACTTTACTACTCTGAATAGCATTTAGAATAACATCTATATCTATAATACGTAATATAATATACTTACCTTTAATAAACTCTCCAAATGCACTGGCACCCTAATAATTTGTTTCACTCTTCACTGTTAAAAGATTGAATCGCGAATGAACAAAATTGTATATAAGAAATTTATCATTCCAAATACAATTCTTCAAAACGGACTGAGTATAATTATCTATTTGCGATTCCTGAAATTTTAACTTCGTCAGTATTTTTGTTTTGTCTAGTTTAGATTTTGTTGTTTGAAAAAGATAGTTCTTATGCCGGCGCCCTAATGCTTTGCAGACCTAGCAGACCGCCTTCCGCCGGCCCCGCTTTTCAAAAGAAAAATCGATGATTTAAAAAAATATTGATATATCACTTCAAAGTAATCATATAAACTTTTCAAAAGAAATGACATTTATAAACTGATATCAAAAAATTTTAGTTAGGAAAAATTGCCGAACAAAATCGTAAAGATCCTTTTACGAATTCAACGAATTTTAATGAATACAATAAAATAAAATTATTATCTTGTTCTTGAATTAGAATTCAAAATTTACACTAAAATGCATTTATATACACCGAGGAATAATATTCGAAATCATATAGTTAATCATAATTTATATAAACCGAACATTAAACTTATAATAATCATAATAATCATTTATTATTCAAGAAAGAAAATAAATATGAAATGAATAAGTTGCTTTTTACAACTATAAGTAAATATAAAAATGCCGCCCCAAGGTAAGTGTCGCCCGGTGCGGACCGCACCCACCGCCCCCCCTAGGTACGCCACTGAGTGTGTTGGCTTATTAGATGTAAGGCCACGGTTCAAACCCTAGGTTAGACATCAAAACGAAAATGTGAAGAAAAAAATATTTTCAGCAGATTTCTGGCAAAAACTCTGAGAGCAAATAAAATTGTTATGAAAAGCTTCTCAAAAAAATTGTCGTTTGTAATCGACTTTAAACTGTGAGAAGCTAGGTCGTTATCCTGACTGAAGGGTTGTAATGACCAATTATGTAGATTAGGTTAGGTTAGGTTAGAGGACGTGCATTTGTCAACTGTGACAAGTACAGTACCCGGAAGTCAAATTGATCCATTTTACAACGTCCTAGCTTCTCACACCATTCGTGTTGTGTGCGTTATTTTATACATGAGTGGCGGGACCTACAGTTTATAGTCGACTCCGAATGACAGACTTCTGAGAAGCTTTTTAAGGCAATTTTTACTCTCAGAGTTTTTGCCAGAAATCTGCTGAGAGGAAGTCGCCGAAGAAATATTTTCATATTTTTGTTTTGATGTCTGACCTGGGATTTGAACCGTGACCTTTCGTCTAATAAGCCAACACACTACCTACTAGACTACGGCGACTTCGACCAATTATGTATGTATGGTTTGATCTTCCAAGAGTCTTGTGTATTGGTTTTTATTGGATTTTATTTTTATGTGGTGGATTCCAAGCCCTACGCACAACCCATGTTTAACGTCCAGAGTATTGGACTTCGCTGCACGCATTAGTTAACATCTAACGGGTGCTAGTATGCCATTCAGGAGAAGCCACGAGTAGGCTGCTTGTCAACTTGAATACAGCAAGACAAGGATCATCCTGGAGGTCGCCACGTTGACCACAGTTAGAAGCATTACCTTATTTGCATGCATCCCATCCGTACCACCAACCCTCCCATAAAGGATGTCAGTATGGAGATCAAGCACGGGATCACTTTTTCCAGCATGTGCTTCTATCGTCTCAATAGGGAATTAAGTAGCAGAGGCCTCTCTCGTAGGACATAACTACATATATTCTACAAGACGCTCATCCTCCCCGTGCTTCTTTATGGCGCAGAGGCATGGACACTATTAAGCACTGATTCAGCAGCCTTGAGAGCATTCGAAAGAAAAGTCCTACGTAAGATTGTCGGTCCAGTGTCGGAGTTGGCGATGATTTCCGCATCCGATTCAACAGTGAGCTGAATGAGCTCCTCAACGTAGTGCAGTGAATTTACATCCAGAGACTGCGCTGGCTCGACCATGTCGTTCGAATGGAGAAGGATGCTAGGGCGAGACGGGTATTTGATGCGAGGATCTGCGGAAGTCGGCGAAGAGTACGACCTTGTTTGCATTGTAAGGACCAAATCGAGAAAGCCCTGTCATCATTTGGTGTGATAAACTGGCGTAGGCGCGCAAAAAGCAGAGTCTCCTGGAAGGATGTGTTAAGGCAGGTCGAAATCCGTTAATCGGGTTGTTAATGGTCAATTAAGAAGAAGAAGAAGGTTTGATTTTCAAGTGCCCGTTATTTTAAATATGTCCCGTTGCAGCAGGAGTTATTTTTTACAAGCTCTGGCCATAGTACCGCTGCTTAGTTCAAGTTTTTTTTGTCATTCTCCATTATTAAGAGTAATTTTCTTTTGACACAAATTTTAGATTCGAGATAATAGCTTAATGCAGTCAGGAATGTTTCATGTCAACAAATTGTATGTGTTGTATGTACATATGTATTGTATCGGGTCCGCCATCTAACGTTTTTTTTTCAACTAGTGCTTATTTCGTGAATGGTAACACTCAGCTCATGTCTGATTTGACAGATAATTAATTTTATCCTTCCGCTGAACGAATATGGTTGTGTATACGCTTGAACAATGCTGGGATATATTGCGACATTACTTTGAAAATCATGGTAATGTTGCAGAATGTGTGCGAAAATTGCGTACGGATTTTGGAAGAAGAGAAGCACCGTCATATGGAGCAAGTTCGTTATCTTGTGAAAAAAGTGAAAGAAACTGGCAACCTCATCGATAAACCAAAGCGTGAAAAGCCAAAATCAGTGCGTACACCCGAGAATATTGCTACTGTGGCAGAAAGTGTGCGTGAATTCACCCTCGTTCTCAACAATTGAACATTTCGGAGACATCATTGAGACGAATTTTGCATAAAGACCTTGGTATGACGCCATACAAAGTCCAATTGGTTCAGGAGTTGAAGCCAATTGACCATCCAATGCATTTTCGCTTCGCTAAGTGGGCCTGCGATCGACTTACAGAAGATGCCGATTTTGGCAAAAAAAATCATCTTTTCAGATGAAGTTCATTTTGATCTTGGCAGGTATGTAAACAAGCAAAATTGTCGCATTTGGGGCATAGACAACCCGCACGCATACATTGAAAAGCCGACGCACCCAAAACACTGTTTGGTGCGGATTTTGGTCCAGAGGCATAATTGGGCCATTTTTCTTTGAAAATGAGCAAGGAGTGGCCGTTACAGTCAATGGCGATCGTTATCGGGCCATGTTGAACGAATTTTTGTTCACAAAAATTGAAGAGGAGGATATTGGCAACATTTGGTTTCAACAGGACGGCACTACGTGCCACACAGCCGAAGCTACACTCGATGTTTTGCGTCTTGTTTTTGAAGATCGCATTATCAGCCGCAGAGCTGATGTCGTTTGGCCACCTTGGAGCTGCGATTTGACACCGTTGGACTATTATTTGTGGGGTGCCGTCAAAGATTAGTGTTACGCCGACAAGCCAGAGACAATTGACGCTTTAAAGGACAATATTCGTGAAGCCATTGGTGAAATACAGTTGCACACAATCGATAATGTGCTTAAAAATTGGACCGATCGTGTAGGCTACTGCATGGCCAGCCGAGGTAGCTATTTGAATGAAATTATTTTCCATTATTAACCGGAAGGATTGTACTTTCAAATAAAAAAAGAAATTTGAGAAAATATTCAGTAGTTTTTTTTTTAAAGCATTTTCAAAAAAAAAAAAGGTTATTTAGCGGACACTTATATGTATGTGTTCCATGTATTTTGTAAATTAAGAAGTCATCAGCGAGGCATTAGACCTATTAATTCATCAATTTTCTTTCTGAAATGTTTTTTAATGCAATCATTCACTTGGTTTAGAACAGGACATCAAATCCTAGCTAATGAAATAACAAGAGTTGAGTAGAAGTGATGGCGTTAGGTCAAAAAGAAGCATTAAAAAACATAAAATTGATGAATTAATAGGTCTAATGCCTCGCTGATGACTTCTTAATTTACAAAATATCGAACATTTTATTAATTGTTAAATTATGTAAAAAAATCAAAAAAAAAAATTGCTAAGGGAGTTGCTTTAGTTTTTGCCACCTAAATTTTAGAAATTATTTTATTTTCTTCGAACTAAAAAAATTTATTTCAATAATTTTTTTTTTAGTAAATTAATAAACCCTCAAAGACTTGAAAAAGCTATCTTTAAAAATTCTCAGGATTGTTTTTCACACGATTCATATGGAAATGTCAAAAATTAAGTCAGTTGCTTTAGTTTATGCCACTAGTGTATATTTGTTAAACTAAAAATGTCATGTTAAAATTGCTCTATTGAATGAATTCCAAACATAAATTATCTCCTTTCTCAACTCTCAACACAACAACAATAACAACAACTGAGTATATGTATATGTATGTGTGTATCGTGCATTAACCAAAAAATCATTTTAAGATGTCACAAATTAGCCTGCAGTCTACAGCATACCTCATCAATCATTGTAGTGTGTAAGTAAGTGAGTAAGTGTGTTGACAAAAACATTAAAAAAAAACAAAAAAAAAAAAAACAAAAGAGAACGGCTTGTTTTCCTTAAGTGGTAAATAAAGTAATTATGTTAAATGTTGTTGTTGTTGTTTGTCGTTTGTTGTTATTGTTATTGCTGTTGTTATAGTTGTTGATGATTTGCTTTTACTAAAATTTATACATAATTTAGTAGAGAAGTCACTTGTTACTCTTTTGACGGACTGACTGGCTATCTTCACATATTCCATACATACAGACATACATACATAAATTGTCGGTCCATCAATACATGCGTTAACCATAGATCTATAGCCATTCATTCATTCATTTATTCATTGCTTCATTCATCAATATATTCTTCATTCATTCATTCAGTTTAAAAAAAAAAACAAAAAATTATTGCTTTCGCTCTGTGTATGTTGCATGAGTAGAAGAAAAATAAAATGTGTAGAGTGTATGTATGCATGTATGTATGTATGGATATCTGTTGATAAATTACATCTCAAAAAAACAAGTGTCACTTGAGATTCCATACACGCATTTCTGGCTATAATTCATTAAAATCCACTTACCATAGACCAACCGAACGACCAAACGACCGTCCGTATGTAACTCGTATTAACCAATTTTCTAGAAAATATACTAAAATGTTACAAAAACAAGCAACAACAACAACAAAAAACAGAAACAACAAAAACAAAAATAAAAACAAATTTCTAACTTAAATGATAACAAGTTAGAAAGTCATAGGCGGTCAAGCCCAAAATGTTGTATACCCTACAGCAGTATACCACAATTTATTGTCAAGAATTTTTCTCATTTCTTACATATTTCGGTAGTCAAGTAGTAAAGTTCTGTAAGGACAAGTTTCCTTTGAAAATATCTTTTTTAGACACCTCAACCAAACTGAAATATGCAAAATTATTTGTTTGGTGGCTTGCTCTAAAAATCTCTAAGAGTAAAATAAAATTTCCCTGAAAATTTTCTCAATAATCTGTCGTTCAGTGCCGGACTTATAACAATATAAGTCTCACCGATGGGTCTCACTGATGACTGAAAGTATGTACTGACTACATGCTTAGACTATGATGACATAAGGTATTTAGATAGTATGGGTATTACCTGTACTCAGGGGATGTGGGATTGTAGTAGGGCCTTAGAAGGGGTTTAGTCAATTGGGAAGTTAGGCGTTTTCGCCAATGAAGTTTTTAGGAAGAAAAGATTTTCCCCTTCCCTTTCTTGTGCCCTTTGTTTAGTGTTGTTGTCACCGTTTTATAGTTATAGTTGTCCTCCGTAGTTGTTTGGTTTTTCTAAGGATCACCACTCCCGAAAAGTTTGGGGTCTGGTAGCAGACTGGACTGCGAAGACGACCCGGAGGCTTAATGCTGGTACCACGGGTATCGGGAGCTACAGAGACTTATCTCTGCCCGACAATGGTACGGTCTTCTTGTGTGAGCAATGTGGTGGCTGTGGTTTATATCCAAATTGCTGGAAGAGGGCAAGCTTGGTGTGGCGTTACCTTCTTAACTATTTTCACGAAGGTGTTTATATAGTCTCCGACCCTTAATCAAGAGGGAAGTCATGTCCAAATGCATGGCTTCGGATTGGTACTCACGTGTGCTGATGCAATCAATGATATGCTAATGCATACGTATTGTTTCCACCCGAGCTTAGAACACCGTGGGGTGTGCCATCATGGCGATACTGGCGTAGAGCTCGGGACTAATATATGTAAGTCCCACCACTTATAGATAAAATTAACACACGCAATATGAATGGTGTGAGAAGTTAGGCTGTAATCCTAGCTAAAGGGTTATAATGACCAATTAAGTAAGTAATGTAAAGCGTCTCACACCAAGGGCTATGCCCATTTCCGTCTTAATTACTTCAAGGAACTATTGATCATCCCTCGTTGAAGGTACCCTATCAGGGGCTCTTAATACCCGCATAAAAGGTAAATCGACGATAAAGTCTTTAGTTAACCATGTCGGATATTATATTCTTTGATTTGGAGAGTATCTTCGAACGAGATTCGATTATTGACGCCATAAGGCAAGGGAATATCAATCCTCTACTCAATACATCTGTTGAAAGACAGTTATCCGGAGTACACCACAAGTCCGTGTGCTCTTAATTTAAATACTCTGCTAAAAGTCATGGAGAAAACAAGATACAACTTTTTCGTTTATGTAGACTACATGTCAGCTATAGAAAGTGATCTACAGTTTCTTTCTTAAATTCTGGAAGTGAGTATTGAGAACCGAGGCGATAAAGATAATACGTGCTCTGAGCATAACACTATCTAGTTTAGTTAACTATCCGTAACTGGCTATCATTAAATTTGTTGACGAAGGCATGAAACATAGAAATTTTGGGCACGCCAAAGTCATTTTTAAGTCGCCGTAGTCTAGTAGGTAGTTTGTTGACTCATTAGACGTAAGGCCACGGTTCAAACCCCTAGTCAGACATCAAAACGAAAATTTGAGAAAATATTTCTTGGGCGACTTCCTCTCAGCAGATTTCTGTGCAAAAACTCTGAGAGTAAAAATAAAATTGCCATGAAAAGTTGCTCAAAAGTCTGTCGTTCGGAATCGTCTTTAAACTGTAGGTCCTGTTACTCATGTATTAAATTAACACATACAACATAAGTGGTGTGAGAAACTAGGTTCATAATCCTGACTGAATAGTTGTAATGACCAATTATGTTTGTATGTATGTCCTCTCCACACATACAAACCGAAAACTGACGCTATAAAGCCAAGTGAATATTATAGAATGGAGGATGAGGTGAAAGGAGGAATGCACATACTTACTGATAGCAAAGCCGCAATTAGATCATTAGAGAATGTATGCATTGCATCGAAGATTATACAAGAATAACAGGACCCTCTGAAGGAGACATTTAATGGTCACCACCGTATGGCTTCCTAGAATCGGGGACATAGAAATAGTTGACAAAGTTCGAAAGCCGGTACAACAACTAGTTCGAACAACTTCTGACGTGAGCTTGGCATTCATTCCTCCTTTGAGAAGCACACAACTAATCTCTTACAGACTTCATAGATTCGTAAAGGGGACGCACACTGTCGCGATTTCATATAACGAGTGGCCAAAAATAGAAGGAGTAATAGTAGAGTAATGAAATTTGGCACACCTATATTAATTGGTAAAACATAATCAAGCCTAAAATTTGGTCATTTGAAGTCAAAGGATTCGTGTCCTTCCCATATATCCTGAAATTAAAAATTGCTATAACTTGGAGGAAAAAAAGATATGTTAATAAAATTTGATACACTTATTTATCCAAATTTCGTTCAATTTGAAGCAAGGATACGCCTACCTTAAAAATGTCCTTTTTCAGAAAAGTATCAAAAAGACATAAAAAAATTTATATATACTTTTTTCCAAACGCAAATTATGATTGAATTGAATTTATTTATGTTTAAATATAAAAAATCGATGATCTAGAAAAACTTACATCACAAATATCTTTACGAAATAGCTCATTATCCAGCCAGGTACTCAACTCAGTTTCAAACCTACTTTTTCCACGTCTATATTTTGTCCAATTATTACTAATATTTAAAAGAATGAATTTTAGTTTGTCCTTCTCTATATCTGTTAGAAATCTTTGAATACGACTTTCCGCAAATTGTTCCATATGATGCAACACATTTGTTGTATTATTTTTCTTAAGCTGCACCCATTGTTCAAAAATATCAGGAATCTCCAATGAAGTTGACACTAAAAAACATATATAACGCCCACAAAAGCAGTCAGAAGCAGCTGAAATTTATATATGGGCAATTTCGTGTCAAGTGACCCAATTTTTAAAATCGATGTCTTTCGATTTGGATGAAATTTGCACCAACGTTAGTACTATTGGATAGTAGGCCAGACACAAATTTTCAGCTCTATCAGTCAAGAACTTAGAGGGTGTCAAAGTTGGACATTTTGGTCATACAGGGTTTTTTTAAAATGTGTGTAACTTTTCACCTATTGGTCCTAGCAAAAATTTCCAAAGGAAAAATCTTTCCAAAAATATTTTTTTAATTTTTAAAAAATCTAAATCGGAAGACAACAATTTTAAAAATTGGGTCACTTGACACGAAATTGCTCATATGTTAAAGTACATACTTGTGGCAATAAAATATCAAAAAATTTCAAAAGTAATATTGGGTGTTTTTTTTTTAATTCACTACTGAAGTTAATAAATGTATGAAAATCTTAATTTTTTGAAGACCTGTATTTTGACTAACGGTATTTCACATATGATTAATATTTATAAACAATTACAGCGTTGTAATTACAATTACATACCTGGCTTACAAATCTATTACAAATAATTTGCCCTTACCAAAGAATTTTTGAATTTTAACTATGACAAAAATGTGTCAAATTTCAAGTTTTGGTACAAATTTTCCATATTGCATGGGAATTCTTAACTTAGAGATACAATAACTAAAAAACTACGCAAAAGTTTTTAAAAAAATTTTATATATCGACGCCTCCATTAATGTTCTTGCATTTTTAAATTCTACGTTCTCTAACTTAAATACTGTCAAAATTTGGTTAAGGTGCGCCGATCCGTTCCGAAGTTATAGGGAAAAATCTACTTAGAATACACATATAGTCATATGGCGCGTGAAAACTTTGAGAGCTCATAACTCAAAACACACTTTTTCGACTTAGAATGTTATAGAACGGAGGCATCGATATCAACTAATAGAAGTGTTTTCTATAAGATAAAGGTAAAAAATAATGAATTTCCGACATTGACTTTAACCATATTTGGCCACGTTCGCGACAGTGTGGGACGTGTTAAAATAATATCCAATATTTTAATTACTCTTAATATGTAATATCTTGTGTATCGATAGATCAATGTTATCTGTTTTAGGATAAAATGAAGTCGTCTTTACCCGGTTACATCCTATATGTAAGTCCACATGCTAACTTGCAACATAAAAACATCATGTTCGTTCGTTCTTTAAATAACAAGTGTCAAAGTGGCAGCTGCATTTTAAACATTTTAGTCCAGATTAAAACGCTAAAGTTACAAGTATGGTTTACGTTTTTTCTTTCATTCATTCAGTCTTGTTGTTATTGTTGTTGTATATGGCAGAGAGTTATTTCTGTTTTTGTTTTTATTATTTTGTTATGCCTGCACTCGTATCTGTAATAGTGTAACCGTAAATGTCATCGCGATGCTACACGATCGCGCCTTCAGTTATTGAATAAATACATAAAAATTACATTATTTGTTGTTGTTATTGTTGTTGGCAAAAACAAAAAGAAAAAATATGCAGTAAATGCCGACCGAATAATAGAGAAAGAAAACGCCAAACTAAACAATTTTCAAATAAAAGGAAATTATTGCTGTTGTTGTTGTTGTTGCAACAACATCTGAAAGATTCTATTTTTTCTTTTCTTATAATAAGACTTTGGTGCTGTAAAACGTTTTAGATTTTTTATGTCTAAAAATCGTTTAAATTGCTGTTGAAGTTGTAAGATTATGAATTTGAAACATTCAAAGATGCATGTGGCGTTTTGTAAATATTTTTAGAGTCGTAGTTTGGTATCTAAAGGTTGAAATAAAAAACAATTTTTTTTTAAAAGACAATTGTTAACAATAAAATGACTTTTGACATGAAATTTAAAAGTTAATACAGTGTAGTGTTGGTTGAAACATAAGTGAGGTTTCGCGGCAATCTAGTAGGTAGTGTGTTGGCTTATTAGACGTGAGGTCTCGGTTCAAACCCCAGGTTAGACATCTCCAACAAAACGAAATACGAAAACATATTTCTTCGGTAACTACCCCTCAGCAGTCTTCTGGCACAAACTCTAAAAAAATTGCAATGAAAAGTCTCTCAAAAATCTGTCGTTCGGAGTCGAGTTTAAACTATAGGCTCCTCGACTAATGAATAAAATTAACGCACACAACATGAGTGATGTGAAAAGCTAGGTCGTAATCCTGACTCTAGGGTTTGTAATGACCAATGTAGTATATATTCCGACAGAAGCTAAACTTTCTACATAAGCTCAGCTTTCTATCCTGAACTAAATTCAGAGTCTAGCTCGTTTTGGCGTAGTGGAAGCTGTAAAATTTATCCCTCGGTTCAAAATGAACATAGTGCCTTTATTGAGAAGTCACGGCCAAAATATTATCAAATCAATATGAAGATCTACTGGCTAAAGAGGCTGTCTATCTATGGGTCTATAAGTCTACAACTTTTTGATTTTTTTGACTGCAAACACAATATTCAATAGGAATAATTTAGTTCACTTTTGTTAAAATTTGTATACACTGTGTTTGACCACCGTGATTGACAGCCACATCTTACTTAATTGGTCAGTACACTCAAAAAAAGAATCAAGCCATCCGGGCCAGTGCTGTCAGATGTGGCGATTTCTCGCCAAACGTGGCGATTTTTCATTGTCTTTGGCGACCAAAATTTTCAATTGGCGACGTGGCGATTTTTTGGCGATTTACAGACTAGTTGGCGATTTATTTGGCTATTTTAACAAATTATTTTTATTTTCTTGAAATACTTTTTTAACACTTTAATTTATTACATAGTGAATGGCACAATTAATGTCAACAAGTAAAACAGTCATATTTATGGGTTATACCCAGACGTCGGCACCAATGTCCCTCAGGGGAAGATTTTCTTCGGCTTTATATGTTCATATGTTCTCTTTGTGCCGACGACTGGTTATACCAATGTCTTTGTCATTTCGTACTTGAATCAATCCATATCGGTCACAATATTACGGTAAGTACGGTTTGGCTTGAATCAAGTACAAAAGAGTTGAATCAAGCCCGAATCAGCCAAGTACAAAAGTGTTGATTTTAGCGCGATTTAAGCCTTTTTGGGATCAAAGTGATCTCATCATGTATTTGGTTTAAGCATATTTTTTCTTGATTTAAGATCGAATTCGTACTTGATTCAAGAGAATCAGAAGTTGAAGTAATCCTTAAGCGCACTTGTTTCAAGAATTATAAAGTTGATTTAGGCTAGATTAACTTATAAATGTGATCGAGTTGAGGCAAATCGTACTTTATTCGAGCACAGTGAACTTGATTTAAGCCCTAAATTATACTTGATTTAAACCTAAATTTATCCAAAAACGAGCTTGTTTCAAGAATTTTGAACTTGATTTAAGCTCGAACTTGTACTTGATTCAATTCTAAAATCGATTGATTTGAAAAAAATGCAAGTCATCTACCCAAAAAAAATGCAAGTCATCTACCCAAAAAAATGCAAGTCATCGACCGGAATAATCCAAGTCATCTACCAAAGAAATGCAATTTGCGAAAAATACGACATTTTGTTGGATATATATTGTATAAATACACATGAACTAAATGAGAATTATTAAAATTTTTTACTTTTGTACTTAAAAACCCACAATTCCATAACTCAAATAACAAATAACTCAAAATAACACTTTTTTAAATAGATTTGAGCTTTTTAGTGTTGATTTTAGTAATATAAGGTTTAGTTTTTCACATCAATCCCGTTTTTTGCTTATTTTAAGCAAACAATAGCCAAAACGGGCTTAATTTTTCAAGCACGTTTTTTGGCTTAAATTGAGAATAGAAAAGTTGATTTTAGCACGCCGTTTTTCTTTCTGTGTACAATCTCTTAGTTAGGATTACAACCTAGCTTCTCACACCATTAATGTTGTGCGTGTTAATTTTATATACGATTTTTAAGATACTTTTCATGGTAATTTTGTTTCCTCTCGGAGTTTTTGCCACAAGAATGCTGAGAAGAAGTTGCTGAAGGAATTTTTTTTTCATATTTCCATTCATATTTAAACCACGGGTTCTTTCACACTGTCAGATAGACTACGGCGACTTGTTAGTTAATTTCTGTTAAAATTTCGTTTAGTTTTGCCGTTTAGATTGAGTTTGACAGTCACATCGTGATTTGAAATTTTGAAAATCCATTTATTGAGCTATGAATTGTTTCTTTGTTTGCCCTACTCTCCGGATATAGTCATGAGTAACGTGGGACTTTTTGATAAGTAGCCTCTGGAAAACTCTCAGTTCATAAAACAGGCTTGAGGTATCTCTCTAACTCTTTTACATTCTCGATAATATTGTCCTTGTAGCCTCATCAGTTATCTTAGAAATACTAAGTATTTCCTTGTTAGATGTAGATTGTAAGCACTGGGAGAGATTTTTTAAAGGAATTTTTTGTGAGACACTAAGTGACTACCAAACGATCCCCCGAATGGTAATGTACTTTACTTTCGTTGTTAATTTTGAAAGAGTTTTACAGAGCTTAGAAAAGTTACTCATCACTGGCATACGAGAAGAGAACAACTACACAATATGGTAGTCAACTTTTAATTTTAATTCTGTTTTTGAGCTACTGAGCAGAGATCAGCAATGAGTATTGAAAAAGATGAGTAGCATCGAATCATACTCATAATTTCTGATACTTATACCCATTCATACTTATTTTAATATCATGGAACCTGCTCTAATCATATTCAAAGTTTGAAGTACTCATCATGTTCATACTTAACAACACGTATGATGTTGTTGCGTTCGACTCTCCATAACTCAACATATACACGAAGCACAAAATAAGTATGAATCGTGTGTGAACACTAAAATACTTACTAGAAGATTCTGTGTTTGGTCTGCTTGCTGCTCTCTCCTTTTTTGCTTATATTTATGTATGTATGTCTTTTCTCTTGTTTTGTAAATCAAACATATTTCGAATGGTATGAGTTTGATGTCAATGTTGTACGCATACTAATTGCAACCTGTACTTATAAATCAACGTTGTAGTGAGTATGAGTGAATCAGAGTACACGGTAGTCAAATTTCAATATTGTTGACTCACTTGAGTGCTTATGAGTAGCGAAAAAGCGATTCATTGCTGATCTCTGCTACAGAGCACCCAATCTTTTTACTTTGGCTTGCCTTGTATTATTTTGTTTTACACCGAGATTATGACATTTGCTTTGAAAACTCCATTAACTATGTATTATAAATGATTGTTATGATTATAATTTTAATCATAATTATATGATCGTGATTACAAAACGTAACTAATGATGTATACAAAAAAATTAATTATAATTTATGAAGGACTTTCTAAAAACAGCAGAAAACAAGAAAACATTTAGAATTTGTTTGTTGTTTTTGAAAGAAGAACATAAAGATGATCAAACAAAAAGTCTTGTAGTTTTGTTTGAAAGGTGAATTACAGTACCAGTGAGTAAGAGAGCGTATATTGTTTTGATTGCATGTCGAATCTAAATGCAGCTGTCAATTACAATTTTGACATTTACCATAAACAAAGTTTTGTGTCATAAAAACATTAATACAATGAAATAAAGAGAAATAAATTTGAAAATAATTACATTAATCATGTCAAACTCTTAGCAAGCCAATACACTATTAAGTGTAAGTGTAAGAGTAATTGTTTATCTGTGTGTATGTGTGTTTGTGTAGTCATTTTGTAAAGTTTATATATTTATTAACACTCTAGTCAATGTTCAAATGGTTTTTTTTTATCTTTTCATCACACATTCAATTTTGTTGTGTTTCGGTGCCGAGTATTTAAAGAATAAATTTGTGTTATTGACAACCCATTGACATTTGCTATGAAGTATCATATCAAATGCAGACAATGCAGCCAACAACAACGCATACATAACCAAACAAATGCTAGCATCGTATAGGCAAGCTGGCAAAATGGTAGTGGCAGTGGTTGGTAGCAATTGTTTTGTAAAATAGTACAATCAATAACACTATCACTTTCAAGTCAATGCATTGGTACTACTACTGACTCTGGTTTCAATACATATTGCCATTAGATAAACAACACATACCCACATATACAAACATACTTATGTGTTATACATATGTACACACTTTTAGCCAACACTATCCAAAGGAATTAAAAATCCAAACACAATACAACTACGACTATAGCAGACAGCAAGCAACAAAACAGCTCCCTAAACGATGCAAAAAAAAAAAGAAAAACAGACACACACTTTTAATTCAACTTTGACGTTTCTGACTACATTGTCGATAGATCAACTGTCATATAAATAGCATCAGCCATAACCATAAAATAAACTCACTTTACCGTTCACACTTCGATTGAATCGTATCGTATCGTATCGCATTGTATATCGTATCGTATTGTTGCATCCATCTTTACTGTATGGCCCCGGTACTATACATACATTGTTGTATCGCACAAGTAAAATTCCTTAAAATCGGTGGCGGCATTTTGTACAAAATTAACATGGCGTCGATTGGTGTTAATTTATGCATTTGAAGTGCTTTTTGTTTTGCGAGTGCAACAACAACGCAACAGGCTCAGTAGATTTTTGTTACTGATCACTGATCGAAGTGTATTGTTGTTCAGAAGTGGGAAAGAATAATTAGAAGTTCTTGAAACAATTATTCAATCAATTACACTATGCGACAAAATAAAAAAAATTAAATACACCCGGCTAATGACATAGTGTAGGTTGTGAGTTTTGTTGAGTAGATCTCAAAAATATTTTTTTTTATATTTCTCGAACCCTCCAAACTTTTTTTATTTGATAAAAACTTTTTTTTGACTTTACGCAGAAATTTTTGGATTACTCAAACATTTCTGACCCGATTTCCAAAATTTAAATCTTGTTTGAAAGGGTAGAGATGGACCTTTAAAACAGTATACATATGTATATCTGTTATTCTTAATATGCTATGAGATTTGATGAGCTAAACTTGGAAAATTCGAATTTTTTTCATATTTTTTCAAGTTTGTCCATTCATAGAAGCAAATTTTAATAAAAAACTATAGAATAAGTGATAATATTCTTAAAGTCTGTTCTCTTGTGAATAGATTGAGTCATCATTTGATCAAATCGGACAAAAATTACAGTAGTTATAATTTAAATAGTATAACAGTCGTGTTATATTTTTTATATATTTATGTCGTCTCATCAAATGAACTTTTAGTTCAAAAATTTTCAGAATTTTTGGTGGATCTTGATTGTTTATCATAAAATGTGTCAATTTCACGTTTGGCCAATGTTTGCGCAATCAGAAATAATGATATTTGCAAAATACATAAATATTAGCCGACTCTGGTAGTAGTGCAAATGTGAAATTGACACAGTTTGTGATAAACAATCAAGGCCTATCAAAAATTTTGAAAATTTTTGAACTAAAACTTCATTTGATGAGATGACATAAATAAAAAATATCACTCAACTGTTAGACTCTTTAAATAATAACTACGGTAATTTTAGTCCGATTTGATCAAATGATGACTCAATCTCTTCCCAAGAGAACAGACTTTAAGAATATTATAACTTATCCTATATTTTTTTATTAAAGTTTGCTACTATGAATGGACAAACTTGAAAAAATATGAAAAAAATTCGAATTTTCCAAGTTTACCTCAACAAATCTCATAGCATATTAAGTCGAATAATAGATATATGTACACCGTTTTAAAGGTCCATCTCTCCCCTTTCCAACAAGATTTAAATTTTTTGAAATCGGGTCAGAAATATTTGAGTAATCAAAAAATTTGTGCGTAAAGTCAAAAAAACAGTTTTTGCCAAATAAAAAAAGTTTGGAGGGTTCGAGAAATATAAAAAAAATATTTTTGAGATCTACTCAACAAAACTCACAACCTACACTATGTCATTAGCCGGGTGTATTTAATTTTTTTTATTTTGCCGCATAGTGTTATTAATCGATTAGAAATTAATTTAATGAAGTCTGGAAATTTCTTATTATAAGTGGCGTTTAGGAACTTACTTAATTGCCCATTAATAACTGGATTAACGGATTACGGCCTGCCGTAACACATCCTTCCAGACGTCTCTGCTTTTTGTGCGTCTATGCCTGTTGGTCACACCAATCGATGACAGGGCTTCCTCGATTTGGTCCTTAAAACGCAAACAAGGTCATCCTCTTCGCCGATTTCCACAGATCCCCGCATCAAATACCTGTCTCGCCGGAGCATCCTCTACCATTCGAAGGACATGACCGAGCCAGTGTAGACATACATACATACAGTCAGGATTACGTCCTAGCTTCTCGCACCACTTATGTTGTGTGCGTTAATTTTATACATGAGTGGCGGGACCTACCGTTTAAAGTCGATTCCGAACGACAGTTTTTTGAGAAGCTTTTCATGACAATTTTATTTACTCTCAGAGTTTTTGCCAGAAGTCGCCGCAGTCTAGTAGGTAGTGTGTTGGCTTATTAGACGTAAAGCCAGGGTTCGAGCCACAGGGCAGACTTCAAAACAAAATACAAAAAGTATTTCTTCGGCGATTTCCTTTCAGCAGATTTCTGGCAAAAACTCTGAGAGTAAATAAAATTGCAATGAAAAGCTTCTCAAAAACTCTGTTGTTCGGAGTCGACTTCTTTAAACTGCAGGTCCCGCCACTTATGTATAAAATTAACACACACAACATAAGTGGTGTGAGAAACTAGGTCTATAATCCTGACTGAAGGGTTGTAATGACCAATTATGTATGTGTTTTTGCCAGAAATCTGCTGAGAGGAAGTCGCCGAAGATATATTTTCATATTTTCGTTTTGATGTCTGGATTCGAACTCGGGCCTTCAGTCTAATAAGCCATCACACTACCTACTAGACTACGACGCCAGTGTAGACGCTGGATGTTAATACGCTGTACAACGTCTATGTCGTTGAGGAGCTCAGTGTTGGATCGGATGCGGAAATAATCGCCAACTCGCACTGGACCGAAGATCTTACGTAGAACTTTTCTCTCGAATACTCTCAAGGCTGCTGCATCAGTGATTAATAGGGTACAGCTTCTGGGCCATAAAGAAGTACGGGGAGAATGAGCATCTTGTAGAATATTAGTTTTGTCGTAGAAGACTAGTCTCTGCTACTCAATTGCCTATTGAGATCATGGTAGCACCTGTTGGCAAGAGTGATCCTGTGCTTGATCTCCAGACTGACATCATTTTTGGTGCTAACGGAGGAGCCAACTATATCTAAAGTATAATTATCGGCCGTTATCTGAGATCCAGAACGCCGAACGTCTCTACTTGTCGATAACATATTTGGGCAATTCACACAAGCCGTTGTATCGTTGTATTGAGTGCATTGTTGGACGATTATACAACAGTGTATGCTTGTTGTTGATAATTTTCATGTAAAAATCCGATACACTTATACA
Source organism: Sarcophaga caerulescens (assembly GCA_927399465.1). Classification (NCBI taxonomy): domain Eukaryota; kingdom Metazoa; phylum Arthropoda; class Insecta; order Diptera; family Sarcophagidae; genus Sarcophaga; species Sarcophaga caerulescens. The sequence goes on along the minus strand of OV656867.1, from coordinate 99,199,343 downwards.
CATTTTTTTCAAATGTTTTTAAAAGTTGTATTGGTTTCGTTCTATCAAATTGTTTGAATGAAAAAAATTTGTATATGTTTTCATATGTTTTTCAAAAGTTGTGTTGGTTTCGTGCTATCAAATTGTTTGAATGCCAAAAAAATATATATTTGGAATACGAAATACACAATACAGCAAAGCATTGAGCGTTCACAAACAACCAAGTATATTCAATACAACATACACGATACAAAGTCGTGTGAATTGCCCAATTGTACTTCGTTTTGCCCTCATTTACTGCCAGACCCATCTTAGTAGCACTAATGCCAGCAGTAACATCTCACTTGGTATGCCCTATGATGTCAATGTCGTACGCAATCAACTGGGCGCTTTTTTGGTAAATAGTGCCATTGCAATGCACTCCCGCCTTCCGCAGAACACTCTCCATGACAAAGTTAAAGAGATCGCATGATAAGGGATCGCATTGTCTGAAACCTCGCACGGCATCAAAAGGTTCGGAGAAGTCCATTCCTACCTTGATGGAGCTGCTGTTAAAGAGATTGCATGATAAGGTATCGCCTTGTCTGACATCTCATTGGGTATTAAAAGGTTCGGAGAGGTCCATTCCTACCTTGACGGAGCTGCTGTTAAAGAGATCGCATGATAAGGGATCGCCTTGTCTGACACCTCACTGGGTATTAAAAGGTTCGGAGAGGTCCATTCCTACCTTGACGAAGCTGCTGTAATTGCTTAACGTCATTCTGCATAGCCTTATCAGCTTCACATGTATACCGAGCTCTGACATTGCGGCAAAAACATGACCCCTTATGGAGCTATCGAAGACTGCCTTATAGTCGACAAAAAGATGGTGTGTGTCGTCTTGTTTTTTGTGGATCATTTCCAGGATTTAACGTAGTGTGAATATCTGCTTGATGGTGGACTTGCCAGGTCTGAAGCCCCACTGATAAATAAGATCCAATCAGTGTTTTGACGAATGGCTTCATTCGTTCACACAATACGCCCGTTAGAACCTTATTTGCGATAGGGAGAAGGCTTATACCCCTGTAGTTGACGTATATCCCATGTCGTTTAGGAAAGTATTTTTAACTTAAATCATTTCGAAATAATTTTAATTAACGTGAGATCATGAAAGTTTGGTTAGGTGAAGGAAAATTGAATAATAGGGTAAAGAACCCAGAAAATAATTGGCCATTACAATCCTTCAGTCGGGATTACGACCTAGTTTCTCTTAATAACATACATACATACATAACTGGCCATTACAACCTCAGGCCAGTCAGGATTACGGCCTAGCTTCTCACACCACTCATGTTGTGTGCGTTAATTTTATACGTGAGTGGCGGGACCTACAGTTTAACGTCAAACTCCGAACGACAGATTTTTAAGTAACTTTTTCATGGCAGGTTTTTATTTACTCTCAGAGCTTTTGCCAGAAATCTGCTGAGAGGAAATCGCTGAAGAAATATTTTTTTTTTCATATTTCGTTTTGATGCCTGACCTGGGATACGAACCCGGGCTTTACGTCTAATAAGCCAACACACTACCTACTAGACTACGGCCAAGAATGATAAACTAAAGATAACGCCTTGCGCATGTTTTCCCGTTAGATGACGTAGTTGCGCTATTTTAAAGGTTCCCAAGTCTTTTTTATATGTGAAAATTAACATTTCTCTGAAAAATGTGTGCACTACGTGAAAGTAGTTGGCAGCCCTGCAATATAACTTACATTATCATTAGCCAATAGAAACAATAGCTGCGTTACGTCATTGATTCAACATGCGCAGAAAGTTTTAATTTTGTGTGCGCGATGGCGTAATCTTTAGTTTATCATTCTTGACTACGGAGACTTCTTTTAATAAATCCAATTTAAATTGATGAATCTATTTCGATTCAGCGACCTTAAGCTGTATATGTGGAAATAACTTCATTTCCATACTTTTCTTAGCAAACGAGCAGTGAATGCATTCTTTTAAATGTCTGCTTATAATCAAGACGATTGTTTGAAATTGTCTGTGCAGCATTGCAGTCAATGCAACTGTTATATACACTATAAGGTATTTATGTATTGTGCCTGGTTGGGGGGGAGATTTAATTTATTTACGCTTTTATTAAAGTTTTGACCAATTTAAGCGTAACACTTTACCAAATGACGTCTTGATGCAAATGTTGCAAACAATCAAATGCAACATTACACTTAATAACAGCAACATTCAAATATGCAAAGCAACAATAGCCTTAGCTTAGTAACGACATAAGCTTTTAAATTTTTAAAACAGATACGAGCATTCATTCAGTCATTCAGTCAGTCACACAGTCACTCAGTCAGTCATTCATTCAATTGCCTCTCTGCCAGGCCGGCTTGCTTAATGCCGTGCTGTGCTGTGTGCTAATGTTGTGGAAGAGACTCTCGTCAATTTCTTGTTCAATCATTTAAATAATTTGCATTTTTGTTCCTTCAATTTCAGCTCTCTTCTACGAGTGTTACGAGTGTACTTGTACAATTTTATTTCGTTCGTTTATTGAAGTTTCTTTCTTTCTTTTTTTTTTTTTTTTTTGAATTTTGCCATTATTTTTCTTGTTCCCTCCAATGTTTTCTGTCCGTTTTTTTTTTCGCTTTTGAACCACAATTCACACCTCAAGCGGTAACCAGCATTAAAAACCACAACAACATACATTTATGACACCCCGAAACAATTGTTGAAAATTGCAGGTTAATGCTGCAATCATTTGTTGTTGTTGCTGTTGTTGTTGATACTGCTGCTGCAATATTTAAATTTTTTTTATAAAAGAAAAGAAAACATAAAATAACATAAAAAGGTAATAAACATCAACAACAACAACAACAACAATTGTTATAATAACATCAACAACCACCACCACCATCAACCATCATCATCTATTTGATGATGTTGATGTTGCATATTAAGTGGATAAATAATTTTATGATTAGATACCGTGAAATGCAAAAGGTTAATGGAAGTCTTTACAATGCACGAAGTGCAGTGCCACAACATTTGTTTGTGGCTGTACCAGGCCAATAAGAAAAATTTATTTTCTATGCCCAACTAAATTAGAGCCATTAAGCAGAAGGTTTTCTATGTTTTTTTGTTGTTGTTGTTTATTAATCAATATTAATTTGGCAATTCAGGAATTCAATTACTTTTGGGGGGGGGGAGAATATGTCGAACCTAATTTAGAGCTAATAAAGCAGTTGCAGATGGTTAAGCTTGCATCTTAATATTGCTGTTCGATTTATTTTATTTATTCTAGAATTCTTATATGAAAAATCATTAAATTCACATAAAATGTATCAACTTTTAATAACTAATCGTTATCGATAACTAATCGTTGTATGTCGAACCTAATTTAGAGCTAATAAAACAGTTGCAGATGGTTAAGCGTGTGCCTGAATATTGTTGTTCGATTTATTTTATTTATTCTAGAATTCTTATATGAAAAATCATTAAATTCACATAAAATGTATCAACTTTTAATAACTAATCGTTATCGATAACTAATCGTTGTATGTCGAACCTAAGTTTGACGCAATAAAACAGTTGCAGATGGTTAAGCGTGTGCCTGAATATTGTTGTTCGATTTATTTTATTTATTCTAGAATTCTTATATGAAAAATCATTAAATTCACATAAAATGTATCAACTTTTAATAACTAATCGTTATCGATAACTAATCGTTGTATGTCGAACCTAAGTTAGAGGCAATAAAACAGTTGCAGATGGTTAAGCGTGTGCCTGAATATTGCTGTTCGATTTATTTTATTTATTCTAGAATTCTTATATAAAAAATCATTAAATTCACATAAAATGTATCAACTTTTAATAACTAATCGTTATCGATAACTAATCGTTATGTTGGATTATCGAATATAGGTGTCTTAATATTGCCGGTCGATTTATTTTATTTATTCTACAATTCTTATATAAAAAAATCATTAAATTCACATAAAATGTATCAACTTTTAATAACTAATCGTTATCGATAACTAATCGTTGTATGTCGAACCTAAGTTAGACGCAATAAAACAGTTGCAGATGGTTAAGCGTGTGCCTGAATATTGATGTTCGATTTGTTTTATTTATTCTAGAATTCTTATATAAAAAATCATTAAATTCACATAAAATGTATCAACTTTTAATAATTCATCGTTATCGATAACTGATCGTGGTATGTATGTCGAACATTGTCATAATTGTCTTAATATTGCTGTTCGATTTATTTTATTTATTCTAGAATTCTTATATAAAAAATCATTAAATTCACATAAATTATATCAACTTTTAATAACTAATCGTTATCGATAACTGATCGTTGTATGTCGAACATTGTCATAATTGTCTTAATATTGCTGTTCGATTTATTTTATTTATTCTAGAATTTTTATATAAAAAATCATTAAATTCACATAAAATGTATCAACTTTTAATAACTAATCGTTATCGATAACTGATCGTTGTATGTCGAACATTGTCATAATTGTCTTAATATTGCTGTTCGATTTATTTTATTTATTCTAGAATTCTTATATAAAAAATCATTAAATTCACATAAAATGTACCAACTTTTAATAACTAATCGTTATCGATAACTAATCGTTGTATGTCGAACATTGTCATAATTGTCTTAATATTGCTGTTCGATTTATTTTATTTATTCTAGAATTCTTATATAAAAAATCATTAAATTCACATAAAATGTATCAACTTTTAATAACTAATCGTTATCGATAACTGATCGTTGAATGTCGAACATTGTCATAATTGTCTTAATATTGCTGTTCGATTTATTTTATTTATTCTAGAATTCTTATATAAAAAATCATTAAATTCACATAAAATGTATCAACTTTTAATAACTAATAGTTATCGATAACTGATCGTTGTATGTCGAACATTGTCATAATTGTCTTAATATTGCTGTTCGATTTATTTTATTTATTCTAGAATTTTTATATAAAAAATCATTAAATTCACATAAAATGTATCAACTTTTAATAACTAATCGTTATCGATAACTAATCGTTGCCCTTTATAATATAGGTGGTTGAAGATAGCCAATCACAATGGCTATGTTTAAGAGACACTGTAATTTTTAAGTCCAGAACCAGTGATTATGCATTACAATTATAGTGAAAAGGAAGAGTAAGCGTTCACTCATTTACTATGTTTCTTTCTAGCACCAGAGTAGCAATGCCCCGCTTTTTGGAAGCTTCCACTCAAACGCCTAAAAAGCAGAATGCTGTTAACAAGTTTTGGCTTTAGTGTAATCTGTAATGAACAAAAGGATCTTTCGATGCTTTGATACTTTGAGTTTAAGCTTCAGCTCAGGTGCACAGATCAACAAGTGCATGCAAAGTTTTCGCATTTCGTTCAACAGATAAACTGGAGGGTCTTACTTAATTGGTTAGGATTACCACCTAGCTTCTCACACCACCCAAGTTGTGTTAAATTTATCCATGAGTGGCGGGCCGTGGTCTAGTAGGTAGTGTGTTGGCTGATTAGGCCTCGGTTCAAACCCCAGGTCAGACATCAAAACGAAATACGAAAAAATATTGCTTCCTCTCAGCAGATTTCTGGCAAAAATTCTGAGAGTAAATAAAATTACCATGAAAAGTTTCTCAAAAATCGGTTGTTCGGAGTCGACTTTAAATTATAGGTCCCTCCACTTTGAGAAACTTTTTGCGGCATTTATTGCTCTCAGAGTTTTTGCCAGAAGATTGCGAGCGGAAGTCGTCAAAAGAAATTTTTTTTTTCATGTTTCGTTTTTGTCCCTATATATGAGGCAGAGGTTGAACCAAGAACTTTCGCCTAATAAGCCACACACACACACATTACCTGCTAGACTGCGGCGACCTGAAAGCGTTCACAATTCGCTCAGTAGGTAAAGTGAAGGATCCATTGAGTTTTGCTGAAAAGACTCATTTGCTGTGAAAATTTCGAAAATATGGAAACGTGCTCAATACAATATTTCGGAAATCTGCACATGATTCATAAGCAACAACCTATGAGTATGTTTCCTTTGTTGACTTTAGTCAGTTAATGTCAGTAAGCCTTCACGTTGTGTAAAGGAAATCATAATTGCAATGAAGGCAAAAGACACTTGATCATAGAATTCGAGTGGCCTCAGAATTGTAGTCTTATACTATGTTCAGACATGCACTTTTATTGAGTCAATATTCGGTTAATTGAGTACAATATTTTAAGTGTTCAGGCATAGTAATATATGCAATTCAGCTTACTCAATATTCATTTAACAGCTGGTAAACAATAACATTGTTTTTATTTTGGTCGCGAAAATTCGTGTTGTTGGTTAGTTTGTTTTTTGTATTTGTTTGTCGTTGTTGACATTTGAGATGTCAAATATCAACAGAAAGTGTTCGGTAAATTGTATCGGGTCCGCCATCTAAGGTTTTTTTTTTTCAACCAGTGCTTATTTCGTGAATGGTAACACTTAGCTCATGTCTGATTTGACAGGTAATTAGTTTTATCCTTCCGCTGAACGAATATGGTTGTGTATTCGCGTTTTCGCTTCGCTAAATGGGCCTGCGATCGACTTACAGAAGATGCCCATTTTGGCAAAAAAATCATCTTTTCAGATGAAGCTCATTTTGATCTTGGCGGGTATGTAAACAAGCAAAATTGTCGCATTTGGGGCACAGAAAACCCGCACGCATACATTGAAAAGCCGACGCACGCAAAACGAGTCACTGTTTGGTGCGGATTTTGGTCCAGAGGCATAATTGTGGCCGTTACAGTCAATGCCGATCGTTATCGGGCCATGTTGAACGAATTTTTGTTCACAAAAATTGAAGAGGAGGATATTGGCAACATTTGGTTTCAATAGGACGGCGCTACGTGCCACACAGCCGAAGCTACACTTGATGTTTTGCGCCCTGTTTTTAAAGATCGCATTCTCAGCCGCAGAGCTGATGTCGTTTGGCCACCTCGGAGCTGCGATTTGACACCGTTGGACTATTATTTGTGGGGTGCCGTCAAAGATACATAAGTGTTACGCCGACAAGCCAGAGACAATTGACGCTTTAAAGGACAATATTCGTGAAGCCATTGATGAAATACACAATCGATAATGTGCTTAAAAATTGGACCGATCGTGTAGGCTACTGCATGGCCAGCCGAGGCAGCCATTTGAATGAAATTATTTTCCATTAATAACCGGAAGGATTGTACAGGGTGGGCCAAAAGTCACGAAGGGGTTTAATCGTTTAATCGTTCTTGGGAATCTCGTGGCTTTAGTTCTTGCACTAACTGCAGCTTGTATGGGAAAAGATGTAAATTTCCCTTTAATATTCTGCGTAAAGACCGCCGAGACATTTGCAGCTCAGCAGAGCGCCTTCGAGTTGATGTTTCAGGATTCTCCTCAACACTCTCCAGAACGCGTTGAATATTTGCTTCATTAATTACAGAATGTGGTCTTCCGCTTCGTGGAAGATCCCTTAGTGAGCCTTGTTCCTGAAAACGTGTCACTAATTGATTCGGATGGTGAATTCCGCACATTAAAATGACGACGATAGGCTCGTTGAGTTTGAATTATTGATCGATGATATTCAAAATAAAGTTCTATGATTTTGGTTCGCTGGATAACGTTGTAACCTTCCAAAATTAATCTCCCAGATTTATTTTACAAGTCCTAAAAAGAAAAATAAAAAAAAAATTAAATTAGAAAAGTTATTAATTTTTTAAATCCCTTCGCGACTTTTGCCCCACCCTGTACTTTCAAACAAAAAAAAGAAATTTGAGAAAATATTCAGTAGTTTTTTTTTTTAAAGCATTTTAAAAAAAAAAGTTATTTGGCGGGCCCTTTAATATGCTCACTAAATACACTTATGACAGTGTTGCATTTTAAGTTTTTCTCAATATTATAACAATTTGCATATTTATTGCGCAATTATTAATTGAAACTTTATATGAAATATTGAGCTCAATAATGGCGTTTATTGCGATTTACGCAATAAAGTTGTATATCTGAATACCATATTACTGTACTTATTGCCTAATTTTTCCCGAAATCTATTTGTCCTCATAAATTAATCAATTGTAGACAAGCTTTCTCAAAACTTCCGTAAAATTATTGTGCAGCAATTCAATCGATTATCAAAGCTCACTTTAAATATCTCCAATACCTGAAGTACCAAGTTCATAAAACTATTATCCACTAATTTACATTTTCTGTTACAATAACAAAATAAGTCTTTTCAAATATAAGTTCCTTAATCAACCACAACAAACATTTTATCAGAGAAAAAAAAAATTGAAAAAAAAATTGAAAAGAATCACAAACAAATGATTTGCGGGTTTATAAACTGCTGTCTTTCTTTTGTTGTTTGTATTGCAAGCATTTTATTTGAATTTTTTTTCTTCTTTTATTCACATTTATCTTGTTTTTTTTTTGCTTCTTTAAACACTTAATTGAATAGATTTTCTACTTTGTTGCTTAAGCATTAATGCCACTCATAAATTAGAAGTCTTTGACTTGCAGATACAATAAAACTTTTGAATTGAATTGCTGCTACTTTACTGCCTACTACTATACATACATAGCACGAGGTGGAGAGAGACAGTGAGAGACGACAACAATTGATTGTGGTTGCTACTTAAAGTAGTTTTGCCGACAATAACAACAGCAGCAACAACAACAGCAACAACAGCAATTGACAAGAAATTCCGAAACCAAAGTCAATTAAAAGATTCATTATCTTTAAGCAGTTGCTTACAAAACGAAAAAGAAGAGGAAGAATAAAAATACGAAAAAAATCGATAAAGAAATAATAAAAAGAAATGCAATAATAGAAATAAAAGAAAATCAATAAAAATACTCTTCTTTTTTTTTATTAGCGAATACACTACATCCTCTACCAATCAGCAGGGCCAGATGGAATGTTTCGTGCATGTGTTTCGGCACTAGTTCCAAAATATTGTTACGTTTTTACCCTTTTAAAAACCTTAAAAATATGAGTTCGTAGATTGCAAATAAAATAAAAATAAATTTGTGTTTAGTTTTAATTAAAATTCTTTATTACTCGCACAATTCCGTGTGTCACCTTTATCGATTTGACTTAACCAACAACAATTTACTTTAGCTGTTATTACGATATTCTTTACACACTCGTTCGTTAGAACTTCAAATCACGATTCTCTTCCGCGTACGCAATAACAATTGTTCGTTATTCTCTCTCTGCTTACAACCTTTTTATAAGCACTATACGGAGATCTTCAAACTACAATTATTCTTCACACGCAAAGCAACGTGTCGTCTTCACACACGACTGACTGAATTCTAACTGAATCATCGTTGCTTGCTCTGTCTTGCCTTTTATATCACAAGGGTCAGCAGTCTGATGAATGCACTTGAAGGAGAATGTCTTCGAGAAATATCCAAAAATGTAAACAAGCTGTTCTCATCGTTGTTGTTTGTGTATCTTGTTTACGTTCGTCCAGGCAGAGTTGTTGTTGTTTTGTTTGTTTGTCTTTCCGCTATATTTTTTATACACGGACGTTGTTGCTATATTTTTGTTATTCATCGATCTTGTAAACAAGCCTGTTGTTTTTGTTGCTATATGTTTACTTATTCGTTGATCACGTGAACAACTGCATTGTTTTGTTTTTGGAGCTTTTGTTTATCATTTTATGTGTGATCAAGTCCATTGTGTTGTTTTTGGAGCTTTTGCTTATTATTTTAACAACACCATTTCCATTTTCGTAACAATATTTTGGTCTAGTTAGTGTTAATACTGAGGACCACTAAAAGTAAGGCACATACCCAAAAAATAGGGAATCAAATTCAGGCTACTATGAGTATTAGCAGAGGGAGGACATTTCAAAGACCTAGAGCTATATAGGCTAACCGTGTTAATAATAAGCTGAAATGACTAATAGTGTTGGCTTATTAGACCGTAAGGCCACGGTTCAAACCCCAGCTCAGTCATCTCGAATAAAATGAAATATGAAAAAAAATATTGGTGACGAGTTGCTGGTAAGGCAGGTCGATCTTGTGACATCGACTATCGCTAGAAATGTGAGTAAATCACAAGTGGTGTGGTTGTCCCCACTAGTGAGATGCTTACAGCCAGTAAAACGTTGGCAACTGTGACTGGACAGACACCAGAGGTCTCAGAGCCACAATCATCCAGAGCGCATGCCGTTTGATTGTTGCTCTGACATTCCCCTTTGGTTGACTTTGACTTGACATTGGAAACTGTGACTGGACAGACACCAGAGGTCTCAGAGCCACAATCATCCGGAGCGCATGCCGTTTGATTGTTGCTCTGACACTCCCCTTTGGTTGACTTGACTGACTGTGCCGGGGTAATAGCAAGGACCAGTGGAACCACAGTCATCTGGAGCGCATGCCGTTTGACTGTTGTTCTGACTCAACCCCCCTTGGATAATAGCAAGGACCAGTAGAACCACAGTCATCCGGAGCGCATACCGCTTGACTGTTGTTCTGACTCTTGACTCTTCGGCACTGTTACTCGACGTACCACGGTTACTTGAAGAACCAATGTTACTTGTCAGACACCAGAGGCTTCAGAACCACAATCATCCGGGGCGTAGGCCATTTGATTGTGGCTCTGGCATTCCCCTATGGTTGACTTGACTGACACTGTTACTCGACGAACCACGGTTACTTGACGAACCATTGTTACTTGTCAGACACCAGAGGCCTCAGAACCACAATCATCCTGGGCGTAGGCCATTTGATTGTGGCTCTGACATTCCCCTATGGTTGACTTGACAGACACTGTTACTTGACGAACCATTATTTGGCCGGCTTAGTGCTTAGGGCTTAATCTTAATATTAATCTTAATTTCTAATTCTATGTAGCCCTAACATAGTGTAGTAAGTAAGCTATTTTAAGTTATTGTAAATAAATAGCTTAGATCTACAAGGAAATGTCTTTTCTTTATGTAACCACTGGACGCCGCTGAACTACCCCAGCACCCGAGCGGAAACGTGTCGTTACATTGGCGAAGGGTCCGCCAAATAACTTTTTTTTTTTTGAAAGTACAAACCTTCCGGTTAATAATGGAAAATAATTTCATTCAAATGGCTGCCTCGGCTGGCCATGCAGTAGCCTACATGATCAATCCAATTTTTAAGCACATTATCGATTGTGTGCAGCTGTATTTCACCAATGGCTTCACGAATATTGTTCTTTAAAGCGTCAATTGTCTCTGGTTAGTCGACGTAACACTTATCTTTGACGGCACCCCACAAATAATAGTCCAATGGTGTCAAATCGCAACTGCGAGGTGGCCAAACGACATCAGCTCTGCGGCTGATAATGCGATCTTCAAAAACAGGGCGCAAAACATCGAGTGTAGCTTCGGCTGTGTGGCACTTAGCGCCGTCCTATTGAAACCAAATGTTGCCAATATCCTCCTCTTCAATTTTTGTGAACAAAAATTCGTTCAACATGGCCCGATAACGATCGCCATTGACTGTAACGGCCACTCCTTGCTCATTTTCGAAGAAAAATGGCCCAATTATGCCTCTGGACCAAAATCCGCACCAAACAGTGTCTCGTTTTGGGTGCGTCGGCTTTTCAATGTATGCGTGCGGGTTTTCTATGCCCCAAATGCGACAATTTTGCTTGTTTACATACCCGCCAAGATCAAAATGAGCTTCATCTGAAAAGATGATTTTTTTTTGCCAAAATCGTCATCTTCTGCAAGTCGATCGCAGGCCCACTTAGCGAAGCGAAAACGCATTGGATGGTCAATTGGCTTCAACTCCTGAACCAATTGGACTTTGTATGGCGTCATACCAAGGTCTTTATGCAAAATTCGTCTCAATGATGTCTCCGAACTGTTCAATTGTTGAGAACGACGGTAAATTGATGTTGATGGCGCTTCACGCACACTTTCTGCCACAGCAGCAATATTCTCGGGTGTACGCACTGTTTTTGGCTTTTCACGCTTTGGTTTATCGATGAGAATGCCAGTTTCTTTCACTTTTTTCACAAGATAACGAACATACAGAGCTGACGGTGCTTCTCTTCTTCCAAAATCCGTACGCAATTTTCGCACACATTCTGCAACATTACCACATTACCATGATTTTCAAAGTAATGTTGCAATATTTCCCAGCGTTGTTCAAGCGTATACACAACCATATTCGTTCAGCGGAAGGATAAAACTAATTATCTGTCAAATCAGACATGAGCTAAGTGTTACCATTCACGAAATAAGCACTAGTTGAAAAAAAAAAACGTTAGATGGCGGACCCGATATATTGTTACGAAAATGGAAATGGTGTCATTAAAATAATAAACGAAAGCTCCAAAAACGAAGTAATGGACTTGTTTACATGATCAACGAGTAAGTAAAAATAAAGCAACAAAAACAATGGACTTGTTTACAAGATCGATGAATAAACAAAAATATAGCAACAACGTCAGTGTATAAAAAAATAGCGGATAGACAAATAAATAAGCAACAACAACTCTGACTGGACGAACGTAAACAAGATACACAAACAACAATGATGAGAACAGCTTGTTTACATTTTTGGATATGTATTTCTCGAAGACATTCTCCTTCAAGTGCATTCATCAGACTGCTGACCCTTGTGATCAGCGTTGCCAATTGCCAAGTTTTCCCTTTTATTCCAAGTTTTTTGAGATGCAAAAAAGCTTTCACTAAATTTGCTTTCTAACAAAACAAGTTTTTTCAAAGTTCGGTACTTTCGTAGAAAACAAGTTTTTTTTTTGGTAAAAACAAGTTTTTTTTTCAAAAATAAAAAGTTTTTTAAAAAAATTTCTGGCAACGCTGCTTGTTATATAAAAGGCAAGACAGAGCAAGCAACGGTGATTCAGTTAGAATTCAGTCAGTCGTGTGTGAAGGCGACACGTGAGATTCAGTTAGAATTCGGTCAATCGTGTGTGAAGACACGTTGCGTTGCGTGTGAAGAGAGTAATTGTGGTTTGAAGATCACCGTATAGTGCTTACAAAAAGGTTGTAAGCAGAGAGAGAATAACGAACAATTGTTATTGCGTACGCGTAAGAGAATCATGGTTTGAAGTTCTAACTAACCAGTGTGTAAAGGATAACAACAACTAAAGTAAATTGTTGTTGGTTAAGTCAAATCGATAAAGGTGGCACACGGAATTGTGCGAATAATAAAGAATTGATTTAAAATTAAACACATATTTCTTTTTATTTTATTTGCAATCTACGAACTCATATTTTTAACGTTTTTAAAAGGGTAAAAACGTAACAATATCATAATAAATATTCGAAAATTCTTTTACGAGTATTACATATATTCTAACCACAAGGTCGTAGCCTAGTTTTTTTTTTGTAGAAAATTTATGACAACTATTTTCTATGCAAGCTTTGATCAACACCTGGACCACATTTTTTTTAAACCGGGTATGTGTGTGTGTTTGTGTGTGAGCGCATTTATGTTGTATCACTTCATAAAAATTATATGCCATATAAAGTCAATTTTGTTAACATAATTATGTTTCACGTTTAATTTTACAAACAGTATCTCAGAGAGTTGAAGACAAAATTACCATAAATTCAATCACAGTCCGTAAACAGTCCGACGACATCGTAAAAGTGCGCACTAAAAATCTTCAAAATAAATTTTTGTTCGCAGAGGTGTACAAACGTAAAATGTCAGGGTGGCTTTACTTTTAAAATGAAATAAAACCTTCGGATGTAATCCAACAATTTTGGAAGTCAAACAAAGAAAAAGTCATGGCTTCTGAACAATGGATAAAAAACTATGCCACTTTAGATGATGATGTGGAATAATACCCTATTTTAGCTTCCTTAACTATCGTTTCTAAAGTTAATAACATTTTCACTGAAGTCGAGAAAGGCTTAGAGGACTTTTCTGATTAAATCCTGAAGATATGCGTTCTTTCTACTTGTTAGAACAGCAATATTGTTTCATAAAAGTCTTTCAAACTAAGTCGCATGATCCCAGTTGAGTTACAGAAAAATTCCATCAGTATCCTGGTTGGAGCTTGCTTTTATTCGCCTTATTTTTGTTAGACCAAGTTCAGTGTAAGGTATTGTCAAGAGCATTCACTCTAAAGCCTGGAAACGATCATTGTTAATCACTTTTTTTTTTTTTTTTTTTTTTGGTGAAACCAGCACTCAGGGGATGGCTCCTACTCATGCAGTGTATTGTGCAGGTTTTAGGAAAATGGGTTATAGCAAGGTGGAAGAGAGGGAGTAGTGTTTGTGGACATCTCAAGATGCGAACGGCAAGGAGTTGCTGCTAGGTGACTATAAAATGGCCAGTGCTACACCTTCACCATTAGACAGTCTACAGCAATCGTCCCCAAGACAATTGACGCTTTAAAGGACAATATTCGTGAAGCCATTGCTGAAATATAGCTGCACACAATCGATAATGTGCTTAAAAATTGGACCGATCGTGTAGGCTATTGCATGGCCAGCCGAGGCAGCTATTTGAATGAAATTATTTTCCATTATTAAACGGAAGGATTGTACTTTCAAATAAAAAATGAAATTTGAGAAAATATTCTGTAGTTTTTTTTAAAGCCTTTTTTTAAAAAAAAAAGTTATTTGGCGGACCCTTTATTTCAGAAATCTTCGTTGACAATAAAAATAAAAGCCTTAAGCAATTCTCTAAGGTCTCTAAGAGGTCCTTAGTATATGGAAATAGAGTAGCAGATCACATACAGGATTTTGTTTACGCTTCTATGGAATCTTATAAGAAATTTCCTGCTTACGAAATTGAACTCTCGTTAGTATTGAGACTACCAGATCACTGCAGTGTCTTTCAGGCGGAAGTGTCGGCTATTCAAGCTGCAGTGAAAATTGCTGCGGACAAAAATGTTCGCAAGCGAAGGATCATTACACTTTCCGATAGCCAAGCGGCCATCAAGGCGCTGGATTCTAATGTGATAAACTCCAAGACAGTGTACGACTGTCGCAGATGTCTCAATGTGATGGCGAACCGATGTGATGTTTGTATCACATGGGTACCGGGACATAAGGACATTCCCGGCAACTGTAGAGCGGATGAATTGGCCAGAAGGGGCACGACCGTCGAGCTCTCTGATGAATTCTCTACATTGGGGATACCTTTTAAGTACCAGTGGGCTTATGATTAACAATGCAATCGTGGACCTTGCCAGCAGTAGATGGGCAGCTTCGGATAAAGGCAGAGCGGCGCAAAAGATCTGGCCAAAGCTGGATAGAAGGCGCACGACGACTCTGCTTAAGCTCCAAAGAAGCAGGTTCAAAGCTGTTATCGGGGTTATTACGGGGCATTGTATTATAGGAACACATGCGAGGCGTATTGGTCTTGGACACCTTGCGAATGATTTCTGCAGAAGCTGTGGAGATGAAGAGGAGGATGAAACTATTCTTCACCTACTTTGCACATGTCCGGCACTTGGTCGGAGGAGAAAGAAACACCTGGGTGCTTACTACATGGAGGACGTAGATGAACTGTCATGCGTGGATATTGGCAGTCTAAGTTGCTTCATCGGAAGCTCCGAGTGGTTCCTAGAATAGGGGAAAGAGGAAACTGTGGTATCACAATGGGCCCTGTATGAGGCCTAAGTATGTCCGCTCATCGGGTGGACAGCCACTTCTACCTACCTACCTAGTATTGAAGAGTTGGTTGGATTGGATTGTGGCTGGGTTTGATGGCAAACACTGTACTATTTGACGATTTTTCAACAAGCGGTTTGAATTACAGTTACATGTGGTGTATTTCCAATCTGAGTAGCCTACACGACATCTCAATCGATCAATCTACGCCAGGCTGCTTTATCAGCCAATAGTAATCTGATATTAATCGAAATGGTAAGGTAACCCCCCAAGTCAGATTTTTAAATATTTATTTCCATAGAATTCCAGGGTATACTCCTTCAGTAATCTGTTTTTAATCAAAATGGTAAGGTAACCCTTAAGTTAGATTTTGAAATATTTATTTCCATAGAATTCCCGGGTATACTCCTCCCTGCTTACGAAACTGAACTCACGTTAGTATTGCAGAGTTGGGTTCGATTGTGTCTGGGTTTGATTGCAAACACTGAACTTGACGAATCCTCAACAAGCAGTTTGAGTTGCAGTTACATACGACATCTCAATCGATGAAAACTACTTCACTCTTTTATCAGATTCACGACACATTTTCCAATGATACTGCATGATACGACCAGCTGGAGGAATCTAATATTAATCGAACCTGTAAGGTAGGTGGCCACCAGAGATCAGCAATGAATCGTATTTTCGCTACTCATAGGTACTTATGAAATTTTGAGTGAGAGTGAGTCAAGAGAATTAAAATTCAACTACTCTGATTCATTCGTACTCGCTACAACATTGATTTATAAGTATAGGTTGCAATGAGTATGAGTACAACGTTGACATCAAACTCACAACATTCGATTCATTGTTTGATTTATATGCCTACTCATTCAAATTCATAAATTTAGAAAAATACTTATAATACGTACGAATGATTCGAGTCACTCCAATCATTCATCAAAATTTACAGTAATAGTTATTGTTGCATTTACAAAAGAAGAGAAAAGAAAATACAAAGATAGCAAGCAAAGCACACACACAACCTTCTAGCGAGTATTGTGGTGTTCGTACTCGAATCATACTTATTTTGTGCTTCGTGTATATGTTGAATCATGGAGAGTCGAAATCAACAACATCGTTGGTATTGTTAAGTATGAGTACGATGAGTATTTCTAACTTTGAATATGAGTAGTATGAGTATGATATTAAAATAAGTATGAATGCGTATAAGTAGATGAAATTATAAGTATGACTCGAATCTACTCATCGTTTTGAATACTCGTTGCTGATCTCTGGTGGCCACCAGATAAGATTTTTAAATCTTTGTTTGCATAGAACTCCTAGATATACTCCTCAAATTGAATTCAATAACATTTTATTTCAAACGAATTTTTGCTACTGTTTGATAAAATTTACAAAAAAAAGTAGAAAAAACTTTAATGCCACTACAGAATGTAGAGTACAGCTGTGCCCCAAATACTATTTGTTAATGCAACACCCACTTCCTGTTGGAAATGCCAACATGACATTCAGCGACAAAAGGTTGTTTATCACGGATTTTTTTCTCTTTTTTTCCACTTTTTTTTCGGATTATTTGGTTTGGTATTCGAAAATGTTAATGTGCCTGGGTGTTTTCGCTCGTTTGCTTAGCTGAATCTCACCTCTCTCTACCTTTATAAACATTTATTACTCATTTGTTTGTACGTTTGTTTGTTTGTTTGTTGGTTTGTTGCATGATTGTTATTTTATTTGTAGATGGCCAAACACTTTTCCACACAGACAATATTGGTTGGTTGGTTGTTTATACCAAAAAATTTAAATGTTTATGTTGAAGGCTGTAAGCCAGTCAATATTTGTAATGCTGCGCATAATACGTTAAGCGCCCACACGGCTAATTTCATTAATACCTTCACAACAGTCAACAGCAATGGCTAAAAGGTAAGACAACCAAACTTTTTTTTCTTTCGTTTCTTTGTATAATTTTTTTTTTTTTTTGAAATCTAAAACAGCTTAAGAAGTATAAGAAATCCGCATATAGTAAGGGAGAGAAGAAGAAAAAAAGTTTAAAATTTCTGTTATTGTACAACAACAACAACAATTGGGCCATTAAATTGTTATGTTGCCCATAATATACGAACGACTTCTGACATCCTTGCTCAAGTGTTAAGGCAAAACGGCTGTTAAATTAAAAAGCTTAGCAAAAAGATGAAACAAAAATCAGTTGACCGAAAAAAGATTAAAAAAAATAATTTCTCACCATTACTCCACCTTCAGGTATTAAGGCTCAACAGGTGGGTTAAAGTTTTTTTGGATACCTCTATTATTTATTGAAAATTATCAAACGATAAAATGATCAATTTGCCACCGATAAATTGCATATGCAAGGCAAGTGTACATTTATGTCTGAAATCGTTGAATTCAGTTGGGCAATTCACACGACTTTGTATCGTGTATGTTGTATTGAATACTCTTGGTTGTTTGTGAACGCTTA
Organism: Sarcophaga caerulescens; assembly: GCA_927399465.1. Lineage (NCBI taxonomy): Eukaryota > Metazoa > Arthropoda > Insecta > Diptera > Sarcophagidae > Sarcophaga > Sarcophaga caerulescens. Next base: position 99,181,292 of record OV656867.1, on the reverse strand, counting down.
ATGCTATGCTGTATTGTGTATTTCGTATTCCAAATATATATTTTTTTTGGCATTCAAACAATTTGATAGCACGAAACCAATACAACTTTTAAAAACATTTGAAAAAAAATGTGTATAAGTGTATCGAATTTTTACATGAAAATCATCAACAATAAGCATACACTGTTGTAATTCCCATCATTGCTGCAATGTCACAAGGAACTTAAAAATCAGAAAGAAAACGAAAGGTGTCATCAGAAGCATTCTTTATTTTTGTATCAATTTTTATAACGGGTGATTTTTTAGCTGTTTAGATTTTGAAACACGCTGTGAATTTGCATTTATTTGAGGCAATTATATAGGGTGATTTTTGAAGAGCTATAGGAAAATTTTTCAAAAAAAAACACATAAAATTCAGAAAAATGCATGAAATCTTTATTTGAATCGATAGTACGGTCCATATAATTTAATGTTTGAAGATTATTTCATGCAAATGTTGACCGCGACTGCGCCTCAAATGGTCCATCCGCTTAGTCCAAGTTTGGCATACTCTTTATAACATTTCGGCGACGGTATCTCACGAATAAATGCTTCAACGTTGTCTTCCAATGCGTCAATTGAAGCGGGCTTGTCTGTATAGACATGAGCTTTAACATAGCCCCACAAAAAATAGTCTAAAGGCGTTAAATCGCACGATCTAGGCGGCCAATTGACCGGTCCCGAACTTGAAATAAAATGTTCACCAAACTCGCCTCTCAATAAGTCCATTGTTATGCGTGCTGTGTGGCATGTGGCACCGTCTTGTTGAAACCACATGTCATGCAAGTCAAGCTCTTGCATTTTGGGCAAAAAAAAAGTCTGATATCATCTCACGGTAGCGCTCACCATTCACAGTTACGTTACGATTAGCAGCATCTTTGAAGAAGTACAGTCCAATGATGCCAAATTCAATGATTTGCAAGCGTTGTTCGTTTGTAAGACGATTCATGGTTAAATTATAGACCAAACTGAAGATGTTTGACAGTAAAACAAAACACAAAACGTGCGTAAGCTGTTTAAACCAGTGTTGCCAAAAAGATAATAGCTAAAAAATCACCCTTTATAATCGTCCAACAATACACTCAATACAACGATACAACGGCTTGTATGAATTGACCAAGTATTTCTGTTTCAGCATTTTCATCATTTAATTGATAGTCGAGTATTAAATTATATCCAGACAGTGTGCTCACGATGAAGTCGCCGTATTCTAGTGCGAGGTGTATTGTCTTATTATAGATGAGAGCTTGTGGTTCAAGCCCTGCCTCAGATATCTCGAACAAAAAGAAGTATTTCTTTCGCCAATCCTCTAGCAAAAATTCTGGGTATAAAATAAAATTGCCATGAAAAATTTCTCAAAAATCTGTCATTCGGAGTTGATTTTAAATTGTACGTCTCGCCACTCATGTATGAAATTAACACACACAACATAAGTGGTGTAAGAAACTAGGTTGTAATCCTGACTAAAGGGTTGTAAAGAGCAATTATGTGTATGTATGTGTATGTTTCCACGCAACGACAGGTGTTAACCCTATCATTTTAGTACCTGTTGTAGGAGATAACTCAGCTGAAACCTGAATAAAGAAACTAAGTAAAGGAAATACTACGAGCAAAGAAACTATTTGACAGTCTATGATCGTTAAAGAAATGAAATGAAATAAAAAAATAACCGAAACAAAATGGGTATATGGTAACCATAGCTGCCAGATTTTGTGCTCCAAAAATATCTTATTGACGACATGACGATTTATGACTTTATTTTGACGATTTTTAGCAATTAAAAATGTACATCATTTTCTTTTCTTTAGTACATTAAAAGCCTCCTTAAGCTTTGTATATGCATTGCAGTTGTTACTATTGGAAATTTATGCCAGTAATAACAAGGAGTAAAGTATTGTTACGAAAATGGAAATGGTGTTGTTAAAATAATAAGCAAAAGCTTCAAAAACAACAGAATGGACTTGATCACACATAAAATGATAAACAAAAGCTCCAAAAACAAAACAATGCAGTTGTTCACGTGATCAACGAATGAGTAAGCATATAGCAACAAAAACAACAGGCTTGTTTACAACATCGATGAATAAACAAAAATATAGCAACAACGTCCGTGTATAAAAAAATATAGCAAACAAACAAAACAACAACAACTCTGCCTGGACGAAAGTAAATAAGATACACGAACAACAAAAATGGAAACAAGTTGTTTACATTTTTGGATTGTTCCCGAAGGTCGTCATCATCCTTCAAGGGCATTCATCACACTGTTGATCGAGTGATATAAAAGGCAAGATAAAGCGAGCAACGATGATTCAGTTAGAATTCAGTCAGTCGTGTATGAAGACACGTTATTCTCGGAGTTCGAGTTAATTTAGTCGTGTGACGACGTCGCGTTGAATTGAGTGAGAATTCAACCAGTGGTGTGTGAAGATACGAGATCGAGTTATAATTCAGTCAGACTTGTGTGCAGACAAGTCGCGTGAAGAAAACAGTTGTTAGTGTGGTGCTTACAAAAAAAAGGTTGTGAGCAAAGAAGAATAACTAACAAGTGTTGTTGTTGCTTACAAAAAAGGTTGTAAGCAGAGAAATATCACAAATAAGCACATATTGTGAAAGTTATTATTGTATACGTGGAATAAGTTCGAACAGTGGCACAAAAGTTGTGCAGATAATAAAGAATTGACTTAAAATTAAACACAGATTTATTTTTATTTATTTATTATTATTATTATTTGGAATCTATGAACTCATATTTTTAGCGTTTTTAAAAGGGTAGAAACGTAACAATATTATATTTTTAAGTTATTTTCGAATACCTGTGATGATTTTTCTGTATTTAATGCTCTTCTTTATCCTTTAAAAGCTAAAAAATTTCAACTCCTAAATGACATCGTAGTTGAGCATAAATTATCATATGCCGTTGCAGACAATTTTAAAAATTCGATTATAGCTTCTAATATTATCATCGGAAGAACAAAGGCAACTTCCATTATTTTTTTTTTTCAAACGACCAACACTCAGGGGATGGCATTGTCTTTGGAACTAGGAAAATATATTATAGGAAGGAGGAAAGAGGGAGCAGTGTTTATGGACAGTAGGTTTGAATATTTTTATACCATTTTAATACCATAAGTAACAGGAAAGATCTCTGCAGGAAGGGAGTTCCACATACAGATAGTCCGTCTAACAAACGAACTTTATATGTAATGCAGCGTGCGATACACTGGCCAATCGACCGCATAGGGATGTGCTGGCCGAGAAAGACGAGCGTGATTTTCATAAACAAGTCCCCTTATTTTGCTCGAGCAATATCCGTTGTAGTACGATAGAATAGTGAAACACAAGCCATATTGCAACGATGCTCCAACCGTGATTAACGAGCTACTACGGCCTCTCTTGTAAACGGTCGAGCGGCCTCAAAATAGACGTTAAGGGCCAACCCATACATGATAGTTGTATTCCATTCTCGGTCGGTTATAAATGGTAAGTAGAACAGATGAAGTATTGCAGCGTCTTAAGGATCCAAGGCACTGAAAAATGTATCAGTTCTAGCGAACATCACACTGAATTTTCATGCCTATAACGTCAAGATCTTCTGACTCCTTAATATTTACACCACACATGAGTATAGATGATGCAATATTATTGCTGCTTAACATTAACTTTATATGTTTTTGTTTTTAAAACCCCTTTCAATTTATTTATTTATTTTTTCTGACAATTTTTTTACGATTTCAATGAACGCCTTTGACGATTTTGACAATTTTTTCTCAAATATTTGACGATTAGATGCTTCATTTATCTGACAGCTATGATGGTAACTCTCATGTATGGACCGATGCTTCTCAGTTTATTTCTACATTTTTTAAGCGAGTATAACAACAGTAGGGGAGTGGTAGTAGGATTACAATACTAAGAAAGAATTGTAATGAATTTGGGCTACCCTTTCTTGAAAAATCTTGGTTTTCTGTCTGTTGTAAATTGCTCAGCGCATAGCAATAGCACTGAGCGCAGACTAAAACCATTCTCTAAATAACAAATGACAAACTTCCATAGGTCCTATGTAAAATACGATGAGAATCCCTGGACATTACAATCCAATTAAATGTGTAGGTTTCCTGATTCAAGATGCTTGGGTGTTGCTTGAAATTTTTTTTATAAATTCAGCAGAAAAGTCTATGCAAAGGGTATTGCATTAAAAAAAATTCTAAAATTCAAGTAAAAAAAAAAAATTATAAAAAGAATCTATTCGCTGGCATCTGTGAGACATTATTACGTAATTTTATAAATTTAAATTGCATTTTCAGTTTTATTTTTATTACAAAACGTGTTACCAAAAGCCCACATTCGTTAAAAGACGTTAAAAGGCACCAAGAAGAAATCCACATAAAGAAAAAAAAAACAAAAAAAAAAAAAAATACCAGCAACATTCTTTACAATTCTCAGTCAGTCAGTTTGTCAGCAAAATAATCACAGCCACTCAGTGGGACAAACAATAGCCGCAAAATGAAACGATTTTATTATGGCCTCAGAAAACGAATGAATTTTTTTTTTCTTTTTCTTTTTTTTTTTTTAAACAAAATATCTAATAACATAGGTTTGTCGTTAAGTTTGTAACACTAGTGAAGTTAATACGGAAGTCAAGGTTTTTTTGCTTTTCAGAGATTTTAATTGATTTTGATGCCTTTAAAATGCTGGTGGATTAGGAGCAGAGATTGACAATGAGTATTCAAAAAGATAAGTGGAATCGAATCATACTCATAATTTCTGATACTTATACGCATTCATACTTATTTTAATATCATGGAACCTCCCTCTACTCATATTCAAAGTTTGAAGTACTCATCATATTCATTCACACTTAACAACACGTATGATGTTGATGATTTCGACTGTCCATAACTCAGCATATACACGAAGCACAAAATAAGTATGAGCAAAGAATATGGATATAAAGAATGCGCATCATGTAGAAGTAAAATTTCTTATGGCGGGTTGTAACATTACGACCCGCTCTCACCAAAATTTGTTTAACATTACGACCCGCACAATTGTGCAGAGAGAACTCACACGCATTCTTGTGTTATTTGATTTAGTTGTCGATCAGACTGCGACAAGAACACGTGTGTAGCGGATGCGTTATCATTTTATTTCAGAATAACACTCAAAAAATATTTTATGTTAAAAATGTTCTATGTCATTAGCTGGCCGTATTTAATTTTTTTATTTTTTCTTCTAATAAAAAATGGGTTTTTTTATTTTTGTTTATCTAAAAAAAACTAGGTATAATTTTTAAGCCAAAGATGGATAGCTTTATGTTCTTTTAATAAAAAAATGGATTTTTTATTTTGTTTTTATTTATCTAAAATTATTAAGATAGATAGCTTTACATATGTATGTTGATGAAATGAAAATCAAAGTATCGTATGTTATTGACAGTTTTCTATGGCTGTAAATAAATAAATTCTCTCAACTTATTTTCTCTCTCTTGCTCACTAATCACAACCAGTGTTGCCGTTTAACTATTTTTAACCAAAATTTTTATTTATATAATTTATTTTTCTTATAAAAAGAGCTTTTGTTTGTAGAAATGAATTAATTTGTAAGACTAAAATTTTAGTTTGTTAATTTTTGTTTCTTTTCTTACTATGTTGTATTAATTATAAATTATATTTGAAAAAAATAAAATAAAAAAAACTGTGAATTTAATTTTGGTTATATTTTTTCTTATTTGGTAATTTTTTTCACAAATGTTGGTTACAATATTTTTTTTCGTGGCAATACTGACCAGAATAAGTGATTTCAGAAAATTTAATAAAAAAGTGGTCAAACAACAAAAACGCACGATGAGAGCAACGCATTGTTACGCTCTTCGTTTCTCTTTCCTTCCCTTCTATCTTTCCCCCCGCGTCAAGAAGTATTTTTGAAAAATATTCCAAAATATGTTGAAATGCACATTCTTTATACTTTATTTTCTTTGGTATGAGTCACGCACGAACACTAAAATCCTCACTAGAAGATTGTGAGTTTGCTCTGCTTGCTGCTCTGTCATTTTTGCTTATGTGCAGACGTCGGCACAAAGAGAACATTATAAAAATGTGAGTGTATTTGTGAGAAGCATGTGTATAACCCAGAGGAAAATTGTTACTAATTTTTGTTTCAAACAGTGTTCGAACAAATATTATGCTTTTTAATGTCATTGGTATTTTTCGTACAAGTTTTTATGGATTTGCAGCAAGAGTCATCATTACATATTTCAGGTACCTGAAATTCAATATATTTAAAGCAAAAAAATTATGTTTCCCAGTTTTTCATCACATTTTAATTGAATTTTTCTTTGGGTGTGTAATTGATACACAAAAAAATTTCAAAAAGAAGCGACAAGAACCTGCTTCAATGAATGCTGACAAGCAACTGAATGCATTTTTATGCTCATTTTAACGAATATTTTTGATGTTCGTGTCCTATGTGTGTAAAAAGCCGAACTTGTTCGACTCCCGGGAGACATTGGTGCCGACGTCTGCTTATGTGTCTTTTTTCTTTTGTTGTAAATGCCTAACAACTAAGGCTGCAAATTTTGATGAATGACTTGAGTCACTCGAATCAGTTTATAAGTACATATTATAAGTATTTTTCTAAAGTTATGAATCCAAATGAGTAGGCTTATGAATCAAACATATTTCGAATGGTATGAGTTTGATGTCAACGTTGTACTCATACTCATTGCAACCTATACTTATAAATCAACGTTGTGTAGTGAGTACGGATGAATCAGAGTACATAGTTAAATTTCAATATTGTTGACTCACTTACATATATTCAAAATTTCATGAGTGCTTATGAGTAGCGAAAACACGATTCATTACTGATCTCTAGTGGATATTTTTTGAAAAATTTTTAAAGAATTTTTTTATTTCATATTCGCTGAAATTGTAAAATGGAGGGAATTTTTAGTTCGTTTTATTGCCATGCTTTGTTGTTGGTCTGTGAAATTGTTTTTCTCTCAAAAAAAAATTGTTGTTTTTTTTATAATTTCAGTTTAACATTGTCGCCCCAATCATCCAAAAAAGAGTGGTAAAGTGGTGGTAGATTGTTGGTTAAATTTTTTTTCTGTTTTTTTTTTTTTGGTTTTTTGGCAACATTGTTAAACATCTACGATTTAGGAATCATGTCTGAACTATTGTTATTTCACGATTAGAGTTGTTTTTGTTGTTCAATCTCTCCCTCGCAAGAAATGACACGTTTTACAAATGTTTACCACTTTGTTTATACGATTTTTGCTTGTTTTCAGTTTGAGCGTATTTTTATTTTTTTCTTACTCAAGTGACACTATTGATTGGACATGACTTCCTTTAGCAATAATAAAAAACAAATGAAAAAAAAGACAAGAAAAATAGAAAAAAAAAACAAATGAAAACAAAAACAAAAATTAAGAAAAAGAAAAATTATTTTTAATAAAAACCATATACAGGAGAAGTGATTAAATAGACAAGTTAAGTCGGTATATATCATTATCGTGACTTTTAATCTCGTTTTACCATGTTTGGGATGGTAACTTTGAACTTTGACATACACATATTCATACATCAGTACGTACATATACGTACATATATTAGTATGTATTTTTATATAAAATATTATGGTCAATTGAGTACGACTCTTTAGAACTGTACCATCATATTTATTTATAGACTGCTCTAATGCTGTGCCCTAAAAGACAGCAATTTTAAATACAGTCGAAACGACAGCAGATAAGGTACCGGGTTATCCATTTCGTGGTTTCAAAAGTAAACATAAATAAAACACATATAAAATATTTTTTTCATGATATATCTTTTTTATTGTAAAGTTTGAACGTTGACACATTATGTGTGAAACACTACATCATTTAAATGACCTCCACGCAAAGTGTTGCAAGCATTGATTCTTTTGAGGTAATTTTTGACCACTTTTTGACACATATTGGGCGGTATCTCAGCCATAACTTGACGAATGTTGGTTTTTAAGTGCACGGTCTTTCGCGTAGCCCCACAAAAACAAGTCTAATGGGGTCGCCGTGGTCTAGTAGGTAGTGTGCTGGCTTATTAGACGTAAAAAAAGCCAGGGTTCAAGTCCCAGGCCAGACATCAAAAAAAATAAAAAAAATACAAAAAGTATTTTTGCGGGGATTTCTTCTCAGTTTCTCAAAAAATCTGTCGTTCGGAGTCGACTTTAAACTGTAGGTCCCGCCACTTATGTATAAAACTAACACACACAACATAAAGTGGTGTGAGAAACTGCGGGCATCTTGGGGACGATTGCCTGTAGACTGTCTAATGGTGAAGGTATAGCACTGGCCATTTTATAGTCACTTAGCAGCAACTCGTTTCCTTGCCGTTCGCATCTTCCCCCTTTCCACCTTTCCTAAAAAAAAACCTGCAAAATGCACTGCATGATTAGGGGCCATCCCCTGAGTGCTGGTTTCATAAAAAAAAAAAAAAAATCGCATGATCTTGGTGGCTAGTTGATATCGCCACGACGAGAAATTACGCGGCCAACAAATGTCTCTTGCAATAAAACCATATTCGCTCGAGTTGGGTGGCATGTGGCACCGTCTTGTTAAAACCACATATTCTCCAAGTCGTATTCTTCAATAGCAGGCAAAAAAAAGTCGGTTATCATATAACCATAACGCTCCGAATTGACGGTGACAGTCGTTTCATCGTCGTTTTCGAAGAAGTAAGGTCCAATCACACCTTCGGACCAAAGAGCGCACCAAACAGTGATTTTTTTCTGGATGTAATGGCCTCTCTTCAATTACTTGAGGATTCTCAGAACCCCAAATACGACAATTTTGTTTATTAACATACCCACCGAGTGTGAAATGTGCTTCATCGCTGAAGAAAATTTTGTTCGAAAAATTGCCGTCCACCGCCTGTTGTTCAAGCAACCATTCCACGTATCTACGACATTGTGAATGGTCAGCTGGCTTCAGTTGTTGCGTGAGCTGGACTTTATATGGATGTAGATGTAGATCTAAATGCAAAATACGCCATAATGTGCCGTAAGACAGTCCTAATTCCTGAGAACGATGAGGAATCGACACATTCGGGTCTTCGGCAACACTTTCACTTACAATAGCGATATTTTCAGCGGAACGAGCGAAACAATGATGCACAGGCCTTTCAATATTTGTAACCACTCCAGTCTCTTCAAATTTCTTCACAATTTTGCCAATTGCTTGCGTAGTTGGACGATTATGTAAACCATAATCTCCTCTTAAAGCACGATACGTGGCTGTGGCAGAATCACCATTTTTGTAGTAGGTTTTGATAATTTTTATGCGTTTCGTGATAGTTAAGCGTTCCATTTTCGTCAATGTCAGACTTTCAACTGAAAAGAAAAAAATTGGTTTCACAACTTAGTTTGACAAATGTCGAATTCCAGTCCCATACTTTTGAAAACACGAAATGTATAGCCCTTTATATTGATTTCGGTATTCAAGTAAACTTTCACAAATTTTCAAAATGTTACCCCGAAGACGACAAATCGCCATCATTGCCTATACGAGGCTTTATAGTAGGGCTTGGAGTTTGATCCTCAGAATGACCGTTTTCTGTTGCAAAACCCTTGATCAGCTTAATCCAGTAACCAAAGACTACACAAAAGAAAGTTTGCGGCATTTTTTGAAACGACCAAACGATTCATAAGCCCTATCGTGAGAACCTTGGATATGCTGCTTTCGCGAAGTAAAAAAAAAAAACTTTAAGACATATAAGGAGATACTTTACCGGCCATTGTGACCTGAGAGCTCCAAACTAGTTGTGGCTCACGAAACCTAATTATGTGATCATAAATCGATCGTTTAAGTATAATTTAATCATCCAAATATTGATTAACGACCCGGTAATTCATGTTTTTCGGGTGCATTTATGGAAATTTCTTTTTGATTATTTTTAAAAAGGAAAACAATCAATGATGTGTGCTGTGCTAACTTATTGCAGATTTAAAGCGTTTCAGGCAGAGACATTTGCAATCTTGAAGGCTATTGGGCTGGTAGGCCCAATTCGGATTCGGAATCTTATATGATCTTCGTTCACAGTCAGGCTGCCCTAAGGGCCATCTGGGTCGGTCTGGTATAAATCACGGCTTGTTCGTGAGTGTAAAGAGTCTTTAAGGACCTTTGGCCCAGACCGAATCTGTTTATGCTGGAATCCTGCTCATAGCAGTATACTCAGCAATGAGATGGCGGATGCTCACGCTAGATTAGGTTCACTTTCTGAGGGCAATTTGATAGTGGGACTGATCTCCCAATCTGCCTACCTCTACCGCCTCATCACTGGATGGGTCAGGGGGGAAGTGCAGAGACGTTGGAGGATTGGATCGAGATGTTACGTGTCTAGGTGGCTATGGCCTGCTATAGACAGTGATAGAACAGATTTATTGCTGGGATTAGATAAGGCCAGTCAGAGTTTAGTTATTGGGTTTATTACAGGTCAAAGCGAGATTAGATCGCTGACAAGAATCTGGAACAGACCCAGCCGGACTATTGCAGAGTATGTTGTGACGAGGAAGAGTTGAACACCACCTCTGTAACTGTCCAGCCCTTAGTAAGTTGAGGACACTGTGCAGTGGCTTCTTCGAGGGTTTCAACCCTTTCTCGAGTGCCGACATTAAGGCTCTTCATAGATTGATTAATAGTTTGTACTGTTTAAGAAGTGCTTGGGCTTCAATGGTGTACTCACGCTCTCTTGTGTGTTTATGGTCTGTGTTATCGTACCCTAAAAGAAGATTATGTTGGGAAATAAAGAAAAATTATGTTTTTTCCAATTTTTTTTTTTTTTTGAAACCAGCACTCAGGTGATGGCCCCTACTCATGCAGTCCATTGTGCAGGTTTTTTTTTTTTTTAGGAAAGGTGGAAAGGGGGAAGATGCGAACGGCAAGGAAACGAGTTGCTGCTAGGTGACTATGAAATGGCCAGTGCTATACCTTCACCATTAGACAGTATACAAGCAATCGTCCCCAAGAAGCCCGCAGTTTCTCACACCACTTATGTTGTGTGTATTAATTTTATACATAAGTGGCGGGACCTACAGTTTAAAGTCGACTCCGAACGACAGATTTTTTTGAGAAACTGAGAAGAAATCGCCGAAAAAATATTTTTTGTATTTTTATTTTTATTTTTTTGATGTCTGGCCTGGGATCCTGTTATGTGTCCTACATTAATTCGGCTAATTTCTGTCCTCATAACTAAATGAAAATATCTTGTAGCTCAACATCGTTTTAATTGATAATGTCGATTAATGTCTAATGTACCTAATCCACCTACACTGCTATAGGGTACCAATATTTGGACATTTTATGCTCATATATGAGATTATGAATAATGGGTTACATGCATGTGCTGTATTATTATTTTTTTCTTTCTTACATAATATTAGATTAATAAACGCCTACACAATATATTATATTTTTTCAAAGTGTTATGTGGCATATTTTTTTATTGAGTTAATGATATGGGCCATAGAAATCATGATAATGTTTAGATACTTTTAGTTTTATATTTTCTTTTTTTTTTGTTTTGATTTTTATAAGAAAATATTGTTACGAAAATGGAAATGGTGTCATTAAAATAATAAACAAAAGCTCCAAAAAACAACACAATGGACTTGATCATGTATAAAATGATAAACAAAAACTCCAAAAACAAAATAATGGACTTGTTCACATGATCAACGAGTAAGTAAAAATATAGCAACAAAAACAATACACTTGTTTACAAGATCGATGAATAAACAAAAATATAGCAACAACGTCAGTGTATAAAAAAAAAAATAGCGGGTAGACAAATAAATAAGCAACAACAACTCTGCCTGGACGAACATAAAAACAAGATACACAAACAACAATGATGAGAACAGTTTGTTTACATTTTTGGATATTTCTCGAAGACATTCTCCTTCAAGTGCATTCATCAGACTGCTGACCATTGTGATATAAAAGGCAAGACAGAGCAAGCAACGATGATTCAGTTAGAATTCAGTCAGTCGTGTGTGAAGACGACACGTTGTTTTGCGTGTGAAGAATAATTGTGGTTTGAAGATCTCCGTATAGTGCTTATAAAAAGGTTGTAAGCAGAGAGAGAATAACGAACAATTGTTATTGCGTACGCGGAAGAGAATCGTGATTTGAAGTTCTAACGAACGAGTGTGTTAAGAATATCGTAATAACAGCTAAAGTAAATTGTTGTTGGTTAAGCCAAATCGATAAAGGTGGCACACGGAATTGTGCGAATAATAAAGAATTGATTTAAAATTTAACACAAAATTTTATTTTATTTTATTTGCAATCTACGAACTCATATTTTTAACGTTTTTAAAAGGGTAGAAACGTAACAATATTGTAAAAAAACATTGACAAGACATTTTGAATAAAGTTAGGAACTATAAACACTTTGTAAATCTTTTTAATTATTCAAATGAGCAGTTGTTTCTCTTTATTTATAAATTAAGAATATTCGATTCGAAATTGTTGGTGTTTAATTATTCCAAGCATTTGCCAAAAATCTCAGCTACATCGCCACTCATGTATAAAATTAACACACACAGGCTGGCGTGAGAAGCTAGGTCGTAACCCTGACTGAAGGGTTGTAATTGACCAATTATGTATGTATGTGTATAAAGGCTCCTCTACGTTTGGAACGTTTTAATCAGAAAGTTACTCCCTTTTAAATATTTTTCAAGTTTATTTTCAGTTTGTGCTTCAAGTCTCTAATTGAATAAAAAGAGTTCGTTTCTTAAGTCTTTAGATAGAATAAGAATATGAAATGAAGTTTGTTTCTTAAGTCTTTAAATAAAATATGAATATAAAATGAAGTTTGTTTCTTAAGTCTCTCTGTAAAGTGTGAAATTCTTAAGATTTCTTTATGAGGAAAGAAAAACTTATAAAAGGTTACAATATTCCGAGTCAGATTATGTGTAAAATTGTAAAGTTTTGTAAAATTTGTTTTGTACACGACAGTTTTTTAAAAGCACATTATTTTTGCCATCAATGATGACTTCTCTATATAGGTTCTAACAGGTGTCAAATAGGGTTGTCCTCAGGATAAACAAACTGCAACTGACGGTATTCTGTGTTACTTAAATAGTCAGCAACATGATGTAGATTAAACTGATTACGTGGCATAAAGTTAAAGCAGAAGAGACTCTCGAAAAATGCACCGGAAAAACTCGCAACTTATCGATAACTACACTCATATTCCTTGACTGAAGAGAACTTTCACAAAATGCTACGGAAAACCTTGAAACTTATCGATAATTACACTCATATTCCTGGAGTGAAGAGGACTTATATTCCCTGACTAAAAAGGACTTTCGAAAAATGCACCGGAAAAACTTGCAACTTATCGATAATTACACTCATATTCCTGGAGTGAAGAGGACTTATATTCCTTGACTAAAGAGGACTTTCGAAAAATACTCCGGAAAAACTTGCAACTTATCGATAACTACACTCATATTCCTTGACTGAAGAGGACTTTAGAAAAATGCTACGGAAAACCTTGAAACTTATCGATAATTACACTCATATTCCTTGACTGAAGAGGACTTTCGAAAAATGCTACAGAAAACCTTGAAACTTATCGATAATTACACTCATATTCCTGGAGTGAAGAGGACTTATATTCCTTGACTAAAGAGGACTTTCGAAAAATGCACCGGAAAAACTTGCAACTTATCGATAACTACACTCATATTCCTTGACTGAAGAGGACTTTAGAAAAATGCTACGGAAAACCTTGAAACTTATCGATAATTACACTCATATTCCTTGACTGAAGAGGACTTTCGAAAAATGCTACAGAAAACCTTGAAACTTATCGATAATTACACTCATATTCCTGGAGTGAAGAGGACTTATATTCCTTGACTAAAGAGGACTTTCGAAAAATACTCCGGAAAAACTTGCAACTTATCGATAACTACACTCATATTCCTTGACTGAAGAGGACTTTAGAAAAATGCTACGGAAAACCTTGAAACTTATCGATAATTACACTCATATTCCTTGACTGAAGAGGACTTTCGAAAAATGCTACAGAAAACCTTGAAACTTATCGATAATTACACTCATATTCCTGGAGTGAAGAGGACTTATATTCCTTGACTAAAGAGGACTTTCGAAAAATGCACCGGAAAAACTTGCAACTTATCGATAACTACACTTATATTCCTTGACTAAAGAGGACTTTTCGAAAAATGCTCCTGAAAACCTCGAAACTTATCGATAATTACACTCATATTCCTTGACTGAAGAGGACTTTCGAAAAATGCTACGGAAAACCTTGAAACTTATTGATAATTACACTCATATTCCTGGAGTGAAGAGGACTTATATTCCCTGACTAAAAAGGACTTTCGAAAAATGCACCGGAAAAACTTGCAACTTATCGATAACTACACTTATATTCCTTGACTGAAGAGGACTTTCGAAAAATGCTACGGAAAACCTTGAAACTTATCGATAATTACACTCATATTCCTGGAGTGAAGAGGACTTATATTCCTTGACTAAAGAGGACTTTCGAAAAATGCACCGGAAAAACTTGCAACTTATCGATAACTACACTCGCATTCCTTGACTGAAGAGGACTTTCGAAAAATGCTACAGAAAACCTTGAAACTTATCGATAATTACACTCTTATTCCTGGAGTGAAGAGGACTTATATTCCTTGACTAAAGAGGACTTTCGAAAAATGCACCGGAAAAACTTGCAACTTATCGATAATTACACTCATATTCCTTGACTGAAGAGGACTTTCGAAAAATGCTACGGAAAACCTTGAAACTTATCGATCAGATGGATTGAAGAGGACATAACTTTGCTTTTGAATAAATTAGAAAGAGCTTCATTCAAACTATTGAATTCCAAGGAGTGTATGTCAGAAGTACTCTATTCGCTACATTATAGAAGAGCCAGTGTTCTGTCTTCCAAAATTCTCATCGTAGGTAGGTGGGTGGGTAGAAGTGGCTGACCCCTCGAAGGAATCATGAGCAGACACACTTAGGCCGCACACAGGGCCCATTGTGATACCACAGTTTCACATTCTCCCCTAGTCCAGGAACCACTCGGAGCTTCCGGTGAAGCTACTCAGACTGCCAATATCCATGCATGACAGTTCATCCGGATCCTTCATGTAGTAGGCACCCAGGTGCCTCTTTCTCCTCCGACCAAGTGCCGGGCATTTGCACAGTAGTAGGTGAAGAAAACAGTCTAATCCTCCTCCTTATATCCACAGCATCTGCAGAAATCATTTGCAATGTGTCCCAGATCAATACGCCTCTCATGCGTTCCTATAATACAATGCCCCGTAATAACCGCGATAACAGTGCTGAGCCTACTTCTTTGGAGTTTAAGCAGAGCCGACGCGCGCCTCTTATCCAGCCTTAGCCAGATTTTCTGCGCCGTTCTGCCCGTGTCCGAAGCTGCCCAACTACTGTTGACAAGATCCACGATTGCATTGTCAATTATAAGCTTGCACGTACCCAAAGGGATCCCTAATGTAGAGAATTCATCAGAGAGTTCAATGGTCGAGCCCCTACTGGCTAGTTTATCCGCTCTGCAGTTACGGGGAATGTAACTACATATGTCCCGGTACAATTCTCACCTTATGTTTTACAATTTTTTGTTAAATTTCTTCTCCTGTGAATTAAAAATAGCTCAACTTGACCATAAAAATTTTGAATAGTTTACTGTCATATCCTTAAAAAATTTTAGTTATCGTTAACATTCCAAGGCAAATTGTACATGATAATCGTAAAGAATGTGGTAGTAAAGCTGTTTCAATATAAATTTTTAACAATTTTTTTTATTTTTTTGCTTTGAAATAAATTTGTTAAAGCGTATCCATTAGAAAAACATTAAAAGAAACTAAAAAATATATCGAAAAAAAAAGTGGGGGGCTGGGGTTAGATGGCAAAAAAAAAATAGCGAATGGCAATTCAAATTAAAAATATAAGCAAATCAGTTAATTGACTCGATTAGTTTTGTTTGCCAAAAAATTGACTTCGAAATTCAAATACGTTTTTAACACGGATGGATGGTTAAACGTTCAAATTTAAATAAATTGAACAAATAAATATAAAAACTACACTACATTCAATGTACAGATTCAGATTCAATATATGCCCCCATACTCTCATGCTCTCATACTATATTAGTTGTAAACAGTTGCTGCTGCGATGGTTGCCTATTGCCTATCGCTTGCTACTGACAATATTGTTGGTGTATATTGTTTGTTGCTGATTTGGTAGTTGTTGTTGTTGTTATTTAGTAGTGGTATATTGATGTTATTGGTGCCAGAGCACATTTTGTTTAATCGGTTTCAGGTGCTAGTTTCACAGATACTCGACACGTATTTGTGAGTGCCAAATGCATAATAAATAGCAGCATGCCTGACATTTAACAAGCGTGCAATATAATGAGGTAGACCGACTGCAAAAAACTAAAAAAACTAAAGAAAAAAACGGCACTGCAACTCTCTACCACACATACACATACACATGCTTACCAGCTAAGCTAAGCTAAGTTCTTCAGCTGACTAGCAGTGCAAAACATCGAAATCGACAGCAACAATAACAACCAAACATATCAGCAATGTTCGGCATATATAATGGCAACAACAGCAACAGCAATAGCAGCAGCAGCAGCAGCAGTATCCGTTGAGCCAAACAGTTATTGAGTTTTTATATTTAAAATTGGTTAAATAGTAACAACAATAATAACAGCAACAACAACGATACTAACACCATTAGGCATATACGAAGAAGGTGGTGGTATTCACATTTCTTACAAAAATTAACCATTAAAACAGCTTAGCATAGAAATTCATAGGGTTTGCCATCAGCAGTAGAATTGACTCGAAAAGATGGTTTATTCGTAAGATATTGCAACAACGGAATACAAAATCGTAATGCAAGAAAAATTTTCTTCAGGTCCTATTAGCAGGAAACAGTTCACTTGTCCTGTAATATTTTTAATATTCCAGTGCCGAAACATACCAGTGCCGAAACAAGATAAAACTTACCGACCAATCGCAATATTGTCATACTTATCGAAAATTTTCGAGAAATTAATTTATAAGCAGATGACCCGATACTTATATGACAATGGCGTGCTTTCTGAGAGGCAGTCTGGTTTCAGACCTAATCACAGCTGCATTTCTGCGCTCATTGATGTTTCGGAAGAGTTGCGATTAAGTGCGGATGACAATATGACATCATTTTTGGTTTTACTTGATCATTCTAAGGCTTTTGACACCGTTAATCATACTATTCTCTGCCAAAAGTTGGAACACATGTGCCATTTGTCGAATACTGCTGTCAAGCTAATCTCGTCGTATCTACGTGATAGAAGTCAATTTGTGTATAATGATGGTACTAAATCGGACAATTTTTTAATATCTAGAGGTGTACCACAGGGCTCGATTCTTGGTCCACTTTTATATTCGATTTATTCTAATGATCTGCCAACTAAGTTGAAGTTTTGCAAGGTACAAATGTACGCAGATGATGTTCAGTTGTACATTAGTTGCTTGCCATCCGATATTACAAATTGTATAGGGAAAATAAATTGTGATCTGCATAATGTGTTTCAATGGGCGTCGATTAATGGTCTTTGCCTCAATCCGAGGAAATCAAAAGCTTTAATAATAGGCAAGGTAAACTCTACGGCACAGCTTACACCATTACAGATTAATAATACTTCTATTGAGACTGTACATAGTGTTAAGAACCTAGGAGTTATCTTTAATAACAGCCTTAACTGGTCCAACCATGTGAATTCTATTTGTGGTAAAACAGTTGCCATGTTGCGAAGTCTTTGGCTAACGCAATATTTTACTCCGTTTGATATTCGTATGCTGCTCCCGAAAACATATCTCATCCCCACTCTGCTGTACGGATGTGAACTGTTTTCTAGTTGCGACTCAGTAAGTAGGAACAGGCTCAAGGTCACTTATAACAGTATTGCTCGATATGTTTTTGGTCGTACAAGGTACAGTAGGATATCTGAGTTCTCATATCGAATCTATAACACATCTTTTGGAAATTTGTTGAAATGCCGTACTCTGGTGTACCTACATAAAATCATCTATATTAGGAAACCCCATTATTTGTTTGATAGATTAGTTTTTTCAAGATCTAATAGAGGCTTGAGAATTAATAGCGTTAGATACCGCAGGCAGATATCTGAGAGACACTTTTACATCAATGCAATCCGTCTCTGGAATGAACTCCCAAACAACATACAATTACTAAGCAATGCTAAGCATTTCAAGACTGCAATAATTAAATTTTTGAATGAACATAATGCGCATACGTAATTAATCAATCATATTTTTTTTTTTTTTAATATAATTATAAATTTTGTTTTTGTTTTAAATTATTTAAACATTTGTTATGTTAATTTATTTTTAACGTTATTATTTTGTATTTTCTTATATTTTGTTATGCCTATATCCTTAGCAGTACTATTAAATTAGATGATATCTTGTTGTACTGTATTTACGCCTGAATGAATAAATAAATAAATAAATAAATAAATATTTTTAATTCGTGTCCCGTTTTATATGAATCTGACACTGACACTGACACTAATGGTCGTTATTAATGTCATGCAAGGAGAGCTTAAAGAATCTGCCTTTTATCGGCCAGAGAACTTGGTAATACCCTAGCAAGTTTATGTCACAGATATTGGGATCCTTGAGACAAACTGCTTAAAGAGTGGCTACTCTCTCTGAATGATACGATAAGATGTTCTATTTTCACCCTATGCTGGATACAGGTATGTCCATTGGACGTTAAAAGAAGCCTAATAAATGTGCAAGCAAAACTGTATTGTTACTGTTGACATTGTTCAAATAATGTGCACTCCACTTGCCTTTATTAAACTGAACCTAGGCTTAGAATGATAGTACATATTGTTACATTTTGACCTTTAAAAAACGTTTAAAATATGATCTCGTAGATTACAAATAAAATAAAAATAAATTTGTGTTTAATTTTAATTAAAATTCTTTATTATTCGCACAATTCTGTGTGCCACTGTTCACAACTTTATGTATACAACAACAATTGCTTTGTTTGTCATTCTTCTATTTTGCTATACCTCTATAGTTAGAAACTTTCAATTTATTGCCTGCTATAAACAATGGGATAATGAAAGATTTTTTCCAAGCAGTTGGAAAATAAACCAGTTCAATAGATTTGTTGAAAATTGCCGTTAGGGGACCAAAAAGGTTTTCGGAACAATGTCTAAGAATACAGATACCATCTGGACCTGGGGTAGTTGCGCTTTGTATTGACATCAGATTTTTTCGAACAGTTTCAGCATCAATATACGAAATATGAATACTTGATGACTGGGATATATCATAAGGATAGGAAGCTTGATTTTTGAATGAATTATAGGAATAAGTTGTTGCAAAAAAATCTGCAAACAAATTACTTATGGACATTTCGTCGTAAGCACTACGAGAACCAAATTTTAAGTAGTTCGGGTATGTATTTGTACAACGTTTGGTGTTAATAAATTTATAGAAAGCCTTTGGATTACTTTTTATTTTTGACTTCATTCGATGTAAATAGTTGTTATATGCAAATTTATTAGCAGTGATGTAGTTGGTTCTTGCTATTGAATAATGTATATAATCGAGAGAAGAGCCAGATAACTTATATTTTTTTTTAGATAAGTAACAGCTATTCCATGGTGGACCCTTGTTATTACAAGCAAATTTTGTCGGAACTGATTCAGATATGCAATGATGTAATACAGCATAAATTGAAGATAATATCATCGAGGTTATTTCCTGAAATTATTGAATCCCAATCAACATTCGATAATAAATAATTGAATTTATTGTAATCCACACGATGAAAGCAAAAGACTTTATAACGATGTTTTTTTTCGAACTTCAGCTTGCACATAGATGTTCAACTCAATCGTAGGGTGAAAACGATCTTCAGGAGTAGAAATTGGATCACAACGCTTTATAAAGCAATCGTCCTTATCATTCACAAATATTAAATCGAGAATTTTAGAATAGTCATTAAGTATTCCATTAATTTGAAATAGGCTCACACATTTACACCATTTGCTTAAACAATAACAATTACTAGACAATTGTTCGACTGATCTTTGTAACGGAGATCTTCAAAAGATGATTACTCTCTTCAAACGCACCTTGTCTTTACACAAGACTGACTGAACTTTTATTAACTCACTCGCGTACGTTGCCTTGCCTTTTATATGGCAGGGTAAACAGTCTGATGAATGTTCTTGAAGGCGAATATTCATGGCTTCACCATTTCGAGATCTCTATAAATGTAAACATCGTTGTTGCATTATATTTCGACGCCTCCGTTCTATAACGTTCTAAGTCGAAAAAGTGTGTTTTGAGTTATGAGCTCTCAAAGTTTTTACGCGATATCTCGTAAACTATATAAGATACGCCATTGATTCTTTCACTGTTTTTAGTCAAATTTGAGTAGAATTCCTATAGTAGTTTCTGAATTTAAAAATTTTAATTGGTTCCTAGCTAAAAATGACATATAATGTTTTAGCGCGGAGAAAATATTGACGATTGAACATCTAAGTGTACTTAGCATGTTTTTGATAGATCTATTTGTTTTTTTTTTTTCAAACTAAAACATACTATGTACACTTACACGCACAAATTCTTTTTTTAATTCGGGGAAGAACCTTTTAACTACACTTACAGTTACAGACACTGGAAAAAGCACACTGAACATACCAAGTACACATAGAAAACACAACGTTAAGAAATGTCCCTTCCATAACATTCTAATTCAACTTAGATTTCAAGACAATTTAAAAATTTCCAAACAAAAGTATTCTAAGCGTACTTACTACATTTTAGAATGGGAAACTTTTACGTCTATATGTGTATTCTAAGTAGATTTTTCCCTATAACTTCGGAACGGATCGGCGCATCTTAACCAAATTTTGACAGTATTTAAGTTAGAGAACGTAGAATTTAAAAATGCAAGAACATTGAAAACGTTCTAAGTACACTTAGAACGTTATAGAATGGAGGCGTCGATTTGTTTGTGTGTTTTGTTTACATTTATTCTTGTAGTGTTTGTTGGTATATTTTTGTTTACTTGTTTATCATTTTTTTATGCTGGTGTTTGTTGTTATATTACGCAGTGCGATAATTTGTAAACAAGTTCATTGCTTTGTTTTTGTAGCTTTTGTTTATAATTTTAATGTTAAACGATATAAAAGCAAAACACCAGTATCTAAATTTTCCCATTTCGTAACAGTATGATGGGACTGTTGCTTACTTCCTCTGCAAATGCCATTGTTATCGAGGACTACGGAACGATCCAATGATGTTCGAACAAAATTTTGTACACTTCCAACGTAGAAACCACTCTCTGTCCATGCTAGATAATAACAGAGAAAGTCAAAATAGTCTGCAAGTGATTCAATTTGTATCTTAGCACGTAGGACCAATTGTCCAGGAAGAGCTAACATTATAATGATTTTGTATCTACGGATGTGTATAGATGTCATGTAAACATCGTCCCAGACTTTTAGCTTTGCTATACGTATACACGATAATACTGGAGCCACGTAATTCGGAGGTACTTACAGTGGGAGTTAAAAGAAACTGTACATTAAAAACAAAATAAGCATTTACAAACAATAATAATTACAATTCAAGATGTTCTTTTGAACACAGTAGAGACTGCCACCTTTGAGCGTTCAGATGCTCAGTATAGATTAGCTTACAAACATTAAGATAAGCTAAGCTTATAACACTCAACGCATGGGGACGAATTGAGAAAATTCATAGCAAAACTAACGAGTTGGGAAGCTTGGAGAAAATGGCTTGAAGGAGACATTATAAGGAATCCTTACAAACATTCAAGGGAGTTCATTAGGTAATATGGTCGCAGTACTAAAGCAGCTTTTCTCGGCTCTAATAATAATGTAAGCTGTTCTCTTGTACATAATAGAGACTGCCACCTTTGAGGCACTCATGTGCTCGATAAAGACAAGCTTACAAATATTTAGACAAACCAAGCTTAGAATGCTAAACGCATAGCGATGAGTTGAAACAATTTATAGAAAAACCCAACGAGTCTGAAAGATTAGAGAAAATTAATGGAGATGGAAACTACTTTTCACAGGATGATTTCAAGTAATATTGGTGAAGGTATAGCACTGGCCATTTTATAGTCACCTAGCAGCAAATCGTTTCCTTGCCGTTCGCATCTTGAGATGTCCACAAACACTACTCCCTCTCTTCCACCTTCCTATAATCCATTTTCCTAAAACCTGCACAATGCACTGCATGAGTTGGGGCCATCCCGTGAGTGCTGGTTTCAACAAAAAAAAAAAAAAAAAAAAAAAAAAAAAAAAAACGTACAGTGCCGTATACAGAGGCAAAGCAGACACGAATCCAGCCTTGGGAGAGACAACATTCCAGCTACCTTTGTTGGGATACCGGCCGAAATACAGTAAAAAGTTTGCCAAAATTGAAACACGAACTCATGAACTTACAAAGTTCGCCAGCGATTAAAGTGGTATATACTACGTACAGTGAGCGTCAAAAGAAATTAAACATTAAAAACAAAATATACAATAATAATAAATTACCGTTACTTTTATTTAAAGATTGTTTTATTGGCTGTTTTTAAAATTGAAAAGATACAAAAAATTTCGAAATATCGTAAAATTTTTTCGGGCACTCTCTTTAAGTGTTCAAAGTTGAATTTGGTGATTGTTAGAATTTTATCCATACAGTATAATTTCTTTTGACGCTTACTCTATGTAATTAATGACATTTGCTCAATTCAAATTGTGGCATGAAAAATTCATATTGATCTGTACGCTGAGTGTAGTTCCCAGCTATTTGTTAAAATAAATTCTATTGGCAACTCTACTTTAAACTGTTCTATTATTTTTACAAGTGGTTTACTGAACTTAAACGCTTAATAAACAGTTTTTAAATAATTTTTAAGTGTTATTATAAAGAATTCAAAAATTTTATACGAACCTTAAAGAATTTTTTTTTATATTTTTACAAAGAGCAGTAAGGCTGTAATATGCCATAGATAAACGGTTCTTTTTTAATTGGCAATTAGAGAAAGCCTCTTTACCGGATTATAGTCATTAAAAATAAATAAATTATTACAGTTTTAATTTGGCGAATTTTATATTGTTAAACATTTAAAATCTCTGTAATAACTGAAACCCCTAGCCACCTAACGCTTCTCTCCTGTAGAGCAGTTAATTTTCTACACTGAATTTTCTACACTGTTACCCAAAAATAACAAGTAAAAACGAATGAAAAGACCAACACAACACCTATAAATGACTAGACACTGAGACTAACTAAACCCATGAGGCATCCATAAAGAAGAAAATTTTTTTTGTTGTTTTTTTTGTTGTGTTTCGAAAAAAAGTCATACTCTTCCTGAAGGCAAATTGACAAATTACCGCATCTCGTTGTAGTTACAAGTATTCTTCTATGTTTTGACTTTAAAAACTTTTCAAAATGTTACCACAGTACCACAGAAAATAATAAAAAAAAAAAATTGTTTTTCTGTGTTATGTTTTCGGTTATTTTTTTGGCTTTTTTTTTATGAAAATTAGTTCTGCTTAGGAGTGTACAGCATTTCGACAATTATTGACACACGCAAATAAGTTGAAAAAAAAGGAAAAAATTAATGAATGAATAAATGGAAATCCATTAAATGATAGAAGATATGCGAGAGACCATAGAACAAATCGAAAAATAATCGACTGCTGCACTTGAACGGCATGCGTGCAACATGTCCCAATAAGTCACAGTTGGTAAGTTGCATAAGGAAAAATCGTTCATTGACGAATTTTATGGAAGTGTACTTAAAAGAATTTATTTTCATTCGTTTTTGTTTTTTTTTTGTAATAAAAATATGGAAATTATTTGACGTATATTGCCAAGAAACGCTGTTGCTGCTTTTCTTCCTCTTACCAATAGAGTCTAATTTATTTTGGTTGAGTGCAAATAAAAATATTTACTGTGAACTTTGTTTAAAACAATGCAACGCCGATCGAGAATTATAGACTCAAGGAGTATTTGTACCAGAGATCAGCAATGAGTATTCAAGAAGATGAATATAATCGAATCATACTTATAATTTCTGATACTTATTCGCATTCATACTTATTTTAATATCATGGAACATCTCTCTACTCATATTCAAAGTTTGATGTACTCATCATATTCATACTTAACAACACGTATTATGTTCTTGATTTCGATTCTTCATACACGAAGCACAAAATAAGTATGATTCGCGTACGAACACTAAAATACTCACTAGAAGATTGTGTGTTTGCTCTGCTTGCAGTTCTCTCCTTTTTTGCTTGGTTGTCTTTTTTCTTATATTGTAAATGCCTATCAACTAACGATGTAAATTTTGAGTATTTTTCTAAAGTTATGAATCTAAATGAATAGGCTTATGAATCAAACATATTTCAAATGGTATGAGTTTGATGTCAACGTTGTACGCATACTCATTGTACTCATACTTATAAATCAATGTTGTAGTGAGTATGAATGAATCAGAGTACATTGGTAAATTTCAATATTGTTGACTCACTTATATTCAAAATTTCAGGAGTGCTTATGTGTAGCGAAAAAACGATTCATTGCTGATCTCTGGTAGGAACTTAAATCATAACTTAATTGATGCCTGTGAGACGTTAATGTATGTCAAAGAAGGTACATAAACGCCTCTCATGCAGTTATCCATATGGTGAACGTGTTTTGTTCCCCCAATTATTATTATTAATTCCTTTAACAATCCTTGGGATCATAGGACCATAACGCATTCTTTCTATCTACGTCAAAAGAAACTCTACTGTATGGATAAAATTCTAACAATCACCGATTTCAACTTCTACCACTTAAGGAGAGTGCCTGAAAATATTTGACAATGTTTCGAAATCTTTTGCAAAATTTTTTGTTTCAATTTTAAAAACTGGCAATGAAACAATTTTAAAATAAAAATAACGGTAATTTATTAATGTACAGTTTGTGCCAAGTGAATGCTACAATATTTCGTCAAATCATCCTATGAAAAATAGTTTCTGTCTCCACCTATTTTCTCCAAAGCTTGTCTATACCGGGCATCTGTGGCAGTCCCTATTGTGTTCAAGAGAACATCTTACATTATTTAAAGAGCTGCTTTAGTACTGCGACCATATGAGCTAATGAACTCTTTTGAATGTTTATAAAGTTTCCTTATAATGTCTCCTTCAAGCCATTTTTTCCAATCTTCCCGATTCGTTGGTTTTTTTTTTTGCGTTAAGTGTTATAAGCTTGGTTTGTCTAAATATTTGTAAGCTCGTCTATACTAAGCATCTGAACGCTCAAAGGTGGCAGTCTCTATCGTTTTCAAGAGAACATCTTGCCTTATTATTGTTATTATCGTGAAGAGGTGCTTTAGTACTGCGACCATAACATCTACTAAACTCCCCTCAATGTTTAAAGGGTTTCCCTATAATGTTTCCTGCAAACCTATTGCTATAACAGATTTCAGGATGCTGCTCGGTGTCAATAATGATATGCAAACAAGTGTTTAATTCTAGGATGTATTAAATTGCTACAGGTTCTAAGAATATGTTCCGATTATTCATCTTATTCGCCACAAAATTTATAGTCGCCGTAGTCTGTTAGGTAGTGTGTTGGCTTATTAGATGTGAGGCCCAGATCAGACGAAATAAGAAACAATCACCCTTATTCTGGTTGTCGTCGTCGACGTCGTCTTGCGTCGACAGTTTAAAATTGGTATTCTGTTTGTCGTTATTGACAGTTATAGATAACTGTCGACACACATTTGGTATTCTGTGAGTCAATACGCCGTCGATATTGTGTTGTGTCGACTCTGATTTTGTCGACTCTGATTTTATCGACATCATTTTTGGTAACGACGACGACGGCGACGACGACGACGACAACCAGAATAAGGGTGAATATTTTTTCGACGACTGTCTCTCAGCCGATTTGTGGCAAAAATTCTGAGAGTAAATCAAATTGCCATGAAAAGTTTCTCAAAAATATGTCGTTCGGAGTCAACTTTAAACTGTAGGTCCCGCCGCTAATGTATAAAATTAACGCACACAACATAAGTGGTGTGAGAAGCTAGGTTGAAAACGACTTCGCAGCCGACTTCAGGTTACCGCTGATGTAAGACTAGAATATATTGTGTAGTACTCGACTTTGAATAGCAGAGGCGGTAACCAGTGGACAATATCTTCGAAACAGCTCAGGTACTTGCAATATGGCGATGACGTACGGTGTCTGAGAGTGGTGTGAGAAGCCAGAACGTAACCCTGACTAAAGGATTGTAATGACCAATTATATATGTATGTCGTCCAAAATTTTTCCTAGTTGTGGTCGAGACAATCTCATTCTGAGTAGGTATACTCTAAGTCTACAGTGCCTGTCAAAAGATTGTCTACCAACCTCAGAATCTTCTTGGATAGTTTGGTGCGTTCAGATCTTTTCTTATGGTAATTTTCCAACAATACTTTGAGGTTGTTTTATCGTTTTATCTTTCGTTATCATTAAGATCTTACATCAGATACTCGGTATTTGTCAGAATGAAAATTTCTTCCTATAAGCTAGAGCCTGATAACTCTCTTTGCAAGTATCGTTGTATAGTGTTTAGCATGGATTTTGGCAAAATGAAAATTTACTTTCATTCGTTTGTATAACTAAAGACCAATTAATTAAGTTGTGGCTTTCAGTTTTCCAATTTGTTAATTAAACTATGCGACAAAATAAAAAATACTAAATACACCCGGCTAATGACATAGTGTAGGTTGTGAGTTTTGTTGAGTAGATCTCAAAAACTGTTTTTTTTTTTGACTTTACGCACAAATTTCTGGATTACTCAAACATTTCTAATCCGATTTCCAAAATTTAAATCTTGTTGGAAAGGGGAGAGATGGATCTTTAAAACTGTGTACATATATCTATTATTCGACTTAATGAGGTAAACTTGGAAAATTCGAATTTTTTTCATATTTTTTCAAGTTTGTCCATCATAGTAGCAAACTTCTTAGTTCTGCTCAACTAACTGAACAACGTGGACTATGTAGTTACTCGGGTGTATTTTCACTGTCGCACCGTGTTATTTTTTAGTTAGCATTACGATGAGATATTTATGATCACTAGATGACCCGTGCGAATATTTCGCACCGTTAGTTGTCATTTTTGTAACATAAAATGAAAATAATTAATAGAAATTTTATTAAAAGTATAAAAATATTAGAAATCATAATATATCATACATATTTACATACATACATACATATGTTTAAATGCTATTCTAATACTTACTTTGAATACAATGTTAGAGGTAATGACATGATCATCGTTAACTTTTTGCCCGTACGAATCCTTAGGTTAGAGGACGTGTACTTGTCAACTGTGACAAGTACAGTACCCGGAGGTCGAACTGACCCATTGTACAATATTATGTACGAATCCTTAATACAAACAAAAATATCTTTAAACGTACGCACTCGTGAAAAAGCCACGTATAACTGCCCATGTGAAAAGACCGGTTCTGGTAAATACAATCCTACCTGTTGAAGGGTTTGACCTTGTGCTTTGTTTATCGTCATAGCAAAAGCAACTTTCACAGGGAATTGTTTTCGTGTCATTCGGAAGGGCACAGTTGGATCAGAAGGTGTAAGGTTGATTCGGGGTATGAGTACAGTTTTGTCGGTATGAATAATTTTTGCTGATATGATGTGCTCTCCCAAGTTTGTTACGATTAGCCTGGTACCATTTATTAACCCCTGTTTAGCATTAAGATTTCTGATTAACATTATAATTGCATTTGTCTTTAAAATCAGTTTATGAGTTGGTAAACCCGATGGATTTAAAGAGTTTAAAAATTCTGTTGGATAAGACACCGTATTACTACACTTCATAAAACAAACAATGCCATGACAATAACGACATTACCAAAATGGCTTTTACAACTTTATAGTATATTATGTGGAATAGCATTACAATTAAGCGACCCTGTTTATCGCACTTGATCTAACAACTACTGCAAAGTATTGCCAAAACAGCTTTTTACAACTTAATATGCATATTATATATAACTGACTTAGTAATAATCGGCATTATTGTAAATAGCGGTATTGCCAGAATGGATTTTAATACATACTATATTATGTAGAACTGCATTACTATTAAGCAACCCTGTATTACCACACTTGAACAAAAACATATAATCATAATGACAACAGTATTATGATGCAGTTCTATATAAAATATAATTTTTATCAATGAAAATATTAATTTTTCAATTTCTAATTATTTTTCGTCATTAGTGTTAGATATAAGCTTTAAAATGAGATATCATTCATTAAATTTGATGCGGTGGTATGGGAGATATTTGCAACCGACAAAAAAAAGTGCTTTAGAAATAATATATATGATGATGATAGTATTTATGAAATATTTTCGCATATTACCTACCTACATATCTACCATTATGGCATTATGTGAATACAAATACAAATAGTATTAGGTGGTTGGTTGTCCAATTAACTTTTCAGTTTCGGTTTTAAACAATAAATTTCAATTGCATTCACTGCACATTTAAACTACCATCATGAGCATAATTTAAATTCAAAATCAAATCACAATTAAGTTGGTGCGTCTAATTATTTTTTTTTATTTTTTTTTTTTTTTGCTTTTCAAAATGCCTTCACCATTTGCGAATATTTATTGGCAATATTTTCTGAATAAAAAAAAAAACTACAAAAAGATAGTGAATTGAGTTGAATTTAATTTGGTATAGCCGTGGGTTACACCTTCTTCGTAATCGAATCGAATGGTTTTTTTCATTCTGTTCCCAGGCAAATGCACGTACAGGTGCAAACAGTTTTTTCGTTTCGTTTTTTTTTTTTCATTTTTAATTCCATTATTAGCGTTGTTAGCCTGGTGTAACAAGCTTCTGGTTGTACATGTAAACGTCTGACATTGATGACTGCTGCTGGTATGTGCGTTCCGTTGTAGTTAATGGGGGTCACAGAGCTGAAGCGCGTCTAAGCCATTGGCCAACGTACCTACTAGCCTAGCATAACTGTATGGTGGAATTTTTCTCTTTTTTTTTGTTTTTTTTTTTTTTTGGTTTTCCATGCATAAGTTATTGTAAATTTGACATTTACATGATTAAAATAAAAATTAAGAAATGTTTTTAATGCCAAAACAAAATTGCCAAACAATGACAGTTGACAACGAAAATTTATGATAATTAAAATGAAAAAAAAAAAAATGTACGCAAAAAAGCTTTGCATGTACGAGTATTTGGACATCTTAAAGTGCGTTCATAGACTCGGGCTGCATTTACTGTTTGTTGTTATTAAGGTGATGCGTTAACTAGGAATGCCATTATTTATGTACATACATACAGCTACGGACATTAAATTAGCACAAAACTTTTATAATGAAGTTGAACAATCAGATTTTTTTTATAGTATTTTAGGTCTATTCATAAAAAAATTCAAACATAGAAACTTAAGATGCATATTCTTCTTTAAAAAAAAAAACGAACATTTTGGCGAAAATGCCAATCGTCTGCTGATTAAGGCATGCAACATGTCAAACGCCAGATTTAAGCTGGACAGTAAAATAGCACAAATTAAAATTTCTGGAATAAAAATTATATTGTTACGAAAATGGAAATGGTGTTGTTAAAATAATAAGCAAAAGCTCCAAAAACAACACAATGGACTTGATCACGCATAAAAACAAAAGCTCCAAAAACAGAACAATGCAGTTGTTCACGTGATCAACGAATGAGTAAGCATATAGCAACAAAAACAACAGGGCTTGTTTACAAGATCGATGAATAAACAAATATAGCAACAACGACCGCGTATAAAAAGTATAGCAGAAAGACAAACAAACAAAACAACAACAACTCTGCCTGGACGAAAGTAAATAAGATACACGAACAACAAAAATGGAAACAAGTTGTTTACATTTTTGGATTGTTCCCGAAGGTCGTCATCATCCTTCAAGGGCATTCATCACACTGTTGATCCAGTGATATAAAAGGCAAGATAAAGCGAGCAACGATGATTCAGTTAGAATTTATGTGATGTTTTTGTAACACAGGCTATTTCACTTGCCTGCCTGTTTGCATGGAGAACACAAACAAAAACACTCAATTTTGTTTGTGTTTCCCTTATAAACAGGCAGGCAAGTGGAATAGGCTGTGTTACAAAAACATCACATTAGTCAGTCGTGTATGAAGACACGTTATTCTCGGAGTTCGAGTGAAGTTAGTCGTGTGACGACGTCGCGTTGAATTAAGTGAGAATTCAACCAGTGGTGTGTGAAGTTACGAGATCGAGTTATAATCCAGTCAGACTTGTGTGCAGACAAGTTGCGTGAAGAAAACAGTTGTTAGTGTGGTGCTTACAAAAAAAAAGGTTGTGAGCAAAGAAGAATAACTAACAAGTGTTGTTGTTGCTTATAAAGAAAAGGTTATAAGCAGAGAAATATCACGAACAAGCACATATTGTGGAAATTATCATTGTATGCGTAGAATAAGTTCGAACAGTGGCACGAAAGTTGTGCAGAAAATAAAGAATTGACTTAAAATTAAACACAGATTTATTTTTATTTTATTTGCAATCTACGAACTAATATTTTTAATGTTTTTAAAAGGTAAAAACATAACAATATATTTTAGTAAATAGTAAAAATATTAATGTTTTCAGTTTATTTGATCAATATTTAGTAGAGTAGCCTCTATTTTCAAGCAACGCGTGACAAAGTTCTTTGGAAAAGATCTTTGGGTATAGAGTACTAAGTGTCACGTATTCCAATCCACAAATCGTCCAAATTTTTGTACTTTTGTTGAGCAATAGTACATTTCACATCGTTTCAGAGGTTTTCTATCGAGTTTAAGCCAGAACTTTGCGCCGGCCAGTCTCAAACGGAAATGTGCACTTTATAAAATCAATCCATTGCCAGCTTAGATGTGTGTTTGGGGTCACTATCTTGCAAAAATATGAATAAAACTGGCATGTATTTAAAAGCTTATGGTTCCATTTTGTTCTTTAGAATGTCCAAATACTGATAACGGTCCATTTTTCATTAATTTTCACAATGGGGCCTATACCGTGCCATGAAAATGATCCCCACGCCATTGTGCTTCCTCGACCATGCGTTACGATCCTTTGAGCATAGGGAGGATTTAATGTCTGACATTTTGGCCGTTGAACAACTACTCTACCATTCGGTTCCATACGATTTAACACTGTTTCATCACTCCAAAATATTTTTTTCCAGAATGGGAGATCTGTACCCTTGTGGGTGCGAGCAAACATTCAACGCTTGACTATATTTTTCTTTTGGCAGAACTGGCTTCTTTCAGCAAGAGCGTCCGAAGAGCTTTCCGTGATTATGACGTCATCGTATGAGTCTGTCCGATAAATTTAACCTAAATTGAGAGTTAATTTCGTTCAAAATATCGCGTGACGACATGAAGGGCTTCTTCTTTGACTTTCGAATAATAGCACGATCCACGACTTCGGTTGTTTTACTTGACACGTGGCTTTCGTTTTTTGTTTTCTGCGACATTATTATGTTTGCTTTGCAGGAAATGATCACGTTATAAATCATTTTTCGCGAGCAATTTGAAATTTCGGCAATTTCAGCCAGGTTTTTCCCATTATTCCACTATTCAACGATAATGAGCTTCTCCTCTGGCGAGCAATCTTTTCAAAGTCCCACTTTTTTAAAAAATTACTATAAATGCCATAAAATTAAAATAATATACCGTAAGAATAAAAATATTTGAACAAAGCTTGTACCTAAAACACTTTTATGCACGTTGTGCTAATTTACTGTCCAGCTCGAATTTAGCTACTGATACAAATTAGCAGTCAAAACAAAAAATATGTACGATAACGGTAATATTTTTTGTTACGATAACGGTAATACGTACGATAACGGTAATATTTTTTGTTAAACAACAGCTAGATGTCATCGTGCAACATTCCAGACCAAAACAATTGGCCAAAACAATTGGGATACAAATGAGAAAAAATTCACAATCAAACTATACATGGATTTTGTGCTAATTTAATGTCCATAGCTGTATGTATGTATGTATGTATCTATGTAAGTGAATATGTTTTCTTTTTTTATGATTTCAAATTTATTGCTTTTCTTCTTTTTCAAGTCAATTATTTTTAATATTTAATAAGATTGAAAGCAAGTATAAAATACTACAAACAATAAATCACCTTCACCCTTACACTCACTTATGGTATACATACGCTCACCTTAACTAGGTTACTTCTTGGTCTTTTCTTAATTTAAACGTTTGTTTCGTTTCAAGATTTTTTTCTCTCTCTCTCTCTCTCTTTCACATTCTTTTTTTTTGTTTGTTCGTTTTGTATTTGAAATTTTGCAGCGTTTGGCCTTGAGTAGAACATAAATGGAATGGTGGTGTTGTTCTCTTAAGATGGTAATTGTTTTACAAACAAGATCTTATGGTTGTAAACAGTTTTGAAATTTGTTTCTATAACTGATCTGTACCAACTATGGTGCACCAAGCAAAGAAGATGTATAACATTGAAATCAAATGAATTGTACTGTATGGATAAAATTCTAAAAATCACCAAATTCAACTTTTATCACTTAAGAAGAGTGCCCGAAAAAATTTCACAATCACCCTTATTCTGGTTGTCGTCGTCGACAGTTTAAAATTGGTATTCTGTTTGTCGTTATTGACAGTTATAGATGACTGTCGGACACACATTTGGTATTCTGTGAGTCAATACGCCGTCGATATTGTGTTGTGTCGTCTCTGATTTTATCGACATCATTTTTGGTAACGACGACGACGGCGACGACGACGACGACGACAACCAGAATAAGGGTAAATATTTCGAAATTTTTTATTTCAATTTTAAAAACTGTCAATGAACCAATTTTCATATAAAAATAACAGTAATTTATAAATGAATATTATTTTTAATATACAGTTTCTTTTGACACTCACTGTATGTTTGTCCCTAGTGAATGCTGTAATATTACTTCAAATCATCCTGTGGAAAGTAGTTTCTGTCTTCACCTATTTTCTCTTATCTTTCCGACTCGTTGGTTTTTTTTTATAAATTTTCTTAACTCATGCGTTGAGTATTATAAGCCTGGTTTGTTTAAATATTTGTAAGCTCGTCTATACCGAGCATCTGAGTGCTAAAAGGTGGCAGTCTCTATTGTATTCAAGAGAACATCTTGCAATATTGAAATCAAATGAATTGTAAACGAAAATTTACATGTTTATAACATTTAAATGAGCTGAAAT
The DNA here is from genome assembly GCA_927399465.1 of Sarcophaga caerulescens. Classification (NCBI taxonomy): domain Eukaryota; kingdom Metazoa; phylum Arthropoda; class Insecta; order Diptera; family Sarcophagidae; genus Sarcophaga; species Sarcophaga caerulescens. Next base: position 99,147,859 of record OV656867.1, on the reverse strand, counting down.
TTAATTAAAGGCTTCTAATATCGGGATTCAATTAATCAGGCATGTCACAGATTCCGATCGGAATGGTTTTGATTCCGAATATGCAATTCTGATCGATTTTGTTTTTGGTTCTTCAGATTCCGAACGATTTTGTTCATTCCCAAAAGTTATAAAATTGCTGCTTTTCAAATAAAGTATGGCAACGTAGTGCATGAAAAAAGAAAAAAAAAAACATAATTGGTAAATAAAAAGCAGAACCAAAACAAAAGAAGAAAAAGGCGCTGATACAAAAATTTTAATTGAAATAAAAAAAAAAATTAAAAATTTTATATGAAAAATGCGCCTTTACCCCTTGAAAAAATATTTCTCTGTATTTAACTGGAGTGACCGGCACCCTTCTTTTTCAAATCAAAATTAAAATTAAAAATAAAAGACAGTCAGAAAAAAAAATTATTACAAGAACAACAAAAATATTAAAAAAAAAAAACACCAAAACATAACCTCAACACAATACAAAAAATATTTAAAAAAAAGTCTTTAAAAATATTTCTTCTTTAAAATCATTTCAAATCAATAAAAAAATAAATCCATTTTAGCTTTATCAATGGCCTCCTTAAAGATGCGTATCTCACTTTGTCTCGTTATGCCAAAGGCATTCAAATCGATCTCTTTGAGTTCCTTGAATTTGGCTAAATTTATCTTCTTAAACGAGTACTGGTATTTGGTCATTTTGATTGTTTTTAAAATCTTCTCCACAGTCAAGGCATTATTTCTATTTTGATTGTCCGATGCTTTAATAGGATCACTGCGTGCCATCACTGATTTGCGCGCCACACTTGGATTAGTGAAACCTAAAGATCTTCATGATGTATTAGCAGTCTTCTCTTCAGGTTTCTTTGCAGTTGGTGTAACTGCAATGGTGGCCGCCTTACATTTGGCCTCTATAAGTTAATAATACAAAGTTAAAATTTCAATAAATCTGTACTTACATTTTTATAAAACTGAATTAAATGCTTTGTGTTGCCACCGCTTAAATTTGTTCTACTTAATAAATTTTTGTTCTCAAAAATAAGTGGTTTGCTCAAAAAAATAACGTGGCAATACTTCGATGAAAAAATATATCACTTTGTTATGTTTTTCTCAGCAAGTTTACAAAATTTAATTTCTTAAGCATAAATATTAAGTAAATACTTAGAAAACCTATGTAATAATAAAACATACCATTTTGTCTTTCAATTTGACTAAGTTTTATTAATATTTTTCTTTAATAAATCATCAAAAATATCAAAACCACTTTGAAAGTTTGAAGTGGTTTCATTCCGAAGAAATTTTTCGTTTTCCGTTTTCTAAAGACTCGGAATTGAAATCACTTTCGATCGGAATTGCGTTCTGTGACATGGCTGAATAATTTCGATCGGATCACAATCAGAGAATCAGCAATGAATCAGTTTTTTCGCTACTCATAAAATTTTGTTTTGACTGAGAGTGGTTTCTATGTTGGAAAACTACAAAGCTTTATTAGAACATCACTGGATCTTAACATAGGACATAGCATTGGTAACATAGAACATTGGCATTTGTAGAAGATGTGAGCAACAGTAGAGAAGGTTCCATGATATTAAAATAAGTATGAATGCGTATAAAAATCAGAAATTATGAGTATGATTCGATTCTACTCAGCTTTTTTAATACTCATTGCAGATCTCTGATTATAATATCAGCAATTAATTCTCCAGTCATACATAGTGTTTGTAGATAATGAGTCAGCATTCTTTCTCTGTTATTATTGACACTCAGAGGGCCATAGGAAATCAACCAACCTTCACTGATGCACTGATATGTTGTTTACCGTAGTCAGCAGAACAGTGTTCCATATGCGACATCATATATTTGTTTACAAAGGTTTTTAGATTTCACAATCGTGAAAGCGGATAACAATGATAATAGAATTCTATACACTTAGCCTAGTGCATGCGTGCATAATTGGTTTTTACAACCCTCCACTAAGGATTACGACCTAGCTGCTCACACCGTTTAAGTTGTGTGTTAATTTTATACATGGGTGTCGGGATTTATGGTTTAAAGACGACTCCGAACGACAGATTTTTGAGAAACTCTTCATGGCAATTTTATTTTCTTCACAGAGTTTTCGCCAGAAATCTGCTGAGAGGAAACCGCCGAAGAAATATATTTTCATACTTTCATTTTGTTGGAGATGTCTGACCTGGGATGTGAAGCGTGGCCTCATGTAACAATATCTGCGATAAGGCTTCGATTTGAAGTGCTGGTATCCTGTTATCCTTGAGGCTCAGAAGGAGATATGGCCTCAACCAACCTACACATATTTTACTTGCCAGATATTACCTTAGTTTTGAGAATAAAGACTTCCATACCAACTATACGAGACTGACTCAAATCGAATGATGTCAATATACATATTGTTACGCAAGAACAAACGAAACGACCTAATATCGTTTAACAATAAAAACAATAAGCAAAAGCCACAAAAACAAAGACCATGAGCATGAAAGAGATAGAAAACGCAAGCACAACGAACAAGAGGCAATGTGTACACAATACACAAATACACATTAACAAATACATCGAACATCTTCTAAATAAACCAGCAACAATAAACAATGTAGTCGCAAAAGAATTCTCGAGAAGGCGATAACGCGAACCTTCTAACTCGAGAACCATCATCAGACTGAAGAGGTTCGCATATAAAAGGGCAAGACAAGGCAGGCAGTGAGTCAGTAGTAATTGAGTCAGTCTTGAGTGAAGTTGCGTGTGAACTAATCAGTCGCGGTTTGAAGATATCCGTTGTGAGCAGTATAGCGAATAGTTGTGTGTGAATAATAGTGAACCAGCAATAAATTGTAGTAATTATTGTTGTATCGGTTAAGTGTGAACAGTGGCATATAAGAAAGTGTGGACAATAAAGAGAGTTTAATTGAAATAAAACACATATTTGTTTTTACTTTGGTTTGCAATTAACGAACTCATATTTAAATGTTTTTAAAAAGGTAAAAACGTAACAATATTCTTGTAAATCTCTTGGAACTTATCCTAGACGTACATCGTACCCATATGACAAGTACATGAGATGTTTCAAGTCTTACATCAGCTGCAACCTCAAATAAAGTTGACTGTTTACTGTGTAAGCATATGAAATTTTTGTGGCATTCTATACTTCTTCAGTTCTCTCCACAAACAATGATGGTTGATGAATAGAAAGTCGATAGGCGCCAAGTAAATATGGTTACAGGACTATTTTTACTGTGTTGATATTATCAGGATTTCACACAGAATCCAAAGTGATTGCATCGAATTGTAGCAATAGCTGCATTGCATACTTGCCAACATAACATCGGAACTGTAGTTGTTTACTGGAGTATAAGGAAGTTATAATCGAAAATTTTCGATTTGTCCGAATTCGTAAATGTAAAGATTGATGCTAGTATTTGTTTCCAATGTATAGCAAATAGTTTTTCCTCCATTTCAAAGCTATTTTCTAATATTTCAAAATTATGTTTGACCATCTCTGCAATTTAAGTTCAATCAGTTGTTGTCATTTTATTTATTCTTTATTTTTCCTATTACCACAGCCATCAAGGTTACTCAATTAAAAGTGACATTTTGCAATAGATTTTTGTTTTATTTTTTTGTTGTTGTTGTATGTAGAACAAAAACAAAAAAATAGAAGAAAAAAAAATCTTACAATTTGTGATTCTATATGTAAAAGTAATTCCTCTACACATTGTGATTACAGAGGGAAAATAAATTTAAGAAACACTTTTGGGAACCACTACCGAGCTTCGTGGAATATTGGAACATGTATAGATTTTGCAATGCCATCATGAATTTTCTTAACTTTGAAAATAATCTCGGATTTTTAGTCAAGTTACTAATTTTCTAAGGATTAATGTAATCCCCAAACAATTGTAGAAATAATATTTTTTCACTCTGTATGTGAAAACTACAGAATATTGTTCTTGAGGACAAAATTGATAGGCAAATGTATTGCTTCATTTATTTAAAATAATTTAAATTTTAAGAATTATAGAAATTTCGTTTAAGTAGAAAGAAGTCCGAAGGCGTTATGGCTACATTAAATCAGAAAGAATCCGATGAGATTAATATAATCTTATTATCATAACAAATAATAATAATAACTCCTGGATCGTTAAGGAGTGCCACTGCTGTCTTGACCTTCTTTCGGAGCGCTTCAGTGTCTCACTTGTCTGGGTCCCTGGTCACAGTAATATTTCGGGAAACTGCACAGCCTACGAGCTCGCAAGGGCTGTTGCACTCCTTCCGGAATCTTCTTTAATCGACTTGGGATCTTAGGATGGTCTCATGCTGGCTATGTATGAGCCTCTATCATATAACTTGTAGTGGTCTTAAGGCTCGTGATGCGGATGCGTTGGCTGATCCACAGAAGTTCCTTCAATGGACTTGTCCTGATTGTAGAAAGGTATGCCACTTACCTCGTTTAAATTGGCCAATGCGCAGAAATTCTTTCGGCACGCCAACCTATCCTGGGTCAATGAGGAGTCCTGCTCCATCGTTAGACTCATTTGGCTCTCGATGGATAGAAGGCACACCAACCAGTTACTCGGACTTGATCGTAACGTCATCTCGATTACAGTGGCCAGGTCATTGTGTTATGGGAAGACACGTGGAAAGAATGCAGCTCCCATCTAACAACTTCTGCCATAGGTACAGATCTGCTAAAGAAAGAGGAGGTTGTTATCCACTTTCTTTGTCAATAACCATCTCTTGCGAGGTGTAGATATAGGTTATTTGGCTCTCCAATACTTGTCAGCTTGACGTAGCTCTCATTTATTGATATCAAGGACATAGCTTCGTTTATCAAACTTTCGGGCTGGTTTTCCAGCATAGGGAGCCACGCTTTTAGAGTGCAGCCCTTGCGCTGGCCAAATTTTTCCCTAGTTTGGTGGAACTTGTTGAGTACAGGGTCTGCGTTTATCTGTGGCCTCACAACGGGCCGCTATGCGTGCTCAAGTGAGCTTTTGGTATCAAAGCTACCACACTAACCTATCTACCTATTATAACAATCCTAGATTGACATTTTCGTACTAGATTCAGTACTCGGCTGACAAAGCCCGGAAGATCGTTAGACAGCTCAGCAGATTAATGGCGAATATTGGAGGCCCGCTACCGGCGAGACGGAGACTCCTGATGGGGTTTGGAAGCAGCATTATGCTCTATGGGAGCGAAATTTGGGCCGAAACGCTAGAGGTTAAAAAACGGGCAAACTCACTTCTATCGGTGCAGAGAACGGCTGCATTACGTATCGCGTCGGCATATCGTACAGTGTCCGCACCAGCCGTACTTGTGATGGCAGGCATAATTCCTGTGGATCTGCTGGCAGCAGAGCGAATGGAGATTTATAAGGCGAAATCGGTTGGAAATCACATAACCGGTCACTTCAGGGAAAACACCATTTCAGAATGGCAACGACGATGGAACTATGAAGATAGAGGATGGTGGACGGCGAGACCAAGAATGATAAACTAAAGATTACGCCAACGCGCACACAAAATTAAAACTTTCTGCGCATGTTGAATCAATGACGTCACGCAGCTTTTGTTTCTATTGGCTAATGATAATGTAAGTTATATTGCAGGGCTGCCAACTACTTTCACGTAGTGCACACATTTTTCAGAGAAATGTTAATTTTCACATATAAAAAAGACTTGGTAACCTTTAAAATAGCGCAACTACGTCATCTAACGGGAAAACATGCGCAAGGCGTAATCTTTAGTTTATCATTCTTGGGCGAGACTTATTCCGGACATAAAGTCATGAATTGGTCGGAAATTTGGAGAGGTAAATTACTACGTTACGCAGATGCTATCGGGTCACGGATATTTTAGGAAATATCTGCACAGAATGGGCAAGACCGCCTCCCCTTAATGCCTTTACGAGGAAGGGGAAGTAATTGATGACGCAGAACACACTGTTTTCGAATGTGCACGCTGGCAGAGCTATCGCTCTGTACTGACGTCCATGATTGGAATGATCACGGCCGCTAACATTGTCGGGGTTATGATTGCGAGTAGAGAGAATTGGACCTCAGTGGCGAATTACGTGGAGTGCCTTCTAAGACTGAAGAAGAGAGATTTTGAGGCTGCAGAACATGTAGGAACGTCGGCGTAGATGACACTGGCACACGTGTCAAACGAAATTCCATTCGGGAAGCAATCAGGAGAAAATAGTGGATACGGACGCGGATATGAGCATGAAGGGGCCAAAGGGCCAAAAAGACTCCACTCCGAAGTAATACCACCGTAGTTACGGAGTGGGGACAATAGTCCACGAGACGAGGGGGGATTTAGTGGGTGAGGGCCCCACACACGGAGGACGTGACGACTTCCTCTATGGTGCGGTTAGGTACATTTACCCCTCCTCGGCGGAAAAAAAAAAATCATAACAAGAGCAAGAAGTATTGAAAAACTAGAGTAGAAAGCAAATGAAAGGAAAATAAATAGTTGTTCAACTATTGTAAGTGATGTTGAAATGGTTAAGGAGGACTCTTAGATTAATACATGATATCTCATTGATGTTGTGAAAGAACCAATCGCTAAAGGTACCACGACGTTTATTTTTAGTAGCTGATTGGCCGCAGTGATTAACTCCTTCCCCACCAACATCATACCACGTACGAGAGCGGTATTCAACTGTAGTCCAATCGTTAGGTATGAACTAAACCTGGACGCGGCTATAAGCTTGGATATTTTCTTGCTGTTGGGAGTTATGAGAGAACTAGGGTTGCTGGTAGGCACAGGTAAATCTCGAGGTTCTACTGGATTCACCCCAATTAAAATTTTTTCAAAAAATTTTAGTAAATATCGCATGTAATCAGTCTTATAGATAACGAGGCTAGATTGGCTCCGCACAAGTCTAATTCATCTTTGACTAAGTTTATATCCCTTTTCCAATCAATTGCAATATTAAACAAAATCTCATTCCTTTAAGCTTCTGCTTAGATATTCTGCACAAAACATTGTTTTTTTTTTTGGTTTTACTGAGAATTGTTCTAAATTTCTGCTGTGCATTCGTTTTAATACCATTTCGTACAAGAAGTGATTGAGGTTAAGTTGAATTGTTGTTCATAATTTAAAAATAAAAAGAAAAAAAATATATAAAGAAACAGCAAAAAAATGGCGTTGACAATTTGGTACTAAAATTAAAGAACAAAAACATTTCAAATTAAAGTCACGTATTCCTATGTGGGTTTTCATTTCAAAAAAAGAAAAAAATAATTCCATGTACTCGTGGGTACTTGAAGTCAACTTTAACTTCAATTTTTTTTCTGTGTTTTTTTTTTTTTTGTTGTTTTCTTAATCTTAAGCAATTTTAACTATGAAGTGCCTGACTTTATGTTGGTTAATCGTTTAATTGAAAAAAAAAAAAAAATAAAATTTTAAACTGAAACATTTTATTCGATTTAAACAATTTAATTGTGGGTAATTTGCCGGATGTTGGGCAAAAACAAAAAATCAAAAAAAAAAAAGGAAAAAATAAAACTTAAATTGCCCTTATTTTTAGAAAAAATTTCAAAAGAAGGAAACTAAAAATAAATCCGTGTTATACATATGTACATATGTATGTAAACCTGAACAATAATGGAAAATTTCCCTTTTTTCATTGATTATTTATTAGGAACTTTATTTTTTTTTTAAAAATCTTAATTTAAAAAATATTATTTTAGTTTTATGGATTTATCGATTATTTTTTAATTTCGCTAGAAGCATAACAATAGTCTCACAAATCAAAAGACTTAAGACACAAGCGCATACTCTGCATACTTCATGTTCCAATGCTAATACGGCTTGTACGTAAATTAGAAATTAAATAAAAATAAAATGTAAATTTAAAAACGTATACAACATAATAAAAATTTATAAAAAATTTAACAAAAAAATTTAATTAAAAAATACTTTTGGAAATGGTAAAAGGATGTATGGCCTAAATGAAATGAAAATGCATCCTATTTTGCAGCTTTTCTCCAATAAAGGCAAAGATTTAAGCCAGTCCTGTGGTCCTGTCACTTGTACAGTCAATCATCAGCAATTTTGGTTTCGCTCAACTCATGTGAAACATCTCCAACAAAACGAAATATGAGTAAATATTCTTCGGCGACTGCCTCTCTGCAGATTTCTAGCAAGAATTCCGAGAGTAACAAAATTGCCATGAAAAGTTTCTCAAAAACTGTCGTTCGGAGTCGACTTTAAACTGTAGGTCTGCCACTCATGTATAAAGTTAAGACCACCAACATACATAGGTCGTAATCTTGATTAAAGAGTTGTAATGACCAGACTACATTACTAATGATTAGACTACAACTCACATGTGTGAGCCGCTAACTCTAAGTCTGTTTTGAGATTACCCAAACGCTTACAGAAAAGAACAAAGGAGCCCATTAGTGACGGTAGGTAGTATACAACTCTCTTGATTCATTGAAGCATCGCTGCAAATGTGGCTTGTGTTTCACTGTTCTATTGCGGCTACAACGAATTTTGATCGACTGAAATAAAGGGACTTCTTCCCGAGAATCATATATTCATGCGTAATACTCGTCTTTCTTGCAGAGCACACCCGTTAGTGGTCGATTGGCCAGTGGATCACACACTGCCTTACAAACAGAATTCGATTTTTGGCCAGACTATGCGTATATGGCACACTCTTCCTGCAGAGGTCTGTCCGGTCACTTATAAATTAGATTCAAATCTAACATCTACAAACACTACTCCCTCTTTCCTTCTTTACATAACCTATTTTCCTAGTTCCAACACAATGCATTGCATAAGAAGAGGTTATCCTCTAAGTGCTGATCGTGCAAAAAAATACTGATTTCGATAACTGAATCAGTCACCAGTCCAAGAATAATAGGTTATAGCTCTCATGGTAAAAGACGTTGATATATTCTACCATATTTTGTTATGCTGAAGAAATTCCTAGACTTTTTGACTTTTGAATGGAACCAAGTTTATATTTTGCATATACTGCTTCTCAGCAGATTTGTAGCAAAAACTCTGAAAGTAAGTCCCCGATTATGGTTTACAACAGTTGTAAATTGCATGTTGTATTTTTTAAATTACGATTATGATTTACAACAGTTGTTTTTAAGTGTTGTCAGAACTGTCAAAAACTTACAACAGCTGTTGTCTCGCGCTAAGTTTAACAAAGGAAATGGAGAAAAATTTTTGTAAGTATGTATAACAGTGCATATCATTTTTTGTGGATATTTTAAAAATTATTTATAACTTTAAATATTTTATAGAAAAATAACCAATAAGAAGCAGATGGAAAAGCTGGTCGAGTTAATGACAGCAAATCCTGGCAAGTTACTATTTGGAGAAAATAAGACACAGCATAAGGAGACATGGGAGAAATTTCATTGAGGCATTGGGTCCACCCATTAAAGTTGCAAAAGAATGTTAAAGGGTTAGTAAATAAATTGTAAAAAATTTTAAGTATAACATAAAAATGATTTTGAGTTTTGTTACAGATATGGACTCATTATAAAGCCAATTTGAAAAGAAAATTGGCTGCCAATAAAAAAAAACTTTCAAGCTACTGGTAGTGGTCCGTCCACGGAAATTAGCTTGACCCCATTGGAGCAGAGCACCGTAGAGTTGGTGTGTATGCAATCGCAAGTAAGTGCAAATGGATCTGCAATGGGATTGAAAATTCATGAGGCGTAATCGTCATGCAATATTGAAGGGTCTTCACCTAGCACTAACCCATGCAAACAGCAGTTGCCAAAAAGCCACAAAATACAAAAAAACAAAATGGAGGATGAGCGTTTAAAAATATTAATTAATAAGGCAGGTAAAGAACCAAAGGGAAATATTGCTTACGTTAAAACGCCTTGAGAAGAACTTTTGAAAGAATTATCAAATAAATAAAAAAATACTAGAAATAAAAAGAAAAAAGCCTGAATTACAAAATGAATTATTAAAAGCCAAACTCCTTTTAATCCAAAAAAACTTGAAATGTAAAATATTTATATATATACAGTGGGACCTCGATTTTCCGTGATGGTCGGGACCGGAAGCATTCTGTATAATCGATTTTCCCGGTTAATTGTTTGGCTAGTTTTTTAATAGATATTTTTATTAATTAATAAATGAATACATATGTACACATTTATATAAAAACTAAATAATTCAAGGATTTTATATACATACATGTTTCATAAATATAAAAAAAAATTATTTTGTCAGAAAACAGTGAACTTTAGATAAGGATTTCGTATACTAAAGAGGAAATTCCCCTTTTTCGCTTGTTTGTCCAAAATAATAGAAAAAAATGTTTGTTTATAATCACGGATAATAGAGGTAATCACGATGCAGAAAAATTTAAATCGATCCAAAATAAAATTAAGTCGATGCAAACAATTTTCTTTTTCCATCCCGGATAATTGATGTTGCCGGATAATAGAATCACAGATAATCAAGGTCCTGCTGTATGTGTTTTTGCTTTAAGTAACTATGTGATCTAAATGAATTTTAATATGATATGAAGTTTTTTTTATATTGATATATTTTAAGCACTTTTGAAATGAATTTATTGCAATACATACAATAAAAGAATATAATCAAGCAAAAAGAAATTTTATTTAAAAATATAAGCGTTAATAAAACTAGCCTTTATTTTTTTAATTGTCATGTTTTAATAAAAGTTAAAATTTGTGTTTTAAATGGGCTTTTTGTTCTTTTTATGCGCTTAAATTGTTTTTTAAAGTAATAATTTTTATTTTCAATTGACAGTTTTATACACTCCGTGATGTATTTTAGAGGAAAAGTATACTAACATTAAAGAACAACCCTGTGACACACACAACATCTAGATGTTGTAAACCATAATCAAGAAAGTAATAAATGTTGTGTTGTCTCGGTTACAACACAACATTTATGTGTTGTGAACCATAATCGGGGCCTAAATAAATTTCCATGAAAAGTTTCTCAAGTTTCTGTCTCATGTATAAAATGAACACACACACAATATAAGTGTTGCGAGAAGGGAGTTCGTTATCATCATTGAAGGGTTGTAATGACCTATTGTATGTATGTGTGTATGTATGTATTAAGAAAAAAAAACAACCTTTTAAGCTTTAAGATTAAATTTGTATCTGAAAGATAAACACGCCTTTCAATCAATCCTGCCTCAGAGAGTTTCCCAAGAGCCAGACAATGACAGAGAGGATGTGGTAAATGACCCATTCCAACCTTAATTTCCCTCTTTTAAAGGGTGATATTTAAGCTATTATCTTTTTGGCAACACTGGTTTAAACAGCTCACGCACGTTTCGTGTTTTGTTTCACTGTCAAACATCTTCAGTTTGGTCTATAATTTAACCATGAATCGTCTTACAAACGAACAACGCTTGCAAATCATTGAATTTGGCATCATTGGACCATACATCTTCAAAGATGCTGCGAATCGTAACGTTGCTGTGAATGGTGAGCGCTACCGTGAGATGATATCCAACTTTTTTTTGCCCAAAATGCAAGAGCTTGACTTGCATGACATGTGGTTTCAACAAGACGGTGCCACATGCCACACAGCACGCTTAACAATGGACTTATTGAGAGGCGAGTTTGGTGAACATTTTATTTCACGTTCGGGACCGGTCAATTAGCCGCCTAGATCGTGCGATTTAACGCCTTTAGACTATTTTTTGTGGGGCTATGTTAAAGCTCATGTCTATACAGACAAGCCCGCTTCAATTGACGCATTGAAAGACAACATTGAAGCATTTATTCGTGAGATACCGGCCGAAATGTTGGATGTACGCTAAAATTGGACTAAGCGGATGGGCCATTTGAGGCGCAGTCGCGGTCAACATTATTTGCATGAAATAATCTTTAAACATTAAATTATAAGGACCGTACTATCGATTCAAATAAAGATTTCATGCATTTTTCTGAATTTTATGTGTTTTTTTTTGAAAAATTTTCCTATGGCTTTTAAGAAATCACCCCTTACTGTAGGAGGACAAATATTTGATTGAATTAAAAAATGTGATTATATTTACAAAACACACGGACAATTAAAGATTAACAATTAATTATAATTTATGTTTCACATATTTAGTTACGAGTTTAGTTTACATTTGTTAAAAAAAAAAAAAAAAAAATTAAATTTTTTAAAAAAATTAAAAAAAAATTTAAAACGAATAAAGAGACAGTGAGAGAGAGAGACAGAGTGAGAAAAAAACCAGAAATGTAATTAATGAAAATTGAACAGAATGTAGGACGTAGAAGCAAAAAAAAAAAACAGAAAAAAATAGAAAAAACGTACGACCAAACGACCACCCATAGAAGTTGCATGTGCGCTGCCATCAAAGCAGCCACAAGCAACACTTTGAACAAAAAAAAAAATCGGCAACAGCAGCAACAACAATAATAGGAACATTCATTTCAAATGATCTTCGAAAAGGCATTAAATAAATACGATTGAGTGTGTATTATTTGTTATTTTTTGTACTCATGTACAGATACGACTATTATTTCTATTATTATTATTGTTGTTTCTGTTGTTGTTTGAAAAACAACTAAATAAAAAGGTTAAAACACCTCGCAATTTTCGTAAAAAAAAACAAAAAAAAAAAAAACAAGAGGAAAATAAGAAGGAAAAAAAATTGAAAATAGTTTTAAAGAAAGGCCACCGCCATAAAGTGGAAAACAAAATGTCTCAAGTCTCCCAAGTGGTTGGTAGGTAGGTAGGTTGGTTGCTTAGTGGCTGGCTGGTTGGTACCAAAAAAAAAAAAAACAAACAATTCTATTCATCTAATTGTATTAAAGGAATTTTGACTGTGTTAAAACCATTAGATATTGTGTATGGCAATTGGTATTTGTCAGACCCAAATACCCACATCCATTGGGTATCCGTTTGCCGTTTGCTGTTTGCCGTTTTTCACTAACCACTAAATGCCTGTCTTTGTCTACGTCTATCTGACGTACCAGCAGCCTTCGGATGGCAGCATAATTGTTATTTGGTGGCTGCATTTCTTTGTTTTTATTAAAAAAAGAATTTTTTTTATTTTTTTTCTTCTGTTTTTTTTTTTTATTTGCAAACAATTTTTTTTTGTGTGTTTGTTTTTGGTATTTATTTGTAGTATTTTATTTTCTCGCTGGCATTTAACATGAAAACGCATTAAATTCTTATTTGTTATGTGGCAACACGTTTGGTAAATGATATGGTGTGGCCAGAATATTGTAGACACCATTTCGCCCAATGCTTACTTACACACACTCTGCTTGCCTTGTTGCTTAAAGCTGGGAATTTTAAGCTCTAAAACAGCCATCAGCCAACAAGATCCATTGATGGCGCAGGCGTAAAAAAAAAACATAAAGAAAAATTTTCAAATTTTTTTTTCGTTTTTAGTTTTCGTACTAGTAAATAAATAACAAGAGAAAATGATAAACGTTCGGTCATGGCGAATTTAAAATACTCACCATTAATAATGGGCAATGCCAAAATATGCCTTAAAATTTAAGTTTTTTCTTTTATTTGGAATACTTTAATGCATAAACATGCATGCGCCATCGCGCACACAAAATTAAAACTTTCTGCGCATGTTGAATCAATGACGTCACGCAGCTATTGTTGCTATTGGCTAATGATAATGTAAGTTATATTGCAGGGCTGCCAACTACTTTCACGTAGTGCACACATTTTTCAGAGAAATGTTAATTTTCACATTTAAAAAAGACTTGGTAACTTTTAAAATAGCGCAACTACGTCATCTAACGGAAAAACATGCGAAAGGCGTAATCTATAGTTTATCATTCTTGATTTACGTTGACTGATGAAATGTTCTTTAAAAAGAAAAGCAAAATAAATAGGCCCCTAATATATAAAAATATAAAGAAGCCTTCATTGTTTCCTGTAACTTTTGCAAACAAAGCATTTCTTTGTTACTCTGGAATACTCGAATTAGATTTAAGGGCTTGTACTTATCAGTCAGTCATAGTTTCTCTCCATTAATCTGAAAACTTTGCAAAATATAAACTTGGTTCCATCCAAAGACCGCCAGGAAAAGAGTCAGGGAATTCTTCATGCATAATAAAAATATGGGAATATATTCCAACATCCCTTGCCATAGGAGTTACAACCTGCTATTCTGACTGATTCAGATATCGAAAACAGATAGAGTCGAGTAGGCATTTTTTTTTTGCACTAATAACACTTACGGTGTTTTCTTTTCTACCAAAAAATGTGCATTTTATTAACGCAAAATGCAATTTTGAGTTTGTTTCTTAAAAATGTTTCGCCCTTTAAAAGGGTGGTATGTTTTATTCTAAATAATTCGCACTTGCCAATGGTGGAGGGCATTGCATTTTATGCCCTGTATAAATCGAGAGTGTAGATAATGCCCTGTAAAGCAGATGACTTTTGTTTATTTATAGGGCTACCAGATGAAATTTAAAAAGGTCGCCTGGTATTGTTATCCAATTTGAAGTTAATTTTTTCATTGTTTTGTGGAGTAACGTTAAGGAAATATTACATTATTATAGCTACATGGTCAGCAGTATAAAAAATTGCATTCAATGTTAGAACAGTGTTAAAATATTTTTTTTTTTTATTATAAGAAAAGCGTGCAAAAAATGAAGTCGAAAAATTAGCGATTTTTCAACACCTTTGAACAAATTGGCATTTCCTCATTCATTTTCTTAATAAGTGGTAAACACAGGGCATACCCTTTTTTAATATTTGTGTTATGTTCTTCTCAAATAAAAAATGACATTACAACAGGGTTGGTCAAAAATTTTTTTAATGTACCTTGTAAGAGGGTGACATTTTCTTTGTAGAAAAGAAAACACCATTAGAGGATGTCCCCTACTTATGCAGTGCACTTATGGTAGAGTAACATCCATTGCCATAGCAGTTGTGGCCTGCTATTCTTGGCTTAGTGACTGATACAGATAATCGAAATCAGATAGAGTCGAGCAGTCAAATTTTTTGCACGACCAACACTTAGGGAATGGCCCCTTCTTATGCAATGCATTCTGTTGGTTGGAATTAGAAAAATAGGTTATGGAAAGAAGGAAAGAGGGAGTAGTGTTTGTAGATTTAGATTTGAATCTAATTTATATTGTAAGTGGCAGGAAAGACCTCTGCAAAAAGGCGTTTCACATTCGGATAGTCTGGCAAAAGAATGAATTCTGTTTGCTAGGCAGTATGTGATCCCCTACTCAATCGACCACTAACGGATGTGCTGTGCGAGAAAGATGAATGTTACGTACGAATATACGATGCTAAGGAAGAAGTCTTTTTATTTCGCTCTAGCAAGACCACTGCAGGAAGGGCGTTCCTCTAATGGATAGTCCGTTTAAAGAACGAATTCTGTTTGTAAGACATGGTGTGATCCCCTACCCAATCGACCACTAACGAATGTGCTGTGCGAGAAAGACGAGTTTTACGTACGAATATACGATTCTCGGGAAGAAATCTCTTTATTTTGCTCGAGCAAGACCACTGCAGGAAGGGCGTTCCACTAATGGATAGTCCGGCTAAAAAACGAATTCTGTTTGTAATTTAGTGTGTGAGATCCCCTACTCGATCGACCACTAACGAATGTGCTGTGCGAGAAAGACGAGTGTTACGTACGAATATACGATTCTCGTGAAGAAATCTCTTTATTTTGCTCGAGCAAGACTACTGCAGGAAGGGCGATTCACTAATGGATAGTCCGGCTAAAAAACGAATTTTGTTTGTAATACAGAGTGCCATTCCTTAGCGAACCGACCACTAACGGATGTGATTTGCTAGAACGATGAGTGCACGTACGAATATTTGATTCTCGGGAAGAAGTCCCTTTAATTCACTTTAAGCTAAATCCGTTGTTGTAGCAATGGAACAGTGAAACACAAGCCACTTTGCTACAGTGCTTGAATGAATCACTAATGAGCACTTTTACCCTCTTCTGTAGGCATTAGAGAAACCTCAAAAGAGACTTCGAGTTAGCGGCTCACACATGAGAGTTGTATTCTAATCTTGTTTGTATATACATAAATACAAAACATAATTGGTCATTACAACCCTTTAGTCAGGATTACGGCCTAGGTTCTCATACCACTTATGTCGTGTGTGTTAATTTTATACATGATTGGTGGGATCTACAGATTAAAGTTGAGTCCGAACTACAGATTTTTGAGAAACCTTTCAAGGCAATTTTATTTACTTTCAGAGTTTTTGCCATTAATCTGCTGAGAGGAAGTCGCCAAGGAAATATTTTTTCGTTTGGAAATGTCTGGCCTGGGGTCTAATAAGCCAACACACTACTTACTAGACTACGGCGACCACTTGGTCGTATATAAGTGGTGTTAATAGCAAGGAAATCAGATAAAGTGCAAATCAGATCAAGTTTCTTACACCATCTTAAGGAACCGAGACACTTGAATGCTTTTTCCGACACTTGAAAAATGTTCCACGAACATGATATTAAATTTTCATGATCAAAAGAACAAGAGCTTCTGACTTCCTGATGCTTATGCCTTCCAGAGCTACAGATGATGCCATATTATTGCTGCGCTTGTGTGTCAATAAACAACGTTGGGTCTTTTGCGCATTAAAATCGAGCCTATTTATTCGACCCCATTCGGATTATTATTAGGAAACGACATTTTCATTTTTCTCCAGCAGTTAAATTGAAAGAACTCGTGATGAAATTTCCATTAAGAAACAAAAATTTTGTAAATCTTTTTGCTTTTATCATTACTTTCAAGGATTACATACCCAAAGAAGGCCTAAATATATTGATTTTATTTGGAAAATTCAAAAAAAAAAAAAAAATCGAACAAAATTTATCAGAATTTATTGAGGCGAAATACTTCGATACAAAGTTGCTGTCTAAATTACACACGAGACTTAAGTAGAACTGCCTGTTTGTTAACGCTTTTAAATTTTAAGACATTAGAAGTTCCCAAACTTGAAATATTTTAATAGGGAACATTTTTATAAATTATTGTAACGTTTTTAGCTTTTAAAATCGTTTAAAATATTAGCTCGTAGATTGCAAATAAAAATAAAATTAATTTGTATTTAGTTTTAATTAAAATTCTTTATTATACGCTTAATTCTGTGTGTCACTGTTCACAACTTGATGTAAACAACAACAATTGCTTTATTTGTTATTCCTCTGTTTATTTATTTATTCATTCAGGCGTAAATACAGTACAACAAGATATCATCTAATTTAATAGTACTGCTAAGGATATAGGCATAACAAAATATAAGAAAATACAAAATAATAACGTTAAAAATAAATTAACATAACAAATGTTATTAAAAACAAAATTTATAATTATATTAAAAAAAAATATGATTGATTAATTACGTATGTATGTGCATTATGTTCATTCATAAATTTAATTATTGCAGTCTTGAAATGCTTAGCATTGCTTAGTAATTGTATGTTGTTTGGGAGTTCATTCCAGAGACGAATTGCATTGATGTAAAAGTGTCTCTCAGATATCTGCCTGCGGTATCTAACGCTATTAATTCTCAAGCCTCTATTAGATCTTGAAAAAACTAATCTATCAAACAAATAATGGGGTTTCCTAATATAGATGATTTTATGTAGGTACACCAGAGTACGGCATTTCAACAAATTCTCAAAAGATGTGTTATAGATTCGATATGAGAACTCAGATATCCTACTGTACCTTGTACGACCAAAAATATATCGAGCAATACTGTTATAAGTGACCTTGAGCCTGTTCCTACTTACTGAGTCGCAATTAGAAAACAGTTCACATCCGTAAAGCAGAGTGGGGATGAGATATGTTTTCGCGAGCAGCATACGAATATCAAACGGAGTAAAATATTGCGTTAGCCAAACACTTCGCAACATGGCAACTGTTTTACCACAGATAGAATTCACATGGTTGAACCAGTTAAGGCTGTTATTAAAGATAACTCCTAGGTTCTTAACACTATGTACAGTCTCAATAGAAGTCTTATTAATCTGTAATGGTGTAAGCTGTGCCGTAGAGTTTACCTTGCCTATTATTAAAGCTTTTGATTTCCTCGGATTGAGGCAAAGACCATTAATCGACGCCCATTGAAACACATTATGCAGATCACAATTTATTTTCCCTATACAATTTGTAATATCGGATGGCAAGCAACTAATGTACAACTGAACATCATCTGCGTACATTTGTACCTTGCAAAACTTCAACTTAGTTGGCAGATCATTAGAATAAATCGAATATAAAAGTGGACCAAGAATCGAGCCCTGTGGTACACCTTTAGATATTAAAAAATTGTCCGATTTAGTACCATCATGATACACAAATTGACTTCTATCACGTAGATACGACGAGATTAGCTTGACAGCAGTATTCGAAAAATGGCACATGTGTTCCAACTTTTGGCAGAGAATAGCAGGATTAACGGTGTCAAAAGCCTTTGAATGATCAAGTAAAACCAAAAATGATGTCATATTGTCATCCGCACTTAATCGCAACTCTTCCGAAACATCAATGAGCGCAGAAATGCAGCTGTGATTAGGTCTGAAACCAGACTGCCTCTCAGAAAGCACGCCATTGTCATAATATACCCTTTGCAGAAACAATAACAATTACTAGACAATTATTCGCCAGATCTTGGTAACGGGATCTTCAAACCACGATTACTCTCTTCAAACACACAGCATCTTCACACAAGACTAACTGAACTTCACTAACACAGTCGCCTGTTTTGAATTGTGTTTTATATGGCAGAGTAAACAGTCTGATGAATGTTCTTGAACAAGAATGTTCATGAATTCGCCTTCTCGAGATCTTTATAAATGTGAACATCATTGTTTACATTTGTTATTGTAGTATTGTTTGTGTATTTTATTTACATTTACTCTTGTAGTGTTGTTTGTATATTTTTGTTTACTTGTTTACTATTTTTTTATGCGTATTAAACAGTACGAGAATTTGTAAACAGGTTTATTTACTACATTGTTTTGTTTTTATAGCTTTTGCTTATAATTTTAAAAGCTAAGCGCTGTAAAAGCAAAACACCAGTATCTAGATTTTTCATTTTCGTAAGTTAAACACCTATTGGGAACAGCTGTATTAACAAGCATGTTCAAAACCATATCAAGGCGTTAGAGAAACAAAACAGTTCAATTTGAAAATTAAAAAAAAAGAAATAAAAAATTGCCAAGGAAAATACTTTGGAGGCTGCTAGGCAGTCAAACGGAATTAAATGAATAATTTGAAGTCAATTATTTAACGTCATCTTATAAGAGAGTGTGATAGGAAAATGTAGAGCTGCAAGTTATAAGCAATTTTTTAAAAACATGGATTTATGTTAACGTCCATATATGTATGTATGTAGGTAAGCGCGTAACCAGAGAAGCCTATTCATATGTGGATAAAAAAATACCATGGTTTTCAAAAGATAATAGGATTTGACAAAAACAAAACAATTAAATGGGGGGAAAAGCATACTTTCGCGGCTTAAACTATTTTTAAGCTACGGGACAAACATTTTCGAATGACAAAATTTTCCTTTAGCAAGGCTTTTGTATTTTAAATATTTTTTGGTTTGTTTTACAGATTTACAATTTCAAAGGTGAAATCTAAAATTATAGGTTTCGATTGCTTGCCGAATATGAATATCGCAAGATACCTAATGCCGCCCTAACTTAAAGTGAATTTAAGTAAATGAAATGGCCTCTGGCTAAACGTACGCCAAATGTTGACCCCTTTACATTACAAATGGCTACTGTCCACATAGCCTTAACGTTGCCAAGCCAAACACATGCCGTACTTTTAAAACCATTTACAGATTTGTTGAAGGTTTTTTCGTTTTTATCTACCAAAAAAAAAAAAAATAGAAAAAAGGCGATTGAAAAAAAATTAGAAAATTTAAAGCCATAGGCATTTAGCCACCCAAAAAATGAATGCTGAATGACGTTGCAATGAAAAAATGCTTTTGAGTGGCAAGCGTCCGTTTTGATACTACCGCGCTTAACACCGTGGCAATACAACAACAAATAACAAATAGTACGTACCTTTTTCTTTAATGGCCCAAAACAATTTGTTACGTTTCATTTTGAAAATGATCACAAAAGAAAAAAAACCTCCAATAAAACTATCTTAGAGGTATACGAGTAATGAAGAAAAAAAGAAAAAATTAAAATAAAAACAAATTATTTGCCAATATCTATTATTATTACCTTTGCAATATATACTGACAGTATCAGCTTAAGACAGACAACTCTGTGGATTGAAAACAATCCGGAAAACAACAAAAAAAACAAAAAAAAATATTGCCAAAACTGAAATTAAGTTTAAGCCAACAACACTAAGCTATATTTCCCATTTTAAGCACGTGCCACATGAATTAAATTGATTTTTAGCCAGTAGGTGGAAATAAAATTAGAAAAACAAACCAAAAAAAACAAAATCAAAATGTATCGATAAAAAAAATATGGACAGAAACGGTCCACAATTTAATTTAAAGTTTTGAATGTTTTTTTTTTATTTTTTTTTTTAATATTTTTTAATACATTTTATCTCTGGTTAACCCTTCTAAAATTTTGTTACTCATTTTATTGACTTAAAAAACAATTCTTATTGATTTCTTTTGATATGTTTAGAATTCGATATTATTTTATTTTTTAATCAAATTCTAATACTTTTCTAATTTTTACACTCATTTCTTTTTGAAATCCCTTTCATAAGAATATTTAAAATGATGAAAAAGGAAATAAAAGGTCGTGAAAGCCCTATGTGCTACAATAAAGCGCCCTCAACCGAAACCACAAAATTTAATTTCAATTAATGGCCAATTAGTACACAAGTGACACCACCAACCAGAGATCACCAATGAATCGTCTATTCGCTTACTCATAAGCACTCATTAAATTTTGAATATAAGTGACACAACAATATTGAAATTTAACTATGTACTCTGATTCATTCATACCACACTACAACGTTAATTTATATGTACAGGTTGCCATGAGTATGCGTACAATGTTGACATCAAACTCATACCATTTGAAATATGTTTGATTCATAAGCCTACTCATTTAGGGCCATTATTACAACTTGCCGTTAACTAAAGGGAGCATTTTAACGGCTAGATAAATTGTTTTTCATTATTATAAGTGGACAATGAGGTAGAAGTGAGCGTTAAGCTAAAGGGAGTATCATCCTGCCTGTAACTTTTAAAGTTAAGTTTATGTTTGAATTTGCCATATTATATATTATTTTCAATATGGCAACTTCAAATATAAGCAAAATGAGCATATAGAACAAAAAAACGAAGCCCGTCGTTGCCACTACGTTTAAGAAAAAACTTGTTTAATTGAGCAGTGGAGTAGTCTAGTAGGTAGTGTGTTGGCTTATTAGACGAAAAGCCAGGGTTCGAGCCCCAGGCCAGACATCAAAACAAAATACAAAAAGTATTTCTTCGGCGATTTCCTCTCAGCAGATTTCTGGCAACAACTCTGAGAGTAAATAAAATTGCCATGAAAAGTTTCTCAAAAAAAAATCTGTCGTTCGGAGTCGACTTTAAACTGTAGGTCCCGCCACTTATGTATAAAATTAACACACACAACATAAGTGGTGTGAGAAACTAGGTCAATAATCCTGACTGAAGGGTTGTAATGACCAATTATGTATGTAATTGAGCAGTGGAATCGATATTGCTCCGGCACTGCAATATTTTTAAAAAAGTTAAATTTATTTCATCTGTAATTTGTAATAACGAAAATAAGTTAAAGGTAACTTTACAATTCCCTTAACTAAAGGTACCTCTAACTAAACCCAAGTTTACCGGCAAGTTGTAATAATATGAGGCCGCACTAGGCCAATCATAGCTAGAAAACTTGGATAAATGAAAGGAAAAAGATAGAGATCAGAGATTAGCAATGAGTATTCAAAAAGATGAGTAGAATCGAATCATACTCACAGTTTCTGATACTTGTACGCATTCACACTTATTTTAATATCATGGAACCTCCACTCATATTCAAGGTTTGAAGTACTCATCATATTCATACTTAACAACACGTATGATGTTGCTATTGATTTCGACTCTCCATAACTCAACATATGTACATATATACGAACCACAAAATAAGTATGAATCGAGTATGAACACTAAAATACTTACTAGAAGGTTGTGTGTTTGCTCTGCTTGCTGCTCTGTCTTATTGCTTATGTGACTTTTTTCTTTTTAATAACGAAGACTGTAAATTTTGATGAAATATTCGAGCTACTTGAGTCATTCATAAGTACATATTATAAGTATTTTTCTAAAGTTTTGAATCTAAATGAGTAGGCTTATGAATCAAACATATTTCGAATGGTATGAGTTTGATGTCAACGTTGTATGCATACTCATTGCAACCTGTACTTATAAATCAACATTGTAGTGAGTATGAATGAATGAATCAGAGTACAGTGTAGTTAAATTTCAATATTGTTGACTCACTTATATTCAAAATGCCATGAGTGCGAAAAGACGATTTATTGCTGATCTCTGGTTTGAACCGTGGCCTCACGTCTAATAAGCCAACATATGTCCATAAATACTACTCCCTCTTTCCTCCAAATCGCTACATTTATAAGGCAGATGGGCTGCCTTCCAAAATGTATCAATACAAAGTTTGTTTGCAATTCTACTACTGTATGTAAACTATGTAGATATGCAAAGTAACCAAACAATGCATCAACTATAAATCCGATGCCTGATTGCTTTTTGACTGCGTTAAAAATACACATTGACGACGTTTTGAAATAGAATACATTGTTTATATTTTGTACTACGGCATTATGAAACACTATACTTTGTTCAAACACAAAGCAACTAACATTTTGGAAGGCAGCCATGGTAATACTAGAATCGTAGAACCTGCTACAGTTGGCCAATCATAGCTAGAAAACCTTTATAAATAAAAGGAAAAAGATAGAGATGCTCTTTAAAGAAACGAAAGGGAAAAAAGTTTTCACAGCCTCTATAGAAAATCATTTTAGACTTAGGGCCATTATTACAACTTGCCGTTAAACTTGGGTTTAGTTAAAGGTACCTTTATCTAAAGGGAACTGTAAAATTATCTTTAACTTATTTTCGTTATTACAACATACAGATAAAATAAAGTTCACTTTTTCAAAAATATGGCAGTGCCGGAGCAAAGTCGATAACACTGCTCAATTAAACGAGTTCTTTTTAAACGCAGTGGCAACGACGGGCTTCGTTGTTGTTGTTGTATATGCTCATTTTGTTTATATTTGAAGTTGCCATATTGAAAATAATATATAATATGGTAAATTCAAACATAAACTTAACTTTAAAAGTTACCGGTAGGATGATTCTCCCTTTAGCTTAACGCTCACTTCTACCATATTGTCCGCTTATAATAATGAAAAACAATTTATCTACCCGTTAAAATCCTCTCTTTAGTTAACGGCAAGTTGTAATAATGGCGCTTAGAATATAGAAATTGTGTCATGTCAATTGGTTGCAACTCTGATTCTCCTCTATTTTATGATGCCTATTAAAAGAATTCTCTTAACGACTTTCTTTGTAAAATTTATGAATTTTTTTTTTTGCAAAATTAAAATTTAAAAATTACATCAAAAAATTAATTTTATTTACAGATATCACGATATTGCGATATACTGTGAGCGTCAAAAGAAAGTGTACAATTCAAAAAAATATGCATTAATAAATTACCGTTAATTTTTTTTCAAATTATTTTATTGCCAGTTTTTAAAATTGAAACAAGAAGAAAAGAATTAGAAAAAATTTGGAAATATTGTAAAATTCTTTCGGGCACTCTCCTTATAGCACGTTCACATATAAGAAGGTTATGGTTATCTAAAATTAACCTTAGAGATAACCTTGTGGCGTTCACATATGATAAATGTAACCTAAAACATATGGTAGAATGACAGAAATTGACAGCTGTTTGAATTTTTTTATTATTGTGTGTGTGTATTCTCCATGTTTTATGTTTTGTTTTTAAATGTTTTTTTTCCTATTGCTGTCAAATTTTAGTAAATATATTCACAATAGATATAAGCGTTGTATTTTTGAGTATTTTATTGAGTACTTTTCAATGAAACACTGCGTATTTTACTAGGTTATGAGGTAACCTACAGCTGAACTTGGTTATCTTTCATATACAAATTGTATGGCTAACCTCATACATTTGTGGCTTGGTTACGAAGATAACCTCGATAACCACGATAACCTTGCTAACCTTCTTATATGTGAACGTGCTATTAAGTGGAAAACTTGAGTTGAGATTGTTAGAATTTTATCCATAGTGTACACTTTCTTTTGACGCTCATTGTAGATACACAGTTTTTTTTATTGTTCACATAAGAATTTATTAAAATTTATTTATTTTTTATATCAGTTTCATACATATTATTGTAACAACAACCACAGTAGGTAGCAAGTTATCGGACAAACAAACAAACAAACAATTCATAGTAAAAATATTAAAACGTTGTAAGCATATGGCAATCAAAAACTGAAAAATACGATGAAAATCTACCCAAACTGCTTGAGTATTAAGAAAAAAAAATGCGTAGGTTGGCATTCAATTATTGGCTGTTGCCGCAAATAGCTACAGCTGACGATTTTGCCTTAACAGCATTTGCATTGTGAATTGCAAACAGCTGTTATCTTATTTCGATTCCGTGGCATCGACAATATCTGTCGTAAAATGAAAAATTTTTATAAAAAAAAAAAAATAAAAAATTAAATATTTTTATAAATAAGTTTTTAACTGTATAAGCATATGCATAAATATATTAAAAATTACTTGCTAAGTACATTCATATGTTTAGTGAATCGATTTAATGACAATTTTTTAAAATGCCCATAAAAAATATTAAAATTTCATTATAATTTCCAATTTGCAATTAATTCAAATGATGACACTTTATTTAATTTTTATTATTTGTATTATTTTTATTGGAATATAAATATAAAATGCTTTGAAAAACATAAAAAAAAAAATATAAAAATTAAGGATTGCCAATGATCGTGGCACACTTTTCTAGTGGCAATGTAAACCGCAGGTGGAGGAAAAAAATGTGGCACTAACAGTTGTTATGTGTAAACAAAATACCAAATTATTGTCTGCCATCGTAATTATATTATTTTCCTTTTAACAACATTTTTAGGAAAAAAAAAATTAAATTTTAATAACAAATTGGTAATGGGGCATTAAGGAGCATACAAATGTACATACGTATGAATTATAACTTAAGTAATACAAAAAAAGTTTCGTAGGAATTTTAAATAGGTTTATTGGTTTTTCAATTTCCTGTACTAAATTTTCACTAAATTTAATCAAATGAAAATATATCTTAGAAATCGCTGTAGTCTAGTAGGTAGTTTGTTGGCTTCTCATATGTAAGGCAACGGTTCAAACTCCAGGTCAGACATCAAAACGAAATACGAAAAAATATTTCTTCGGCGACTTCCTCTCAGGAGATTTCTGACAATAACTCTCAGAGTAAATGAAACTGCCATGAAAAGTTTCTCAAAAATCTGTCATTCGGAGTCGACTTTAAGCTGTAGGTCCCATCACCTATGGATAAAATTAACGCACACAACATAAGTGGTGTGAGAAGCTAGATTGTAATCCTAACTTAAGGGTTGTAATGACCAATTATGTTTTGTATTTATGGACATAAGGTTTGTTTGGTTTTTATGTTGTGAGTGCCAGAAAAAACTTCTGCAGGAAAGACGTTTTTTTTTTGTTTGTGAGCAAAAAGCTCACATCCATACAAGAGAGTTGGAATTAGGTATGTCTTCGCCAAAGCATACGTACATATTGTTACGTTTTTACCTTTTAAAAACGTTAAAAATATGAGTTCGTAGATTGCAAATAAAATAAAAATAAATCTGTGTTTATTTTTCAATCAATTCTTTATTTTCTGCACAACTTTCGTGCCACTGTTCGAACTTATTCTACGCATACAATGATAACTTCCACAATATGTGCTTGTTCGTGATATTTCTCTGCTTACAACCTTTTTTTTTTGTAAGCAACAACACTTGTCAGTTATTCTTCTTTGCTCACAACCTTTTTGTTAGCACGACACTAACAACTGTTTTCTTCACGCAACTTGTCTGCACACAAGTCTGACTGACTTATAACTCGATCTCGTATCTTCACACACCACTGGTTGAATTCTCACTCAATTCAACGCGACGTCGTCACACGACTAACTTAACTCGAACTCCGAGAATCACGTGTCTTCATACACGACTGACTGAATTCTAACTGAATCATCGTTGCTCGCTTTATCTTGCCTTTTATATCACTGGATCAACAGTGTGATGAATGCCCTTGAAGGATGATGACGACCTTCGGGAACAATCCAAACATGTAAACAACTTGTTTCCATTTTTGTTGTTCGTGTATCTTGTTTACTTTCGTCCAGGCAGAGTTGTTGTTGTTTTGTTTGTTTGTCTTTCTGCTATATTTTTTTATACACGGACGTTGTTGCTATATTTTTGTTTATTCATCGATCTTGTAAACAAGCCTGTTGCTTTTTTTTGTTGCTACATGCTTACTCATTCGTTGATCACGTGAACAACTGCATTGTTTTGTTTTTGGAGCTTTTGTTTATCATTTTATGTGTGATCAAGTCCATTGTGTTGTTTTTGGAGCTTTTGCTTATTATTTTAACAACACCATTTCCATTTTCGTAACAATATATTGAAAGGCGTAAAGGACTGAGTCCCGCAGAGGTTCGTCAGCATAGCGTACATTTTCCCACAAACTATATTAACATGGTTAGTCCAGGAGAGTTGACTATTGAAAGTAATACCCAAGTTCATGGCACATTGTACTGTTTCCATGGGCGAGTCCCCAAAGACTAATGGTGGCATTAAGTTCGGCAAAAGACCAATTTTCCCAATTATGATAGCCTTTGATTTATTAGCATTTAAACGAAGACCATTTCCAGTAGCCCATTTAAATATATTGTCAAGGTCCTGGTTCAGTCTCAATACACAATTATCGATGTCAGTTGTAAAACAGCTAATGTAGAGTTGAACGTCATCGGCATACATTCGAGTTCCACAGTGAGTAATACGAGAAGGTAGGTCATTTCAATACATACATTGAATACATTCGTACCCCGCTGCTAAATGATTTTACATCACCATAGTGCACTGTCTGGCTTTTATTATACAGGTATGTACCAGAGATCAGCAATGAATCGTTTTTCCGCTACTCATAAGCACTCATGCAATTTTGAGTATGAGTGAATCAACAGAATTGAAATTCAACTCAAGTTGAAATTCAAGTGATTCGAGTGGCTCGAATCATTCATCAAAATTTACAGTAGTAGTTATTGTTGCATTTACAAAAGAAGAGAAAAGAAAAGACAAAGCACACACACAACCATCTAGCGAGTATTGTGGTGTTCGTACTCGAATCATACTTATTTTGTGCTGCGTATATATGTTGAATCATGGAGAGTCGAAATCAACAACATCGTGCATATTGTTAAGTATGTGTACGATGATTATTTCTAACTTTGAATATGAGTAGTATGAGTATGATATTAAAATAAGTATGAATGCGTATAAGTAGCTGAAATTATAAGTATGACTCGAATCTACTCATCGTTTTGAATACTCGTTGCTGATCTCTGGTTCAAACCCTTGAAAGTACATATAAGAATTCCTCAAAAATTAGAAAAAAATCAGCAATTTTTTTTTTTCAAAACGTCAGCCAATTCTCGTTATCAGAAATCATCTTTAGTTCCGGAACGCGTTCCTGTCCAACAAGGAAGAACCGGAACGACGTTCCGGAGCGTTCCGGCTCGACAACACCACTGGGGTGGAGTACTAGTAGTAAAAACCTACATAAAGATCTGCCGAACAATTATTAGTGTTTACGCAAAAGAGTGTAAAGAAGAATAACAAACAAAGTAAATTGTTGTTGTTTACATCAAGTTGTGAACAGTGTACGCAGAATTGTGCGAATCATTTATTTTTATTTTATTTGCAATCCACGAGCTCATATTTTAAACGTTTTTAAAAATACGTAAACGTAACAAAATGAATAATGCATATAATATAGTATTGGTAGTAATGCATTGAACTGTACTCGGGTCATTTAATAACGACGAAATAATAAAAGACTTTGCAAGAATGATGAAAATGAATACTAAACGAAGATCGTGTGGCTTTTAAAATTTATTGTAATTTTTATTATCATGTTTGGATGAAAGTAACTAATTATCAGACGTCGGCACAAAGAGAACGTGATAAAAATGTGAGTGTATAACCCAGAGGAAAATTGTTAGTAATATTTTCAAGTGTAACCTAATAATATGTTTATGTAATGGAAAATATAGAAAAAATGTACAGTGCCGAATCCCTAAACACAGCATATTTAACCTGACAAATATTCCTCCAAAACTGGAGATCTTTTCTCATTGTTATTAGTGAATCTCATTAGAAAATAGTGAATTCTACTGTAATATTTTTTTGGGTGTATCATTTGAACCTGAAAAAAAGCCACATGAACCTTCTTCTTTAGAAGCTGACAATCAACTGAATGCAATTTTACGTTTTTTTTTTAATGAACATTGTTGATGTTCGTGTCCTATGTGTGTAAAAAGCCGAAGATGTTCGGACCCCGGGGGCTACTGGTGACGCTTAAACTGCGCCATTTGATACGATCCAGATAATCCACTTGATCACATCTTTTAAAGGAAAATCAAATGACAAAACTTTTTCACATGTTTTTCAATTTCAGGTCAATCACGAAAGGTTTATTTTTGCTGGCAAAGCATTGAATTTTTTTCCATCACAGTCTCATCAATTGTTTGAGATTTCTTTTATCAAATCTCATCAATTAATGATCAAATCATTTTTTTTTCATGCTTTGCTTAATTAATTGTTTTCTCCGCATTGCTTTACGTTGATCATACCATTGATTATGATGAACATATTTACGATTTTTCTCATTTTTTTTTTTCAATAATTTTTTTTTAAATACCTTAAGAGAAACGGATCATTATAATCACGAGTGAATAATAAATGCTGTAATAATTTTAATGCATCGTAAATTATAATGAAATTAAATTACAAAATAAGCTATAAAATTTTTATAGGCACTCTACAGGTTGACAAACAAATTTTATTGCCAATAAATTTGCTTTTGAATAAAAGCAAATGGATTTTTATTTTTTCAAAAAGAAATCGTAAATACTAGCCATAAAAAAATACTAACGATTTCGGAAAAAATAGCAAAACATGTTAAAACGAAAAATAAAAATTCAAATAGTATTTCAATACAGACGTACGTACGTACACATATGAAGTGAACAAATGATGTATAAAATTCACCACCAGGTGATGCAAATGTAATATCATATCGTGGATATATTGTAATTAGTTGCCAACATTTGTTGGCCATAAACAATGCTTTATTTATTATATTTTATTACCAGTCAGCACATGCTAACACGACTATTTTAAGAGGAAGAAAGTGTTCCAGTACAAAGTGCAAACTATTCGTGAACTGTTGTCAATATTATGCTGAGCGTGGAACACCATTTTCCTTAATGTGGATTAGATATTTAGGGCTCAGGGAACCCACACGTAGTATACATATTGTTACGAAAATGAAGGATCTAGATGCTGGTGTTTTGCTTTAACATCGCTTAACATTAAAATTATAAACAAAAGCTACAAAAACAAAACAATGCAGTAAACGAACCTGTTTACAAATTATCGTACTGGTTGATACAACAACAATAAAATTTGTCGTTCGGAGTCGACTTTAAACTGTAGGTCCCGCCACTCATGTATAAAATTAACACACACAACATGAGTAGTGTGAGAAGCTAGGACTTAGGGACGATTGCTGTAGACTGCCTAATGGTGAAGGTATAGCACTGGCCATTTTATAGTCACCTAGCAGCAACTCGTTTCCTTGCCGTTCGCATCTTGAGATGTCCACAAACACTACTCCCTCTCTTCCACCTTCCTATAATCAATTTTCCTAAAAAACCTGCACAATGCACTGCATGAGTAGGGGCCATCCATCCCCTGAGTGCTGGTTTCACCAAAAAAAAACAAACACAAGCATAAAAAAAAAATGGTAAACAAGTAAACAAAAATACACAAACAGCACTACAAGAATAATTGTAAACAACGATGTTTACAATTATAGAGATTTCGAGAAGGCGAAGCCACGAACATTCGCCTTCAAGAACTTTTATCAGACTGTTTACGTTGCCATATAAAAGGCAAGTCAAAGCAGGCAACTGAGTTAGTAAAAGTTTAGTCAGTCTTGTGTGAAGACGCAATGTGTTTGAAGAGAGTAATCGTGGTTTTAAGATCTCCGTTACAAAGATCTGTCCAACAATTGACTAGTTATTGTTATTATTTATGCAAAGGGTGTAAACAGAGTAATAACAAAGAAAAGCAATTGTTGTTGTTTACATCAAGTTGTGAACAGTGGCACACACAATTGTGCGTATAATAAAGAATTTTAATTAAAACTAAAAACAAATTTATTTTTATTTTTATTTGCAATCCACGAGCTCATATTTTAAACGTTTTTAAAAGGTAAAAACGTAACAATATGCAGAGCGTTTGTGCCTTCCTAAAGCGACTTTTTGATTTGGTATTTGGACGAATATTGTTACGTTTTTACCTTTTTAAAAACGTTTAAATATGAGTTCGTTGATTGCAAACCAAGTAAAAACAAATATGTGTCTTATTTTAATTAAACTCTCTTTATTGTCCACACTTTCTTATGTGCCACTGTTCACACTTAACCGATACAACAATAATTGCTGGTTCACTATTATTCACACACAACTATTCGCTATACTGCTCACAACGGATATCTTCAAACCGCGACTGATTAGTTCACACGCAACTTCACTCAAGACTGACTCAATTACAACTGACTTGTTGCCTGCCTTGTCTTGCCCTTTTATATGCGAACCTCTTCAGTCTGATGATGGTTCTCGAAGTGGAATGTTCGCGGTTTCGCATTCTCGAGAATTCTATAGCGACTGCATTGTTGTTTGTGTACTTCGTTCTCATTGCTTGTTGTTGCGTTCGCTTGTAACAAGTTCGTTGTGTTTGCGTTATCCATCTCTCTCATGCACATACTGATGTTGGTTTACTTATAAATGGTTCGATGTATTTGATAGTGTGTATTTGAGCTGTGTGTATTGTGTACGCATTGTCTGTTATTTTTGTAGCTTGTGCTTATTGTTTTTATGTGAAACGATATTAGGTCGTTTCGTTCTGCGTAACACTTATTAATATGTTCTAAAGAATATTTCTGAAGACAACCAATGACACCAACGTAGCCATAACTGTAAGCAGTTATAGGCTTTGCTCGGGCAACAAGGTAGATTATGGAAAATCAGACTGAAGACTGATGTATAACGAATTCATTCTGAAATTCCCTTTCATTAGTGCCTATAATTTTGCTGGCAGTTTTCCACTTCCTCTCCATTTACCATTGAGCTGTTTCAGTCTTTCGTTTGGTTGTTTGTCTAATCCAATTTCTAGAGTACTTATTGTCTTCTTTATTTAAATCGCATAGCCATCCACACAAGATGCTGTTGTATAGTATCGTATGCCGATAAACTCCATTTCCTTTTATGAATTCTGCAAATGAGGAAATGAGGAAGAAAAGCAAACAATCTCTGAACAAGATGTGCTGTAGTCTAGTAGGTAGTGTGTTGGCTTACTCGGCATGTCCTTTCAGCTAAGAAATCTTTCTTTCTGTCGTGATACGACAGAATATAATTTTAATGGGATGGTACCCCATTTGTAACTTCATTTTAAGATCAGTTCATACGTCTGTATTAGGCGAAGTCGCCTATGAAGTCGTCAGTGGAGGCGCCAGCTAGTAGTTAGTGTGTTGGCTTATTAGACACTAGTCCGAGGTTCAACCCCCTAGTTCAGATATCTAGAACAAAACGAAATATTAAGAAATATTTCTTACAGTGACAACCTCTCAGCAGTCTTCTAAGAAAAACTCTGAGAGTAACTAAAAATAATTGCCATGAAAAGGTTGTTAAAAATCTGTCGTTCAAAGCCTACATTAAATTGCAATACCCGCCACTCACTGATAACATTAATACACACAACATGGGTGGTAGGAGCTAGGTTATATAATTCTGATGTCGACTTTTGAACTGGGCTTTGCACGTAGCAGAACGTGTCCTATGCACTGTTGTTGTGTAGAAGAGTACATTCTGTTGATATTCTCCAATTTTTTTCGGTTCACTTTCCCTTATATTTATGCTCACATCAAGGGAAACAGTAGCTTGTTGGCATGTTCACAAATTTGTGATAACATTATAACTGTCCCTGTGAACCTGTACTGTTTAGTGCGCCGTGGTCTAGTAGGTAGTGTGTTGGCTTATTAGACTGAAGGCCCGAGTTCGAATCTCAGGTCAGACATCAAAACGAAAATATTTCTTCGGCGACTTCCTCTCAGCAGATTTCTGGCAAAAACTCTGAGAGTAAATAAAATTGCCATGAAAAGCTTCTCAATAAATTTGTCGTTGGGAGTCGACTTTAAACTGTAAGTCCCGCCACTCATGTTTAAAATTAACACACACAACATGAGTAGTGTGAGAAGCTAGGACTGAAGGGTGCGGGCTTCTTGGGGACGATTGCTGTAGACTGTCTAATGGTGAAGGTATAGCACTGGCCATTTTATAGTCACCCAGCAGCAACTCGTTTCCTTGCCGTTCGCATCTTGAGATGTCCACAAACACTACTCCCTCTCTTCCACCTTCCTATAACCCATTTTCCTAAAACCTGCACAATACACTGCATAAGTAGGGGCGGGGCCATCCCCTGAGTGCTGGTTTCACAAAAAAAAAAAAAAAAAAAAAAAAATGAAGTGAAATGAAGTGAAATGAAACAAGGATCATCTTTTTTGGCCTTCTAATTTGCATAGCTGGATTTTGTGCTAGAAATGTGTTTCTTTGTGTGTGAAGAGGTCCTGATCCTTATTGTGTATTTTAGAGTGACAAAATGCTTCCCATAGTCTATGAAGGTATAGCAAGAGACGTGCTCTTCAATTCACAGAATTTTCTACTACTTATTATTCTAAAGGAATGTGAGGATGGTGGTCTGCTTGTTCTGAGATAAACATTTCGAAGTTTATTATTTAAAATATTTAAATAAATGGGGCTTATCAGAGAAGTCGCCGTGGTCTAGTAGGTAGTGTGTTTGCCAGTGTTGCAAAATTGAAATTTTGAAATGGTATGGAACTCTAACTGAAAGAGTACTTTTTTGCATCAAATGGTACTTTTGTAAAAGAATGCACGCATATACGTATATAATTGGTCATTACAAACCCTTCAGTCAGGATTACGACTTAGCTCCTCAACACCACTTATGTTGTGTGCGTTAATTTCATTTATAAGTGGCGGGACCTACAGTTTATAGTCATCTGCGAACGACAGATTTTTGAGAAATTTTACATGGCAATTTCTTTATTTCTGAGAAATTTTACATGGCAATTTCTTCATTTACTCGCAGAGTTTTTGCCATAAATCTGCTGAGAGGAAACCGCCGAAGAAATTTTTTTCGTATTTCATTTTGTTCGAGATGTCTCACCGGGTGTTTGAACGGTGGCCTTACGTCTAATAAGCCAACACACTACCTACGGCGACTTCTACTGTATCGATTGCATCAGTTCAGCTTCGTTGACAACGTAATGGCAGTACAGTATTGCTAATGACGCTGAATTAATCTGGTTAAGAAGAGAACCTAATTGCCCTTTTCCTCGAATTACTTGACCGTCTATAGCACTATTACGATTCTCACAGGCCACTGTCTCTTTGAAAGATATGCCTATATGCAGAGTTTTTGCCAGAAGGAAGTCGCCGGAGAAATATTTTTTCATATTTCGTTTTAATGGAGATACCTGACATGGGATTTGAACCGTGCGCTCATGTCTAGTAAACTAGCACACTACCTACTAGACTATTTATTTATTTATATTAAATAAATACACATACGGCACGGAACAGAAAAACTATCGTCTTATTCGTGTTCCTCACGTACATGACAAAAAACAGCTGATTTTAAACGTAACAAAACGTAAAAGCACCGTTTAGTCAAACGTCGACGGAACATTACATTGCGTGCATATGTTCGTTTTTAACATATGAAGAGCAATGCAAATACTTACCGAAATTATATTACAATTTGGCAAGCGTTTTGATGGCTTTTCGTGTTCTAAAAACGAATGTACGTTCCGTGGACGTTTGGCTAACCGGGGCTAAACCCTAATTTTACCTTTAGCATTGCGTTGAAAATGTTGCTAATGGCATTAATAGTTGAAAAGCGCAAGACATAAATATGTAATATAATAAAAAGGTACTGAAAGCGTCGCGGGGGTACTGCGGTATTTTTAAAGTGAAATAGTACCGAAAAAAGTACTAAAGTACTGAATTTTTCAACATTGTTGTTTGCTTATTAGACGTGAGATCTCGGTTCAAACCCTAGGTCAGGCATCTCCAAACAAACGAAATATGAAAAATATTTCTTCGTCGACTTTCTCTCTCTCTCTGGCAAGAATTCTGAGAGTAAAAAAAAAAATTTCAATGAAAAGTTTCTCAAAAATCTATCATTCGGAGTCGACCTTAAAACAGTGGGTACCACCACTCATGTATACAAATTAACGCACACAACATAAGTGGTGTGAGAAACTAGTGTTGACTAAAGGGTTGTAATCAGTGTTGAAAAATTCAGAACTTTTTTCAGTACTTTTTCATTTCAAAAATACCGCAGTACTCCCGCTACGCTTTCAGTACTTTTTTATTATTACATATTTTATCTTGCACTTTTTAACTATAGTATATTAATTAAAGCACGTTAACGCAATGCTAAAAAAGTAGAATTAGGCTTTAGCCTCGGTTAGCCAAACGTCCACGGAACGTACGTTCGTTTTTAGTTATACAAAAAAAAAAAAAACAAAGAAAACGCTTGCCGAACCGTAATGTAATTTTGGTAAGCATTTTTATTGCTCTTCAAACAAACGTATGTTACATTACGTTCCATCGAGATGACTAAACAGGGCTTTTACGATTTGTTACGTTCCGAATCAGCTGTTTTTGTCCTGCATGTGTATTAAATATTAATAAATAATCTAGTGGATATGTGCTTCCTGGCTTACTACATTGGCGTAGACTCTATCTCCATCAAAACGAAATATGAAAAAATATTTCTCCGGCGACTTCCTTCTGGAAAAAATTCTGAGAGAAAATAAAATTGTCACGATACAGTTTCCGTCGTTCGGAATCGATTTAAATAAACACTCATGTATAAAATTAACACACACAAAATAAGTAAGTGGTGTGAGAAGTTAGGTCGTAATCCTGATTGAAGGGTTATAATGACCAATTGTGTATGTTAATGTATGGTGTTTTCTTTTCTACCAAAAAATGTGCATTTTATTAACGCAAAATGCAATTTTGCGTTTGTTTCTTAAACATGTTTCGCCCTCTAAAAGGGTGATATGTTTTATTCTAAATAATTCGCATTTGCCAATGGTGGAGAGCATTGCATTTTATGCCCTGTATAAATCGAGAGTGCTGATAATGCCCTGTAAAGCAGATGACTTTTGTTTATTTATAGGGCTACCAGATGAAATTTAAAAAAAGTCGCCTGGTATTGTTATCCAATTTGAAGTTAATTTTTTCATTGTTTTGTGGAGTAATCTTAAGGAAATATTACATTATTAAAGCTACATGGTCAGCAATATAAAAAGTTGCATTCAATGTTAGAACAGTGTTAAAATATTTTTTTTTGTTATAAAAAAGCGTGCAAAAAATGAAGTCGAAAAATTAGCGATCTGGCAACACCTTT
Source organism: Sarcophaga caerulescens (assembly GCA_927399465.1). Taxonomy (NCBI): domain Eukaryota; kingdom Metazoa; phylum Arthropoda; class Insecta; order Diptera; family Sarcophagidae; genus Sarcophaga; species Sarcophaga caerulescens. Next base: position 99,111,974 of record OV656867.1, on the reverse strand, counting down.
GAACAAATTGGCATTTCCTCATTCATTTTCTTAATAAGTGGTAAACACAGGGCATACCCTTTTTTAATATTTGTGTTATGTTCTTCTCAAATAAAAAATGACATTACAACAGGGTTGGTCAAAAATTTTTTAATGCACCTTGTAAGAGGGTGACATTTTCTTTGTAGAAAAGAAAACACCATTAATTAATTCTAATCAAATCAGTTAATCAATTAATTTCTAATCAAATGTCAAGCAATTCACAATGTAACCTCAATTTGGTGTTACCCTATCTAAGAAAATTGCTAAAAAGAAAAAAAAAATTATTATTAACTATTATTATTATTATTATTAAGAAAAAAAACGAAACCTGATGGAATAAAATATCGTATATTTTACTAAAATTCATTCATTACTTTACTTTAATAATAATTTTTTTTATTTTTTATTTTGAAAATCAAAGAAGAGAAGAGAATTTAAAGTACGTGATGTGTATACTATTAAATACAACACTTTAATAACAGTAGCTGCTGTAGGATAATTTGCTATTGAGGTCACACAACATAAAATATCATCTTCTCTGGATGAGCAGCATCACAGCGTATCTTAGCATCTTCATGGCATCTTCATTGTCCAATTGCAATAATACCTGTTATTTTTTGGTTAAAGATTGCCGCCTTACTCAGGTAATTTTATAGCATTAAACGAAAAGAAAAAAGAGTGAAGAAAAAACATACGTATTGGTTATGATTCTAAAGCAGTGTTTACCATTTCATAGCACAATTGTGCAGAGAGAACTCACACGCATTCTTGTGTTTTTGGTTTAGTTGTTGATCAGACTGCGACAAGAACATATGTGCGGCGGATGCTTTACCATTTTTTTTCAGAATGACACTCAAAAAATATTTTATGTTAAAAGATGCTTTTGATAATATTCAATGCCTTACATGTTATAAAACATTTAAGGTATGTAGGGAATATGTCCTTAAAAGACATTTTGTATGTTACCATATTCGTATTAATAATTTTAATGATTAAAGGAAAGGGAAGAGTTTTTTAATAGACAAAAAACAATTTATTTAGAAAAATTAAAAAGGTTGGTTGGAAGAGAGGAAATTTCCGAACCAAAATTAGTTCCTAAATTAAAAATTGAAATTTCAAGATTAATAAGTTTGGAAATTGTAAGAAAGGGCAGACCATTTAGTGATGGCGTTTTTATTAAAGAATTATTAAAAAAAAAATTTGGCAAAGGCTTAATTACAATACAAAATTTATACAGCCTCTTCCACTGTCTGACAAAATTGTAGCCCGTCGGACTCTTCAGTTAGGAACATCTATCGAATCTCTGATATTAAAAATCGGTTTTTGTGAAATAAAAGAACGCTGGAAGGTTCGAGAAATATAAAAAAAATTTGAGTTCTATTCAACAAAACTCACTACACTATGTCATCCGCTGGGCGTATTTCAAATTTTTTTATTTTGTCGCATACGATCTTTTAATAAAAAATTGATTTTTTTATTTTATTTTTATTTATCTAAAATTATTAAGCCAAAGATAGATAGCTTTACATAATATATGTTGATAAAATGAAAATCAAAATAACGTATATTACTAACACTTTTCTATGGCTGTAAATAAATCAATTCTCTCAATTTCTTTTCTCTCTCTTACTCACTAATACACAACCAAAAAATTTTGGTAACCCCTGTTCTAAAGCAAATTGATTGCGCCCTATAAAATTTATAAATGCCATCTTATATGTTCGATACAAGCTTCTTCTTCTTCTTCTTCTTCTGGCTATAGGGTATCCAAAGATAATGATGAACACCAGGAAGACAGACAGACAGACCGACAGACAGACAATAGTAAGACAAAATTTTGAAAATAAAAATATGATTGGAAATTTGCTCGCATATAGTATTTCCGTACGTGTTTATAATACTTTCACATTATGAATGCATACATACATCGGTGCATGTGGTGTGTTTGGCTTCAAATCGACACTTAAATCAATGGTAATCAAAATTGATTGGCATGAAGTGGTAACCGTATGAAAGTAACCAAAGCCTCAGTTTAAAATCGGACATGAGTTTTAAAAATGCGAAAAAAAGTTGCAAAAAAAAAGTACAAAAAAATTGGCAAATAAATGGAAATAAAATTTTTAAATCCCAAAAAAAAAAAAAAAAACAAATTTTAAACATTTGATATACAATTCCTTTTTTGTGGTTTTTAATAAAACCTTTAAGCATTTCTTTGAATCTTTAAAAGAAAAATAATTAAAAAAATTATTTAATTTCTTAAAAACTTAAATTCATCGCTTTTCTGACACTTTTGCAAACGTGCGCACCTAAGCGAACTTGAGAAAATTAGTTTTTTTTCGTTCTTTCTTTTATTCGTATTTAATTGAATAATTTGAATTGTATATCACACCTTAGTATCATAACACACACCTTGTGCATTGAGAGCTAATATTTGTAAATTAGAGAATTAATACCCCTTTACAGTAGCACATTGGATTAGGATTTTTTTTAGCAGAGCCATGAGACGTACATACATATATCAACGAAAAATGTTTAATTTTAACCCAAAAAAAAATTATCGAAGTAATCATTAAAATGCCGAATTTCCTACAAGACTAATGAATACATACCACAGATCAGCAATGAGTATTCAAAAAGATAACTAGTATAGAATCATACTCATAATTTCTGATATTTATACACGCATTCATACTTATTTTAATATCATGGAACCTCTCTCTACTCATATTCAAAGTTTGAAGTACTCATCATACTCATACTTAACAACACGTTTGATGTTGTTGTTGATTACGACTCTCCATAACTCAACTTATACACGAAGCACAAAATAAGTATGATTCGTGTACGATCACTAAAATACTCACTAGAAGGTTGTATGTTTGCTCTGGTTGCTGCTCTGTCTTTTTTGCTTATGTGTCTTCTTTATTTTGTTGTAAATGCTTAACTACTAAGACTAAATTTTGTTGCATGATTTCGAGTCACTCGAATCATTTATAAGTCTTTTAAGTATTTTTCTAAAGTTATGAATATAAATGAGTAGGCTTATGAATCAGACATATTTCGAATGGTATGAGTTTGGTGTCAACGTTGTACGCATACACATTGCAACCTGTACTTATAAATCAACGTTGTAGTGAGTATCAATGAATCAGAGTACTTAGTTAAATTTTAATATTTTAGTCTCACTTATATTCAAAATTTCATGAGTGCTTATAGCGAAAAACCGATTCATTGCTGATCTCTGATACATACATAAATAATCGGTCATTACAACCCTTCAGTTAGCATTACAACCTAGCTTCTCACACCACTTATGTTGTGTGTGTTAATTTTTGACATGAGTGGCGGGACCTACAATTTAAAGTTGACTCCGAATTACAGATTTGTGAGACACTTTTTATGGTAATTTTATTATTTACTCACAGAGTTTTTGCCAGAAATTTTCTGAGAGCAAGTCGCTGATGCAATATTTTTTTCATATTTCCGTTTTGATATCTGAGCTGGGGTTTGAACTCCAGACTACGGCCCTTCTAGACTAAGGCTAAAAAGACTCACAATTTTTTAATTATCATAAGCATCTCACTTCGACACGAGAGCCAATTTATGTTAAGAGACCAGCTCAGTAAAGCAAACTGAAGAATCCTATAAAGTCACACCAAATATCAAGGTTTTCTTTACAGTGTTTATTAAATAACGGGGTTGTAAAATTACTGAAATGTCTATAACCTTATGCTTCGTGCAGTATAATGGACTTAGGTTAGAGGACGTGTACTTGTCAACTGTGACAAGTACAGTACCCGGAGGTCGAATTGACCCATTGTACAACGTCCTAGCTTCTGTGCGTTAATTTTATACATGAGTGGCGGGGCCTACAGTTTAAAGTCGACTCCGAACGACAGATTTTTAAGAAGCTTTTCATGGCAATTTTTACTCTCAGAGTTTTTGCCAGAAATCTGCTGAGAGGAAGTCGCCGAAGAAATATTTTCATATTTTCGTTTTAATGTCTGACCTGGGATTTGAACTCGGGCCTTTCGTCTAATAAGCCAACACACTACCTACTAGACTACGGCGACTTCTATAATGGACTTATAATCATGTACTATTTAGCATGCTATTCACTAGACTGTGTACTCAGCATTGTGCATAATTAATTCATATCTTTAACACACATCGACTTAGTTAGAAGTTGCAAACGACGGGACATAGGAATACTATGTGTCGTCGAGTGTAGTATGTATTCTGTCCGGGGAATTTTAATCAGTTAAGTAGAGAAAAGTCGCCGTAGTCTAGTAGATAGTATGGTGGCTTATTAGACATGAGGCCTTGGTTCAAACCCCAGGTCAGACATAAAATTGAAAAATGAAAAAATATTTCTTTGGCGACTTGCTCTCAGTAGATTTCCTGCAAAAACTCTGTGCATATTGACATGAAAAAGTTTCTCAAAAATCTGCCATTCGGAATCGATGTTAAACTGTAGGTCCCGCCACTCATGTATAAAATTAACGCACACAACATAAGCTAGGTCGTAATCCTGATTCAAGGGTTGTAATGACCAATTATGTATGCATGTATGTATGTATGTAAGTAGAGAAAATAGGGTTACCTTGAGCCGGGTGCCAGGTCAAGTAGGAGTTCGCGGACAAATGAACTGCCTACTATACTACTGCGACCTGATAATTGTGTAGCTATTCAAAGCTTTCGCTAAAAGACTTTTAAATTACGTATATAGTAAATGTTTTAAAACATTTTTACTACCCGGCAATGGTGTCAGTGTGTCGAACATGGATTATGTTTTGGCTTTAACCCCACTATTCCCAAGATGTTTTAAGTTAAGCCCGTTTGATTAAAATGTTTCATCATTAAAATTAATAACAACACAAACGTAGTTTTATCTCGACGTTCTCTTTGAATAAATCATTATAAATCAATTGGAATTACAACTGCAACATGGGCATGAGCATACAATAAATATTGTGAATAAACAAAATATTTTCATGTTCTTTTTTTTTTTTTATTTTTTTTTTTCGTTGGATTTATGCCAATACTCTTCGTATAACAGAAGAAAAAAAAAATAATAATTGAAAAGGTCAATAGTTTTTCTATTAACCTCATGTTTTCCTCACTAATGGCCAAAATACTTTAAAGCCGCCTATTTTTAATGCTGTCCAGGTCAAACATGAACTGTCAAAATGTTAACAGATTTTTTGTGTTTTTGTTTTTTTCTGCTTTTTTATACGCTCTATAGTACAGAGAAGATCGATGGATGGTCTAACGATAAATATTTAAACAAAACAAAAGTAATAATAATCTTATGGTAATAAATCGCATCGCATTCGTTTAAAAAAGAGAAACAAAAAAACAAATTCCATTGTTTTTATGGGCAGGCGCACAACAACAATATGCATTCACATTCCGGACTCAACTACAGGTTAGCTTAGCTAGCCAGCCAGCCAGGCCAGCCAACAATTGAGGCAAATGAGTACAACGAGTGTACGAGTGTCTAACAATAAACACCAAATATGGCTTCAGGATGAACCCATTATCAACTAACGATGATCAGGAGACGACTACATAACGAAAACTCAGATCAACACATTTTTTTTGCTGGCAAAAAAAGAAGAAAAAGGCAGAGATAATAAAATTTGATGCGCCTGAATTGAATTGAATAGCACACACAGTTAGTAATGGTTTGATTGTCGGTTTTTTTTTTTTTTTTTTTGGGTTTTATACCTCCTTCTCCATTGACCAGACTCTGGTCATTGACGATCATCCAACATAAATTCAAAAAGGAAAATAATGAAATTTTATAAACATAAATGGCAAGTGAAAAATCTCCAAAAATTATAACATTACTTTGGAACAGAGATCAGCAATGAATCTTTTTTTTCGCTACTCATAAGCATTCATGAAATTTTAAATATAAGTGAGTCAATAATATTGAAATTTAACTATGTACTCTGATTTATTCATACTCAATACAACGTTAATTTATAAGTACAGGTTGCAATGAGTATGCGTACAACGTTGACATCAAACTCATAGCATTCGAAACATGTTTGATTCCTAAGGGCCATTATTACAACTTGCCGTTAAACTTGGGTTTAGTTAAAGGTACCTTTAGCTAAAGGGGTCTGTAAAGTTACCTTTAACCGATTTTCGCTATTACAACTTACAGATAAAATAAAATTAAATTTTAACTGCCATATGTGCCGGAGCAAAGTTGATAAACCTGATCAATTAAACAAGTTTTTTTTTAACGATATGGCAACAGCGGACTTCGTTTTTTTTGTTGTATATGCTCATTTTGTTTAAATTTGAAGTTGCCATATCGAAAATAGTATATGATATGGCAAGTTCAAACATAAAGTGACCTTTAAATGTTAAAGGTAGGATGATCTTTTCTTTAGCTTAACGATCACTTCTATCTTATTGGGTACTCATAATAATGAAAAACAATTTATCTGTCCGTTAAAATCCTCCCTTTAGTTAACGGCAAGTTGTAATAATGGCCCTAAGTCTACTTATTTAGATTCATAACTTTAGAAAAATACTTCTAATACTTTTAAATGATTCGAGTTACTCGAATCATTTATCAAAATTTACAGTCTTTGTTATTGTTACATTTACAAAAAAAGAAAAAAGACACATATGCAAAAAAGACAGAGCAGCAAACAGAGCAAACTCACAACCATTTAGTGAGTATTTTAGTGTTCGTAAGCGATTCATACTTATTTTGTGATTCGTGTATATGTTGAGTTATGGAGAGCCGAAATCAACAACAACATCATACGTGTTGTTAAGTATGAATGTGATGAGTATTTCAAACTTTGAATATGAGTACAGTTTCGTTCTATGATAATAAAATAAGTATGAATGCGTATAAGTATCAGAAATTATGAGTATGATTCGATTCTACTCATCTTTTTGAATACGCATTGCTGATCTCTGCTTCGGACCTGAATAAAAATAGAACGAACATGTTTCTCTACTTTGATATTAAAATTGTGAATGGTCACCTTAATACGAAATTATTGCCAAATTTTTCCTTCTTTTTTTTTCTTGTTTTTTTTTTTTTGTCTTGTTGATAACCGATTTGTAACTAATCTTTGACATTATTTTCACAGACAAGGCTTTGATTGGAAAATTACTATTTCGGTTTAAAGATGAAGTATTTATTGCCGTTAAGGTGGACATTAAATTGAAGATTTGTATCTTTGAAGTCAACAAAATGCCATAAAAGAAAAATAACGGTAAAATAGACAAACAATTTGAACGCTTTGATGTTTCCACTTATATTTGAAATTTTTGGAAAAGAAAAAAAAAATAAAAATTATTTCCAGTTATGTTCGACATTTGTATGCCTTATACTAATGGATTATACAGCCCTGACAGTTAAAAGCATTAAGGCGTCTGACAGCCAGGTTGTCAACCAAACACTCAACTCTTCTGATGTTAAATCCAAGATAAAATGGCATAGCTTTGGGGGTAGCTGAACCAGCTATTTAGAGAAAATGGTATTACCCTCTGCTGGGTTCCAAATCATGTGAGAATTCGTGCCCATGAGCAAGCAGACTAGCTTGCAAGAGAGTTTTCTGTGGAATAGAGAGAGGAATTTTGCAATTAATATTCGTTGAAGAGGAAAAATAGGAAGAAAGTTGAGTCACTCATCAGTCTATCTAGAAGTAGCCTGCAAATAGTAATCGGCCTGCTCTCCGAACTGCAAAGACTAAAAGAATATTTTTTCAAAATACGCGTCACATTGAGTGCAACATATAGACTTTGTAATGAGAACAATGTATAGTTGTAACTTGTGATATTCAACATATTTGAGAAGGAAACTCTTGGGTGCTGATCAAGTACTAGGCAGTCAAGTACTTACTGACATCCGGCAAACTTCATCCTGAAGTTGAGAGCTCAAAGAAGATTATTGATTATGCAGCTTTTAATAAGGCATTCTAGCCACAGAAGTCTTTCTAAACATTTAACCAAGCTGTGTTAAATCGGCAATCGCCTCAAAAATCCTTACTTGGGTCCTTTATAGTCCCATTGTAATACCGCTAGTACCTACTTTGTTATTTTATGAAGGCGCGGATTTCATTCGCCTTTAGCTAGACACATTCTGTTAGTAAATTCTGGGTGCCAAGTATACTTTGCCTCACACCCCTAACTGTCGGAAAATGATGGAAATGCCCTGTGGTCTTTTCTACTTTCATTAAAGCTTCTGCAGAAATTGTTGTGAGGCATTCCCAGCCTGTAATGTAAGGATGTAAGCACCCAGAGTTCAGTGTCCCGTTATAATTGCTATAAGGTTCCTAAGACGGAATCAGGTTTAATGCAATTTTGTTCAAGTGCCTTTATAGCACCAGATCTGTCTGCTCTATCTAAAAGTGATTCTATTACCTGGTCTTCCTTGTGTAAATGAATGATGTTTGAGTCAAATTATTTATTTATGTCTTTGGCTTTGCTGTGACCTTCAATGTCCGTGTGTTCAGGACCATTACAACCAATAACTATCAATTTTCTCTACAGACACATGCCATGATGCGATAGTCTTAAATATGATGAAAACATTATGTAGGGAACTTTGGCTGCTTTACTATCGAGAAATTTCTGTATTTCACTGTACTGTATACTCTGAATTCCCAAAGCGGCACTCTTTGTAGCCATTATGTCAGCTTAAATAGTCACAATATGTCATCGGGGTAATGCAAGGGCTAATCGATTGTTCGAAAAAGATTTCATATTCGATTTTGTTGTGTGATCTGTATTCGTCAGTGAACACTGGAATATCGATCTGTGGGAAGTATAAACATCATCATAATGGAATATGTCTTATATTTTCGTTGTAAAACTGGCATCGAAAACGTGTTCACACATCGTATAGTCAATAAGAATATCCAGGTCAACTATACCCAGGATTTTTATATGATAATTTTTATATAATAATATCTTCAATACTTCTGTGTCCTTGTGGCCTTTAGTCTGGTTGCCGTGCTCGTAGTCAACTGCTTCGCCAACATGTGTAGTGGTAGTCAGTTAAGATTAATAAATAAACACTTCTAACAGAACTTGGTGTTGATAAAATGTCTTTGTGCTGTTATAAGGTCATTGATGGATTTCTTCAACAATTGGAAACATCGCTAATACGGTCTCTAGGCAATCGAGGAATAAGTGTTGAGCATCATTTGTTTGTCAAAGCTCTTTATCAAAATTTTTTCCAATTATATTGTTACATTTTTATCCTTTTTAAAAACGTTTAAAACATGTGCTCGTAGATTTGAAATAAAATAAAAATAAATTTGTGTTTAGTTTTAATTAAAATTCTTTATTATTCGCACAATTCTGTGTGCCACTGTTCACAACTTTGAGTAAATAACAACAATTGCTTTGTTTGTTATTCGTCACTTTATAAACAATAACAATTACTAGACAATTATTCGACAGATCTTTGTAACTGAGGTGTTCAAACCACGATTACTCTCTTTAAAGACATCGCGTCTTCACACAAGACTGACTGAACTTCACTAACCAACTAACTCAGTCGCGTGCTTTGCCTTGCTTTTTGTATGGCAACGTAAACAGTCCGATAAATGTTTTTGAAGGCGAACGTTCCTGACTTCGCCTTCTCGAAATCTCTATGTTTACATTTATTATTGTAGTATTGTTGGTATATTTTTGTTTACTTGTTTACCATTCATTTTATGCTTGTGTTTGTTGTTGTATTTTTGTTTACTTGTTTAGCAATTTTTTTGTGCTAGTGTTTGTTGTTATATTAAGGAGGACGATAATTTGTAAACAGATTTGTTTACTGCATTGTTTTGTTTTTGTAGTTTTTGTTTATAATTTTAATGTTAAGCGATGTAAAAGCAAAACAACAGTATCTTGATTTTTTTTTTTCATTTTCGTAACAATATTTATGGACCTTCACTGATATTTACTTAATTTGATCACTTCGAGCACAAAAACACTTTAATTAACCCTAACATCTGAATTCTTCGTTGACAAAAAATTTTATAGAAAATAAATTAAATGATCTTTAACCTCTTCTCACTATGCGGCAAGTAACCTTTAAGCCAATATTGCATTTTATCTTCCTAACCAAACTCGTAGGTATTTGCAAAATTACTCATATATAATATTTATTCCTTTGACTCTAATAGGAAAATAATATTTTTTTTTTTATTAAATAAAAAAAAAGAAAAATAAAATAAAACTCACATTAATATTTTCCCAGATAAATAAAGTTGTAAATCTTATTGGCAATAATTTATAACATTTTTATGCGATCAACAATTTTTACCTCACACATAGAGTTGGCAACACAACAAGAGAAAAAAATCGATTTTTTTTTGCACTTCATGTACTCGTAATCGTAGTCGTAAGTAAATTGTTTTTGGTCAAAACACTTAACAATTATCATACATCTTAACGTATTCTCTGTCTCTTTCTCTCTCTCTTTCTCTGTCTCTGTCTCTCTATTTTTTGTATTTTTTTGTTTCCTTTTGAACAGAAAAGATCGTTTATTTATGATTGTTAAACACTCATATTTTCAATGAATAATTCCTTTTTTTTATTCGCTGTTTTTTTTTTATAAGCATTTTTACCACTGCAACTCAATACTACGTTTTGCTAAACGTTGGAGGTCCAACTACAACTGCATACTGGCAACAAAAAGAACAGACAGACAGACATTGTCTAACTAACTGACTGACTAACTCTTTAAATATGTATGTTTTTGATAAAGTTATGAACATTTAAGCCAAATTGATTTTTATGCTTTGTTTTCTTGGCTTTTTGCCTTTTGTGGGAGGGGGATTCAGTGCAATTGTCCCTTGGGGATATTTTTTAAATTGTTTAAGTGTTGCAAAATATGCTGCCATAAAGACGGCATACAAGTCTGATATTTGCCTCACTGTAAGATTCATTGAAATGTTGATGAAAATATTTGATAGTCAACGATTTGATATATTAGCTGGCAATTCGTATGAATTGTGCTAAAGGGAAATACGGTTTTTATTTCATATTTAGAAAGGGAAAGGGGAAGGGTTTTTGATTACAAATACCAATATGAGGACTTACTAGTTATGTCCCTTATTTGGTGTAATGAGGTACGTTTTTATTAATTCGAGATTTCTTGAATTTTCCGTATTTCATTTGAATTGCATTTGGCAATCATCAATCAAATGGGAATCAATTTGCTACGCTGATACTAATTAGCCTGCTCACCACACAATCAATGTTGGTTAAACTCTTCTACATACATAACAGAGATCAGCAACGAGTATTCAAAACGATGAGTAGATTCGAGTCATACTTATAATTTCAGCTACTTATACGCATTCATACTAATTTTAATATCATACTCATACTACTCATATTCAAAGTTAGAAATACTCATCGTACTCATACTTAACAATACGCACGATGTTGTTGATTTCGACTCTCCATGATTCAACATATACACGAAGCACAAAATAAGTATGATTCGAGTACGAACACCACAATACTCGCTAGAAGGTTGTGTGTGTGCTTTGCTTGCTGTCTTTGGCTTTTCTTTCTCTTCTTTTGTAAATGCAACAATAACTACTACTGTAAATTTTGATGAATGTTTCGAGTGATTCGAATCATTCGTAAGTGTTATAAGTATTTTTCTAAATTTATGAATCTGAATGAGTAGGCGTATGAATCAAACAATGAATCGAATGTTGTGAGTTTGATGTCAACGTTGTACTCATACTCATTGCAACCTATACTTATAAATCAATGTTGTAGCGAGTACGAATGAATCAGAGTAGTTGAATTTTAATACTCTTGACTCACTCATACTCAAAATTTCATAAGTACCTATGAGTAGCGAAAATACGATTCATACATAACATCATAATACAACCCTTCAGTCAGGATTACGACCCAGCTTCTTTCAGCACTTATGCTGAATGTGTTAATTTTATACATGAGTGGCGGGACCTACAGTCGACCTAAAGTCGACTCCGAACTCCGAAAGATTTTTGAGATACTTTTCATGGTAATTTTATTTTACGCTCAGAGATTTTGCTAGAAATCTGCCGGAAGAAAGTCGCTGAAGAAATATTTTTTCCTATTTCGTTTTAGTTGGAGATGTCTGACCTGGGGTTTGAACCGAGGCCTTATGTCTAATAAGCCAACACGCTACCTACTAGACTACCGAGACTTCAACTGGTCATTAACAACCTGATTAACGGATTTCGACATATCCTTTCAGGCGCCTCCGAACGACAGACATTGAGAAACTTTTCCTCTTTCCCCCCATTGCCGAATGTTAATGCGTTGCATAACGTCCATGTCGTTGAGGAACCCATAAAGCTCATTATTGAATCGAATGCGGAAATCATCGCCAACGCACACTGGACTTTTTCTCTCCAATATTTTAAGATCTACTGCATCAGTGCTTAATATTGTCAATGTTTCTCCAACAGAAAGAGGATTAGTGACTTGGTCTTACGAGAAAAGTCCCCGCTGCTCAATTCCATGCCATGAGACGACTGTCGCTTATGTCTTTCCATCCAAACGCATAATTCGCCTTAACCCGTCTTAATTTTCTTTTACAACAAGATGTTGCCCAAATAATTCCTGCAACTAGTTCTATACATAGTTTTCAGACATCATTCTCTTACTTGGAAGCCTCATTTAGATTCTAAATTTTTCCCACTTGACGGTTAGTAATCTTTTACTCTGCTTTGTTATTCACACAATTGATATCTTTCTGGAAAAAGCGTTTGAGCCTTTCTTAATTTTTTATAGATTTTTTCCATGTGTTTTCCATGTCCTTCTAAAGCAGATAAGGTCTTACTCTACGTCAACCATCGCTGATCCCCTCATCGTAACAACCTCTGAGCCATCGCTGGATGTTAATGTGTTGCATAACGTCCATGTCGTTGAGGAATCCATAAAGCTTACTATTGAATCGAATGCGGATAACAACGCTAACGCGTACTGTTCCGAATATTAAACAAATCTGCTGCATCAGTACCAGAGATCAGCACTGATTATTCAAAAAGATGAGTAGAATCGAATCATATTCATAATTTCTGATACTTATACGCATTCATACTTATTTTAATATCATGGAACCTTCTCCACTCATATTCAAAGTTTGAAGTACTCATCGTGTTCATACTTAACAACACATATGATGTTAGACACACGAATCACAAAATAAGTATGATTCGCGTACGAACACGAATATACTCACTAAAAGGTTGTGTGTTTGCTCTGCTTGCTGTTCTGTCTTTTTAGTTTATGTGCCTTTTTGTTCTTTTTTTGTAAATGTAACAATAACTAAGACTGTAAATTTTGGCGAATGATTCGATTTATAAGTACATATTTTTCTAAAGTCATGAATCTACATGAGTAGACTTATGAATCACTGGTATTTCGAATGGTATGAGTTTGATGTCAACGTTGTACGTATACTCATTGCAATCTGTACTTATAAATCAACCTTGTAGTGAGTATGAGTGGATCAGAGTACAAAGTTAAGTTTCAATATTGTTGACTCACTTTGTGACAACAAAAATCGGAGACCTTGTTTTTGCCCACACCATACCTACTTTTACATACATATGTCCACCAGTTCAACCAAATTATCATTGTATAGTATTTACTAATAACTAATATTATATATTTATAATTATTTATATGTATATTAAATCCTAACCTGCAGTTATTATTAAAATGAAATTATTGTAATTATTTTAGTATAAGTTCATAATAAGCCCCACTGTGCTTAAAATATTTTAAATTAATTTTTGCTAAGCTCTTAGGATCTATTTTTAGAAATATTATTATTCTAGATAACGGTTGTCATACGACTCATATTTCACCTACAAGACCTCTCTGCTGAATTCAATTGGTGCTTGCTCTCACATTGGCAAGTTGTAGAGTAAGACACAACATGCTTGATTGTTCGATCATGTTTGATCTGGTATTCGTTACTTTTGTGAATAAAAGCGTGACTTCAGCGGTCGGGGCAGTTGGTGACGAGTTGCGGGTAAGGCAGGTCGATCTTTTGTCCTCGACTATCGCTGAGAATATAAATAAATCACAAGTGGTGTGGTTGTCCCCAGTAGTGAGATGTTTACAGCCAGTAAAACGTTGGCAACTGTGACTGGACTGATAGACACCAGAGATCAGCAATGAATCGTATTTTCGCTACTCATAGGTACTTATGAAATTTTGAGTATGAGTGAGTCAAGAGAATTAAAATTCAACTACTCTGATTCATTCGTACTCGCTACAACATTGATTTATAAATATAGGTTGCAATGAGTATGAGTACAACGTTGACATCAAACTTACAACATTCGATTCATTGTTTGATTCATACTCCTACTCATTCAGATTCATAAATTTAGAAAAATACTTATAATACTTACGAATGATTCCAGTCACTCGAATCATTCATCAAAATTTACAGTAGTAGTTATTGTTGCATTTACAAAAGAAGAGAAAAGAAAATACAAAGACAGCAAGCAAAGCACACACACAACCATCTAGCGAGTATTGTGGTGTTCGTACTCGAATCATACTTATTTTGTGCTTCGTGTATATGTTGAATCATGGAGAGTCGAAATCAACAACATCGTGCGTATTGTTAAGTATGAGTACGATGAGTATTTCTAACTTTGAATATGAGTAGTATGAGTATGATATTAAAATAAGTATGAATGCGTATAAGTAGATGAAATTATAAGTATGACTCGAATCTATTCATCGTTTTGAATACTCGTTGCTGATCTCTGACAGACACCAGAGGTCTCAGAATCACAATCATCCTGGGCGTAGGCCATTTGATTGTGGCTCTGACATCCCCCTTTGGTTGACTACTTGACTGACTGTGCCGGGGTAATAGCAAGGACCAGTAGAAACCACAGTCATCCGGAGCGCATGCCGTTTGATTGTTGTTCTGACTCAACCCCTCCTTGACGCTTTCGGCACTGTTACTTGACGAACCGGTGTTTGGACAGACACCAGAGGCCTCAGAATCACAATTATCCTGGGCGTAGGCCATTTGATTGTGGCTCTGACATGCCCCTTTGGTTGACTACTTGACTGACTGTGCCGGGGTAATAGCAAGGACCAGTAGAAACCACAGTCATCCGGAGCGCATGCCGTTTGACTGTTGTTCTGACTCAACCCCCCCTTGACGCTTTCGGCACTGTTACTTGACGAACCGTTGTCTGGACAGACACCAGAGGCCTCAGAACCACAATCATCCTAGACGTAGGCCATTTGATTGTGGCTCTGACATCCCCCTTTGGTTGACTACTTGACTGACTGTGCCGGAGTAATAGCAAGGACCAGGAGAAACCACAGTCATCCGGAGCGCATGCCGTTTGACTGTTGTTCTGACTCAACCCCCCCCTTGACGCTTTCGGCACTGTTACTTGACGAACCGTTGTGTGGACAGACACCAGAGGCTTCAGAACCACAATCATCCTAGAGGTAGGCCATTTGATTGTGGCTCTGACATCACGCTATGGTTGACATGACTGACACTGCTACTTTACGAACCGTTGTTTGGCCGGCCTAGGGCTTATTAACTAATATCAAACTTAATTTCTCATTCTATGTAGCCCTAACGTAGTTTAGTAAGTAAGCTATTTCAATTACATACATAATTGGTCATTACAACCCATCAGTCAGGATTATTGACCTAGTTTCTCACACCACTTATGTTGTGTGTGTTAATTTTATACATAAGTGACGGGACCTACAGTTTAAAGTCGACTCCGAACGATAGATTTTTTGAGAAACTTTTCATGGCAATTTTATTTACTCTCAGAGTTTTTGCCAGAAATCTGCTGAGAGGAAATCGCCGAAGAAATACTTTTTGTATTTTTTGTTTTGATGTCTGGCCTGGGGCTCGAACCCTGGCTTTACGTCTAATAAGCCAACACACTACCTACTAGACTACGGCGACTTCAATTTCAATTACTGTCAATAAATAGCTTCGAACTTTCAAAGAAATGTCTTTTCTTAATGTAACCACTGAACGCCGCTGAACTACCCCAGCACCCGAGCGGAAACGTGTCGTTACAACTTATATTCAAAATTTCACGAAGGCTTATGAGTATCTAAAAAAAAACCGATTCATTACTAATCTCTGTTTCAGTCCTGAGACAATTCGCCGAAGCTTAAGGAGTATTAAAAATTTTCCCAGAGGTTAGGATTAGGGTTGCCAGATTCCGATTCGCAAAAAGCTGGACATGGGTTTTAAAAAGCTGGACAAAACAAAAAAAATACTGGACATAAAAAATACTGAGAAATACTGCCTTCATATTTGATTATAATGTCTGTTTGGCACAATTTACACTCTGCCGTGTAATTATCTTTTTTTCTTATCCAATTAGCATATTTTGCAAACTCTTTCCATCTATCGCAGAAAGTTGTGAGTCGTCTTTTTGATGGACCAGCTTCTTCATCAATATCCATTTCAAGATTTTCTGCAAATAATTTTTATTATTTTCATGTACAAAAAAATAAAAGCTGTACATAAAGAAATTGACTATCGCTTGCAATAATATTTATTATGACATCAGCTGTTCAAGTGTTGAGACATGTTGTCAGTGATAATAGAAGAGGGAAATCATAACTTAGTTGTATAACAAATGGACAATCAATGTTGGCTAACATGATTTGACAAAGATAACATGAAAATTATTGCCCAAGTTAAATTCTATTTAGCTGGACAAATTAAATTTTAGCTTGAACCTGGACAAGTATCAAAAAAGCTGGACAATCCAGCCAAGGCCAAGTCCAGCCAGGCTGGCAACCCTAGTTAGGATTGTCAACAGATTAGGACCTTAAATAATTAAAAAGAAAGAAATTAAATTGTATTTAATTTAATTTAATTTAATTTTAATTGAACGTTTTAAATCTTGTAAAAAGGCTATCCATTTACATTCTTTCTGTACAACATTTTTCAAGTTCAATTTCATACAACATTTGTTGGTTTGCTTTAATGGAAGCAATTTGCAAATGCCATTAATAAAAACGTCATATTAAAATTAAAGAAAAAAGTTGTTATTTTTAAATTAATACCTACAAGACAATAATAATTAAATAATATTTCTAAAAAAAAAAAAAACCTGATGTTGTACGATTTAACCCTTATCCTGTATGGGTCAAAATTGCCCAAACAATTTTTATTGCTCATTTATTCTTTAAATACTCAGCGAATTTTTTTGAAACATTTGTACAATTATTATTTTAATGAATACTATTAAAATTTAAAATAAAATTTTTGTAGAGCGTTTCACAAAGCGTATGTAAAAAAAGTTACGCAAATGGTACTTTTGGGTCAAAATTGCCCAATGCAACAAAGTCAATTTACGCATGTGATACGAGCTTAGTAACAATTTTGTGCGATTTGACACATCATAACTAGCAACAAACAAAAAAAATAAGTAAAAACGCAGCTATTTGATAATAAAAAACTGCAACAAACCCAAAAAAAGAGAATAAGTTGTGTATATATTTCATTCGTTTATGTGTTTTTGAATTGAATACAAGTGAAAAATCCTAACTTATTTTGGAACCAGATGATATAGGAACTTTTCTTATGCACACAGATTCAGACGATGAAAGTCCCTTTCTGAACTTGCATCTGCCTATGACCCCAACTCCTCGTTAGGCGCTAGCATGGACATTTCCGAAATTCTCGATTAAACTACGGATGACTCCTGGTCAACGCGTTATGCTATTTCAAGAGCTAATAGTATAAAATCTTTTTTTCTGTTATTTAGGCCCAGTAATATTATGAAATTAGTTGTTGATATGTCTAATTTACAAGGTGGCTTATAAGAGTAAAAGTTATTCAATCGGTTCACTTAGGTCGCTCTGTATTTAGAAATAATTGGATTGCTATAGACGGCAGAACAATTGAAGCATATTTCAGGCTACTTTTGTTAGCGGATGTATTTAGATCTCATTGCGAAGCTCTTGAATCTCTATGAGACGACCGTAAAGCAGACCGCTATTCACAACCAAGAGTTTGCGCCGATTTCAAAATATATCTCGAGTGATACGGTTTGATAAAAAGTCAGGCAGGAGCGAAAGACGATTCCGATTTTTGGAACCGTTGGGAAACGAATCCACGAAATAAATTTCATCCTGGCGAGTGTGACAGTGCATGAGCAGCTCGTAACGTATCGTGGACGATGCCCATTCAAGCAATACATACTACGAAACCAGGAAAATATGTTATACAAATTTGGGTGTTGTGTGATGTAGAAACAAATTATGCATGGTCCTTACAGGTGTATACTGGATATTCTTGGAAGACTTAGGGATGGATCTTATAAGCAAAGAAATATCTTGTAGACCGAACATGCCACAAAGTAGTCCTGCTAACGCAGTTGTAAAAAGCCTTTAAAAGCATTCTGCTGAAGTCCTGCAAATAAAAAATTTAAAAAGACGACGTTGTTACTTTTGTCCAAATCATTCTAACAGCACCAAATATGCAAATAAATGTTCCGAATGTCAAAAATTTATTTGCAAAAAGCATTCTGAGACCAATATTGTATGTAATGAATGTAAGAAAATAAAAAAAACTAAATAAATATTATAATTTTTTGTAATAAGCAAATTTGACCCACTAATGTCATATGCGTTTTATTTTTGAAGTACAGGATAAGGGTTAAATAAATTTATTGCATAAGAATCAGCACCAACAATCAAACAACCACACACATTAAGTTAAGAGCATACAACAGCACATTATAAAACTAAAAAAAAACTCAACTCAAGTCCATTTAATTGAAAATTGTTAAGAATTTATTTAAAAAAATTAAATGAAAAAAAAAACAGAAAAAATCGAAAAAAAAAAATTGTAATAAAAACGAGTCAAATTGAATTTTACGATCGACGTGTGATAAATTATTTCATGTAATTTACATAAATGTTGATTATTTACCATGTTGTTGGTGTTGTTGTTGTTGTTGTTGCTGATCTTGAATGCATTAATTAAAGTCAAGTTGTGGGTTCGTTACAGCAAAAATATAACACACAGGAGAGTCACGGGAAACTGAAAATAGTTTAAGAAACATTCAAATGAGAAGAGAAGAGAAAAAAAAATAAATTTAAATACCGTGTTTAAGTAGTGCCCACCATTACTTTGATCAAATGATGTACGGACAGACAGTATAGTTCTGTATAGAAGAACATTATATTGGTAGATTAAAACGTGGATTGTGTGTGGTTGGTGCCTGACAATTGCAATTGTGATTGCGGTAAAGCAATTGATTCGATCTCAATCAATCAGAGTAACAAATATTCATTGGATGCAATTCATTACCGACTGACTGACTGACTGACTGCTTTAGCCATAATCAAGACCGTAAGATATGTACATACATATACTGACCACAAGACGATGATGATGATTTTTTGCATACATTTTTAATTGTCGCTTATTACTTTGTACCCTACCGTAAGCATTATGGATATCTTGGCAAGTTGGCAAATTAAATCAGATTTATACCGTCGTCTGATACCATGGATTTGAATTAAACACTCATGGTCGTTGGAATACAATTCAGTACAAAACTGCAAACGTTTTTTGAGCTAATCACCCTTATTCTGGTTGTCGTCGTCGTCGTCGCTGTCGTCGTCGTTACCAAAAATGATGTCGATAAAATCAGAGTCGACAAAATCAGAGTCGACACAACACAATATCGACGGCGTATTGACTTACAGAATACCAAATGTGTGTCGACAGTCATCTATAACTGTCAATAACGACAAACAGAATGCCAATTTTAAACTGTCGACGCAAGACGACGTCGACGACGACAACCAGAATAAGTGTGAATATTTCCAACATCCAAAAAACAAATTATTGTTATAAATAGTTATTTACTTATTTACTTAAATGGCCACCACTTATGATGTGTGTGTTAATTTTATACATGAGTGGCGGGACCTACAGTTTAAAGTTGACGCCGAACGACAGATTTTTGAGAAACTTTTTCATGTCAATTTTATTTACTCTCAGAGTTTTTGCCAGAAATCTGCTGAGAGGAAGTCTCCGAAAAAATATTCTTTCATATTTTCGTTTCGATATCTGACCTGGTGTTTGAACCGAGGCCTTATGGGCTTTTTAAAGGGCACTTAAGTTGACAAATGAAATCAGATTTATACCAGCGTCTGATGCCAATACGTAGTTGCCACCATGGATTTGAATAACCATACCTGCGTGTGGAAATACAATTCCGTACAAAATTGCAAACATTTTTTGAGTTAATATTTCCAACGTTATTTGTTATAAATAAGATGACATAATTTGCTATCGAATATGCTGCATAAGAGGTGTAAAGAACGCCTACCCCAACGAAATCAATGGTACGATAAGGAGTATCGCGAGGCACATGCAGCGAAAAACGCCGCATACAAGAAAACTTTGCCAGCCATTGTCGTGAACTATAGAGAGAAGAGAAGGGATGAGAGACGCCTTTTCAGATGTAAAAAGAGGGAGAAGGAAAGGTGAGAGCGTAATGAAGTCGAGATGTATATGTAGATGTAGGAATGACGTTCGGAAATTCTATCAAAATGTTAAGCGTCTAATCGAAGGTTTTAAGCCCGGAGGGTCTTCCAGCAAAGATGAGAATGGAAAGAGGGTAACAGATTCACAGAGGGTGCTGAGGTTGTGAAGAAAACACTTCTCTACTCTGCTACGAGGCGATGATGACACCAATACCAATCGATGATGATGGCATGGAGATTCCGCTGCCAATGAAGAGGTCAAAGCCGCAATTATGCGTCTTAAAAACAATAAAACTGCAGATCCTGATGGCCTCCCCGTGGAATTGTTTAAGACCGGAAGTAATAAGTTGGTAGGGCGAATGCACTAGCTTGTTTACAAAATATGGCTAGAGGAAAGAATGCCAAACGATTGGAACCTCAGCGTCCTATGTACTATCCTAAAAAAGGGAGACCCTACGATATGCGCCAACTACAGGGGTATTAGCCTTCTCCCTATCGCGTATAAGGTTCTTGAGGGCGTATTGTGTGAACGAATGAAGCCATTCGTCAAAACACTGATTGGACCTTATCAGTGCTATCCAATCAGACCTGGCAAGTCCGGCATTAAGCAAGTCTTCACACTACGTCAAATCCTGGAAAAGATCCACGAAAAACAAGTCGACACGCACCATAGCTTTGTCGACTATAAGGCAGACTTCGATAGACCCATAAGGGATCGTGTTTTTGCCGCAATGTCTGAGCTCGGTATACCTGCGAAGCTGATAAGGCTATCAGAATAACGTTGAGCAATTCCAGTTGTTCCGTTAAGGTAGCAATGGACCTCTCCGAACCTTTTGATACCGTGCAAGGTTTCAGACAAAGTGATCCCTTATTATGCGATCCCACCTGCAACTTCGTCATGGAGAGTGTTCTGCGGAAGTGCATCGTAATGGCACTATTTTTCAAAAAAGCCTCCAGTTGCTTGCGTACGCTGGCGGGCGGCGCACGTAATTGATTATTACAACCCTTCAGCCAGGATCACAACCTAGCTTCACACAGCACTTATGTTGTGAGTATTAATTTTATACATGAGTGGCGGGACCTACAGTTTAAAGTCCATTCCGAACGACAGATTTTTGAGAAACTTTTGCATGGCAATTTTATTTACGCACAGAGTTTTTACAAGAAATCTGCTGAGAGGAAATTGCCGAAGAAATATTCTTTTTATTTCGTGTTGTTGCAGATGTCTGACCTAGGGTTTGACGGCCTCACGTCTAATAAGCTAACATACAACCAACTAGACTTTACGGAGACTTTACGGAAATTTAGTTTTTATTGCAAATAGTGCTCAGAGTGTAGCAAATTAATTAATAAACTAAAGACACCTACTTTTCTTCGGAGATATAAACAATTTTCTTTTTTCTCATGTACAATTAAATTAGTGCAACACATAGAAAATATTTTTGTTGCTGCTGCTATTTTTCTTTCTATGTCTGTAATGATCAAATTGTCCACAATTGTGTGCAGCTTTTCTCTCTTTACAGATGCAATGCAAAGCAAATGCCAGATAACGAACGATCAATCGTTAATATTGAGTGTGAAGATTGTGAAACATTTAAATCGTCAGCTTGAGCTTCGAAATCAGTCATTCTATTCGGACCTAGATTTCGTTACAGATTCAGATTCACATTCATTTGATTTTTTTTGATTTTTTTAATTTTATTTCAATGACTCTTTAGTTGTTGTTTTTGTAGCAATATTAGATAAATAATTGAGGGAACTTAATTGAAATCACAGAAAACACTGGAAAACAGTGTAACTGGGTAGGGTGGGATATTTTTGTTCTGGCTTTTTAATTTCCATACGATTTAAAAAAAAAAAAAAAAAAAAACTCTCCTACTACCACAACTACAACGGCTACTAATGAGGGGTGCCAGTCGCGGGGTGCAGTAGAATACAAAGTGTGCTCGTGTAGAAACTAGAAAAAAAAAGCGATTTTGTTTTTTTGTTTTGTATTCTCGCACAGTTCCAGTGCATTTCCGATTAAATCAATTGAGTTTTATTGTTATTTAAAATGTATTTTATTACTCATAGAATGGTGATCACAGTTGATCGTTTGTTACGTTGTTGAACGGTTGGCTTCATATACAGGTATCCCTCCTACAACACGATCGATAGGTTGTTATAATAGGTTCTTATAATATGACGTGTTATGTGAAACCGTGCTATAGGAGACTAGAAGCTGGTACAAAAACAGGGGTTAAGTTCCAAAAAAAAAAAATATTTTAACAGAAGAGACTTTATTTCTATTAAAAATAACGAAATAAATAAAAGTCCAATTAAATATATAAAAAAAAAACAAATATAAATCTACGTAAATACATAAAAAACAAACAAAAATTGGCATAAATATATATGAATGTATATTATGAATTTAGTTTAGTAATTTTCTTCATCATCGCTGCTCAATTCAATTAAATGGGAACGTTTTTTCGGCTGAATAATATTGTTACGTTTTTACCTTTTTAAAAACGTTTAAATATGAGTTCGTTGATTGCAAACCAAGTAAAAACAAATATGTGTCTTATTTTAATTAAACTCTCTTTATTGTCCACACTTTCTTATGTGACACTGTTCACACTTAACCGATACAACAATAATTACTACAATTTATTGCTTGTTCACTATTATTCACACACAACTTTCGCTATACTGCTCACAACGGATATCTTCGAACCACGACTTTTTACTTCGCACGCAACTTGTCTTCACACTGCGACAGATTAGTTAACACGCAACTTCACGCAAGACTGTCTCAATTCTAACTAACTCCCTCGTCTGCTTTGTCTCCATTTTATAGTCCAACACGAACAGTACATCCAACGTTCTTGAAGAAGAACGTTCGCGGTTTCGCATTCTCGAAAACTCTATGGCGTCTGCATTGCTTGTTGTTGCGCTTGCATACTTGTCTGTCCCTTTTTCTCTCATACTTGTTGTAGCTGGTTTACTTATAAGAAGTTCGATGTATGTGTTAGTGTATATTGTGTACGCATTGTCTCTTGTTGTAGTAGCTTTTGTTTTTATGTGAAAAGATATTAGGTCGTTTCGATCAGCGTAACAATATCATCTTCACTTTCTGAACTTGCTTCCTTGTCCGTCCAAGGTTGTTGTAAAATTCGTGATATGGTGATAAGAAATTTTAGAATTCCCTTTTTAAATTTTCGCCTTCTTTCAGCGCAAGGGTCTGCATCCAAGAACAATAAATAATTCCAATTTTTTGGCCAAGTCTAATCCTTCCTGTAATTTTTTAGTGTCAAATTATTTACTTCATTATCTTCGTCAGAGCTAAAATCGATTTCATTCACTTGGAGTTCGGATACGATTTCTCTGCTGCTTCTACAACTTCTTGTTCTACTAATAAGTCTTGCACATCTTCAATAGCCATATCCACCAAACCCTTCTCCTCCGATCGACCTAGCTAGTTCTAATATGCCACCAATTTCATTTTCTCCTGATTCATGTACGTTTTCTACCTCAACCACTGCTGACCATATCTTTTTCCAACATCGATTTAATGTTGTAATTTTCAGTTCTTTCAGCGATAAGGATATGATATCGATCCAGTCTTTAATTGAAAATTGCTTTCAAACTTCCTTTACATAAATAGATTTTGAATCAGTTATGTCTAAAATCCATTGTAATGATCTTCTTATGGAATAAGTATAAGTAAGTATAAGTAAGTTGCACATACGCAAAAAATAAATTAAGACTTGAATTCTTGAAATAATAAAATACGGGTACATATCAGAGATCAGCAACGAGTATTCAAAACGATGAGTAGATTCGAGTCATACTTATTATTTCTGAGACTTATACGCGTTCATACTTATTTTAATATTGTTCGTATTGTTACGAAGTTGCGTGTGAACTAAATCAGTCGCGGTTTGAAGATATCGGTTGCAAGCAATAAATTGTAGTAATTATTGTTGTATCGGTTAAGTATGAACAGTGAGTGGCATAAAAAGTGTGAACAATAAAGAAAGAGAGAGTTTTTATTGAAAATAAACACATATTTGTTTTTACTTGGTTTGCAATTAACGAACTCATATTCTAAACGTTTTTAAAAAGGTAAAAACGTAACAATATGATACTCATACTACTCATACTCAAAGTTGGAAGTACTCGTCGTATTCATACTTAACAATACGCATGATGTTATTGACTTCGACTCGTCTCTACTTAACATTTACACGAAGCACAAAATAAGTATGATTCGCGTACGAACACTACTCTACTCACAAGAAGATTGTGTGTATGCTTTGCTTGTTGTCTTTGTCTTTCCTTTCTTCTTTGTTTGTATATGCAACAATAACAAAGTCTGTAAATTTTGATGAATGATTCGAGCCACTCGAATCACTTATAAGTATTGTTACGTTTTTACCTTTTAAAAAACGTTTAAATATGAGTTCGTTGATTGCAAACCAAGTAAAAACAAATATGTGTTTTATTTCAATAAAACTCTCTCTTTATTGTTCACACTTTTGTATGTGCCACTGTTCACACTTAACCGATACAACAATAATTACTACAATTTATTGCTTGTTCACTACTATTCACACACAACTATTGCTCGCAACCGATATCTTCAAACACGACTATTTAGTTCACACGCAACTTCACTCAAGACTGACTCAATTACAACTGACCTGCTCGTCTGCTTTGTCTTCTTCCTTTTATAGTCCAACATGAACAGTACATCGAACGTTCTTGAAGAAGAACGTTCGCGGCTTCGCACTCTCGAAAACTCTATGGCGACTGCATTACTTGTTGTTGCGTATGCTTACTTGTCCATCCCTTTTGCTCTCATGCTTGTTGTTGTTGACTTATTTAGAAGATGTTCGATGTATTTGTTAATGTGTATTGTGTACACATTACTTCTTGTTGTGTTCGCTTATGTTGCGTTTGGGTTATTCATCTCTCTCATACTCATACTGTGTTATTGTTGCTTTATGTATGGTTCGGTGTACATATGTGTTAGTGTAGCTTGTAGCTTTTGTTTATTGTTTTTATGTGAAACGATATTAGGTCGTTTCGATCTGCGTAACAGTATTTTTCTAAATTTATGAATCAGAATGAGTAGGCGTATGAATCAAACACATTTCGAATGTTGTGAGTTTGATGTCAACGTTGTACCCATACTCATTGTAAGCTATACTTATAAATCAATGCTGTAGCGAGTACGAATGAATCAGAATAGTTGAATTTCAATTCTGTTGATTCACTCATACTTAAAATTGCATGAGTGCTTATGAGTAGCGGAAAAACGATTCATTGCCGATCTCTGGTACATATACCAAAATTGAATTTTAGGTCAATATTATAATTTTCTTAAAAAAAAAATATTGTTGTAGAAGTACCGTGTTATAAGAGGTTTTCGGAAATTTTTTTAATCGTGTTAGAGTGAAATCGTGTTGTGGTATACCGTGTTATAGGAGGGATACCTGTATATTATTGCGCTGCGGCTGTGGCTGTGTGGCTGCTTATAAATTTCAATTTCAAATTGATTTCATTATTCTTTATTGCCGAGCCGAGTTGATGTGGTTTTTGTTTTGTTTGCTCTCCAACTTCCCTATGAAAACTTATGAAGATAAATGCACACACACCAACCAACGTCTACAATTCAAATGTCATTTTTATTTACAAATTATATTATTTTGTTGTTTGTGTTGTTGTTGTTGTTTTTATATCTTTCCATTCCAATATCTGACCAAAAACAATAATAATGAATCGCTTTTAAATGCGGCCCTTAACGTTGGCTGGAAAGTGGGTGCAGCTAATTAAATTAATTATTGAAGAATTATTAGATTTCAATACGATATCGTACGATATACATATGTATTCAATATAAACGTTCTTGATATTTTTCTAAAATGGTATGTTGTTGTCATGTTTCAAGGGCATGGAAAAATAAAAATAAAAACAACATTTTTAAAATGTTATTTTTTGATTTCATGTGGCAATTAAAACGTTAATTTAATATTTAACAAATAAATTGTAGAAAATTATTAGAATTTTGTATTTTTTTTTCTTAAAAATTATTTGTTATTTCCTTGGGGCACACATGTTACAAACATAGCTGCCAGATAGATAAAGCATCAAATCGTCGTATATTTGAAAAAAAAATCGTCAAAATCGTCAAAGACGTTCATTGAAAACGTCAGAAAATCGTCAAAAAAAAAAAAATAAGTAAATAAATTAAAAAGTTTTTAAAAAAATTCTGTGTAATGTTCGCTGGAACCGATACATTTTATAGTGCCTTGTTTTCTTAAGGCGGTGCAAGAAATATTTCACTTCATCTGATCTTTTTATTATTTATACAACTTATATCCGACCAAGAATAGATAACAACTCTCATATATGGGCCGGTGCCTCAACGTCTATTGTGAGACTTCTCGATCGCGTACTGGAGAGGGTTTGGTATCATTGATTTATTAGAGCATCGTTGTAATGTGGCTTGTGTTTCACTGTTCTATTGGCACTACAACGGATTTTGCTCGAGCGAAATAAAGGACTTGTTCCCGAGAATCACCCACTCACAACACTCGTGTTTCTCGGCGAGCATCTTCGTTTGTTATCGATTGGCTAGTGGATTGCACTATGCGTTACAGACAAAATTCGTTCTTCTTTCGTTCTCCCTTCTTGCAGAGGTCTTTCCTATCACTCGTGTCATAAAAGGTTTCAAATCTCTTTCCTCCTCCCCATAACATATTTTCCTAGTTTCAACGCAATGTACTGCATGAGTAGCGGCTATTCGCTGTTGGTCGAAAAGTTTTTGTTGGTAATGGCATTTGACTTTGGTTTTCCTAGAGTGATATTAGAATCTATATTCGAAACTTTCCAAATGGTCTGCAACCGCAAATTGTAAATTATGCTCAACTACGAGTGTCAATCTTATTTCAAAATTCTTAGTATTGCCTATTATATGCTGGGTTTTTTTTTTTTTTTTTTTTGTTGGCGTGTGAGGTTGGGTTCTAAATGCCTTCGCACTTACAGTGACCGTCATCAACTGCGTCGAGTGGTGCTTCCACTAAAACAATCCCTCCTCCTCTTCTGGGGATACTCCCTTCCCGGGACGGCTATCTGCATTACTTCGGGAAGGGCCCAGAACGACGTCCCGTTAGGGACCGTTGTTTACTCTCCCACGTCTGGGTACGCCATATTTGAAGCCAGCTTCATGCTATTGGCTCGTCTTCTCATGTATCATTTCGTTGTATTGTGTCAAGGTCGACCTTCTTCCTGCGGAGTACACATTCAACGTATCTTCTTACAGCGCTCCATTTCGTCTCGCTTTCGAGCATTGCGTCCACAATGTTGTCGGGTGTAAATTCGCCAATTTGCTCTATCAACATGTTCTTCTCGTCTTGCCATTTGATGCAATGGAAGAATGTGTGTTCAGCGTCGTCACTCATTTCCTCGCAATAAATGCAGCCAGAATCAATCACCTTGCCCATGCGGTATAGATATTTTCGGAAATAACCATGACCCGAAAGAAACTGTGTCAGAAAAATTTCCAAAAATTTCCCAAAATTTCTACGTATCCATGTCTCTATAGACGGAATAAGTCTATAAGTCCATCTTCCGCCTGTTTCCTCGCTCCATCTACTTTGCCATCGCCGTAGTGTTTAAGATCTGAGATCTGCGCTGCTAATGGCGAGATTTTCTCTCTTTGTTTTCCACGATCTTCTTCGCTCAAATGCCAGTAGGTCAATAGGTATCTCACCGACGATCACGAGGACCGCGGCGCCCGATACGGTGCGGTAGGCCGATGCAACTCTTATTGCTGCTGTTCGTTGCACTGCTGCTAGTACTTTCCGCTTAGATTTAATCTCCAGCGCTTCTCCCCATATCTTGCTTCCATACAGCATTATCGAGTTTGTCGCCGCCATAATCACTTTTCGTTTGGCTTGTGTTGGTCCGCCAATATTTGCCATCAGTCTGCTTAACATGCCCGTTAGTTTCGCTGATTATATATTATTATATGCTGGGTAATGTTAGGGTATTTGAAGATATTTTGCAGAACTTACCATTTTTCTTTAAATACCTGACCATTTTTTTTTATCAATTTCCTTACTTATGGGCGTTTTTATTTATGTTATTTAGCATTTTTTGTTGGTAAATAATTTAAAAATATAATACTTTACTTCTTGTTATTACTAAACTAAATTTGAAAAAGTAAAAATTTCAAAGTAAATACAAAACTTAAAGTGGCTTTAATGTACAAAAGTAAAAAAAATTACGTAAATTTTTAATTTCTAAAAATCGTCAAAATAAAGACATAAATCGTTAAATCGTCAATATGATATTTTTGGAGCGCAAAATCGTCAAAATGACGATAAATCGTAAAATCTGGCAGCTATGGTTACACAGAATACTTTGGCGTAAATCAGAGATCAGCAATGAGTATTCAAAAAGATATGTAGAATCGAATCATACTTATAATTTCTGATACTTGATTGAGGTGATTTCGACTCTCCATAACTCAACAAATACCACATAAGCACAAAATAAGTATGATTCGCGTACGAACAATAAAATACTCACTAGAAGGTTGTATGCTACAACGTAGCTTGTCTGTTATACATGATTGACGGCACCTGCAGTTTAATGCTTGAAGATGTGAACAAGAGAGGCAACCTTATTATACAGATATGAAATTGATGAAACCGATGCGTATATAAACCAAATATGTATCTGTCGATCTAAGGTAATTTGCAATGAATATCTGTAGCAAAATGTGAGCAGATCAAGATCAGAATTCATAGAAAAAAATATCGAACACACACTACTATAAGAAATAGTTGATCCTATACATACCGCTGGGAATGAAAACCAAAGAGTAATGCTAGAAAGACAGGGAGGCTTAACACAACCTACTGTAGTGCGACATTGAGCAAGTCAACCAAATCATTTAATGAATTCAGATATGGGCAATTTCGTGTCAAGTGACCCAATTCTTAAAATCGATGTCTTCCGATTTTGATGAAATTTGAGTTTTTTCCACTCGCATCCCATTAAGTGACCACAAAGCTCTTAAAGGAAAAGAACTAAGCTTTCTTTGAGCAAAAAAAAAAAACACATCCATTAAAAACAAAAAAAAATTACAGTGCATATGGTAAAATTTAAAAACTTTGGTTTTGA
This sequence comes from Sarcophaga caerulescens, assembly GCA_927399465.1. Taxonomy (NCBI): domain Eukaryota; kingdom Metazoa; phylum Arthropoda; class Insecta; order Diptera; family Sarcophagidae; genus Sarcophaga; species Sarcophaga caerulescens. Next base: position 99,082,253 of record OV656867.1, on the reverse strand, counting down.
GTTAAAATATTTTTTTTTAAAGATATGCCTTTTGCTACTAAGGAAAAAAAAATCTTAAAGGAAATGGTCTAAGTTTTCTTTTGAGGAAAAATAAAAAAAACTCCATTTCAAAAAAAAAAAAAAAATGGGGGAAAATGAAAATGGTACATGTGCCAAATATTGAAAAATCTTATTCTTGAGTTTAAAAATAATTTTTTTTGATAGATATCCCACTCGCATCCCATTCAGCGATTATGAAGGCCTTAAAGAAAATTTTATAAGCTTTCGTTTAAGCAAAAAAAAAAAAAATTTAAAACAAAATTAATTTAAAAAAAAAAAAATAAAAAAAATTTTTTAAAAAATTAAAAAAATTAAAAAAATTATTTTTGGAAAGATTGAAGAAATAGCTATCTAATATACTTTGGAAAATTTTTGCTAGGACCAATAGGTGGAAAGTTACACACATTTTAAGAAAACCCTGTATGACCAAAATGTCCAACTTTGACCCCCTCTAACTCCGGCAGTTCTTGTGTCTGGCCTACTATCCAACAGTACTAACCTTGGTGCAAATTTCATCCAAATCGGAAGACATTGATTTTAAAAATTGGGTCACTTGATACGAAATTGCCCATATATAACCCGTAATCAAGATAAATGAAAATATTTTGTAGGTAATCTCTGTCATGAGGCTAAATTTTACACCAATGTCTTGATATTTGAAAATAGTTCGGCAACCGAATCAATTTCGTGAAAGATTTTGATACCAACAAGGATTTAATTCAACTAAAATGGTGTACTGGACCTTCGCCATAGTCTAGTAGGTAGTGTGTTGGATTATTAGGCGGTTTATTTCTTCAGCAACCTCCTCTCAGCCGATTTCAGGCAAAAACTCTGAGGGTATAAATAAAGTTGCCATGAAAAACGTACTTTTATTACACAGATTTTCCTAAGCAGTTTTCGCTGAGTCGTTCTATTTATTAAGCTCTCATAGCTTCTCAATATTGGCCGTGTCAATTTCTCTGGCTGTAGTGTAGCATGCAATCGCATCGCTCTTACTCTTTTTACAAAATTGAAGAGAAGATCTTGGCAGGTGTACTTAACTTAATTGTCAATGTCCCTAGTAAAAATTACGATATTTGAACACAAATTTCTGTAGGAATTAAATTAATAACCAGTGCAGATGGTTGTCTAAACGTTGTTGGCTCGGATGCAGCAAAAACATCGCCTGAACATACTGCATAGAACGATTACCATCAATACTCACAAGACAACTTCATTGGTAAGTAATTACGTCTAAGCTTCTGTGCATTAGAGAAGCATGTGTGAGTCATATAAAGCATTAATTTGGATATGTGAAAGAGCTAATTGTAATTACAGATCTTCATTCACATTTAAAAAATTCAAAATGGCGGATCCAATATGGCGGTCAAGTAAATCCGATTAATTTTTATAAACCTCGACCGCCATATTGGATCCGCCATTTTGAATTTTTTAAATGTGAATGAAGATCTGTAATCAGCTACCCCAAAAACCCCTGAGTAACAATTTTCAAGTAAATCTGATGAATTTTTAAGGACCTCCGTAATGTGTTTCTTTTTCTCTTGCACCCCTTGACATAAACCCACCCCCTACTTTAAGGGTGCATGCAAACAATTTGGCTTATGGCTCATTTCAAAGAGCAAAGATCAATTGTCAATTTCTGACAATAGCGAAGGTTCTAGCACTTCAGTGTTCAGCTCTATAATTCTTCAAAAATGGCCAAAAACGCTATTTTTAGGGGATTCAGCCCCCTTTTTCTCGAAAACCTGACGTGATGGAAAGTTTTTGAATACAGATTCATGTTCAGCGCGCAGAATGCCTTCGGGAACACCTGGAACCATCTTGGTTGCACAAAAAAAATTCCCATTTGCAGGGCTGTGCTATCGTTCTATAGTACTTAAGTCATTGTATAGCACTGAAGATCTTGTTTGGTACGCTTAATGATGTCAATATCGCTGACGAATGCAAGCATATTTGAAAATAAATAGTGGCATTGCGATTAAAACCCGCCAAATGAAGTGCCAGCTTTAAAATCATTGTAAATTTCATAACCATTATCAGTGGCAGTAGCTAGCTGTATACCTTGCTAAAGGTTGGGTTTTTTTTTTAGCACATTTTACTCCTGTGGAAGAAAGAATTTAAAAATTCCGTTTAAACTTCCTATCGTTAATGTGCTAGTCTCTATTGAGAAATTAAGATATTGTAACCCAAAATGTTATAAAACTATAGATTGTGCAATAGAATTTTAAGATTCCATTAAAGAAGAACAAATAAAAATTAAAAATGTAAACCATTAGGTGCGTTTCAAAGATGAGTTTTAAACTGTAAACACTGGCACCTGCTTTCAGCATCTTGGGCAATATCTTGCAATTATCGAATTAAACGATAAAAAAAATGTGCATTTTTTTTTTATCGATTTTCCACATTAAATTTAAGTATGTATGTTGGCATGTGTTTTTTAATCGATTGAAGCAAAAGTTCGCACATTATTGCAGCTTAGTTTACTACCAGCTAGTCAGCCAACGAATTTATGATTTTATACGCCTTTTGCGGTCTGCTATTAAATTTGAAATTTGCATGGCTTTAAGCAAAAATAATATTTACGAATAAAAAGAACAAAAAAAACAAAATTAAATAAACAAATGAAAAAAACAAAAGGAGTCTTCGATTATGATGAAACTTTAATTGTTTTTTAGTTAAAAAACCAAGTGACTGACTGACTGACTGTGTTTGTTTATCAATGATTGTCGTAAAATACTGCCAACACCATCTACTGCCACCTACTGCCTACCACCTCTGACAAATGCACTCGAAAGCATACTACACTAGGCATTGGAATATAATCATTAGTCGTGTCTTTTAATTTTTCAATTTTTAATGATTAAAATTATTGCTGTAGCTGGTTTTAATATTCTTCTCTGCTCAGCTCAATGTGACACCATTACCTACATTTTGTTGGATTTGCGCAAAAAAAAAAAAAAAGACACAACCCAACAGGCGTTTACTTTAGATTCGTTACAATTTGGCTAAGGCTAAACCTTAACACTACAACAACAACAACAACAACAACAAAAAGAAAAAAAACATTAAAAACAATAATTTTTTACTTTGAAAGCTAAAATTACAAATTTTCCCACGACAAAAATTCGTACGTAAAATACAACAGCGACAGAGAGGAGAGAGTTGAATTTGAGGTAATTTTTTCTGTGACGTTATAAGGTAATCACCTTTACAATAATAGTTGTTGTTGTTGTTTTTATTTTTTTCTTACTTCTCCTTTGCAGAACATTAGATTAAGCCAAATGCTCCTTTAAACCACAAACAGCTGCTGGTCTAACAATTCAGTCAGTTTGCGATAGTGGCGCTGTAGTTGTTGTTCAAATGCTAAGAAATCAAAAAAGTTACGTTACTTCATACTTTATTGTACATAAAGATTGCACTTAGAGGATGGTCCAGCTCATGAATATTGATTTAATTGAAAGACTGTGTACACACAGTTCACCTAAAAAACAAAAAAAAAAAAAAAAAAAACAATTCATTTCTACCTCAACAGGTAGTTGTTATTAAGCACGTCAAACGTCAATAATAACTCCCACTCGTTATTGCATTGATATGGAAAAACACCAATTCATATACAAAAATTGAAAGGAGAAATATTATTTACGCGAAAGTCCTGTTCTGAGATCCAGGCACGAACAGTATCACCACGAATTATTCGTAGATAGAGTTTGACAGAGAAGTCAATCAGAACGGAAGCCGCCGTAGTCTGTTGGCTTATTAGGCGTAAAGCCTCGGTTCAAATCGAAGCTCAGACATCTCCAACAAAACAAAATATGAAAACATACTTGGGATCATCCTTTCAATATCAAAACCCGATGTACACATACGTATAAGGGTCCGCTTCTCACACCACTGATGTTGTGTGTGTTAATTTTAGACATGAGTGGCGGGACCTACAGATGTTTTTAGAAACATGGTAATTTCCATGGCAATTTTATTTGCTCTCAGAGTTTTTGTAAGAAATCTGCTGAGAGGCAGTCGCCGAAGAAATATTTTTTCATTATTTCGTGTTGATGTTTGACCTGGGGTTTGAACCGTGGCCTTTACGTCTCAAAGGGTCCGCCAAATAACTTTTTTTTTTTGGAAAATGCTTTAAAAAAAACTACTGAATATTTTCTCAAATTTCTTTTTTTATTTGAAAGTACAATCCTTCCGGTTAATAGCGGAAAATAATTTCATTCAAATGGTTGCCTCGGCTGGCCATTCAGTAGCCTACACGTTCGATCCAATTTTTAAGCACATTATCGATTGTGTGCAGCTGTATTTCACCAATAGCTTCGCGAATATTGTCCTTTAAAGCGTCAATTGTCTCTGGCTTGTCGGCGTAACACTTATTTTTGACGGCACCCCACAAATAATAGTCCAACGGTGTCAAATCGCAGCTCCGAGGTGGCCAAACGACATCAACTCTGCGGCTGATAATGCGATCTTCAAAAACAGGGTGCAAAACATCGAGTGTAGCTTCAGCTGTGTGGCACGTAGCGCCGTCCTGTTGAAACCAAATGTTGCCAATATCCTCCTCTTCAATTTTTGTGAACAAAAATTCGTTCAACATGGCCCGATAACGATCACCATTGACTGTAACGGCCACTCCTTGCTTATTTTCGAAGAAAAATGGCCAAATTATGCCTCTAGACCAAAATTCGCACCAAACAGTGACTCGTTTTGGGTGTGTCGGCTTTTCAATGTATGCGTGCGGGTTTTCTGTGCCCCAAATGCGACAATTTTACTTGTTTACATACCCGCCAAGATCAAAATGAGCTTCATCTGAAAAGATGATTTTTTTTGCTAAAATCGTCATCTTCTGTAAGTCGATCGCAGACACACTTAGCGAAGTGAAAACGCATTGGATGGTCAATTGGCTTCAACTCCTGAACCAATTGGACTTTGTATGGCGTCATACCAAGGTCTTTATGCAAAATTCGTCTCAATGATGTCTCCGAAATGTTCAATTGTTGAGAACGACGGTGAATTGATGTTGATTGCGCTTCACGCACACTTTCTGCCACAGCAGCAATATTCTCGGGTGTACGCACTGTTTTTGGCTTTTCACGCTTTGGTTTATCGATGAGGATGCCAGTTTCTTTCACTTTTTTCACAAGATAACGAACATACGGAGCTGACGGTGCTTTTCTTCTTCCAAAATCCGTACGCAATTTTCGCACACATTCTGCAACATTACCATGATTTTCAAAGTAATGTCACAATATTTCCCAGCGTTGTTCAAGCGTATACACAACCATATTCGTTCAGCGGAAGGATAAAACTAATTACCTGTCCAATCAGACATGAGCTAAGTGTTATCATTCACGAAATAAGCACTAGTTGAAAAAAAAAAAACGTTAGATGGCGAACCCGATACATAAAATCATAAATTCGTTGGCTTACTAGATAGTAGACTAGACTGTTCAGCAATAATGTGCTAACTTTTGTTTCAGTCGATTAAAAAACACATAGCAACATACATACTTACATTTAATGTGGAAAATCGATAAAAAAATGCACATTTTTTTTTTATCGTTTAATTCGATAATTGCAAGATATTGCCTAAGATGCTGAAAGCAAATGCCAGTGTTTACAGTTTAAAACTCATCTTTGGAACGCACCTAATGGTTTACTTTTTTAATTTTTATTTTTTCTTCTTTAATGGAATCTTCAAATCGTATTACACAATCTCGAAGTTCACAACATTATGGGGTTACAATATTTTAATTTCTCAATAGAGACTAGCACATTAATGATAGGAAGCTTAAGCGGAATTTTAAATTCTGTCGGCCAAAGTAGTAATTTTTACTTAAAAACCCAAGCTTTAGCTAGGTATACAGCTAGCTACTGCCACTGATAATGGTTATGAAATTTACAATAATTTTAAAGCTGGCACTACATTTGGCGGGTTTTAATCGCAATGGCATTATTTATTTTCAAATATGTTTGCATTCGTCAATGATATTGACATCATTGGGCGTACCAAACAAGATCTTCAGTGATATACAATGACTTCAGTACTATAGAACGATAGTGTACAGTGATAGATCTGGCCTGGCCGTAAATGAGAGAAAATCAATAATTCAATAATTAGCTCTTTCACATATCCAAATTAATGCTTTATATGATCCACACAAGCTTCTCTAATGCACAGAAGCATAGACGTAATTACTTGCCAAAGAAGTTGTCTTGTGAGTATTGATGGCAATCGTTCTATGCAGTATGTTCAGACGATGTTTTTTCCGCATCCGAGCCATCAACGTTTAGACAACCATCTGCACTGGTTATTAATTTAATTGATACGGAAAGTTGTGTTTAAATATCGTAAATTTTATTAGGGACTAAGACAATTAAGTTAAGTACACCTGCCAAGATCTTCTCTTCAATTTTGTAAAGACAGTATGAGTGCTCCGATTGCCTACTAGCTACAGCCAGAGAAATTAACACGGCCTGTCTAAAGAAGCTACGAAAACTGAATTGAAAGACTAAACCAAAACTGCTTAGGAAAATCTGTGTAATAAAACTATGTTTTTCATGAGAATTTTATTTATACTCTCAGAGTTTTTGCCTGAAATCTGCTGAGAAGAAGTTGCTGAAGAAATAAACCAACACACAACCTGCTAGACTATAGCGAAGGTCCAGTACACCATTTTAGTTGAATTAAATCCTTGTTGGTATCAAAATCTTTTAACAGATTGAATCGGTGCCGAACTATTTTTAAATATCAAGACATTGGTGTAAAATTTAGCCTCATGACAGAGATTACCTACAAAATATTTTCATTTATCTTGATTACGGGTTATATATGGGCAATTTCGTATCAAGTGACCCAATTTTTAAAATAAATGTCTTCCGATTTGGATGAAATTTGCACCAAGGTTAGTACTATTGGATAGTTGGTCAGACACAAATTTTCAGCTCTATCAGTCAAGAACTGCCGGAGTTAGAGGGGGTCAAAGTTGGACATTTTGGTCATACAGGGTTTTTTTAAAATGTGTGTAACTTTCCACCTATTGGTCCTAGCACAAATTTTCCAAAGGATATTAGATAGCTATTTCTTCAATCTTTCCAAAAATATTTTTTTTTTAATTTTTTAAAAAATTTTTTTTTATTTTTTTTTTTTTTAAATTAATTTTGTTTTTAAATTTTATTTTTTTTCTATTTGGCCTTTTTTTTTTTTTGCTTAAACGGAAGCTTATAAAATTTCCTTTAAGGCCTTCATAATCGCTTAATGGGATGCGAGTGGGATATCTATCAAAAAAAATTATTTTTTAACTCAAGAATAAGATTTTTCAATATTTGGCACATGTACCATTTTCATTTTCCCCCATTTTTTTCGAAAGGGAGTTTTTTTTTATTTTTCCTCAAAAGAAAACTTAGACCATTTCCTTTAAGATTTTTTTTTCCTTAGTAGCAAGAGGCATATCTATAAAAAAATATTTTAGCTCAAAACCAAAGTTTTTAAATTTTACCATATGCACTGTATTTTTTTTTTAATGGATGTTTTTTGCTCAAAGAAAGCTTAGTTCTTTTCCTTTAAGAACTTTGTGGTCACTTAATGGGATGCGAGTGGAAAAAATCCAAATTTCATCCAAATCGGAAGACATCGATTTCAAAAATTGGGTCACTTGACACGAAATTGCCCATATCTGAATTCATTAAATGATTTGGTTGACTTGCTCAATGTCGCACTACAATAGGTTGTTTAAAGCCTCTTTGTTTTTCTGTCGTTACTCTTTGGGTTTCATTCCCAAGCGGTATGTTCTTTTCGTAGTGTGTGTTCGATATTTTTGTCTATGAATTCTGAACTTGATCTGCTCACATTTTAATACAGTCGACAGATACATATTTGGTTTATATACGCATCGGTTTCAACAATTTCATATACGTATAATAAGATTGTCTCTCTTGTTCACAACTTCAAGCATTAAACTTCAGGTGCCGTCAATCATGTATAAGAGACACAACATGAATGGTGTGAGAAGCTGGTTTGTAATCCTAACTAATGGCAGAGCAAACACACAACTTTCTAATGAATATTTTAGTGTTCGTACCAGAGATCAGCAACGAGTATTAAAAACGATGAGTAGATTCGAGTCATACTTATTATTTCTGATACTTATACGCATTCATACTTATTTTAATATGATACTCATACTACTCATACACAAAGTTGGAAGTACTCGTCGTATTCATACTTACCAATACGCATGATGTTATTGACTTCGACTCGTCTTTACTTAACATTTACACGAAGCACAAAATAAGTATGATTCGCGTACGAACACTACTATACTCACAAGAAGATTGTGTGTATGCTTTGCTTGTTGTCTTTGTCTCTCCTTTCTTCTTTGTTTGTATATGCAACAATAACAAAGGCTGTGAATTTTGATGAATGATTCGAGCCACTCGAATCACTTATAAGTATTATAAGTATTTTTCTAAATTTATGAATCTGAATGAGTAGACGTATGAATCAAACAATGAATCGAATGTTGTGAGTTTGATGTCAACGTTGTACTCATACTCATTGGAACCTATACTTATAAATCAATGTTGTAGCGAGTACGAATGAATCAGAGTAGTTGAATTTCAATTCTGTTGATTCACTCATACTCAAAATTGCATGAGTGCTTATGAGTAGCGGAAAAACGATTCATTGCTGATCTCTGGTTCGTACGCGAATCATATCTAATTTGTGCTTATTTTGTATATGTTGAGTTATGGAGATTCGAAATCAACAGCAACATCATACGTGTTGTTAAGTATGATGAGGACTTCAAACTTTGAATATTTGTAGAGGAGGTTCCATGATATTAAAATAAGTATGAATGCGTTCTACTCATCTTTTGGAATACTCATTGCTGATCTTTGTTCCTAACCTTTTTAAGTTCATAATTAAATAAGGACAAGCCTGTTGCCATATGACAGCATTATATGTGGATTAGGTTTTCAATTCAAATTCACTTATTTCCACCACATTTTCCGAGGGTGTACTTTAACATCTTCAATATGTAGATTCCGCAATGGAGTGTCTTGTCTACGCCTGTTTGTCTGGCAACAGCAATAGCAGCAATAGACGCCAATATTTTTACCAGGTAGTCACGACAAAACACAGAAATCTCCAAACGTAAAACCAACATTCAAACACTTATTCACTTACAGTTTCAGGTGTTTGTTTCTGTTTGCCGTCGTACCAAAAAAAAAAAAAAAAACAGAAAAAGGAACGGAAAACAACAACGAAAATAAAAATAAATTAAAGAAAAAAAAAGAAAAATTGCAAAAAAAAAAAAAAAAAAATTGCAAAAGAAAATGAGAACATCAATCGATCCTTAATCTACTACGTGTGCTTAAATTCAGCTTTAAGTGTGGCAATAACTTTGCCTGCCCTCCATTATTACTTTATTTTTTTGGCCAACAATTTTTCTCAATTAAGGCCTGAAGGCTGTTGCTGTTGCTGCTGCTGCTCCTGCTGCTTCTTCTGACTATTCATTTGTGTATCGGCTTCATTCATTCACTTCATTCGCAATTGGGGGCACACCATAAATACTGATTATAAGAGGCACTAAAAAAATAATGATGCTGACTGACAAAAAATACAAAAAATTTTATTTTTAATTGCATTTTCTAAGGTCAAATGTTAATTTCAAATCTAACGGTGGTTTTGTAGCATTATCAAATTAATTCATGAGACTACATAACGCCACCGTTTGTTTAAATTGCTGTTAATTAAGATGGACTGAACGGTTTTACCCATATCCTGTATGTATATGGCTGAACTGTTAGGCTTCAATGTTAATAAATGTTGAAAATGAAGAGGATGTTTACAGCCACCATACAACATCCGTGGTGAATTTCTTTATAAGGGTTGTTAAATAAGCACAAGAGGGTAGAAATTGAAATGAATGCAAAGAAAGCCCTGCAGATGGCAACAGTAGTTGGACTACGAGTACATTTGCAACAAATTGAAATTCAAATTCATATACAGGGTGGGCCAAAAGTCACGAAGGGATTTGAAAAATTAATAACTTTTCTAGTTTAATTTTTTTTTTATTTTTCTTTTTAGGACTTGTAAAATAAATCTGGGAGATTAATTTTGGAAGGTTACAACGTTATCCAGCGAACCAAAATCATAGAACTTTATTTTGAACATCATCGATCAATAATTCAAACTCAACGAGCCTATCGTCGTCACGCGGAATGTGCGGAATTCACCATCCGAATCAATTAGTGACACGTTTTCAGGAACAAGGCTCACTAAGGGATCTTCCACGAAGCGGAAGACCACATTCTGTAATTAATGAAGCAAATATTCAACGCGTTCTGGAGAGTGTTGAGGAGAATCCTGAAACATCAACTAGAAGGCGCTCTGCTGAGCTGCAAATGTCTCGGCGGTCTTTACGCAGAATATTAAAGGGAAATTTACATCTTTTCCCATACAAGCTGCAGTTAGTGCAAGAACTAAAGCCACGAGATTCCCAAGAACGATTAAACGATTAAACCCCTTCGTGACTTTTGGCCCACCCTGTACATAGTATGATGAAATGAAAGAAAAGGAAGCATGCGGTAAGTAACCATACCATCAGTATAAAATATGGATAGAATGCATAAAAGAAATTTTTCTTTCCTAGCAGTAAGTATAAATACACCATATACATACAAACATAAATGGTCATAGCAACCCTTTAGTCAGGACTACGACCTAGTTTCTCTCACCACCCCATGTTGTGCGGCTTAATATTATACATGAGTGGCGCTACCTTCAGTTTAAAATCGACTACGAACGACGGACTTCTGAGAAACTTTTCATGGCAATTTTATTTTTACCCTCAGAGTTTTTGCCACAGGAAGTTGGCAAAGAAATATTTTTTTCATATTTTCGTTTAGTTGTAGATATCTGACCTGGGCTTTGAACCGAGGCCTCACATCTAATAAACCAACACGTTACCTACTAGACTACGGCGTATGTCCGTTACACCATTTAAATCATCATTAATTCGAAAATTTCTAGGCAGCTTCATTCGGTGGATTCGGGTTTCATTAATAAGCGCTATGTGTAATGCCAACTGTTTCCTTTCCTATGTAGTATGCGTCCAAGTCACCGATATTTTCTTCTACGAATTCTAAGCTTGTTTTACTCACATCTTGCTACAGACATTTATTATACATCACCTTAGGTAGGTAGGTAAAAGTCCTTGGATGGACTCACTTAGGCCGCATTGGGCCCATTGTGTTACCACAGTTATCCGTTATCCCCTAGTCCCGGAACCACTCGGAGCTCCTGATGAAGCAATTTAGGCTGCCAATGTCAATCCTTGACAGTTCCTCCAGATCATCCATGTAGTAAGTACCCAAGTACTTCCTTCTCCTTTGGCAAAAGAGACGGGCATGTACCCAGCAGGTGAGAGACAGTTTCCTCCTCTTCCTCATCTCTGCAGCTTCTGCAGAAGTCTTTAGCAAGGTGTCCAAGACCAATGCGCCTCGCATGCGTACCCATAATGCAATGACACCGTAATGACACCGACAACTACACTTAGCGCGCCTCTTTGGAGTTTAAGTAGACTCATCGTCCGCCCCTCATCCAGCCTTGGCCAGATTTTACGAGCCGTTCTACCCGTGTCCGAGGCCGCCCACCTGTCGTTGACGGAATCGACGATCGCATTATCAATTATGAGCTTGCAGGTCCTCATAGGTATGCCCAGATTCGAGAACTGGCAAGTTCATCAGCTTTGCAGTTATCAGGAATGCCACTGTGCCCCGGTACCCATACGATATGGTTATCATATCGTTCCGTTATCTCGTCGAGATATCTGCGACTGCCATACACCGTCTTGGAGTTTATCACGTTAGAACTCAGAGCCTTGATAGCCGCCTGACTATCAGAAAGTATGGTGACGTTCCGCTTGGAGACCCTTCCGTCCCCAATAATACTCGCCGCAGCCCTTATTGCCACCACCTCCGCCTGAAAGGCACTGCAGTGGTCCGGCAGTCTTAAAGACTGCGCTATTCCAATCGATTCCGAAAAAATTCCACTGCCAACAGCTCCGTTCAGCTTAGAACCGTCGGTGTAGATTTGTACGGAGTCTCTTAACAGGTGGGTCACACCACCCTTCCAGGCCCCGTTGTCTGGAACCGATGTCCTGAATCTACTCGTGAAGTCGTACCGCGATGTCATATAGTCACTACACATCACCTTAGGCTATCAGATATTCCATTTATATACGCCACGGGTTCTGCTTGCTTTTGTCAGCAACTATGTTTTACATCCTTGTAATAAGGTTGCCTCTCTTGTCTTGTCTTCAAGCATGCCCCAGTGCTTGTCACGCTTTCAACCACAACACTGCCCACGAAAAAATTTGAACAGCTGTTCGAATTAGTTGTCATATAGTTTGGCTTCCTGATATTAACATCCTGACATTAATACAGATTTAATAAGTTTCCTAAGAAAGTCCTAAGGCTGCATGTTTTCCAGATTACTTACAGCAAGAACGACATTGTCAGCGTTAGTAATTGGCTATTTTAACGCCAGTTTTACAGGCCCAGATCTATTTTAGCGATGAGCATTGGCGCTCAAGAAGCAGAGGCGCCTGGAGGAATGTGTTCAGTCAGGCCGAAATCCATTAATCGGGTTGTTAATAGCCAGTTAAGTAATTAAGTAAGTAGTTTTGCAGTACATTTGTGAAAGATCACGTTGAAAGTTCTTCCAAAATGTTGCTCTCAAACCCCGAACTGATCGATTTTTGCGGTTACACTTTACGGTTGCCACTAAAGATAAAAATTTAACATGGTCCTGTCTTATATCCCTAATAACTATAAAAATTTTTTACTGCCTCCCCTATCTCTTACAAATTCTACGGCATTTACCAAATTGTTGAAAAAATTAAGTTTCTTCCTTCTAAAAAGAAGACTCATTATTTATTTGGTCTTTTTTTTTTAAATGTTGATACTTTTCATTGAAATAATTTTCTTCTAATTGCTGCTACCGTCCATAGGTGAACAATTTTTGGCACACAAGTGTCCCAGAAACAATATTTTTTGTGTCATAGTGAAGCATAATCGTATTTCAATTCATTCATATTCATATTCATTCAACTATGTATGTCTAGTGCAAGGCACATCTAATAGGTAACCTTAAGTGTACAACAAGTACAACAATGCAAAAACAACAGGCATTTTGTTTTTGTTAAAGAGTACGCGGTATGTCAAAAAAATTAACCCTCAAACCTCTATAGGAAATTAATAAAAGCAATTAAAAAACTAAATACATTTTATATATTGAAATGTCTTTTGATTTTTATGTCATTCTTAATTACGCAATAGTGGGGCACCTATAAATTAAAAAAAAAAAATTATTCCATGCAGTCAATAACATTTTCACTTTATCTAAAGAACATGTTTTTATATGGCCATCGATAAAAATGGCAGATGCTAACGTTATTTGTTATTGGTCATAGTTTTGGCACTTAGTTGGAGAGACCGAAATCTTTTTTTGGGTAATTCATCAGTCTCGTCTAAATAAATATAAATATAGTAAATCTAGGTTGTAGTTTAAAAGATATATGGATTTAGTGTTAAAGGCTTAAATATTATTAATCATCTTGCAAAAATTTTAATAAAATTGGCTTTGAAATAGTAATCCTGAAGAATTTCTAGAGTGCGTATCGTTAAGGATACATCCGGTACATATGAGGGTTTATAAATGCGAAAATGATTATCGAAACAAAACAAACAAAAAAACAACAAAATTTTGACATTTAAAAACGCGTCAGCTGTTGACATAAGTTTACCTATTGGATATGCCTTGGTCTAGTGCTTATCAATCTTATCTTGTGACATTAAAAAATGAAGTCCTTCAAATACCAGCAAATGTTTATTAACCCTTAAGTGTACAAGTGTTTTTTATTTGCTATTGTCTTAACGATGCAAATACAATAAAGTTCCTTTAATTCTTCGTTAATAGCAATTAGAATTTAGATATTCTATACGTATGTCCAAATTTCAAAGTATAAGGCAGATTAAGGAGTGCGGCCGAATAAACCTGGTTGACCACTTTTCCCTTTAAAAACTAAAATTAAGTTTAAAGGAAGCGACTACGCCGTAGTCTAGTAAGTAGTGTGTTGGGTTATTAGACGTTAGGTCAGACATCTCCAACAAAACGAAAATATGAAAAAATATATCTTAGGCGACTTCCTCTCTGCAGATTTCTGCTGAAAACTCTGAGGGTAAAAATAAAATTGCTATGAAAACCTGACGTTCGGAGTCGACTTTAAACTGTAGGTTCCGTCACTCATGTATAAAATTAACGCACACAACATAAGTGCTGTAAGAAGCTAGGTCGTTATCCTAACTGAAGGATTGTAATGACCAATTATGTATTTACGTTTTTACCTTTTAAAAACGTTTAAAATATGATCTCGTAGATTGCAAATAAAATAAAAATAAATTGGGGTTTAGATTTAATTAAAATCCTTTATAATTCGCACAATTCTGTGTGCCACTGTTCACAACTTGATGTAAACAACAATAATTGCTTTGTTTGTTATTTCTCTGTTTATACACTTTGTATAAACAACACTTTGTATAATCCCTAAACAGTTATTTGACAGATCTTTGTAACGGAGATCTTCAAACCAAGATTACTCTCTTCAAACACACCGCTTCTTCACACAAGACTGACTGAACTTTTACTAACTCCGTTGCCTGCTTTGCCTAGCCTTTTATATTGTAACGTAAACAGTCTGATGAATGTTTATGAATGCGAATGTTCGCGGCTTTGCTTTCTCGATATCTCTATAAATGTAAACATCGTTGTTTCATTATTGTTGTTTGTCTATGTTGTTTATACTGGGTTCAGACATGCACCTTTATTGCGTAAATCGCAATAAACGGCATTATTGATCTCAATATTTCATATAAAGTTTCAATTAATTATTGGTCAATAAATTCATAAATTGTTATAATATTGATAAATAACTTTAAATACAACACTGTCATAAGTACGTTCAGTGAGCAGATTACATTTTTCCGAACGCTTTATATTAATATTTGACAACTCAAATGTAAACAACGACATACAAAAAATGGAAGGTCAGCAGAAAGGTTTGTATTTTATTTTGAGTTTCATTTTCCTCTAACAGTGCCATAAGCAAAAGCTTTCTTTTCTGAAAGCTATCCAGTATTATAAAATTTTTCTTTTTCATCCTTCTGAGAAAAGCCACTTTGGAGTCAAAAGTAGTCCCTATTAACCGCAACAGCTCGGCGTTTCGGTTAATCATTAGCAATACCTTTTTAAATGTTAAATTGTTTTCCATTTTTTCTAAAAATTTTTTGGCACTAATTTTCGCGATTAAATTAAAAGCAATGTTGTTGAAGCAATCAGCTGTTTTGTTTACCAGCTGTCCAATAAATTTTCGTATATTATATGTCTGAACGCTAAAAATATTGTTCTCAACAAACCGAATATTGATTTAATAAAAGTGCATGTCTGAACATTTATTCTTGTAGTGTTGTTTGTGTATTTTTGTTTACTTGTTTACCACTTTTTTATGCTTATGTTTGTTGTTATATTAAGTAGTACGATAATTTGTAAACAGGTTTGTTTACTGCATTGTTTTGTTTTTGTAGCTTTTGTTTATAATTTTAATGTTGAACGATGTAAAAGCAAAACACCAATATCCAAATTTTTTATTTTCGTTACAGTATGTTTGTATGTGAAAGTTTGGTTCCTTTTTGTACTCAAAACCCATAAGGGTTAATATTTTATTTGTTATTACTTTAAGCTTCAATGGAAACATGAAATTAAAAACCCAACCAATAAACAAATAAAATTTGAGGTGAAAAGTGGTTCCCAGCAATATATTAATGATTAAAATAATTTTATTATTATTGGTGGTACTGCATTTGAAGGCCAAGTCGTGGTGTTTGGCTGAAAATTATTTAATTAAAGTAATTACAGACTTAAATGAGAATCTAAATATACAATGGAATCTAATTATAGCCGGACCTTCTAAGGATCTAAAGGAAATTGAAGAATTGCTTAAAGCGGCAGACAAATCAATGGTAATATTAACAGCAGCTAATGAAACCCGGTATAATTCAATGGAGGCTGAAGAAAATATGGGCTTACATGACAGATTTGGTTACAATGTAATGACAATTGTTTACTGGAATCTAAAGTATGACAAGGAAAACTTGTCGAGGATTTTTGATTTTTTAAGGGAGACATTAAAATTTATGCATTTTACTCCTTTATTGTGGATATTGGAAAATGGCAGTGATGTTATGGAGAGAGATTTAATTGCTATTTCGCAATTGGCATTTAAGAATGGTTTTATTAAAGTTCTGTATTCTTTTAATAAGAAATTGTTTACCTACAAGCCTTTGCCGTTTATGGAGATACAAAAACTAACTTCATTAAACGATTTTTATGCCCGGAGCGACATTACAAATTTCCATCAATATCCGGTGACATTTCCGATAATTTATACTCCACCGCGTTGTTATCGTTATCGGAATGCTGCTGGCAATTGGATTGTGGCTGGTTACTTTTGTCAAATTCTAAGGCTTTTCATGCAACACTATAACTTTAAATTCGTATCATATCCGCATGATTACAACAATGAAGACAGGGATGATGTACTACAACTTTTGGCCACCCAAAAGGTCGATGTATTGCCCTTGAAAATCTACAGGCAACGCACTGCTGCTGCCTCTGATGTATTGTGGAATTTACGAATAATCGTGGCAGTACCAAATGCCAAACCAATACCGGAATATAAATATTTTGAAAGGCCTTTTAAAAATCTGGTTTGGCTATTGCACATAACCATGATTGCCGTAATAATCTTAACCGTGGGACTAGTAAGCTATTGTAAGACAAGGCAAATGGATCTCTCCAAAACTTTTCTGTACGTGCTCGCCATGGTTATCTATCAAAGTCATGGGCATATAAAGAAAAGCCCATTTATAGCTAGGTGCCTACATTTAGTGCTTATTGCCTATGGCTTTATAATGGTTCAAATGTATTTGTGTAAATTATCCAGCCTCTTGGCCTTAACCATTTATGAACCGCAACTTGAAACTCTGGCTGATATTAACGCCACGAATTTGAAAACGTTTGGATACGTTGAAGATATTCAACATGTTATACGCTATTCGAATGCTTCACCTGTTATACTAGAACGCACAATCTTGGTTGATGGTGCCGAAATGGATAATGTACGTCGCCGTCTAAATACCTCATATTTTCATCTGGGCTTTGAAGATAAATTCGACTTCTTCATGGCTCAACAGAAACGTTTGAAAGTACCTTTGCTGCGTAAGGTATACGCTGTGCTCGTAGTGGATCCAGTATTCTTTGCAATGCGCCATAATTTGCCGTATATTCAGCTATTCAATCGATATTTGAAATATATTGCTGCCTCTGGTTTGCTGAATAAAATAATGAAGGAACTCGAACGTGAAGGTATATTGAGTGGAGAAATTCGGTACTTTGAAGACAGTCGTCCCAGTAATAGTGAATTACTCTTGACGTTGTCCTACTTTCAATCACCTTTAATTTTATATTTCATAGGCATCAGCATGTCAGTGTGTGCATTTATTGCAGAAATTTTATATTTTAAATTTAAATTATATAGACTAAGAAGAGCCCTGGTAGTCTAGGGGGCAGTGTGTTAGTCTAATAATGTAACAACCAAGGCTACTAGCTATTCAGTTAGTAATAATAAGAATATAATATTTAATTGTATTGTCATAAATACAGTGAGCGTCTAAAGAAACTGTACAATAAGCAGAAAATTCTAACAATCACCAAACTCAACTTTTATCACTTAAGGAGAGTGCCCGAAAAAATTTGCAAATATTTTGAAAAAATTTTTTTTTTTCAATTTTAAAAACTGGCAATGAAACAATTTTAAAATAAAAATAAAGGCAATTTATTAATGTATACATACATACATATAATTGGTCACTACAACCCTTCAGTCAAGATTACGACCTAGGCGCTCACACCACTTATGTTGTGTGCGTTAATTTTATACATGAGTGGCGGGACTTACAGTTTAAAGTCTTCGACGTCCGACGACAGATTTTTGAGAAACTTTCCATGGTAATTTTATTTACTCTCAGAGTTTTTGACAGAAATCTGCTTAGAGGAAGTCGAAGAAGAAATATTGTTTTCATATTTTCGTTTTGATGTCTGACCTGGGTTTTGAACCGTGGTTTTACGTCTAATAAGCCAATACACTGCCAATTAGACTACGGTGGCAGTTTCTTTTAATGCTCACTGTAAATAAATTATGGAGACAATAAAGGCATAAAAATAAATCTACTCTGGTTTCAGTTAGCAAACTATTCTCCTTAAATTCAGGTCAGTATTAAAAATTAATTTGTGGCAAAATGCTTAGCCATCCTATATTACACTTACCCGACTTGCCTTGATACATTTAAATTTATATAAAAACCACACACTTATGTTCAATAACCTTAGGCGTTTATTTAATTCTTTTTAATTTCTTTTAAAATATTTTTCAAATAAAAATGCAATAAAAGCACAAATTAAACCCACAAGCCATAACAGAAAGGCACTAAGAAAATAGTCCAGACCTAAGGGGTTTGGTTCATTCGAATCGATAAAAAACTTTAAATCACCTCCAAGCACACCGTGCCATTTGGCATCACTCATAAATTTACCGTACAGGCCACTTTCGCGTATATACAGTAAATAACGATTAAAGTGTGGCATAAACGGTGAACGATGTGGCATAGCAATGAAGAAGGGACGATAGTTTAGGGGTTGCGACAGAGTAGTGGCAAAAGGACGTTCCAAATAAGTTTGTTGAAATAGTAAATAATCGACTATATCATCCAGGCCTGTATAAAAATAAGCTGATACATTAAGAGCGTTGCGGAATTTCTCAAAGTCTTGCCAGTTATCCTTGTCTAGTGTCACCACGCGTTTTTTAATAAAATCCGGTATTATCTCTAGACTTAAGGTTTTATTTATGTCCACTCTAGATTCGAGTATCATTTTATTGGTTTTCATAATATCATCGAGAGTTTTCAATTTCGGCTCATAGATTTTAACGGTGAGCACACTGGACAGATTACATGCATGGAAATTGGTGAGCAGAAATCCAGTAACTAAAGCCATAAACTGTACTATAAAGACAAGGAAAGAATGCTGCTTGATGAAAGTACTCGACAAATTTAGCATTGTGGTGAATGCATGCAAGCAGGCATTTTGAAAATACCAACGTTTCGTACGAAATCTATAAATACCGGCTGCCAAGAATGCCAAAGAGGCAAAGGTAATTAGACACATCAGCCATACATAAGGATCAAATATCAACAAGAGATACAAGGCTTGTGGAATCTCTGTAGGCGTTGAACAAATGATTACAACTTTGCCAAGATAAAATACATCACTATGCGAATAATATTCGCTGAAATACATAATCGATGGAATGAAATCATAACGATATGTGCTTAAGACCTTAGCAGGGTCTTGGCCTGTGTGAGTTTCCAGCGGACTAAGAAATTGATTGTGAACAGTGCCATTATATTGTTCGATGAAAGCTTCTATGGTTTTATACCAATAGCCCGTTCGTACCTCTTCACCGTGGCGATTATTGTAGTAGAAAACACGCGGAGTTCTTACGCTTAATATCACATATAGCTCGTAGCCCTGAAAGTTCGTTAAATGATTTTTATTGCCATAGGCTTTTACACTGAATAGTTGCTTCATTTCAATTTGTGGAAAGGGATGGTAAGTGTAAAGGTAACCTCTATGCCATAGCAAAACATTTATGAACCCCTTTAGCCAGCATTGCTGAAATAATTGCAAGTGTTGCATGTGGTGAAATGTCTTGTTTTCATGCATTTCTTGTACAAACAGTATCTCTGTCCAATGTAATTTCCATAGAAGCTGATCCAGAAATTCGATTGTCTCATTCCAGGTTGCAACACCACCATTTAGGTAAACGATTATTAATAAATTCCGATTATGCAGCTGATATATCGGGGTAACTGTTGACGTTGTTATATTCAAGTTATTAAAAACTATTAACGGCCTATTGCTGGTGGTTAGGAGATTATGATAAATGCCCGTATCATTATCATCATTCACGGCATTAAAATTCACCAAAACATTGAAATTCATGCGGAATTCATTGTTGATTCCTTGCACAACCGTTCCTAAAGGCACTTGAGTGAAGGCATTTGTTAAGCCAAAGCTTAGTATTAAATTGATTATTTCGCGTATAGAAATTTTCATTGTTATCCTGTTGTCTTTGATTTGAAACTTTAGTAATGAATAAATGAAAGTTTGGTGATTCCTTTCGTAATATATCAATCCATCATATACTATATTTTAATTTAATTAAATTTAATTAAAAAAACAAAACAGAAATGAATTAATTTCCATTGGTGGCTTAGATATGTAATTACACACTGTGTACCATAATTAGTTTTATTTTGTATTGATTTAATAAGTTCTCATCAAAAGTAATTAGACAACCTTTATAGTCATGAGATTTATGGTGTTTTCTTTTCTACAAAGAAAATGTCACCCTCTTACAAGGTACATTAAAAAAAATTTTAACCAACCCTGTTGTAATGTCATTTTTTATTTGAGAAGAACATAACACAAATATTAAAAAAGGGTATGCCCTGTGTTTACCACTTATTAAGAAAATAAATGAGGAAATGCCAATTTGTTCAAAGGTGTTGCCAGATCGCAAATTTTTCGACTTCATTTTTTGCACGCTTTTTTTTATAACAGAAAAAAAAAAATATTTTAACACTGTTCTAACATTGAATGCCATTTTTTATATTGCTGACCATGTAGCTTTAATAATGTAATATTTCCTTAAGATTACTCCACAAAACAATGAAAAAATTAACTTCAAATTGTATAACAATACCAGGCGACTTTTTTTAAATTTCATCTGGTAGCCCTATAAATAAACAAAACTCATCTGCTTTACAGGGCATTATCAGCACTCTCGATTTATACAGGGCATAAAATGCAGTGCCCTCCACCATTGACAAGTGCGAATTATTTAGAATAAAACATACCACTCTTTTAGAGGGCGAAACATTTTTAAGAAACAAACGCAAAATTGCATTTTGCATTAATAAAATGCACATTTTTTGGTAGAAAAGAAAACACCATTATTAATATCCATTTGTGTCAGTCAGTGTGTGTATTTATTGCAGAAATTTTATATTTTAAATTTAAATTGTATAGGCAGCGAGCCCTAGTACTCTAGGGGGCAGTGTGTTAGTTTAATAATGTAACAGCCAAGGCTCCTAGCTATTCAATCAGTAATAATTAGAATATAATTTCTAGTTGTAATGTCATAAATACAGTGAGCATCAAAAGAAACTGTACAATAATTAGAAAATTCTAACAATCATCAAACTCAACTTTTATCACTTAAGGAGAGTGGCCGAAAAAATTTGCAAATATTTTGAAAATTTTTTTTTTTCAATTTTAAAAACTGGCAATGAAACAATTTTCATGTAAAAATAATGGTAATTTATCAATGCATAAATACATAACATAATTGGTCATTACATTCCTTCAGTCAGGATTACGACCTAGCTTCTCACAACACTTATGTTGTGTGTGTTAATTTTATACATGAGCGGCTGGATCTATAGTTTAAATTCGACTACAAACGACAAATTTTTGAGAAATTCTATTTGCTCTCAGAGTTTTGCCAGAAATCTGCTGAGAGATAGTCACCGGAGAAATATTTTTTTTTTTCGAATTTTTAGTAGAGATGTCTGACCTGGGCCTCACGTCTAATAAGCCAAACACACTATCTATTAGACTACGGCGGTAGTTTCCTTTAATGCTCACTGTAAACAAATTATGGAGACAATCTATCTATATATATAAAAATGAATGTATGTTTGTATGTACCTTATAGAATCGTAAACTATGCATTTGATCATGTTATGATCTTTAGCAAAGTTGTTGCGCATAAGCCGGGAAATGTTTCTAGGTTGGTATGATCAATTCGCGACAGGTGGCGCCACTGAAAATTACTAAAAATGAATTAAATCGTAAACTGTGCATTTGATTATGTTATGATCTTTAGCAAAGTTGTTGCGCATGAGCCGGGGAAGGTTTCTAAGTTGGTATGACCAATTTTCGACAGGTGGAGCCACTGAAAATTACTAAAAATTAATTTAATCGTTAACTGTGCATTTGATTATGTTATGACCTTTAGCAAAATTCCAATTTCCGACAGCACTTCAATAAATATTCATAATCGAAAACCTCTACATTTTTAAAGTTTATGTCAATTTTTTTTTTAAATAAACAAAATCAATAAAATGATTCAAATTTGTTTTAGTTGGAGGCGTAGCAACGGGCGCAGGGTACAGCTAGTAAAGATATAAAAATAAATCTACTCTGGTTTCAGTTAGCAAGCTATTCTCCTTAAATTCAGGTCAGTATTAAATAGTTTTTGACAAAATGCTCACTCAACCTATTGAACTTTACCGACTAGCCGCGACACATTTAAATTCTATAAAAACTACACTCTTATGTTTAATTATCTTAGGCGTTTATTTAATTCTTTTTAATTTTTTTTTTTAATTTTTTTCAAATAAAAATGCAATAAAAGCACAAATAATATAACCAATTTTCCTAAAAAAACCTGCACAATGCACTGCATGAGTAGGGGCCATCCCCTGAGTGCTGGTTTCACCAAAAAAAAAAAAAAAAAAAAAAAAAAAAATTATACCCACAAACCATAACACAAAGACACTAAGAAAATAGTCCAGACCTAATGAAGCAAATCCTCTTCATTCGATTCGATAAAAAAAAACTTTAAATCACCTCCAAGCACACCCTGCCATTTCGCATCACTTAAAAATTTACCGTACAGGCCACTTACGCGTACGTACAGCAAATAACGATTAAAGTGAGATAAAAATGGTGAACGATGTGGCATAACGTAGTGTCGTTACTTTAGTGACACACAGTCATTCAAAAGGTCAATTCTACCAAATATTAGAGATTAAAAACTGTCACGAAGTATTCATTGCATTCGTTTGTTTTATTTTCTTCCCTGATGAGATTAGATTCATTTCATATTTTTTAGCACTCAGCCAACAACGCACGATTAAGAATTTTTGTTTTAGTAAAATGGTGACGTTTTAAGTAAAGCAAAATATACTTATTGATGCGTCCAAAGGGTTAACTGAACATTAATAAATGTCACCACTATGGAGGTTGTCTAATTACTTTTGATGAGAACTTATTACAACAACACAAACTAAAACTAATTATGGTACACACTGTGCAATTACATATCTCAGCAATCAATGGAAATTAATTCATTTCCGTTTTGTTTTTTTTTTTTTTTTTTTTTAATTTAATACACGGTGAATTGATATATTAAGAAAGGGGCTCACGCGGCCTTCATTTATTCGGTACTAAAGTTTCAAACCAAAGACATCGGCTGTTGTGGCAACAGGATTACAATGAAAATTTCTATACGCGAAATACTCAATTTAATACTAAGCTTTGGCTTAACAAATGCCTTCACCCAAATGCCTTTAGGAACGGTTGTGCAAGGAATCAACAATGAATTCCGCATGGATTTAAATGTTTTGGTGAATTTTAATGCCATGAATGATGGTAATGATACGGGCATTTATCATAATCTCCTAACCACCAGCGATAGGCCATTAATAGTTTTTAATAACTTGAATATAACAACGTCAACAGTTACCCCGATATATCAGCTGCATAATCGGAATTTATTAATAATCGTTTACCTAAATGGTGGTGTTGCAACCTGGAATAAGACAATCGAATTTCTGGATCAGATTTTATGGAAATTACATTGGACAGAGATACTGTTTGTACAAGAAATGCATGAACACAATACATTTCACCACATGCAACACTTGCAATTATTTCAGCAATGCTGGCTGAAGGGGTTCATAAATGTTTTGCTATGGCATGGAGGTTACCTTTACACTTACCATCCCTTTCCACAAATTGAAATGAAGCAACTGTTGACAGTGAAAGCCTATGCCAATAAAATTCATTTAACGAACTTTCAGGGTTACGAGCTATATGTGATATTAAGCGTAAGAACTCCGCGTGTTTTCTACTACAATAATCGCCACGGTGAAGAGGTACGAACGGGCTATTGGTATAAAATCATAGAAGCTTTCATCGAACAATATAATGGCACTGTTTATAATCAATTTCTTAGTCCGCTGGAAACTCACACAGGCCAAGACCCTGCTAAGGTCTTAAGCACATATCGTTATGATTTCATTCCATCGATTATGTATTTCAGCGAATATTATTCGCATAGTGATGTGTTTTATCTTGGCAAAGTTGTAATCATTTGTTCTACGCCTAAGGAGATTCCGCAAGCCTTGTATCTCTTGTTGATATTTGATCCTTATGTCTGGTTGATGTGTCTTTTTACCTTTGCCTCTTTGGCATTATTGGCCGCCGTTATTTATAGATTTCATACGAAACGTTGGTATTTTCAAAATGCCTGCTTGCATGCCTTCACCACAATGCTAAATTTGTCAAGCACTTTCATCAAACAACATTCATTCCTTGTCTTCATAGTACAGTTTATGGCTTTAGTTACTGGATTTCTGCTCACCAATTTCCATGCATGTAATCTGTCCAGTGTGCTCACCGTTAAAATCTATGAGCCGAAATTGAAAACTCTCGATGATATTATGAAAACCAATAAAATGATACTCGAATCTAGAGTGGACATAAATAAAACCTTAAGTCTAGAGATAATACCGGATTTTATTAAAAAACGCGTGGTGACACTAGACAAGGATAACTGGCAAGACTTTGAGAAATTTCGCAACGCTCTTAATGTATCAGCTTATTTTTATACAGGCCTGGATGATATAGTCGAGTATTTACTATTTCAACAAACATATTTGGAACGTCCTTTTGCCACTACTCTGTCGCAACCCCTAAACTATCGTCCCTTCTTCATTGCTATGCCACATCGTTCACCGTTTATGCCACACTTTAATCGTTATTTGCTGTATATCCGGGAAAGTGGCCTGTACGGTAAATTTTTAAGTGATGCCAAATGGCACGGTGTGCTTGCAGGTAATTTAAAGTTTTTTATCGATTCGAATGAACCAAACCCCTTAGGTCTGGACTATTTTCTTAGTGCCTTTCTGTTATGGTTTGTGGGTTTAATTTGTGCTTTTATTGCATTTTTATTTGAAAAATATTTTAAAAGAAATTAAAGAGAATTAAATAAATGCCTAAGAAAATTAAACATAAGAGTGTGGTTTTTATATAAATTTAAATGTATCAAGGCAAGTCGGGTAAGTGTAATATAGGATGGCTAAGCATTTTGCCACAAACTAATTTTTAATACTGACCTGAATTTAAGGAGAATAGTTTGCTAACTGAAACCAGAGTAGATTTATTTTTATGCCTTTATTGTCTCCATAATTTATTTACAGTGAGCATTAAAAGAAACTGCCGCCGTAGTCTAATTGGCAGTGTGTTGGCTTATTAGACGTAAAACCACGGTTCAAAACCCAGGTCAGATATCTCTACTATAAATATGAAAAAATAATATTTTTCCGGCGACTAACTCTCACCAGATTTCTGTCAAAAACTCTGAGAGTAAGTAAAAAATTGCCATGAAAAGTGTCTCAAAAATCTGTCGTTCGGAGTCGATTTTAAACTGTAGGTCCGTCCCACCACAACATGGGTTGTGTGGGAAACTAAGTCGTAACCCCGACTAATGGGTTGTAATGAACAACTGTATATAAAAACAAGCATGTTATCCTTATAATTTAAACTGAATAGTATTGAAATTGTGAACACATTTTGAAAGTCGAATCTAATCTAAAAATCTAACAAATCTTAAGTATCGGCTAGTGAACTTGCCTCAGTTGCCTAGTCTGCTTTACCCACAAAGACTTTACTTTGTTCTCCAGCCTGAAGGTCTGAAGGTGATAGGCCGAACCCGTTATATAATCTGTACGGCTAATATACGCCTATATACCTCTCAGTGCTGTGATTCCCTGTGCAATAATTGTTTCTTTGTTCTGTGCCCTGCCTACATTTTCATACGCCATCTGCAGAGAAGGACTAGAAATTTTGCTTAGTTGCCATGTAGACACGAGTCTACAATGAACATCATTATAATACAAGTATTTTTAATTTCATCAACAATTTCAATTTCCTGACAATTTATAATCGGTTTAAGCAAAGTTATTAATTTTTTTTTTGTGATTTCTGTTCCTCTGGCGTCTTTAGAAATGTTTATCGCTTGCTTTACTTTTATAAAATCATATCCCTTTTTTTGTTATCTCATGATATATTTTAATATTTTATTTCTTATCTCATGATATATTTTAATATTTTATTTCTTATCTCATGATATATTTTAATATTTTATTATATTGAATATGAATATTTCATGTCATGACTTAAATAAAATTAAATCTCATGATATATTTTAATATTTTATTTCTTATCTCATGATATATTTTAATATTTTATTATATTGAATATGAATATTTCATGTCATGACTTAAATAAAATTAAATAAAAACAAAATACAAAGAATTACGCGAATAATCATAAAAAAAATGGAAAAGATTATGATCAACATGTTCCCATTAAAAATCAATTAAAAATTAAAATTATTATTAACAACAATCGACTGGTAACAAATAGATTCCTATTAAGCTTTCGCTTCGCTTAAGTAACATTGTAAAGGTACCCTATATTCCAGGTATTTCAGATTGTGACACATTTAAGCGTTTTCAACAGTTTATTTCAGATGTCACTGGCTATGTGGTTAACGCTATTCATTTTGAATTGACGGTAATGGTTTACTCAGAATCATTTTTCGAAACAATAGATATAAATAGCACCTCCACAACACAATGCCTTTTTTTCGGATTCAGTAGCGTTTTCACAATCTCTTCCCTATTCTATGAACATCATAGGCGTCAATCGTTCTTGCTCGCATTATATGTACACTGAGCGTCAAAAGAAACTGTACATTGAAAAAAAATATACATTAATAAATTACCGTTATTTTTATTTTAAATTGTTTCATTGCCAGCTTTTTAAAATTGAAACAAAAAAAAATTACAAACAATTTCGAAATATTGGCAAATTTTTTCGGGTTTTTGAGTTGTCAAATATCAATAGAAAGTGTTCGGAAAATTGTAATATGCTCACTGAACGTACTTATGACAGTGCTGTATTTAAAGTTTTACTGAATATTATAACAATTAGCATTTAATTGAGCAATAATTAATTGAGATTTTATATGAAATATTGAGATCAATATTGGCGTTAATTGCGATTTACGCAATAAAGGTGCATACGTGAACATAGTATTAAGTTGTAAAAGTTGAGTTTGGTGATTGTTAGAATTTTCTCCTTAGTGTACAATATCTTTTGACGCCAACTGTATGTGTACAAGTATAAATCTTCTAAATAAACTTGCTTAGAACGTCGTTAAATCTACAAATTCTGATTATTTGCAACACTTTCATAAAGAGAAACGACATTTTCGGCAGTGCTTACATTGCAACGATACACAGGCCAGACTGGCCACATCTGTAACTCTCTTAGAATTTTCAAACTCCATCTTTTTCAAATCTTGCCAATTACTTATACCCTGTTTCTGTAAGACGAATGGTTTCAGACGAACGTCTGTTCTGTATGTATAGAAACATATTCAATTTTGTTTGCGTTTTCTATACAAACTGATGTTCGTCTGAAACTATTCGTCTTTCAGCAACAGGCCCTTAAAAAATGGTTTGATTTTATAAAGAATTGTTAGATCGGGGGTTTTTAAATTATTAAGAGTATGCCACAGACTTATACGCCAATTTCCCACAAATCTTATAAGCCATTACACTACATACTAGATTGGGAAGACTTCACAGAGATGAATAAGCCACGATTTGTAAGAACAACATTCTCTTGAAAGTATTGTTCTAGTGCCTTTGTAAAGAAAAGTCTTTAACAATCTAGCAAAGATCACTCCAACATCTTTATATTAATTGCACTTCAGACTGCTGATTCATTTCAAGATTTCCTTCACGGAGACAAATGTAGAAACAATATATTCCTCCAAAGACAATAATTCCTTCAAACTTTGCCAGCCTTAAGGCCTCTAAGAATGTCGTTTGGTTGTTTGAAAGAAAGTAATCACCGGGATGAATTTGTACGCTCCATAATCATATATATTATTTCTAAAGCACTTTTTTTTTGTCGGTTGCAAATATCTCCCATACCACCGCATCAAATTTAATGAATGATATCTCATTTTAAAGCTTATATCTAACACTAATGACGAAAAATAATTAGAAATTGAAAAATTAATATTATCATTGATAAAAATTATATTTTATATAGAACTGCATGATAATACTGTTGTCATTATGATTATATGTTTTTGTTCAAGTGTGGTAATACGGGGTCGCTTAATAGTAATGCAGTTCTACATAATATAGTATGTATTAAAATCCATTCTGGCAATACCGCTATTTACTATAATGCCGTTTATTACTATGTCAATTATATATAATATGCATATTAAGTTGTAAAAAGCTGTTTTGGCAATACTTTGCAGTAGTTGTTAGATCAAGTGCGATAAACAGGGTCGCTTAATTGTAATGCTATTCCACATAATATATAAAGTTGTAAAAGCCATTTTGGTAATGTCGTCATGGCATTGTTTGTTTCATGAAGTGTATTAATACGGTGTCTTTTAATATATACATATATATAGTGTCAGCTGATATTTAACAGTTAAAAAGGTTTTAAGAAAAACAAGGTCAAAACCTTCAAAAGGTAGGATTGTATTTACCAGAACCGGTCATTTCACATGGGCAGTTATACGTGGCTTTTTCTCGATTGCGTACGTTTAAAGATATTTTTGTTTGTATTAAGGATTCGTACGGGCAAAAAGTTAACGATGATCATGTCATTACCTCTATCTAACATTGTATTCAAAGAAGTATTAGAAAAGCACTTAAACATATGTATGTATGTAAATATGTATGATATGTTATGATTTCTAATATTTTTATACTTTTAATAAAATTTCTATTAATTCTATTAATTATATATTACAAAAATGACAACTAACGGTGCGAAATATTCGCACGTGTCATCTAGTTATACTATAAGTGCCAAAGAGTATGCAAACCATATTCTGTTGTAGGTAGCCTACTGTAGTCGCCGTAATCTATTAAAAGTGCGTGTTGGCTTATTAGACATGAGGCCTCGGTTGAAACGCCAGTTCAGATATCTCCAACAAAACGAAATATGAAAAAATATTTCTTCGGCGACTTACTCTCAGCAGGTTTCTGGCAAAAACTCTGCTATTAAAAAAAAGTTGCCAGGAAAAGTTTCTCAAAAACTCTATCGTTGGGAATCGACTTTAAACTGTAGGTCCAGCCACTTTTTTTTATAAAATTAACAAGTGGTGTGAGAAGCTAGGTGGTAATCCTGTCTGAATAATTGTAATGGCCATGTCTGTATGTATGTATCAGAGATCAGCAATGAATTGCTTTTTCGCTACTCGTAGGCACTCATGAAATTTTGAATATAAGTGAGTCAACGATATTGAAATTTAACTAAGTACCCTGATTCATTCCTACTCACTACAACATTGATTTATAGGTACAGGTTGCAATGAGTATGCGTACAACGTTGACATCAAACTCATACCATTCAAAATATGTTTGATTCAGAAGCCTACTCATTTAGCTTCATAAGTTTAGAAAAATATGTACTTATAATATATATTTATAATTCGAATAACTCGGAATCATTCATCAAAATTTAGTCTTAGTTATTGCTGCATTTCAACAATGTTCGTTAAAAAGAGCGTAAAAATGCATTGAGTTGCATGTCCGCTTTCAGTGAAGCAGGTTCTCGTCGCTTCTTTTTGAAATTTTTTTGTATATCAATTATACACCCAAAGAAAAATTACAGTAGGATTCACTATTCTCTAATGAGATTCACTAATAACAATGAGAAATGATCTCCATTTTTGGAAGTATATTTGTCAAGTTAAATACGCAGTCTTTAGAAATTTGTCGATGTACATTTTCCATTTTCCACTACATAAATATATTATTAGGTTACACTTAAAAATATTACTAACAATTTGCCTCTCGGTTATACACATGCCTCTCACAAATACACTCACATTTTTATCATGTTCTCTTTGTGCCGACGTCTGCACATAAGCAAAAAAGACAGACCAGCAAGCAGAGCAATCACACAACCTTTTAGTGAGTATTTTATTGTTCATACGTGAATCATACTTATTTTATGATTCGTGTATGTGTTGAGTTATGGAGAGTCGAAATCAATAACATCATACATGTTGTTAAGTATGAGTATGATCAGTACTTCAAACTTTGAATATGAGTAGAGGAGGTTCCATGATATTAAAATAAGCATGAATGCGTATAAATATCAGAAATTATGAGTATGATTCGATTCTACACATCTTTTTGAATACTCATTGCTGATCTCTGGTATGTATGTATGTATGTATTCTGTTGTAGGGCACCTAATATTCGTAGTTAACTTTCTAACGTTTTTATTATTACTCGTACAAATAATATCATATGGCAGTGCATTTTCAATAAGCGATTGATGCCTTAGACTTTTTTTATGTTATCATGATTGAACTACTTTTTTTATAGATTTGTTGCTGCTGTTGTTGTTGTTGCTATTGCAATTACTGATGTTGTTGTTGTTTTAATATTTTAATTTTTATTATGTACTAATTCCATCAATTTACACTTGATATCAGTTATTGAGTGGTAACAAAATACAAAATACGACCGACACTCAATAAAAAAAAATTTTTTTTTTATGGACTTTTATTGCATAAATTAATTTAAATAAAAACATTAATGTGTATACTAATAAAACAACAACAACAACAACAAAAAATAAAAAAATTTTAAAAATATAAAAGAAACAGCAAAAGCCTAATAACGATTTTGTCGACATACTTGTGTGTAAAATAATTATTAGAAAATGTATGTACGCCGCCATCAACGATCGCTCAGTCATGATATGACGTTTGACGAACGTTATTAAATCAAAAAAGATAAGAAATTTTTGTATCGGGGCTTGTACCTGGCCGGCTGCCAGGCTGGCAGGCTTATATTATATTGCCAATCGATCGATCGATATAAATACACGAGATAAACAAAAGCGCTTTAAAGAGCTTTAATAGACATATTGTGCCTGTTAAGTTAAGTTGATTTTGACCAAAAAAGAATTGATTAAAATTGAATAACTAATTAATTAAATATTTACGAAAAATATTTCAATTTATCAAATGGAAAGGAAACTTGTTTTTCAATTTTATTTTCTTTTTTTTTTTTAATTTTTTTAAGGTATTTTATAAATGACAAGATATTGATCATTAAGTCCTACGCCATTAAGACTTATGAATAGTGTTGTTATAGTGAAGGAATTCTTATAAACATTTCCAACAAAATGTAGATAAAAAATCAAATTATGTCTCGCCTCTTAAGTTCAGTAAGCCAGAACGCTTGCATGACCATCACTGTCTATATGACTTTAAAAAGGTTCATAGTATCAGAAAAGTGCAGTATAAAGGCACTGCTTTCCAAGCAGAAGGGTTTTTGAAGTTTTTAACACAACATAACATACATATATGGGCAATTTCGTGTCAAGTGACCCAATTTTTAAATTGGGTCAAGTCAAAAGTCAATTCAGTCAAGAACTGCCGGAGTTAGAGGGAGTCAAAGTTGGACATTTTGGTCATACAGGGTTTTTTTAAAATGTGTGTAACTTTCCACCTATTGGTCCTAGCAAAAATTTTCCAAATGATATTAGATAGCTATTTCTTCAATTTTCCAAAAATAATTTTTGTAATTTTTTAAAAATTTTTTTTTTTTTTAAAATTAATTTTTTTTTTTTAATTTTTTTCCATTTGGCCTTTTGTTTTTTTTTTTTTTTTTTTTTTGCTTAAACGAAAGCTTATAAAATTTCCTTTAAGGTCTTCATAATCGCTTAATTGGATGCGAGTGGGATATCTATCAAAAAAATAATTTTTTAACTCAAGAATAAGATTTTTCATTTTCCCCCATTTTTTTTCGAAATGGAGTTTTTTTATTTTTCCTCAAAAGAATTTTTCCCCCTCTAACTCCGGCAATTCTTGACTGATAGAGCTGAAAATTTGTGTCTGGCCTACTATCCAATAGTACTAATCTTGGTGCAAATTTCATCCAAATCGGAAGACATCGATTTTAAAAATTGGGTCACTTGACAAGAAATTGCCCATATAAGAAGTCCCCGCAGTCTAGTAGGTGGTATGTTGGCTTATTAGTCGTGAGGCCACGGTTCAAACCCTCAAAGCGAAATATCAAAAAATATTTCTTCGTCAACTTCCTCTCAGCAGATTTCTAGCAAAAACTCTGAAAGTACAAATAAAATTGCCATGAAAACTCAAACTCAAAAATCTGTCGTACGGAGTCTATATTGAACTATAGGTGCCGCCACTCATGTATAAAATTAACACACACAACACATGACCAATTACGTGTGTATGTAACATAAATATATATTCCGTTGGCAATCCGAATTCAGTATTCAAAAATTTTGCTGCACAATAATGCAACTAATCGCTAATTATTGCATTTTATTGTGTTTGCTGAAGTCGTCATAGTCTAGTAGGTAGTGTGTTGGCTTATTAGACCGTGAGGTCTCGGTTCAAACCTCAGGTTAGGCATCTCCAACTAAACGAAAATATGAAAAAAATATTTCTTCGGCGACTTCCTCTCAGCAGATTTTTGGCAAAAACTCTGAGAGTAAAAATAAAATTGCCATGAAAAGCTTCTCAAAAAACCTGTCGACCACGGCGACTTCCAAGAATTATGGCAACATTTAATGCGGCGTTAATATGCGTAGAAAGAAATCAATTTCATTTACATTTAAACCATTATAGCTACTGGCTTTAACCCTTTACTATTGTTTTCGAACTTAAAACTGTGAGTGGGTATGTACATACATACATATGTATGTGGGTATGTATTTAAACCCTAAAATTTTAATTTTTTTTTTTTTTTGATGACTACAGCTTAAAAAAATAAAAGTTTAATGTTTGATTTCAAAGATTATATTCCATATGGTTGGTTGGTGATATTGTATTCATTCTTGTTATTATTACTCACATACAATTTCTTGGATTTATTCTCCTCATCTTTTTTAAAAAAATTTTTTTGTAAATTTTCTTGCGTTTAACAACAATACATAGGAGTGTGCATATATTTTGCATACTTCAGCAAACGCGCCATATTTTGAAGTGGTTTTACTAACACAACAAGTGCTCTTCAGTGAAGCAAAAAAGAAAAAAAAAAAAAGAAAAAAACATCATCTAAATCGTTGTTAAGAAGGGGAATTGAGAGAGAGAGAGAGAGAGAGAGAGAGCTGTACGTACACAAGAATACATCCTTGAAAAGCATTTTACTCTAAAGTACTTAAAATGTACTTTCATTGTTTGGAGTGGTAGTAAGAAAATAATACAAGAAGTACCGAAAAAAAAACCCAGTACACACACACACACACACACACAACAATACAAAAGAAACATAAGAAATCATCCATGTAAAGTATGAGGTTTCTTCAGGAAGCGGTTTGCTTGTGAAGGATTTAAAGAAACATCGAAAAACTAAAGCTTAACTTAACTGAAATAAAAAAAAAAAAAGGTGGAACAAAGCTGAACCTTAAACGTACTAAGAATTTAATAATAAATTGAAAATGATTTCAATTTAAGGAAGTTAATATGTTTTGCATAATTGTTGTCAGCCATAGTTGATAGAAAAGAAATAAAATTTATTGCAAAGAAAACCGCTCACGTGCTAAACATCATTCAACGATATCTCCGAGACAAAAAAACTTATCGAAAAAATTCAATAACGGTTTTGAAGGCTAAAATTAGCACTTTTAGCTACTTACATAACATAATTGGTCATTACAACCCTTTTGTAAGGATTACGGCCTAGTTTCTCACACCACTTATGTTGTGTGCGTTAATTTTATACATGAGTGGCGGAACCTACAGTTTAAAGTCGACACCGAACAACAGATTTTGGAGAAACTTTTCATGGCAATTTTATTTACGCTCAGAATTTTTGTCAGAAATCTGCTCAGAGGAAGTCACCGAAGAAATATTTGTTTCTTCGTTTTGATGTCTGATCTGGGATTTGAATCGTGGCCTTGCGTCTAATAAGCCAACACACTACCTATTAGACTACGGAGACTTCACGGCTAACTTAACACATTGTAAAAATTACTATAACTCGTGCGTTAAGTTAAGGGAGATTTTAACGTTTTCACTGGACTACACCCTACTGGCATGGTAGAAACCGATAAATGCAGAGAATGTGCTAAAGGCATCGAAACTATGGAATACTTGGTATTCTTCATAAGTTCGACATTCCAAATAATTTGTCTGCGAGTAGAGATCTGGAAGTATTTAAGGAAGTATAATCAAGATACCTGATTGCAAAGAAAGTATGGTTGGAATGCCTTAATTTAATTAATTCGCTTGTTTGTCCAAAATAATAGAAAACATTTTTTGCTTATAATCACGGATAATAGAGGTAATCACTGTTAAACGATGCAGAAAAATTTAAGTCGATCCAAAATAAAATTAAGTCAATGCAAAAAAATTTCTTTTTCCATCCCGGATAATTGATGTTGCCGGATAATCGAATAACGGATAATCAAGGTCCTACTGTATAACATGGCATGGTAGAAACCGATAAATGCAGAGAATGTGCTAAAGGCATCGAAACTATGGAATACTTGGTATTCTTCATAAGTTCGACATTCCAAATTTTTTAAGGATGGCAGTAGGTTAGGTTAGGTTAGAGGACGTGTACTTGTCCGTTAAGACAAGTACAATACCCGGAGGTCGAAATTGACCCATTGTACAACGTCCTTGGAGAGGGAAGGAAATAGAGGGAATAGGATGAAAGGAGGGCATAAGGGTAAGGGCAGGATGGGAATCACACAGAAAGAAACAGACACAAACAAGGGTTGAGCGCGCGACTACACTTATGAAGCCCTAGCACCTCTCAACCAGCTCAAACTGCTAATGAATCAGTGGAGAGCCTTGATGTCGGCTCTCGACACAGAACTCAAGCTCTCAAAGAAGGCTCTGCCAAGGGTCCTCAACCTACCAAGGGCTGGGCAGTTACAGAGGAGGTGTTCGATAGTCTCTAACTCCTCCTCATCGCAACATACCCTGCAATAGTCCGGCTGGGATCTGTTCCAGATCCCCGTCAGCAACCTAAATCTCGCAGTGCCCTGTGATAAAAAAGGATGGCAGTATACAAGACATAATTTGTCTGCGAGTAGAGATCTGGAAGTAGTCAAGGAAGTATAATTAAGATACCTCTTTGCAAAGAAAGTATGGTTGGAATGTCTTAATGGCGATTGCACAAAACGTCTAGTTGAATGCTTAGGTGTATGGCGATGATTTGATTGGTGGAATATGGTTGTTAAAGACGTAAACACAAGGCAAGTCACCATCAACTAATGTTAAGAAATTTTCTGCTCCGATAGGTTATCGAATGCACAATTATAGTCACGCACTAATTAGAGTCCTATTAGATGTGAGGCCTCGGTTCAAATCCCAGGTCAGACAGCAAACCGAAAATATGAAAAAAACATTTCTACGGTGACTTCCTCTCAGCAGATTTCTGGCAAAAACTCTGAGAGCAAATAAAATTGTCATAAAAAGTTTCTCAAAAGATCTGTTGTTCGGAATCGACTTTAAACTGTAGGCTACCACCACTCATGTATAAAAAATTAACGCTTACAGCATAGGTGGTATGAGAAACAAGCTCGTAATCCTGTTTGAAGGGTTGTAATGACCAATTATGTCTGTATGTACTAATTAGAGTCAAATTCTCTTGGGAATATACAAAAGGAAAAAGAAATGAGATCGCCATGTAATCTGTTTTCCATCAAAAATGTTATATGTATTGTAATTGACTGATATTCTCAGGATAACATAATGGGACAGCATCTTGACAGCAGTTATCACAGACAAATATTATGTATAGAGGCCTTGTGGGATAGAGCTAAAAGAATTGATTAGAAAAATGTCGTTGGATTTCTAAGGTCCTTATGAACATGAACCAATAAGAGTGTTGTTATGCCTGCTTTAGCATTCATATTATTTTAGTTTGTTACAATACAATTTCAAATTATTTTCTAATTATTAAAAGCCTACAGTGCTTAACATAATTTTCCTCTTATAATTCTTATGGTGTTTTCGTTTCTACCAAAAAATGTGCATTTTATTAACGCAAAATACAATTTTGCGTTTGTTTCTTAAAAATGTTTCGCCCTCTAAAAGGGTGGTATGTTTTATTCTAATTAATTTGCACTTGCCAATGGTGGAGGGCATTGCATTTTATGCCCTGTATAAATCGAGAATGCTAATAATGCCCTGTAAAGCAGATAACTTTTGTTTATTTATAGGACTACCAGATGAAATTTAAAAAAAGTCGCCTGGTATCGTTATCCAATTTTGAAGTTAATTTTTTCATTGTTTTGTGGAGTAATCTTATGGAAATATTACATTATTAAAGCTACATGGTCAGAAATATAAAAAATTGCATTCAATGCTAGAACAGTGTTAAAATATTTTTTTTTTTTGTTATAAAAAAAAGCGTGCAAAATTAGCGATCTGGCAACACCTTTGAACAAATTGGCATTTCCCCATTCATTTTCATAATAAGTGGTAAACACAGGGCATAACCTTTTTTAATATTTGTGTTATGTTCTTCTCAAATAAAAAATTACATTACAACAGGGTTGGTCAAACATTTTTTTAATGCACCTTGTAAAAGTGTGACATTTTCTTTGTAGAAAAGAAAACACCATTAGGTTTTCATTTCATTTATTAATTTTATAAAAGAAAACCAAAGTAATGCGAAATCCATCTTATTAACCATAGATTTCCTGTAATAAAAACTAAATAGAGATTCAATTAATTTTCGATTTTCAATTATTTTTTCAAACATTTATCCAAAAAAAAAATCTTGACTTACCTTCCGAAATGAATATAAAAAGGGGGGGGGGTTGTAAAATTCATTTATGATTTTAATAGCGAAACACACCATAAATACGATGACATTTTGTACAGAAAAGTTTTTTTTAACACGAACTGAATGAAATCTTAAAGATTATCATCGCAACCATCATCACAACCATCATCATCACATCATCATTATTATTGTGTCAGATAGGATTCTACACGTATGTGATAATGATGGTGTTTTTCCTTTTTATATTTAGAAACTATTGTTGTTTTATGCATATCATACTTAAGATTTCCCCAAGTTCATTACAAATGATGATGGAATATATCACAGCTTTTGTTTTTTGTTTTTCTTACGTTTTTATCAATTTTTTTTTCGAGCAAAGCAAACTCTTCATGAACGTGGCTTTATGCCTAAAATAACAAAACAAGAATAGATAGCATGAAGGCTTCATTTCATTTCATTACTTTGCCACATCATACGCTTGGGGATCTGAGTTCAACAACAACAACCAGCAAATGCTGGGGTGTAAATATCACGCGCTCTTTATGAATTGCGCTCGTTTGTACGCGTACTCGTACCTATTTGTGCCTGTAAAATCAGAACAAGTGAAGTGTGTGGTGCTTCATGATGAACAACAAAAATATGAAAAACGAAAAAAAAAAAAAAACGCGCGAACCGAAACCGAAGAAGACAAAATAAAATGAAAAAGTATTAGAGGTATGCACTTGAGACATTTAAAAGAACTCATCATACTTACGGTTGTTGTTCATGTTCACAACGTTCTTCTGATGAGTGTACGTACGTACGTACCTATTCATAAATGTTATGAAAATGCATGAATCTCTTCCTCCCGCTCTCGCTCTCTCTCCCTCTCTGTGTGTGTATTTGATGAAATCATTCACTTTACTGGCGACACCTTCTTCACCTTCTTTAGAAAGAAAAAAACTCTTAAAAAAATATGAGAAAAAGATATAGAAAAAGTTTTGTATCTTTTTTGTATAGAATTTTTGTACTTTTAGAATCCCAATGTGTGTGTATGTGTGTGTGTGTGTGTTAGTTGTTGTCACGTTCGCAATAGATCGCATAGGTTGCAATCTCGTTAATTAACAAGGTGCAAATTGTTAAGCGCGTCATAAGTGCTCACGTTGACAGTATAATGAATGTCATGCGCAATGAGCCATCTCTTTAGTTTATGCTGTCAGCCATTCATACTTATTCTTTCTATATATCCACTACCATGTCGTCGTTGTCGTACCGTACCGTACGGAATGGTGTACATATTATAATGCGGTACCAATACTACAACCATTTCAACCATTCAAGCATTCAACCAACAACAAACATTGAGTCAAAATGCCTGCCAACTTATCAACCGGCAGCACTACGTACCATCAGCTCTATAATCATCATATTCTTCTTCTTCTCTACTGCTTCTTCTTCTGCATTACCAGCATCCTGCCACATTGTAATTTTCACTGCATTGTTGTTAAAGTTTATTTGTATTTTAACTGCTCTCGGGAAACATTTCTTATATGTTTTGTACTATATACAGTGGGCAACAAAACTTTTCAACTGTTATTCCTTGTTTAAACTTTTGAGGTTTTGAAATTACAGTTAAATTTTTTGAACTACAGTGGGACCTCGATTTTCCGTGATGGTCGGGACCGGAAGCATTCTGTATAATCGATTTTCCCGGTTAATTGAGTGCCAATTTTGGCTAGTTTTTAATAGATATTTTTATTAGTTAATAAATGAATATGTACATATTTATATAAAAACTAAATAATTCAAGGATTTTATATACATACATACATGTTTCAAAAATATAAAAAAAAAAAAAATAATTTTGTCAGAAAACAGTAAACAGTAGATAAGGATTTCATGTACTAAAGAGGAAATTTCCCTTTTTCGCTTGTTTGTCCAAAATAATAGAAAAAATTTTTTGCTTATAATTACGGATAATAGAGGTAATCACTGTTAAACGATGCAGAAAAATTTAAGTCGATCCAAAATAAAATTAAGTCGATGCAAAAAATTTTCTTTTTCCATCCCGGATAATTGATGTTGCCGGATAATCGAATCACGGATAATCAAAGACCTACTGTATAACATTGCATGGTTTCATACTAGAGATCAGCAATGAATCGTGTTTTCGCTACTCATAAAGCCCACTTCACACGGTAATACTTTACGTACGCAAAGTCTAATGAAAAAGTAAAATGAAATTCCATCCGTATGACAAAAAAGAGAATAAAAGTCGTATGATTTATATTTTTTGCGTTTACATGATCGGTATAAGACAATAACAAAGTAAAATGAAAACAGCTGTTACACTTTTTTTCTATGTGTTTATATAAAAATACATCCCTGATCTAATGCGACTTGCTTGTTTTTTGAATCATTTCAAAAAATGAAGAGAGCCATACTACTGTCAAACTTTTCATTCGTATTTTCTCTCAATGTGTGATAGTTTCATTACATAGTATGTTTAGACGATCACATCCGTACTCTTCTACACAAAATTTTGACAGATCATATTACTTGTGGGACCGTGTAAAGTAGGCTTAAGCACTGATGAAATTTTGAATATAAGTGAGTCAACAATATTGAAATTTAACTATGTATTCTGATTCATTCATTCATACTCACTACAATGTTGATTTATGTATAAGTACAGGTTGCAATGAGTATGCATACAACGTTGACATCAAACTCATACCATTCGAAATACATTTGTTTGATTCATAAGCCTACTCATTTAGGTTCATAAGTTTAGAAAAATACTTATAAATGATTCGAGTAACTCGAACCTAGCTTCTTACACCATTTATGTTCTGAGTGTGTTAATTTTTATACATTAGGGGTGGGACCTACAGTTTAAAGTCGTATGCGAACGCCCGATTTTTGAGAAACTTTTCATTGCAATTTTATTTTTACTCCCAGAGTTTTTGCCACAAATCTGCTGAGAGGAAGTCGCCGAAGAAATATTTTTTCCTATTTTATTTTGATGAGTGGCCTAGGGTTTGAACCGTGGCCTCACGACTAGTAAGCTAATACACTATCTACTAGACTACGGCGACTTGCATGGTTTCTTCTAATGAAAATTATAAAGTGTACTGAATAAACTCCGCTGAGAGTATAGCAAAAGTTAAAGCATTTTAGGCAGCAGCGTAGACAAGTATAGATTTTATATTTGACGGTCTAATTACCTCAGCCCTTCAAACGTTTGTGGTAGGTATGAGTACTTGAAGAAGTCCATTAAGAAGACGCCATTTCAAACACTTCACTAAGCAGAACATATTTCAGGGCGAGTTAACTAGCTTACGAACTGTCTTCGTCTGCTTTTCACACCAAATTCGGTAATCGTGTTTGTTGAAGTACCCATTAAGCTTAAAATGAACTCCAATGAGCTACAATGGTTTGGAATATTTTTTCGTTTGTTGCTTTATTCACGGAAATTGGTCCCAGAACCCTTTAGTCAGTATTTGCAACCTATCTACACACACCACTCATTTTGTGTTTGTTAATTTGTCAGCTATTCTGTCGAAAAAAATTGTATGTTCTTTCCTTTATCTTGGTTCCGCCGTTATCACCAAAACTGATGTCAGTCTGGAGATCAAGCGCAGGATCACTCTTGCCAACAAGACCTCTCTTGTACGACAAAACTAGTACTCTACAAGACACTCATCTTTCTTTATATCGCAGAGGCATGGAGACAATTAAGCACTGATGCAGCAGCCTTGCGAATATTCGAGAGAAAAGTCTTACGTAAGACCTTCGGTCCAATGCGAATTGGCGATAATATCCGCATCCGATGCAACAGTGAGCTGTATGAGCACCTCAACGGCATGGACGTTGTGCAGCTTATTAGCATCTAGCGGCTGCGCTGTCTCGAGCATGTCGTTCGAATGCAGGACTCTACTCCGGCGAGACGGCTATTTGATGCGGGGATCTGCGGAAGTCGGCGAAGAGGACGATTTTATTTGCGTTGGAAGGACCAGATCGAGAAAGCCCTGTCATCGATTGGTGTGACCAACAAGAGTAGGCGCTCAAGAAGCAGAGGCGCCCGAAAGGATGTGTTAAGGCAGGCCGAAATCCGTTAATCGGGTTGTTAATGGCCAATTAAGTAAGTAAGTAAATAAGAAAGTTTTTATGCTTTAAGCATGAAAACAAAATGTCATGAAAAGAAGTATTCAAGTGCCTTCATATTTAAAATGAAATGCAACAATACTGGACTGTAAAACCTATTTTTTTTTTGAGTTTCCTCAGGCACTCTAAGTTAGGCGTAAGGCAGTTGTGTGGTGACTGTACTTACCGAGTTCTATCCGATTGAAAAACATGACTAATGGATTCAACTATAACCGCTATTATAGCAGTGACGATAGAAAGTTGATTACAATCCATCTCGTAGAAAATTTGAAATGACATTTGGTATGTCATATATATTAATCCAGGGAAACTTCTCAAGAACCTCAACCTGAGTTAATTAATTGATTTGAGTTCTGTACAGTTGTGCACAATTTCAATGGTGTGATAGACACTTTAATTGGTGTCAACTGCTATAGAGACGAGTACTACCATCTATCAAAGCATCATGCTTTAACAAATAAACTAAAGGGTCCGCCAAATAATTTTTTTTTTTGAAAATGCTTTAAAAAAAAAAAACTAATGAATATTTTCTTAAATTTCTTTTTTTTTATTTGAAAGTACAATCCTTCCGGTTAATAATGGAAAATAATTTCATTCAAATGGCTGCCTCGGTTGGCCATGCAGTAGCCTACACGATCGGTTCAATTTTTAAGCACATTATCGATTGTGTGCAGCTGTATTTCACCAATGGCTTCACGAATATTGTCCTTTAAAGCGTCAATTGTCTGTGGCTTGTCGGCGTAACATTTGTCTTTGACGGCACCCTACAAATAATAGTCCAACGGTGTGAAATCGCAGCTCCGAGGTGGCCAAACGACATCAGCTCTGCGGCTGATAATGCGATCTTCAAAAACAGGGCACAAAACATCGAGTGTAGCTTCGGCTGTGTGGCACGTAGCGCCATCCTATTGAAACCAAATGTTGCCAATATCCTCCTCTTCAATTTTTGTGAACAAAAATTCGTTCAACATGGCCCGATAACGATCGCCATTGACTGTAAAGGCCACTGATTGCTCATTTTCGAAGAAAAATGGCCCAATTATGCCTCTGGACCAAAATCCGCACCAAACAGTGACTCGTTTTGGGTGCGTCGGCTTTTCAATGTATGCGTGCGGGTTTTCTGTGCACCAAATGCGACAATTTTGCTTGTTTACATACCCGCCAAGATCAAAATGAGCTCCTTCTGAAAAGATGATTTTTTTTTTGCCAAAATCGGCATCTTCTGTAAGTCGATCGCAGGCCCACTTAGCGAAGCGAAAACGCATTGGATTCGTTCAGCGGAAGAATAAAACTAATTATCTGTCAAATCAGACATGAGCTAAGTGTTACCATTCACGAAATAAACACTGGTTGAAAAAAAATCGTTAGATGGCGGATCCATTACGATATATAAGGATCAGTATGCCGTGGCATTATTCTCACTTCTAGTTTACTTGTTCGCCAGCTATAATCATCCAAACCAAGGAGGTATCAGTGAAGTCCAGCGTTAGTGTGGTTACTTTATAAATTATTTCCTATAAAGGTAGCGAATTAGTAATGAAGTCGCCGTAGTCTAGTAGGTACCGTGTTGGCTTATTAGACATAAGGACAGGGTTCAAACCCCCAGGTTAGATATCAAAA
The DNA here is from genome assembly GCA_927399465.1 of Sarcophaga caerulescens. Taxonomy (NCBI): domain Eukaryota; kingdom Metazoa; phylum Arthropoda; class Insecta; order Diptera; family Sarcophagidae; genus Sarcophaga; species Sarcophaga caerulescens. The sequence continues at coordinate 99,039,299 of OV656867.1, read as the reverse complement.
CGAAAATGTGAAAAAATATTTCTTCGGCGACTTCCTCTTAGCAGATTTCTGGCATAAACTCTGAGGGTAAAAATAAAATTGCAAAATGAAAAGTTTCTCAAAAATCTGTCGTTCGGGATCGACTTTAAACTGTAGGTGCCGCCAATCATGTATAAAATTAACGTACACAACATAAGTGGTGTGAGAAATCCTGACAAAAGGGTTGTAATGACCAATTATGTTTGACACTGTGGTCAAACAGGTTCGATGTCCAGCCTATACATTTCATTTCGACTTTTTAAAGTGTTAGTTCAAGTATTACTTCATGAGACAAAAGTAAAATGAGTTACTTTTGTGGGGCACTGTTTATTAACACCTTAAGTAAAATGTGTATGTAATAGTATGTGTGTGCAATATTAAATATGTACGTATGAGTATGCTGGAAGTATGAATACATGTTTGACTGATGCTTGTTAAATTTAAATTTTTTCTTACAAAAATTTACATCTTCTGTTACGATGTGTATTTGTATGAGTGTGTTGATGATATTGCTTGCATTAATTAAAAAAAAAAATAAAAATAAAAATGAGAAGAGAAGAGAAGAAAAGGTCTCCTGAGTCAGTTTTATTTTTATTAATTAATATTAAAAAACATGAGCTTATTATACTTGCACGAGCCCTCTTAAAACTCTAAAGATATTCTCTTATCTGCAGGTATAAAATAAAACAATTCATATTCACTACATTCACCTCCAGCTGCCATACTAAGTATGGCATGCTGTATGTTACACTGTAAATGACAGCTTTAGAGCTTTTTGTTCTTAAAAAGCTATGTAGGGTAACACAGCTGTAGTGTAACACAGCCAACACAGTCAACTCTCTTCACTGGTGTTTTTTTTTTCTTAAAACAATCACTTTGCCGTGTAAAGTGTCTCTACTAAAACAAAGATGCCATCCTACCTACATTGGCGGCCTGTCTGTATTAAATGTTTCATATTAATTAACAGGGAATTCAAAAATATGTTGAATGCAGTTAAACAAGCAAGCAAAGCGTCTGTCATCGGTGTCACATGTACGGCATTACTACGTGAGACATTTTTGCGTTCTTTGCATTGGCGTTTGCGTTTACTATTTGCCGGCCATTTAAATAATGACAAACGGCGTATCAATAGATAATCTCTTCGGATTAAGCATTTATTTTATATGTTTTAAAACGATAAACTATGGCGAGTCGAAATGCGATTTATAAAGATAAATCATTTGAAATAATTAAGTGCATATGGAGTGCTACTATATCTGATAAATTTTTTTACTTCTTTTTTTTTTTGGTTGTTGTTGTTATTATTCTGGTTCTGTAAAACAACAACAAATGCTCTGTGATGTTAGATAGATAGGTAGTTTACATAAACGTAACTCAGAGATATCAATTATTAGTTAAGTTAAATAAGATTATATTACGGGCGGGTTAAAGTAGCAAAATGTCATTTAATTTGCCTTTATACTCACTACTGCGTTAAGGGTTAAGTTTCACACTTACTCTACCTACACACATACATATATAATTGCTTATTACAACCCTTCAGTCAGGATTATGGACCTAGTTTCTTGCACCATTTATGTTGTGTGCGTTAATTTTATACATTAGTGGTGGGACCTACGCCACTTTCTGTAGGTCAGACTATGCATGCATGTTTTGACTCAATTTTCAATGGTTGTGGTCCTTGCTATGGTTTGAGAACATAATCTGGCGATTGTGTTCAATTCTGTAAAATTCCTGGTAATAGTTAATGATACCTTTTTGATTTTGGACAGGAGTTGAATGTTGAAATATAATTTAATTTCGATCTTCCCTACCTAATGTCAGCTTATCCATTTACCTATGTTATTCTAATCTTGAGATATTAAGGATATAATCGTCATGCAAAAGTCATGAATCAAATTGATTCTGATATTTTACCAAGTTGTTCTGGATGTATTATAGTTTGCAAAAATAGTACGCTGCACTTCCTTACAGCATTTTTAACACCTTGATTGCCACGCCAATTTTCAGAAAACTGGTCAAAAAACGACAATTTGATTTTTTCACATTAGTGAATACGAGATAACTCGTAGTTTGGCACCCTAGAAGGGAACGCAACCTACGAGTTATCTCGTAGTTGGCAGTCAACGTGTTAATGATCTTACACTCAGCCTTTTCAATTGTAGCATACTGACCTGATAAGGCAAAAAAACGCAATAATCCTTCATACGTCGTGCTACTATGCAATATTTGTATGAATTATTGCATGAAAAAAAAAAAAATATAATAAAAAACATCAATGTATTGTTTATTAAAAGCTGTGCAGCATAAAACAATCGCATGCAACTCAATCAATCTTCAGTTAATCTAACTTCTATCACCGCCAAACATCGATCAAAATCTGTCTTTGCAAAATGAATGGTCCTTGGAGAGGCCATATCAGAAGACACCTGAACATCTGGTAAATAAATCGATTGATAAAATATCCATGCATTCACTGCAGTGGATGGATGCAGTGCAGAGAATGACAGAAGGTTAAATATTTTTATCATCGCTTGTTTGCCTCATTATGCCAAAGTATTGCAAACGTTGCAGAATTAAGGCAAGACTCGACGCTCTTGCTCTTTTAAATAGCAAGCAGCGTGTGTGGATTTTTCTACTTTTGAAAAGGAAATTTATTATTTTCCGCAAATTATTTACTTTTTTTTATTTGTTTTGTTTGTTTTTATTTGTTTTTATTTTTTCGAAATAAATTCCATAAAATATTTTAACATTTCAAGAATTCGTATGAATTTATAAAATTTATTACCGTCGTAAGACTGGCTATAACTGACTGAATTCTTTTTGGTATAATAATGCTGGAGCTACGATAGGATAAGTTTTGTTGGTTGGTTGGTTAATTCAGTGGTTGGCTGGTTAGTTGTTTGACTAAAAAATGTTGGCTGATTTGAAATCTTCGCACAGTAAGCATGTGAGAACAGTCCTCATATGTTCGTTTGTACTCGTACATACGTATGTACATATGTACATACGTACAATCAGTAAAAGTTCAATTTATGACGGCACTTTATGTGCAGCTGATGATTTCTATGTAGTATTTGTTATTGTAGTTTTCAGTTGTTTTTTCTTCTTCTTCTTCTTTTAAATGAAATAAAACTAAATAATGATCGCACATAATCAACGTTCAAACGAATACAACATGATCTCGGAGGAAATTAAGTTTTACAATATTTTTGCAAATTACGATGATGCGTTGACAGGCCGACATCAGTAACGACGGCAGGCAGCCAGGCACAACAGCAACAGCAGCTGCAGTTAAATGATCGCTTTTTTTTTTGGTTTTTATTTAATATTGTTGTTGTTTTTATTATTGTTACTGCTGCTGCTGCTGCTGCTGCCCCTAGAGTTGGACTGTAATAAACATTTAAAAATAACTCCGTCTCGTATGGCAATATTATTGTCAATTGACGTTCAAAAAAAATAAAAACAGAAAAGAGAAGTGCTAAGCTTAAGTACGCATTACAGCATTGATAGCCTAGAAAGTATGGCCAACATAACTGTCATGAAACATACATACCAGAGATCAGCAACGAGTATTCAAAACGATGAGTAGATTCGAGTCATACTTATTATTTCTGTTACTTATACGCATTCATACTTATTTTAATATCATACTCATTCTACTCATACTCAAAGTTGGAAGTACTAGTCGTATTCATACTTAACAATACGCATGATGTTATTGACTTCGGCTCGTCTCTACTTAACATTTACTCGAAGCACAAAATAAGTATGATTCGCGTACGAACACTACTATACTCTCAAGAAGATTGTGTGTATGCTTTGCTTGTTGTCTTCGTCTTTCTTTTCTTCTTTGTTTGTATATGCAACAATAACAAAGGCTGTAAATTTTGATGAATGATTCGAGCCACTCGAATCACTTATATGTATTATAAGTATTTTTCTAAATTTATGAATCAGAATGAGTAGGCGTATGAATCAAACACATTTCGAATGTTGTGAGTTTGATGTCAACGTTGTACTCATACTCATTGTAACCTATACTTATAAATCAATGCTGTAGCGAGTACGAATGAATCAGAGTAGTTGAATTTCAATTCTGTTGATTCACTCATACTCAAAATTGCATGAGTGCTTATGAGTAGCGGAAAAACGATTCATTGCTGATCTCTGATGCATTACGAACAGAATTATATTAGAGACTAAAAAGTTTATATGATGCTGAAAGCAAAATGTTCTGAAAAGAAGCATTCAAGAGCCTTCATATTTAATATCAAATACAACTCTCAGATACATACATACATAATTGGTCATTACAACCCTTCAGTCAGGATTACGACCTAGCTTCTCACACCACTTATGTTGTGTGCGTTAATTTTTATACATGAGTGGCGGGACCTACAGTTTAAAGTCGACTCCGAACGACAGTTTTTTGAGAAGCTTTTCATGGCAATTTTATTTACTCTCAGAGTTTTTGCCAGAAATCTGCTGAGAGGAAGTCGCCGAAGAAATATTTTCATAATTTCGTTTTGATGTCTGACCTGGGATTCGAACTCGGGCCTTCAGTCCAATAAGCCAACACACTACCTTCTAGACTACAGCGACTCCCACAACTCTCAGATACTGGACTCTAATATCCTTATTTTGAGATTTCTCGGCCACACTAGGTTAGGCAAAAGGCAGTTGTCTGGTGATTTTACATACCGAGTTCCATTCGATTGAAAAACACGACTAATGGATTGAATTTTGACCACTCTTGTAGCAGTGACGATATGAAAGCAAAAGAGAAAGTTAATCACTCCTTTTGCAACTATCCATCTCGTAGAAAATTTACACCACGATATCATATATTAATCTTGGGAAACGTCTCAGGTACATCAATCTGAGTTGATTGATTTGAGTTCTACACAGCTTTACACGATTCTAATGATATGACAGACCCTTTCATTGATGTCATCTGCTATTGAGACGCTTAATATCATTTACCAGAGCATGTTTTAACAAATAAACGACGACGTTTAAGCTTCAGTATGCCGTGCCATGATTTTCACTTCTAGTTTACTTGTTCGCCAACTATAATCATCCGATGCAAGGAGGTATCAGTGAAGTCTAGCATTATTTCCTATAAAGGTAGAATAAGTGAGAAACATAACTCTCACCACAGTAATGAGTATAAAGGCAAACTAGTCCTCATTTTTCTACTTAAACCCGGTTGAAACATACATACATAATTGGTCATTACAACCCTTCAGTCAGGATTATGACCTAGCTTCTCACACCAGTGTGTCAATTTTATACATGAGTGGTGGGACCTACAGTTTAAAGTTGATTCCGAACAACAGATTTATTTTGATAAACTTTTCATGGCAATTTTATTCTACTCTTAGAGATTTTGCGAGAAACCTGCTGAAAGGAAATCGCAGAAGAAATATTTTTCGTATTTTTTCATATTTCGTTTTGCTGGAGATATCTGACATGCGGTTTGAACCGTGGCCTCACTTCTAATAAGCCAACATACTACCTACTAGACTACGTCGATGTCAACTGTCATAGAACTCTAAATAAACAATGAATGCAAACATAATTTTTCGGAAGGTGACATGTTGTTGCGATCGGAGATCAACGATGAATCGTTTTTTCGCTACTCGTAAGCACTCATGAAATTTTGAATAAAAGTGAGTCAACAAAATTGATATTTAACTATGTACTCTGATTCCGTTAATTTCTAAGTACAGGTTGCAATGACTATGCGTACAACGTTGACATCAAACACATACCATTCGAAATATGTTTGATTCATAAGCCTACTCATTTAGATTCATGACTTTAGAGAAATACTTAGAAATAATATTCGAGTGACTCGAATCATTCATCATAATTAACAGTCTTAGTTGTTGATGCATTTACAACAAAAGAAAAAAGACACATAAGCAAAAAAGACTGAACAGCAAGCAGAGCTAACACACAACCATTTAGTGAGTATTTTAGTGTTCGTAAGCTATTCATACTTATTTTGTGCTGCGTGTATGTATTGAGTTATGGAGAGTCGAAATCAACAGCAACATCATAGGTGTTGTTAAGTATGAATATGATGAGTACTTCAAACTTTGAATATGAGTAGACGTTCCATGATATTGTTACGAAAATGGAAATGGTGTTGTTAAAATAATAAGCAAAAGCTCCAAAAACAACACAATGGACTTGATCACACATAAAATGATAAACAAAAGCTCCAAAAACAAAACACGTGATCAACGAATTAGTAAACATATAGCAACAAAAACAACAGGCTTGTTTACAAGATGAATAATGAATATGAAATAATGAAAAAAATGAATAAACAAAAATATAGCAACAACGTCCGTGTATAAAAAATATAGCGGAAAGACAAACAAACAAAACAACAACAACTCTGCCTGGACGAAAGTAAACAAGATACACGACAACAACAAAAATGGAAACAAGTTGTTTACATTTTTGGATTGTTCCCGAAGGTCGTCATCATCCTTCACGGGCATTCATCACACTGTTGATCCAGTGATATAAAAGGCAAGATAAAGCGAGCAACGAGGATTCAGTTAGAATTCAGTCAGTCGTGTATGGAGACACGTGATTCCCGGAGATCGAGTTAAGTTAGTCGTGTGACGACGTCGCGTTGAATTGAGTGAGAATTTAACCAGTGGTGTGTGAAGATACGAGATCGAGTTATAATTCAGTCAGACTTGTGTGCAGACAAGTTGCGTGAAGAAAACAGTTGTTAGTGTTGTGCTTACAAAAAAGGTTGTGAGCAAAGAAGAATAACTAACAAGTGTTGTAGTTGCTTACCAAAAAGGTTGTAAGCAGAGAAATATCACGAATAAGCACATATTGTGAAAGTTATCATTGTATACGTGGAATAAGTTCGAACAGTGGCACAAAAGTTGTGCAGATAATAAAGAATTGTCTTAAAAATAAACACATATTTATTTTTATTTTATTTGCAATCTACGAACTCATATTTTTAACGTTTTTTAAAAGGTAAAAACGTAACAATATTAAAATAAGTATGAATACGTATAAGTATCAGAAATTATGAGTATGATTCGATTCTACTCATCTTTCTGAATACTCATTGCTGATCTCTGGTAGGTATAGGTATGCATAAATTAAAGCCAAGGAGTTGTCAACTGTACTATAACCTAATTCCTGCTATGCCATGTCTTCCTAGAAATCTCCTCTTTGTTTTTCACAATGAAATGATAGAAATTTCAAAAACTAAACTTTAATTTTTCTTTCGTATTTAGATTTCATTCCTTCCTTTAATAAAGTTTGGACATTCCCGCATAACTGCCTATTTTTTCTTAAACATTATCATACTTTATTCGCGTTTTTTCTTTTTTTTTTTTTGGGCTAAAAAAATGAAGATGAGTAAAATAAAAGCCAGTTAACGGAAAGCGCCAGTGAGCACGTATAACGACGACAAACAACGGCATCACTTAACTAGTCTCTGTACGCTCGTAACGTATTTCTAATAGAATTACACAAAGTACTACGTTTTTTCCAGACAACGCATAAAACTTGAGGATCATTGTCTTCACTTCGGTATTCGGGTCTCAATTGCAGTAACTAGACAGACACATATTAAATGAAAAAAAAGGAAAAAAAAAAAATCGTGGATGCGCCACACTATATATTTGCGTACATATGAGCCCGATGTCTATATGTCGGACAGTACGTGTGTATAAATTTTATTATCCAAATTGCATTTTGTTTTTCACTTATTGCGGAATAACTGGGAAAATGCAACAAAAAAAAACACAAAGAAAAAAAAGAAAAGAAATGTTGGAATGTTGATTGGTACACTCTATAGTAGGCAGTTTTAATATAAATTGAATGTATTTTAATTTAAATACTTACAACAACTAAACTTAGGTATCTTATGTGAATGTGCTTGACCATCTTCATATAGATTCACTTGGGTTTTCTTTTTTTTTTTTCTTTTTTTTTTTTTTTTTTTTGGTGGGCAAGTGTATACGGTACTATGATCTTTATGTTACTAGATAAAGCGTTTTGTGTTTGGTTTTTTGTTTTTTCTTCATACTGAGATACATATTATTTTTTCCTTCTTTAATTTCAAGTCACTACTGATAACCTCTAAGTGAATTGCGAGACTAAAGACGCGTGTTGCAAATCTAAGTCGTGAACAATGCTTGACTTTAACTAGCCGGCTGAACAAGTAAAAGAAGAGAGAAAAATAATACGCGTGTCTTGCAAATGCGTATAAACTTCATTACCCTACATTTGATTGGATGGCCTGTAAATATTCATATCTGATGTCAATTTTTTTTTGGAAATTATAAAAACAAAGACAGTGTTGACAATTGGTATGAGCACAAGAAAATTTTTTTTTAGAATAAATTTCACAAGCAGATCTATTTCAGGAAACAGGATTATCTTCTAAATTTTTGTTGTATTTTTTATATTAAATTTCTTTAAAATAACGATATTTTTATGAGATTTCTAGATTCGATGAATATGACAATTTTTTATTTCTTTTTACACTCATAAGCGGTATATGATGTTAAAGCATTATGTGATAAAAATTTATAGAGAACTCCTCTCCTTGAGAGGATTAATAACAGTGTGAAGAAAATCAAAGTAGGGAAGCAAGGAATAGAAAATACCTTTAAGTCTCACAGTTTGCTACGCCAACAGGCAAATGGAAATAGTTTACTTTACTTATAATGCTACATAGCACCAGCGAAATATCGGGTCCACCATCTAACGTTTTTTTTTTTTGTTCAACTAGTGCTTATTTCGTGAATGGCAACACTTAGCTCATGTCTGATTTGACAGATAATTAGTTTTTTATCCTTCCGCTGAACGAATATGGTTGTGTATACGCTTGAACAACGCTGGGGAAATATTGCGACATTACTTTGAAAATCATGGTAATGTTGCAGAATGTGTGCGAAAATTGCTTACGGATTTTGGAAGAAGAGAAGCATCGTCAGCTCCGTATGTTCGTTATCTTGTGAAAAAAGTGAAAGAAACTGGCATCCTCATCGATAAACCAAAGCGTGAAAAGCCAAAAACAGTGCGTACACCCGAGAATATTGTTGCTGTGGCAGAAAGTGTGCGTGAAGCGCCATCAACATCAATTCACCGTCGTTCTCAACAATTGCACATTTCGGAGACATCATTGAGACGAATTTTGCATAAAGACCTTGGTATGACGCCATACAAAATCCAATTGGTTCAGGAGTTGAAGCCAATTGACCATCCAATGCGTTTTCGCTTCGCTAAGTGTGCCTGCGATCGACTTACAGAAGATGCCGATTTTGGCAAAAAAAAAATTATCTTTTCAGATGAAGCTCATTTTGATCTTGGCGGGTATGTAAACAAGCAAAATTGTTGCATTTGGGGCACAGAAAACCCGCACGCATACATTGAAAAGCCGACGCACCCAAAACGAGTCACTGTTTGGTGCGGATTTTGGTCCACAGGCATAATTGGGCCATTTTTCTTCGAAAATGAGCAAGGACTGGCCGTTACAGTCAATGGCGATCGTTATCGGGCCATGTTGAACGAATTTTTGTTCACAAAAATTGAAGAGGAGGATATTGGCAACATTTGGTTTCAACAGAACGGCGCTACATGCCACACAGCCGAAGCTACACTCGATGTTTAGCGCCCTGTTTTTGAAGATCGCATTATCAGCCGCAGAGCTGATGTCGTTTGGCCACCTCGGAGCTGCGATTTGACACCGTTGGACTATTATTTGTGGGGTGCCGTCAAAGATAAGTGTTCGGCCGACAAGCCAGAGCCAATTGACGCTTTAAAGGACAATATTCGTGAAGCCATTGGTGAAATACAGCTGCACACAATCGATAATGTGCTTTAAAATTGGACCGATCGTGTAGGCTATTGCATGGCCAGCCGAGGCAGCCATATGAATGAAATTATTTTCCATTATTAACCGGAAGGATTGTACTTTGAAATAAAAAAAGAAATTTGAGAAAATATTCAGTAGTTCTTTTTAAAGCATTTTCAAAAAAAAAAAAAACAGTTATTTGGCGGACCCTTTACCATAGACTGCTGAATTATGTTCATTGAAAAAGTTATCAATAACCGATAATTATGGCTAACTGATAATAAGGTGCGATGTGGTTAAAGTGCCTGAATACAAATCAGAGAAATCTGAGAGTACGCAAAAAAGATATTCAGAAGTCGCCGTAGTCTAGTAGGTAGTGTGTTGGCTTATGAGACGTAAAGGCCACGGTTCAAAGCCCAGGTCAAACTTGAACACGAAAATATGACAAAATATTTCTTATAAAAAACTCTGAGAGCAAATAAAATTGCCATGGAAATTACCATGTTTCTAAAAACATCTGTAGGTCCCGCCACTTATGTCTAAAATTAACACACATAACATCAGTGGTGTGAGAAGCTAGGTCGTAATTCTGATCCAATTATGTATGTATGTAAACCAAACCATCCATAGACTCTCATCTAAGCAAATGATAACTCGAACCCCTCTCGAACTCGCTCTCTGTGTACGAAACTTGGCTTCAATATAATGATAGTGATAATCATCAGTATCCTCATTATCATCACAACTTTAAAAGTCTGGCCAAATTCATCAAAATCGAAACTGATGTTTAAACTCTAAAAACCTCTCGTATATAGTAAGTCAACACAGTAACCATGTGGCAAAGGCGTTAAAAAATGAGATATTATCTCCGTGTAAGATTTTTAAAAGCCATTACGTTTAAGGTTAAAATTTCACTTGCGCTAATTTCGTTTTAAGTATGCACGTTTGCATATGGCCGAAGATAATGACTTTTCTAGCCTGATCTCTTATCTTAGCCGTTGTAATAAATAGTTTTGTAAGACACTATTATATTAACATTGTCTGCGAGTGTATAAAAAATTGGAACATCTCTCATTAATTAATTAATAGAAGAGAGGTCTCACATCTAATAAGCTAGCCTGCCTATACGGCGACTATATGGTCTGGATTAGATTATTTAAAAGTATCTCATATTTATTTGTGGTCTCTATATAATAGCAAATGTATTACTGGGACTGACTAAAACTGTTATTACACCCCAAACGCAGAGCATTTTCTTACTCTAAAGTTCCTAATAATGTTCGAAACGTCTTGATGAACTTTGAAAAAGTATTTCTTTCGGCGATCTCATTTCAGCCATCTTTTTGCAAAAGCTTTTGTATTGACCTAATTACAGTGATAAAGTTTCCTAACCTATTAAGCTCTTAAACCTATAGAAAACTTACTTACAGAGATCAGCAATGAATCATTTTTTAGCACTCAAAAGTACTCATGAAATTTTGAATATAACTGAATCAATAATATTGAAATTTACCTACTATGTACTCTGATTCATTCGTACTCCTCACTACAACGTTGATTTATGAGTACAGGTTGCAATGAGTATGCGTACAATGTTCACATCAAACTCATACCATTCGAAATATGTTTGATTCACAAGCTTACTCATTTATTGTGTTTTCTTTTCTACAAAGAAAATGTCACCCTCTTACAAGGTACATTAAAAAAATTTTTGACCAACCCTGTTGTAATGTCATTTTTTATTTGAGAAGAACATAACACAAATATTAAAAAAGGGTATGCCCTGTGTTTACCACTTATTAAGAAAATGAATGAGGAAATGCCAATTTGTTCAAAGCTGTTGCCAGATCGCTAATTTTTCGACTTCATTTTTTGCACGCTTTTTTATAATAAAAAAAAAAAAAATATTTTAACACTGTTCTAACATTGTATGCAATTTTTTATACTGCTGACCATGTAGCTTTAATAATGTAATATTTCCTTAAGATTACTCCACAAAACAATGAAAAAATTAACTTCAAATTGGATAACAATACCAGGCGACTTTTTTAAATTTCATCTGGTAGCCCTATAAATAAACAAAAGTCATCTGCTTTACAGGGCATTATCAGCACTCTCGATTTATACAGGGCATAAAATGCAATGCCCTCCACCATTGGCAAGTGCAAATTATTTAGAATAAAACATACCACTCTTTTAGAGGGCAAAACATTTTTAAGAAACAAACGCAAAATTGCATTTTGCGTTAATAAAATGCACATTTATTGGTAGAAAAGAAAACACCATTAGATTCATAACTTTAGAAAAATATTTGTAAATGATTCGAGTGACCCGAATCATGCAACAAAATTTACAGTCTTAGTCGTTAGGTATTTACAAGAAAAAGACACATAAGCAAAAAAGACAGAGCAGAAAGCGGAGCAAACACACAACCTTCTAGTAAGTATTTTAGTGTTCGTACGCGATTCATTTTTATTTAGTAATTCTTGTATATGTAGAGTTATGGGGAGTCGAAATCAACAGCAACATGTATGATGTTGTTAAGTATGAATATGATGAGTACTTCAAACTTTGAATATGAGTAGAGGAGGTTCCATGATTTTAAAATATGTAAGTATGACTGCGTATAAGTATCAGAAATTATGAGTATGATTCGATTCTACTCATTCCTGATCTCTGATAGAAATGTAAAGACCGATTCCAAAGGCTACTGGTTCAAAATTTTGTTTGAAAAACCAAAAACAGTGAGTGTGATGATTTTATAGGGTGATTTTTTAAGAGCTATAGGAAAAATTTTCAAAAAAAAAAACACATAAAATTCAGAAAAATTCATGAAATCTTTATTTGAATCGATAGTTCGGTCCATATAATTTAATGTTTGAAGATTATTTCATGCAAATGTTGACCGCGACTGCGCCTCAAATGGTCCATCCGCTTAGTCCAATTTTGGCATACTCTTTCTAACATTTCGGCCGGTATCTCACGAATAAATGCTTCAATCTTGTCTTTCAATGCGTCAATTGAAGCGGGCTTTCGATTCGATTCGATTTCGATTCGATTCTAATCAACTTTTTTGAATACTCATTGCTGATCTCTGGTTTGGTATTGCCCTATATATATAATATGTACAAAGTTTCCTGACCTATTAAGCTCTTAAACCTATAGAAAACATACTTAAACACTTGCCAACTAAATTATAAATTTACTAATAATTTTCACTGGGTGTAGCATAGGCCACACCATACATAACCTCTTGTTGGATGTTTACGTGTAAGTGAGGGCGTATTTAATAGAATTTATTTCTCTTCTTCTTTTTTCTTTTATATTAACTAAATTCACTGAGTAGTAGTAGTAGTAGTTGCAGTTGTTGTTGTTGTTGTTGTCTACATTTGCAAAAAAAATTTGCATATTTTCAACTGACAAAATGTGTCTTCTGTGATCTGCAGCTGGCAAGTGTCAAGCTTATGAATCTTGTCAACGCAATTATATCTAATTGTTGCTGCATAAATCTATCGCTTAAATAGAGGATGAACGTGAAACATGGAATTGTTCAAATATTTATTGTACACGATCTTTACTTTGTTTGTTCGGTTGTTCGGTTTGTTCGGTTGTATGGCTGTCGGAGACGGACGGGATAGTCTGTATTACGGAGTGCATCAACAAGTATCTGTTGTCTATCTCGTCATGTAATGGAGTCAAGCATATACATATGTATGTATGTATGTAAGTATGTAAGTTGTGTTGTGTTGTATTGTGTTGTATTGTCCACTTGTAGCCGCACCTTATTTTGTTGTATGTTTTTCATATGCGCAACCTCTTAACTTAGATTTAAAGATAGAAAAAAAATTTATTGCAACTCTTTTTTGTTATTGTGTTTACCAACATACTGTTGTTGTTGTTGTTTTTTTTTTTTTTGTAAGTTTTATATGCCATTACTGCTGCTGCCGTCTTCTTACGTGGAGTATTATTTGCATTTATGATCATGATGCAGTCATACTTCAGTCAGTGTGGTTGCTTTGTTGGCTGCTTGCTTGAATGGTTGACAAGACACATTCTTGTGATGCCATCAAATTAGTTGTATTTTATGATTAGTATCATACATAATACCCTCTATGTATAGTATAGTATGTTGACTTGACTAAGCCAACGATAAGAAAAAATAGAAAAATCTACGCTCATTACAAAAAATGGTTAAATATGAGGAGGCTATTAAATATAAATTGGAATTTCAATTACATAAATTAATTACATCTCATTTTTTTGTTGTTGTTGTTGTTTTATTTCGTCATTTTCTTTGTTTTTGCTTTCAAATGAGACCGATTAAGCAGCGAATAAAAAGAAAAAAAAAGAAAAAAAAAATTAAAAAATTGTGGTCAATCAACAGTGATCAACTGAATTCATTAGGTTTTCAAAGTTTATTTTGATCTCAAAAGAAGAGAAAAAAAAAATGAAAAATTAAGCATCAATAATGAATTGTTTTAGTGGCATTGTTTCATTTAATAAAATTAATGCCAACCAGATATTGTGAATTTATTTGTAAAGGGTGATTTTTTAGCTATTATCTCTTTGGCAACACTGGTTTAAACAGCTCACGCACGTTTCGTGTTTTGTTTCACTGTCAAATATCTTCAGTTTGGTCTATAATTTAACCATGAATCGTCTTACAAACGAACAACGCTTGCAAATCATTGAATTTTATTATCAAAATGGGCTCTTGGAAAGTTGGCCGAAGCTCCACTTCTTTATCGAAAAATTGTGTTCAACGACGAAGCTCATTTTTGGCTCAATGGATACGTAAATAAGCAGGATTGTCGATTTTGGAGTGAAGATCAGCCAGAAGCATTGCAAAAGCTACCAATGCATCCAGAAAAAGTCACAGTTTGGTGCGGTTTATGGGCTGGTGGCATCATTGGACCGTACTTCTTCAAAGATGCTGCGAATCGTAACATAACTGTGAATGGTGAGCGCTACCGTGAGATGATATCCAACTTTTTTTTGCCCAAAATGCAAGAGCTTGACTTGCATAACATGTGGTTTCAACAAGACGGTGCCACATGCCACACAGCACACGTAACAATGGACTTATTGAGAGGCGAGTTCGGTGAACATTTTATTTAACGTTCGGGACCGGTCAATTGGCCGCCTAGATCGTGCGATTTAACGCCTTTAGACTATTTTTTGTGGGGCTATGTTAAAGCTCATGTCTATACAGACAAGCCCGCTTCAATTGACGCATTGGAAGACAACATTGAAGCATTTATTCGTGAGATACCGGCCGAAATGTTGGAAAGAGTATGCCAAAATTGGACTAAGCGGATGGACCATTTGAGGCGCAGTCGCGGTCAACATTTGCATGAAATAATCTTCAAACATTAAATTATATGAACCGTACTATCGATTCAAATAAAGATTTCATGCATTTTTCTGAATTTTATGTGTTTTTTTTTGAAAAATTTTCCTATAACTCTTAAAAAATCACCCCTTATATTTATTCAAATAGATTGCAAACCTAATAGTCATAAGTATGTGAAAAAAAAAAACAATTTAAACAGCAAATCGTAGGATATGTATCAAAGGTCAGCAATGAGTATTCAAAAAGATCAGTAGAATCGAATCATACTCATAATTTCTAATACTTATACACATTCATACTTCTTTTAATATCAAGGAACCTCCTCTACTTATATTCAAAGTTTGAAGCACTCATCATATTCATATCATACTTAACAACAACACGTATGATGTTGTTGATTTCGACTCTCCATAACTCGACATATATACGAAGCACAAAATAAGTATGATTCGTGTACGAACACTAAAATACTTACTAGAAGGTTGTGTGTTTGCTCTGCTTGCTGCTCTGTCTTTTTTGCTTATGTTACTTTTTTCTTTTTTTGTAAATGCAACAGCAACTAAAACTATAAATTTTGGTTAATGATTCGAATCAGTCGATTCATTTATAAGTATTTTCCAAAAGCTATGAATTTAAATGAGTAAGCTTATGAATCAAACATATTTCGAATGGTATGAGTTTGATGTCAACGTTGTACGCAGACTCATTGCAATCTGTACTTTTAAATTAACATTGTAGTGAGTATGAATGAATCATAGTACATAGTTAAATTTCAATATTGTTGACTCACTTATATTCAAAATTTCATGAGTGTTTATGGGTAGCGAAAAAACGAATCATTGTTGATATCTGTATGATTAGAGCGGTAACATGATATCTCTTTCTATACAAGTTAGAAGCGCATGTTAAAATCGAAAACATCGAATTTTTGGAACTGTCACAATTCAGTTGACTGACTGATTCTCACATTGGGCTGTATTACTATGTTGGCCTTAAGGATTCATTTCCTTGTTTGCATTACTTCTGCTCGAATAGCAACATTATTTTATTATACTTCTGATTATTCCATTTCCAATTCTGAATAAGAGCTTTTTAACAAAATTTCCAATTTTAATTTAGTTGAGCTCAAAGCAATTTGTGTCTATGGAAAGTTAAACTCAAGCAAGTTATCGATACATATGTACATACATAATTGGCACATTACAACCCTTCAGTTAGGATTACGACTTATCTTCTCACATCATTTATGTTGTGTGCGTTAATTTTTATACATGAGTGGCGGAACCTACAGTTTACAGTTGCGTTCGAATGACAGATTTTTGAGAAACTTTTCATGGCAATTTTATTTCACTCTCAGAGCTTTTACCATAGATCTGTTGAGAGGAAGTCGCCGAAGAAATTTTCGTTTTGTTTGAGATGTCTGACCTGGGGTTTGAAACGCGACCTTACGGTCTACTAAGCCAACACACTACCTACTAGACTACGGCGACTTACGAACTACCCGCCAAAGCATTTGATCGGCCACAAGCAAAGTAGCGAAAAAGTGATTTTACTGCATGACAACGCTCAGCCTCATGTTGCCAAAACCATTTAAACTTTCATGGAAACCTTCAAATTGAAAGACCAACTTAACCTACCATATTCAACACATTCCGTGGATACTTCGGATTGATATTACTGTTCCGTTCGATGGCAAATGATCAAATCGAGCAACAGTTGTTCTCACATGAAGTGATCAAAAGCGGCATGATTGGTGGAAAGCCAAGGAATACGAACACATTTAATATTCTAGCTCTGCCACCAAGATGGGAAAGTTGTTTGAAGAAAATTCCGGAATTTGGTTTGAACAGTAGTCAGAGCTAGAGGCCTCAATGCATTCTGAAAGATGCACTATTTGGTGTGGTTTGTGAGCCAATACTTCTTCGAGAACAATGAGTATCACAGCGATGAAAATCGCTTACGAGATGATGCAGTCAATAGCCGCAAAAATCCTTCAATTTTATCTCACAAGACTATTTCTTGTGGTGATACATGAAGTCGTTTACGTTCAGGAACAAATGAGCTTTAATTACAGTCATGGAAGACAACATTACATACATACATACACAATTGGCACAATACAACCCTTCAGTCAGGATTAAGACCTAGTTTCTTACACAACTTATGTTGTGTACGTTAATTTTATATATGATAGGCGGGACCTACAGCTTAAAGTCCACTCCGAACAACAGATTTTTTTTTAAGAAACTTTTCATGGAAACTTTATTTTACTCTTAGAGTTTTTGCCAGAAATCTGCTAAAAGATAGTCGCCAAATTAATATTTTTTTATTTCGCTTTGTTGGAGATGGGGTTTGAACCGTGGCCTCACATCTAATATGCCAACATTACCTACTAGACTATGGTGACACTACTAACATTATTATTTTTTATTGAAGATCAATGAAGTCGCCGTAGTCTAGTAGGTAGTGTGTTGGCTTATTAGCCAGGGTTCGAGCCCCAGGCCAGACATCAAAACAAAATACATAAAATATTTCTTCGGCGATTTCCTCTCAGCAGATATCTGGCAAAAACTCTGAGAGTAAATAAAATTGCCATGAAAAGTTTCTCAAAAAATCTGTCGTTCGGAGTCGACTTTAAACCGTAGGTCCCGCCACTTATGTATAAAATTAACACACACAACATAAGTGGTGTGAGAAACTAGGTCAATAATCCTGACTGAAGGGTTGTAATGACCAATTATGTATGTATTGAAGATCTATTTATGACAATTTTATTTTTACTCTCAGAAGAAATATTTTTCATATTTCGATGTGATCGAGATGTCTGAACGGGGATTTGAACCGTGACCTCATGTCTAAGAAGCCAGCATACTAACTACTAGACTACGGTAACTTTCAAGGCAACATTACAGTTGATATTTCTCAGATACCATCCGAAATGTTGGAAAGTATATGCCAAAATTAGACCTTTAGGATGAATCACTTAGAATACAGCCATGGGCAATATTTTTACGAAATTTTGTTTAATTTTCTCAACCCAAATAACTGTGGATATAAAACTTACCCGCTATAAGTTTTTTTTTTTAAATTTCGAAACAAATTCTCTTCGTTTCCCTTCCATTACACAAACAACATTCTTGTTTACTTTAAATGTTTAGTTATTGTTGGCAAATAGTTTCCCCATTTCATAAATTAACTTAAATTGCTAACAAAACTAATTGAAATACATCCACCTATGCTATCCATTACCCACTACAAGTGAAATTGTAAAAATACCATTTCAATACTACTTGGCAGTGCAAAAGAAATCAATTGATGGTGCTGCCTCTTAAGTGAAGTGTACAGCAATTACACTTAAACATCAATGACATTTGACACTGGAGACAAATGCATCATCGTTTTATGATACGGAAAAGCAAGCATAAAATTATGCCACAAATTCATAGGAAAACCTCAAAGGCAATGGAGCGTTGTAGCACATGCCGCCTGCTTGCCTGCCTTATTGGCTATTATTTTCGATTTTCAGTCAGTCAGAGAGTGTGTGTCTGCGACTATATGGATGTCGTTGTCTTCTATTTGAATTGGACACAAGAAATTGGGGAAAATTTAAAGCCATGTGAACGTTGAAAATTATAATTCGTTTGATTTTTTTTTGCAATAAAAAAAAACTATACCCAGTACACATTCGATTGGTCAATACCGCATGGTTCGATTGTTTGTGAAATTTCAGTCGACTGAGGTGGTAAATAAAATAATAAACGAAACGATGAAGAAGGATTTACTCGAGAATGTTTTAAGAGAGTTTGTTAATGGCTGTCATTATTCAATGCAACAAAGGAGATTCAGTGCCAATGATTTTCAGGATATTGTTACGAAAATGGAAAAATCAAGATACTGGTGTTTTGCTTTATATCATTTAACATTAAAATTATAAACAAAACAATGCAGTAAACAAACCTCTTTACAAATTATCGTACTGCTTAATATAACAACAAACACCAGCATAAAAAAATGATAAACAAGTAAACAAAAATATACCAACAAACACTACAAGAATAAATGTAAACAACTATGTTTACAACTATGTTTACATTTATAATGATTTCGAGAAGGCGAAGTCATGAACGTTCGCCTTCAAGAACATTCATCAGACCGTTTATTTTGCCATATAAAAGGCAAGCAAAGTTAGTGAAGTTCAGTCAGTTTTGTGTGAAGACGCGATGCGTTTGAAGAGAGTGATCGTGGTTGGAAGATCTCCGTTACAAAGATCTATCGATTAATTGTCTAGTGATTTATATTGTTACGTTTTTACCTTTTAAAAACGTTAAAAATATGAGTTCGTAGATTGGAAATAAAATAAAAATAAATATGTGTTTATTTTTGAATCAATTCTTTATTATCTGCACAACTTTTGTGCCACTGTTCGAACTTATTCCACGTATACAATGATAACTTTCACAATATGTGCTTATTCGTGATATTTCTCTGCTTACAACCTTTTTTGTAAGCAACAACAACACTTGTTAGTTATTCTTCTTTGCTCACAACCTTTTGTAAGCACAACACTAACAACTGTTTTCTTCACGCAACTTGTCTGCACACGAGTCTGACTGAATTATAACTCGATCTCGTATCTTCACACACCACTGGTTGAATTCTCACTCAATTCAACGCGACGTCGTCACACGACTAACTTAACTCGAACTCCAAGAATCAGGTGTCTTCATACACGACTGACTGAATTCTAACTGAATCCCCGTTGCTCGCTTTATCTTGCCTTTTATATCACTGGATCAACAGTGTGATGAATGCCCTTGAAGGATGATGACGACCTTCGGGAACAATCCAATAATGTAAACAACTTGTTTCCATTTTTGTTGTTCGTGTATCTTATTTAGTTTCATTCAGGCAGAGTTGTTGTTGTTTTGTTTGTTTGTCTTTCTGCTATATTTTTTATTCACGGACGTTGTTGCTATATTTTTGTTTATTTATCGATCTTGTAAACAAGTCTGTTATTTTTGTTGCTATATGCTTACTCATTCGTTGATCACGTGAACAACTGCATTGTTTTGTTTTTGGAGCTTTTGTTTATCATTTTATGTGTGATCAAGTCCATTGTGTTGTTTTTGGAGCTTTTGCTTATTATTTTAACAACACCATTTCCATTTTCGTAACAATATTGTTTATGCAAAGGATATAAACAAAGGAATAACAAAGAAAAGCAATTGTTGTTGTTTACATCAAGTTGTGAACACGGGCATACAGAATTGTGCGAATAATAAAGGATTTTAATTAAAACTAAACACACGTTTATTTTAATTTTATTTGCAATCTACGAGCTCATATTATAAACATTTTCAAAAGGTAAAAACATAACAATATGAACCAAAATTGTTTTCCTACCACAAAGCAGGGTACCACCAAACGTCTCACTACACTTTTAACTGAAATTCGCCTTAGAAAATATGCTGTTATAATCTAACTAACGCAGGCTAATGTATTTTGGCCATCTATAACATAAAATACCTCCCATACTTATTCATGCATGTGGTTGGTATTTGGACACACCATGTATGATGCGAGGGTACCCATATCTATAGCCATGCTGCTGGCTGATCTTCTGTATACAATCAGATATGAAAACCATTTTTTATGTGAAAATTCCATGAAATTATTTATTGTTGTGCTGTGTTGTTGTTGGTGTTGTTGGTGTTCTCATCTCTGGTAATTTTTCCGGTATTTGTAGGCATGAAAATCGCAAAAAAAAAAAGTGTCTTTTTTATGTTGAAAAATAAAAACACAAATTCAACTCATCTCAGCTCATAACAATTCATCAAACAATTCGAGTCAACAAATAGTTGGGGCCAACGGAAAAGACAGAGAGGGAGAGAATGAGAAAGCGCCCAGTTAGCTAGAGTTTATACCAAACATATGTATGTATGTATGTATGGGTGTGTGTGTGTTTATGTACGAGTGAAGTTAGATGCGGTTAATGTGTATTGTGGGTTAGAAAAAGTATGATGAAGTGCAGCCGTAGTATGCAACATAATGATGTTAATGATGATGTTTTCCAAGTTATTTAAAACTAATGTGATTGTGGTGATTGTTATTGCTATTGTTTGTTGGTTATTATTGTTGTTAATGTTTTTGGTGGTTTCATACCATGTCTCTGATGACCACATGACCAATTGGCCCCAAAAATGGTTAGACCTCATGTATTTCCATCTCCATCTCCAGCATTTGTATTTGTATTATGCGAGGCTTTATTATTGGTTGGCTAAAAGACTAGACTAACATTGAATTTGTATGATTTTGTTTTTTGGTTTTATGTGATTTCATGTGCATTTGTCTGAAGCAAAAAAAAAAAAAAAAAAACATTACGAATCCACATAGAAACAATAGAATACTAGGCACATAAAGTCAACCCAATTGGCAATTAAGTGAGAAAGATAATAGAATTCGTTGACAATATTCACCCTTATTCTGGTTGTCGTCGTCGACAGTTTAAAATTGGTATTCTGTTTGTCGTTATTGACAGTTATAGATGACTGTCGACACACATTTGGTATTCTGTGAGTCAATACGCCGTCGATATTGTGTTGTGTTGACTCTGATTTTGTCGACTCTGATTTTATCGACATCATTCTTGGTAACGACGACGACGGCGACGACGACGACGACAACCAAAATAAGGGTGATTATTGAAACTACTTATCAATGTAGCCGTCGTAGTCTAGTAGATAGTGTGTTGGCTTATTAGACGTGAGGCCTCGGTTCAAACCTTAGGTCACACATTGAAACGAAAATATGAAAAAAAAAAATATTTCTTCGATGACTTTCTCTCAGCAGATTTCTGGCAAAAACTCTGAGAGTAAAAATAAAATGGCCATGTAAAGTTTCTGAAAAAATCTGTCGTTTGGAGTCGACTTTAAACTGTAGGACCCGCCACTCATGTATAAAATTAACACACACACAACATAAGTGGTGTGACGAATTATGTATGTATGTGCTTGACAATGGCATGTTATATGGGGTAAAAATATTTTTTCGTTTACTTTTCCAGTTATTGTTCTCTATATATTGTTTGCAATTGTGATTATCCTTATAAGTTGAACGCTCCGTACTCTTTCTAACGCTCATAGGTTTTTATGTTTCCAATGTGTAGAGATCACAGATTACGACCGATAATTAAACTTGATAACTAAACTTTCGATAAAGTCAAGGAATTTATTTATATTAGCTCCGCCGTTACTACCACCAAAAATGATGTCAGTCTTGTCAATAGGTACTATACTATGGTCTCAATAGGCAATTGAGTAGCAGAGATTTCTCTCGTACGACAAAACTCTTCTGCTTCTTTATGGCCTCTATTAAGCACTGATGCAGCAGCCTTGAGAGTATTCGAGAGAAAAGTCTTACGTAAGATCTTCGATCCACTGCGAGTTGGCGATAGTTTCCGCATCCGAACCAACAGAGCGCTGTTTGAGCTTCTCAACGACATGAACGTTGTGCAGCGTATTAACATCCAGCGGCAGCGCTGAATCGTCCATGATGGAGTATGATGCTCCAGCGAAGCGGGTTTTGATGGGGAGAATTGTGGAAGTCGGCTAAGAGGACAACCTTGTTTGTGTTGAAGGTCCAGATCGAGGAAGCCCTGTCATCGATTGGTGTGACCAACTGACGAAGGCACACAAGAAGCAGAGGCCACTGGAAGGATGTGTGAAGGCAGGCCGAAATCCGTCAATCAGCTTGTTAATGGCCAGTTAAGTAAGTAAGTAATGAGCAGAGATCTGTCAGGGTAATGCCTGCTATTGGACAGCGCTACTGCTACTGTACAATATACATACATAATTAGTCATTACAACCCTTCAGTCAGGATTATTGACCTAGTTTATCACACCACTTATGTTGTGTGTGTTAATTTTATACATAAATGGCAGCACCTACAGTTTAAAGTCGACTCCGAACGACAGATTTTTTGAGAAACTTTTCATGGCAATTTATTTACTCTCAGAGTTTTTGCCAGAAATCTGCTGAGACGAAATCGCAGAAGAAATACTTTTTGTATTTTTGTTTTGATGTCTGGCCTGGAGCTCGAACCCTGGCTTTACGTCTAATAAGCCAACACACTACCTACTAGACTACGGCGACTTCAATATGCTGACGTTATATGCAAAGCAGCTACCCTCTGTGTGCACAATATCTCGTTTTTCCTTGTCATAGAAATAAAGTTTAAATTTTTTCTTTCAAAATTTTAGTTGGGATATTCGGCAAAGCCCATACAGTGACTCCGATCATTCATCAAAATTTACAGTCTTAGTTGTTGTTGCATTTACAACAAAAGAAAACAGACACATAAGCAAAAAAGACAGAGCAGCGAGCAGAGCCAACATACAACCTTCTGGTAAGTATTTTAGTGTTCATAGGCGACTCATACTTATTTTGTAATTCGTGTATATGTTGAGTTATGCAGAGTCGAAATCAATAACATCAAACGTGTTGTTAAGTATGAATATGATGGTATTTCAAACTTTGAATGTGAGTAGAGTAGGTTCCATGATATTAAAATAAGTATGAATGCATATAAGTATCAGAAATCATGAGTATGATTCGATTCTACTCATTCCTGATCTCTGATAGAAATGTAAAGACCGATGCCAAAGGCCACTGGTTCAAAATTTTGTTTGAAAAGCGGAAAACAGTGAGTGTGATGATTTTGCAAGCTCTGTTTCGTTTCATCAAAAGCTACACTTTGCTCTGAAACCAGAGATCAGCAATGAATCGTATTTTCGCTACTCATAGGTACTTATGAAATTTTGAGTATGAGTGAGTCAAGAGTATTAAAATTCAACTACTATGATTCATTCGTACTCGCTACAACATTGATTTATAAGTATAGGTTGCAATGAGTATGAGTACAACGTTGACATCAAACTCACAACATTCGATTCATTGTTTGATTCATACGCCTACTCATTCAGATTCATAAATTTAGAAAAATACTTATAATACAGTAGTAGTTATTGTTGCATTTACAAAAGAAGAGAAAAGAAAAGACAAAGACAGCAAGCAAAGCACACACACAACCTTCTAGCGAGTATTGTGGTGTTCGTACTCGAATCATACTTATTTTGTGCTTCGTGTATATGTTGAATCAAGGAGAGTCGAAATCAACAACATCATGCGTATTGTTAAGTATGAGTACGATGAGTATTTCTAACTTTGAATATACAGTAGCAGACAGAACTGTTCATGAATCGAGGAAATTTTAATTTTTTCATGATCTGATCTATATTGAGATAATCTGGTAACATTTTCTTTCTGTTAAGTGTTAAGAACTCTACTCACTGTTATCTGGTAACTCGCATTTAAAGTAACGGTACTTTTATAAGTTTGTTTGAAAAAAACTAAAAATATATACGTGTGAACAGTTTTGTCCGCTTATAGATTTAAAGAAAACAATACATTTAAAATTTAATTTACGCGAAAGAAAATTAGGTAACTATGAAAAACTAAGTTGATTTTAATTTAAAAAATATAAAATACAGTAGATGTTTAACTTTCCAGTTAGTTTACAATGGCAAAAGCTATAAATCCTATTTTGAAGAAAAGTATCATAGAAGATATAAAAAAATGTGTTTCCTATCGTTTAATTGCAAAAAAATATAATGTTTCAATTTGACTCGTCAATAAAATAAAAAAACAAAACAGTTTGGAAGTACCACGCAATTATGGCGGCCGTTCGCAGAAGCTATCTCCGGCTATGATCCGTATAGCCAAGCGTTTAATTGTCTCAGGTGCAACAGATACTGCAGTGGAGACTAATACGGTACTAAGACAGACACATGAAGTAAGCGTCAGTGATAGAACTATGTGCAGGTATCTCAATAAAAGCGGCCTTAAAGCAAAAACGGTTATTAAAAAACCATTATTAAACGAAAAGCACCGTAAGGCGAGATTAAAATTTGCTAAAACGGACGAAAACTTCACTGTTGATGACTGGATGAAAGTTACCTGGTCCGAAGAAACTAAGATTAATCTTGTGGGGTCAGATGGACGTAAATGGACATGGGTTGATACACGAGTTGGTGTACAAGAACGCAACATATGTCAAACTGTGAAATTCGGAGGTGGATCGCGCATGGTCTGGGGATGTTTTCGTGGAAGTGAGCTCGGTGTGCTTCGGCGTATCAAAGGTATTATGCGTGCCGCAGACTATATTACCATATTGGAGGATTCTTATCTTCCAAGCTTGGATATATTCGGAATCGAACGCGGACAAAGCGATATATTCATGCAAGATAACGACCCGAAGCACACAGCAAAAATTACAAAGAAATGGTTTTTAGAAAATGGGATAAAACTGCTTGAATGGCCTCCCCAGTCCCCAGATTTGAACCCCATAGAACACTTTTGGGCGATTTTGAAACGAAAGATTTTTGCCGAAAAAGACCCTCCAAAATGATAATTATTGCTAATTTGTGTATATCCTACTGAGCCATAAAAGAATAACATTCTTAAAGCTCTTGTAAGCAAATAAATAAATAAATAAATAAATAAATAAATAATATTGATATATAATAAATAAAATCTTTAGACGAATTATGGGAACGTGCTCTTCTAGCGTGGGAAAATATAAATCCAAATATTTTGGAAATCCTCATAAAGAGTATGCCAGAAAGAATAAAAGCAGTGAAAAAGTCCCGCGAAGGCCATACAAAATTTTAATTTAAAAAATAATAAGTAGTGTCCAATAAGCGACAAAAGTGTTCACACACAAAATAGTTTTAAGAAGTAATATTTTTATTTACGTGATTGAAATATTTTGAATTAATTTTATTTTTTAGATGTAAGTTTGATAAATCTTCTCAAATATATTAATCTATCTTAAATATCTAAATACATTGATATTAAAAATTTAGAAATTCCTGCGTAAAATCCTTTTGTGAACAGTTTTGTCTGCTAAGTAGTATGAGTATGATATTAAAATAAGTATGAATGCGTATAAGTAGCTGAAATTATAAGTATGACTCGAATCTACTCATCGTTTTGAATACTCGTTGCTGATCTCTGTCTGAAACCCACTTGAGTAAAGCTGAATACAAAAAAAAAGTTCAGATGCAGTATGATTTATCTCTTCATTCTTTTGTTTTTGGGCTTAGAATTTCAAAAATCTCGTTTAAAAAAAATTGTATTCAAAAAGTTTTTAAGTACGAAGGAATGGCTTAAACTCAATACACTTATCTGCCATACTGGGTTATATTATTACCAAAAAAAAAGAAGAATAGAAAAATTGAAAAAAGCCAAACACATATGGAAAGTTTTTCCTGCCAACAGTGCATGTTTATGGCAGTAACGTAATTTATTTTTGTTTTTTTTTTTCATTTTTTTTCGACTGTCGTCGGTTTAAGGCACAGGTGATGATACCCCTTCTATAGAGAGATTATTTGTGTATGATACGCATAGAGAGGCTCGCTCATACATACAGCCGTACATTGTAGGCCAAAATTTTCATTGAAAATTGAAAAATGCTTACAAAAATATAAACAAAAAATTGTTGTTGTTGTGATAACATTTTTTTTTTTTTGCCAGGAAAAGAAAAGGCTGGTTTTGTTTTCGGCATCCCTGGGAAATACTTTTCGAAAATTTCAATTTGCCATTTTGTTTGCCAGTTTGTAAAACAATGTATTCTTCATATGCCTACAGAGAAATAAAATTCCATTTTTGCTTTGCAAATGAATTAATTCTCTAGCATAACTTCCATGGCTCCTGTGAACAATTTAATATTGTTTTGGCCTAATCTTTATAATTTTTTTTTTTTAAGCAATTTTTCAATTTTTCGATCATACAGTATATACGTGCATACGTGCATACTTGCTCATGTTATAATATGCTTGTGTGTTTGGCTCATTTAAGGTTACAAAAAAGTTGAAAGTTTAAATTCCCCATATCCGTATGGGGGGCAAACGTTGGCTTATTAAATGGGTATTAAAGAATGTTTCATATTGAAACAGCACTGTAATGAAATATATTTTGAAAAATGCTGATTAAAAAAAGCTTTGAGCTCATGGCAAACATAATTGGTATTTTCACAATTTCTTTGATTAAAAAAAGAAGAATTTTGAAAGTCTGTTGGGGTCATCTGTATGGCTTTTAGTTGAATCGAAGTTAAATATACAGCATGGTTGGCTATTTGTTTAGAAAGCTTTGCGCATATGTTTAAGGCAATTCTTTTTATTAATCACACTATCGGCGCTGTATTAAGGACACTATAAGTGAGCACCAGAGATCAGCAATGAATCGTTTTTCCGCTACTCATAAGCACTCATGCAATTTTGAGTATGAGTGAATCAACAGTATTGAAATTCAACTACTCTGATTCATTCGTACTCGCTACAGCATTGATTTATAAGTATAGGTTACAATGAGTATGAGTACAACGTTGACATCAAACTCACAACATTCGAAATGTGTTTGATTCATACGCATACTCATTCTGATTCATAAATTTAGAAAAATACTTATAATACTTATAAGTGATTCGAGTGGCTCGAATCATTCATCAAAATTTACAGCCTTTGTTATTGTTGCATATACAAACAAAGAAGAAAGGAAAGACGAAGACAACAAGCAAAGCATACACACAATCTTCTTGAGAGTATAGTAGTGTTCGTACGCGAATCATACTTATTTTGTGCTTCGTGTAAATGTTAAGTAGAGACGAGTCGAAGTCAATAACATCATGCGTATTGTTAAGTATGAATACGACGAGTACTTCCAACTTTGAGTATGAGTAGTATGAGTATCATATTAAAATAAGTATGAATGCGTATAAGTATCAGAAATAATAAGTATGATCGTTTTGAATACTCGTTGCTGATCTCTGGTGAGCACACTGTAATTGAATAGTCGCCATAGTCTAGTAGGTAGTGTGTTGGCTTATTAGACGTTAGGCCTTGGTTTAAACCGCAGGTCAGACATCTCCAACAAAACGAAATATGAAAAGAAAATTTTTTCGGCGATCTCCATCCACTCTGCAGATTTCTGGGAAAAATACTGAAATAAAATAAAATTGCCATGAAAAGTTTCTCAAAAATCTGTCGTTCAGAGCCGACTTGAAACTGTACGTCCCGCCACTCATGTACGTAACGCACACAACATAAGTGTTGTGAGAAACTAGGTTGTGATCCTGACTGAAGGGTTGTATTGTGCCAATTGTGTATGTATCAGAGATCAGCAACGAGTATTCAAAACGATGAGTAGATTCGAGTCATACTTATAATTTCAGCTACTTATACGCATTCATACTTATTTTAATATCATACTTATACTACTCATATTCAAAGTTAGAAATACTCATCGTACTCATACTTAACAATACGCACGATGTTGTTGATTTCGACTCTCCATGATTCAACATATACACAAAGCACGAAATAAGTATGATTCGAGTACGAAGACCACAATACTCGCTAGAAGGTTGTGTGTGTTCTTTGCTTGCTGTCTTTGTCTTTTCTCTTCTTTTGTAAATGCAACAATAACTAATACTGTAAATTTTGATGAATGATTCGAGTGACTCGAATCATTCGTAAGTATTATAAGTATTTTTCTAAATTTATGAATCTGAATGAGTAGGCGAATGAATCAAACAATGAATCGAATGTTGTGAGTTTGATGTCAACGTTGTACTCATACTCATTGCAACCTTATACTTATAAATCAATGTTGTAGCGAGTACGAATGAATCAGAGTAGTTGAATTTTAATACTCTTGACTCACTCATACTCAAAAAAGTACCTATGAGTAGCGAAAATACGATTCATTGCTGATCTCTGGTATGTATGTATGTAATGTTGTCTTCTAGGACTGGAATTAAAGCTCATTTGTTCCTGAACGTAAACGACTTCACGTATCACCACAAGAAATAGTCTTGTGAGATAAAATTGAAGGATTTTTGCGGCTATTGACTGCATCATCTCGTAAGCGATTTTCATTGCTGTGATACTCATTGTTCTTGAAAAAGTATTGGCTCACAAACCAGAATGCGTTGACAGTTTCCGGAATTTTCTTCAAACAACTTTCCCATCTTGGTGGCAGAGCTAGAATATTAAATGTTTTCGTATTCTTTGGCTTTCCACCAATCATGTCGATTTTGAGTTCTTCATGTGAGAACAACTGCTGCTCAATTTGATCATTTGCCATCGAACGGAACAGTAATATCAATCCGAAGTATCCACGGAATGTGTTGAATATGGTAGGTTAAGTTGGGCTGTCAATTTGAAGGTTTCCATGAAAGTTTAAATGGTTTTGGCAACATGAGGCTGAGCATTGTCATGCAGTAAAATCACTTTTTCGTTACTTTGCTTGTGGCCGATCAAATGGTTAGGCGGTTAGTTCGTAAGTTGCCAAAGTGCAGTATGTTGGCTTATTAGAAATGAGGCCACGTACAGAGGGGCATTTTGTCTGAAAACCTGGCCAAAATTAATAGAAGTGTTTTGTGAGTAAATGGCTGGAATTTTTTGATAGTGTTAGTGATAATTAGGCCCAATAATGAATCCAACTGATTTTGGTTCAAATCGGTCCGTGATTTCGCCTAGGCCCCATACAAATTCTTCTCGAAATTGCACTTATTTACACATAATTATGGTAATTATGCAACAATCATTTAGCATGGATCAGTTCTTTGTACAAAGAAATCATGGTGTAAAGTTTGGTGAAAATCGGATCATATTTGACCATAGTCCCCATATAAAGTCCCCTTTAGAAATTCACGTTTACGCTTATAAATGGCTTAAAAACATCGGTATCGTGTTGAAATTCGGTATGAACGTGTATTTTGTAAATCTAAATCATATTACCAAATTTTGTTATGGTCGGTCCATAATTGCCCCTAGGTCGAAAATAGGGCCCCTTAAGAAAATATGTTTAGCAATTATAATTAGCTTAAACATTTTATTACCTCGATGAAATTCGACCAGAACATGTTTAATATGAATGTGAATCATTCTACCTGATTTTATTATGATCGGATCATAAGTGCCCCTAGGTACCACATACGATCCATTAAGAAAATCAAACATACATCTCATATTGTTATAATAGTCGAATTAAGTTTTTAATGTTCTATGATAATTAATATTTATTTTACATTATTTAATACTTAACTTAAAAATACTTGAAAAGTGAAACTAAATACAATCGTTAAAATCGTTATCATTTTCATCATCAATGTCAGGCAGGAGTAATTTAATAGTATCTGATGAAAATGCTTTTCTATTAATTCGCGATTTTCTTGTGTACTGCAGTTTATAAAAGGGTCACTGCTTAAAAGTAACCTATCAACCGAGCTCAACATTACACTGTTATGGCGTTATTTCCACATGGCGTTATGGCGTTATTGCACTTGGGTCTCATTCTATTGAGAAATAAGGCCATATGGCTTTATTACACTGCGTCTAATTTTTTTTAATTTTTCAAAAAAAAGTAAAATTTTCAAAAAATCGCCAAAAATAATTGCGCAAATTTGCGCAAACTTTTTTTTTTGTTCCTGAATGTAGAGAGTTCATATTTTCTTGTGGTATTTAACATTAAACTGCTAAAAACTACTTTCACCTTTAAAATCCTTATCTTTTTTTTTAGGGAAGGTAAAAAAATGCGAAATTTTTTTTATTTTTAAATTTTGAACGAATAATTTTAATATTAATGTTAATATTAATGAGATATATATATATATATATAAAAAACTGAAAGTAGCAGTTGCTCATACCTTTCAAATAAAAAAAAAATCAATATAAAACCTCTATTCGTTTAGCCACAAAAAAATATCATATAAACCTATTAAAATTTCAAAAAAACACCAAAAACGCATATAATTTCCTTCACTTTCCTGACTTTGACATCGTTTCAAATCCACAAATCTCAACTTAAAGTCGTGAAAATTCACTATATAATGCAGAATTTTGTTGTCTATCGAACTGCATACTCAGTTTCTTAAATTTCTTTAAATTCATTTTTGCCTTTTTGGCCAGGTTTTCAGACAAAATGCCCCTCTGTGCCACGGTTCAAAATCCCGGTCAGCCAATCAGAATAATAAGCAAACACACTACCTACTAGATTACGGCAGATGATTATATCATAGAAAAGTCAAAAAACGTCACCTAACCTAGCAAAGTTCCTCACCACTATGCCCAATACAACGACACAATACATTTTTATGGCGGAACCTACAGTTAAAAGTCAACTCCCAACGACACATTTTTGAGAAATATTTCATTTTATTTTATTTAATTTCAGGTTTTTGGCATGGAGGCAATCGCCAAAAGAATAATTTTTCAAAATTTCATTAAGCCAGGATTTGAACCAAGGGTTCTTGTCTAATAAGCCAACACATTCCCTACTATGTAGACTACGCTGGCTTCCTTCGAAGAAGGCTATAATGAATGCCCGATTGATTTACAACTTACAAATGAAATCAAAATGAAGCAGCGAACTTAATACATATGTCATGTTTGTCAGTGATAAATATTTTGAGCCTAAAATAAACTCAAGATGTATTTTGTCTTTTGTATTGTACAGTATTCCCTCGATATACGTCGTAGAATGTTCCGGAAAAAGGCGACGTAAATCGAAACGACGTAAATCGAATTTCATATTGCTCATACATACTACAAAGTAGTATGTTTTTAACAAGGAACTTAAAAAAATACAGTAATCTCTCGATTTACGTTACAGTTGGTTCCAAAAAAAGGCGACGTAAATCGAATGACAACGCAAATCGAAATTGAAGGGAACAACATTTTTAAAGACGTTAATCGAAACGACGTAAATCGAAACGACGTAAATCGAGGGAATACTGTATTTTAAAAGCCAAACAAATTGAAAACCATGTTAAAAGTGCTTGACCTACATTTTTCAACAATTTGGTCATATTTCTTGAATGGTTAACGTTAAAATCTAAAGCACTAAAACCATTTACACAAGGAACATGACTGACGAAATGATGAAATAAAACACCATCGGTGTGAAGTTTAAACACTTCATCCTCATCATTATCTTTTGTCTTCTTGCTTCTCACTTAATGAATTTTTGCCAATTAAATTTTATTCACTTTTTCCAGTTGCGGTTGATAATAAAAACAAAAAGGCGAAAAACTATAACACAAGCTCTGATCTGCTCTCCTATATTATTTAACTGGGGATGCATTTGCTTTTTGCTAGGCTATGATGGTAGCAAAGCAAAGCATTCATGGGTTGTTGAGCTCATCGTGATCACGATGTTGCATAAAACTTTAACCAGCTTTGTGTGGCAATTCTTGGAGGCATCAAGCAATCCGTTTTGCTGGACGACTATATGGAAGCCAGGCTTTGGTGATGAGATGATCTTATTGTTAATATTTTATTAGCTCACTCTTTCTCTCTCCCTCTCTCTCTCGATCAATATGGCAAACAAAGCAAGCAAGCAACACAAAACTAAGTAGAAAACTAACTGACTAGTATGAAGAGTAGCATGTTTTGTAAGTGGCTTCTAATAAAATTCAACTATCATTCGAGGTGTAGAAAGGTGGGTGTATTCACGTTATAGTTCTTCTTGTTTTAATTTTTTTTTTTTGTGTCTTTCCTCTAAAGGTCACTGAAAACGAGGTTTGGTTTAAAGCCATGGCAGAAGTACAAAACCTAAGAAGAAAAAGAAGAAAACATAAATCCGTTTAAAAATATAAAGAAAAAAATCTTCTTGAGTTTTTTTTTTCCATTTTATTTCGTTGAACTTTAATTTAAAATAAAATGTAATTGAATCATAATCTTTCTGTATTTATATTTGCTCCACCATAATCTTCATGAACAGCCAACTAAATGGCGCAGTAGTCTGTTGAATGGCAGACAGAAAGACAAACAATTCATGTCGTTTTTATTATTTTCAATTTTTTTCTTTTCTTCTTCTGTTCCTATGATTTCTCTCTAAGGAAACTGTTCTGCAACATACATAAGTTTTGATAAATTCCAGACACTTGACACAGTGGTTCCTGGAATTTGTTGAAATGTTATGAACGAAAGAAAGAAAGAAAGATTTCATAAAACAATTGAAAATTCTTAATTAAATATTCTTAATAAAATTTTTAAATAAGAATGGGGACGCGACTGTGTTAAAATATTACACTACCAGACGTTTTAGGAATTTACGTATAGATTTTTCTCAGATTTTGGCATGAATGAAAGGTTTTAAAAGAAATCGGTTTCATTATTATACATACATACACATAATTGTCAGTGGTGTTGTCGAGCCGGAACGCTCCGGAACGTCGTTCCGGTACTTCCTTTTTGGACAGGAACACGTTCCGGAACTAAAGATGATTTCTGATAACGAGAATTGGAAATGATTTTCGTTTCCTTTCCTTTTTATGCTATATACAGGGCCGATCCTGGCGACGGGCGAAAATTGGGGGAAATCTCCCTCCCCCCGTCGTCAAATTTGGGACATGAGACCTAAAAAAAAACGCCTCCGCCAGGATTATCATGGAAAATCACCCCCGTCGTTAAATTTGGGACATGAGACCACACAGAGCGGCCGCCTACCCAGGATCGGCCCTGTCTATATAATTATAAATACGCGTTCCGGTAAAAAAAAAAATTAGCACAACACCACTGATAATTGGTCATTACAACTGTTTATGTCTGATAGTCCAAACTTCCCATCCTTGGCGACATAAACAGGATTGTTTAAACAATGACAAATTGCCAATAGAGGGCGCTGCAGTATATAATTAAGCTTTTGATATTGTAATATTATTGTTGTTTTTTGCCACTAAATTTTTGTTTTGTTTAATACTTATTTTTTCGTTTCTATAACATCCACAAGGATGCATCTACTTAGCTTTATTTTTAAAATTTGTGCAATACTTGTGACTTTGCCTAAAAAACTTTGTAAAATAATTGTGAAACTTAATTTAAAACGTAGTAATAACATTGTGTGCACAAACCAAAGATATTAAAATTTATAAATAAAAAAAATGATGTAAAGAATTCGAGAAATTTATTATACATTTCTAAATTCAAAAGTTGAATGTTCTATTTATAATACACGTAGTCTAAATGTGTTAAAGATAAATTACAATAAAATATATCACTAATAATGTTGTTAAATTATATCGTGGAAAAGTGGTTTGTTCTATCTTAGCATTTTATGCAAGATCTATTGTGTACGTCTGGAAGTATAAAAACGGCAAATTGAAAGAAGAGTGAAATAAGCAACAAAAAGATAAGTATTTGATGTTTTGTGGTGTAGTTATGCATTGGAAGCCTTCTAATTTTTGGCTCTTTTTTTATAGTGTGTCCTCACATACATCCCATATACAGTCCACGAGTTAACAACAACCGCTCAGCCAGGATTACAACCAGAGATCAGGAATGAATATTCAAAAAGATGACTTGAAACGAATCATACTCATAATCAGACGTCGGCACCAATGTCTCTCAGGGGAACATCATCTTCGGCTTTTTACACACATAGGGCACAAACATCAACAATGTTCGTTAAAAAGAGCGTAAAAATTCATTCAGCTGCACGTCAGCTTTCTGTGAAGCAGATTCTCGTCGCTTCTTTTTGAAATTTTTTTTGTATAATAATTATACACTAACACTAAAATACTCACTAGAAGGTTGTGTGTTTGCTCTGCTTGCTGCTTTGTATTTTTTGCTTAAATGTCTTTTTTCTTTTTTTGTAAATGCAACAGCAACTAAAACTATAAATTTTGGTGAATGATTCCAATCAGTCGATTCATTTATAAGTATTTTCCAAAAGCTATGAATTTAAATGAGTAGGCTTATGGATCAAACATATTTCAAATGGTATGAGTTTGATGTGAACATTATACGCATACTTATTGCAACCTGTACTTATAAATCAAGGTTGTAGTGAGGAGTACGAATGAATCGGTGTACATAGTTAAATTTCAATATTGTTGACTCACTAATATTCAAAATTTCATGGGTGATTATGAGTAGCGAAGAAACGATTCATTACTGACTTAGTTTATAATACCACTTATGTCGTGTGCATTAATTTTTTACATAAGTGGCAGGACCTCCAGTTTAAAGTCGACTCCGAACGATAGATTTTTTGAGAAACTTTTCTTGGCAATTTTATTTACTCTCGAGAGTTTTTGCCAGAAATCTGCTGAGAGGCTGTTGCCAAAGAAATATTTTTTTTTATATCGACGCCTCCATTCTACAACGTTCTAAGTGTACTTAGAACGTTTTTAATGTTCTTGCATTTTTAAATTCTACGTTCTCTAACTTAAATACTGTCAAAATTTGGTTAAGATGCGCCTATCCGTTCCGAAGTTATAGGGAAAAATCTACTTAGAATACACATATAGTCGTATGTAGCGTGAAAACTTTGAGAGCTCATAACTCAAAACACACTTTTTCGACTTAGAATGTTATAGAACGGACGCGTCGATATTTCGTTTTGATGTCTGACCTGGTGTTTGAACCGTGGCCTAATGTACAGTTTCTTTTGACGCTCACTGTATATGCGTTGCATATAATATATAGAGCTACAGATAGAATAAAGTGGAATGTAGTTTTGTTTTATGAAGTCGACGTAGCCTAGTGTGTTGGTTTATTAGATGAGAGATAAGAGGGTTCAAAACCTCGCTTAGACATCTCGAACAAAACGAAACGGCGTCTTCCTCTCAGCTGTCTTTTGGCAAAAACTCGGAGAGTAAATAAAATTGCCATGAACAGCTTCTTAAATCTATTATTTGGAGTTGCCGTTAAACTGTAGGTCCTGATCCTCATGGATAAAATGAACGCCTACAATATGGGTGGTGTAAGAAGCTAGATTGTAATCCTGACTAAACGGTTGTAATAGCTAATTAAATAAGTAAGTAAGTGAGTCATAAAACACTGTGCATATTTTCTCTTTTTTTTTCAGATATTTTTCTTCTTATGTTTGTTGTAAGTTTTATCTTTTGCTTTCGTTTGCATTATCCTTCCATCTTTATGGCATAAGCATTTATTTTATTTTTATTGAATAAAATTCAAAATATTGATGATTTCATTCACTTCTTTACTACTTTTCCTCCTCCTCCTATTCCACGGCACTTGATATAATTTGCCTGATGTCTGAGGAATGGAAAATTGTGACATTTTTCAATTGAGGTTGCGGTTGTGTGATCTTCCTTTCGTCCTTGAACGTGATGTCTGGTGTTAATGTGTTTGGCTTGACCATTCAATAGGAAGTGTTTTCAAGGTCTCGGTTTTCATTAAAAACAAACAGAAAAATATGGAACAATGTACTTGAAGGAATTTAAAGACAGATGAGAGGAAAATAATAGCACTCGGATTAGACTTGACATCGTTCATTATTGTGTTTTCTTTTTCAACGTTGCCGCCTTATAAAATAATGTTTTGGTACTAAAAAATGTAAAGAAAATAAAAAAAATGCTTATTTGAGTTTTCCTTGGTATTTAAGTATTTAAATCCGCTTACGTTTAACTCTTAATAACAAAAATAAGAATAGAAATAGAAATATTTTATAATGCCCATTAAAATAAGAGGTTAATTAAACGCTTCGGGTCAGTTATTTTATTAAAAAAAAAAGCGTTGGAATTCGTATGCTTTTATGGTATCAAATAAACATTTCATAAGCCAAACTAACTATGAAATCAGTAGTAGTTACACCTTTTGAACCGTAAGATAACAAAATATAAACTTATTTTGATTAATACATATACAGACATACAAACAATCAAACAAACAAATAAACAATTTATAGATATGTACAGTAGGCGTCAAAAGAAACTGTACACTAAAAAAAAGTGTACATACATACATAATTGGTCATTACAACCCTTCAGTCAGGATTACGACCTAACTTCTCACACCACTTATGTTGTGTGCGTTAATTTTATACATGAGTGTCGGGATCTACAGTTTAAAGTCGACTCCGAACGACAGTTTTTTTTTTTGAGAAGCTTTTTATGGCTATTTTATTTACTCTCAGAGTTTTTGCCAGAAATCTGCTGAGAGGAAGTCGCCGAAGAAATATTTTTCATACTATCGTGTTGATGTCTGACCTGGAATTCGAACTCGGTTATACTCGGCTATACTACTACAACTAGACTACGGCGAATACAAAAAAGTATACATTCATAAATTACTGTTAAATGTGTTTTAAATTTTTTTCCTTGCCAGTTTTTTAAAATTGAAACAAAAAAAAATTTCAAAAATATTTCGAAATATTGTTTGCAAATTTTTTCGGGCACTCTCCTTAAGTGGTAAAAGTTGAGTTTAGTGATCTCTCTCACTGACTGTAGCTTCAGGCGATACTGCCTGACCAATCATTTCCACGTATTTGTTGGCACCTGATAACATCTGCAGTTTCTTCATGGGTCCCATCCAGAGATCAGAAATGAATCGTTTTTTCGCTACTCATAGGCACTCATAAAATTTTGAATATAAGTGGGTCAAAAGTATTGAAATTTAACTATGTACTCGGATTCATTCATACACACTACAACGTTGTTTTATAAGTACAGGTTGCAATGAGTATGCTTACAACGTTGACATCAAATTCATACCATTCGAAATATGTTTCATTCATAAGCCTACTCATTTAGATTCATAACTTTAGAAAAATACTTATAAATGATTCGAGTGACCCGAATCATTCATCAAAATTTACAGTCTTAGTTGTTGTTGCATTTAAAAAAAGAAAAACGACACATAAGCAAAACAGACAGAGCAGCAAGTAGAGCCAACACACAACCTTTTGGTGAGTATTTTAGTGTTCGTACGGGATTCATACTTATTTTGTGATTCGTCTATATGTTGAGTTATGGAGAGTCGAAATCAACAACACTATACGTGTTGTTAAGTATAAATACGATGAGTATTTTAAACTTTGATTATGACTAGAGGTTCCATGATATTAAAATAAGTATGAATGCGTATACGAGTAAGTATCAGAAATTATAAGTATGATTCGATTCTATTCATCTTTTTGAATACTCATTGCTGACCTCTGGTCGTATTACTGTTCCACGTCTCACAACCATATAGTGCCAGCGTCTTTATCCTGGTGCTGTATGTATACAAATCTTTGCAAGGGAACTGAATGCAGCTCGTCCTTTATTGACTCGGTATTTGTTGGATTTAACAGTTGCGTAGGCTAAAGTCACCGTAGTGTAGTAGGTAGTGTGTTGGCCTATTAGATCTGAGGCCACGGTTCAAACCCCCAGGTCAGACATCAAAACGAAAATAAACAAAAAAAAAAATATTTCTTCGGCGACTGCCTCTCAGCAGATTTCTGGGAAAAACTCTGAGAATAAAAATAAAATTGCTATGAAAAGTTTCTCAAGAAAAAAAATCTGTCGTTTGGAGTCGTTTGCAAAGTGTAGCTGCCGCCACTCATGTATAAAATTAACACACATAACATAAGTGGTGTGAGAAACTAGGTCCATAATCCTAACTGAAGGATTGTATTGATCAATTATGTATGTACATACATGTATACATTAATAACACGGTGCAACAGTGAAAATACACCCTAGTAACTACATAGTCCACGTTATTCAGTTAGTTGAGTAGAACTCAAAAATACCTTTTTTATTTTTTTCGAACCCTCCAAACTTGTTTTATTTGACAAAAACTGTTTTTTTTTACTTTACTCACAAATTTCTGGATTACTCAAACATTTCTGACCGGATTTCCAAAATTTAAATCTTGTTGAAAAGGGGAGAAGTGGACCTTTAAAACGGTATACATACATCTAATATTCGACTTAATATGCTATGAGATTTGGTGAGGTAAACTTGGAAAATTCGAATTTTTTTCATATTTTTTCAAGTTTGTCCATTCATAGTAGCAAACTTTAATAAAAAAATATAGGAAAAGTGATAATATTCTTAAAGTCTGTTCTCTTGTGAAGAGATTGAGTCATCATTTAATAAAATTGTATAAAAATTACCGTAGTTATAATTTAAATAGTATAACAGTCGTGTTAAACTTTTTTATATATGTCATGTCATCAAATGAACTTTTAGTTCCAAAATTTTCAGAATTTTTGATGGATCTTGATTGTTTAGTGCAAAATGTGTCAATTACACATTTGCACGACAACCAGAAGTCGGCTAATATTTGTGTTTTTTGCAAATATTATTATTTCTCTTTGCGCAAACATTGGCCAACTTCTGGTGGTCGCTCATACGTGAAATTGACACATTTTG
Organism: Sarcophaga caerulescens; assembly: GCA_927399465.1. Lineage (NCBI taxonomy): Eukaryota > Metazoa > Arthropoda > Insecta > Diptera > Sarcophagidae > Sarcophaga > Sarcophaga caerulescens. The sequence continues at coordinate 98,999,849 of OV656867.1, read as the reverse complement.
TGATAAACAATCAAGATCCATAAAAAATTCTGAAAAATTTTTGAACTAAAAGTTCATTTGATGAGATGACATATATAAAAAATATAACACGGCTGTTATACTTTTTTTATAATAACTATGGTAATTTTTGTCCGATTTGATCAAACGAAATGTTAATGTCTTCATAAGATAATGCACTTTCAGAATATCATCACTTATTTGATATTTTTTAAGTAAAATTTGCTACTATGAACGGGCAAACTTGAAAAAATATGAAAAAAATTCAAATTTTCCAAGTTTACCTCATCAAATCTCATAGCATATTAAGTCGAATAATAGATGTATGTATACCGTTTTAAAGGTCCACCTCTCCCCTTTCCAACAAGATTTAAATTTTGGAAATCAGGTCAGAAATGTTTGAGTAATTCAGAAATTTGTGCTTAAAGGCTAAAAAAACAGTTTTAGTCAAATAAAAAAAGTTTGGAGGGTTCGAGAAATATAAAAAAAAAAATATTTTTGAGATCTACTCAACAAAACTCATAACCTACACTATGTCACTAGCCGGGTGTATTTATTTTTTTATTTTGTCGCATAGTAAAATTTATCATTATTTTTATTATAAAATTGTTTCATTGCCAGCTTTTTAAAATTGAAACAAAAACAAACAAAAAAAATTTCGAAATATTTTCAAATTTTTTCGGGCACTCTCCTTAAGTGTTAAAATTTGAGTTTGGCGATTGTTAGAAATTTGTTCATAGTGTACAGTGTATATTTATTTTTGATGCTCACTGTATATATGTATGTATGGTATGTGTGTATGTATGCTGTCGTATATAAAATATTTGTTTTATTTTTCTTTTAGGTGGGCCATAATAAAATTAAGCTGGATTCCTTTACAAGAAATTACGTGTTGAACTAATTTTTTTTTGTTGGTTTTTTATTTTTTTATTTTCATTTTCAACAGAACGATATGAACATTAAATTAAATGAAACATTTTGTTTAATACAAAAAAAAAATAAAAAAAATAAAAGAAAAACTCAAAAACCAATAACAATAATAAATAATCTTTATCAATCAAAATTTATAGCGGCAAACTTAAATAAAAAAATACAAAAAAAAAAAAAAAATAAGCACAACTAAATATTATTGACTGCCAAACCCTTTTTTCCGTATATTTCTCTCATTTTTTTTTGTGATTTTCTATGGTTTTTCTAATACATAAACTTTTGCTTGTGCTTTATTTATTTCTTTTCTAATAAAAACAATATAAATTTCCTGTAAAACGTGATCAAAAACTGAGAAAAAAAAACACAAACAAATTGTTTCAATACAATATTTTGTCTGTAGACTCTTAATGTTCGGCTGTCTATTTGTCAGTGTGTGCGATTATTCGTCCATTTAGTTTGTCTATCAGCCCATAACGCTGTAGGGTTTTGCCCAGAAGCCATTTAATATGGAAACTTCAAATGAAAACAAAACTTTAGAAAACATATTTTCAAATGAAAACTGAATTTGTTTTTTACCAGAACGAAATGAGTGACGTTATGATTGAAGTTTACTAAGTATCTTGAAAATCATATTCCGAAATTAACAATACATGCAGAGAAAAAGACAACAATTTAATAAAAATTCATAATAGCCTATCCTAACCTACGTTCAGAAAATTAGCATCAAGCAATATGTGAAAAACAAGACATCGTTGACATGCTACATATCCATTTAAAGCCAGCCTCGTGTACAACACGCCGTAGTCTCATAGGCCGTTGTGTGTTGTCTTATTAGACGTAAAGCCACGGTTCAAACCCCAGGTCAGACATCAAAACGAATATATTGTTACAAACATGAAAAATCAAGATACTGCTGTTTTGCTTTTACATCGCTTAACATTAAAATTATAAACAAAATCTACAAAAATACAACAACAAATACCAGCATAAAAAATAGTAAACATGTAAACAAAAATACAAAAACAAACACCAGCATAAAAAAATGGTAAACAAATAAACAAAAATCCACAAACAACACTACAAGAATAAATATAAACAAAATACACAAACAACAATAAAGAATGATGTTTACATAGAGATTTCGAGAAGGCGAAGCCACGAATATTTGCCTTCAAGAGCATTCACCAGACTGTTTACCCTGCTATATAAAAGGCAACATAAAGCAGGCGAGTGAGTTAGTGAAGCTCAGTCCGTCTTTTGTGAAGACGCGGTGCGTTTGAAGAGAGTAATCGTGGTTTGAAGATCTTCGTTACAAAGCTCTGTCGAATAATTATCCATTAATTGTTATTGTTTATGCAAAGGCTGTAAATAGAGGAATAACAAAGAAGAGCAATTGTTGTTGTTTACATCAAGTTGTGAACAGTGGCACACAGAATTGTGCGAATAATAAAGAATTTTAATTAAAATTAAACACAAATTTATTTTTATTTTATTTGCAATCTACGAGCTCATATTTTAAACGTTTTTAAAAAGAAAAAAAAACGTAACAATATGAAAAAATACATCTTCGATGATTTCCTCTCAACAGATTTCTGGCAAAAACTCTAAGGGCCATTATTACATTACAACTTGCCGTTAAACTTGGGTTTAGTTAAAGGTACCTTTAGCTAAAGGGAACTGTAAAGTTACCTTTAACTGATTTTCGCTATTACAACTTACAGATAAAATAAAATTAAAACAAAAAAGAAAAATAATTTATCTGCCCGTTAAAATCCTGCCTTTAGTTAACGGCAAGTTGTAACAATGGCCCTAAGAATAAATAAAAATTGACATGAAAAGTTTCTCAAAAAAATCTAGCGTTCGGGTTCGACCTTACGTTGTAGGTACCGCCACTCATTATAAGATTAACACGTAAGTGGTTTGAGAATCTAGGTCGTAATCCTGACTAAAGGGTTGTAATGATAATTTTTTTTTTTTATGAAACCAGCACTCAGGGGATGGCCCCTACTCATGCAGTGCATTGTGCAGGTTTTTTAGGAAAGGTGGAAAGGGGGAAGATGCGAACGGCAAGGAAACGAGTTGCTGCTAGGTGACTATAAAATGGCCAGTGCTACCATTAGACAGTCTACAGGCAATCGTCCCCAAGAAGCCCGCAGTTTCTCACACCACTTATGTTGTGTGTGTTAATTTTATATATAAGTGGCGGGACCTACAGTTTAAAGTCGACTCCGAACGACAGATTTTTTGAAAAACTGAGAAGAAATCGCCGAAAAAATACTTTTTTTGTATTTTTTTATTTTTTTTTTTGATGTCTGGCCTGGGACTCGAACCCTGGCTTTTACCACGGCGACCCCCAATGTATGTATGTATGTTATGTGTCATGTACAACTTTTCTTGAAAACAATTTATTTTTCTCTCAGTGTTATTGCTAATAATAATCGACTTTGTGTACCATTAGCTTAGACAAAGTGTCACTGTTAATAGAAGGTTTTCAGTTCCATTAAATTTATCTTGAAGGGGTTTCTTAATAAAAATTGCTTCAATTTATTTATTATTGTTGTTGTTTTTGTTGTTGTTATAGTTTTTGTAATATTTCTTTAAATAATTTGTACAAATAATGTTTTATTATGACCATACAATCGATCATAATAACTATGCTTAGAAACCAAGAAAACCAAAAAAAAAAAAACTAAAAATGATTTAAGCGAATTAGTCAACCTAAATAGAGTTGCCAATCTAGAAAGAATTTATTATATGGTAAGGATAAATAGTTAAAATTCTGTTTTGTGCTAAATAAAGTTCTATAGAATCCAAAGCAATTTATCCACTTAGTTTTTTTTTATTTTTATTTTTCCGAACGTCCCCGGCCACACACTAACCCACCCTCACCCGACCGCGAAGGGCTCGTCCCCATTACGTAGGGACACGTACACACTACAATCCGGACTATAGCGGGTAAAGGAAAAGTAATGGCAACGAGAACATAAAACAGCTACAGAACTTAATCACAAGCTGAATAAAGTAACAATAAACTACGTAAGACAAGAACGAAAATACGTTTTTATATAATAATTTACAAATTAATGCTAGCATATAAGCTACGTTTAATATTACAAACACTACAATTAAAATCAATAAAATCATAATATAAATTAAAATCATTAAATAATCTACGACAAGGCAAATTAGCTCCATAGTTCGTTCTATAAAAATCTAAAGAAAGAGGACGATAGTGCCGTGAAAATCTTGCTGGAATACTGAAATTCAGGTTAGAAAGCAAAAACTTAGAGTCGATATCACCTTTAACCAGATTAAAAACAAAACAAACCCCTAAAACAGCCCTTCTACGTTCCAAAGTTGGAAGTTTCACCAAATCTAATCTAGCCTCATATGATGGAAACCCATTGGCATAATCCCATCCTAGGCCACGTAAACAGAATAATAAAAACTGCTTCTGCACAGACTCTATTGAATCACTATAACGACAGTATGGATTCCAAATAATAGACGCATACTCCAAAATAGGTCTAACAAGTGAAATGTACAGTAGTCTTGTTATATAAGGATCAGTGAATTCCCTAGCCCATCTCTTTACAAAACCAAGAACAGCCCGAGCCTTGCCAATCATCACACTAATATGATCAATAAAAGACAGATTCACATCCAATGTGCCATCTCTCCAGGATACCACCAATAACCGGTTGTAATAAAGAAGAAACTACATAGTACATAAATACATACATAATTAGTCATTACAACTCTTCAGTCAGGATTGCCACCTAGCTTCTCACACCACTTATGTTGTGTGTGTTAATTTTATACATAAGTGGCGGGACCTACAGTTTAAAGTCGACTCCGAACAACAGATTTTTGAGAAACTTTTCATGGCAATTTGATTTTTACCCTCAGAGTTTTTGCCAGAAATCTCCTGAGAGAAAGTCATCGAAGTAAAATTTTTTTCATATTTTCGTTTGGATGTCTGACCTGGGATTTGAAACTTGGTCTTACGTCTAATAAGCCAAGTTCAGAGTACCGAGTATAGTGTGCTTAAATACTCGTCACTAGGAGATGACCTAAAGCAAATGGATTCCGTAATTGAAAATAGCAAACTGGTTGCGTGTATGACGTAGACAATGGAGGTGATTTCAGTCCGACATGTCCTATAGCATCAGAGACTAAAGTAAAGTTCTATCTTCTAACGAACTTGTCTGAAAGTAGTGTGACCAATTCTTAGATGATCTCACCATTAAATAAAATATGAATTTAATTTTAGTTCTGCTGATCTCAATCCCTACTAGAGACTGTGTTCTTTATACATTTAAAGACAGCTTAACGCCCTGAGTTAAGCTTTAAGGTTTAACTTGACTGCAGAAAAGAATTTTAATTCGAAATTTAATTCGAAAATTATTAGAGATTAAAGCCAACTTTTATGACAAAGGGAATGGTTTTTTTTATAATCGAAATGTGTAGGAGTGGACAGAAAAGTTTATTTGCTGGTTTTTAATTAATTTTTTAGCACAATATTAAAAACCAGTAGCACATTAAAAAGTTTACGATTTCATGATCGATAGGAATTGATTTTTTATTTACTTGGATTTGTTTATTTGCAATAAATTGTTCATAAATTGTTTTGCGAAAAAAGTCCACATACAAACCAATTGTTTTTGCAAAAGAACCAATCTTTTGAATTTTATTATTAATTATTAATCACTATTTTGTCACGCAGAAGTCATATGTATTTACTTACTTGCTCGATTGGTTAATACAACTCTTTAGTTAGGATTACAACCTAGCTTCTTACATCACTTATGTTGTGTGTTTTTATTTTGTACACAAGTGGCAGAACCTACAGTTTAATGTCATACTCTTATTATTAGTGATCTAATAAGCCCACATACTATCTATGGCGACTGTAAAAGCACTATTTAGGTACCCAGAAATCATATACATATACTGACTTACTTGCTTAATTTGTCATTACAACTCTTTAGCCAGGACAACAACCTAGCTTCTCACATTAATTAATAATTAATTTTATACATAAGTGGCAGAACCCCTACAATTCAAAGTCGATTCAAAACGACAGATTTTTCAGAAGAACTTTTAATTTAAATTTTATTCGCTTTCAGCGTTTTTGCCAAAAGACTGATAAGAGAAAATAACCGAAAGGAGATGTCTGAGTTGAGGTTTGAACCATGGGCAACTCCAAACCCTAATTTACAAAAATTAAAGAGTTAATGTTAGCTACTGGCTTTAAGAAGGAAAGCAGTTTTTCAGAAAATTTAATAATTTTGGACGTCATAAACATGATGTTAATTGGCAGGAACCTACATTTGTTTTCTTATCCATTTTTGATATCAAATCGGCAAAAAATATATTGTATACTTGGAGATAACCCGAAAAAGTTGGATGTGAAATCTTGTCGCAACAGTTGAATTATAATTGCGGCATTATCCAGACCAGAGGTCAGCAATGAATCGTTTTTTCTCTACCCATAAGCACTCATGAAATTTTGAATATAATTGAGTCAACAAAATTGAAATTTAACTATGTACTCTGTTTCATTCATACTCACTACAACGTTGATTTATGAGTACAGGTTGCAATGAGTATGCGTACAACGTTGACATCAAACTCATACCATTCGAAATATGTTTGGTTCATAAGCCTACTCATTTAGATTCATACATAATTGGTCATTACAACCCTTCTGTCAGGATTACGACCTAGCTTCTCACACCACTTATGTTGTGTGCGTTAATTTTATACATGAGTGGCGGGACCTACAGTTTAAAGTCGACTCCGAACGACATAGTTTTTGAGAAGCTTTTCATGGCAATTTTATTTACTCTCAGAGTTTTTGCCAGAAATCTGCTGAGAGGAAGTCGCCGAAGAAATATTTTCATATTTTCGTTTTGATGTCTGACCTGGGGTTTGAACTCGGGCCTTCAATCTAATAAGCCAACACACTACCTACTAGACTACGGCGACTTCTAACTAGATTCATAACTTTAGAAAAATACTTATAAATGATTCGAGTGACTCGAATCATTCATCATCCATGATATTAAAATAAGTATGAATGCGTACAAGTATCAGAAATTATGAGTATGATTCGATTCTACTCATATTTCTGAATACACATTGCTGATCTGTGGAGTACACAACATCTATGCTTTTCCAACAATACAGATTGTCTCCAGAGATCAGAGGAATACAGCTTGTGATGGATATACGAACGAAATAGATTGAATTAAAACTACTGAGAATGCATTTTAAGACTCTTCCCTTGCGCATACACTTCCAAAGTTAGTTAATACCTCCTAATGCCTTCTACAGAAGCAGTAACAACGAGGAAGAAGAGAAGATCACAGGATGTGTTCTCTTGTCATTGAACGAAAGTTTTTTCTTCGAAATTTTTGTTCGAAATTTGTGTTCGTAATTTGTGGAAATTTTTTTTCGAAATTTGTGGAAATTTTTGTTCGAAAATTTGTCGAAATTTTTGTTGAAATTTTTGTTCGAAATTTCTTAAATTAGAACTACTAAGAATGCATTTTAAGACTCTTCCCTTGCGCATACACTTCCAAAGTTTGATAATACCTCCTAATGCCTTCTACAGAAGCAGTAATAATGAGGAAGAAGAGGAGATCACAGGATGTTTTCTCTTGTCATTGCACGAAAGTTCGAAATTTGTGGAAATTTTTGTTCGAAATTTGTGGAAATTTTTGTTCGAAAATTTGTCGAAATTTTTGTTGAAATTTTTGTTCGAAACTTGTCAAAATTTTTGTTCGAAATTTGTCGAAATTTTTGTTCGAAACTTGTCAAAATTTTTGTTCGAAATTTGTCGAAAATTTTGTTCGAAATTTATCGAAAATTTTGTTCGAAATTTGTGTTCGAAATTTGTCGAAATTTTTGTTCGAAATTTGTGGAAATTAATGTTCGAAATTTGTCGAAATTTTTGTTCGAAATCTGTCGAAAATTTTCGAAGTTTTTGTTCGAAAATTGTGGAAATTATTATTCGAAATTTGCCGATGATATTACAATGGAACTTTATAGGAAATAAGTGTGCTATGTTTTAATCTAATCTAACTTAACGTACTTTGACTTCGATTCCGCTACCATCATGGCTTTAGGCCATATTGGTTCTTCTCTAACGAATTGAATTCAAGCTCAAATTCAATCTCATTGCCAAAGCTTGTACTTTGTTGTTGCTGTGGCAATCCATTAGACTCCATACAAAAAAAAAAAAGGACAGATCAAACTTATTTGGTGATTTGTATGCAAATAATTTAAAATTTAGTGTTTCACCTATTGATACTGGTGCACACACCAGTCATCAGCCATCAAGTAATTTCGCGTTTGAAGAAAAATCAAACAATTTTCAGTGATTAATTTCATTGTCGTGCTTAAAGGTTATTTGTTATGATTCGTGATGAAGTGAAAAATGATTAAATGTCCCCAAAATACGAGTACAAGTAGATTAGCAACATTGTTCAACAAAAATGGCTGGCTAAACAACAAAGAAGTGCTGAAAACTTCACCGCAGTCACCAGCCAGGCAAAGTGAGACCGTTACAAACGTTTTTTTTTTTTTTTTTTTGGGAACAAAAAGTGTCTTGTTAAAGAAAATTTGTCTCAAAACTCAACACCGTCACTCTCAAACTTGAGTTATAAATTTGCAGTTAATGCCTCATGCTTGACCTTTTTTTTGATTTTTTTTCTTTGCTATTCTTGTGGCTGGCAATTGCTTGCTCTGCTCCCCAGTGTAATAATCATTCAATTGCAGAGTTTTTTTTCGAAAGTGCAGGTTTCGTAAACGGTGCAGCAGTGCATGTGCTGTTGATTTTTTTCTTTCTTCGCATTTTATCGAATGTCTAAATCAGATACAAAAAAATGCATTTGAACTCTTAACAAAATATTTAATAAATTAAGCAATTAATGAAGGAATGAATGAATGGTGATTGGGTTTCTCTATTATTTTTAACATTTTTTTTGAAATTTTTTATATTTTTTTTCTTTAATGATATCAGAGATATAAACGAAAATGATGTGAATGTTCATTATTGGTTCGTGTTCATTTATCGGTTTTTCCCTCTGGTTTGGCTATCTTTGTTTATGAAATTATTTTGGGAGACCTTTTTGACATGTTGCGTGTATTTTTGAAAGTTTACTTGGTTTGTTGCTTCGCTTGGCTTGCCTGGCTTCTTGCTTCGGTGTTGATACATTGGAATTTTCCTATCGCTTTTGTCTCATATCATGCAATTTTAAATTGACCAATTAATTAGCTGTTAAAATATGCTTTTCATCCAAGAGACTATGTACATACATATGTATGTCTGTTGGCTGTTTATTGCGATAAATCATAATTGGCATCGGCATCATAATAATAATTGCTTAGATTGTGAAACACAGTATTTTTCGAAAGCATGTGTTCACGTCTTTTACAGGGGGTCCCTGGTAAGACTAAACTTGCTATTCATTTTCTATTTAAAATTTTTCTTTCTATTTTCAATTAAATTTATTTAATTTTATTTAATTCAAAATAAATTAAAACAACAGAATTAAACATTATTTTTATATTTTAAATCATTTATACTGGCTGAGGCTAGAGTGTTTGGAACGGGTGAATTTTTTTAAACGTTTGATATTTGAAACTAAAAAAATAACGTACAAAATTGACAGAATTAAATGCAATTATGGGCGCTAAATAAAAGCCTAACAGTTATTTTTTAGCGTTGGTTAGGTTAGATTAAAATGGCAGCCACCTGATCGGGCGCAGCTTACTTGGATGCTAAGGATAAGGATAAGGTCCCCTTGTAACACCGATATAACCTATTCCGTCGTATAATTATAGATCAAGTTTGGCAACCATCCCGAGAATATTATGAAAGAGTGAGTTTTTTTTCAATTTGCCTTTGGCTAGCCATGTTTTGTCACTAAATTCTGGTTGTCCAAGAATTCTATTTCTCATGTTCCCAAGAGCCGGAAAATAATAGAAAATATATTCTGTGGTCTTTTCTTCTTCCTCGTCGTTGCTTCTACTGCAGAAGTTGTTATGAGGTATTCCTAGCGTGCTTACGTGAACATCCAGACTCAAGTGTCCCTTTATCAGTGCTATGATGTCGCTTATGCAAGAATTCCTTTGAATTTTCCATGGTGTCTGCTTTTAGCAAGAGCATCGGACTTGCAGCAGATTTCTGACAAAAATTCTGAGAGTAAAAATAAAATTGCCATGAAAAGTTTCTCAAAAAATCTGTCGTTCGGCGTCGACTTTAAACTGTAGGTCCCACCACTCATGTATAAAATTAACACACACAACATAAGTGGTGTAAGAAACTAGGTCCATAATCCTGACTGAAGTGTTGTAATGACCAATTATGTATGTATGTATGTCGGATTTGTTTTACCTTCGATTTCCCCTTGTCCAGAAATCTAATTAAGGGTAACCGTCGAATGTCTCGCTATTTACTCAGGAGACACCAAGCATTCATGGTTTAATTTATTATTTTGTAAAGAATGTACGTGATCTGTTCGTAATCTCTAATTTTTGACGCTAAAAACAATATTGTCAGCAAAGATGGAAGTGTGTGTTTGACCGCCAAACGGCATATCTGAAGTGTTTATTACACACAAGACTGGAAGAATTCGAAATTTAAGTGAAAAAGAATTCACGTATCTACGCAATCTTAGATACCCGATAATAAATTGTGAAATTCTGATCCTGTAAGGGGGTACGCCATCTTACCTAACCTAAATTCACACAGTTTAGCAAGCATTGACTGCCAACTGTTCATTTCTATATCCTTCCATAGATTTATTTATTATTTATTTATTTATTTATTTATTTATTTATTTATTTATTTATTTATTAATGAAATCATTGCCCAAATCCTGTACAACAAGATGAAAATCTTATATTTAAAGTACAGGAACGTAATATGTAAATAATAATTAACTTAATATAGTAAATGAATAACTGAATAATTACAAATAGCAATAAGGGGAATAAAAACAAAATAGAAAAAGGGAAAAAAAAGAAATAACAAATTTGCAAATATCGAGCCATAACCGCAAAAATATCTCAAGCGACATATTTTTCATATATCGTTTTTTGTAATAAATAAATTCATTGGCAACATTTGCATCATCTATAAAAATTTCAGGGTCACAGGGTGCACCATTATGAATTTATAACAAAAGAAAAGTTTAACTTAAGTGCACTTTGTAAATTTGTTTATTTTTTTGTGACAGCGACTGTCGCTTAGGATAAAATTTTCTTAATAAAAAAACTGAAAAACATATATTTTTTTAAATTATAATATAATAATACTAAAGTATTATTTTAATACTTGTATGTAAATATGTTGTACATCTGTAAAATTTATAAAATATGATAGAGGTAAATAAGGAAGTGTTAAAAGCATATCAAATGCACATATGTAATTTATAAAGAGAAGTCAAAGGATATTTTTTAGCGGACCAGGAGAAGAGCAAAGCTGATTATTCATTTCTGTGTTTTAGTTTCGATCTGCAAAAGGTACTTAACACACCACACGGAAACGCTATAACACTGTTTTACTATAGAAAGTATGCATTCTATAACGAAAGCTTTTACGAAAGTGGCACCAGAAACGGGTGTTGCTTTTTATGGAGAGAAAACGATGGAAAAAGAGGTTATAATGAAATTTCAACCGTTGTCTTCGATATATGGTCCGTTCATTTATCATAATTACCCAAAAAATCTCTACTTAAAAAACACGAGTTAGGGCCTTTCTATATTGAGGCAACGATATGTATGAATGTATGCGTAACAAAGAAAAAATTGGAGTCTTTTAACACCTATTTCCCATATTACATAAATACATACATAATTGGTCCTTACAACCCTTCAGTCAGGATTATTGACCTAGTTTCTCACACCACTTATGTTGTGTGCGTTAATTTTATACATGAGTGGCGGGACCTACAGTTTAAAGCCGACTCCGAACGACAGATTTTTTTTGAGAAACTTTTCATGGTAATTTTATTTACTCTCAGAGTTTTTGCCAGAAATCTGCTGAGAGGAAATCGCCGAAGAAATACTTTTTGTATATTATTCTGATGTCTGGCCTGGGGCTCGAACACTGGCTTTATGTTTAATAAGCCAACACACTACCTACTAGACTACGGCGACTTCCTATTTCCCATATTAATAATAATAATTCGTACTGTTAGACATTGACTGTATTGGTTACAAAAATATTTAATTTCTAGTACAAATAAAAAGCCTTTCATATGTAAATACATACATTTATATATAAAATGTTGTAATAATGACCTAAAAAGAAATATATTACATAAAATATAGTTTAGTAAATGAAAAAAACCCCTCCGTCATAAGAATATTTTATCTTAACCACACAATTTTTTCCCAGTAGTTAATCAGAATGACAGCAAAAAAAGCTTAAGCGCCAAAAATTACTGTTATTATGCTGATATGAGAAATCAATTGGATTTATATTATGCATTGGAACAAAATGTGTCTTCGTACAAAATTTTGTTGCTCTAACTTGATTTGAACAAGAAATAAATAATAAAAACCTTCCCCTGTAAAATTTCGTTTTTGTCGCTTGAGATATTTTTGCGGTTATGGCTCGATATATATAAAGACAAAAAAAAAAAAAAAATATTCAACGAAAATATTGAAACAAAAATTTCCTGAAGCTATTAGCGTTGGTGTTGCATTCCTGATGTTGTGGAAGAATATTCCAGAGACGAATAGCATGTAAATAAAACTGCCATTCGGAAAATAGGTATCGATGCCGAGGAACTATAATATTCCTACTACGGGGTGACTGGACAAAACGTAGCCTGTCAAATAAATAACTCGGTATCCGCTTGTTCACAATTCGATGCAAAAATAAAACTACACGAATATTCAGAAGATTGTCAAAGGTCACCCCGTAAAGACTCTTAGCTGCCACAGAGATATGATCACATCTTCTCTAATTATAGACATATCTAGCAATATTATTAAATAGAACGTTCAGCTTACGTTTGCTGCTAGAATCACAATTACCAAACAGCTCGCATCCATACAGTAAGCAGGGAATCAAATAAGTTTTCGCAATTAAAATTCTAATCCTCAAAGGTATATAAAGTTGCGTGGACCAGAGAGCGCGTAACTTAATATACATACGTCTGCCCCACCAGTGAATTTATGTGATTATCCCACGTCAAATTGGAGTTAAAAATTATTCCTAAATTCCTTATCGCATGAACCATTTCAATTCTCTCACCATTCATCATAACATTCCTAGAAATTGTGGGTACAACACTTCTTCTATGCAATAAAATACACTTAGATTTCTCGGGGTTCAAACAGAGACCATTAGCAGTTGCCCATAAGAAGATCAAGTGCAAGTTCCCCATTCAAACAATCAACGGCACGTAAAATATCGTCCACCGGGCTATTTAAGCAAAGTTGCACGTCATCTGCATATAAGTGGATTTTGCAATTCAAAAGATATTGAGGTAAATCATTGACATACAAGGAGAAAAAAAGGTGGTCCAAACTCAAATATTGGTATCCAGATAACGGAGCCTGAGTTAAGAAAGAAAAATGGTTCATCTTAAATCCTTCTAATAGTATAATTATATGTAAGTTGTACAGTAATTAGGAACCTTGAACAAGTTGAAGATTTAGTCAAATTCACTGCAAGAGTGCAATCATCTTGTCATCCTATCTTGTCACCTTATCTTACATCCTTAAAATAATCGTTTTTTTCATTAACCATTGAAAACAGTTATCATAGAGATAAGTTCTTAAAATATTTCCATTTTCGCTTTCACGAATAGAATACTGCCAACATAGCAGCATAATTTCAATTCAAACTCTCTGACAATTTTTAGGCTGAAATTGCAGAAAAATAATTTCGAAAAAAATTCTTTTTTCAAAATGGTCAAATTATTTCCGTTTTCCTGTCTCCTTTAAAAAAAGATTTTGCCATTTTTCGCAAGTAACAATAAAAGTACTTTTCTGCAACAGCTTCATGCTTAATTTTCGTTTTGTTCAAGACTTTTCTTCTTCCTACAAATGTTACCACACATATGCCGCCGACCGCCGAGTGAATGTAACATCCTTAAAGCCATTCAAGCAAACGAAAGGATTTCTTGTAATTTAGTTGCAAAAAGGAAAAAAATTTTTCACGGAAAAAAATAGAAGAAAAATGCAATCATGAATGGCGGAACATCATCCCATAAAACACACACCAAATCCAAAATGTGAAAACAGAAGGATAAAAAGGATAATTTTGAATGAATCTCGAATGAATTTTATTTTTTTCAATTTCCAACAATTGTTACGTACATTTTCCAGTACGATATTCTAAGATAAAGGAGATGCTGGAGACAAAAAGAAATATTTTTAGAAGTCTTATTGGAATGTTTAAAACGAGAAATAAAATAAAATTTATTTAAAAATATTTTGGGGGCATCAATCATCCTCCAAATAATTTGTTTAGAGAACAACTTGACCTGCTACTTTAGATAGGATAGCGTGAACAACGAACCTCATTGTGAGGTAAGAAAGCGTTGGCGACATCCAGAACAACAACACTTTATATTTTCATAATGGCGTTCTGTTCATAGTAACACTGTTATTCTAGAACTTGACACAAGGCAAATAAAAGACTAATTGAAACCGCATAAGAAAGATGGAAGTAAAAAACAAGTATCGAGAATATAGACAAGAGCGAATTAACAGCAATCGAGAAAATACATACACAAATGCGAAATTCCAAAGAATTTATGCGGTTGATAACTGCTGAGTTCACAACTAACTGACACGATGACTTGCCGGAGAGACATGAGGTAAAAAATATGCTGCAGCTAGACATACGTACATAATTGGTCATTACAACCTTTCAACCAGGATTACGACCTTGTTTCTGATGCCACTTATACTGTGTGTGCCAATTTTATACATGAGTGGCGGAATCTACAGTTTAAAGTCGACTCCGAATGACAGATTTCTGAGAAACTTTTCATGGCAGTTGTATTTACTCTGAGAGTTTTTGCCAGAAAAGAGTAAGTCGCCGAAGAAATATTTTCGCATATTTCGTATTTGCAGGATACATCTGAGCCAACACAGTACCTACTAGACCACGGCGACTTTTTCGTTTCCAAATACGTTTCTGAATTCGTTTTTCTCCTAGAGGCGAGTGGCTAAAGACCTTAGGTTTTTAAAATATTTTTGTAAAATTTTAAAAAGCGTCTGAGAACGAAATGGTTTACTCGTTTACGTTCTGATAAATTTCACATTCAAGATCAATCTCGCGATGGTCGATAAAACACTAAAAAGTCGATAAAATTTGTTGAAAATACAGACAGTTTTAAAGGGGAGTCCGTCTGCTAATCAAATCCAAGCAGAAGGCAAACAAATTTCACAATGTTTTTCGAATTTTATAAGTTTAGGGGCATCAATCACCCTCAAAATAATTCATTTAGAGAACAACTTGTCCCCTGTCACCCCATGAAAGGATAATGTCAACAACGAACATCATAGTTAGGTAGGAAAGCGTTGGATTCAGGCTGCGTTGGCTGCCTTTCCATTGTAACACTCTTATTCTAGAACTTGACACAAGGCAAATAAAAACGTAATTGAAAGTGAATAAGAAAAATAGAAGTAAGAAACAGGTATTGACGATATAGCCTGGCGCGATATAAGAAGTGATCGAAGAAACAAAGGGTGAGCCATTTAAAAGTTTAAATTTAAAAATGCAATAAAACAAAACCGCATTGAAATGTTACCAAATTTTGAGAACGATAAAATTTGAGAACGACTTTACAGTTTCTATATTTTCGGATGTACTCACTATACTATACAAGCACGTTCACGTCTTGACGCATCAACAATGAAAAGGGTTTCAGTAACTTTAGCAATAAACTTGTGTATACCTAGGCACCGGTTGGTCCTTCTCTGCAACCAAATTTTGTACGACATTTTTTGGTGCAATTTCCGACCAATTGTATTTGTTTTGGAAATAAATTTCCAATAAATACCAACATTGCTACCCGATAGATTCTTTTATGATAATCGCTTATATGTCCCAGGAAACGTCGCTCTAATTTTTACTGTTGGTTCCATATGACGCAACAAAGTGGGATGTCGAATCTTTTCAGAACAATTGAATACCAGATCGTCCCTTGCACTATAATATTATTGTAGTAGGTTTACAGGCTGAAGAAAATGGCTATTATTGCCGCCGTTCGAATTCGGTATCAGAGTACATCGTATAGTACAGTACATACAGTGAGCGGCAAAAAAATGTACACTATGGATAAAATTCTAATAATCAGCAAACTCAACTTTTACCATTTAAGGAGAGTGCCCGCATTATTTCGAAATCTTTTGTAATTTTTTTGTTTTTGTTTCAATTTTAAACCCTGGCAATGAAACAATTTTTTAATAAAAAATAACGGTAATTTATTAATGTACTTATATTTCTATTTAACGAACAGTTTCTTTTCACGCTCACTGTACGTATATTTACCGACAGTAAAGCGACTGTTAGATCCCTAGAAAATGTCTACACCACATCCAAGATTGGCCAAGAATGCCGGATGTCTCTATACAGAAGATAACGAGACATTCGACAGTTAGCCTCAGTTGGGATCCTGGATACGGAGACATCGAAGATTCTCAATATTATAACAATTTGCGTATTTATTGAGCAATAATTAATTGAAATTTTATATGAAATATTGATCTCAATAATGGCGTTTATTATGATTTACGCAATAAAAGTGCCTGTCTGAACATAGTAAAAGACGACGTACATGCTAATGCTGGTACCACGGAAAATTCAAGTGTGTCTCTTTATGGCGTTCTTCTGCAAAGAGGCAAGCAATTGGTCTCACAAAACCTCCATTCAATCGCAAAGGTATGATGAGATAATGAAAGCACTGGTAGAAACACAAAACAGATCTGGCTCGACTTGGATATAAATGTGTACAACAGAATTTCCACTGAACCTATGAAGATTCCATCAGAAGGAACCTTACAGCACAGATAATGGTACACTGGCCTCTAGGTGCTTACGCAAGTAGTTTGGGAGAAGCTCATGGCAACTTCTGCAGAAGCATTTTGTCTGTCATTGTCCGTTGCTTGGGCATCTGAGAAGAAGATATCTTGGACACCCAGAATTAAATGCCAAAACATGTCTAAACAAAGGTGATTTGAGAAAAGTCACGCAAAAAAAATCTTCATAAGGCTCTCGAAAATACCGGGTTATCCATTTCGTGGTTTCAAAAGTAAACGTAAATAAAACGCATATAAAATATTTTTTTCATGATATTTCTTTTTTATTGTAAAGTTTGAACGTTGACATTATGTGTGAAACACTACATCATTTAAATGACATCCACGCGAAGTGTTGCAAGCATTGATTCTTTTGAGGTAATTTTCGACCACTTTTTGACACATATTGGGCGGTATCTCAGCCATAACTTGACGAATGTTGGTTTTTAAGTGCTTAAGAGTTGAAGGTTTATCTGCATAAACACGGTCTTTCGCGTAGCCCCACAAAAAAAAAAGTCTAATGGTGTCAAATCGCATGATCTTGGTGGCCAGTTGATGTCGCCACGACGAGAAATTACGCGGCCAGGAAATGTCTCTTGCAATAAAGCCATATTCGCTCGAGTTGTGTGGCATGTGGCAACGTCTTGTTGAAACCACATATTCTTCAAGTCGTATTCTTCAATAGCAGGCAAAAAAAAGTCGGTTATCATATGACCATAGCGCTCCGAATTGACGGTGACAGTCGTTCCATCGTCGTTTTCGAAGAAGTAAGGTCCAATCACACCTTCGGACCAAAGAACGCACCCAACAGTGACTTTTTCTGGATGTAATGGCCGCTCTCCAAATACTTGAGGATTTTCAGAACCCCAAATACGACAATTTTGTTTATTAACATACCCACCGAGTGTGAAATGTGCTTCATCGCTGAAGAAAATTTTGTTCGAAAAAGCACGATACGTGGCTGTGGCAGAATCACCATTTATGTAGTAGGTTTTGATAATTTTTATGCGTTGTGTGATAGTTCAGCTGAAAATTGGTTTCACAACCTAGTTTGACAGATGTCGAATTCCAGTCCCATACTTTTGAAACCACGAAATGGATAGCCCTTTACTTGGAAATGATTTTAGATTTCCATCGCCTATGCATTATAGAGCTTCTCGATATCGGCTATTAACTTCAAAGTACCGCAGATTTCGCTTACACACTAATCCACCTCCTTCAAAAAGTAGAATTTTTTTTTTTATTTTTTATTTTCGTCTCTTTTTTGTTTGGTATTTTTGCAATTTTGACAACGTTTTTGTTTGTATTTTTTTTATCATCATCATCCTTTTGCATGACATTTTAAATATGTTTCGTGCTTCTAGCTTTTTTGTGCTCAGCTCGTTTTAATAAAAAAAAAAGAAGGCGATTGAAAAAAAGGAGAAGAAAAAAAACCATCCATAAAATCCTTTTTGCTTAGAGTCGAGCCGGGGATTCGTTTCAAGTCGAGTAAAGCTAAGAGAGAAGTAGCAGAAGAATGGTGTGTAGTTGTTGCTGTTGTTGGCTGGTTGGTTGGATAAAAATCTACGAGAAAGAATGAAAGAAAGAAATATGCACTCCATTGGATTTTATGCTCGGCATTATGTTGTATTCAATGCTTTGTTGCTAAGCTTGTAGTTATTACTCACTCCTTCGGCTGCTGCTGCCATTATTATGTTGCTGAGCTCTGTGTGTTTCATTGTAAGCTACAAAGTCTTTGCTTTCGTTGTTTTTGTATGTGTTTGTGTATGTGTATGTGTTTTTGTTGTGCATTATCCTTTTAGTCATGTTGTTTATACCAGCATACACAGCTTTTTATAGAAGTTTCGTTTCGTTTTTTCTCGCTGATTTTATTTCACTTCTGTGCATTCACTTTCGTTTCTATAATATTGCTGTTATTTTTTGTTGTTGTTGTTGGAGTATGAATTCATATGTGTATGTATGTGTATACCTATGTTTATTGTTTTATTATTTATGCATGTTTGATGTTTGAATATACATATATGTATGTGAGTATGAGTATGAGTGTGAGTGTATGTGCATTTGTATTACATTGTACAATGCATATGCACATATTCCACTTGAGACATTCTTTTGTTTTAGTGGAAAATAATGGCAGAAGAAGAAGACAAAAAAAAACCAATGATATGGTGTGGTAGACGTGTACATTTTTAATTTTAACAAATATTTTTTATGCACTCCTTTCATTTCTTTTTTTTTCTCTTTTCTCAGTTGCTTTTTTTTTAACGCGAACAATAAGGGGCCTAAATGTGGATAAAAGGATATACACGTTGAAAAAAAAAATTGCATTTCGAACTCTTTTCTCATTTCTAGTGTTTGGATGAAATGTAGTAGGAGATGGCATGAAGATTTCAATTCAGAACTCGGTGCACTTACTGTCGAAACAACGTTTTACATATTTGTACTAATAACACTAGATATGCAACGATTAAAAAAAATTTAAATACACCCGGCTAATGACATAGTGTCGGTTGTGAGTTTTGTTGAGTACATCTCAAAAATAATCATCATCATCCTATATATTATTTCTAAAGCACTTTTTTTTGTCGGTTACAAATATCTCCCATACCACCGCATCAAATTTAATGAATGATATCTCATTTTAAAGCTTATATCTAACACTAATGACGAAAAATAATTAGAAATTAAAAAATTAATATTTTCATTGATTAAAATTATATTTTATATAGAACTGCATGATAATACTGTTGTCATTATGATTATATGTTTTTGTTCAAGTGTGGTAATACAGGGTCGCTTAATAGTTAAGCAGTTCTACATAATATAGTATGTATTAAAATCGATTCTGGCAATACCGCTATTTACTATAATGCCGTTTATTACTAAGTCAGTTATATATAATATGCATATTAAGTTGTAAAAAGCTGTTTTGGCAATACTTTGCAGTAGTTGTTAGATCAAGTGCGATAAACAGGGTCGCTTAATTGTAATGCTATTCCACATAATATATAAAGTTGTAAAAGCCATTTTGGTAATGTCGTTATTGTCATGGCATTGTTTGTTTTATGAAGTGTAGTAATATGGTGTCTTTTAATATATACATATATGTATATAGTGTCAGCTGATATTTAACAGTTAAAAAGGTTTTAAGAAAAACAAGGTCAAACCCTTCAAAAGGTAGGATTGTATTTACCAGAACCGGTCTTTTCACATGGCCAGTTATACGTGGCTTTTTCTCGAGTGCGTACGTTTAAAGATATTTTTGTTTGTATTAAGGATTCGTACGGGCAAAAAGTTAACGATGATCATGTCATTACCTCTAACATTGTATTCAAAGAAGTATTATAAAAGCATTTAAACATATGTATGTATGTATGTAAATATGTATGATATATTATGATTTCTAATATTTTTATACTTTTAATAAAATTTCTATTAATTATTTTCATTTTATGTTACAAAAATGACAACTAACTGTGCGAAATATTCGCACCGGTCATCTAGTTTTTTTTATATTTCTCGAACCCTCCAAACATTTTTATTTGACAAAAACTGTTTTTTTAGACTTTACGCACAAATTTTTGGATTACTCAAACATTTCTAACCTGATTCCCAAAATTTAAATCTTGTTAGAAAGGAGAGAGATGTATCTTTAAAACGGTATACATATCTCTATTAGTTGCCTTAATATGCTATGAGTTTTGATGAGGTAAACTTGGAAAATGCTAATTTTTTTCATATTTTTTCAAGTTTGTCCGTTCATAGTAGCAAACTTTACTTAAAAAATATGAAATAAGTGATGAAATTCTGAAAGTGGATTATCTTGTGAAGAGATTGGCATTTCGTTTGATCAAATCGGACAAAATTTACCGGAGTTATTATATAAATAGTATAACAGTCGTGTTATATTTTTTATATATGTCATCTCATCAAATGAAGTTTTAGCTCAAAAATTTTCAGAATTTTTGATGGATCTTGATTGTTTATCACAAAATTTGTCAATTTCACATTTGAGCGACCACCAGAAGTTGGCCAATGTTTGCGCAAAGAGAATAATAATATTTGCAAAAAACACAAATATTAGCCGACTTCTGGTTGTCGTGCAAATGTGTAATTGACACATCTTGCAATAAACAATCAAGATCCATCAAAAATTCTGAAAATTTTTGAGCTAAAACTTCATTTGATGAGATGACATATATAAAAAATATAACACGACTGTTATACTATTTATATAACAACTACGGTAATTTTTATACACTTTTATCAAATGATGGATCAATCTCTTCACAAGAGAACAGTCTTTAAGAATATTATCACTTTTCCTATATTTTTTTTTTATTAAAGTTTGCTAATATGAATGGACAAACTTGAAAAAATATGAAAAAAATTCGAATTTTCCAAGTTTACCTCATCAAAACTCATAGCATATTAAGTCGAATAATATATATATGTATACCATTTTAAAGGTCCATCTCTCCCCTTTCCAACAAGATATAAAAATTTGGAAATCGGGTCAGAAATGTTTGAGTAATCCAGAAATTTGTGCGTAAAGTCAGAAAAAATAGTTTTTGTCAAATAAAACAAGTTTGGAGGGTTCGAGAAATATAAAAAAGGTATTTTTGAGTTCTACTCAACTAACTGAATAACGTGGACTATGTAGTTACTCGGGTGTATTTTCACTGTCGCACCGTGTAATTGTTACACCAGTGGTTCAATAATGTTTCAACTTAAGTCCATAAATGAATGCAATCTGGTCAATACAACACTTTAGTCGGGATTACAACCTAGCTTAACACACCACCGATACGGGTGGTCAAACAAATACTTCCACCTTTGCTGATAATATTGTTTTTATCGTCAAACTTTAAAAAGTAATAAAATTATCCATGACTACAGGGTGCCACTGGAACAGATAGCGAGACATCCAACGGAAATCCTCTTATAACCTCCCGGACACGAGGACATCAAAAATAACAACAAGACCGACGCACCTGCTGAAACTGGCACCACGGAAAATTGAAAGGAATTCCTATATGAGATTGACATTCCTTTGCACAGAGGCAGATAAATGGTCTCGCTAAAAAAAATCACTCATTGGCAAAGGTAAAATGAGATAATGAAACCACTTGTAGAGATACCAGACAGATGTGTGGACCGACATGCGTATATATAGAACAGAATTTACATTGAACCTATCAAGATTCCATTTGAGAGACCTCACAGCAGTGATAACTAGATACTGGCTTCTGGTTGCTCATGTTAGGACACTGGAAATACCTCAGAACGACTTCTGCAGAAGCTGCAACGACGAGAAAGAAGAAGACACTACAGTACATTATCACTGTTATAGTCTGGTGTTTGGGAACTTGAGAAGAAGAATTTTTGGTTATTCAAAATTTTGTGAGTAAAACCTACATATCGGGATGATTGAGACATGCTAACCAGGATCTATAATTATATGACAGAATAGGTAATGTCTGTATTATATCTATAAATGGATCCAATCTGGTTATTACAACACTTTCGTCAAGATTACAACCTAGCTTATCACACCACCCATATCGTGTGTGTTAATTTTATTCATAATTGGCGGAACCTACAGTTTAAAGTCGACTCCAAACGACAGTTTTTTTTACTCTTTGTTATGTATTCATACGACAAAACGAAGTATATGTTATCGACAGGTAAGGACATGTGGCTTATTGGATCTCAGTTTATGGCCGATAACTATACTTTCGATATACGATGAAGCAATTTATTTATTTTGTCTTCGCCGTTACCACCAGAAATGATATCAGTCACTCTATATACCGCAGACCTCCAAATGTTTGTGCAAATAATTGTACTTGAATAAGTAGTGTTCATTTGAAGACGCCTGTTCAAACACTTCTCTAAACGCAACATATTTCAAGGCAAGTTAACTAGCTTTCGAACTGTCTTCAGCAGCTCTTCACACTAAATTCAGTAATTCTGTTTGTTGACGTATCAATTAAGCTAAAAATTAGATCCTGTAAGCTACAATGGTTTGCAATATTTGTTCGTTTGTTGCTTTATTCACGGAAATTCTTCCTAGAACCCTTTAGTCAGTATTTGCAACCTATCTCCACACACCAACCATTTTGTGTTTGTTAACTTGTCAGCTACTCTGCCGAAAAAAATTGTACGTTTTTTCCTTTATCTTGGCTACGCAGTTACCACCGAAAATGATATTAGTCTGGAGATCAAGCATAGGATCAAGCATTGTCAACAGGTGCTACTATGGTTTCAATAGGCAATTGAGTAGCAGAGACCTTTCTGGTACGACAAAACTAATGCTTTACAAAACGGTCATCCTCCTGTGCTTCTTTATGGCGCACAGGCATGGACACTATTAAACACTGATGCAGCAGCCTTGAGAGTATTCGAGAGAAAAGTCTTACGTAAGATCTTCAATACAGTGCGAGTTGGCAATGATTTCCGTATCCAATCCAACAGTGAGCTGTATGAGCTCCACAACGACATGGACGTTGTGCAGCGTATTAACCTCCAGCGGCTGCGCTGGCTCGGCCATGTCGTTCGAATGGAGGAGGATAATCCGGCAAGACGGGTATTTGATGCGAAGATTTGCGGAAGTCGGCGAAGAGGACGACTTTATTTGCATTGGAAGGACCAGATCAAAGAATCCCGGCCATCGATTGGTGTGACCAACAAGAGTAGGCGCGCAAGAAGCAGGGGCCCTTGGAGGGATGTGTTAATACAGGCCGAAATCCCTTAATCGGGTTGTTAATAACCATTAAGCAAGTAAGTTAGATTTCATTCATACAGTATTTAGAATCCAGGGAATATTTCTTCACTAGCAGATTGTACCCGGCGTTGCGCGGGTTATGTAGTTTGGATTAGTTTAAAAAATGAAAAATGTTTTTAAATTAAAAAAAACAATTTAGAATTGTAAAAAATATTTTTAAATGTGATTTTCAATTGTTTTGTATTGAAATTCAAAACTTTAAAACGTTCTCGTGAAAAGTTAAAAAAAAAACAACATAATACCATAATACTATTACAAAAAAATATTTTTTTCTCGTAATCAGTGCATTAACAGGCATCGTTTGGGAGGTATTTCTATAAAAAAAGTGGTCATGGGACACCCTATTGTATAAATTTTTCTTTAAATTTAAAAAAAAATTATTATTGGGTCATTTTTGCAATAAAAATAACAATAAATAAAAAACCGGTTTATCGGTTTCGAAACCGGTTATGAAACCGGTTTCTTAAAAAATGCAATTTTTCAAATTATTCGGAAACCGGTTTAATAAACAACCCAGTTTTTTGAATACTCTAAGTCCTAAATATAAATGCACTCAATTTGCCCGTTTTTCGCCCCTTCCCCCCTTTTTGGACCCCTTTTGGTCCAACTTTATAAACGGAACACCTCCAATAGCTATTTGGGAAACTTTACCAAGCTAAATCGTAAAAAATACCTTTAAAACAGATAAAATATAGCATTTATGCATAAAGTACTAATTTTTGACCATTTTTCCTCCCTTTGTCCCATTTGTTTCCCCTTTGGGTAAAAATTTTGAAAAGATTTATTGCCTATAACCTGCACCGACAAAAGCTCGATCAATATCCCAAATTTCAAGAAAATTTGTCCAGGCGTTCAGACGCGATTGGCTATGCACTCAATTTGCCCGTTTTTGGCCCCTTTCCCCCTTTTTGGACCCCTTTTGGTTCAACTTTAGAAACGGAACACCTGCAATAGCTGTTTGGGAAACTTAACCAAGCTAAATCGTAAAAAAATGCCTTTAAAACAGATAAAATACAGCATTTATGCATAAAAGTACTAAATTTTGCCCATTTTTTTCCGTTTGTCCCACTTTTTCCCCCTTGGGTCAAAATTTTGAAAAGATTTATAGCCTATAACCTGCAACGACAAAAGCTCGATCTATATCCCAAATTTCAAGAAAATCGGTCCATGCGGAAAAGAGACTTACTTACAGACTTACAGAAAGATTTATAATATATATTAGGATTTTCCCAAAATATCATCCAACATTTTCTTTCAATGCATTTGGAATTTTTTTTCTTATAATTTTCTCTTTCACAAAACACTTCAGCATTTTTTAACTCAACTCTTTCTTTTTTTTTATTCGTTTGCAGCTCATTACATTGTTTGGAAAAAAAAACCGAGTGGAGTGGAGAGAGAGAGAAAAAAAAATTAAAATCAGCCGTATAATGCACGTACGGTACATATAAGCACATGTAAATACAATATTCATATACATCCATCATACCTACATACATAAATCCATTCATACATACATACATACATGCATGCATTAATCTATTCATACTTACATCCACTGTACATTCATTGTACGTTTCATTTATAATTCATGCAACGTCATTATCGAGCACTGTTCTGTTCTGATGGCGTTTTTTTTTCTTCTGTTTTTTTTTTGTCATGAAAATGAAAAAAAAAAAAGGAGAGAAGAAACGCCTCGTTAGACATCCAAAGACTTTTAGCAAAATTAAAAAAAAAAAAAATCATAAAAAAATTAAAAAAAAAAAACAAACGATGTGGTGTTTCTGAATGTGATGTTGGAATATTATTATTGCACTTACCACTCGACTGCAAAAATTCGTTTCTCTTTTACTTTTCATCAATTTTGGCTTTTTGCTTCAAAACAAAATCATCAGATATGGATGGCTCTGGCTCTGGCTCCCAATATGCAAGATTATAAAAAAAAAAAAAAAATAAAGAAAAAATTATTTAAAAATGCAGTTTTTTTTTTGTAATGAAACGTGTCCGACCAAAATTCTGAAGGCTATTTTCTTAACCAAATAATTGAGAATATTGCAAGTATTTGTGGAACGCATGAGCTTGTTGGCAATTCATGTCTTTTGTGTGAGTATTTCTAACAAAAATTCTGTCAACAAAACTTTAAAGGATTAATTTCCATGTACAGTTAGTTACCCTATGGGCTAATGACTGAATAAATATCATTTATTCGCTCTCAAGAAATGTCAGACAAGGGTGAAGACAAAAACTGATATTCGTTTTTAAAACAAATATTTCAATCAGTTTGAGAAAAACCAAAACTTGAAAATTTTTTTTGAGGTATGGAGGTACTTGAAATTCAAAATAACACGGTGCGACAGTGAAAATACACCCGAGTAACTACATAGTCCATGTTGTTCAGTTAGCTGAGTAGAACTCAAAAATACCTTTTTTATATTTCTCGAACCCTCCAAACTTTTTTTATTTGACAAAAACTGTTTTTTTAGATTCTCCGCGCAAATTTCTGTATTACTCAAACATTTCTGACCCGATTTCTAAAATTTAAATCTTGTTAGAAAGGCCAAAGATGGACCTTTGAAACGGTATACATATATACATATTATTATTAATATGCTATGAGTTTTGATAAGGAAAAATTGGAAAATTCGAACTTTTTTCATATTTTTTCAAGTTTGTCCATTCATAGTAGCAAACTTTAATAGAAAAAATATAGGTTAAGTGATAATATTCTTAAAGTCTGTTCTCTTGTGAAGAGATTAAGTTATCATTTGATCAAATCGGACAAAAATTACCGTAGTTATTATTTAAAGAGTCTAACAGTCGAGTGATATTTTTTATATATGTCATCTCATCAAATGAACTTTTAGTTCAAAAATTTTCAGAATTTTTGATGGATCTTGATCGTTTATCGGAAAATATGTCAATTTCACGTTTGCACGACTTCCAGAAGTCGGCTAATATGTGTGTTTTTTGCAAATATTATTATTTCTCTTTGCGCAAACATTGGCCAACTTCTGGTGGTCGCTCAAACGTGAAAGTTACACATTTTGTGATAAACAATCAATATCCACCAAAAATTCTGAAAATTTTTGAACTAAAAGTTCATTTGATAAGATGACATATATAAAAAATATAACACGACTGTTATACTATTTATATAATAACTCCGGCAAATTTTGTCCGATTTGATCAAACGAAATGCCAATCTCTTCACAAGATAATCCACTTTCAGAATTTCATCACTTATTTCATATTTTTTAAGTAAAGTTTGCTACTATGAACGGACAAACTTGAAAAAATATGAAAAAAATTCGCATTTTCCAAGTTTACCTCATCAAAACTCATAGCATATTAAGTCAAATAATAGATATATGTACACCGTTTTAAAGGCCCATCTCTCCCCTTTCCAACAAGATTTAAATTTTAGAAATCGGGTCAGAAATGTTTGAGTAATACAAAAATTTGCGCGTAAAGTCTAAAAAAACAGTTTTTGTCAAATAAAAAAAGTTTGGAGGGTTCGAAAATATAAAAAAAATAGTTTTGAGATCTGCTCAACAAAACTCACAATCTACACTAAGTCATTAGCCGGGTGTATTTAGGTTAGGTTAGGTTAGAGGACGTGCACCTGTCCGTTAAGACAAGCACAACACCCGGAGGTCGAAATTGACCCATTGTACAACGTCCTTGGAGAGGGAAGGAAATAGAGGGAATAGGATGAAAGGAGGGCATAAGGGTAAGGGGAGGATGGGAATCACACAGAAAGAAACAGACACAAACAAGGGTTGAGCGCGCGACTACACTTATGAAGCCCTAGCACCTCTCAACCAGCTCAAACTGCTAATGAATCTGTGGAGAACCTTGATGTCGGCTCTCGACACAGAATTCAAGCTCTCAAAGAAGGCTCTGCCAAGGGTCCTCAACCTCAACCTACCAAGGGCTGGGCAGTTACAGAGGAGGTGTTCGATAGTCTCTAACTCTTCCTCATCGCAACATACCCTGCAATAGTCCGGCTGGGATCTGTTCCAGATCCCCGTCAGCGACCTAATCTCGCAGTGCCCTGTGATAAAACCGACAACCAACCTTACGCTGGCCTTAACCAAGCCCAGCAGCCAATCTGTTCTCTTACTGTTCACAGCAGGCCATAGACGTCTAGAGACAGAACAACCTGATCCGTTCCTCCAACGCCTCTGCTCTTCCTCCCTGACCCATCCATCGATGAGGCCATAGAGGTGGCAGACTGGGGGTTCAGGACCAACTATTAAATCGCCCCCCGAACGGGAACCTAACCCAGCGAGGGCATCCGCCGTCTCATTGCCCAGTATTCCGCTATGACCCGGAACCCAGCATAGACGGATACGGTCCGGTCCAAAAGACCTCAACGACTCTTTGCACTCGCGAACCAGTCGTGATTTGCACCAGACCGACGCAATGGCCTTAAGGGCAGCCTGACTGTCAACGAAGATCATGTAAGATTCCGAATCCGAAGATGGGCCACCAGCTATGGCCTCAATAGCCTTCAGTATTGCGAAAATCTCCGCCTGAAAAACGCTGCAGTCATCATTCAACCTGAAGTGGAGTTCAAGACCGAGTTCCCTACAGAAAACCCCAGCACCTGCACATCCACCTAACTTAGACCCATCTGTGAAAATGGGTATACCACTCTGCCCCCGGAGTACCCCACCATTCCATTGTGCCCTATCCGGTATAAGTGTCCTTAAACCAGGTAGGAATATAGCCTCGGGCACAATGTAATCAGTGGCTTTTTCCGAAAGTCCATACCTTCCGTCAGGAAAGACGATACTCAGAACTCTGGAGTGACCTATCGAGCGCTGCTTCCAGCAACCCGATTCCCTCAGGCGTATGGCACTACGCGCTGCACACCTCTTGACATATAAGTCAAGCGGCGGGTGTATTTAATTTTCTTCATTTTGTCGCATAGTGTAATTATTCTACTTACAGTATTGGCAAAAACTAAAGCACCCCCGCAGTACATTTTTTTTAAATGATAATTTTTTTTAAGAAAACAAAGCTATTAAAATTTTATTTTTATTTTTTTTTATTTATTTATATCCTTATTATTGAAAAACACAAACTTCAGAATTAAAAAAAAAAAAAAGTTAAAATTCAAAAAAAAAACATTTTAAGTCGCAAATATAAGCGGACAAAACTAAAGCACCCCCCAATTAAGGTGCACAAAAATCTATTGAAATCAATATTTCGTTGCGAATCCTTTATTCTGAATGAGACACGCACATCTTTTAGGCATAGGGGACATTAAATTTTTAAGTATTCCAGAAGATATTGCTTTCCAGGCTATTTTTGCATCTTCAAATAAATCTTCTTTGGTTTTGCAATTTTGTGGGTTGATTTTTAAGTTAATGATTGGATTGGAGAGCTGGCTTATCAAGGCATCAATTGAGTGCAAAATATTCAATCAACAGATCAATTATTTCTAGGCTAATTTAAAAGTTTTTACAGACTGGTCGCACATCTCCTACACATTCTGGAGGAAGGTTACGCGAAACCTTGCGACATGAAGACTCCTTAATTAAAATGGCAATCCAAAATGATCCTACAGCATCTTCTAGTCACGTACAAAACCGCTTAGATTTAAAAATAACCGTAAGAACGATTCCCAGAAGGTCGGTAGAGGCCGGATTATTCAGTCGACAACCAGCAAAAAACCTTTAATATCGCCAAACTTGAATTCGCCAAGGCCCATCTCAACTGGAGTGTCCAAAAATGGATGAATGTGCTGTTTTCTGACGAATCTAAGTTTAAATTAAAGGATTCAGATGGCATAAGGCATCCAGAGGCAGGCCAAACGGACAACGGTTCAATCCTAAATGTACTGAGGGGGTGCTTTAGTTTTGGCCAATACTGTACATACTGTGAGCGTCAAAAGAAAGTGTACAATTCAAAAAAAATATACATTAATAAATTACCGTTAATTTTTTTTTAAATTATTTTATTGCCAGTTTTTAAAATTGAAACAAGAAGAAAAGAATTAGAAAAAATTTGGAAATACAGTAGGACCTCGATTATCCGTGATTCGATTATCCGGCAACATCAATTATCCGGGATGGAAAAAGAAAATTTTTTGCATCGACTTAATTTTATTTTGGATCGACATAAATTTTTCTGCATCTTTTAACCGTGATTACCACTATTATTCGTGATTATGTATAAGCAAAAATTTGTTTCTATTATTTTGGAGAAACAAGCGAAAAAGGGGAATTCCCTCTTTAGTACATGAAATCCTTATCTACTGTTCACTGTTTTCTAACAAAATTATTTTTTTTTTATATTTTTGAAACATGTATGTATGTATATAAAATCCTAGAATTATTTAGTTTTTATATAAATACATATGTACATATTCATTTATTAATTAATAAAAATATCTATTAAAAAACTAGCCAAAATTTGTACTCAATTAACCGGGAAAATCGATTATACAGAATGCTTCCGGCCCCGACCATCACGGAAAATCGAGGTCCCACTGTATTGTAAAATTTTTTCGGGCACTCTCCTTAAGTGGAAAACTTCAGTTGAGATTGTTAGAATTTTATCCATAGTGTACAATTTCTTTTGACGCTCACTATATGTATTGATCATAGCTCAGCAATGAGTATTCAAAAAGATGAGTAGATTCGAATCATACTCATAATTTCTGATACTTATACGCATTCATACTTATTTTAATATCATGGAACCTCTACTCATAATCAAAGTTTGAAGTTTCATACTTAACTTCCATAACTCAACATATACACGAATCACAAAATAAATATGATTAGCCTACGAACACTAAAATACTTACCAGAAGGTTGTATGTTGGCTCTGCTTGCTGCTCTGTCTTTTTTGCTTATGTGTCTATTATCTATTGTCTAATTCGTGTCATTCGAATCATTTCTAAATATTATAAGTATTTTTCTAAAGTTATAAATCTAAATGAGTAGGCTTATGAATCGAACATATTTCGAATGGTATGAGTTTGATGTCAATGTTGTACGTATACTCATTGCAACCTGTGCTTATAAAACAACGTTTGTAGTGAGTATGAATGAATCAGACTACATAGTTAAATTTCAATATTGTTGACTCACTTATATTCAAAATTTCATGAGTGCTTATGAATAGCGGAAAAACGATTCACTGCTGATCTCTGGTATTTACTATCCTTAACTGACTACCATCAAAAATGTTGGCAAAACAGGTGGCTACGAACGCGGCAATGAGACTAAAGGGATGAGAGTATAGAAGCTACGGTCATATCAAAATCTTGGGTATGATTGGTCTGAATGTATCTATTAAACCAGTTTTCGATCTTGGTTTTGCAACTCAAGTACCGAATAAATCTTTTTCTGATCATCGTTTACTTCTCTTAGGAAACGTTATTCGAGATTTCACTGATGGAGCCAGATGACGCAAAAAGGTCGAATGTGAAATCTTTTCAGAACAACTGAATGATAGATCGTCCCTTGCACTGCAAGATAGTACTTTACAGGCTGTAATGGCTATAATTGTCGCCCTGTGAATTCAGTATTATAGTGCATCGCATGATGATAAACGCATATATGTATACCAACAGTAAAGCGGCTTTTAGACCCCTAGAGAATATGTACACCACACCTAAGATTGGCCAAGAATGTCGGGTGTCTCTAGAGGAGATACCATGAAAGTAGACCTCAGTTGGAATCTCGGACACGAAGACATCGTACATAACAACAAGTGCGACGTACATACTAATGCTGGTATCACGGAAAATTGAAATGAATTAATTAATTGAAGTCGCCGTGGTCTAGTAGGTAGTGTGTTGGCTTATTAGACTGAAGGCCCGAGTTCGAATCCCAGGTCAGACATCGAAACGAAAATATTTCTTCGGCGACTTCCTCTCAGCAGATTTCTGGCAAAAACTCCGAGAGTAAATAAAATTGCCATGAAAAGTTCCTCAAAAAAATCTGGCGTTCGGAATCGACTTTAAACTGTAGGCACCGCGCCACTCATGTATAAAATTAACACAAACAACGTAAGTGGTGTTAGAAGCTAGGTCGTAATCCTGACTTAAGGGTTGGAATGACCAAGTATGAATGTAAGAGGTGCTTCAATGGAACCATATAGGCCCCAAGCAAGCTGTACCTATTGCGGCCACCTAACTTAAGCCTTTTTATTCCTTTAAGAAACTTTGTTTGTTAATTTCTTTCCAATATTTCAGTTTAATTAAGCAAGTTTAAACGATTAATCAGGTTATTGGTTCAGTGTAGTAGGCCTGCTAAAGTGAAAGTGTTGCTATTCTTTTACAAAAACGATATCTTAATCATGGTCTAGTCACCATATTCTTCGGTTTTGCCACCTGCAATATTCTTTATTTCCTAAAAGGAAAAAAAATACAACTAATGCTCGTAATAAAAATTGGAAAGTAATTTAGAATCGTATTGTAACAAATAAAACATTGTTGAATAGTTGATAGAGTACACCCAGGCAATTCTTGTTAGTTTTGTAAAGAATTTTTTGCAAACAAACAACGTATAAAATATACCACAAACTAAATCTACTGAAATAATATTTTTTGGTCTTCCTAAAGCTCTTGTTCTTTTCCTCTTGGAACAGATTGTCTACATGTATACAATAAGCGTAAATAGCTAAGTAAGCTTGGCATTGAAGTGATTGTCCATTCCGAATGATGTTCGATGCAACCAAACGTGGTATTTTGATGAATTAACAGATTATTGTTTACAGTAAATTAAATCTACAACAACAACAACAACAACAAGAACTACATTAATTGACTGTAAATTTCTAATAAATTTTTCTTTTAATTTAACTACTCACCGCTTTAGCACTTACATTGTAATGAGTAATTTTTACCCCAACAACAACAACAAATGTTTTAGTAATTTTTTTTTCTTTCGCTTACTATCAGAAATTTAATGTTAAAAAAGAAATTTAAACGAAATTGTTTACAAAGCACCACACACTAGAATAGCAGTTCATTGTATTGTATTTCAAAGTGAAAAATATATTCTTAGAATTTCTTTGAACACTAAAAGCAAAAAAAAAAAAAAAAACCAGAAGCATTTACTATATTTAGAGTGGAAATATTTTTCTGAATACAAAGTCTTTAGTTTAACAATAATCCCGCATTTATATTAAATTACTAATTATCGGTTTTTATTCTTTGAATATACAGTGAGCGTCAAAAGAAATTGCACTTTATGGATAAAATTCTAACAATCGCCAAACTCAACATTTACGACTTAAGGAGAGTGCCCAAAAAAAAATTTGGCAATATTTCGAAAATGTTTCTTTGTTTTAATTTTAAACAATGAAATTAATTTTAAATAATAAAACAATTTTAAAATAAATAATTAATAATAATAATAAATAAAAATAACGGTAATTTATAAATGGATTTTTATGCTTTTAACTTTTAAAAACGTTTAAAATATGAGCTCACAGATTGCAAATAAAATAAAAATATTGCCTGCTTTGTCTTGCCTTTTACATGGCTGGGTTAACAGCCTGATAAATGTTCTTGAAGGCGAATGTTCATGACTTCGCCTTCTCGAAATCTCTATAAATGTAAACATCGTTGTTTACATATATTCTTGTAGTGTTGTTGTTGTATTTTTGTTTACTCGTTTACCATTTTTTTGTGCTGGTATTTGTTGTTATATTAAGCAGTACGATAATTTGTAAACAGGTTTGTTTACTGCATTGTGTTGTTTTTGTAGCTTTTTTTTGTTATTCCTCTGTTTATACTCTTTGCATAAACAATAACAATTACTAGACAAAAAATTCGTCAGATCTTTGTAACGCAGATCTTCAAACCATGATTACTCTCTTCAAACACACTGCGTCTTCACACAAGACTGACTGAACTTCACTAACTCAGTCTCCTGCTTTGCCTTGCTTTCTGTATGGCAAAGTAAACAGTCTGCTGAATGTCCTTGAAGGCGAATGTTCATGACTTCGACTTCTCGAAATCTCTATATGTTTACATTGTTGTTTACATTCATTATTGTAATGTTTTTTGTGTATTTTGTTTACATTCATTCTTGTAGTGTTTTTTGTGGATTTTATTTACTTGTTTACCATTTTTTTATGCTGGTGT
Organism: Sarcophaga caerulescens; assembly: GCA_927399465.1. Lineage (NCBI taxonomy): Eukaryota > Metazoa > Arthropoda > Insecta > Diptera > Sarcophagidae > Sarcophaga > Sarcophaga caerulescens. The sequence goes on along the minus strand of OV656867.1, from coordinate 98,965,965 downwards.
TTGTTGTTATATTAAGCAGTATGATAATTTGTAAACATGTTTGTTTACTGCATTGTTTTGTTTTTGTAGCTATTGTTCACAATTTTAATGTTAAAAAACTCTGAGTGTAAAAATTGCCATTAAAAGCTTCTGAAAAATCTGTCGTTCGGCGTCGACTTTAAACTGTAGGTCCCGCCACTCATATATAAAATTAACGCACACCAAACGAGTGGTGTGAGAAGCTAAGACGTTGTACAATGGGTCAATTCGACCTCCGGGTACTGTACTTGTCACAATTGACAAGTACACGTCCTCTAACATAACCTAACCTAACAATACATTAATAAATTACCGTTATTTTTATTTTAAAATTGTTTCATTCAGTTTCAGTTTTTAAAATTGACAAAAAATTACAAAATATTTCGAAATGATGTGAAATTTTTTCGGGTACCTACTCTCCTTAATTGGTAAAAGTAAAGTTTGTTGATTCTTAAAATTTTATTCATAGTATACAGTTTCTTTTGTCACTCACTGTACGTAGTATTGCTTGTCTTTTATATGGACTGATGGAGAGCAATGAAAGGACAAAAACGCAAAAAGTACGTAATAAGCTATGTTAGCTTAAAAAAAAACTCAATCTAGCTTACATAGTTCCACGCTTGTCTTATGGGGATTGTTTAAATAAAACCTTGATGGCAACAATTAAATTTGTAACCAATAACTGATTAAAATAAACAAATTTTTGAAAACCATTTTGATTTATTTTCATTGCAATAGTGTTGCCAATCAAATGTCTATTCGGCTACACCACGTCCATTAATTGTTGAAAGCTATTCAAGGAAATTCATAAAAAAAATAAATAAAGGCAACGAAAATATATGATTTTGTCACGTGATATGTTTTATATCCACAAATATCTAATAGAGGACTCAGGACTGAACTCAACTGAAAAAATTAAATAAAATGAAATAAAAATAAACGAATAAATGGAAAATAAATAAAATAAAATAAGACCCAATAACATGAAAAACCACTCTCACTCACTCACTCACTCAAAGCCAAAAAATTTTTGAACTGAAAATATTGCAGAAGGTACGTCTAGGTTACGTACATATGTACATATGTATGGGTGGACGGACACAGGGTTCATATAAAACATAAAAACTAAATTCTCGAAATTATAATAAAAAAAAAACAAAAAACAAAAAATATATCCAACAGAGAGAGAGAGAGAGAAAAACAAAAGGAAAAAAGCAGAAAAAAAGCCGTAAATAAACGACAAAAATGTTAATGACAAAATAATCCAACATTATAGCCGTTGGTAAAGGAAAAGGAAGACTTATGAGTGCTGGTCAGATACGTCAACACAGTTAAATGTCAAATGGACACGCGAGAAAAATAACTTTCACTTGGTAACACTATACTACTACACTACACAACAACAAAATTGAAGAAAACGTACGATGGCGGACACAGAATTACTTCGATATGGATATGAACCAGAGATCAGCAATGAGTATTCAAAAAGATAAGTAGAATCGAATCATACTCATAATTTCAGCTACTTATACGCATTCATACTTATTTTAATATCATGGAACCTCTACTCATATTCAAAGTTTGAAGTACTCATCATATTCATTCTTAACCACACGTGTGATGTCAAGTGACTCATATCATTTATAAGTAATATAAATAGTTTTCTAAAGTTATGAATCTAAATGAGTAGGCTTATGAATCAAATATATGTATTTCGAATGGTATGAGTTTGATGTCAACGTTGTATATACATTTACATATATGTATTTATAAATCAACGTTGTAGTGAGTATGACTGAATCAGAGCAGTTGTAGTTTAATTTCGATATTGTTAACTCACTTATATTCAAAATTTCATGCGTGCTTATGAATAGCGGAAAAACGATTAATTGCTGATTTCTGCTGCTACACTATCATAGATCGCAAAAACGCAAGTCAATCATACTTCACCGCAAATGTATTTACAACTCTGTGGACCAATAAGTAACTGCCGTATTTACGCAACGTCAGCCGCTGTTATACACCAAGTGATTGACGTATATACACGTCACACAGTGAAAGTTTTAATAATACCCTGAAATGATTTAACCATTGACTGTTTTCCATATTGGAAATAAATAAAAAAACGTCTCTCAGTCTCAGACTCGAAATTGTGCACCCATGGCACATTCATGATTACGAATTGACTCAGAAACTCAATTGAAAAATTGAATTGACATACCTTAAATACGCTGTTATTATTATCGTGCAAACCGCTTTCTCATCTTCAAATTATAGCTCAGTATGAGATGAACACAGCTTTTTGGAATGCGTATCGTTTCAGCCGGTCTAGTAGGTAGTGTGTTGTCTCATTAGAAGTGAGGCCTCGGTTCAAACCCCAGGTCAGACGTCTCCAACGAAATATGCGAAAATATTTCTTCGGCGACTATCACTCAGCAGATTTCTTGCAAAACTACTGTAAAATAAAATTGCCATGAAAAAGTTTCTCAAAAAATCTGTCTTTCGGAGTCGACTTTAAACTGTAGGTTCCGCCACTCATGTATAAAAAATAACGCAAACAACATAAGTGGCGTGAGAAACTAGATCGCAATCCTGACTAAAGGGTTGTAATGGCCAATTATGTATGTATGTATGTATCGTTTCAGGCACCTTCAGATAAATATCGTTCAATAACATGTTATGAATTTCTTAACCGTTTCTGGTGTGAACACCTCAGTTAGTCCACTATAATACTATTACGCAGAACGAAACGACCTAATATCGTTTCACATAAAAATAATAAACAAAAGCTACCGGCCACACTAACACATATGTACATCGAACCATACATAAACCAACAATAACATCAGTATGAGTATGAGAGAGATGGATAACGCAAACGCAACATAAGGGAACGCAACAAGAGGCAATGTGTACACAATACACACTCACAAATGCATCGAACATCTTCCAAATAAGGAAACAACAATAAGAGAGTAAAAGGGATGGACAAGTAAGCATACGCAACAACAAACAACGCAGTTGCCATAGAAATTGCGAGAATGCGAAACCGCGAACATTCTTCTTCAAGAACGTTCGATGTACTGTTCGTGTTGGACTATAAAAGGGCAAGACAAAGCAGACGAGTGAGTCAGTTAGAATTGAGACAGTCTTGCGTGAAGTTGCGTGTTAACTAATCAGTCGCGGTGTGAAGACAAGTTGCGTGCGAAGTAAAAAGTCGTGGTTCGAAGATATCCGTTGTGAGCAGTATAGCGAATAGTTGTGTGTGAATAATAGTGAACAAGCAATAAATTGTAGTAATTATTGTTGTATCGGTTAAGTGTGAACAGTGATACATCAGAAAGTGTGGACAATAAAGAGAGTTTAATTAAAATAAGACACATATTTGTTTTTACTTGGTTTGCAATCAACGAACTCATATTTAAACGTTTTTAAAAAGGTAAAAACGTAACAATACTTTATGTTTCGTGAAGGGATTAGTCTTAAAGTCTTTTTTTTTTTTTTTTTTTTTTTTTTATTTATTTATTTAAAAATCGAATCTTCACCTTTGTGAAATAACGATTTGTGTATCAAATCTTAAAGCTAAAAACCGTTAATCAGTCCCGCCAATGCTGGACGTGAAATTGTTATATTGCTGATTTTGATTGGGTTTCCGGTTTTGCGGATGACTTTATATCAGGTCTGTAGTAACTCTTCTTTTTAATCGGATATGTCTTCCACTACCTAAGATTGCACGACCCAGGGGATTTGGGTGAATTTCAAGCTTACTCAAGTAATTCACAGCATACTTTGCGATTTCGTCCTTAACCAAGGGTACATTTAGATCTTTATGGATGTTTGAATTTTTTAGGTACCAAGGGGCATTTGTTATAGTTCTCAAAATTTTGTTTTGCTGCCGTTGAATGCGTTCAACATTTGTCTTTGAGGCAGTACCCCATAGCTGAGCACCATAGCTCCAGATTGGCTTCAAGATAGAGTTGTAGATAAGGAGCTTGCAATCCAAGTTTAGCACTGAATTTCTTCCAATAAGCCAATTTAACTGGATCATTTTTAGTTTAAGTTGCGTCATTTTGGCTTCTATATGGGGCTTCCAGGTAAGACGGCGGTCAAGATGAATACCTAAGTACTTTACATCTGCTCGTTGGGCAATTTTTTTATTATTAATGAACACTTCTGGACAATATTTTTTGCGTAGTGTGAACGTAACGTGGGTACACTTGTTTTCGTTAACCTTCATTCTCCACAACTTCAGCCATGACTCCAACTCTACTACATGGTTTTGCAGATGCCGAGTTGCTTGTTGAGGGTTTTCATTAATGCTTAAAAAAGCTGTATCATCTGCAAAAGTGGAGATATGAATATTTCTACTTGTTGGCATATCGGAAGTATAAATTAGGTATAATATTGGCCCCAAAACACTGCCCTGTGGCACTCCGGCGTTAATGTCATGGGTCTCACTCACATATTCACGTTCTTTAACACGAAATTTTCGTCCGGTTAAATAGCTCAGTAGTAAACGGCTGACGTTTGGTGGCAATTTTTGTTTCAGTTTATGAGCCAGCCCCTCATGCCATACTTTATCAAATGCCTGAGAGACATCGATAAAGAGTGCTGAGCAGTACTTTTTCTCTTCAAAAGCCTTTCTTATAACGTTAACTAAACGATGAGTTTGTTCGATTGTGCTATGCTGTCGTCTAAAACCAAACTGATGGTCTGGAATGCATTCCCCTTCATTAAGCATAGGGATCAACTTTTTAGTGAATGCTTTTTCAAAAAGTTTAGATACATGCGATAACAGACTTATGGGCCTGTACGACTCAACATTTGTGTGATCCTTACCAGGTTTAGGGATCATAATAATCAGTGATAACTTCCATGCTCGAGGATAATATTCTAAGCGGAAAATAGCGTTAAATATAAAAAGAATTAATTTTCGAACTGATCTTGGTAGCTCTTTAATCATTTTGTTGTTAATTTTATCGATTCCGGGCGCCTTTTTAGGATTTAAGTCGTCAATGGCCTCTTCTATATCTCGTAAGCAGAATCTTAAATTTGCAGCGGAGCTGAATAGTGGAACAAAGGGCGGCAGTTCTTGTGTAACTTCGGCTATGTTAGGGGAGAATACATGGCTAAGATGATTTGCAAACAGCTTGGCTTTTTCCTTCTCGTCTCTTGCCCATTCGCCATTTGGTTTTTTTAACGGTGGCCTATTTATTATCGGTCTTTTTATATTCCTTGCTGCTCTCCAAAGAGAATAATAAGAGTCTGCGGTTGAATCAAGATTTTAGTCTTAAAGTCTAAAACATTTTTTTTTGTTAGTTGTTAGGCGGCCACTTTTGCCTTAAATAATTTTTTCAAATTACAACCGATACATACCAGAGATAAGCAATGAATCATTTTTTCGCTACTCATAAGCTTTCCATGAAATTTTGAATATAAGTGAGTCAACAATATTGAAATTTAACTATGTACTCTGATTCATTCGTACACACTACAACGTTGATTTATAAGTACAGGTTGCAATGAGTTTTGGAATACTCATTGCTGACCTCTGGTACAGTATACCTATACAAGTGGCGCAACATGTTGTACAGCTGTGCCGTTGCGAAAGGTTTAAAGAAAAAATACTACATTTAGCTCCTACCGATTCTTTTCTATTTCCATACCCCAACAAAACTCATGGCAGTCAAACATTTACTAACAACAAGAGAGAGTCCGTGGGTTGATGGCTATTTTAAAAAGCTTCATGACTGAATAACGCTGCGAAAACATTCCAAAACTAAAAGGCAATAATCGTTTGTTTCCTTTATTAAGTCAGCTAATTTGGGTACAACCCTCGTACTACGAAGACATATAAAACGACAGCACTTATTCAAACAATTCTTTATTATACTGAGTCATATTGGAATTAAAGAAAAAAAAAACGACATTTTTGGGTAAAACTTTAAAGAAATTCTATTTAAATAATGTTATATGTCATCTATGTATACCTTAAATCCTTTAATTTTCTTTACAAAAAATTAAAGTTTACATTTCTAGTATGAAATAATAAAAGAAAACCTTCTTTACAATTAAACTTCTTTCTAAATATTAATTTAATTCATATACTAAAATCAAGCTACGGTATTAGAATGATCTCTATAGAACTTCAACAGAGGACAAATGCAGGACATTTGCTGGCAAGCAAAATCTTTCCGCCAGTCTCACTATTATTCAGTGATCTAAGGGCGTGGTCACTGTATCCGTGGGCGTGGTCACAGAGATGTCCATTCCATCTCATTTGTGCGGTTCCTATTCAACCCCAACAGCAATTGCAGGACATTTCCCTTTAAGCAAAATCTTACCCACAGTTTGCCCATTATTGGTGATCCGTGAGAGTAGATACAGTAAAAGTAATGTCCCTGCAATTTAATATGTGCGCTTCCTATACGACTTAGGCCATTTAGGTCTGACAATAAAGCACGATTCTTCCTAACCTATTGATTTATAGCCAGCCTAACGATACATCTGTTACATTTATGTGAAGATTGTATTCCTAAGGAATATGCCTGCTCTAGCAAATTCATCAGTTGCTCGTTCCGAAAGCACTTTTGATTTGGGGTAGCTGTTGGCTATTGTTTCAACCCCCACTACACGGTTGACCACAAATTGCGAATTGGTTTAAGGTCACGATTTTGGCTCGTCCAATATATTGTTACGCAAGAACAAACGAAACGACCTAATATCGTTTCACATAAAAACAATAAACAAAAGCTAGCAGCTAAACTAACACATGTGTACATCGAACCATACATAAATGGTTCGATGTTCGAGAGATGGATAACGCAAACACAACATAAGCGAACGTACAAGAGGCAATGTGTATACAATACACAAGTGCACACTAACAAATACATCGAACATCTTCCAAATAAACCAACAACAACAAGCAAAAGGGCAAAAGGGATGGACAAGTAAGCATACGCAACAACAAGTAACGCAGTCGCCATAGAGATTTCGAGAGCGCGAAGCTTGAATAAGAACGTTCGATGTACTGTTCATGTTGGACTATAAAAGGGCAAGACAAAGCAGACGAGTAAGTCAGTTGTAATTGAGTCAGTCTTGAGTGAAGTTGCGTGTGAACTAAATAGTCGTGTTTGAAGATATCGGTTGCGAGCAATAGTTGTGTGTGAATTATAGCAAGCAATTATTGTTGTATCTGTTAAGTGTGAACAGTGGCACATAAGAAAGTGTGGACAATAAAGAGAGTTTAATTAAAATAAAACACTTATTTGTTTTTACTTGGTTTGCAATTAACGAACTCCTATTTAAACGTTTTTAAAAAGGTAAAAACGTAACAATATTATTTGAAAATCCTACAGGAATACTTAAGGTAAACGTAGGGTCGCTTCCTACCTGTTTTGGGGGATTTCTATCCACCAAATGCGGAAGATATGTTTACAGAACATACAGAATAAACATCCATCCAATCGTCCATAATTCAATATCCATCCGGTATCTCTACCATGTGTCATTGTGTCATTGTTTGTTTAACGTAACGTTGTGTACTGCCTTCCGTCGGCTTGAAAGGAATTGAATTTGTTGTTGTCGTATCCAATTGGTCGTTTCTGGTCATTAACGGTAAAGTTTAGGTATTATTTAGCAAATTTTAAGAGGCCAGCAAAATTTTGACTTTACCACGCAGGCATGCATTTCTTCACAGCCGTTGTTGTAGTCAAAACTGCAAAGAGGTTTCCACGCTGTCCATCGGCTTACTGTTTGATTTATTGCTAGAAGAGCTTCTTTCACTGTTCAGCATGTTTGTTTTTCTTTAACAGCAATTGGCAATTAAACAAAATTTTAGTTTTATTAACTTCATTCTGTTCCCGTGCTCAGATAAACATTTTTTAGCTTACCGGGAAGACGAAAGACAAAAGAGAGAATAGTATCCAGTCATCGAAAATGGTGACAGAACCAGTATTGATGGTTAATGGGCTTGAAAAGGAATCACCTCTACAACATGTATTACATACATATATAATTGATCATTACAACTCTTCAGTTAGGATTACAACCTAGTTTCTCGCACCACTTATGTTGTGTTATGTTAATTTTATACATGAGTGGCTGGACCTACAGTTTAAAGTCGATTCCGAACGCCAGATTTTTTTGAGAAACTTTTCATTGCAATTTTATTTATTGTCAGAGTTTTTGCCCGAAATCTGCTGAGAAGAAGTCACCGAAGAAATATTTTTTCATGTTTCGTTTAGTAAGGATTTGAACCGAGGCCTTACGTCTAATAAGCTAACACACTATCTACTAGACTACAACATGTATTCCTTCCACTAAACTTTTAACTTGGGCCTATACTATCAACTTGTCTATGGCATATCACAACGATAGTGAATCGCATGAAACTCTGTAATGTTGATGAGAGGTTTTGTTTCGTCCATCTTAAAGTCTAATAGTCCAGGCATGTTCCTATGTCCTATATCATTGCACTTTCTTCTGCCTTCTTATTTATTTTTTGTTCTTTTCTACAAACTTCGAAACGAACATATGGGGCATATTTCTATTTGTCACCACGATAATAATTTTTTTCTGCTCTCCTGCCCGCTCATGAAAAAATTCTATCTTTTGATGGCTTCTCTAATTTTCAAACTGCTTGTATTTGTTTTGTCCACTGCTTATCGTTGCAATATCAAATTGTTTACATCCGTTTTATTGCTTTGAACAAGCATTTTAAGTTTTCGTATCAGGTAAAGCACAGAAAATAAAATAAACAGAAAAAAAAAAGAAGAAAACAACAATAAAAGAAAGAACAAAAACTAAATTAAGACATTGCGAATCAACGATTCAAATAATCATACATGGTGGAGATTTAAGTTAAAAGCAGCCGAGCCGATGTACACAAATTACATTCACTCCAATTCTAATGATCAGATTTCAAATAAAACGCTTCTGCTTCTGCAAACACTAAAAGAAATACGAGAAAATGCGATTTTTTTTTATTTTTAAATGAAAATGAAACACCACCGGGTCAAGCCGGACTGTAGGATACGCTACAAGAGATGAATTACGAAAATTACCTCCTGCTCTCAGACACCGTACTACTATCTGTATTACTTACCTAATTGATCATTACAACTCTTTAGTGTGCCTTTTTATCCATACATGCCGGGACCTACAGTTTTAATTCGACTACGAACAGCAGATTTTTGAGGAACTTTTCATAACAATTTTATTTACTTTCAGAGTTTTTTTTTTACCAGAAGGCTGCTGTGAAAAAGTCGACGAAAGAAAAATTTTTTTCATAGTGATGTCTGCCAGGGGTTGAACCACGTCATGGCTCTCGTCTAACAGGCCAACACACTACCTAGTAGATTACGGCGTCTTTCCCTTAAAATCTTAAAATCCCTTTAAATCTGTGAGAACACCATAATTTGAGTTGCGTTAATTGCCATCCATGGAAGATACGCTGGCAATTCACAAGGGCTCTTAAGAAAATCCAGTAGGAGTTTCGGTTCCATCCTTTTATACTGGAGGATATCATAGCTTCTTCTCCCAAGTTGGTTTGCTTCCTATGCATGCCTCTAATCATTACAGTGGTCCAAGCATTTACCAATATCCCCAAGTTTTGCTTTACATTGGATGCCACGGATTTATTCTCAGCCAATACAGGACTTTGCAGTGTTCAAGTTCCAAAACAATTGTTTTATGCAAGTTTCTTAATAGGTTTTTTTGTCTTGTGTCGTAGTCGCCATAGTTTAGTCGGTAGTGTGTTGGCTTATTAGACGTGAGGCGTCGGTTCAAACCTCAGGACAGGCATCAAAACGAAAATATGAAAAAATATATCTTCGGCGACTGCCTCTCAGCACATTTCTAGCAAAAACTCGGAAAGTAAAAAAAAAAAAAATTGCCATAAAAAAATTTCTCAAAAAATCTGTCGTTCGGAATCGACATTAAACTGTAGGTTCCGCCGCGCATGTATAAAATTAACACACAACATAAGTAGACGGGAGAAGCTAGGTCGTAATCCTAACTGCAGGGTTGTAATGACCAATTATGTATGTACTATGTATGCATGTTACATTTCAGAGATCAGCAATAAATCGTTTTTCGTACTCATAAGCACTCATGAAATTTTGAATATAAGTGATTCAACAATATTGAAATTAGACTATGTTCTGTGATTCATTCGCACTCATTATAACATTAATTTATAAGTACAGGTTGTAATGAATGTATGCGTACAATGTTGACATCAAACTCATACCATTAGAAATATCTTTGATACATAAGCCTACTCATTTAGAGTCATAACTTTAGAAAAATACTTCTGAATGATTCGAGTGACTTGAGTGCCTCGAATCATTCATCAAACTTTACATTCTTAGATGTTAGGCATTTACAAAAAAAGTAACAAGACACATAAGCAAAATAGACAAGGCAGCAAGCAGAGCAAACACGTAACCTTCTAGTAAGTATTTTAGTGTTCGTACGCGATTCATACTTATTTTGTGATTCGTGTATATGTTGAGTAATGGAGAGTCAAAATCAAACAACATCATACGTGTTGTTAAGTATGAATATGATGAGTACTTCAAACTTTGAATATGAGTAGAGGAGGTTCCATGATATTAAAATAAGTATGAATGCGTATAAGTATCAGAAATTATGAGTATGATTCGATTCTACTCATCTTTTTGAATACCCATTGCTGATCTCTGGTATGTATGTTATGTGTCTTGTGTCGAAATCGGATTATTTTTATGGGACTCCATCAATCTTTCTTTAAATGGCGGTCTATAATTGTCTCTTTAAGATTTTTGTAATTGTTTGTACAAATACATCAACATTACCATCGCTTTTGATAGAGTAGGGTATTAAAGAAAGAAATAAAGACGGAAAACTAAAAGTAAAAAATTTTATTTTTTTTTTCTATTTTTTCAATTTCTGTTGTTGTTCTCGTATTCGACGGTGTTGTTGCTTTGTAATGCTCTGTACTTGTTGTACAACATTTGTGACATTGTTATTTGTCGTGTTTGTCGGCAAGAAAATTGCTTTAAGGCCAGTTTCAATTTCAAAGTAAAACACACATACACACACGCACATACACGCATAAGCCCATGTAAAAAAAGAGAAAAAAACAACAGACAAAAAGTTTAACTTAAAAAGCTAAACTAAGGTAAAAAAAAAAAAATAGTAGAAGAAGCAGAATAAATATTGTTTTGGCCAAGTACTACAAATACATGTTTTGCAATTATCTCTCCTCCATAGCTTCTCATATAAAGGAAGCCAAAGTAAATCAAAAAAAGTACATTGAAAACACATTCAAAACAACACACACGCACTTACATTCACAATGAAGGGGAAGATGATAATTAAAAAAAAAAAATAAACAAAAATAAATGAGAACGTTGGATATCCATTGTATTTTAATTCTTCAGTTTTTGAACGAAAAAACAGAAAAAAATACCCGCCATGATATGTGAGTATGAGTTAAATACGCTACATTAAGCGTTAAGATTTGCACTCAAAAGAACCTCTCTCTCTCTCTCTCTCTCTGTCTACTCACAATGGATTGTTCTTTCTTCTTGAAAATAACGGCAAATAATAAAGGGTGACACCTTGAAACAAAAAAATAAAAATCAAAAAAACAAAAACAAAAGGATTCTTTTGAAGTCCAACAAAATGGAGAATGGCAGGAACAGAACACATTTAAGAGGTTCATACAATCATACAACAATCGATACTATAGCAGGAAGAAGAAATGAAGAAAAATAACAAAAAAATGAAGTAGTATTTAAGGGGTATGTTGCATACATATGCCCACATACACCATCATACCATACACTCCCACCCATCATACCATACAACAGCCATCAAGAGAAACTTTCACTTTCTTTTTGAAAACGAAATACATACGAGAAAATGGAAAACAATTTTACTTACCACGACGATTATTTCATATTCATCGCACATGTGTAGATTTCAATCGCAATTTTTTTTTCTTTACTTTTGTTAACAACAACATTAAAGGCATACAACACCCATACAGCCACCCATCCAACCATCATCATCTTCATGGCTGTTTACAAGTGATTCCTTCCTACGTCTTCAAAATTGTTTTTGTTTTTTGAGGGTGATTGCTGTTTGAATCAAACTCACACATGCCTCTCATATGACTGTTGTAGGTGGTGTATGGTATGGTTTGTTCAAATCTACTTAACCATGTATTATCTCATATGTTGTTGTATTTGTTTTTGTTTTTGTATTTTTTTTTATATTTTTGCTGGTATGCCTGTGGTTTTTATTTTTCGAATGTCATTTAATGCATGCGAACGGATGTTTGTAAAAAAAAAATTGTCAAGAATCTTAAAAACATTGCAAGAAAATTCAATTTTGAATGGATTTTTTGATGGCAGCATAACAACTTCCTTTTGCACTGGCTTGTAGATTATAATTTAACTCTTTTTGAAATCGAAATTAATCGCGGTAGCATGGAAATTGTACTTGGTATCATACTTACGCAAATATGTTGTTGCATAAATCGAAACTCACCAGTCTAATAATTTGATCAAAAAGATGAATGTTCAATAATGGCCGCAAAAACTAAACAAATTTCTGCCTGATTCATCATATTAGGGAACCAATGTTTGCCTGTTAACGCATTTAATGCGGATCATAGATCTAATCAGTGGCGTATCCATGGATTGTAGTTGCCGTAGCCTAGTAGTCAGTGGTGTTGTGCTAATTTTTTTACCGGAACGCGTATATATAATTATATAGACAGGGCCGATCCTGGGTAGGCGGCCGCTCTGTGCGGTCTCATGTCCCAAATTTAACGACGGGGGTGATTTTCCATGATAATCCTGGCGGCGGCGTTTTTTCTTTTAGGTCTCATGTCCCAAATTTGACGACGGGGGGGAGGGAGATTTCCCCCAATTTTCGCCCGTCGCCAGGATCGGCCCTGTATATAGCATAAAAAGGAAAGGAAACGAAAATCATTTCCAATTCTCGTTATCAGAAATCATCTTTAGTTCCGGAACGCGTTCCTGTCCAAAAAGGAAGTACCGGAACGATGTTCCGGAGCGTTCCGGCTCGAAAACACCACTGCTAGTAGGTTGTGTTCTGGCTTATTAGGTTCAAACATCAGACATCTACAACAGAACGAAATATGAACAAATGTTTCCGCGGCGTCTTCCTATTTCATTCTGCTGTCTTCTGGCAAAAACTGTGAATAAGTTTCTGAAAAATCTGTCGTTCGAAGTCGACTTTAAACTGTAGGGGTCCCGCCACTCATGTAAAAAAATTAAGACACAACATAAGTTGTGTGCAAAGCTAGGTCGTAATCCAGACTGAAGGGTTGTAATGATCAATTATGTATGTATGTATGTATGTATGTATGTATATATAGAGATTAAGTATTTAAAAATTAGCCATTTTAAGTGACAAACAAAACACTTCTTCGTAGAGCTAAGGGCCATCAGGGCCAAAACATTTTTTTTTTAACACAATATACTTCTCAAAGCATTTAATACAAGTTTTTTACTGTGGACGATCATCAAAGTATTTCCGATGATTCGAAAAGAACAATTAATAACACTACAGACATGCTTACTTACTTACTTAATGGGTCACTACAATCCTTTAGCCAGGATAACTAACTAGCTTCTCACACCAACCATCTTGTCTGTGTTAATGTTATTCATGAATGGCGGGACCCACAACAGACTGCTGTAAGCAAGAGAGCAAGGTTTTGTGTTTTAAGCTTCCTAGACTACGGTGTTTTTACAGACATACCAGAGATAATACCAAATGAAATATTGCAACAAAATTAAAAAAATCAAAAATTAAAAAAAGGTTGTCTTGGCTTTAACCTTATAACCAGCAGAAGTATGAAGACTAGTTCCAAATATTATGCCACGCTTATTAGGAAAATTTCCGAAGTGAAAATAATACTTACATTAGGGAAGCCGCTAATTGAGGTGCAGTTTTATGGGCCAATTTTATAACTATTAGTCATAGCTGATGTACACTAGAAAGTGCTTTTAAGCGATATTAAGCGACAATACTTAGCGATAATAATGATACAGTAGTTCAACATCAATTGCGGTTCAGGAATGCACATTACGATTGTCAGCTAGCGATACTATTCGAAAAGAGCATTTGAAAGCAATAAAATCTGTTCACCAAGTATTCTTCGATGTACCAGCGGCATTTGAGAAACTTTGTCACGCTGATCTTCTTTTAAAACTGACACACAATCTCCTTTGTTTTTGGTACATTCTGCTAAAGTCGTATTGAAAAAATTTGCTCTTCCGTGTTGAAGATGATAATGCACATGCAAAGCTTAAAGAAATACAGACGATAGTATGATATGATAGAATTTAAGGACCGAATATAGCGTACCTATCTTAGTTTTGCACAAGGTCTAGCAATTCTTTCAGCAGCACATACAGAGGTTGTTGCAAAAATAAACTTCGGCAGTCTTTGAATTTTGTTCCTGAATGAGCGCACAAATGGCAAATTAAACTGACAAGCCTCTAGGTATGTAGCTCATTCTGCAAGCTGGGACTACCTCACAACAACTTCTGCAGAAGCTGTAATGCATACACACATAATTGGCCATTACAACCCTTCAGTTAGGATTGCTACTTAGTTTCTTAAACCACCCATGTTGCGTGTGTTAATTTCATACATGAGTGGCAGGACCTACAGTTTAAAGTCGACTACGAACGACAGATTTTTAAGAAACTTTTTATGGCAATTTTTTATTTACCCTCCGAGTTTTTAATAGAAATCTGCTGAGAGAAAGTCGCCGAAGAAATACTTTTTTGTTTTTCGTTTTGATGTCTGACCTAGGGTGTGAACCCTGGCTTTACGTAGCTGTAATGATGACGAAGAAAAGTAGAATATAGAACACATTCTTTGTCATTGTTTGACACTTGATTTTCAAGAATTTATTGACAAAACTTGTAAAACTGTTGTACCAGTCTTACATTGTGTTGAAACTTCTGCTTTTTTATGTTTTCTTTTTTTTATAGCACAGAAGGCACAAGAGTATATTTACTATTTCCTTTTGATCTTACATTTGTTTTTCTCAGAAAATTACTTTTGAACCTTTGACCTTAACACTCCTATCGACATATTGTTTAGGATTTACAATTCAATTTTTAACCCCTCGTTAGCAACAAATAAACTGCATCTTCAACCATACAAATGATAATTTTTTTCATTTAATTTATAACACTTCAAAGCAAAAGAAAAAAAAACAAGCCAAAGTAGAATCCCTTACCTAATCTTAGCAACGTTTTGTATGCAACATATTCTCATGCACCTCTTCCTGTAGGGGTTAAATAGAAACATTTGCGCAACAGCTTGTTAAATCACATGTTCTTTCTTATTGCAACAACTGATAATACTTTTAATACCAAAAAGAAAAAAAAAAAGAGACAGATAGAGAGAGGGAGAGAGAGAGAGTGAGAGGAAAAAATTACAATTTTAATAATGGTTGGTTGGTTGGCTGCATAGTTGAATATTGCAGACACGTTCAGCGGAAATGTTTCGTCAAATCTATTACACAGTCATTTACAAGTAGACATGATTATCGGCACCTGTAACATTCATTCATTCATGCATTCATTCGCTCCCATACATACAATCTTCATTCAGTCACTCATTCATTCATTCACTCATTCATTCCTTCAGTCAGTCAGTCAGGTAGTTAGGCAGTTAAGCAGTTAGTCAGTGGTTTAGATATGCCTACCTACAGTTGCTTTACAGTTTCCATAGAATGTATGCTGAACAGGTGATGTTGATGATGATGATGGAGATCTAAAATTCAACCGCAAATGATAAGGAAACTACATTTTATTTTTATTACGAAAGATTTATTCGCTCGCAAGTATAATTTAATATTTTTAACACATGTTCGTGAAACAAATCAGAGGTTAAATACACTTATTAAACACCAAAAAAAAAAAAAAAAACAAAACAAAAAATCTTTCATACAAAGTTAGCATCGCTCTCTCTCGTTAATCAAATAAGATGTGATGAAGGTATAACGTATGTAAAGAAAAATCCATATCAACTTTAGTTTGATGAAAATCAAATCAAAAATCTACTGAGCGGTAGTCGCCGTAGAAATATTCCTTCATATTTCGTTTTGTTCGAGATGTCTGGCTGGGGTTTGAATCACGGCCTCTCACATCTAATAAGCCACCACACTAATTACTAGACTAAGGCGTTTTCAATATTTAATATTTTGCTGGAGTAAATTTTTAATATAATTAATAATTGAATCCATTGCGATGACAGGCAGGAACTGTCTGAATGGGGAAAAGAAGATTTTCGGAACGCAGAACGAATCAGAGATCAGCAATGAATCGTTTTTTCGCTACTCATAAGCACTCATGAAATTTTGAATATAAGTGAGTCAACAATATTGAAATTTAACTATGTATGTACTCTGATTCATTCATACTCACTACAACGTTAATTTATAACAACAGGTTGCAATGAGTATAAGTACAACGTTGACATCAAACTCATACCATTCGATATATGTTTGATTCATAAGCCTACTCATTTAGATTCATAACTTTAGAAAAATACTTATAATACTTATAAATGATGGTGACGAGTGACTCGAATCATTCAAAAAAATGTACAGTCTTATTTATTATTGCATACACATAAGCAAAAAAGACAGAGCTGCAAGCAGAGAAAAAACACACAACCTTTTAGTGAGTATTTTAGTGTTCGTACGCGATTTATATTTATTTTGTGCTTCGTGTATATGTTGAGTTATGGAGAATCGAAATCAACAACATCATACGTGTTGTTAAATATGAATCTGATGAGTACTTCAAACATTGAATATGAGTACAGGTTCCATGATATTAAAATAAGAATGAATTCGTATAAGTATTAGAAATTATGAGTATGATTCGATTCTACTCATCTTTTTGAATACTCATTGCTGACCTCTGGCTGGAAACATCTCCTATCATTCAATTGCCCTTCGGTGATGCCCATAAGAAGGTTTGAGAATTTGTAGTTAGGGCTATATAAGCTATGCTTTTCCTTTGTACCCAAGCTTAGCTTGAAAATATAACGGAAACCTTTCAATTTCGAACCACTTTTATGATGTTGTATTGTCATTCAAAGACAGAGCAGCAAGCAGAGAAGAAATACAATCTCCTAGTGAGTATTTTAGTGTTCGTACGCGACTTATACTTATTTTGTGATTCGTGTATATGTTGAGTTATGGAGAGTCGAAATCAATAACAACATACGTGTTGTTAAGTATGAATATGATGAGTACTTCAAGGTTTGAATATGAGTAGTGTAGGTTCCATGATGATATTAAAATAAGTATAAATGCGTATAAGTATCAGAAATTAAGAGTATGATTCGATTCTAATCATCTTTTTGAATACTCGTTGCTCATCTCTGTTATGAACATAGGCGCTGTCAAGCGGTATTACAATGGTTCTGTTCGTAAATTTATTGACTTTTTCTAAGGTTCTTAAGTGTTGTACAATGACAGAGAAATTGTTCTGTGGTTCCCATATCTTCCAATATGGTTCAGTTTCTGCAGAAGACATTATGAGATATTTCCAGTCTACGGGCAAACGCATCTAGAGGCCAGTGTCACGTTGTAATCGCTACGAAGTTCCTAAGATGGAATCCGAATAGGTTCAATGCATATTTTATTCAGAATGTACGTATCCATATGAGATCATATCCATCTGTACACTTTCCAAGTGGGTTCATCACAGAGATCAGCAATGAATCGTTTTTTCGCTACTCATAAGCATTCATGAAATTTTGAATATAAGTGAGTCCACAATATTGAAATTTAACTATGTACTCTGATTCCTTCATACTCACTACAACATTGATTTCTAAGTACAAGTTGCAATGTGTATGTGTACAATGTTCACATCAAACTCATACCATTCGAAATATGTTTGATTCATTAGCCTACTCATTTAGATTCATAACTTATAATATACTTATAAATTATTCGAGTAACTCGACACATAAGCAAACTAGACAGAGCAGCAATCAGAGCAAACACACGACCTTCTAGTAAGTATCTTATGGTTCGTACGCGAATCAGACTTATTTTATGCTCCGTGTATATCAGAGATCAGCAACGAGTATTCAAAACGATGAGTAGATTCTAGTCATACTTATAATTTCAGATACTTATACGCATTCATACTTATTTTAATATCATACTCATACTACTCATATTCAAAGTTAGAAATACTCATCGTACTCATACTTAACAATACGCATGATGTTGTTGATTTCGACTCTCCATGATTCAACATATACACGAAGCACAAAATAAGTATGATTCGAGTACGAACACCACAATACTCGCTAGAAGGTTGTGTGTGTGCTTTGTTTGCTGTCTTTGTCTTTCCTTTTTTCTTCTTTTGTAAATGCAACAATAACTACTACTGTAAATTTTGATGAACGATTCGAGTGACTCGAATCATTCGTAAGTATTATAAGTATTTTTCTAAATTTATGAATCTGAATGAGTAGGCGTATGAATCAAACAATGAATCGAATATTGTGAGTTTGATGTCAACATTGTACGCATACTCATTGCAACCTATACTTATAAATCAATGTTGTAGCGAGTACGAATGAATCAGAGTAGTTGATTTTCAATACAGTTGAGTCACTCATACTCAAAATGACATGAGTACTTATGAGTAGCGAAAATACGATTCATTGCTGATCTCTGGTGTATATGTTAATTTCTGCAGAGCCAAAATCAACAACATCATACGTGTTGTTAAGTATGAGTATGATGAGTACTTCAAACATTGAATATGAGTAGAGTAGGTTCCACGATATCAAAATATCTATGAATGAGTATAAACATCAGAAATTATGAGTATGATTCGATTCTACTTACCTTTTTGAATACTCATTGCTGATCTCTGATATGAACCGACCATGCATGATCAATAAAAAATAATTCAAACCAATTTTTGCAAGGCTAACTTTAATACATAAAAACGCATATAATATTGCACTCGATTACATTCGTTGCATAATTTATCTTAGCCAGCTTTTATGCAAATGTTTAGCAATGTAAACGTTTAATTAAGTCCAGTTATTACTACCAAAAAATTACACTGTGTGTCGTATATTAAGGGATTTTATCTGATTCTCATTAAAGCATTAATAATTGAAATTAAAAATAAAAAGGTCAACGTTTCTTGTGCCAGAAAAACATGTGTTGGAAACCATGTTTCTTTTCAGTTGCCATCAATAAAATATTTGTAACATAAAATATATACGTTGTTATACAAAAAAAAAAAATATGATAAAAAGAAACGAAATTAATTACTGCTGCACCAGAGCAAAAAAAAAAAATAGCCATTCAAGTGCATGAACACACGTATTGATTACATTCTTTTAAGAAGCTCCGCCTTTTGGCCATACTGTGTAGTATATGCAGAAAAGAAAAGCTTCTGTTTAAAAAAAATAAAAAAGAATACAAATTTATGCGAATATTTACATACGAATACATCCGGCATTCCCTAACTACTAGTGCCATGTATACGTCTCTGAATACATATGGTATGCATGTAATGAGTGCAGCCAATAAAAATAAAGAAATTGACATCATATTCTGCAATATATATTCGTTCACTTAATGGGCTTCTTTTTGTTTTTTAATTAAATAAGAAATTAATTGATTTTTTTTTAGTAGAAAAATTATGTATACAGACCATCTCAATGTAGTGGAAGTGTTGGCTGTATGCTTAGGCTTATTAATAATGCTTAATAAAAAGGCCAAGACATAATTTAAGGTATACTGTCATCAGCTTATGTATTGTTACGTTTTTACCCTTTTAAAAACGTTAAAAATATGAGTTCGTAGATTGCAAATAAAATAATAACTAGATGACCCGTGCGAATATTTCGCACCGTTAGTTGTCATTTTTGTAACATAAAATGAAAATAATTAATAGAAATTTTATTAAAAGTATAAAAATATTATAGAGATGACATGATCATCGTTAACTTTTTGCCCGTTCGAATCCTTAATACAAACAAAAATATCTTTAAACGTACGCACTCGGGAAAAAGCCACGTATAACTGCCCATGTGAAAAGACCGGTTCTGGTAAATACAATCCTTCCTTTTTAAGGGTTTGACCTTGTTTTTCTTAAAACCTTTTTAACTGTTAAATATCAGCTGACACTATATATATGTATATATTAAAAGACACCGTATTATTACACTTCATAAAACAAACAATGCCATGACAATAACGACATTACCAAAATGGCTTTTACAACTTTATATCGTTAGTATAATTCGCAAAGACGCTAAGTCCACTATTTTCCAAAATTGAGATTTTAATGCAAAACGGTAACATTATACATAATACATATTTTACAACAAAAAAACATGTCATTATATAGTTTAAAGTTGTTGTAATTTTGTGGTTTGCAAAAGCGCTAAGTCCACAAAACTACGAAAAATATTAATATTATTAATTAATTAGTAATAATAATAATTAACATTATTAGTTATTAATATTATTATTATTTTGTAAAAATAAATAATAAAAAATAAAAATTTTAAAAACTGAAAAAGCTACAATGTTTTTTGTGTCTCCTGTAAAATTTGAAAAAATGGACTTAACACATTTGCGAATGAGACTAACGATATATTATGTGGAATAGCATTACAATTAAGCGACCGTGTTTATCGCTCTTGATCTAACAACTACTGCAAAGTATTGCCAAAACAGCTTTTTACAACTTAATATGCATATTATATATAACTGACTTAGTAATAAACGGCATTATAGTAAATAGCGGTATTGCCAGAATGGATTTTAATACATACTATATTATGTAGAACTGCATTACTATTAAGCGACCCTGTATTACCACACTTGAACAAAAACATATAATCATAATGACAACAGTATTATGATGCAGTTCTATATAAAATATAATTTTTATCAATGAAAATATTAATTTTTCAATTTCTAATTATTTTTCGTCATTAGTGTTAGATATAAGCTTTAAAATGAGATATCATTCATTAAATTTGATGCGGTGGTTAGGGAGATATTTGCAGCCGACAAAAAAAGTGCTTTAGAAATAATATATATGATGATTTGTGTTTAGTTTTAAATCAATTCTTTATTGTTCGCACAATTCCGTGTGCCACCTTTAGTGATTTGATTTACACAATAACAATTTTCATTTAATTGTATTCTTTCTCTTACACTCGTTTGTTAGAACTACAAACCACGATTCTCTTCGCACGTAACGCAACGTGTCTTCACACAAGACTGACTGAATTCTTTCTCAAGCATTGCTCGCTTTGTCTTGCCTTTTATATTGCTGGATTAATAGTGTGATGAATACTCTCGAATTAGAATATTCGCGTTCAAATCAGAGATCAGCAACGAGTATTCAAAACGATGAGTAGATTCGAATCATACTTATTATTTCTGATACTTATACGCATTCATACTTATTTTAATATCATACTCATACTACTCATATTCAAAGTTGGAAGTACTCGTCGTATTCATACTTAACAATACGCATGATGTTATTGACTTCGACTCGTCTCTACTTAACATTTACACGAAGCGCAAAATAAGTATGATTCGCGTACGAACACTACTATACTCACAAGAAGATTGTGTGTATGCTTTGCTTGTTGTCTTTGTCTTTCCTTTCTTCTTTGTATATATATGCAACAATAACAAAGGCTGTAAATTTTGATGAATGATTCGACCCACTCGAATCACTTATAAGTATTATAAGTATTTTTCTAAATTTATGAATCTGAATGAGTAGGCGTATGAATCAAACACATTTCGAATGTTGTAAGTTTGATGTCAACGTTGTACTCATACTCATTGCAACCTATACTTATAAATCAATGTTGTAGCGAGTACGACTGAATCAGAGTAGTTGAATTTCAATTCTGTTGATTCACTCATACTCAAAATTGCATGAGTGCTTATGAGTAGCGGAAAAACGATTCATTGCTGATCTCTGGTTCAAATATCAAAAATGTAAACAAGTTGTTTTCATTATTGTTGTTTGTGTATCTTGTTTACTGTTTATCTGCTTCTTTTTTTTATACTGTACTTGCAGAAGTCCATTGTTTTTGTTGCTATATTTTTACTTATTCCTTGATCACGTGAACAAGTCCATTGTTTTGTTTTTGGAGCTTTTATTTATCATTTTAATAACACCCTTTCCATTTTCGTAACACTATATTACATACTCATAATTGGTCATTACAACCCTTTAACCAGGATTACAACCTAGTTTCTCACACCACTCATGTTGTGTGTGTTAATTTTATACATGAATGGCGGAACCTACAGTTAAAGTCGACTCCGAACGACAAATTTTTGAGAAACTTTTCATGGCAATTTTATTTTTACTCCTAGAGTTTTTGCCCGAAATCTGCTAAGAGGACGTTGCCGAAGAAATATTTTTTCATATTTCGTTTTGTTCGAGATGTCTGAGCTAGGTGTTGAACCACGCTGAACAAGCGACGTGAAGAATAACGTGTCCCTTTAACTTTGTTCCGCCTTAAAAGCTTTGAATAGCCCTGCCTATTGGCAGAAGCAGTGGTGTTGTCGAGCCGGAACGCTCCGGAACGTCGTTCCGGTACTTCCTTTTTGGACAGGAACGCGTTCCGGAACTAAAGATGATATCTGATAACGAAAATTGGCTGACGTTTTGAAAAAAATTAAAAAGAATTGCTGATTTGATTGAGACCTAAAAAAAAACGCCGCCGCCAGGATTATCATGGAAAATAACCGCCGTCGTTAAATTTGGGACATGGGACCACACAGAGCGGCCGCCTACCCAGGATCGGCCGTGTCTATATAATTATATATACGCGTTCCAGTAAAAAAAATTAGCACAACACCACTGGGCAGAAGATTGCTGATGGGAGGCAGGCGAAAGAAAATAGTTTTACGAGATGTCAGGGCTGGAGGTGCCTTCTAAACTATGGCGATCACAATGCTTTCCCTAGAAAATTTACTGAAATATGTTGAAAAAAGTCTTTTGCTGCATTAAACGAATTTGTATAAAATTTCATTTCTTTTCCATATTATTTGCCAAAAGGAAATTTAAAAAAAATTGTTTTTTAAATAAAAAACTAAAACAACCAGTACAACATTAAAGACAAACTAAAAAAAGACATGTTATGTTGTCGTTCTAAGGAACATCACAACAAAGCATATTAAATTACTATAACGAATCCTATATCTGTACATATACGCATGCATATAGAGGTCAATATGTCCAGACACTGGGAATGTCTAACACGAAAATCTGACCGAAATTATGGCGGTTCATTCAGGCATGAGATCATTACCATGTCGCTTTGTTGACTTCTTAAGAAAATTCTCAAATTATACTTCTGTCTGTAACATAAAACTGAATTGTTCTTTGAGCTTCTTTTCTTCACATTTTTTTTTTTTTTTTTTGGTAATTTTTTGGAGAAATTGGCGCCGAAAATGTCGTTTGTCATTTGAATATGGAAAAAAAACAGAAGAATCTTCTTGTTTTGGTAAAGTTAAAGTGACCAGGTAAAAGATAGATTTGGGAAAAGGAAATATGTCAGAATTTTTTATAACCCCAAAGTGCAGAGTTATTAAATTAACAGCCATTATTACAACTTGACTTTAAAGTTGGGTTTAGTTAAAGGTAACTTTAGCCAGTGGTGTTGTGCTAATTTTTTTTACCGGAACGCGTATATATAATTATATAGACAGGGCCGATCCTGGGTAGGCGGCCGCTCTGTGCGGTCTCGTGTCCCAAATTTAACGACGGGGATGATTTTCCATGATAATCCTGGCGGCGGCGTTTTTTTTTAGGTCTCATGTCCCAAAATACATATAAAAATTCGTCAAAAATTCAGCCAATTCTCGTTATCAGAAATCATCTTTAGTTCCGGAACGTGTTTCTGTCCAAAAAGGAAGTACCGGAACGACGTTCCGGAGCGTTCCGGCTCGACAACACCACTGACTTCAGCTAAAGTGAACTTTAAAGTTAGCTTTAACTTATTTTCATTATAAAATAAATAAACTTCTAGTAGTCTAGTAGGTAGTGTGTAGACTTATTAGACTCCAGGTCAGATATCAAAACGAAAATATGAAAAAATATGTCTATTCTCAAAAAAAAAAAAAAAATCTGTCGTTCGGAGTCGACTTTAAACTGTAGGTCCCGCCACTTATGTATAAAATTAACACACACAACATAAGTGGTGTGAGAAACTAGGTCAATAATATTGACTGAACGGTTGTAATGGCCAATTATGTATGTGTATATCTACTGCGACTTCCTCTCAACAGATTTCTTGCAAAACTCTGGGAGTAAAAATATAATTGCCATGAAAAGTTTCTCAAAAAATCTGTCCTTCCGAGTAGACCTTAAACTGTAGGTCCTGCCACTCATGTATAAAATGTGCACACACACAACATAAGTGGTGCAAGAAAGTAGGTCCATAATCCTGACTGACGGGTTGTAATGATCAATTATGTATGTATGTGATGATTACTGGTTTTTTTTTTCCAAAATCGAAGAATTGGATGCCATATGCCACATGCGCTTTAAAACGCTTTTTTTTTGGAACTGTCCATTGGTCCTCAAGATTATGCAAATTGACCGCACTAAACTATTTTTTGTGAAGACCCGTAAAGTCTCTTGTATACAGAGACAAACCAGACACAATTTCATTTCTGCGAGAGACAACATTTCCGCTACCATTTGTGGGATACTGGCCGAAATGCTGGTAAAAGTATGACAAAATTGAAAACGATTAAGCGATTAAAAAGCATGCGTCTAGTTATCTCCTAAATTTTCCTTTACAATCATGAATTTACAAAGTTCACCAGCGATTACAGAGGCATATACTACGTACAGTGAGCGTCAAAAGAAACTGTACATTAAAAAAATATACCTTAATAAATTACCGTTATTTTTATTTTAAAATTGTTTCATTGCCAGTTTTTAAAACTGAAACAAAAACAAAAATTACAAAAAATTTCCAAATATTGTGAAATTTTTTCGGGCACTCTCCTTAACCCTTAGAGTACGGAGTGGGGTAACTTAGGTCCCCCAATCATAGTTTTTCTTGAATAACTTCGCAAATAATTTTTTACTGTCTTTTTCCCATTAGGTAGTCTAATTTTATTTTGAATACTATATAAAAACTTATAAGTGGCATTAAAATATCAACCTGTTTGTAATTGGAAGGTAAGTTTTTCGTTCGGGGTACCCAAGTTACCCCACGTCGTACTTTACGTTACAAATTTTCGTTGCTTTTTTAGGACCAAAAATGGAAAAATACAAAAAAAAAACCTATCCCAGCGACAGATAGAAGACTATATATATGACATTGAATAGGATCTATAATGATATAGGATTAGATTGGGATAGTGACAATTCTAATTATATAGGTAGTAATTATGTAAGTGAAGATAGTGAAACAGAAGACGAGATTGAAGAAGAAGAAGAACAAGCAGAGGATATTGATGAAATTGAAAATGATGATGATTTTCATTTGAATGCGGAATATTGCACCGCTAAGTCTGGCAGAGTTTGGACTTTGGAGCTATTTCCACCAACGCGTAGGTATGCAATATTGTGAATGTTACCACAGGAGTAACTTTTTACATGAGTGACGCTAGCGAAATTGATGAAATATTCAACCATCTTATAACACTGACTCTCAAAAAGAAAATCTGTCTTCATACTAACGAAGAAGCCAAAAGAGTGTTTGAAAAGTATAATGAAAAACATCCTGAGAGGAAAAAAAAAATTATGGAAACTGGTAACTGAATGTGAATTGGATGCATTCCTGGGAGTACTTAATAAATGAAAACAAATAAAATAACAACTTTTTACTTTCAAAATAATATTTTTAGTTCTTTTATGCTAACATATAAACAACAAAAGCCCATTTTATTTGGGGGACCTTAGTGACCCCACTCCGTACTTTATGTCAAAAAACGAGCTTCGTACTCTAAGGGTTAAGTGGTAAAAGTTGAGTTTGGTTGATTGTTAGAATTTTATCAATGGTGTACATTGTCTTTTGACGCTCACTGTAGGTTATAATATGAAATAATCATCAGAACTACTTCGAGAATTGCAAAAGGCCGATGACAGTATAAAAATTTAAATTTTTAAGGACGAGGTTTAAGTATTCTCGTATAATTTGGTATTTTTTTTGGTTTTCTCTTTTTCTTTCATTATATTTTTCAGATAACCAGGCCTTTGGTCCGTGTTTTGAATCACTTTACAATTCGAGTGGCTTGAATCATTCACCAAAATTTACAGTTTTAGTTGTTTTTGTATTTACAACAAAAGAAAAAGACACATAAGCAAAAAAGACAAAGCAGCAAGCAGAGCCAAAACACAACCTTCTAGTGAGTATTTTAGTGTTCGTACGCGATTCATACTTATTTTGTGCTTCGTGTATATGTTGAGTTATGGAGAATCGAAATTAATAACATCATACGTGTTGTTAAGTATGAATATGATGAGTACTTCAAACTTTAAATATGAGTAGAGTAGGTTCCATGATATTAAAATAAGTATGAATGCGTATAAATATCTGAAATTATGAGTATGATTCGATTCTGCTCATCTTTTTGAATACTCATTGCTGATCTCTGTTCTGGTTTACTTAAGGTTAAGTTTACTTATGTTATCACTGCTCATTTGCAGTCTGTGTAGCTTTCCTGGTGGTCTTTGATAAGTAAAGCTGGTCACTTTATACCTGTATTTTGTAAGATTGTTTCTTGAATACATGAAATTTGATATTTAATTTTGGTCATACGGGTGATATATTTTTGAATATTATTTTTCCATCACAAAAAAACAAAAAAAAAACCAAAAACATGAAAATATTTTTGGCAATTTAATCATACTTTACCGCATTAATTTCTTTCTCTCCCTCCCTCTCTCCCTCACTCTATCTGTCTCTTCTTTTTGTCTTAAACGAAGTTTTATTATTATTTTATCCGTTATGTTCGAAACAACCCATAATGCAGACTACCAAGGACCTCATTGAAACAGGAAATCATTTGAAAATCCTGAAAAATAAAACAAAACCTCACAAAAACTTATTCCCGCAATCCGGTGTGTATTTGTTTTGGTTTTCAACCATTTGTTGTTAATCCCTCAACCAAGTCTATTTCATTTCATTTGTTTGCTGCCATTTATACGTTATTAATCTGATTAATCCGTTTTGTTGTAGTCAAACTTGTAAGAAAAAGAAAAAAAAAAAAAAGCGGAAAAATTTTTGTTTGAAAGTTTAAAACGTGGTAAACCTTGTTAGCCACCTCAGTTGAGGTGTGAGTGTCTCGACTATGGAGCTTTCTTGAAGCATTTCTGCATGTTTGTCAGAGATTTTCCATGGCGGTGGTTGAGGTTGAGGGATGTAGTCAAGTGTAGACAAATAAATAACGGTAATATATTTTAAACACGCTAATCTCAAATGCAAATGCAAATTCCCCGTTTAAACATGAGCAATATTTTCTATTTGTTTAATCGTGTTTCGGTTAAAAACAAATTAAATAAGAAAATATTTTTTTCACTTTTCTTAACTTTTCTAATTTAATAAAAAAAAAAAAGGAAAAAATAAATTTTAATTGAAATGAATTTAACAAGAAACGCCTTTTTAGTTAAGCATTTAATCGTCTTGTAATATGGGAATGGTTAATCCTTTTTTGGGCAAGCATATGAAAGAGATACAATTTAATGAAACTTGATATCGCTCATCTATCATACAGTAAAGACGACGCCAAGCCAGATAATATCTCTACTAATTAATGAGTTTTAATGCAGAAGCAGACAGATGTCTTTATAAGTTTTATCTTCCTGATTAAGAAGTTTTGTAAACTATTATAGACTGCATCATCATAGGTGAATAGACGCCAACTGGTCATTACAACCCTTTAGTTAGGATTACAACTTAGCTCCTCACACCACTTATGTTGTGTGTGTTTATTTTATCCATGACGGGTGAGACCTACAGTTTCAAATCGATTACGAACAAAAGATTTTTGAATATTCTAAAAGGAAGGGAGGAAATTGCCAAAAGGAATATTTTTCTTTATAAATATTTCGCTATGTGCGCTATGTCTGAACCAGGGTTTGAACCACGGGCTGGTGACTTATAAGCCAAGACACTATGGACGTCACCGTAGTCTAGGTGACTACGCGCTAGACATTCACACAGACCTACATACATACATAATTGGTCATTACAACCCTTCAGTCAGGATTATGACCTAACTTCTTACACCACTTATGTTGTGGGCGTTAATTTTCATACATGAGTGATGGGACCTACAGTTTAAAGTCGACTCCGAACGACAGATTTTTGAGAAACTTTTTCATGGCTTTTATTTACTCTCAGAGTTTTTTCCAGAAGACTGCTGAGAGGAAGTCGTACAATGAAATGTTCTTCTTTATATTTTGTTATGTTCAAAATGTCTGAATCAGAGGTTGAAACACGGGCTCTCGTCTAATAAGCCAACATGCTACGTATTAGACTACGTAATAGACTACGTACTAGACCACGTACTTGACTACGTACTAGATTACGTACTAGACTAAGCAATAGACTACGTACTAGACTACGTACTAGACTACGTACTAGACTAAGCAATAGACTACGTACTAGACTACGTACTAGACTACGTACTAGACTACGTACTAGACTGCGCACTAGACTACGTACTAGACTACGTACTAGACTACGTACTAGACTACGTACTAGACTACGTACTAGACTACGTACTAGACTACGTACTAGACTACGTACTAGACTACGTACTAGACTACGTACTAGACTACAAACTAGACTACGTACGAGATTACGTTCTAGACTACGTAATAGACTACGTACTAGACTACGTACTAGACTACGTACTAGACTACGTACTAGACTACGTACTAGACTACGTACTAGACTACGTACTAGACCACGTACTAAACTACGTACTAGACTACGTACTTGATTACGTTCTAGACTACCTATTAGGCTACGTACTAGACTACGTAATAGACTTCGTACTAGACTACGTACTAGACCACGTACTAAACTACGTACTAGACTACAAACTAGACTACGTACTAGATTACGTACTAGACTAAGCAATAGACTACGTACTAGACTATGTACTAGACCACGTACTGGACTACGTAATAGACTACGTACTAGACTAGACTACATACTAGACTACAAACTGGACTACGTACTGGACTACGTACTAGACTACGTACTAGACTATGTACTAGACCACGTACTAGACTACGTAATAGACTACGTACTAGACTACGTACTAGACTACGTACTAGACTACGTACTAGTCTACGTACTAGTCTACGTACTAGACTACGTACTAGACTACGTACTAGAATACCTACTAGACTACGTACTAGACTACGTACTAGACTACGTACTAGTCTACAAACTAGACTACGTACGAGATTACGTACTAGACTACGTACTAGTCTACAAACTAGACTACGTACGAGATTACGTTCTAGACTACGTAATAGACTACGTACTAGACTACGTACTAGACTACGTACTAGACTACGTACTAGACTACGTACTAGACTACGTACTAGACTACGTACTAGACTACGTACTAGACTACGTACTAGACTACGTACTAGACTACGTACTAGACTACGTACTAGACCACGTACTAAACTACGTACTAGACTACGTACTAGACTACGTACTTGATTACGTTCTAGACTACCTATTAGGCTACGTACTAGACTACGTAATAGACTTCGTACTAGACTACGTACTAGACTACGTAGTAGACTACGTACTAGACTACGTAGTAGACTATGTACTAGACCACGTACTAGACTACGTAATAGACTACGTACTAGACTACGTACTAGACTACGTACTAGATTACAAACTGGACTACGTACTGGACTACGTACTAGACTACGTACTAGACTATGTACTAGACCACGTACTAGACTACGTAATAGACTACGTACTAGACTACGTACTAGACTACGTACTAGTCTACGTACTAGTCTACGTACTAGTCTACGTACTAGTCTACGTACTAGACTACGTACTAGACTACGTACTAGACTACCTGCTAGACTACGTACTAGACTACGTACTAGACTACATACTAGACTACAAACTAGACTACGTACTAGACTACGTACTAGACTACGTACTAGTCTACAAACTAGACTACGTACGAGATTACGTTCTAGACTACGTACTAGACTACCTACTAGACTACGTACTAGACTACGTACTAGACTACGTACTAGACGACGTACTAGACTACGTAATAGACTACGTACTAGACTACGTCCTAGTCTACGTACTAGAATACGTACTAGACTACATACTAGACTACAAACTAGACTACGTACTGGACTACGTACTAGGCCACGTACTAGACTACGTACTAGACTACGTAATAGACTACGTACTAGACTACGTACTAGTCTACGTACTAGTCTACGTACTAGACTACGTACTAGACTACGTATTAGACTACGTACTAGACTACGTACTAGAATAGGTACTATACCACGTACTAGACTACGTACTAGATTACCTTCTAGACTACGTACTGGACTACGTATTAGACTATGTACTTGGCTATGTACTAGACTACGAAATACACTACGTACTATACTACGTAATAGATTGCATGATAGAAATTAACGTGGAGCTGCTTCATATTATTCGCAAATCAGTACTTTGTCAAGCGGAATAATAAATGATGGTTGAATAGAATAAAATCTTAATGGAAAACTAACAGCTAATAAAAGTGTAGGTTGTGTTAATCAAACATATTCTAATGAAAAATTCATTTATTATTACATGTTTCTGCCGGCCCACAAAGTACCTCATACCACCATGGTAAGTAGTACAGTGTGGTATGGTGTTGTGTTTAACCTACAATTTTAAAATTAAATTATTTCTGTATTAATTTACATTTAATTATGAGTTCACTAAAGTGGCAACTTCCCTTTTGAATAATTTCTATGTTTCTATATTTATTTTTTGTATTTTTTTTTTCATTTCAATTAAAAACGTATTTTGAATGTGTAATAAGATTTTAATTCTTCGTCCTTGCAAAAGGCAGTCGTGTTATTTGCATGTACATACTATATGTATGCTAAAATATGTATGTATGTATGTATGTATTGTAAAGGAGTATAATTAATTTTTCACTCACACACTTTTGAATTAGTAAAGAGAGCGAGAAATAAAAAATGAATGAAATGTTCAAACAAGTCAAGTTCCAAATGATATGGGTTTTGTTGCTGTTGGTAAAGGGTTGTGTTGCGTATTCTTGTTTGAAAGGAGTAGAAGAAGAAGAAAAAAGAAAAATTATTACAATTATGACAGTGTACCGCCTTCTTTGTATGCGTAAGAGAAGCAATTTGTCTTGTAATTCCTTTTTTTTATAATTAAAGCAGTTGTTGTTGGTTTTTGGCATTACTCGGGGTACAATTAAATATTTTCTTGCATACATACATACACACGCATGCACTTAAACTTAATCACTTAATACGATCACACTCTTTGGCCATTAATACCAACCATAAGTAAGTATCTGGTTTTATTTCTATTAAAAAATAAGAAGAATAAAAAAAAACTCATCTTCAATCCTAAGTTATAAAATACAATGTGATTTCCAGGTATTTACAGAGTTTATCTTGAATGAAATATTTTCCAAATGCTTGATTTACGTGCACAGTAAGTGGAATTCATTCTTACTTGCTTGCTGGTGGTATTTATTAAATTACCATAAATTTAGATTTGATTTGCCACTTATAAAGTAAAATCCAGTTGAGATGTGAATACGCCACACAATTTAATCATTCTGTTTTGAATTTGTTAAAGATCACGCAATTTTATCAGGTAAACAAAACAAAGCCTTAAGGCCAGCCTATATGATGCCCTATACAGCAATTGTACGGACTATAGGTACATAAGGAACATATAATTTCCATTAGAACACCTCTTTTCACAGATGGATTGAATTATCGTCATAGACTTGATGGTGACAGCCGGTATTTTTAGAGATTTTTGCGGTATGGAAGGTACATACCAGGCTGTAGTCGAACTCGTTTCTTCTGGTGCAGGTTCTAATATGATGTTAAATACAGTTTAGTAATGCTAAAGGATCGGTCTGCACGTCTTCCTTAGTTTTAATCTTCCAATCTGTACAGATAGAGCACATTTCTAAGGGCCATTATTACAACTTGCCATTAACTAAAGGGAGGATTTTAACGGGCAGATAAAATGTTTTGCATTATTATGAGTACCCAATAAGATAGAAGTGATCGTTAAGCTAAAGGCAAGATCATCCTATCTTTAACATTTAAAGGTCACTTTATGTTTGAACTTGCCATATCATATACTATTTTCAATATGGCAACTTCAAATTTAAACAAAATGAGCATATCCAACAAAAAAAAAACGAAGTCCGCTGTTGCCACTTCGTTAAAAAAAAAACCTGTTTAATTGAGCAGTTTTATCGACTTTGCCCCGGCACTGTCATGTTTTAATTTTATTTTATCTGTAAGTTGTAATAACGAAAATCAGTTAAAGGTAACTTTACAGTTCCCTTTAGCTAAAGGTACCTTTAACTAAACCCAAGTTTAACGGCAAGTTGTAATAATGGCCCTTAATGAGAGAAAGTATGCCTCAGCCGAATTTTTTCATGGTATGTGTCAATGAAGTCGCCGCAGTCTAGTAGGTAGTGTGTTGGTTTATTAGATGTGAGGCCTCGGTTCAAATCCCAGATCAGACATTAGAATTAAAATATAAAAAAATATTTAATCGGCGACTGCCTGTTAGCAGATATCTGGTAAAAACTCTGGGAGTAAAAATAAAATTGCCATGAAAAGTTTCTCAGAAAAAATCTGTCATTCGGAATTGACTTTAAACTGTAGGTCCCGCCACTCATGTATAAAATTAACACACACAACATAAGTGGTGTGAGAAGCTACGTCGTAATCCTGACTAAAGGGTTGTAATGACGAATTAAGTATGTATGTAGGATCGAGCAAAGACTCCAGATATATCCGAGTATTCACTGATGAAACCAGATCAAAGTCCAATGTAGAATGTTTCCAGGAGAACTGGATCTTAGACTGAAATAATGGCTATAAAGCTCGGCGTTGTGCGAATCCGGAGTATATCATATGGAGATATTCATATTATTATTGACAGATACCAAGCCATGTATAAAATTAACACACACAACATAAGTGGTGTGAAAAGCTTGGTTGTAATCCTGACTAACGGGTGGTAATGACCAGTTATGTATGCATGTATGTAAAGGATCGGTCTGCACGAGCTCTTTATTGGACGTTTGATTAAATCCAACAAATTTAATTGCAAACAAAGAAACTGATGCCCTTCTTAGTTTTAATCTTCCTATGTGCTACATATATAGCAGAGCTCATTAGGAATTATGGTCAAAGAAAGTATGCCTCAGCCGAATTTCTGCATGGTATGTGTCAAAGAAGTCGCCATTGTGTAGTGGGTACAATGTTTTTGCTTATTACACACGATGCCGTGCTTCAAACCTTAGCTCAGACATCAACAAAATGAAATACAACAAAATTTCTTCAACGACTTTCTCTCAGCAGATTTCTGGCAAAAACTCTGGGAGTAAAAATAAAATTGTCATGAAAAGTTTCTGAAAAATCTGTCTTTCGGAATCGACTTTAAACTGTGGGTAACGTCACTCATGTATGAAATTAACACACACAACATAGGTGGTGTGAGGAACTAGGTTGTAATCCTGACTAAAGGGTTGTAATAACTAATTTAGTTGTATAAGTAATGATGCTGAGGAAAGTATCCTATGCGTAACATGTCTTTTGCTTCTTCAACGGAACCACATCAGTAGTGTGAGAAACTAGCTTGTAATCCTGACTAAAGGGTTCGAATGACAAATTATGTATGTATATATGTATGTATGTGTCAATGTAATCGCCGTACTCTAGCAGGTAGTGTATTGGTTTATTACACACGAGGCCGTGGTTCAAAGCCCAGCTCAGACATCAACAAAAGCGAAATACTTTCTCTCAGCAGTTTCCGAGCAAAAACTCGGGGAGTAAAAATAAAATCGCCATGAAGAGTTTCTCAAAAAATCTGTCGTTCGGAGTCGACTCATGGAGAAAATTAACACACACAACATGGGTGGTGAGAGAAGCTAGGACGTAATCCTGACTAAATGGTTGTAATGACCACTTAAGTAGGTAAGTAAGTAATGTTTCGATGATGAGAAGTAGAGGATTCAACTTATGGTATTACGGCTCTTGGTAGAAGAAGGTTTGAGACTTTGTCAAGGGTATTGTATTAAATTTCTAAATCTTTGTCGAGTGCTGGCTGGTATGCAAGCTTTTCTGACATCTATTGTAGAACTTCGCTGGCTGATTGATGTGCATCTATTTTCTTGAAGTTGATCCTGAGACTGTCACTCCTTCTCTATTCCTTAAATCTTTTTAATTTTAAATTTATTTAACCGGCTGGTGAATTATTTTTGACTTATTATGCTGGCAAATGCATTAAAAAATATTCCCATATTATTTATTTATGTACGTGTAGGGTACATGCATCTAATTCTGCATAAGTCAATGCGTATTCAAGATAGGGGACTATGATGATTGTATGGTGATGGTGGTGGTTAATGTCACTCATTTAAAACATATTTCGCTGTACATGCTAATGGCCAGCAAACATGCAGGTCTCATCAAAAAGTGGTTATAAAAGGTGCTGAATATTTAACAGATAATCTGGTTTTTGTCTAAGATAATGCTATAAACAGATTTTACAATAAAACAGAGAATATTTACAAAATTTTCGTAAGAGAGTTCAGAAAAATCAGACGAAATTTAATAAAAATTCTTTGATTTTAAATCAAAAATGCACACCCTATACCCTAAGCGTTTGATCTTTCAATGCTGAAATATTGCAATTTTTGTTTACTCTCCCATGCCAATGGAAATGAGCTGTTGTTGGGAACAACATTTAAATTTTTTTTGAATAAAAACACCTCAAGTTTGTATTTAATATTCCTCATTACATTTTATGTTACTTTGTTGTTGTTGTTTGTGTTGTAAAAATCTTTTGGGTTTAATCTTTAGAAATCCATCTAATTGTGTTGACTATTTATTACTTTGTTGCAAATAAGTTCTCTAATCTCCCCACAAAAAAAAAAAAAAAAAAATAAAATAACTAACTAACGTGTCCCATGACGATGCCTTAAAAGCCTAACCCATCCCATTAAAAACTCATGCATACACATACACATACACATATGTACCCAGCAAAATGTCAACTTTAGAAAATTTTACAGTTTTTTTCTGCAACCATTTTTAAATGTATAACGAACAGTTACTATTTTGTTGTATTTTTTTTTTCTAGGTTCTAATCATAAAACTCTTGGTACACATACAAGCAAGTGAATGCAAGTGAGTGTGTGTATGTGTGTGTTTCGTAAGTAAAGTTCATATTAAAACGAAAACGAAATGTTTCATGCGAAAATGGCAAAGAATGGAGGAATGAATTTTTTTTATTAGAATACTTAGATGGATTTCAATACAACATAATAGTTACTACTCGTTACAACAAATCGTACTTAGTCTAAAAGGTATGTATGCATGCATGTACATACATATGTAAGTATGGCTTGTTGTAATATTAACTCTCCTCCATATATGCAGACTTACTACACAAATTTAAATATTTGCACGAGTATAGCAGAGTCTATAGATATATGTACATATGGGCACATGGTGAACTTCAACAAGAATAGTTAAAACTAAATAAGGGGTTGGTCTTGTTTACTTTAGTGAAATGAAGTATTAGAACATTAGAAAACGTAAAGGAAATCATTTACATTTAAAGTGAAAAATTTAATATCAGCCAGACTCCTCCACAGAAAAGTTCAGCTGTTTAGAAACAGCAACAGTGCAGCTCCTAACTCAGCTCAAGATATACAGTATAAAACACGTGTTGTTAGTAGTCTCAACAAATTGAGTTAGGTTATGTTAGGTTAGAGGACGTGTACTTCTTATCAACTGTGACAAGTACAGTACCCGGAGGTCGAATTGACCCATTGTACAACCAGTGTAGCCAACTCATACGCGTAAATTTTTTCTTATAGTGCCTTTTTACGGAAAGGCACTATTGTGGTGCTTTTCAAATTTCATTACAGTGCTTTCAGTGCTTTCAGTGCTTTTTGTTGATTTTTAATAGCTTTTATATTGAAACTACAAAGAAAAATGTTCCAATTTTTTTAAGTGTAAAATTTACAACGTGAAAAATATTCAAACTCCTCAATGGTGGTGAGGTGAATCCTATCAAGATTCCACAAGTATCTAATACTAGATGGCTATCAATTGAAAAGGCGGTTAAATGTATTTTGAATATGTGGCTGAAACTTAAAACACATTTTAATATTCTTAAGGACAATGGGTATGTTTCACTTTTACATAAGGATATGCACAATAAGTTCCATTTTGGGAGAGGTTCAATGGGTCAATTTAGCATTTGAAGCAAAAAACGCAGACCACATTAAGTTGTATAATGATTTGTATAGATTGCTACAAAATCTGACTAACAAATTGATAATAAATTGTGAAAATTTTAATCATATAGAAGGTGATATAGATAGTAATTATAATGAATTTTGCTAACTTGGTTATAGATTTGAAAAGGCCTGCAATGAATACCAAATAACAGAAACCGAAAAAAAAAATATTATTAAACAAAAATGTGTTCTATTCACTAAACACCTTATTTATGAAATTAGAGCTGGACTTCCTAGCAATTTACAAATTTTACAAAAAGTTTCCTTATTCAGTGTCGAAAATATATTAAATAATATAAATAATGATCAGTTAATAGAATTTATAAGCAACTTTATAAATTATGTAAATATATTATCAACAATAGAAACTTGTTTAGAAAATTTAAGGAATGCTAATTGGGCAAACAAAACTAGAACAGATTTTTTTTTTTGGATAGAGGTTAGTAAATTCACTAACTCGATAGGAGAAAAGCCATTTATAGTATTAGCACAGTTTGTTCTTCGAATATTAAGTTCTCCTTACTCTAACGCAGAGGTCGAGCGAGTTTTTAGCTCCATGAATTTATCAAAAAATAAAATTCGAAACCGACTATCATTAAATTCTGTTAATTCGATTTTACACATAAAATATGGACTACGTAGACTCAATTTTTGCTGTAGTAATTATGCAATACCTTCCGCTGTCTGTAAAAATATTTCTTCAAACAAAACTTATATCAAGTCGAAGTATGTATTATTTAAAAACAGTATTGTGGCCAAACGTGGTTGAGGAGGGGGAAAATGCAGATGATATCAGCGAAATATTTGTCGAAGATTTAAGTAACATTATTTAAAACCTTTTTAATAAGGAATTTTGTATAAGGATCGTATACCCATATACTTAAAATTTTTTAAATTAATAAACTATAATTTTATAAACTATACTGAAATATTTATATGAATTGATTTCTTTTATTTTGTAACTATATTTTATTAGTTTAACCATAATATTTACTTATCAAATAAAGAATATTAAAAAGTAAATGTTTTATAAACGATTTTTCTTACTAAAAAACGGCAGTGCATTTTTAACCTTTTTAAGTTCAAAAAATACGCATTTTTACCCGTTTTTTAATTTTTTGGCGCGTTTTGATATACAATCGTTGGCAACACCCTGTACAACGTCCTAGCTTCTCACACTACTTGTGTTGTGTGCGTTAATTTTATACATGAGCGGCGGGTACTACAGTTTAAAGTCGACTCCGAATGACAGATTTTTGAGAAGCTTTTCATGGCAATTTTATTTACTCTCACAGTTTTTGCCAGAAATCTGCTGAGAGGAAGTCGCCGAAGAAGTATTTTCATATTTTCGTTTTGATGTCTGACCTGGGATTTGAACTCGGGCCTTTCGTCTAATAAGCCAACATACTACCTACTAGACCACGGGGACTTTAACAAACAAATTGAGTTTGTTTGAACGGACTTTTGTCGCTTCTCTGGATCTGACAAAGGCATTTTACACATTCGATTACGCCATTTTATTTTATGCCTTCGTAAAATTCTAGGGTCGACCATTGAAGTTGAGTAAGAACAAACAACAAAGTCCATGTTCAGGGTAAATTTCTTTTCACAACCACCCACAGTTGTCTGCAGGAGTATCTACATTGATGGCAGCACTGTTTTGCCTCAGATTTCAGGATATAACGTCGGTATATTAAATACTCAGGTAAACCTTCTGGAATGTTACAATCTTAAACTCTAGCTGACAAAATTCCCTGTAAAGATTTTTAACTATTGAACAAAGTAAATGCAGCTGGATCTAGGTACAGCTATTGATGATAGTACTATCTACACTGTCCTATACACCAAGATCTTCAATGCTTTATTTTTCAAACGCGACCGCCAGAATCCCCTCCCTTAATAATAGGCAGTGCAAAGAGCTAAATTGAGTCCAGAATAATGCACTCTGGACTGTGAACGGCTTACCAACTACTAGCAAAGCAACAGAACGTGCTTTTTTCCACACAAATTTTAATGGCAGCTTACCAACTCAACATTCATACCCTGGTGGATAATCCTCTTCGCCTGCATAGTCGGAAGGATTTCAAGTTCTACATTGAATCACTGTCATAAACAACTCTAGCCTAAACTGAGTGCTAGATATTCACATTCCTTGCGATGGTAAAATACAAATACTTACGCAGTCGAAGGCAATTTTGTCAATACTTATCAAGAAAAGTAAGTCCATATCGAGCTAGAATTATTCCGATTACTGCGGATCAATGCCAAATATGCAAACAGAGACAGCAAAATGTGCCAAACCTTATTAACTGACTCGGGAGGAACATACTCGTAAACCTGACACCTTCGTCCGCTGGACAAGTTCATTGGGGGTGCTAAAATATAGGAGGACGAATATTTAGCTGAAAATACTTCAATGGATGATCACACTATAACATGTTGACAACTTTTTTTGTTCAATTGTTGATAGCATGGATATTAACAGTACATACAGTGAGCGTCAAAAGAAAGTGTACATTTAAAAAAGTATACATTAATAAATTACCGTTATTTTTTTTTTAAATTATTTTATTGCCAGTTTTTAAAACTGAAACAAAAGAAAAATTGCAAAAAATTTCGAAATATTGTCAAATTTTTTCGGGTATTCTCCTTAAGAGGTAACAGTTGAGTTTGCTGATTGTTAGAATGTTATCCTTGATAAATTTGATGATGTTGCTAACTATTTAAAGGGCCGAATAATTTTTAAAACGTACCTACAATGGTTTGTTCAATTTCATTCAGTTCTGGCCAGCCTGTCAATGAAAAAGTAGGCGAACATTTTCCCAAATGTGAGACCAATATTACAGTTTATAAAATACTAGCTACTAAAAGTATTAACGCACTAAAATTCCATGGACTGTGTTGCCATTAATGAAAGCTTGTTGGAACTCAATTTGTTTGTTGAAGTCGCCGTAGTCTAGTAGGTAGTGTGTTGGCTTATTAGACTAAAGGCCCGAGTTCGAATTCCAGGTCAGACGTCAAAACGAAAATATGAAAATATTTCTTCGGCGACTTAATCTCAGCAGATTTCTGGCAAAAACTCTGAGAGTAAATAAAATTGCCATGAAAAGCTTCTAAAAAACTGTCGTTCGGAGTCGACTTTAAATTGTAGGTCCCGCCACTCATGTTTAAAATTAACGCACACAACATAAGTGGTGTGAGAAGCTAGGTCGTAATCCTGACTGAAGGTTGTAATGACCAATTATTCATTAGTGTAAATACAGTGAGCGTCAAAAGAATCTGTACACTAAAAAAAATATGCATTAATAAATTACCGCTATTTTAATTTTAAACGTGTTTCATTGGCAGTTCTTGAAATTGAAACAAAAAAAAAAAAAATTACAAAAAAATTTCAAAATATTGTAAAATTTTTTCTTGCACTCTCCTTAAGTGGCAAAAGTTGAGATTTGGCGATTGTTAGAATTTTATCTTTAGTGTACAGTTTCTTTTGACGCTCACTGTATATTTATATAAACGAAAATTTTATTAAACTCTAAACAAATATGGCCAATAACGGCAAATTTAACGTCAATAAAATATTTTTGGTAAGTCTAACTCAGCGATAGGTTTTATTCAAATAAACCCGTAACAGTTGGACTCATGAAATTGTCTAGACGATATTAAATTAAAAATATGTGACAATATTGGAATTGTAATTGAACACTTGGGAGTACTTGGCATATAAAGTCTATGATTTATAAATCAATTTCAAAGAATATCTATTTTAAGATCATAATTGTTAGACAATAAAGTTTGAATGTGAACAAAATTATGATCCCGACATGATCGTTAAATTAATCAGAATTTATTACCGATCTTCATTACATTTATCATTACATTTATGGCTGACTTTATTGCCATGTGTATATAATAACTGTATGTTATGATTCTAGTCATTAGGTTAACGCTAATATCATAATAATGATCGGTATTATGATCAATAAAAAACATTCTCGTTGAAAGTCGTAAAATTACTAGTAATTTGTGCTTGTTTACCCCAGCAATTCGCTTTATAGTGTTTGCAATGAAATGCACACTTACATGCATTTATGACCACAATTAAAGCTTTCGAAAAGGCTTGAAATAGTTTTCTTTCTTTTTTTTTTAAATCTAATAATGAAGCTATTAAGCACTATTTTGTTGCAGTATCGCTCTATAAAAGCTTTAAAATCATGTCATAACTTGTGCTGAGAAGTACGTTCATAAATAAAGTTTTTAATTTCCATAATCATGGTACCAACCAGAAATCAGCAATGAATCGCTTTTTCGCTACTCATAAGCATTCATGAAATTTTGAATATAAGTGTGTCAACAATATTGAAATTTAACTATATACTCTGATTCATTCATACTCACTACAACGTTGATTTATAAGTACAGGTTGCAATAAGTATGCTTACAACGTTGACATCGAACTCATACCATTCGAAATATGTATGTTTGATTCATAAGCCTACTTATTTAGATTCATAACTTTAGAAAAATACTTATAAATGATTCGAGTGACTCGAATCATTCATCAAAATTTACAGTCTTAGGGCCATTATTACAACTTGCCGTTAACTAAAGGGAGGATTTTAACGGGCAGATAAATTGTTTTTCATTAGTACAATTGGACGATTTGGTAGAAGTGAGCGTTAAGCGAAAGGGAGAATCATCCTACCGGTAACGTTTAAAGTTAAGTTTATGTTTGAATTTGCCATATTATATATTATTTCGAATATGGCAACTTCAAATATAAACAAAATGAGCAAAGACAACAAAAAAACGAAGCCCGTCGTTCACACTGCGTTTTAAAAACCTTAATTTGGCAAAAGTTATCGACATTGCTCCGGCACTGTCATATTTTTGAATAAAGTTAACTTTATTTTGTCGTGAAGTCGCCGTAGTGTAGTTGGGTTATTAGATGTAAAAGCCAGGGTTCGAGCCCCAGGCCAGACATCAAAAACAAGATACAAAAAGTATTTCTTCGGCGATTTCCTCTCAGCAGAGTAAATAAATTGCTATGTAAAGTTTCTCAAAAAATCTGTCGTTCGGAGTCGACTTAAACTGTAGGTCCCGCCACTTATGTATAAAATTAACACACACAACATAAGTGGTGTGAGAAACTAGGTCAATAATCCTGACTGAAGGGTTGTAATGACCAATTATGTATGTATGTAACTTTATTTTATCTGTAAGTTGTAATAACGAAAATAAGTTAAAGGTAACTTTACAGTTCACTTTAGCTAAACGTACCTTTAATTAAACCCAAGTTTAACGCCAAGTTGTAATAATGGTCCTTAGTTGTTGTTGCATTTACAAAAAAAGAAAAAAGGCACATAAGCAGAACAGACAGAGCAGCAAGCAGAGCAAAAACACAACCTTCTAGTAAGAATTTTAGTGTTCGTACCCGAATCATACTTATTTTGTGATTCCTGTAAACGTTGAGCCATAGGTAGTCGAAATCAACAACAACATCATACGTATTGTTAAGTGTGAATATGATGAGTACTTCAAACTTTGAAGATGAGTAGATGTTCCATGATATTAAAATGAGTATAAATGCGTATAAGTATCAGAAATTATGAGTATAATGCGATTCTCCTTATCTTTTTGAATATTCATTCCTGATTTCTGATTCCTAATTAACAACACGTATGCTGTTGTTGATTTCGACTCTCCATAACTCAACATATACACGAAGCACAAAATAAGTATGATTCGCGTACGAACACTAAAATACTTACTAGAAGATTGTGTGTTTGCTCCTCATGCTGCTATGTCTTTTTTGATTATGTGCTTTTTTTCTTTTGTTGTAAATGCCTAACAATAACTAAGACTGTAAATTTTGATGAATGATTCAAGTAACTCGTATCATTTATAAGTATTATAAATAACACGGTGCGACAGTGAAAATACACCCGAGTAACTACATAGTCCACGTTGTTCAGTTAGTTGAGGAGAACTCAAAAATACCTTTTTTATATTTCTCGAACCCTCCAAACTTTTTTTATTTGACAAAACTGTTTTTTTAGACTTTCCGCGCAAATTTCAGTATTACTCAAACATTTCTGACCCGATATCTAAAATCTTGTTGGAAAGGGGAGAGATCGGCCTTTAAAACGGTATACATATATCTATTATTTGACTTAATATGCTATGAGTTTTGATGAGGTAAACTTGGAAAATTCGAATTTTTTTCATATTTTTTCAAGTTTGTCCATTCCTAGTAGCAAACTTTAATAATAAAATATAGAATAAGTGATAATATTCTTAAAGTCTGTTCTCTTGTGAAGAGATTGAGTCATCATTTGATCAAATCGGACAAAAATTACTGTAGTTATTATTTAAAGAGACTAACAGTCAAGTGATATTTTTTATATATGCCATCTCATCAAATGCAGTTTTAGTTCAAAAATTTTCAGAATTTTTGATGGATCTTGATTGTTTATTACAAAATGTGTCAATTTCACGTTTGCACGACTTCCAGAAGTCGGCTAATATTTGTGTTTTTTGCAAATATTATTATTTCTCTTTGCGTAAACATTGGCCAACTTCTGGTGGTCGCTCAAACGTGAAATTGACATATTTTGTGATAAACAATCAAGATCCATCAAAAATTCTGAAATTTTTTGAACTAAAAGTTCATTTGATGAGATGACATATATAAAAAATAAAACACGACTGTTATACTATTTATATAATAACTCCGGTAATTTTTGTCCGATTTGATCAAACGAAATGACAATCTCTTCACAAGATAATGCACTTTTAGAATGTAAGCACTTATTTCATATTTTTTAAGTAAATTTTGCTACTATGAACGGACAAACTTGAAAAAATATGAAAAAAATTCGCATTTTCCAAGTTTACCTCATCAAAACTCATAGCATTTTAAGTCGAATAATATATATATGTATACCGCTTTAAAGGTCCATCTCTCCCCTTTCCAACAAGATTTAAATTTTGGAAATCGGGTCAGGAATGTTTGAGTAATACAGAAATTTGCGCGTAAAGTCTAAAAAAACCGTTTTTGTCAAATAAAAAAAGTTTGGAGGGTTCGAGAAATATAAAAAAAATAGTTTTGAGATCTACTCAACAAAACTCACAATCTACACTAAGTCATTAGCCGGGTGTATTTAATTTTCTTTATTTTGTCGCATAGTGTAATTATAAGTATTTTTCTAAAGTTATGAATCTAAATGAGTAGGCTTATGAATTAAACATATTTCGAATGGTATGAGTTTGATGTCAATGTTGTACTCATACACTTATTGTAACCTGTACTTATAAATCAACGTTGTAGTGAGTATGAATGAATCAGAGTACATTGGTAAATTTCAATATTGTTGACTCACTTATATTCAAAATTTCATGAGTGCTTATGAGTAGCGAACAAACGATTCTTTGCTGATCTCTGTTGAGCACTAATTTGGTGCAGTAGCCGAAACATAGGCGATTATAATGTCGCACATGTATCGCGCTATAATGTGTTAAAATCATGACATAACTTGTGCTGAGAAGTACGTTCATAGATTAACGTTTTTATCGTTTTCCATAACCATGGGACCAACCCCTTAGAAGAACATGTTGCGTTTACACGTTTATAACAATGGCTATAGCAACAGTAGAATGAAAGAAAAACATTTGTTGTTGTTGTTGTACAATAGTTTGCATTCGCATGCCAGTATAAACTTTAAAAGTTGAAACAAAAAAAGAGAGAGAGGAGAGGAGAGGAGAAAAAAAATATGCTGTTGTACAGAAAGTACACATAGAAACAAGAATTATAATCGTTCGTTCATACTCTTATAATGACATGGGGTTTGTAGAGACTTGAAAAAACATTGAAACACACGGGGCCCTATCACCTCACCGGAAGTGCGTATTGTCTCATTAGAAATTCATACGCACCTTAATTTAGTATTTGCGTTCATTTGTTCCATTTCAGTACACGCGTTGCTTCGTTCGTTTAGTTCAATTCAATCTACAACAGCACAGCTTAACACAGCAACGTTCACCGTTCAGTTTGGTTTTGCATTTTGGGATTTCCACGTTTCAGTTAAGCTGACTTGGCTGACTGATTGTGTTGTTGTTGGCTGCTTTAACAAGCAGTATCTTTTAATATTTTTTGTACAATTTTCAGTTTTCTTTCGCGTTTTCTTTTTCTTTCTTTTTTGATTGTGAAAACGAAAATACAAAATTTCTCTCATTAAGATTTGCAGTTTTTTTGGGGTTTTTCTTCGTTTCTTGAGTTGCTGTTGGTAGAGAATTGAAAGCCTAATGTCATTAAAAAGCT
Organism: Sarcophaga caerulescens; assembly: GCA_927399465.1. Lineage (NCBI taxonomy): Eukaryota > Metazoa > Arthropoda > Insecta > Diptera > Sarcophagidae > Sarcophaga > Sarcophaga caerulescens. The sequence goes on along the minus strand of OV656867.1, from coordinate 98,920,978 downwards.
AAAATTATGGTTTTGAGTGGGTATTATGGGCTTAAAATGGCATTGGTGACAACGGAAAGACTGATTTGGAAATGTGTTAAGATATGTTGCAGTACCAAGGGCGAAATTTAGGCTTGAAAGGTGAGAAAATCAAGCAACCAACAGAGTAACTGTTTATGAGAACTATTAGAGGAATTCGTCGACTTTGGACTGATACTTGCCTCAGAGATCAGCAATGAGTATTCAAAAAAGATGAGTAGAATCGAATCATACTCATAACTTCTAATACGCATTCATACTTATTTTAATATCATGGAACCCCTACTCATATTCAAAGTTTGAAGTACTCATCATATTCATACTTAACAACACGTCTGATGTTGTCGATTTCGACTCTCCAGAACTCACAACATATATAGTATACTTACTAGAAGGTTGTGTGCTTCCTCTGCTTGCTTTCTTTTTTTTTTTATAAATGCAACAACAACTAAGACTGCAAATTTTGATGAATGATTCGAGTCAGTCGAATCATTTATAAGTATTTTTCTAAAGTTATGACTCTAAATGAGTAGGCTTTTGAATCCAACATATTTCGAATGGTATGAGTTTGATGTCAACGTTTTACGCATAGTCATTGCAACCTATACTTATAAATCAACGTTGTAGTGAGTATGAATATATCAGAGTACATAGTTAAATATAAATATTGTTGACTCATATTTAAAATTTCATGAGTGCTTATGAGTAGCGAAAACACAATTCATTGCTGATCTCTGACTTGCATTGTTTTTGGCATTCTTTCAATCATTATCCAGGGTTCGCAACTCTAACACGTCCCGTCCAATTTAAGAGTTCGAAAATTTCTCGGCCTGAATAAAACAGTTGGTGTCTACACTTTACTCAATTGCTTTTGGATTATTCACGTCTTTAGCGGCTCTCTTTAGGGTGCCACTAGGATACTTGAGTACTTGGTTTATCAACCTGGACGCTGGGGCAGACATGGTTGTGGCCATGACATGCATAAGCATCAAATGTGCGACTCAGATCGTCTAATGAGATCCTCTAAATGCTGCCTAAGTTCCCATTGAATGTTGCCGCTTTCAACTGTTTAGCTTCTAGAACAGAACATCATCGAAAACAGTTTGAAATCAATCAGAATATCTGCTGATATAAACAATAACCTTGGCTTATCAAGCTCCTGCACCTCAATAACTGTTGAAGAACGATCTTCAATTCGTAGATTTTCTTTCAGAAAATTTTAGAAAAATTATCCGTAAAGATAAAAGCAGGCACCAACGACGAAACACATACTCGTACGATGGGTGGTGAAATTAAGCTTTGTTACAGGATATCTGAAAGCTGGACATAGTATAGCGATGGAATTGATCTGTGAATATATCACAATGGATGAGAAGGACAGTTTGGCTGTACTGACGACACTGACTGCTTTTGGATGATTATACCACATTGGCTGTGCTCGGTAACGGGTCACTGTGACATTGAGCATCAAGAGTTTCCAGATGAATAGCGAGACAGTACACTTCGAAGTGGGTAAATTTAGTTGACACGCCTATTAGAGCTTAAACGATATATTTTTGGGCTAATCAACACCAAACAGAGAACAAATGGATGAATCTAGAAGGAAATTTATCCTGACTTTGGTTAGGGACTCTTCTTAGGGCTTTAATATATTGTTACGTTTTCATCTTTTAAAAAACGTTTAAAATATTAGCTCGTAGATGGCAAATAAAATAAAAATAAATTTGTGTTTAGTATTTAATTAAAATTCTTTGTTATTCGCACTATTCTCTGTGCCACTGTTTACAACTTGATGTAAACAACAACAATTGCTTTTCTTTGTTATTCCTCTGTTTATACATACATATATAATTGGTCATTACAACCCTTCAGTCAGGATTACGACCTACCTTCTCACACCACTTTTGTTGTGTGCGTTAATTTTATACATGAGTGGCGGGATCTACAGTTTAAAGTCGACTCCGAACGACAGTATTTTGAGAAGCTTTTCATGGCAATTTGTTTACTCTCAGAGTTTTTGCCAGAAATCTGCTGAGAGGAAGTCGTCGAAGAAATATTTTCATATTTTCGTTTCGATGTCTGACCTGGAATTCGAACTCGTGCCTTCAGTCTAATAAGCCAACACACTACCTATTAGACTACGGCCACTTCATTCCTCTGTTTATACCCTTTGTATAAACAATAACAATCACTAGACAATTATTCGACAGATTTTTGTAACGAAGATCTTTAAAACACGATTAGTCTCTTCAAACGCCCCGCGTCTTCATGCACGACTGACTGAGCTTCACTTTATATGGCAGGGTAAACAGTCTGATGAATGTTCTTGAAGGCGAATGTTCATGACTTCGCCTTCTCGAAATCTCTATAAATGTAATCAACGTTGTTTACATTTATTCTTGTAGTGTTGTTGTTGTATTTTTGTTTCGTTGTTTACCATTTTTTTGTGCTGGTATTTGTTGTTATATTAAGCAGTACGATAATTTTTAAACAGGTTTGTTTACTGCATTGTTTTGTTTTTGTTGCTTTTGTTTGTAATTTCAATGTTAAGCGATGTAAATTTTTCATTTTCGTAACAATATTTTCTGACTGGGCATTGTGTTCTGAGAGGTAGGATTATTACATAGCGCAGATACATCCTAGATTACTGTAGTTTATATATTAAAGAAGGGAGGTTTGAAATGTCTGATCACTTCCCTGTGCCTCTACTATAGACCTCGGAGGCGTTGGTGTTTTCTCACTGAAGAGGTATTTGTATCTGGTGATGATTTTCTTTACTTTGTGTTTGGGTTGATTTATAGTGCTTTTGAAGATATCTGATCTCTGTCTGATGTTGCGTATGTACTGAAACTTCATAACTTAACCTAACTTATCGTTACGGAATTGCTGTATGGCAATATGGTCTCAATGTCAAATCTAATGCAGAATTTTTCACGCGGAATTTTAAAGAAAATACAAGAATTAAGGATAACCACGTGAACTTTATTAACTTTTTTCAAACTGATTCCCTTTGATTTCTGATTTTCTTTGGTTTCGCGTGTGGTAACCGGTATTACTTGTCCATTGTAGCTCAACCAAAAGTCGATTTTAACAACACACGTTTCCTTAGTTTTATCTGCAAACATGTGTAGAGTTTAAGTTTTCATTTTTTATTGGCTTAGATAATTAGATTTTTTTTTTGTTACACGGCATAATTCTGCTTAAGATTGATGGATTGTTTTTCAAAACATGACTGTGAGAGAGGAGAAATTTGTTTTTCAACTAAAAAAAAATATGGGAATAGTGAGATGCGTTTCCGTTGCAATGCCTAATAAATTTTGTACAAATGTTTATTAATATTTATAGGTTTTGTTGGCTTCTAAAACAAATAAACAAACAGACTTAATTATACAATAATCCCAACTCTGCTGTAGATCATACCATAGATCATGATCATGGTTTTTTCTTTAAGGGGAGTATTTTTCCTTTTTTTTTTTAACAATTTTATTGCTTAACAATGCAATTCAAAAGCCAATTACATTACATTTCATAAAAGTTGCAACTACTTTGTTGCAACATTGCATTGTTGCAACATTGCATTGTTGCAACACAGCAACGGTTAATTATAAGAATTCCATAAATTATTTGAGTTTATTTCCTTAAATTCTACTTCTCACTGTGCACTGTTGTGTACTGTGGTGCTGGTTGGTGCTTGTCCTTATCTTTAATTGAGAGCAACACAGTGTAAATCTTGTGGCGACGTGTTTAATGAGTAAAACAATGCGTAAAATTATAAACAACAACAATAACAACAAAATAAAAATTAAAATTCAATTTAAATTTTAATTCACCTAAGGGAGAGCGTCTATGGAGATGATTTTTAATTTTGTATGCATTGAAGGAGGGGACCCTCTAAGATGCATTATCTTAAGCCGAGTATATGCAACATATGCGTTGCATATCATCATAATTCAATTACGCACTTATTGTTTCAATTTGATCTTATCGGTTTGATGGTTTTTTTTACTAAACATTGCTATGGCAACATCACTAAGTACAAAAAATGCAACCGTGAATAATAATTGGTTGGTTTAGTACTTAAGTGCAGCAGTGAATAATTCTAGCAAAAAACAAAAAAAAAAAAGAAGGCTTCGTAATGGTTTGTTTTTAATTAAAAGTTTTCTAAAAATGTTCCAGTATTAAATTTATATTGGGTTCTCTAAAAAGTTCAGTTGCAAATTGTCGGTAGATAGCCTTAAAGCTTAGCTCGAGTACTATTAATAACTTACTTACTTCGTTGGCCATTAACAACCCCATTAACGTATTTCGGCCTGCCTTAACACATCCTTCCAGGCGCCTCTGCTTCTTGCGCGCCTATGCCAGTTCGTCACACCAATCGATGACAGGGCTTCCTTGATTTGGTCCTTCCAACACAACGCAAGGTCGTTCTCTTCACCGACTTCCGCAAATCTCCGCATCAAATAGCCGTCTTGCAGGAACATCCCCCTCTATTCGAAGGACATTACCAAGCCAGCTTAGACGCTGTATGTTAATACGCTGCACTACATCCTTCTCGCTGAGGAGCATATAGCTCATATTTTTTTTTTTGGTGAAACCAGCACTCAGGGGATGGCCCCTACTCATGCAGTGCATTGTGCAGGTTTTTATGAAAATGGGTTAAATTAAGGTGGAAGAGAGGGAGTAGTGTTTGTGGACATCTCAAGATGCGAACGGCAAGGAAACGAGTTGCTGCTAGGTGACTATAAAATGACCAGTGCTATACCTTCACCATTAGACAGTCTACAGCAATCGTCCCCAAGAAGCCCGCACTCTTCAGTCCTAGCTTCTCACACTACTCATGTTGTGTGTGTTAATTTTATACATGAGTGGCGGGACCTACAGTTTAAAATCGACTCCGAACGACAAATTTTATTGAGAAGCTTTTCATGGCAATTTTATTTACTCTCAGAGTTTTTGCCAGAAATCTGCTGAGAGGAAGTCGCCGAAGAAATATTTTCGTTTTGATGTCTGACCTGGGATTCGAACTCGGGCCTTCAGTCTAATAAGCCAACACACTACCTACTAGACCACGGCGACTTCAAATACTGTTGGGTCGGATGCTTAAATCATCGCCAACTCGCACTGTACCGAAGATCTTACGTTGGACTTTTCTCTCGAATACCTTCAAGGCTGCTGTATCAGTGCTTAATCAGAGTCCATGCCTCTGCACCATAAAAAAGCACGGGGAAGCAGAGCGCCTTGTAGAGCATTAATTTTGTAATACCAGAGTTGTCTCGGCTACTTAATTGCCTATTGAGACCATAGTAGCACCAGTTTGCAAGAGTGATCCTGCGCTTGATCTCCAGACTGACATCATTTTTGGTGGTAATGGCGGAGCCAAGATAAATAAATTCCTTGACTATATTGAAAGTATAGTTATCGGCCGTAATCTGCCGCCACACGTCTCTACTTGTTGATAAAATATACTTCGTTTTGACCTCATTTACTGCCACAGCCATCTTGGTTGACTCCCGTTCAATAGCTTTAAAGGCAGCAGTAACATCTCTCTTGGTACGATCTATGATGTCAACATCGTCAGGGTACGCAAGCAACTTGCCGGTTTTTGAAAAATAGTGCCATTGCGATGCACTTCCGCCTTTCGCAGAACACTCTACATGACGAAGTTGAAGAGGTCACATGATAAGGGATCGCCTTGTCTGAAACCTCGCATGGTATTAAAAGGTTCGGAGAGGTTCATTTCTACCTTGACGGAGCTGCAGGAATTGATTGCTCAATGTCATTCTGCACAGCCTTATCAGCTTCGCAGGTTTACTGGTACTATTAATTACATCAGGAAATACCAAAGCTTTTTTGAAAGTAACAAACTTCACTATGTTAGGCAAATCTGTGAATAGCTATCTTCGGTTAATGCATGAACATTCAAAATATTTCCGTCGCATTTTGGTTTTTTACAAAATTAATATAGGAAATTTAAGTGGGCAATCTAGTCTAGCAGGTAGGGCGTTGGCTTATTAGACCTAAGGCCACTGGTCAAACCGCAGGTTAGAAATCAAAACGAAAATTTGAAAAAATATTTCTTCGGCGACTTCCTCTCAGCAAATTTCTGGCAAAAACTCTGAGCGTAAAAATAAAATTGCCATGAAGTCTGAACCGACTTTAAATTGTAGGTTCCGCTACTTATGTCTAAAATTTGCACACACAATATGAGTGGTGAGAAAAACTAGGTCGTAATCCTGACTAAAGGGTTGTAATGACCAAAGATCGGCAACGAGTATTAAAAAAGATGAGTAGAATCGAATCATGCTTATAATTTCTGATACTTATACGTACTCATACTTATTTTAATATCATGGAACCTAATCTACTCATATTTAAAGTTTGAAGTACTCATCATATTGTTACGAAAATGGAAATGGTGTTATAAAATGATAAACAAAAGCTCCAAAAACAAAACAATGGACTGGATCAAGTGATCAACGAATAAGTAAACATATAACAACAAAAACAACGGGCTTGTTTACAAGATCGATGAATAAACAAAAATATAGCAACAACGTCCGTGTTTAAAAAAAATATAGCGGAAAGACAAATAAACAAAACAACAACAATTCTGCCTGGACGAAAGTAAACAAGATACACGAACAACAATGATGACGAGATGTTTACATTTTTCGATTGTTCTCGAAGGCCGTCATCATACATCAAGGGCATTCATCACACTGTTGATCCAGTGATATAAAAGGCAAGATAAAGCGAGCCAGAATATTTAGTTAAGGATTTAGTTAAAATTCAGTCAGTCGTGTATGAAGACACGTGATTCTCGGAGTTCGAGTTAAGTTAGTCGTGTGACGACGTCGCGTTGAATTGAGTGAGAATTCAACCAGTGGTGTGTGAAGATACGAGATCGAGTTATAATTCAGTCAGACTTGTGTGCAGACAAGTTGCGTGAAGAAAACAGTTGTTAGTGTTGTGCTTACAAAAACGTTGTGAGCAAAGAAGAATAACTAACAAGTGTTGTTGTTGCTTACAAAAAGGTGTAAGCAGAGAAATATCACGAACAAGCACATATTGTGAAGTTATCATTGTATACGTGGAATAAGTTCGAACAGTGGCACAAAAGTTGTGCAGATAATAAAGAATTTATTCAAAAATAAACACATATTGATTTTTATTTTATTTGCAATCCACGAACTCATATTTTTAAAGTTTTTAAAAAGGTAAAAACGTACCAATATTCATAGTTAACAACACGTATGATGTTGTTAATTTCGACTCTCCATAACTCAACATATACACGAAGCACAAAATAAGTATGAATCGCGTCACTCGAATCGTTTATAAGTAAATATTATAAGTATTTTTCTAAATTTATGAATCTAAATGAGTAGTCTTATGGATCAAACGTATTTCGAATGTAACCTGCATTGCAACCTGTACTTATAAATCAACGTTGTAGTGAGTATGAATGAATCAGAGTACATAGTTAAATTTCAATATTGTTGACTCATATTCAAAATTTCATGAGTGCTTATGAGTATCGAAAAAATGATTCCTTGCTGATCTCTGGTAATCACCAATTATGTAAGTATGTATGTATGCATGTACGATGTATATTTAGATTCTGTGATTAGATTTGATAAGAATTTTTCCTTATAAAACCACATTTAATCCTTGGAAATTATGCTTTACTCTGCAACCTTTGAAATCGTACGTGGACCTTAGAGTTAAAAAAAAAAAATGTATTGGGTTGTATTAAAAGTTTTTGCCTGAGTTTGTGTTATAATTTACAGGCTTAATGAGTTCGTGTATGAAACTATTTTTGTTTTTTTTAAATATCATAAGTTTTATGTTAAACATTATTATCAGGCTCCTGCTAAGCCTCATAATATTCTGGCCATTAATCTCCCTACTTTACGTAAAGGGAATATTATTTTCCTGTCAAACCAATAAATTCTAATGGTACTTGGTGTTGTACTTGTACATGTATGAGTATGAGTAGGTATAATCGTAAAATAAAAGTACATTAGTTCGTTTACGATTTATTTCAATTTCAGTCACACTCTGTTGGCCTTTATATTTTTGCACGATGTTCAGCCGGGTTCAACACGAACAGCTACCGCACTTTGTGTTCCATGCCAACATAACACTGACCATAGAGACCAAATGAGGCAACAAATGTTTGTAAGAAAGAGAAGGAACTACTTTATGTTTGTTTGTATGTGTGTGTGCTTTTAATATAGTAGCAGCGTGACCAAATCAGATAAGAAAGTTGACACATTTTCACCATATATTTTGACATTTGACATTCGGAATTAGACATGGGTTAGTTAGTTAGTTCGTTCTCCTTCTTTTTTGTTTTTCTATTCCCCCGTTTGTTACGTTTTTTTTTTTGTTTTGTTTTTTTTTCAGTTTAGTTTGTTGGCCCATAATAATGTTGCGAACTGTTTGCTGAGTTTGTTTTTTTTTTTTTTTTTGCCAGGTCGATAGTGTTCCAAGTTACACTCTCCATGTGTATGAGTGTTGTTTGTGCGATTATTTACAACATCATTGTGACTTTATAGAATTAGTTCACAATGAGAAATAAAAACAGAAAAAATTGAAAATAGCAACGCAAAAACTATGTTTCAATATAAACTTATGGCAGGCAACGTTTAAAGGTGTAGCTTAAGGTTTAAGGTTTAGAAAAAAAAAACAATGACAACATCGCACTGTAACAGTGCGTTTTGTATGTAACTCTGTGAACTTTAATAGAAATGAATGGAGAACAAAAATAGGAAAAATAGGTAAACATTTTTAAAGCCAAAACAAAATATTCATAGTCAAGTTTATAGGCCTCTTGTTGGTTTTGTTTACCAATTCGAGGTGCTATAAACTGTGGTAGGCATTGTTGATTAATTTTTATATTTTGTATCATGTTCGCAAAGCAGAGATCAGCAATGAATCGCTACTCATAAGACCTCCATGAAATTTTGAATATAAATGAGTCAACAATATTGAAATTTAACTATGTACTCTGATTCATTCATACTCACTACAACATTGATTTATAAGTACAGGTTGCAATAAGAATGCGTACAACGTTGACATCAAACTCATACCATTCGAAATATGTTTGACTCATAAGCCTTCTCATTTAGATTCATAACTTTAGAAAAATACTTATAAATCATTCGAGTGACTCGATTCATTCATCAAAATTTACAGGCTTAGTTGTTAGTTGCATTTATAACAAAAGAAAACAGACACATAAGCAACAAAGACAGAGCAGCAAGCAGAGCAAACACACAACCTTTTAGTGAGTATTTCAGTGTTCGTATGCGATTCATACTTATTTTGTAATTCGTTTATATGTTGAGTTATGGAGGAGAGTCTAAATTAATAACATCATACCTGTTGTTAAGTTTGAATGTGATGAGCACTTCAAACTTTGAACAAGGGTAGAGGTTCCATGACATTAAAATAAGTATGAATTTTATTTACTCTCGAGAGTTTTAACCAGAAATCTGCTGAGAGAAAGTCGCCGAAGATATATTTTTTCGTATTTCTTTTTGTTTGAAATGTCTGAACTGGGGCTTGAACTCTGGCCTCTCGTCTAATAAGTCAACACACTACCTACTAAACTTCGGCGACTTCAGAACACACTACAGGAATTTGTTATTCAAAGATGTTCTATAACTACGGCCAGTTGGTCTTTATCAGCTCACTAAATAAGGCCGAATGCCTAATTTTTGTTGTTATTTTTGTGTAGTACGTAGTATATTTCTAAGCTATAATGATTTAAATATTTCTTAGTTATAATGATTGTGGTGATCATATTTTTCTACAACATGACTTGGATGCCTTTGGTTCTTGGTGCAGGCTTAATCTCATGGAGTTAAACCCAAAAAAATGCAATTATATGTGCTTTTCTCGTCGTAAACATATGAATGTCACATATGTTCTAAATGGACATTCCCTAAATAAATTGGAAAATTTCTCCGACCTTGGAATTCTACTTGATACCAAATTAAATTTTATCCAGCACATCTCATTTACTATTAATAAGGCACGTGCAGTCCTTGGTTTTATAAAACGTTGGGCGAAAGAATTTAAAGATCCATATATAACGAAACAGCTTTTTACCAGTCTTGTGAGGCCCATTCTGGAATATGGTTCCATTATTTGGGACCCTATGTATAAGGTTCATACTGACAACATTGAATCCGTGCAGAAACAGTTTCTGTTATTTTGTCTGCGGAGCCTGCAATTTGATCCTTTCAACTTGCCGCCATATAGAAGTAGACTTGCCCTTATAAAGCTGCCAACTCTTAAAAGCCGTAGATCTATGTTAAATGTAACGTTTGTCTTAAACTTGATAAAAGGAAATGTATGTTCTGAATTTTTAATTAATAATATATCTTTTAATGTTCCGTCTCGTCCTACACGTTATTTCTGTCCTCTTTTCGTTAATGTTTATAGGACAATTTATGCCAAGTCTGATCCGCTAATGAGAATTTGTACTGAATTTAATAAACTTTATTCTTACATTGACTTTTCTGTAAATGTCAATACTATTAAATGTAATTTAATTTCTTATTTAAATAATAATTATTGATTTGTATTTGTCTAGTCTGTAAGGATATTATATTGGCTTATTAGAGGCGAGCCCGAGGTTCAGCCTTTAGCTCAGGCATCTTGTGCAAAACGAAATATGAAAAAATAATTCTTCAACGACTTCATATCAGCAGTCTTGTGGCAAAAAGTCTGAGAGTGCACCAAAAAAGTTTACGGAGACAATCTGGTGAATATAAAAACAGCAGTGAACTGGTTTGATCGTCTTCGATCTGATAATTTTGATGTTAGCGATGATTCTTGCTCTGGTTGACCTATCACTAAAAACTAAATGATAAAACCTGGAGAAAAGAGGAGAAATGCCGGCTGACATGATCAAACATTTGTTAACCATTTGAAGCAAGTTGGATATACAAGTCGCCGTAGTCTAGTAGGTGGTGTGTTGGCTTATTAGATGTAAGGTGCAAACCCCAGGTCAGACATCAAAACGAAGTTTGAAAACATATTTCTTCGGTGACTTCCTCTCAGCAGATTTCTGGCAAAAACTCTGAGAGTAAATAATAAAATTGCCATTAAAAGTTCTTCAAAAATTTGTCGTTCTTTCGTTCGAATCGACCTTAAGCTGTAGGTCCCGCCACTCATGTATGAAATTAACGCACACAACATAAGTGATGTGAGAAGCTAGGTCGTAATCCGTTTTTTATTGAATATAATGTCGTAATCGTTCGTTGTTTGAGTATCACATGGATAAACAGAAAGCGCCAAAGTCTAGTAGATAGTGTGTTGACTTATTAAATGCGATCCCGAGCTGCAACCCTTAGCTCAGGCATCCCGATCAAATCGAAATATGAAAAATATTTCTTCAGTGAATTCATCTCAGCAGTCTTGTGACAAAAACTCTGAAAGTAAATAAAAAAAATTGCCATGAAAAGTTTCTCAAAAATTGGTCCTTCTGAATCAACTTCAAACTTTAAGTTCTACAACTCACAACATGGATGTGTACAGCGTATAGGACTCACAACATGTTGTATATGCTTTATCCGTTAGATGAATTTCAATTTTTATTCCGTTTTGTCTGCCTTTTGTTTGGCTTGTTGCTGGGTGTCGCAAAAGTAGAAAGTTAAACGATATACAGTAACTGTAACTTCATATACTAAATATTAGAATTGTTGACCAAATAACAGAGAATAAATAAAAAAATAAACAACAACAACAACAACTACTATAACAATGTAAGCAAAAAAAAACTAACGCACTTAATATTTTTACCCTCTTCCACCATCACTACATATTGGCTCTCGTTTAATGCCATTTGTTTGAATTTCTGTTTTAAGTTTTTCCTTTTTATTCGAGTTCTTGTTGTTGTTGTTGTTGTTTGTTTCTTTATTCAGTCATTTTCTGTATGTTTTGGGTGTTCATGAAAGGCATGAAATATTAGTTCCAATTCAATTTCATACTACGACGGCCCGACTAAGGCCACACTAAAGTTCATGCCGATGTTTTTTTTCTTTTGTTTTTTTTTCTTGTTTTTGTTTGTTTGAAAAGACGAAACATGTTGGCTATTGCCAAAGCTGTGTGGTGTGTAGTGCAATAACGCAGGCAATAAAAAAAAAAACGCGAACAAAAATGCAAATATTCAGAAAACATTGCGAAGAGGGAGTGAGTTTTTATGTTTGTGCTGTAAAAATTTACATGTAAAGGTCAGTGAACCTTCAATTAAATTTAAAATTTTAACGGGGATTATAAGTTACACAACATTTTTAGTTTTTTTTTTCATGTATTTTGTGTATTAATTTCGAACAAAAAAAAAAAAAAAAACTACCAGGCATGTTTGCTACAAACAATGCAAAATTTTTGAAAAATATTTCTACACACTCTAAAATTCAAATTATGGATATGTAAAGTATGAATTCCGTTAAATAATTAAGCACATATAAAGGAAACAAAAGTGAAAATAAGAAAAAATAAATTAAAAAAAAAAAATAGAAAAGAAGAGATTCGAACCAGAGATCAGCAATGAATCGTTTTTTCGCTACTGATAAAAGCACTTTATGTATTAAGTATTTTTCTAAATTTATGAAACTAAATGAGTAGGCTTATGAATCAAACATATTTCGAATGGTATGAGTTTGATGTCAACGTTGTACGCATACACTCATTGCAACCTGTACATATTAATCAACATTGTAGTGAGTATGAATGAATCAGAGTACATAGTTAAATTTCAATATTGTTGACTCACTTATATTCAAAATTTCATGAGTGCTTATGAGTAGCGATAAAACGATTCATTGCTGATCTACAGGGTGGCTGATATGTATTGCAACCAACTTCAGGTTGTTATCATTTGTAAACTGCTCGTCTGACAGCTGCCAGATTTATTCCAGTAACAGTTCATTTTATTATTTACAAGCTTACAAAAGCATTTTGATCTATTGCATTCAGGAAAAAGTTATTCGTGATTGAATTCAAGCGTGATAGTGTGATTGCTTTATATTTGGCTGGAAAACCACAAGTGGCTATCGTTAGAGCCGTCCAGCATTTAAATGTGAATAAATCTTTTGTTTCTCGTACTATTGCTCGTTACCGTGATACTGGCAGTGTTGCATCGCGTCCAAAAAGTGGACGAAAAAAAACGGTAACAACACCAGAAATGATCCGAAAAGTGAAGGCCAGATTTGATCGAAATCCACGCCGCAGTGGTAGAAAAATTGCTCGTGAGTTGAACATATCGCGAGAACGGATGCAACATATATTGAAAAATGGACTAAAGCCATTGAAGTTCCAAAAAGTGCAAGAGCTCACCGATGGACAAAAAAAGTTAGACTGGAAAGAGCCAAGGAGTTACTTCGCTTGCACGACAGTGGCCAGTTACCGAATTTGGTTTTCTCCGATGAGAAGCCATTCCAAATTGAGCAGTTTGTGAACAAACAAAATGATCGGGTTTACTTGCCAAAGAGGTCAGCTGAAAATTTACACCTGCGATTGGCCACCAGAACTCAAGCGCCGCCGATGGTAATGGTGTGGGCCGCCGTAACGGCCGATGGTCGCTCCCCGCTCGTATTCATCGACCGTGGGGTCAAAATAAATGCCGAATATTATCGGGAAAATGTCTTAAAGACAGTATTGAAGCCCTGGGCAGACAAATATTTCGGCCGCAGACCATGGACATTCCAACAGGACTCAGCACCACCGCACTCAGCACGCGTCAACCAAGAATGGCTTAAAAAGGAGGTTACTCGCTTCATTTCTACCGCACAACGGCCACCAAAATCTCCGGATCTCAATCCGTTGGACTTTTGCGCCTGGGGCATTTTGGAGAGTAAGGTTCTCCCTAAAAAATACCAAAGTGTTGATCATCTCAAGACGGCGCTTCGCCGGGAATGGGCCAAAATACCGCAGAGCCACTATCGTGCAGCCTGTGATGGCTTTGTCGGCCGTTGGAAGGCCATAATTCGTACCCAAGGTGGCCAATTCGAACAAATCTAAACTGATTCTAAAATTTGATTTTATTTCCAACATTTTTTGCTTTTGAACAATAAAATTAAAAAAATATAGCGCTTTACTTTGTTGCATTATACATATATCAGCCACCCTGTATGGTATGTAGTATATGGTAAGATGTACATATGTTTTGTTTTTCTAGGCAATATGTTTAAATTTATATTAGTGCCTAGCATACAACAACATAAACAACAACAAGGAAAGGAAAAAAGACCGATAGTATGCGAAAATATTCAAAAATAACTGATTCAGATTTGAATTGTAAATTTTATGATGTACTATCACCGCCATTGGTGTCAATTTTTATGGTTATTGTTTAAACATTATTTTTTCTTATGGCCTAGAAAGAAAAAAACATTGAAAAGTGTTAAATAAAATATGTAACTAATTTAGCATACAATAGTAAAAAAATGTAAAACTAAATTAAATTCTTTTTTTCTCTCTCGTAATTTGATATTTTTTTCAAGTTTTATTTTCAATACAAATACAGACTAACAGCAATAAGCAGGTGAATATCTAAAGAGCAAAAACTGAACTGGTCTAAAACTAATAATAATAAAATATTGTCTATACAGGCGTAATAAAATTTAAATTCAATTAAATTTTTAAGACCCATAAATAGATTTAACAAACTTAAATTTTTAATGAATTCGAAAATAACGCATTAAACAACATGCCTGCCTGCCTCCTATTGCTTGGCATAAATCAATCACTTTTTCTTTTCAAATTTAAAAGAAAACACTCTTTTACAGTTCTATTGTTGTTTTACCGCCTCGTATTTCCATTTCATCTAAAAGCATATCGTAAAAGTTTAAATATTTCATTAAAAATTTGTTCCATTTTTTTAAGTGAAGGAAGTGGACAACATGGGGCATCCTTAAATGCAAAAATTTAATTATAAAAAATAGTGGCGGTCTATTTGATATGCTAATACAAATACACACACACACACACACACAAATAAAATAAAATAGTCCAATAATTGCTTTAATTAACGGGATCGACTAAAAACAAGCGTGCTTTGGGCCTATGTAATTGTGCAAACGAAACACAATGTGCTGGTTTACACTGTAATTGGGGCAAACAATTATTTCTGATGTTAAATATCGACGAACGTCTCCATTACGACCTTTTTAGTTTTTACAGAAAATATTATGCAAAGTCCTTCCAAAAAAATTTCCAGCCCTAAACGAAGCCTAACGACATCCTGATCTGTAATGAAATATCGAGTGGTTGAATTGAATTTGTTGTTCTTGCCTGTTCATTGACTCCTACACTTTCTATGAATATGTAGAGGCAATTTTCGACTACGATTGTAGGAAAAACTCGTACATGTTAGGCACATGAATTTGGCCAACTCATCCCCGTAATTTCTACCGAGAAAAACTTTCTTATTTAATTGGCCATTAACAAACCGATTAACAGATTTCTGCCTGCTTTAACACATCCTTCCAGCAGTCTCTGCTACTTGCGCGCCTACGCCAGTTGGTTACACCTATCACACCTTCCTCGATCGTCCTCTTCGGCAGCTTCCGCAGATCCCTGCATCAAATACCCGTCTCGCCGGAGAAGAGAAGATTGGAGAAGAACTCCAATCGAATGACATGGCCGAACCAGCGCAACCGCTGGATGTTAATACGCTGCACAACGTCTATGTCGTTGAGGAGCTCATACAGCTCACTGTTGGATCGGATGCAGAAGTTATCGCCAACTCGCACTGGACCGAAAATCTTACGTAAGACGTTTCTTACGAATACTCTCAAGCCTGTTGCATTGAATATGGCTATCAAAGGCCAAATTATCACGAATAAATGCATGAGGATTTTGAACACATAACACTGTGACCGCACTGATTAAAACCGAGTACAAATGAATGCCTTTGAATACAAACGACTATGGCTAGGTCCTGACTGAAGGGTTGTAATGACCAATTATGTATGTATATGGATAGGTTATGCAATTCGGAGACCAACGAAGGCCGTGTCAATCATAATACAGGGTGGGCCAAAAGTCACGAAGGGGTTTAATCGTTTAATCGTTCTTGGGAATCTCGTGGCTTTAGTTCTTGCACTAACTGCAGCTTGTATGGGAAAAGATGTAAATTTCCCTTTATTATTCTGTGTAAAGACCGCCGAGACATTTGTAGCTCAGCAGAGCGCCTTCGAGTTGATGTTTCAGGATTCTCCTCAACACTCTCCAGAACGCGTTGAATATTTGCTTCATTAATTACAGAATGTGGTCTTCCGCTTCGTGGAAGATCCCTTAGTGAGCCTTGTTCCTGAAAACGTGTCACTAATTGATTCGGATGGTGAATTCCGCACATTAAAATGACGACGATAGGCTCGTTGAGTTTGAATTATTGATCGATGATGTTCAAAATAAAGTTCTATGATTTTGGTTCGCTGGATAACGTTGTAACCTTCCAGACTTAATCTCCCAGATTTATTTTACAAGGCCTAAAAAGAAAAATAAAAAAAAAAATTAAATTAGAAAAGTTATTAATTTTTCAAATCCCTTCGCGACTTTTGCCCCACCCCGTATTATACAACGGAAACCGCAGAAAAGTACAAACAGTTTCGACTGTAGATAAAAACTGGAATAAAGTTTCTATAACCGTTACTATAATGAGTGTAGGGCCTTAAGATTTTGTTAGGATTTTCAGATAAGCAGATGAATAGCCTACTGTAACATATACTATCAGACTGGTTGAGTGGTCCATTTATATAGAGTACCGCTAATATAAGAATAGACGCAGCCGCAACAACAACAACAATTTATCGATGATTGACGGTGTAGTCGATGATTGATGGGTGTTGTCGATGATGGACGATGTTGTCGATGATTGACGGTATTGTCGATGATTGATGGGTGTTAAGAAGATCGCCCAGGGACCATCATTTTGAGGTTTACGACTGGACTTGAAATGTAATGATTAAGATTCTTAATGGCTTCACCAATTTCAATCAATTACTTACTTACCTACTTACTTAATTGGCCATTACAATCCTCCAGTCAGGATTTGCAAGGCGGCTGCTGAAAGGAAGTTGGCGGAGGAAATATTTTTCATATTTTGTTTTATTCGTAACGTCTGGTCTGGGCTTTGAACCAAAGCCTTGCGACTAATAAGCCAACACACTAGACTGGACTATAGCGACTCCATTATCTTCTTATAATTTCTGTTTCATTAATTAAGTTTTTCCATCTAAACAGGTGATTGACCTGCTGTAGGCTCTAGAATGATAGGGTTGCCAACTGTTGTATTGTAATTGATTATCGTC
The DNA here is from genome assembly GCA_927399465.1 of Sarcophaga caerulescens. Classification (NCBI taxonomy): domain Eukaryota; kingdom Metazoa; phylum Arthropoda; class Insecta; order Diptera; family Sarcophagidae; genus Sarcophaga; species Sarcophaga caerulescens. The sequence continues at coordinate 98,903,627 of OV656867.1, read as the reverse complement.
TATTAAAAGAATTTTTATGTGTAGCCATTTACCTCTGGTTTTGGTGTGTTTCCAACCCACGAATATTTTTTTTTTACTTCAACAACGCGTATCTCAAGCTGGTATAACGTTTTTATGCAAAATCTTGAGAAAAAGTGTTCTTAGCCGGTACTGTAAGACTGCATCTGTCTATTAAAGCTTATCTAGAACAAGAAAAGGGGCAAATAAATTAATCCAATAGAGCGTAGTAACCGGTAATCTGGGACGAAAATTCTAACAATTTTTTTGTACTTTAGGGAATCGTGTAATATAAAGTGCTTTTCATAATTATAGCACCACCCTAATTTTTTGAATTTCTTTGCATAATTATAGCACCATCAGTTCTGAAAAGCGGGGAAGAAAAATTATTGATTTTTTTTTATTGTTTTGTTGTTTCTAATAATAAAAGTAATATTTAATTACACATTCCGGCCAAGAAAATGTTGAGTGGTGTTGGAAAGGGGCAGATTTTAGTTTTAAAAGACCAATCTCTTCCAGTACGTGTCTTCACAAGAAAAATTGGAAGATCTCACAAGGTGGTCATAAATTTTCTCTAAAACCCAGACGGATATGGTAAGACGAAACATACGGGTCGCCCAAGAAAGCTTTCGGTGCGCAGCGCACCTAAAATCGCAAGGGAGATTTCCGGTACATCAAAAAGTTGCTGTGAAATTTCTCAAGTTCTTGACCAGGCCGTCAGCATTTTAACCGTCTGGTGAAAAGTTAAACGCAATCTTAACATCGAAAGACAAAATTGGAAGTTTCTCCACATTTACTTCCTATGCACAAAAAAGAAAGATGCCAATTTGCAGAACTTAACATGGATAGGAATTGGGAGAATATAAGAGTAATTTTTCAATAATAACAAACAATGAATATAAAATTTTTTGTCTTCAGATCATATTCTCTGATAAAAAAAAAGTGAACTTAGATGGACCAGATGCCTATCGATACTACTGGCGTGACCTTAGACAGGAACCAAAGTATTTTACTAAAAGAAATTTTGGAGGAGGTAGTCTCATGGTTTGGGGGGCTATTTCTTCAAGCGGTTGCCCCGAACTTCAGTTTCCATCCATGTACATGAATAGTACAGAGTACATACTGTTCTTAGCTGTAGTTTGCTCCCCTTCTTGAGAGAAAATAATGAAAAAATTATGTTTTCCAACAGGACAATGCCAGAATTCATGTCAGCAGACTGAGTATGGAATGATTTCGTAACCAATCTATTGAGGTTTTATCGTGACCAGCTTGCTCTCCTGACATGAATGTTATTGAAAACGTTTGGGGAATTCTTGTCCGAAGGGTATATTCAAATAACAGACAATTTACCAGTGTTGAAGATTTGAAATTAAAAATAATCGAATAATGGGGGAAAATAGACGGAGAAATATTGAATAATCTTTATACGAGTGTGAAAGATCGAATATTTTATTTAATAAGCTCTAAGGGAGGGTATACTAAGTTTTAAGTATCAACATTTTTGGTAAATAAAGCTTCTTATTTAACAAAACTGAGACTGGTGCTATAATTATGCAAAGACCAAAAACCTTAATTTTTATACTAAAGTAAAAATTGCGGTAACAATTTGAAAAATTTAGTGTTATTTTTTCTTTTACGTTAAGACTACACATAATGAAATGTTTTGTTTTTGTTATTATAAATGTACTTATTAGAAATTCAAAAAATTAGGGTGGTGCTATAATTATGAAAAGCACTTTATGTATGTAGGCCTCTTAAAGGTTTAATATTCTATGGAGTTTAGAAGGCAGTGGATGTTATAATGTATTTAGGCAAACATTGGCATGAATTATTAGACCATATCTGTGCGAAATTTTTAATTCTTTTCAGTTTTTTCATACCATTTTTCATATTTTCCGTATATATTATCCCATATGTATTCCAGTAGTTTATTCATTCATTTTATCCTGAATATTCTCAGTTGTAAATTAATAAATCACACGTATTAAATTTACATACATAATACAACTGTATACATGACCTAAATAAAAATCTCAATTCTTTTTTAATGCATTTGAGTAGGCCATTAATTGCAAAACCAATCGAAATTACCCAATGTTCGATAACAAATTGTAATCTTCAAAGATATTCGCCACACTTTCAAATAAATTAAGTTAGTGAATGTATTGGGCAATTCACACGACTTTGTATCGTGTATGTTGTATTGAATACACTTGGTTGTTTGTGAACGCTCAATGCTATGCTGTATTGTGTATTTCGTATTCCAAATGTAATTTTTTGGCATTCAAACAATTTGATAGCACGAAACCAATACTACTTTTAAAAACATATGAAACAAATGTGTATAAGTGTATCGGATTTTTACATGAAAATTATCAACAACAATCATACACTGTTGTATAATCGTCCAATAATACACTCAATACAACGATACAACTGCTTGTGTGAATTGCCCATATGAGAAGCATAACGTCAGCATTTGGACTACAAAATGTAACTCATCATAGTCACAGTACACGAAATTATTAAAATTTAAAACACAAAAGAATGGTACAAAAACATCCCATCTCCTAACAATTCTTAGATTAATTCTGCCTTAGGCATCACTCATCAAGCATTGAATTACTTTTGGACCACGACAAATCCATTCTACCCACTCGTATTAGTTAATCAAACGATTTGTTTTGCAAAAAATCAAATCAATTCCAATGAAATTTTAAAAAATTGGAATACTTTTCAAAGGCAAACGATATGACCGCCAAAAATTCGTATGAACATATTCGATAATGAATGTCTTTCGATGGTTTTCAGTAATGATGTGGAGCTCATCATAGATAGGTAGGTTGGAGTGGGGTAGCTTTGATACCAAAGCTCACTTGAGCACGCATAGCGGCCTGTTGTGAGGCCACAGCTAAATGCAGTCCCTGTATTGATCAAGTTCCTCTAAACCAGGGAAGAAGAAAAAGTTTGTCAGCGTAAGGGGTGCACATAAAAAGCCTGACTAGCCCGAAAGTTTGATAAACGAAGCTGTATGCTTGACATCAATACGCAGAAAGAAAAACGGCGTGCTAAAATTAACTTTTCTATTCTCAATTTTAGCCAAAAAACGTGCTTGAAAAACTAAGCCCGTTTTGGTTATTGTTTGCTTAAAACAAGCAATAAAACGGGATTGATTTAAAAAACTAAACCTTATATTACTAAAAATCAACACTAAAAAGCTCAAATCTATTTAAAAAAGTGTTATTTTGAGTTATTTGTTATTTGAGTTATGGAATTGTGGGTTTTTAAGTTCAAAAGTAAAAATTTTAATAATTCTCATTTAGTTCATATGTATTTATACAATATATATCCAACAAAATGTCGTATTTTTCGCATGTTGCATTTCTTTGATAGATGACTTGGATTATTCTGGTTGATGACTTGCATTTTTTTGGGTAGATGACTTGCATTTTTTCAAATCAATCGATTTTAGGATTAAATCAAGTACGAGTTCGAGCTTAAATCAAGTTCAAAATTCTTGAAACAAGCTTAGGTTTAAATCAAGTACAATTTAGGGCTTAAGTCAAGTTCATTGTGCTCGAATAAAGTACGATTTGCCTCAATTCGATCCCATCTATAAGTTAATTCAAGTACGAAATCTAGCTATTTAAGCTTTATAATTCTTGAAACAAGTGCGCTTAAGGATTACTTCAACTTCTGACTCTCTTGAATCAAATACGAATTCGATCTTAAATCAAGAAAAAATATGCTTAAACCAAATACATGATGAGGTCACTTTGATCCCAAAAAGGCTTAAATCGCGCTAAAATCAACACTTTTGTACTTGGCTGATTCGGGCTTGATTCAAGTCTTTTGTACTTGATTCAAGCTAAACCGTACTATTGTGACCGATATGGATTGATTCAAGCCCGGATGGCTTGATTCTTTTTTTGAGTGTAGATGATAGCTCCGTTAGGCTGACAAGGATTGGAGAGCCAAATAACCTATATTTGCACCTCGCAAGAGATGGGCATTGACAAAGAAAGTGGCTAACAGTCTCCTCTTCCTCAACAGATCTGCAGCCACGACAGAAGTCGTTAGATGGGAGCTGAATTCTCATAATAACCTGTAAGCATGGCCACTGTGATCGAGATGACCCTACGACCAAGTCCAAGTAACTGGTTTGTGTGCCTTCTATCCATCGATGACCTAGTGAGCCTAGCGGTGGAGCAGAACACCTCATTAACCCAGGATAGGTTGGCCTGTTGAAAGAATTTCCGAGCGATGGCCAACTTGACCGGGGTATGTAAGTGGCATCCCTTAGTCGATTGAAGAGGATTCCAGAAGTAGTGCACCAGCCCTGGCAAGCTCGTCGGCTCTGCAGTTTCCCGAAATATTACTGTACCCGGGGACCCAAATAAGTGTGACAGGAGCTCATCATAAGGGTTCAAGAGTTCAATGCAAATAAAATCAAGTAAAATTATAAAATAATTCCGTATTATTTTTGCCTACATTTAAATCACAATTTAGCAGGCCCATAACTCTACTTTTTGTAGTGTAAACAAATTTTTGTTGCTCACTGTTTGAAAATCGGAAATCTTTAGCCAAAATTAACTCATAAATGTATGCACATTACAATACATTAAGGCGTTAAAGAATACTTAATTAAGGTTAGTAATGTTAGCCTTCTTTTTTCTCTTCATGTTGTTGTTGTTGTTGTTGCTTTGCTTGCAACAAAACATAATGCAGCACGTTTTGCCCTAGAGAATTAGTAGTACAAGTACCTACAGAATGAACAACAATGAAACAAAAAAAATACTTCACCTTATAGCCGTAAAAGATTTTCAAACGTTTGTATGTGGCATGTCAGTATATCGGTTATATCGATATACAGTATTAAGTATCATTATAATACATACATACATACGTACATACATACCATACATATTGTAAAAAAACCTTTTGTTGGCCATGAAGTGAGGCAAGCGGGTGTTTTAACAGAAAAAACCTTTGGGTCATTAATGCACAATCCATCATCATGCACTTTAAATGATGTATTAAGGTCTCTCTTTGCAAAATATTGCAATGAAACAACAACAACAACAACAAAAACACCAAAAAAAAAAGAACAAAAAAATCTAAAAATATTTGAAATCCATTGATATGTAAAGTGGCCAACAACTACTACTAGATTGGAATTGATATGCAAAGATGGCATTTACATGTTTTTTTTTTTTTGTTTTTTTGGTTTTTTGTTGTCCATTTCATTGTGAACAACAAATAGCTAATGTTGCACTATGGCCTGGACATTATTGAAACGTAGAAAAAAAAAAAAAAAACAATTAATTTTGTGCATTCAATTTCAATAAAGAGATTTGCTAAAGAAATTTGTGGAACTAATAGGCCAACATTAAATTAAATTGCCGTAGTATAGTAGGTTTTTTTTTCATTTAAATTTTATTTACGCTCAGTATTATTGCCTGAAATCTGCTGAGAGGAAGTGTCGCCGAAGAAATATTTTGTCATATTCCGTTTAGTTGGAGATGCCTTTCTTGGGGTTCGAATCGAATCACGCCTAATAAGCCAACACACTACCTACTAGACCGCAGTGAATTTAGCCCATTAGTTCAATACACAAACTTTTGTTTCATTGAAACTAATGCTCAGGAGCAGAAATCAGCAATGAGTATTCAAAAAGATGATTAGAATCGAATCATACTCATAATTTCTGAGACTTGTACGCATTCATACTTATTTTAATATCATGGAACCTTCTCTGTTCATATTCAAAGTTTGAAGTACTCATCATATTCATACTTAACAACACGTATGATGTTGCTGTTGATTTCGACTGACTCTCCATAACTCAACATACTTATACACGAAGCACAAAATAAGTATGAATCGCATACGAATACTAAAATAATTATTAAAAGGTTGTGTGTTTGCTCTGCTTACTGCTCTGTCTTTTTTGCTTATGTGTCTGTTTTTCCTTTGTTGTAAATGACTAACAACTAAGATTGTAAAATATGATGAGTGATTAGATTCACTCGAATGATTCGATTCACTCGAATCATTTATAAGAATCGGCGAACTTCGTCCCGCACAAAATTGATTTTTTTTATTAAAAAAACGTAAACCATATGTGTTCTACGGTACGCAGATCTATCTAGTTCAAAATTTAATCGAAGTCGGTACGTTATTTAGGTGAGGCATACAAAGAATAACAATGAGAGGTCCGAATCATGGATAGCGCTGACGAAGTTGTAGTTGTTGTACTCGCTCCAACTAACAGACATACATGTTATATATGTTATGTTATATAAACCATCGAATTAGCCGACTTATAGGTATCACTTAAAGGGGGAGGGTTGCCACACCCATTTTTGGTGAGTTTGTCGATATAGACTTTACGAACGTACCCAGCAAATTGGGATATGCAATTTTAAATGTTTGCCATGCCTACTTTTTGCTACATCGAATTTAAACCATCTAAACCTGATAAGCTTTCGAACAAAAAAAGAATGGTTAAATTCGGTTCAGTAGTTTAAGAGTTATAGGTATCACTTGAAGGGGGGGGCGGTTTGTCACCCCCTTTTTTGGTGGGATTGTCAACATCGACTGTACGAACTTACCCACCAAATTTCATTCGTCTAGGATCAATACGTACCTAAAATTCAATTATATTGGTTAGCCACGCCCTCTTAACATTTAGGGATATGAAAAATAGATGTTGTCCGATTCTCAGACCTACCCGATATGCACACAAAATTTCATGAAAATCGGTAGATCCATTTCGGAGGAGTTTAACCACCAACACCGTAACACGAGAATTTTATATATTAGATATTATAAGTATTTTTCTAAAGATATGAATCTAAATGAGTAGGCTTATGAATCAAACATATTTCGAATGGTATGAGTTTGATGTCAACGTTGTACGCATACTCATTGCAACCTATGCTAATAAATCAACGTTGTTGTGAGTATGAATGAATCCGAGTACATAGTAAAATGTCAATATTGTTGACTTACTTATATTCAAAATTTCATGGAGTGCTTATGAGTAGCGAAAAAACTATTCATTGCTGATATCTGGTAGGTAGTGTATTGGCTTATTAGACGTAAGAATACGGTTCAAACCCCAGGTCAGATATCGTAGGTATTGTAATTTAGTGTTGAAGTCAATATAATTCGAATTGAATTCATGTACACAAATGGAAAATAATATGCCAGGAGCTCTTATCGTTTACATTCTGGCGATTGTAGGTGATTCTTTTTAGCATTTATTGAACTCATCCTACGATTGATTTCTTATCATGTGATATTTGAGTTGACTCCATGTTATTCATAGCTTACGAGTATATTGTCATATTCCATCCGGAATATTATGTGCCAATTATTCATTGAATGTGTGAGTTTTCATGTATTTTGGGTCCATCCGCTATGGTGCCTACTTTGTGAGGTTGTCTTCCATACAGTTTAAGTCAACTATGCCAGCCTTTTGTTAGTTGGAATATTTCTGCGTTTATGATTAATTGAGGCTGCAATATTCTAGAATTATTCTTCCAAGTTTTTATTGACAAAAGTTCGGAACGGCTTCTAATTTCTGCAAACCACGCATCCGTTCCATACTTTAAAACACATTTTACAGATGCATTATAAAGGCGTATTTTGCTCGTTGGAAACATTTCCTCATCTGTTAAGGTAACCCTTTCATACATAATTGGTTATTATCAGTTAGGATTACGACCTTGCTTTTCACACAACTTATGTTGTGTGCTTTAAGTTTACACATGAGTGACGGGACCTTAAAGTCGACTCCAAACGACAGATTTCTGAGAAGCTTTTCATGGCAATTTTATTTTTACGCCCAGAGTTTTTGCCAGAAATCTGCTGAGAGGAAGTCGCCGAAGAAATATTTTTTCATATTTTCGTTTTAATGTCTGACCTCAACAGTGGCCTCATGTCTACGGCGTTCACTACCCAAAATAATAAAACTTTTAAATATAATCCGTGCGAGTGCTTTTAATGTGTGATTAAAGATTTCTCTTAGTGCTCGGAAGTTGGACCCTATCAGCATATGTAAATAGCATTGTGCGTTGGTAAATTTGATTACTTTTCATTCAAATTTTATCAAATGGAGTACAAATTAATTCCACTGAATTGTTTGCAGTGTTCGTCGTCCACTGTGCATTAAAAGTGCTGCAAAGGTTGAAATTTGTGGCAAACATACCTCGCTTTAATGTCGTTTTATGCAAATGATGATTGCAATTCCAATACAAGTATCAGTTTGTAACGGATTTTAAGGTCTTATGCCCTTCTTTTTTGTTCTTTTTTTTACGTTTCATATTTGCAAATGATGAGGCTGTAGGTGAAGATAATGATGACACTTACTGTTCTATGCAATCTTAGGCCCATGACCCTAAATTAAGTGAAAAAAAAAATTAAAAATTAATACAAAATTTTTTTATTTTCTTTAAAAAGATGACATAAGTAGCTGTGGATAAAAAGAAATACTTTTTAAGTGTGGTAAAATATAATAGGCCTCGTATAGTAGTATATGCCCTTAACCAACATTTTAGTTATGCTCCCTGTAAAAGTATACCACCGATACAAAGGACCGGCTTAACTTTTAGTTGGCTCCACATTGTCGCAGGGAATCTACTTTCCAATTTGAATGAGAAACCATTATATTGTTATCAAAATTAAAAAAAAATCTAGATACTGGTGTTTTGCTTTTACATCGTTTAACATTAAAATTATAAACAAAAGCTACAAAAGCAAAACAATGAACTTGTTTACAAACTATCATACTGCGTAATATAACAACAAACACCAGCATAAAAAAATGTAAACTAGTAAACAAAAATAAAACAACAAACATTACAAGAATAAATGTAAACAAAATACATAAATAACAATAATGAATATAATACTATATTCAGACATGCACTTATATTGAGTAAATCGCAATAAACGGCATTATTGATCTGAATATTTCATATAAAATTTCAATTAATTATTGCTCAATAAATTTATAAATTGTTATAATATTGAAAAAAACTTTAAATTCAACACTGTCATAAGTACGTTCAGTGAGCAGATTACATTTTTCCGAACGCTTTCTATTAATATTTGACAACTCAAATGTAAACGACGACAAACAAAAAATGGAAGGTCAACAGAAAGATTTGTATTTTATTTTGAGTTTCATTTTCCTCTAACAGTGCCATAAGCAAAAGCTTTCTTTTCTGCAAGCTATCCAGTATTATCAAATTTTTCTTTCTCATCCTTCTGAGAAAAGCCACTTTGGAGTCAAAAGTAGTCTCTATTAACCGCAACAGCTCGGCGTTTCGGTTAATCATTAGCAATACCTTTTTAAATGTTAAATTGTTTTCCATTTTTTCTAAAAAAATTTTTGGCACTAATTTTCGCGATTAAATTAAAAGCAATGTTGTTGAAGCAATCAGCTGTTTTGTTTACCAGCTGTCAAATAAATTTTCGTATATTATATGTCTGAACGCTAAAAATATTGTTCTCAATAAACCGAATATTGATTTAATAAAAGTGCATGTCTGAACATAGTATAAGCAACGATGTTTACATTTATAGAGATCTCGAGAAGGCGAAACCACGATCATTCGCTTTCAACAATATTCATCAGACTGTTTACTCTGCCATATAAAAGGCAAGGCAAAGCAGGCGAGTAAGTAAGTAAAAATTCAGTCGGTCTCGTGTGAAGACTCGGGGTGTTTGAAGAGGTAATCGTGGTTTGAAGATCTGTCGAATAATTGTTTAGTAATTGTTATTGTTTATGCAAAAGAGTGCAAAGAGTAATAACAAACAAAGCAATTGTTGTTGTTTACATCAAGTTGTGAACAGTGGCACACAGAATTGTGCGAATTATAAGGAATTTTAATTAAAACTAAACACAAATTTATTTTTATTTTACAGTCGAACTTCTATAAATTGAATCACCATTATCCAGAAAAAAAAACTTCAACTTATAGAAACTTCAACTTTGGGAATAAAATTTAAAAATGATCCAAATTAAATAAACAACAGCTATTTGTAATTTTGTAAAGGTATATAATTATTTACTAAAATACTCAGTAATTTTTGATTGAATTTCTTTACATTTGCTTGAGCAAAAAGTGATTCTAATTTGTGTAGTGCTTTGTATAGGTCATCTTTTGCGTTTTCATTTGTATTCAAGAGTACATTTAAAGCAGGGGTTACCAAAAAATTTTTGGTTATGTATTAGTGAGTAAGAGAGAGAAAATAAGTGAGAGAATTTATTTATTTACAGCCATAGAAAAGTGTTAGTAATATACGCTATTTTGATTTTCATTTCATCAACATACATAAAACTATCTATGTTCGGCTTAATAATTTTAGATAAATAAAAATAAAAAATCCATTTTTTACATATTAACATACAAAATGTCTTTTAAGAACATATTCCCTACATTCTTTAAATGTTTTATAACATACATATAAGGCATTGAATATTAGCATATTTTAACATAAAATATTTTTTGAGTGTCATACCGAAATAAAATGCTAATGCATCGGCCGCACATGTGTTCTTGTCGCAGTCTGATCGACAACTAAATCATAAAGCACAAGAATGCGTGTGAGTTCTCTCCGCACAATTGTGCTATGAAATGGTAAACACTGATTTAAAGTCTTAAATGAATCATTTATAACTTGTCTGGACGGTAGTCTAACTGTTTCCTCAACTTCGTCCACATCGCTATCTACTATTTCTCCAGAGTGTGGTTCTGATTCGATGACATATTCAGTCAATAATATCTTCATCAGTTGGAAATTCAGTAGTAATCAATTCATTATCGATGTCCAAAAAGTCTTGAACAGTACAACTTATAGATTCTACTTCATTCAAATGTAGCCAGACTCTATAGTTATATTTTAAAACATTCTCATTGTCGTTAAAATCATTTAATAATACCAAAGATATGTTATCTTCTCCCTCCCGCACTGAATGCTGTCTAAATCCAGACTTTGTAAAGCAGTTTGAAATTGTCTGGCTAGTGGCATCAATATCCCAAGCTCTTGATAAGTTGTGAATGTATTCCAGCACATTACTATCGTGTTTACAATTTCCTTTAATTCGAACTACGTATCGCTCCTTTATTGCAACATAGTCATATCTCAAAAAAACTTGAACTTGGCAAAATGCGATTTAAGTTTTCAAGACATAAGTCCTATGATCTAATTGCCGCAAACACTTTTTGCTATAACTTCGGTTCAGCTTGGGATATAAAACTGATTTTTTTTTTCAACATGTACAGAAGGTCTAAAAGAGCAGTTTTGCTTAAGTAACTACAAATTTTTAATTTTTTGAGATATGACTATGTTGCAATAAAGGAGCGGTATGTATAAATTTCAGTGTTGGCAATTTAATGTAATTTTGCATAAAATGTTGCGATTTTTATAGCAAATTAAGTTGAAAGGAACATATATTCACTATTGGCGGCTAATTCGGTAATTTTTGCCAGGAAAACAAAATTTTTTTCGAAAAAATTCAAATTATAGAAACGTTGTACTACCGTTTTTCTTCAAGTTATAGAGGAATTCATGTTATGGAAGTTCAAGTTAAAGAAGTAAAACCTGATAGAATTTCTCTCCAAGATGATGTTGCCACGAGATGTGCTTCAACTTACAGAAAATTCAAGTAATAGAAGTTCAAATTAGAGAAGTTCGACTGTATTTGTTTATTTATTTATTTTTATTAAATGTTTTTAAAAGGTAAAAACGTAACAATCACCCTTATTCTGGTTGTCGTCGTCGTCGTCGCCGCCGTCGTCGTTACCAAAAATGATGTCGAGTAAATCAGAGTCGACAAAATCAGAGTCGACACAACACAATATCGACGGCGGATTGACTCACAGAATACCAAATGTGTGTCCGACAGTCATCTATAACTGTCAATAACGACAAACAGAATACCAATTTTAAACTGTCGACGCAAGACGACGTCGACGACGACAACCAGAATAAGGGTGAATATTTTCGTTTTGTTGAAGATGTCTGACCTGGGCTTTGCACCAAGGCCTTACGTCTAATAAGCCAACAGCTTAGCTACTAGACTACGGAGGCTTTAATTTTTAGCTTTGGGCAATTGATTCATTGGTTATTTGCTTTTACGGTGTCACGTCTCTAAGTCCTCTATACATTTTCTCCAGCCAATTGAGCATATTATCACATTACCAGTGCTATAGTGCCTATTATAAAATCTGGCATAAAAGGCAATCCGAAAATATGTTTTTATAGAGGACATAAGAAGAAAAAAGGAAAAAAAGGATATTAATAAAGCAAACGAAATAGTTTACGTATCTATTTATTTAAAGAAGCCTACTGATGCCAATGCAGTGCAGTGTAATGCAAAGTACACCATAAACGTGTTAATATTTCTTTCATTTCTTAAGAAAATAAAACGAATTCTTATTAAAAAATAAATAAAAGAAAATAAAAATCAAATCGCATTGAATATTATTTGTTAATATATTGTCTTGTACAGATTTATGGATTAAAATATTTAATTAAAGTATTGTTGTTGTAAATAAAATTCATATCACGATGAGCTGTTCTCTTCTCATCTCTCCAAGCATTTTTTTACAAGAAGCTTGTACAGCACAGAGTACGTACTCGTATGTAGGTATGATGGTGTAATACGTTCACTACTTAAGCCTTTAATATGCTGCAACATACGAACTACTACTACTGTCTACTAGCTAGAGTACGTATTAATGCTTTAATATGCATTCAAAGTGATGTGAATTACTATAATTTTTACTGTGTTGTTGCTGCCGTTTTTTGATGTTTGCAACTTCGATGGCAATACAATAATATGGACACAATGGTTGTTCGCTAGGAAATGCTAAAACGGCAGAAAAACAGTGGCAGCCGCATTGTCTTTCAGAAGAAAATTCAAAAAATAAAAAAAATAAAAAAACAAAGAAGGAAAAAAAATAGTTGATAACACAGGCAAAAAAAAAAAAGTTAAACGAAATACCTGTAGACGAAGACAAGATGGTTAAAAAATGCATTTCCACTTGTCTTTTATAGATGAGTTTGAAATTGGATTTCTCTTGTGAGCCTCCTTTTTTTCCCGTTTTCTTTCTTTCTGGTCCATATTATTATACTTCAAAATAGAATATGAAAAGGAAAAACAATCCAGTTACAGTTTTGGTACAATATATATACCCTACACTAGGTTGTCTTCCCTCAAATCAAACAATGTCTGTAATATGTACTACTTGTGCGCTCATGTAACACTCCGCTTTACATGTACATACACCTAAACCCCATTGGCATAATAGAAAAAAACGAATGCAGGGCATGCGATGAAGACATCGGATCGATGTAGCACTCCTTGTGTCATTAACCAGCGTTTGCAAGCTCAAGGTCCCAATATTTTGGGGATGACATTTTACTTACACCCCTTTCCACCTTTCCTAAAAACCTGCACCATGCACTGCATGAGTAGGGGCCATCCCCTGAGTGCTGGTTTCATAAAAAAAAAAAAAAATTGGTCATTAAAACTCTTCACTCAGGATTATTGACCTAGTTTCTCACACCACTTATGTTGTGTGTGTTAATTTTATATATAAGTGGCGGTACCTACAGTTTAAAGTCGACTCCGAACGACAGATTTTTTGAGAAACTTTTCATGGCAATTTTATTTACTCTCAGAGTTTTTGCCAGATATCTGCTGAGAGGAAATCGCCGAAGAAATACTTTTTGTATTTTGTTTTGATGTCTGGCCTGGGGCTCGAACCCTGGCTTTACGTCTAATAAGCCAACACACTACCTACTAGACTACGGCGACTTTTTTACTTACTTACATTAAAAACCCGATTAACTGTTTTCTATCTGCCGTAAGACATCCTTCCAGGCGCCTCAGTTTCTTGCACGTCACACCATTCGATGACAGGGCTTCCTCGATTTGATCCTTCCAACGCAAACAAGATTGTCCTCTTCACCGACTTCCGCAGATCCCTGCATCAAACACCCGTCTCGCCGGAGCATCCTCCACCATTCGAACAACATGGCCGAGCCAGCACAGCCGCTGGATGTTAATATGCTGCACAACGTCTAGGTCGTTGTCGAGCTCATATAACTCAGTGTTGGACCGGATGCGGAAATCATCGCCAACTCGCACTGGACCGAAGATTTTACGTCGGACTTTTCTCTCGAATACTCTCAAGGCTGCTGCATCAGAGCTTAATAGGGTCTACGCCTCTGTGCCATAAAGAAGCACGGTGAGGATGAGTGTCCCGCAGAGGGGATGACACTTTACCAGACATAATTCGTCTCAGAAGTCGCCGTAGCCTAGTAGGTGGTGTGTTGGCTTATTAGACGTAAAGCCAGGGTTCGAGCCCCAGGCCAGACATCAAAACAAAGTACAAAAAGTATTTCTTCGGCGATTTCCTCTCAGCAGATTTCTGGCAAAAACTCTGAGAGTAAATGAAATTGCTAAGAAAAGTTTCTCAAAAAAAAAAAAAATCTGTCGTTCGGAGTCGACTTTAAACTGTAGATCCCGCCACTTATGTATAAAATTAACACACACAACATAAGTGGTGTGAGAAACTAGTTCAATAATCCTGACTGAAGGGTTGTAATGACCAATTATGTATGTAATTCGTCTCAGAGGAGTGGACTGAATGAAACCAAGGAAGTTTCTACGAGATGCAGACTTCCTATGGACATGATATGATATTCTTAATCGTGAGCGTACAATATACATAAAATAGTTGGTCATTACAACCCTTTAGTCAGGATTACGACTTAGTTTCTCACACCACTTATGCTGTGTGCGTTAATTTTTAGACATGGGTGGCGCGGTACCTACAGTTTAAACTCGACTCCGAATGACATATTTTTGAGAAACTTTTCATTTATTTTACCTCAGAGTTTTGTCAGAAGTCTGCTGAGAGCTTGAACCGTGACTTTACTTCTAATAAGCCAACACACTATCAACTAGACTACGGCGACTTCAGCGAGCGTACAGCAAGCTTACATAATGGCTTGGGTGTATGCTAAAAGACATGAGATTCTTGGTTTGTCTTCTCTCATTCAACCTACCCACCTACCTTGTACAATGTGTGGCACGAAACTGTTACAATCCAGGTACCAGAGTAATATCCAGCAGTGAAGATTGTCCTAACTTCGATAATTTTTAAATTAATTGCAAACGATTTTAAGCCACTTTAAAGTTCTAATCGGTTAAACTACTAAGAAACATAAATCTTTTCACATTTCTGGATAATGAAAGATCGATGGTATGAGTTTGAAGTCGAACACAGGAGATC
This sequence comes from Sarcophaga caerulescens, assembly GCA_927399465.1. NCBI lineage: Eukaryota > Metazoa > Arthropoda > Insecta > Diptera > Sarcophagidae > Sarcophaga > Sarcophaga caerulescens. The sequence goes on along the minus strand of OV656867.1, from coordinate 98,888,310 downwards.
GAACACTGTTTTATATAGAGACACGGTTTCCTTAGGAAGACACAACTATCATTGAAAAGTGTTACAAACAGCAGAACCAATTTCATAGCGTAGCGTACAACAACATAGAATAAGATTTTAGCTGCCATCCATCCAACTCATCTCGTCCAAAAGTATGATACAGAGTGGTTGAGTAGATTGGTTGTAAGAATGAACTGTTGGATGGATGGATGAATGGTATGATGTTGAGTTACTCTTGTCATGACTGAAATGTTCAACATGACTCTGTCACTAGTGTGGTGGCGGTGACAGTGACGATGGTGACGTTGTCGGTGGTGGTGATGATGGTGGTATTATGATTTTTTTTTTTTTTTTTTGATTTTCCAGTGGTTATTTGAAGCTGCAAGTGTTGTATGTTGCATTAATTCGAATTGCATGTACGTGGTAGGATTTAAAAGTTATTCTAAATTCATTAATTGAATGCTGTGGCGTTTTCAATTCGAAAAAAAAACAACAAAAGTACGATTTTTTCAACCACTGTGTGTAACGAAAGTTGAAAATGTAAAAGGGAAACGCTTGCTTTTGCCGAAATAAGCATTTAATGGATGCAATTAGGTGGCTTTGGCTTACACCTCGATGATATAGATTATGTGGACGACATCTGCCGCGTATATTTTGGCCAACCAATGTTTGAAGCGAAGATTTTTGGAGAATATCCAATTGGACGAATTCGCAGAAGAAAATGGAAATGAATTGGTTACACACTTCACAAACAACATGGAAGCAAGCATTTTTACAGCCCTCGACTGCAGTCCTCAGACCAACCAACCAACCAATGTCCGGGCAGACCTTATAGACCGTGCCAACCGCACGTGTTAGCCGTTATGTTTTTAAAGTTCTATGAAGTAGCACAATGATATGATGTCCATACCATGGGGGTAATAAGACACACATTCATCCAACTCTCCGATGAATTCTCGACTTTGGGATTTTCAATGCAACACTGCGGTCGTCGATTTCCTCAACGATAGATGAGCGCCATGGATATGAGTAGAACGGCAGAGAAAATCTGGCTACTTATTGTTACGTTTTTAACTTTTAAAAATGTTTAAAATATGAGCTCGTAGATTGTAAATAAAAATAAAAATAAATTTGTGTTTAGTTTTAATTAAAATTCTTTATTGTTCGCATAATTCTGTGTGCCATTGTTCACAACTTCATGTAAACAACAACAATTGCTTTGTTTGTTATTCCTCTTTGCACTCTCTTGCGTAAACAATAACAATCACTAAACAATTGTTCGACAGACCTTTGTAACGGAGATCTTCAAACCACGATTATTGTCTTCAAACACACCGCATCTTCACACAAGACTGACTGAACTTTTACTGACTCAGTTGCCTGCTTTGCCTTGCCTTTTATATGGCAGGGTAAACAGTCTAATGAATGCTTTTGAAGGCGAATGACTTTGCCTTCTTAAAATCATGTTGTTTACATTTATTCTTGTAGTGTTTCTTGTTGCACTTTTGTTTACTTGTTTATCAATTTTTTTTTATGCTGGTGTTTGGTTGGTATATTTTTTGTTTACTTGTTTATCATGTAAGCAAGTTCATTGTTGTTGTTTTTGTAGCTTTTGTTTACAATTTTAATGTTAAACGATGTAAAAGCAAAACACTATTTCCATTTTCGTAACAGTCTGAATGAAGTGCACACGACAGGTCTGCTTAAACTCCAAAACAGCACGCTCGGTGTGGGGGCTACCAGGGGACATTACATGATGGGTGCAAGGTGCATCATACAAATTAGAACTCCTATCGAAGCTCTTATAATTCTTCAGTTGCGTGGGGTGGAAGACCTGAGTTTCCATCAAAAACGTTTGGAATAATTGCACATGTACAGCCACAGCGAAATCTGCAACTTTTAACAAAAGATCTAAGGATTCGTAAACTTAATTAGTATGCTATTGGGTAAAGTTACTTTGATTTTTCCAACACATTACCAATTGCACCACGTAAACCAATAATATATTGGTTTATAGTAGAACGACTTTGAAGGCGAATATTTTTGATAAATGCTTTACAATGAAATAAGGCACGATTTTCATAGTGAAGTTATAAGTTAAAGGAAAAACGAATGAAAAACCAAAAAAACAAAATATGATCGACAGCATTCGGTAAGAATTTTTTGAAATGTTTTCCCCCAGACAGACAGACAGACAGACAATATGACCGCTGGCAACAGCAAGGCGTTCTATACCTTCTCCTCATTTTCTGTAGACACACACACATGAATGGATCTCCTATTAAAGTGAGACATGTTGGTGTTTATAATTCTACCAAGTAAGTCAAGGCAAAGAATTCTGTGTCTGGCGGTAGTAGCGGTGGCATGACGGTGGCTTACATTATTTGACTACTGTATGTTAATCTGTTTTAGGCCATCATCTGTGAAAGGATGTTTTAGCAACTACTGGAACGGCAGCAGTAGCCACACTGCTGAACAGAAAGAAACAGGCGTTCGAAGCGAATAATTTAAATAATACTGGGACATCAGTACGGACTTGCTTTTGTATTTATTTCTACCTATAGGCGCTAAAATACTTTTTTCTCTCTCCCCCCCCCCTCCCCTTTTTCTTCTATTCCATTAATTATTAGCCGACTATATTTTACATAAAGTCAGCTTCTGCCTGAGTTGCTGCTTTAATGGCAAAGAAATTACGAAAACAAAGGCAACAAATGTAATGAAAAAGAAGAAAGAAAGAAGACGTAAAACTATGATGGTGGGCTGGCTGGCTGGATGGCTATGGTAGGTATGGTGGTGTAGTGGCTGTTTGTGCTGATCACATAATTTCTGCTGCATACATCGGACCATGCCTTGTAAGCGGCAGAGTACTGTAACGTTTTCATTCTGTTTTTTTTTGGTTAATCAAATGAAGTTATTTTTTTTTTTTTTTCTTTAAATTGGTTTAATAATATTTGTACTCTCGTAATAGTTAATAATTGTAATTAAATCGACATGAATTCATTATATTCTTCAGCTGCAATCATCTTGTTGTTGTCGTTGTCTGATTTCTTATAAATATTTATACAATTTTAATTAAATAACAAAAGAACAACAAATAAAAACAACAAAAAAAGAAAAAGTTTTAAAATCAATTAAAATTCTTGCAGTACAATAGCTTTGCAACGCTTGACTTTGGCTTTCAATTTTTTCGTTTTTTTTTTTTTTTTTGCTTCGCATCTATGGCATGTGCATCGTCGTATGTAAAAAACGTTGCACAAGGTGTGTTATTAAAAGGTGGGGTTTTGCGATGAGCGAACATTAAAATGCCTCAAGTTTAGGGTTGTGCTGCAAGAATACACTAGAGCCCCGAATTGCGTCGATCCGATTTGCGTTGTTTCGATTTGTGTCGCTTTTTAAAAATTGACAAAATTCAGCTTGCGTTGTTGCTATTTCAACTTGCATCGATTAAATTTGCGTCGTTTCGGCCCCGATTTACGCCGATTCGATTTGCGTCGTTTAAATTTCCAATTTACGACCAGCGTTACCGCTGGAAATTTTTCCAGCACAAAAAGGGGATTTTTGAAAAAAAAAGTCGCACATAAAGGGTATTTTGGCAGTAAAAAGGGGCAACATTTTTAAAAGAAAAGAAAATGAACTAATACAGATAAAAAAAATAAATTTTTATTGGATTTTGTATTGTACATTAACAAACATATAATAAGTTTATTTATTAGTAATTTTTCCAATTTTTTATAATAGAAACAAATTTTTAGCCAAAAATTAATAAGCCTAAACAAAAATTTTAATTTTTTTAAAATTATTTGTTCTGTTTTATTTCTAGCTTTAAAATGTAATTTCATTCAAATTTATGAACGTTAGGACATTTAAATTTAAAAAATAAAAAATGCATTTTTAAATTTATAAAAATTCCATTAAATAAAACTTTTTTTGCTAACCCACTATATAATAATACAAAACACAAAACAAAACTATTATTATAACTAAAAAACAGTTCATTAAAAATAAATAAAATTTTATACAAAATTGCGTATTTTGTAACAAATTAAAAAAAAATAACAAAAAATATAATATAAGGAGTGCGCACAAAAAAATGGGCCTACTTTTAAGCTTATAACTTTTATCATAATTGAAAAGAATGAATACCGTTACATGGTTTTTGTTAGTCATCTGTTTCAAAATCTACGTGCTAAATCTCATTGCAATAGCAAAATTAGTTTTTTGAAAATGGGCACCCAACAAGAATGTCGTAAAAAAATAATTGATATTTTCAATGAAAAACCGAGCCGCTTACAAAAAAACGATTGCTAGGCACGCAGGTATTAACCAAAAAACAGTTTCTAAGGTAATAAATAAATATAAGGAGTCTTTGAGTATTGAGAGAAAGCGTGGAAGTGGAAGAAAAAAACGGATTTGCCGACCAAAACAAAGCAAATAAAATAATACGTATTTTTCTAAAACACCCTAACATGTCTGGAAGAAAAGTGGCTCAAAAAGTTGAATGCTCTGAGACCTTTGTCAGAAGAAAATTTTATACACAAAAGAATTCAAATATTATATACTTTAATTGAAATATAAAATGTAAAAAATCCGCCATTTAGTTTTATTTCTATAACGAAAAGTGTAAGTCCAGATTTTTTTGTGCGTACTCTTATTATTTTAAACTCACTTATATTTTAAAATAAAAAAACAATTCAAAAGCTGATTGTTCCGAAAAATGTAAATAAAAGAAAAAATACTTTTTCTAAAAAAGGGAAAAAAAGGGTCAAAAATCTTGAAAAGTGTCAGATTTAGTTCATTTTAGTAAGGGGGCACAAAAAGTGGCGTGGTCGTTGAAAAAGTGTCAAATTGCGACTTTAGTCGCTCAACGGTAACGCTGTTTACGACGCTACATACTTTAATTTTTTTTTTTGCTGCATTGAGTGTGTGAGTATGTGGTACATATTTAAAAATTTTTTTTTTTGCTTTTTAAAATTTTTGCAACTTCTGATAACGCCAAGCGTTAAACGATCCTGTCGAAAATCGTAGCGCGGGCATAGCAGCATCTCTTGACCAAGCCATTAGTTGTTACATGGAAATGTATCAGCAAAAAAATCTCTAAAAATTCAACAAACCTTAGACAGTTTTGTTAAGGCTACCTAATCAAATGGAATGGATCTGAAGATAACACCACATATACTAAACAAAGCACGATTTCTTCATTAAATAGTTTTTTTTTTTTTATAAATGAATTTTATTGATTTTTTAAACTTTTTTTTTGTTAATTTATTGTTTTGTTATTTCTTTATAATAATTAAAAAAAAAACATTTACTGAACTAAATAAAATAATGAAAAATGTTTTCATACTTCTTTTTTATTCGAAATATTAAGTTGTTTGCTTTATTTTGAATTCATAAGTTAGAGGACATGTACTTGTCAACTGTGACAAGTACAGTACCCGGAGGTCGAATTGACCCATTGTATTTTTTTTTAATTCTTGGTCCAAATAAATTAAATTTCAATGTACAGTCAAACTCGTTTATAACGAACTCGATTATAACGAATTCTTGGTTATTACGTACAAAAAACATCGTTTATTACGAACTCGTTTATAACGAATTCTCGGTTAAAAGGAACTACTTTAAATGGTCCCAGTAACTAATGGTGTTTTCTTTTCTACCAAAAAATGTGCATTGTGCTTGTGCAAAATGCAATTTTGTGTTTGTTTCTTAAAAATGTTTGGCCCTCAAAAAGGGTGGTATGTTTTATTCTAAATAATTCGCACTTGCCAATGGTGGAGGGCATTGCATTTTATGCCCTCTATAAATCGAGAGTGCTGATAATGCCCTGTAAAGCAGATGACTTTTGTTTATTTATAGGGCTACCAGATGAAATTTAAAAAAGTCGCCTGGTATCTTTATCCAATTTTGAAGTTAATTTTTTCATTGTTTTGTGGAGTAACCTTAAGGAAACATTACATTATTAAAGATACATGGTCAGTAATTTAAAAAAATTGCATTCAGTGTTAGAACAGTGTTAAAAAAAATTTTTTGGTTATAAAAAACAGCGCTCTAAAAATGAAGTCGAAAATTTAGCTATCTGGCAACACCTTTCTCATATTTACATATTTTATTGAAAACAAATCAAAAAATACAAACAAAAACATATTTTTGAATCTAAAACCTTAACTTGTATAAATATAAAACATTTAATACGTACAAAACATTTTTTTTAAATTAATTTTAAATATTATTATTTACATTGAACTGCTTTTGAACAAATTACCATTTCCTCATTCATTTTCTTAATAAGCGGTAAACACAGGGCATACCTTTTTTTAATATTTGTGTTATGTTCTTCTCAAATAAAAAATTACATTATAACAGGGTTGGTCAGCAATTTTTTTAATGCACCTTGTAAGAGGGTGACATTTTCTTTGTAGAAAAGAAAACACCATAAATTTCATACATTTTGCCTTTTTATAACGAACCCTCAGAAATAACTTTGAAGTGTGACAATAGTCTTTACTTTTATTTAATATGGCAGCATTAAATTATAACTCAACATCTTTTATCTATCAACTGATAGATAAAAAGAATTAAAACGTCAGTTGCTAAATTATTTGAAAATGTCTAAAAATAAGAAAAAATCACTGTCTGTGCGTCAAAAAATTAAAATATTAAGTGAAATGGATGAGAAACGGAAATCAAATAAAAACATATGCAAAGAATATAATATAGCAAAATCAACACTATCAACAATTTTAAAAAACAGCACAAAAATTGAAAATTTTTATAAAAAAATCAAAAGTAATATACAAAAAAATACGAAGTTCAAAATTAATAAAAAAAAAAATTGGGCAATTCACACGACTTTGTATCGTGTATGTGGTATTGAATACACTTGGTTGTTTGTGAACGCTCAGTGCTATGCTGTATTGTGTATTTCGTATTCCAAATATATTTTTTTGGCATTCAAACAATTTGATAGCACGAAACCAACACAACTTTTGAAAAACATATACACATTTTTTTCATTCACACAATTTGATAGCACGAAACCAATACAACTTTTAAAAACATATGTAAAAATGTGTATAAGTGTATCGGATTTTTACATGAAAATTATCAACAACAATCATACACTGTTGGATAATCGTCCAACAATACACTCAATACAACGATACAACAGCTTGTGTGAATTGCCCAAATATTTTTTGTTTTTAATAAATGAAAAAAATTATTTGTATTTTATATTTTCTTCTATGACTTTACCCCGTTTATTACGAACTTTGCCTATAACGAACTATTTTTTCTGGTCCCACGGAGTTCGTTATAACCGAGTTTGACTGTATTTGTATAGAAAAAGTTGATTCGATTTGCGTCGCAATCCTCCGGTCCCCATTAACGACGCAAGTCGGGGCTCTAGTGTACATATATTTTATTTTTGTGTGTCTAAAGGATGCCTTAATGCAAATTTAGTTTTGCCTCTCTCTAATATTGCTTTAGTAATAGAGCGTAGCTGTAATAACAAAAAAAAAAAAAAAAAAAAAAAAAAAACCTGAAAATTTGAATTAAAACTTCATTAAAAATGTACTCATAACACTGATTTATGTTTATTAACTCCTGCAGCTGTACACCCATAAACTCATATTCTGCGATCTGTTGCTTAAACAAATACTACACAAGCAAGCCATTAAGTGTTCTTGGTTCTCTAATCATTTCGATAATTTAATGCAATGTGTTGTGATAAATCGATTACGATTTTACGTTCATTTGAACGCGCTCTATTCAACAGAGATACAGGCACTGCTTTATACGTAATTTTGTTCATTTTGAAAGTAATTTCGTTATGCGTATTTCATTTCACCTGCAAAAGTTTTTCCCCGTTGGCAGGAAAACATGATCATTACTTAGCGCTTGCCACCATCTATGTATAGCGTAGCGTTGTGCTGATGGAGTACAATTTGTCTGTTATTCGTAAAGTCTGGCCGTTTGTGGATTATTGTTCCATTACACGATTTAACTTGCAGACCTCAAGCCCTACGATTCGCAATAGGTTTAGCCGGTACTGTAAGACTGCATCTGTTAGTTAGGCTACTAAAGCTTATTCTAGAACACTAAAAGGGGCAAATAAATTAATCCAATAGAGCGTAGTATTCTGGAGATGATAAGTTTAGGTTTATTTTCAGGTTAGAGGACGTTTACTTGCCATTAAGACAAGTAAAGTACCCGGAGCCCAAGTTGACCCATTGTACAAGCATCCTAAAGAAGAGAGTATAATAGGCGATATAGGGAAGAAGAAGAGGAAGTAGGAAAGGGAGAATAAGGAAGCAGAGGAATAACACAGACTAACAAACACACAAAAGAGCGCGACTACACTATTGAAGTCCTAGCACTTCTCAACCAGCTCAAACTAATAATGAATCTATGGAGAGATTTGATGTCGGCAGTCGACACAGAATTCCAACCCTCAAAGCCCCTGCCTTGAGGTCTTCAACCTCAACCTACTAAGGACTAGACAGTTATAGAGGAGATGTTCGATAGTCTCCAAATCCTCCAACATACCCTGCAATAGTCCGGCTGTTAACTGTTCCAGATCCTTGTCAGCGATTTAATCTTGCAGTGCCTTGTAATAAACCCAATAGCTAACCTTAAGCTGGCCTTATCCAAGCACAGCAGCCAATCTGTTCTTACACTGTCTATATAAGGCCATAGACACCTAGAAACATAACAACCCGATACATTCCTCCAAAGCCTCTGCTCTTTTCCCCTAATCCATCCAATGATAAGGCCATAGAGGTAGCAGATTGTGGGATCAGCACCAACTATCAAATCGCCCTTAGAAAGTGAAGCAATTTAGCGAGAGCATCCGCTGTCTCAATACCGTGTATTCCGCTATGACCTGGAACCCAGCATAGACGGATTCGGCCTGAACCAAAAGACCTTAACGACTCCTTGCACTCGCAAACGAGCTACGATTGGCAATGTAGCAGCTGAAACTTTGGTCTCATGATCATATTTTGAATGAATTTTGGTGCAATGTTTTCGGCACTTGTCGCCGCGGGCTAGTAAGTAGTGTGTTGGCTTTTTAAACGTGAAGCCGTGGTTCAACTCCTGGCTCAAACAACACGAAATGAAAAAAAATTCTTTGACGGCTTCTTATCCAAATAATTTGTCGTTCGGAGTCCACTTTAAACTATGGGTCTACTGATGTACAAAATTAACACACATAATATGGGTGGTGTGAGAAGATACAGTGAGCGTCAAAAGTGAGTAAACACCGCTGAAATAATTCATTTTCTTAGGATAGCGAGAAAAGTAAATGAGAATAGTCGAATAAATTTTAATAAATAAAAAACGTTTATTTATTACTTATAAAATGTTAAAACAAAAAAATTGCAAAAATTATTGTTGTGCTACAAGCATATTTTTTATAATAGAAAATTTAAAATTATAGTGGGTGTTGACTCACTTATGGCGTTCTGTGTAGATCGTAATCCTTTTTGCTTTTCAACGGCATTTCTTGTCGAAAATCGCACAGTTCACATCTACAATTTACAGCATGTGTAGCAAACATCTCCTGAGCATTGGTTTCAATGAAACATTATTTATGTATTCAACTAATGGGCGTAATAATCAGAGATCGGCAATGAATCGGTTTTTCGCTACTCATAAGCACTCATGAAATTCTAAATATAAGTGAGTCAACAATATTGAAATTTAACTATGTACCCCGATTCCTTCATACTCACTCTAACGTTGATTTATAAGTACAGGGTGCAATGAGTATGCGTACAACGTTGACATCAAACTCATACTATTCGAAATATGTTTGATTTATAAGCCTACTCATTTAGATTCATAACTTTAGAAAAATACTTATAATACTTATAAATGATTCGAGTAACTCGACACATAAGCAAAAAAGACAGAGCAGCAACCAGAACAAACACACAACCTCCTAGTAAGTATTTTAGTGTTCGTACGCGAATCATACTTATTTTGTGCTTCGTGTATATGTTGAGTAAGTGAGAGTCGAAATCAACAACATCATACTTGTTGTTAAGTATGAATATGATGAATACTTCAAACTTTGAATATGAGTAGAGGTTCGATGATATTAAAATTTGTTTGAATGCGTACAAGTATCATAAATTATGAGTATGATTCCATCCTACTCATCTTTTTAAATACTCATTGCTGATTTCTGCTCCTGAGCATTGGTTTCAATGAAACAAAAGTTTGTATATTGAACTAATGGGCTAAATTCACTGTGGTCTACTAGTGTTGGCTTATTAGACGTGAGGCCTCGATTCGAACCCCAAGAAAGGCATCTCCAACTAAACGGAATATGACAAAATATTTCTTTGGCGACTTCCTCTCAGCAGATTTCTGGCAATAATACTGAGCGTTAATAAAATTGCAATGAAAAGTTTCTCAAAAATCTGTCGTTCGGAGTCGACTTTAAATTGTAGGTCCCACCAATCATAAAAAAATTAATGCACACAACATAAGTGGTGTGAGAAACTAGGTAGTAATTTTGACTAAAGGGCAATGTAATGAGCAATTATGTATCGGGTCCGCCATCTAACGTTTTTTTTTTTTCAACTAGTGCTTATTTCGTGAATGGTAACACTTAGCTCATGACTGATTTGACAACTAATTAGTTTTATCCTTCCGCTGAACGAATATTGACCATCCAATGCGTTTTCGCTTCGCTAAGTGGGCCTGCGATCGACTTACAGAAGATGCCGATTTTGGCAAAAAAAAATCATCTTTTCAGATGAAGCTCATTTTGATCTTGGCGGGTATGTAAACAAGCAAAATTGTCACATTTGGGGCACAGAAAACCCGCACGCATACATTGAAAAGCCGACGCACCCAAAACGAGTCACTGTTTGATGCGGATTTTGGTCCAGAGGCATAATTGGGCCATTTTTCTTCGAAAATGAGCAAGGAGTGGACGTTACAGTCGTTATCGGGCCATGTTGAACGAATTTTTGTTTACAAAAATTGAAGAGGAGGATATTGGCAACATTTGGTTTCAACAGGACGGTGCTACGTACCACACAGCCGAAGCTACACTCGATGTTTTGCGCCCTGTTTTTGAAGATCGCATTATCAGCCGCAGAGCTGATGTCGTTTGGCCACCTCGGAGCTGCGATTTGACACCGTTGGACTATTATTTGTGGGGTGCCGTCAAAGATAAGTGTTACGCCGACAAGCCAGAGACAATTGACGCTTTAAAGGCAAATATTCGCGAAGCCATTGGTGAAATACAGCTGCACACAATCGATAATGTGCTTAAAAATTGGACCGATCGTGTAGGCCACTGCATGGCCAGCTGAGGCAGCCATTTGAATGAAATTATTTTCCATTATTAAGGAAGGAAGGATTGTACTTTCAAATAAAAAAAGAAATTTGAGAATCTATTCAGTAGTTTTTTTTTAAAGCATTTTCAAAAAAAAAAAAGTTATTTGGCGGACCCTGTACGAGTATGTACTCGTATGTAACTAATGGACGTAAATATTCAAATTTCTCTGGAGTCTGGAGTTTTAGTATCACTTTGCAATAAAGCTCATGTGAAGTATTTTAAATCCTAATGTAATGAATGAATGGCTGTTAGAAATCTGTCGGTTATATCAGCTGTATCCACCTGCTGTCTATCATAGCTTTCAAATACCATGGCTAAACAGATTCATTTCCTTTTCATGATAAATTTTTTTTTTTTTTTGATTTCGAAGACACTGTTTAATAAATGCAAACATTTTTATTTATGACCCCTCGTATGTGTGTTTTACCATTCCTTTTGGCCATTAGCATGACGATTTGGTAAAAATTCAATGATCAACTGCTACGATGATGATATCCTCGATGATCATGTGGTCATGATATCAACAGAATACGTAAATTTCTTTAAAATAAAGGAAAACAGAAAAAAAAAAACAGAATTGAATTGAAAAAAAAAACCAAGAGAAGAGAAGAGAAAATAAGAGAAGAAGTTGACTTCATCAAATATAACGATAACAACAACAACTGTAAGGAATATCAGCAGCAGCCATAAATGAAATGTTGCTGGCTGGCTGGCCATTTGTAACGATTTGTCAAAGTGTCTGTCTCCATTTTGATTTAATTAACATTAGATGTTGGCCATGTCTGTAAACATTTTTTTATTTTCAGTTTTTAAATTTAAGTTTTTAAGTTTATTTCAGGCTTAAAATAGAAGGGAAAGAACACAAAGGCAACCTCGCATTGACAACATTGTCATCAACGACCAAAAGTCATCAATATGTGTACATATGTACGTACGTACTAGGGATGCCAATCGGGAATTGTTTTTAAAAATCCCTATTTCGGGATCCCGGGATTTTCGGGAATTCTAAATCCCGAACAAAAATTCCTGAAATTTCTCACTTTTAACACAAAAACGGATTTTTTTCTTATATAATGTTTATTTAAAAGTTTTTTAAGTGAAAAATACTTAAAACAAATAACATATTTCACTTTTATTAACTAAAATTAGTTATTTATAAGTAATTTCATAAATTTAAATTTGGAGACCTACATAAATATTATGTAAAAAATAAAGACAAATAATGTAATATTAATAATATTTATCAGTGTACATTAGTATTAACAAAAATTAATTTTCAATTAAAATTAAAAATTCATAAATCACATTTGGAGATCTACATAAATATAATGTAAAACATAAAGCAAATACATATATTAATATTTGTTGGTCTACATTAGAAAAGTATTAAAAAAAATAATTATTTTAAATAAAAATTCAAATTTCATAAATCACATTGGAGATCTACATTAGAGCGGGTCGCTCTCTATGGACAAAAAAAAAGTTGAGTCAGTCACCCCCTAGGATTAAAGATATATTAATAACATTTCCAAAAATACAAAAATCATTTTTTTGTATTTTTTTAAGAATTTATTAATAAAATTTTTCTTACTTATTAACAACTACTACTGAATAAAATGGCCTTTCTTGTTTTTGATAATGGGTCTTAATAATCCGAAGATCCAATTTGGTTTGTAACGGAAAAATAAATACATATATTTTTTTTTAGAAATTTACTTAATGATGTTTTCGACACATTGTAATGCATTTTTTGTTTGTTGCGAGAAAGGTTGTCAATGAATATTTGAACATTTTAAAATATCTGTAAAATAGCTGTTAATGCATAAAAGTGAGCATTTTAAAAGCGAATATTTTATATAATTAAATGCTCTTTATTCCTGCATAGCCACAATTACTGATTTTGGGGAAGGATCCGAGATATCAGAAGTCGCGCATAGAATATGACGTCGAATTAAAAATCGTCTTAGAGTGAAATGTAGCTGCCGTCAAGCCACAAACACTGATATATGATATGTTACGATCGGACCTAAAATGGCGACGTAGTATATAAAAAACAAAAAGGGCGGTATTTCTAGGCGTGGCAAAAAAATAATTTTTATATATTTGGAAATGTTATTAATATATCTTTAATCCTAGGGGGTGACTGACTCAACTTTTTTTTTCGACCCACCCTAATCTACATACATAAATATTATGTAAAAATTAAAGAAACAAATAAAGTACATATTAGTTTTTTAAATAACTTCTTAAAAAATCAACGCATCTAGCGTTTCGTCAGTTAATCTGGAACGGATTTTGTTTCCTACGTATGCCGCTATAGAAAAGCACCTTTCGCACTCTACACTGGTTGGTAAAATAGTTTGCAAATATTTATAAGTGGTATCTAAAATTTTTCCCCTTATACCTTCTGATATGAACATTTCAATTTCATTATTGAGCTTTGATGTTAACTCATCTTCATCAGACTTCCTAATATGTCTTATGGGGCTTCTGCATTGCTCAATAGCGTTTTGCAATTTTTAAGCTATTGACATATTATCTTCTTCTAACTCCTCGTCCGATGCAATATTTATTTCATTCCCAGCAGTAGAATCATTAGAATTTTCATTTTGATTTAAACGTAAAATTAATTTCTTTATCTCAAGTTTTATTTCAGTGATATCCACATTTTTGTCAAAGAAAGACTTCATGTTTGGGTTTTGTAGGAAGTTTAGAATGGTGCAATATACAGAGCGTCTTTCGCCAATTCTTTTTCGGAGGGATATACATAACTCATCGCCCATATCACACTTCATTGCTGATATTTCATTCAACATGAATGTTAAAGCAGCGTCAGCTTTGCATAGCGTCATGTCACTGCGACATAATGCTTCCAGAGTGATTTTTATTGGGTTTAAAACATTAACAATTTTTTTAATTGAACGAAATTCGTCGTCAGTAAATTGTTCACACTTCAAATCAATGAAGGTCTTTTTTAAAGGAATTTCTAATTCTGAAAATCGCTGGCACATTTCGAATAAAGTATTCCATCTTGTTTGTTTAAGATTTTGTGGCATAGTTTGCACTTGACATTCGGAGAGCCATTGGAGTCAATCAAAAAGTGATGACAAACCGAACCCTTGTCATCATTTTTAGTTTTATGTTCCACAAAAATCATAGTTTGTTGCATTTTTTTTAATTAAATTTTATTATCTCTTTTTTTGTTCTCAACTTTTCAATTTGTATTTATAGACAACAGTATAATAAAGTTGCTTTTTAACATGTTCTTAACAGGCTGTATCAAAAATTCATTACTTTTTTATAGAATTTACATAAAAAATATTAGTATGACAAAATAAATAGAACGAAAACGGGATTATCAAATACCGAAAATCCCGGGATTTAAAATTAAAAAATCCCGGGTTTCGGGTTTTTTAAATCCCGAAAATCCCGGGAATTTCGGGAATCGGGAATTCCCGTTTGGCATCTCTAGTACGTACACACACAGGATCGTTGATGAATGATTTGTATGTAGTTTGGAGAGAGATGAGATGAGGCATATTAAAGCCTAACCAGACATAGTGACGATGATGACATTTATATTAGAATACAACTTATGGCCCTCCTTAAGACTCATCTTACAATTGACTGACCAGCAGGCAGGCTGGCTGCTTCACAGTCCTTTGTTGTCCGTTGATCTATTGTCTACGTACGTATTGTATTGTACTGATGATGTACACACGGGTATAAATCTTATTCATTTCATCACATCTTCATTGATTGCAAACATTAATATCCAAAGGTTGTACATCATTGTTCTTCATCACTTTTGTATGTATGTACGAGTACATATTGAGAGGACGATTCTTTGATTTTCATCTTCACTTGGTAATATTTTGTTTTTTGTTTTATTTTTCGAATGATTTTTTATTCATTTATTCCATGCTGACCATATTGGCCTAGGTTGTGGTGGTAGATTAACATTAATTTTAAGATTCAACAGCAGTTAACAGTCATTATCATCATTAATGTCCACGCATCAACAGAGAGAGTAACTTCAAAACAACGGCCAGTAAGCACTGTACTGCACTGCACTGCACTGCACTGATCTGATGCTGACAACTATCACTAGAGCACTACCAACAACAACAACAACAACAACAGTCAGAATACAGTCAGAAAAATATCATTTTCATGTCAAAAATGGCCACAACACCATTTCATGTTTATGGTTAGGTTAGGCTTAACAACTTTGCCGTTGTCGTTGCCATTGCCATTGCCATTGCCATTGTTTTTCTAATTTACTGATGAAGAACTCTTTGGCAATTTTTCTTTCGTCTTCTTCTTTCTTTATTCTGCTGTCATTGTTGTTGTTGGTTTGTTTTTGTATTTATTTCCTGGAAATACAATGAAAAAACTGAAAAGCATTAAAAATTTCCTACAAATATGGTCTAATAATTCATGCCAATGTTTGCCTAAATACATTATAATATCCACTGCCTACTAAACTCCATAGAATATTAACCCTTTAAGGGGCCTAAATATATTACACGATTCCCTAAAGTACAGAAAACTAAGCACAATTTTCTTTCATGATTATCAGCCTCAATCATCTGCAGAAAACCACACCAAATCTGTCTATGCTGGGTTCCGGGTCATAACTTAATAACCGGTAATGAGACGGCAGATGCATCTCACTAGATTAGGTTCACTTACTGAGGGCGATTTGATAGTTAGCCGTGATCCCCAAAGCTGCCACCTCTATGGCCTCATCAATGGATGGGTCGAAGGGGAAGAGCAGAGGCGTTGGGGGAATTTATCATGTTGTTATGTTTCTGTGTCTTTTTTTTTTTTTTTTTTTTTTTTTTTTGTTGTGAAACCAGCACTCAGAGTATGGCTCCTACTCATGCAGTGCATTGTGCAGGTTTTTTTTTAGGAAAATGGGTTATAGGAAGGTGGAAGAGAGGTAGTAGTGTTTGTGGACATCTCAAGATGCGAACGGCAAGGAAACGAGTTGCTGCTAGGTGACTATAAAATGGCCAGTGCTATACCTTCACCATTAGACAGTCTACAGCAATCGTCCCCAAGAAGCCCGCACCCTTCAGTCCTAGCTTCTCACCCTACTCATGTTGTGTGTGTTAATTTTATACATGAGTGGCAGGACCTACAGTTTAAAGTCGACTCCGAACGACAAATTTTATTGAGAAGCTTTTCATGGCAATTTTTTATTTACTCTCAGAGTTTTTGCCAGAAATCTGTTGAGAGGAAGTCGCCGAAGAAATATTTTCGTTTTGATGTCTGACCTGGGATTCGAACTCGGGCCTTCAGTCTAATAAGCCAACACACTACCTACTAGACTACTTGCGATGAAGAGGAGTTGGAGACTATCGAACACCTCCTCTGTAACTGTCCACCCCTTATTAGGTTGAGGTTGAGGACCCTTGGCAGCAGCTTCTTCGGGGGTTGGAATTCTTTGTCGAGGGCCGATATTAAGCCTCTCCATAGATTCATTATTAGTTTGAGCTGGTTGAGAAGTGCTAGGGCTTCAACAGTGTAGTTGCGCTCTCTTGTGTGTTAGTCTGTGTAATTCCTCTGCTTCCTTATTCTCCCTTTACTAATTCCTCTACTTTTCCCTATTGCCTCTATTAACCTCTCTCCTTTAGGACGTAATACAATGGGTCAACTTAACCACCAGGTACTTTACTTGTCTTAATGGGAAGTAAACGTCCTCTAACCTGTACTTGTATCAATTGGCAAGTAGATGTCCTCTAACCTGAAAATAAACCTAAACTTATCATCACCAGAATACTACGTTCTATTGGATTAATTTAATGTCCCTTTCTCTTGTTCTAGATAAGCTTTAATAGCCTGACTAACAGATGCAGTCTTACAGTACCGGCTAAGAACACTTTTTCTCAAATAAAAACTGATGTACATACTTGCCTTGGCCGTTGCCGTAAAAGATGTAATCGGGGGTTGGAAACATTTCAAAAGCAGAGATAAATGGCTGCCTAGAAAGATTCTTTTAATAGACGTTAACTAATTACAATAAAACAGTTGGCAACTCTATCATTCTAGAAACTACTGCAGATCAATCGCCTGTTTAGATGAAAGAAATTAATTAATGAAACAGAAATAAATCACAGAAATTATAAAAAGATAATGGAGTCGCTGTAGTCTAATAGGTAGTGTGTTGGCTTATTAGATGTGAGGCCCCTGGGTCAAAACCCAGGTTAGACATCAAAACGAAAATAGGAAAAAAAATATTTCTTCGGCTACTGCCTTTCAGCAGATTTCTGTCAGAAACTCTGAGAGTAAATAAAATTGCCATGGAAAGCTTCTCTAAAATCTGTCATTCAGAGTCGACTTTAAACTCTAGGTGCCATCGCTTAAGGATAAAATGAACGCACACAACATAAGTGGTGTTAAAAACTAGGTCCATAATCCTGACTGAAGGGTTGTAATGACCAATTATGTGTATGTATGAATGGAGGTAGCTTGTAACAGCTCCGATGCTTAGGATCGAAAAAGAATTCAAAAAGTGTTCACATATTTATTTTCCACTGAAAGTTTTTGATTTCCTGTTGTCTTAGCATTTAAAGTAAGTTATGATAAATGTACTGAAGAAGAAATATGAAAATGTAAGAACTCTGCTGCAAATAAAAATTAATTTTCTTGTCTTAAAACTCAACTTCTCAATTGATTTACATTAAAGGGTTACGAGAAAAAAACGCGAATTCAACATGTTAGAAGCTATTGCGAATACACGTTTTATACAAAATGGCTATAAGTCGGGAATTCAGTTGAAAATTTTGTAACAACTTCTTCTGTTATGTACGCACTTGCACTTGAAGTCACAAACACCAATGACTGTAGACTTGACGTTTACCAAGTTTGTAACAAACCAAGCAGTAAAGCAAACTGACATTATGCCTCCTCTTTGGCCATAAATATGATTGGATATCATTTTACAAACAAACAAAATGAATAAATAAAATGACAGGGCGGTAGACAAAGTGATTATGAAGAGGATGGAAAATTAATTTCTCTACACACAAAAGTTTACATAGAAGATTCCTATTTCAAAAGAACGTAGGCATGGTAGATCAAACAGGGTTGGAATGAACAGACTGTAGGCATAGTAGGAGAACTATTTTCTTATTGTTTGTCATAATTACCTCTCGATTGGGTATGAACTAGGGAATGTATCATCTGGACCAGTGCTAATTTGGTAAACTTGACATGTAGGGATTTAAATATCTTCACATACATAATTGGTCATTACAATCCTTCAGTCAGGATTACGACCTAGCTACTCACACCACTAATGTGTGTGTTAATTTTATACATGAGTGTCGGTATTTTGCAATTTTAAGTCAACTCCGAACGACAGATTTTTGAAAAACTTTTCATGGCAATTTTATTTTACGCTCAGAGTTTTTGCCAGAAATCTGCTGAGAGGAAGTCGCCGAAGTCTGACCTGCGGTTTGAACCGTGGCTTTACGTCTCATAAGCCAACACACTATCTACTAGACTACGGTGACTTCTAAATGACAATATCCAGGAATACAGGACTAAGAATGTGAAAAAGCTATAGAATTACTTCAGTGATGAGCCAATAAGAGTGGGAGCCAATGCATTGAAGACCAAGCTGAGAAAGTGGACGGAAAACGTACAATACTTTAGGGATGCCAATAACTCAGCTTTTTGTGAAATGATTTCAGTCAGAATTCAAATCTTTTCCGTTATCCCAGTAACATTTCCAAAATTTCGTAAATTCTGTGAATGATTTCGCTCACGATATCAATAATCTGTGGAGGATAAACATAGGGAGTTGAAATTCCAAGGACTAGGTGACTTAAAACACCGTGTTATCCCAATAAGCCATACGTGACCGATGTGTGCCTATCAGAGATTAGCAATGAATATTCAAACAGATGAGTACAATCGAATCATACTCATAATTTCTGATACTTATACGCATTGAAACTTATTTTAATATCATGGAACCTCTCTACTCATATTCAAAGTTTGAAGTACTCATCATGTTCATTCGTACTTAACAACACGTACGATGTTGTTGATTTCGACTCTCCATAGCTCAACATATACACGAAGCACAAAATAAGTATGACTCACGTACGAACACTAAAATACTCAGTATAAGGTTGTGTGTTTGCTCTGCTTGCTGCTCTGTCTTTTTTGCTTATGTGGATTTTTGCTTTTATTGTAAATGCCTAACAACTTGAATCATTTATAAGTACATATTGTTACGTTTTTACCTTTTTAAAAACGTTTAAATATGAGTTCGTTAATTGCAAACCAAGTAAAAACAAATATGTGTTTAGTTTCAATAAAAACTCTCTCTTTCTTTATTGTTCACACTTTTTATGCCACTCACTGTTCACACTTAACCGATACAACATTAATTGCTTGCTATTATTCACACACACAACTATTACTCGCAACCGATATCTTCCAACACGACTATTTATTGTTCACACGCAACTTCACTCAAGACTGACTCAATTACAACTGACTGGTTGCCTGCTTTGTCTTGCCCTTTTATATGCGAACCTCTTCAGTCTGATGATGGTTCTCGAAGTGGAAGGTTCGCGTTCTCGCCTTCTCGAGAATTCTTTTGCGACTACATTGTTTATTGTTGCTGGTTTACTTATGTTGCGTTTGGGTTATCGATCTCTCTCATACACATACTGATGTTATTGTTGCTTTATGTATGGTTCGGTGCACATATGTGTTAGTGTGTATTTGTGTCGTGTGTATTGTGTACGCATTGCCTCATGGTCTTTGTATGTATTTGTAGCTTTTGTTTATCGTTAATGTTAAACGATATTAGGTCGTTTCGATCTGCGTAACAATATTATAAGTATTTTTCTAAAGTTATGAATCTAAATGATTATGCTTATGAATCAAACATATTTCGAATGGTATGAGTTTGATGTCAACGTTGTACGCATACTCATTGCAACCTGTACTTATAAATCAACGTTGTAGTGAGTACGAATAAATCAGAGTACATAGTTAAATTTCAATATTGTTGACTCACTTATATTCAAAATTTCAGGAGTGCTTATAAGTAGCGAGAAAACGATTCATTGCTAATCTCTAACGTCTATCCTTTTGGGTTGATAGCCACTTTTACGAAAGATTTCAATTCAAATCATAAGCATTTGGAAACAATTTGTTTTTTTTATCATCGATAACACAGCCCTGCAAATTTGGATATTTTTGTGCAAATAAGATGGCTCCAGGTGCTTCCGAAGGCATTTTGCTGAACACGAATCTGGGTCGAGGTTTATAAAAATTAATCAGATTTACTTGAAAATTGTTACCGCCATATTAGATCCGCCATTTTGAATTTTTTAAATATGAATGAAGATCTGTAATCAGCGACCCCAAAAAGCCCTGAGTAACAATTTTCAATTAAATCTGATTAATTTTTTAGGACCTTCGTAATGTGTTTCTTTTTCTCTTGCAACCCTTGACATAAACCCACCCACTCTACTTTAAGGGAGCATGCAATCAATTTGGCTTTGGGCTCATTTTAAAGAGCAAAGATCAATTGTCAATTTCTGATAATAGTGATGGTTCTAGCACGTCAGGGTTTAAGTCTACAATTTTTCAAAAATGGCCAAAAACGCTATTTTTAGGGGTTTCAACTCTCTTTTTCTCGAAAACCTGACGTGATGGAAAGTTTTTGAACCCAGATTCGTGTTCAGCGAGCAAAATGCCTTCGGCAACATCGGAGCCATCTTATTTGCAAAACTCATGCAGGGCTATGTAATCAATCCATGGGGAAGTTTATCATCTAATCAGGTGAATATTTAACAAAATTTACTATTTTTTTATTCCCTCCCCTTCCCTAAACCTTTTGACTTGCCCCCTCTGCATAATTTTATTTAGTTTTTCTTTATAGAGTTTCTAATAAACTTACTTTTCTATTGCATACACCACTTGCTTCTGTTTACAATACATATACGCACACTCACATACATTGTACATACATAAGTAGACAATAGAGCATAAACATTTGTATGTATGTATGTTTATATAGCCAGTCTTGATAGCACTTTCCTCAATTATACAGTGGGAAATATGGATCATACGTCAGTTTGATGAAATATACGATTCTTGGAAATAAACTGGCCATCATCGCATCCCATCATCATCGTATCGCAACGCAACGCAACGCATCCACATCAACATCAACAAAATCGAAACTTTAAATCATAAAATGTTGCGTTTGATAAAACCAAACGCACATAGTCAAATACTGGCTGCTGCAAATACAATTTTCCATTGTCTAGCAGTAGCAACAACATCATCTCTTTATACTCATCATAGTCATCACTCAACATCATACACAGCAAACAACAAATAGCAACAGTAACAGTAATATCAACATCAGTTGTAATGGTATTGGTATTGGCATCGTCTTCAGCCATCATAGACATCATCAGTGGCTGTGGCAACAACAATAATCAAGACAACATAAATTGCTTTTTTGGTTTTGTTTTTTTTTAATCTTTTATTTATTTCTTAATGTTGTAGTTGTTGCATTTGTTGTTGTTGTTGTCGATTTATTTAATAGAAAGAAAAAAAAATATAAAAGAGACGCAACATTATGTATGATTCAATATCGTGGATCTATTATTTCGTCTTCAAGTGGAAGAAAATACAAATGAAATCTGCTGCCTATGTGTGTGTGTATGTTTTTGAGCGAACAAGTTGGTATGAATTAATGCTTATTTGTATGGGTTTGAAGTGCGATGGTATTAGTATGGCATTCCTAATAGATGGATGTGCTTTGATGGTGTTGATCTAGTTCTGAGTATCAGTTAGATAGTCATCAAATGCGCATGTTTACGAGGGTGCTATCCAAAAATTACGAGATTTATATCGGGTATTTTATTAAGCGCTTACTTAATTACTTAATTGATTATTACAAGTCTTTAGTCACGATTACAACCTAATTTGTAACACCACCCATGTTGTGTGTGTTAATTTTATACATGAGTAATGAAAACTGCAGTTTAAACTCGACTGCGAACGACAGATTTTTTAAGAAACTTTTCATGGCAATTTTATTTACTCTCGAGAATTTTTGATAGAGGGCTGCTGAGAGGATGTCGCCGAAGATATATTTTTTATGTTTTGTTTCATTGATGTATGAGCTGGGGTTTGAACCACGCCCTGGCATTTAATCACTCAACACACGCCTACTAAACTAGGGCCATATCGTCCACGAAGCGCTTCCTTTCTTTAAATTTTTATCAAAACAAAGTGTATGTGACATATCATCGACATTTGTTATGCATTTTAAATATCTATTGATTCCCTTATGTGTGGAATAGGGCATCGTTCCAATGTCCCTACCGTTTCTTGGGTTGGAGAGCTTTTCCACGATTCTAGGACATAAATCAGTCTAAATTTGAATGAATGGCATGAGTTATGTTGACTTTGAGATCCATAATGCCTTGCAGCTAATTCACATACACCTGCACTTTAAGAAAATCTAGTTCACATCACCTCCATGTGAGATGACCATGCTGATGTGAGGAATATTCAATGTGACATGAGCTTTGTGGCATATATAATGTCGTTCTGTTGAAACTACATAGCTTTGGTGTTCAGATCATTCAATTATAGTCATCATCTATCACTCGCTAGTGACAGGGACAGCAAGGTCAAAGTCGTTCTCAAAGAAATATGAGCCCATGAGGTCACCAGACCAAAATACCCATAAAAAAATTTGCTTTTTCGGAATGCTTGGATTGTTTTTGGATCACAGGTGACGCTCTAAATTCTACAATTATGTTTATGCACGTACCCAATTATCAAGAAATGTATCGCATTGTTGAACATGCATTTTCGACAATTTGGCACAATTTCCTACTTCTCTACAGCCCATTCAGCGAACAAATGTCGTTGACTGTAGTCGTCGTAGTGATTTGACAAAACCGACTGAATAAATGACAATAACACGGTGCGACAGTGAAAATACACCCGAGTAACTACATAGTCCACGTTGTTCAGTTGATTGATTAGAACCCAAAAATAATTTTTTTATACTTCTCGAATCCTCCAAACTTGTTTTATTTGACAAAAACTGTTTTTTTTTTACTTTACGCACAAATTTCTGGATTACTCAAACATTTCTGACCCGATTTTCAAAATTTAAATCTTGTTGGACAGGAGAGAGATGGACCTTTAAAAAGGTATACATATATCTATTATTTGACTTAATATGATATGAGATTTGATGAGGTAAACTTGGAAATTTCGAATTTTTTCATATTTTTTTAAGTTTGTCCATTCATAGTAGCAAACTTTAATAAAAAAATATAGAATAAGTGATAATATTCTTAAAGTCTGCTCTCTTGTGAAGAGATTGAGTTATCATTTGATAAAAATGGATAAAAATTACCGCAGTTATTATTTAAATAGTATAACAGTTGTGTTATATTTTTTATATATGTCATCTCATCAAATGAACTTTTTGTTCAAAAATTTTCAGAATTTTTGATGGATCTTGATTGTTTATCACAAAATGTGTCAATTTCACGTTTGCACGACTTCCAGAAGTCGGCTAATAAATGTGTTTTTTGCAAATATTATTATTTCCCTTTGCGCAAACATTGGCCAACTTCTGGTAGTCGCTCAAACGTGAGATTGACATATTTTCCGATAAACAGTCAAGATCCATCAAAAATTCTGAAAATTTTTTAACTAAAAGTTCATTTGAAAAAATATGTATATGTACATATATATGAAAAATATAACTCGACTGTTAGACTCTTTAAATAATAACTACGGTAATTTTTGTCCGATTTGATCAAATGAAGTGTCAATCTCTTCACAAGATAATGCACTTTCAGAATGTCATTATTTATTTTATACTTTTTAAGTAAAGTTTGCTACTATGAACAGACAAACTTGAAATAATATGAAAAAAATTCACTTTTGCCAAGTTTACCTCATCAAATCTCATAGCATATTAAGTCGAATAATAGATATATGTATACCATTAAAGGTCCATCTCTCCCCTTTCCAATAAGATATAAATTTTGGAAATCGGGTCAAAAATGTTTGAGTAATCTAGCAATTTGTGCGTAAAGTAAAAAAAAACAGTTTTTGTCAAATAAAACAAGTTTGGAGGGTTCGAGAAATGTAAAAAAAATATTTAACTCACACCCTACACTGTCATTAGCCGGATGTATTTAATTTTTTTTATTTTGTCGCATACTGTAATTGTTCCGTAGTAGATTGCCAAAAAAAAAACTTTCGTTGTGTGGAAGTGCATCGTGATTTGATTTCAGCAAAGTAACTAATGGTAGTGGCCGTACTCTAGTAGGTAATGTGTTGGCTTATTAGACAAAAGGCCACGATTCAAACCTCAGGTCAGACATCAAAACGAAAATATGAAAAATATTTCTTCGGCGGCTTTCTCTCAGCAAATTTCTGGCAAAAACTCTGAGAGTAAATAGAAAATTGCCAAGAAAAGTTTCTCTCACAAAAATCTGTCGTTGGGAGTCGACTATAAATTGTAGGTCTCGCCACTCATGTATAAAATGAACACACGCAACATAAGTGGTGTAAGGTTGAAGTCGCCGTGGTCTAGTAGGTAAAGTGTTGGCTTATTAGACGGAAGGCCCGAGTTCGAATCCCAGGTCAGACATCAAAACGAAAATATTTCTTCGGCGACTTCCTCTCAGCAGATTTCTGGCAAAAACTCTGAGAGTAAATAAAATTGCCATGAAAAGCTTCTCAATAAAATTTGTCGTTCGGAGTCGACTTTAAATTGAAGGTCCCGCCACTCATGTATAAAATTTAAACCAGTGTTTACCATTTCATAGCACAATTGTGCGGAGAGAACTCACACGCATTCTTGTGCTTTATGATTTAGTTGTCGATCAGACTGCGACAAGAACACATGTGCGGCGGATGCATTAGCATTTTATTTCGGAATGACACTCAAAAAATATTTTATGTTAAAAGATGCTAATATTCAATGCCTTATATGTATGTTATAAAACATTTAAAGAATGTAGGGAATATGTTCTTAAAAGACATTTTGTATGTTAATATGTAAAAAATGGATTTTTTATTTTTATTTATCCAAAATTATTAAGCCGAACATAGTTTCATGTATGTTGATGAAATGAAAATCAAAATAGCGTATATTACTAACACTTTTCTATGGCTGTAAATAAATAAATTCTCTCACTTATTTTCTCTCTCTTACTCACTAATACATAACCAAAAAATTTTTGGTAACCCCTGATTTAAACACAACAAGGGTAGTGTGAGAAGCTAGGACTGAAGGGTGCGGACTTCTTGGTGACGATTGCTGTAGACTGTCTAATGGTGAAGGTATAGCACTGGCCGTTTTATAGTCACCTAGCAGCAACTCGTTTCCTTGCCGTTCGCATCTTGAGATGTCCACAAAACACTACTCCCTCTCTTCCACCTTTCTATAACCCATTTTCCTAAAACCTGCACAATGCACTGCATGAGTAGGGGCCATCCCCTGAGTGCTGGTTTCACCAAAAAAAAAACTAGGTCGTAATCCTGACTAAAGTTTTGTAATGACCAATTATGAATGTAGTATGTATGCTTACCGGACTTCATTCTGAATATGTTCCATAGATTAAGCGTGGCATGAAGTTATTAAAAGTATGAAGATTTTTGTTGAACTTAAGGGGGGGGTAAGAAAAGAAATTGGAAGATAATAGCAGACCAGCCAAGCAGAAATTTCATGACATATTCCATCAGTAAAATGAATACGCGGAGCGCCACATCTATTCAAGTCGAGAGATGTTAAAACAATTTTATCCGACAGTCCGGAGTCGACTTTAAACTGTAGGTCCCGCCACTCATCTTTAAAATTAACACACACAACATAAGTGGTGTAAGAGACTAGGTCCATAATTCTGACAAATGGGTTGCAATGACCAATTATGTATGTGTATGTAAGGTTGACATAAAATTAGCATAGGACTCAGAATGGTTGAATAATGTTTTTTTCTCTTTCTCCAACCTGTCTTCTCCTATCCTCGTTTGTTTGATTAATACGAACGTGTGAATGCCTCTACTCAGCACTTTATGTTCATCTTTCTGTGTCCGTCTGTCTGTCCATCTCTGTGTGTTTGTTTACATAATGAGTTTCATTCTTTCCTTAGTGCTTTCGTTTGATGATTTAGTACAAGTTCATTTGGCCTTTTGCTTCAGTTTGCTGTTCCCCATATTTATTTAATATTTTTTCAACGATTTTTTTTTGTGTTTTGTTGTTTTGCTGTGCTGTGCTCTTTGTTTTTAAGATTTTTCATTTATTTTTTTCACTTTGTGTGGATATTTTTCTTTGCTTTTCTTTCGTTTCAAAATGAAGCGAAATACAACAACTCTTTGTTACAATTTCAAAGTAGAGTTGACAGTTGGTCATGACAGCCGTGTAACATAAATGACTCGATGTGACTTGAATTATATTTGAAAAGTTAATAATTTCAAATGAACTTTGTGGTCCTCGTCGTCTCATATGTATGTATGTACATATGTATGTATGGAAGTGAAATGAAATGCAAGAGAAATAGAGCCTCAAAAGAAATCATTTTTTTTGGTTTTTTTTTCTGAATATTTCGCTAATCATTCAACGCTTATTATGAACGCCTCAATAGACGTATGTATGTATGTATGTATGTATGGCTATGGCTATGGCTTTGGCTTTGAAATGCATTTTTATTACGAACTAATGATTCATTATAAAAATGATTAAATTTTTTCCATTTAATTAATAATTTTCGTTTGCTGCACTACGTCTAATGATTATCATGTATCATCATGTCAGTTGTTGTTGTTGTCGTTATAGTACTACATACAAGTGATGGTGATGATGGCAATGGTGATGGTGATGGTGATGGTGTTGGATGATGGTTGTTGTCTTAGTTTTATTAGGAAAATTTCATTGGCCTTATTTTAGCCATATTTCACGCTATTTTTCCGCATAAATTCTTTGACGTTTCATTTGAGACTTTTTCAGCAAACAAATGAAAATTGTGATGCTGCTACTGCTACTCACTGTTCGCTCGCTAAACTATACAAACAGGGCCACACACACACACACACATCAGTTTGTGTTAAAATTCCTATGCAGTGTTGGAAATGGTTATTAAAAAAAAAAAACGAAAAACAACAACAACAATCTTATTGCTAATAAAATAAGGTGAATATTATTTTATACAATCATAATCATATTATGGAGTGTGAACAGTAATCGTTATTGTCCTTTTTCAGGTAATTGTCGATCGATTGTTGTGTCTATAATTCATCTAAAATATGTTGTCCACAATATTATTGACCAAAATTGTTATAAGTTTGCTGTTCTTCCTCCTATTTGTTAAGCCATAAATATTCAATTTATTGCAATTGTTTCCAAGAAGTAGTCTAAGATCTTGGTTTCTCTTTAACCACAGATAACATTGATAAACAATGTTAAATGCTAATAATTATCAAAGAATGTTTGATATATTGGGACCTAGAGCATTAGGACAAGATCACAAGGTCATATTGTATAAAATTAATACAGCCTTGAGGGTTTAAAGGACAATTTTCGAGGTGCGCACAAACATAATCATGGTTTTACCAGAGAACTCTTCAAACTCTGTTATGTACCTACATAACATACAATATTGTTCATTACAACCTTTCAGTTAGGACTCCAACCTAGCTTCTCACACCACTGATGTTGTGTGTGTTAATTTTATACATGAGTGGCGGGGACCTACAGTTTAAAATCCGAACGACAGATTTTTGAAAAACTTTTCATGGGAATTTTATTTTACTCTCAGAGTTTTTGCCAGAAATCTGCTGAGAGGAAATCCCGAAGAAATATTTTTTCATATTTTCGTTTTTATGTCTGATAAGCCAACTCACGACTTTGACGCTGTTATTTATCACTGACTTTAAGCCGTCCTAATCACGGGATATGGGGTCAAATTATATACATAATTGGTCATTACAATACCTTAGTCATGATTGCAACCTTGCTTCTCACCCACTCAAGTTGTGTGTGTTAATTTCATCCATGAGTGGTGGGACCTATAGTTTAATGTCGACTAGGAACGACAGAAAAATCATACATGAAAAGGATTAGCATGGAGATTTTATAATCTCTAAAAACGGTGGACACCGAGATCACCGATGAGTATTCAAAAAGATGAGTAGAATCGTATAATACTCATACTCATACTTATTTTAATATCATTTCACTACTCATATTCAGAGTTTGAAGTATTCATCATATTCATACCTAACAACACGTATGATGTTATTGACGTCGACTCTCCACCAGTGCTGTCAGATGTGGCGATTTCTAGCCAAACGTGGCGATTTTTCATTGCCTTTGGCGACTAAAATTTTTGATTGGCGACGTGGCGATTTACAGACTAGTTGGCGATTTATTTGGCTATTTTTAACAAATTATGTTCATTTTCTTGAAATACTTTTTTAACACTTCAATTTAATAAAATAATGTTCTTACATTATACATCTCTGGTATCCCTCATATATTATGTTATTATTACATAGTGAATGGCACAATTCATGGCAACAAATAAAACAGTTCAGATCTATAAAAAAGTAGACTTTTTTTGATATTTATTAACCCAATAGTTAAAAAAATTAATAATTTAAATTTAGAATTTCAGTCTGATCATATGGATGCAGGTAGCATGATTTTTTCTTCTAATATCTTTAAGCCGAAATTTTTAAAAAATAATAGAAATTTGGATAACTTAATATGTTCATTAAATTTGGCTATTGATTCGCCGGATTCTTTTCTGCCATTGGAATCTATAGATTTTGGCACGGATTTGAAATGGAATTAAAAAATATAAAAATGAATGAATATGATGCAGAAATTTTAAAAGAAAATTGTTTTTTGTGCTTAAAAAAACTATTTAAAGAAATGCTAAAACGGTTACCTGAAAATATAAATATTTTTAAAACAAATAATGAATTTTCAATATTAAAATGTGGAAACCTTTTAACAGAAGTAAAATTTTCGGTAGTTCAAAAGTCATTAACTTTATTTTTAAATCCAAAAATATCTGCAGGGGAATATGAATTGCAATGGTAAAAATTAGCATATATCAATAGGACTGAGATCTTTAAAGGTGAAATCCCTACAAATTTATTAGACACACACACAAGTTGGCCACAAGTTTACAATTATTGCGATGCGGCTGGAACATTTCACTTTAAAGACTTAGCATTGGCCGTTCTAAATATGTTAATTTTACCAACCAGCAACGCTTGCGTAGAAAGGGTATTTTCTATTATGAATTACACTAAAACTCGCTTACGTAATAAAATTGATTGATTTTTTAAACTTTTGGCGAGTTTTATTTTTGAAAAATTTAATAATATTTTATTTTGGCGATTTTGCGTATAGCTTCTGGCGATGGAGGTAAAAAAAATCTGACAACACTGCTCTCCACTCGACTCAACATATACACGAATCACAAAATAAGTATGATTTACGTACGAACACTAAAATACTCACTAGAAGGTTGTGTATTTGCTCTGCTTGCTGCTCTGTCTTTTTGGCTTATGTGTCTTTTTTCTAAAGTTATGAATTTAAATGAGTAGGCTTATGAATCAAACATACTATTTCGAATGGTATGAGTTTGATGACAACGTTGTACGCATACTCATTGCAACCTGTACTTACAAATCAACGTTGTAGTGAGTATGAATGAATCAGAGTACAGAGTAGTTAAATTTCAATATTGTTGGCTCACTTAAGGCCGTGTCAGATAAAACTTTGTTGCTTTGCGTGACGTTTATAACTTTGACAGAAAAGCGTAAAGCAAAAGGTATATGCCAAAACAAAAACTTTGACAATACTCGCGTTGTTTGTTTATCTTTTAAAAGTGGTTGGCGCGTAAGTTTTGCTTTTAATATTTTGTGTTTAAATAAGGACTAAAAATGGATTTGGAGGATTTATTGGACATACTTATAATTGTACTGCTAAAAAAACAAAAAAAAAAACATAAAATTTAAGGACAAATATTAAAAAAATAAAATTTGCGCGCAAATTTGCCAAAAATATTTACAGAATAACCAACAGCTGATTGTCAAAGGGCGCAAAAAGATGAGAGATGCCCAACTTTTCGCTTTGCGTTGCGTTAAAAGCTGTTTATGTGACAAGTGCCATATAAACATGTACATTTATCTTAAATGTCAAAGCGAATTTGTAACGCAACGCCAAGCAAAAGTTCTATGTGACACGGCCTTTATATTCAAAATTTCATGAGTGCTTATGAGTAGTGAAAACAGATTCAGTGCTGATCTCTGGTAAACACCAATGTGTTGCACAAGTAATTAATTGTAACAACTTTTATGTTTTTGTTGTCATTTTAATATTTGCCATTGAAAATCATTCCTTTATTTGATGTTTATAAAGAAATTCATTATGGCATGGGCTCTATTTAATTTAAATTTCTTTAGGGTTATAGCCAACCATTGGTGCGATTACTATTTATTTTCCTTAACTTATTAAGATTTTACAGAAAAAGATTTTTTTTTCCTCGTATTTTATAATATCCACACCATATATCATCACCTGCAGTGATAATGCTTTATAAAACAAACTCAATTCAAATTTTTATTCACAGTTTTTTGTTTTTATTTTCTTTTTTATAATATTTACATAAATTTTTAATAAAGTACAGGGTGTTCTTTCATAGATATTTTCTTTGGTATTAAATTATTCATGTTGAATACGAGGGTGATCCAAAAATTAGCCGAACAAATTTAAGAATTAGTATGAAGAACGTAATAGCACAGGTAACATCAAATTGCAGTAAAATTCTTAAATGAAATATTTTGTTATTTCGGGTCATTCATTAAGGCGTTCCTATCTTTAAATTTAAACAAAAAAGCGTGTGTGAGGTAGCAACAAAATTTTTTACACGTTTGAAAGATCAATTGATGCCATTATGTGTGGAATATAATATCGTTGAAATGTTAGCCACGATTTCTCTGTGCGCAGCTTTTCTGGAGAGTCCAATATTCCATAACTCTGGCTCTGACTGTGTTGGCTTTGAGGACTGTTGTGGTTTGTGACTTATTAGCATACATACATGCTTACGCTGGGCACCTTAATTGTAATTTATAAAATGTAAATACGATCATTCAGTTTGAACTTTTTAATATTATTTTTGACTTTTTTGACTATTTGATTTTTATGCCATATTTTATAATAAAAGAAAAGAGAATTTTTTCATTTTTCCTCATTCAACCCCCAAAGCAAAAGGTACGTTATTTGTAAAATATAATAATTTTACAATTTATTAATACGTTGTGTATTTTTATTTTTCTTTGCTCAACTAAAATATTTTATTTTGGAGCTTCTAACCCAATTCCCCCCGAAACAATACATATGTGACTTAAGAAAAGCCCACAAAAAAGTCTAACGGGATCAAATCGCACGATCTCAGGTAGGTGGGTAGATTGAAGTGAACTTGAGAACGCATAGCGGCCGTTGTGACACCACGGATAAACACAATCCCTGTACTGATCAAATTCCACCAAGCTGGGGAAGAAGTTGGTTAGCCCAAGGGCCGCGCATTAAAAGCATGACTACCGTACGCTGGAAAATCAGAACGAAACCATCAATGGATGATAGCTTCGTCAAGCTGACATGGATTGGAGAGCCTATATCTGCACCTCGCAAGAGATGGGCATTAACAAAGAAAGTGGATAACAGTCTCCCCTTCCTCAGCAGATCCGCATCCAGGGCAGAAGTCGTTACATGGGAGCTGCATTCGCATGTCTTCCCATAACACAATGTCCTGTAATCATGGCCATGTGATCGTGATGACATTGCGATCTCAGTGGCTAGTACACCTCACTTCAATGGGAGATGACCATGTGCAAGTCGATCATGTAGGATATCGAATGTGGCATGAGATTTGTGGCATGTATTGCGATTCTGTCGAAAGCACATGTCTTGCTTTCCAAATTATCCATTTTAGGCCTAAGGAAGTTGGTAATCATCGAGCTATAGAGCTCGTCGTTGGCGTTGATGGCCTGGCCTACGTCGGCTTCAAATCAATATGGATCGATGATGCTGCCAGTCCAAAATCTTCCACAAGTAGTGACTTCTTCGTTATGTATTGCAAGTTCTTGAACCTCTGGTGAACTCGTATCCTACTAAGTTTAACAATTTTGTTTGGTAACATAGTTAAATATTCATTTAGAAATTTTGGATTTTACTATATTTTGGTTTTTCATATCGAAGTAAGTCTCTGTCACCTTTAATGCCCATGTTTTCATTACCATATCGGAAAACTTAACATTATAAAAAAACAATTTTCAAAATAAAAGTTCGATTAGGAATAGAAATAAAGAAAATTTTACAAAATTCGCGGTGTTTTGTTTGTTAAGTCGTCTAATTTTGTTACTGTCCTCGTGTAATACAGAATTCTGAGATACCTAGCAATTTTCTATTAAGTTTTCATGATAATTATCAGCGTCCTTAACTTTCTCACAACGACATATAAAAAAAAAAATCAATGATAAGAGCCCCTTATGAAAAGAGGATAACCTTTCATATGTGTTTTCATAAATTCAAATTGAAAAGATCTTTTCAAAATCTTTCTTCTTGTTTGTAATTTTCAATTGAAATGTGATTCTTTGTGATGCCCTTTCACCATTCACTTGTGCTTTCTTTTTTTTTTAGTTTAATTTGCGAATTAAATGAGTGTTTTTGCAATTAAACAAAATGTTACATGTGAAGGTTACTCGTGTGAAAAGATTTGAAGATTTTTTTTCTATTCAAAAAACGGATATAATGGCCTGCAAGGGCCGATGTTTACATTTCATTTCATTCCATGTAAACATTATGAATATGTGATGAAAGTGTTATTTGTTCGTTAAAGGATTTTGTCCTTGTTTAGCTACGGGCTTTAAGTGATAAAGAAAGGAAATATTAAAAGTTTTATAAGTTCTTGACATAATAGGGTTAAGGGAGAGATGCTTTCAATTATTTAGTGAAGACATTCGTTTAATAAGAAAGGATTAATATCGGAAATTGTAAAGAACTAAACTCAGTTCCATCTTTTTTGATGAACTTTTTAATATCACATGTGAACTATTATTCACTAAATTTCAATATCTGTAGGCTCTCACTTGCTGTTTGATGTGTTCTCTTCATCAAACTTAAATAAGCTGACAAAACACAGTATGAGGTTTTTTTTTTTTGTAAAACACAAAAAATTTCATGAATTTTAAATTATAAAACGAATTGCAAGAGGAAAACAAAAAAAAAAAAAAACATAGAAAAAGATTGATTTTCAGTCTCACGCAAGCATTACAAGCCGTAAACTGAAAACGCCCAAGTGGGTAAAATAAAAATGAAAAATTGCACTCAAAAAAAAAAAAAAATCGAAAATAGCAGAAAAGCAAAGCTAAACCAACAACTCCAATAACATTAACTTGATATGGAAGTTAAACTATTTTTTAACTTGTTGGTTACATTTTTGTCGGTTTGTGCGAGCGACTGTAAGCGGAGCGTACGTATGTGACTTTAAATATTTCATTTTGATTTTATGTCCCCAACAACTTCCTCACACACACTGGCAAATGTAAATAAAACAGTGTTGTAAGCATAAATAGATAGCAACAGTATTAAATAATGTCATAGTGATAGTCTAGTGGGTAGTGTGTTGGCTTATTAGACGTGAAATCTCGTTTCTTACTAAACAAAATATGAAAAATTATTTCTTCGGCTGCTTCCTCTCACCGGATTTCTGACAAAAACTCTGAGCGTAAAATAAAATTGCCATAAAAAGCTTCTCAAAAATCTGTCGCTCGGAGTCGACTTTAAGCTGTAGATCCCGCCATTCATGTATAAAATTAACGCACACAACATAAGTAATCCTGACTTAAGGGTTGTAATGACCAATTATGTTATGAATGTGTGTGTGCGAATCTGCATTTTAGAATCACCATTCTGAACTAGTGTACTTTGAGTGCCCTGTGAACACACCAGTTATCAAAATGAGTTTATTTCTGGATAGCTTAATAATGACCAACAAAAAGTTTAATTGCCTTAAACGTAATTGCTTTTAGAAGCGCCTTCGATTCTCTTTGCCTTCCCTTTAGTATATTTATAGTGCTTACCATGTGCAAAAAACTACCATTGCTCAAAATTGTTTGTCTAAATCAGTGCCAATATTGATTCTACTCCATCGATATCATTTCAATAAGCAATCTGAAGCCCAGAAACATACACTATAGGAGCAGCTGAAATAACTGAACAGATGCTACGAGTAATTGTTTTCTACTTGTTCACATTGCTGCTACAGAAATTACTAACGTATCGTGTGGACCAATACCTTGCACGTCCTTAGATTTCTAGTTTTTCGCCTTAAGCAGGTTAAATACCATCTAATGCCTTTGTTCCTCCTCATCCAACTAAGTATCACGATGACAGTTCAATGAGTATTCAAAAAGATGAGTAGAATCAAATCATACTCATAATTTCTGATACTTATTCGCATTTATACTTTTTTTTTAATATCATGGAGAACCTCTACTTATATTCAAAGTTTGAAGTATTCATCATATTCATACTTAACAATACGTATGATGTTGTTCGATTTCGACTCTCCATAACTCAACAATTACACGAAGCACAAAATAAGTATGAGTCGCGTACGAAGACTAAAATACTCTCTAAAAGATTGTGTGTAAGCTCTGGTTGCTGCTCTGTGTTTTTTGCTTATGCGTCTTTTTCCTTCTATGCAAATGCAACAATAACTAAGACTGTATATTTTGATGAATGATTCGAGTCACTTGAATCATTTATAAGTACATATTATAAGTATTTTTCTAAAGTTATGAATCTAAATGAGTAGGTTTATGAATCAAACATATTTCGAACGGTATGAGTTTGATGTCAACGTTGTACGCATACTCATTGCAACCTGTACTTATAAATCAACGTTGTAGTGAGTATGAATAAGTCAGAGTACATAGTTAAATTTCAATATTGTTGACTCACTTATATTCACAAAATTTCATGAGTGCTTATGAGTAGCGAAAAAACGATTCATTGCTGATCTATGGTATGTACCAGAGTAGTTGAATTTCAATTCTGTTGATTCACTCATACTCAAAATTGCATGATTGAAATTGAAATTCAACTACTCTGATTCATTCGTACTCGCTACAGCATTGATTTAAAACAGGGATGCCCAAAGCTAAAACTGTAGTAGTATTGGTGAGCGAGAGAGAACTGCACTGAAAGAAAAGTTGTGTAAACTGAAATAAAATATACGGAAAAAATCCAAAAAGCGGAATTTACAATAAAATTTGGAATAGAAATTTTTCTACAATGGCGGCTTCTAAAGATGCCCCCAATTTATCAGTGCGCCGAATAACACTACTGCGTGACAATGGAAGGTTTTCGATAAGCTTAAAATTAAGTTTTTGAAAACATTTATTTAAAATTTTTTTAATGAACTCCTCATCAGAAAATGGTCTACCATTACTAACAATATCCAGGCTTATTAAGCTTGATAACTCCATTTTTAACATTTTATTTTCTGAGGTTTTTTCATTGTTTTCTTCTTCAAGTAACCACTAATTCAATTTTTCCAAATAAATTTTTTTATTTTTACAAAATAAATCATTAAAATCATCCATATCACTATGATAAGAACAATAGTGCCTTCTAAAAGCATATTCTCTACATTCCTTCAATATTTTATAACATAAAATGCATTGAGCATCACCAAACGCATTTTTTATCATAAAATATGTTTCGTAAGTCATAGTAAATTTTTTTCAGTGCTTTAAGCAAAAAATATTACAAAAAAATCGTACACCCGCCACGCATGTGCATTCGTCGCTGTCTGAGTGACGACTAACCAAAGAGAATAAGAATATGTGTGTTTTTAGTTTGCGCAAAAGCACTATGAAATGGGCATCTATGATTTAAAAGTATAGGTTACAATGAGTATGAGTACAACGTTGACATCAAACTCACAACATTCGAAATGTGTTTGATTCATACGCCTACTCATTCTGATTCATAAATTTAGAAAAATACTTATAATACTTATAAGTGGTTCGAGTGGCTCGAATCATTCATCAAAATTTACAGCCTTTGTTATTGTTGCATATGCAAACAAAGAAGAAAGGAAAGACAAAGACAACAAGCAAAGCATACACACAATCTTCTTGTGAGTATAGTAGTGTTCGTACGCGAATCATACTTATTTTGTGCTTCGTGTAAATGTTAAGTAGAGACGAGTCGAAGTCAATAACATCATGCGTATTGTTAAGTATGAATTCGACGAGTACTTCCAACTTTGAGTATGAGTAGTATGAGTATCATATTAATATAAGTATGGATGCGTATAAGTATCAGAAATAATAAGTATGACTCGAATCTACTCATCGTTTTGAATACTCGTTGCTGATCTCTGGTATGTACATACAATTGTGCTATTTTTTCAAGCCTAACTGTTTATTTTTGTGGAGATAATATGGTCTTTGAATTGATGTTAATGCTGTGATGTGGTTCACCATCATCAACAACATCATCATCATCATCGTTGTCGTATTGCCATAGCAAAAGAGCACCATGAACATTGATTTTCATAGTTTGTCAGGCTATTTCTACTGTGTTGACTTTTTGGTTACGAAAAATATCTTGGAATGTTGTTAAATGACATTAAAGGAGGTAAAGCAGAAAAAAAACCAAACAAAATAGAAAAAAAAACGATTTTCAAATAGACAATTTGGCCAATGAATAAATGAACAAATGAAGAATGAAAACGAGCGCAAAAAAAAAAATACAGAAAAACGCAAAAAACATTTACAACAACAACACTGTAGTATTATAAACATGCGACATTACGTCTGACTGACCATTTAACACAGCAGCCACATCGGCAATACAAATAGAACTTGATTGGTTTCGATAAGTAAATATTTAACAACAACTACAACAACAACATACCAAAAAAAACAAACATACATTTTTCCCTATAAATATACGATTATAGGCAAATATTGTCCAAAAAGCCAAGCCATAAGGAAAAATATTTTTTTCCTCATTCTTTAAGCTCACTTTGGTTTTTTTTGTATTCGCATTTGTGGTGTAAATTATTTAACACACTAGCATACCATACCATACCATACCATAGCTTACCATGACAACCAATAAACTGCTAATGTTCTGGACAAAAAAAGCAAAAATTCAGTTTCCAGTTACAAAGCATCGCCAGTAGAATCGTTTGGATTCTAAAGATTTTTCCTTATAGTCACAGCAAAATCGAATATCCATTAGAATTATATTTTTTGGTTTTTGTTTACCTGAAAAGGCACTTCTTTTTCGGCAATTCCATTCTAATGAACTGAAGAGAAAAAAAGAGAAAAGGCCTTCAGTAGGATGAAACTGAAAATGCCGCCGTTAATATTGGTTGTTGTCTTCAATAATTACTACATGCATGCAACACACATAAATTATTGATAAAAATCAAACAAAAAATTTTTTTTTTCTGCTGGGTGGTCCACAAACTAATACTATGTTCAGACATGCAGTTATATTGAGTAAATCGCAATAAACGGCATTATTGATCTCAATATTTCATATAAAATGTCAATTAATTATTGCTCAATAAATTCATAAATTGTTATAATATTGATTAAAACTTGAAATACAGCACTGTCATAAGTACGTTCAGTGAGCATATTACAATTTTCCGAACACTTTCTATTGATATTTGACAATTCAAATATCAACAACGACAAACAAAAAAAAAAACAACGAACAAAACAAAAACAATGTTGTTGAAACAACCAGCTGTTTTGTTTACCAGCTGTCAAATGAATATTGAATAAGCAGCTGAACTGCGTATATTGTTATATTGTTAAAATATTGTAATCAATAAACCGAATATTGACTCAATAAAAGTGCATGTCTGAACATAGTATAAGCTAAGGCAATACTTTAAAACGCTGATACTTGCACTACAGTTAAAGCCTGTGTCACGAAAATAGTTATTAAGTTATTCTACCTACAAACAGGTGTTGGACGGAGAAAGCTTGCTCGCTCCCTTGCTATAAAAAATATAAATGTAAAGTAGAATAAGTCGCCTTGGCCTACCAGATAGTGTGCTGGCTTATTGGACATGAGGGCATGGTTCAAACCCCAGGTCAGACATCTCTAATAAAACGAAATAAGAAGAAATATTTCTTAGGCGACTAACCCACAGCAGATTTCTGGCAAGAACTCTGAGAGTAAATATAAAATTGCCATGATAAAGTTTCTCAAAAAAATCTGTCGTTCGGAATCGTCTTTAAACTATAGATCCCGCCACTGATGTAAAAGATTAATGCACACAACATGAGTGGTGTGAGAAGCTAGGTCGTAATCCTCACTGAAGGGGTGTAATGACAAATTATGTACGTATGTATCTCTAACAGAAGCGATATTTCCGCCAGTTCGTACGTATATTGCGATATCGTAAAGGTTTGACCACATCTGTTACTACAGGTCGGTTATAACAAACATAATGACCTCGCAATGCTGATGGCCGCGCTTAAGTCACCTCTCTTGTCGTAAGTTTAAACATGGGTGTAAATCATAGGAGTTTAAGATAGCTAGAGTCGTATTTGACTGGTAGAAAGCAGACCGTATGCGTGAACAATAGCTTATCTAAGTATATTTATGTGCTATATGGTGTTCCTCAGGGCAGCCATCTTGGTCCACTTCTTTTTTCGCTGTTTATAAACGATCTTCCCAACATAATTAATTTTGCCAATATTTTGATGTATGCTGACGATGTAAAAGTTTTTCTCTCCTTTAATAATTTCATCGAGCATATGTATCTTCAAAATGATCTCAATAATTTCTTTTTGTGGTGTGAGTACAACATAATGGAGCTGAATATTAAAAAATGTAAATGTATGCGATTCTCAAGAAATAATTTTATCACGGTTAATTACTTGCTTGGAGGTCATCAATTGGAGAATGTTGACTCTTTTATTGATCTTGGGATCCTATTAGACTCAAAATTAAACTTTAATGATCATATCACTTTGACTGTAAATAAGGCAAGAAGCACTCTTGGCTTCATAAAACGTTGGGCAAAAGAATTTTCTGATCCCTATATTACGAAACAGCTATATGTATCACTTGTCAGACCAATTTTGGAGTATGGATCCATTGTATGGGATCCTCACTATGATGTTTACAGTGAACACATCGAATCTGTGCAGAAACAATTTCTTCTCTTCTGTTTGCGTGGCCTTGGATGGAATTATTCGGATATGCCTCCATATACTAGCAGACTGGCATTAATAAAACTGCCTACCCTTAAGAGCCGTCGAACGATGTTAAATATATCCTTTATGTTTAACCTGATCAATGGTAATATTTGCTGTGAATTTCTGTTAAGATCGGTTAAATTCAATATTCCTTGTCGTAACTTCCGCTGTTATAATCTTATTTATATTCATTTCTGCAGAACTAATTATGCTGTTGCTGATCCTTTAACTAGAATTTGCCGTCAATTTAATTATATGTCAGACTTTGTTGATTTTTCTTTAAATTCTTGCGTGATAAAACGGAATATTATTGTATTTCTCAATTCTTAACTTTTCCTATTTTTACTGTAATAATTACGTTATTTTTGAAGAAACTGTTTGTAATTGTATTTAATTTTATTCGCACCTATTTTTGTTATTAGTCAGTAAGGAATTTGTCCATTGACTTAATTAAATAAATAAATAAATAAATTCTTACGTGTTTGTTTAATTAGCCATATTGGTAAATGAAAAAGTTTTCAGGAAATAAATGATACTCCAAATCAGAGATCAGCAAAGAATCGTTTTTTCGCTATTCATAAGCACACATGAAATTTAGAATATTAGTGAGTCAGCAATATAGAAATTTAACTATGTACTCTGACTCATTCGTAGTCACTACAACGTTGATTTATAAGTACAGGTTGCAATGAGTATCCGTACAACGTTGACATCAAGCTCATACCATTCGTAATATCTTTGATTCATAAGCCTAGTCATTTAGATTCATAACTTTAGAAAAATACTTATAATATGTACGTATAAATGATTCGAGTGACTCGAATCATTCATCAAAATTTACAGTCTTAATCGTTAGGCATTTACAATAAAAAAAAAGACACAAAAGCAAAAAAGGAGAGACCAGCAAGCAGAGCAAACACACAAACTTCTAGTGAGTATTTTAGTGTTCGTAAGCGATTCATACTTATTTTGTGCTTCGTGTATATGTTGAGTTATGGAGAGTAGAAATCAACAACAATATCATACGTGTTGTGAAGTATGTATGTGTTGAATACTTCAAACTTTGAATAAGAGTACAGGTTCCATGATATTAAAATAAGTATGAATGCCTATAAGTATCAGAATGAGTATCATTATCTTTTTGAATACTCATTGCTAATCTCTGGTCTGAATCACCT
Organism: Sarcophaga caerulescens; assembly: GCA_927399465.1. Lineage (NCBI taxonomy): Eukaryota > Metazoa > Arthropoda > Insecta > Diptera > Sarcophagidae > Sarcophaga > Sarcophaga caerulescens. Next base: position 98,847,435 of record OV656867.1, on the reverse strand, counting down.
CTTTTGTGGTAAGCTTACGCGTTTTTATGCGTTCTTCGGTTTTTTAATTAGCCTTATTGGTAAATGAAAAAGTTTTCAGGAAATAAATGATACTTCCGATGAAAGATATTTAACAGTCACTAAGTGAATAACGCCTTTATTTCGAATAAGAACTCTACGTACATATTTTATTTCAAATATTCAATTTAAAAAGTCTTAGGATTTAATACCCGTAACATACTTTTCACGTTCATAAATTAGAAAAGTTTTGCTTCAATTCCCACCGTTAAAATGCATACGCGGCCAATCAATTTTCTTTCGAACGAATATGATTTGCATTCTTGCATATACTGTATCCAGTATCATGATATTAATTTAATTTAAACTGTGTTTCTTTTTATATATTTAACTGTAAAAATAAATGTTTACGTATAATAAATGAAAACAAAAATACACCAAAAAAAAAAAAATTCAATAATTTATGATCAACAACGCGAACATAATTTAATCACATAAAATCTGTCGTTCAACGCCTGACAACATGTGTACTCATATACTCATACTCATACACGTACGACATACGCATTCTATAAGAAATCGCCCATCGTCCACAACCCAACAACGATACAACATCCCAACATCAATGACAACAACACTCTCTGCTATGGATAGATAGGCATACGACAATATAACCACGAACAGCAGCATCCATACATCCATATGGATGGATGGATGGATGGTTGGAACTGGATAAACAAGAAAATTGTGTTTAAAAAAACGTTAAAAATTTTTATTAAAAATCAATTCAATTCGTTAATAATACGCCATCATGCCATTGACCATGTAAACTGGAAAATTTTCGGATTAAAAAAAAATTTTAAAAAACATACAAGAAATAGACTAGAAGCACTTGAAAGAAGTTGGAAAGAAAAAAACGAAAAAAAAAACGAAAAAGAAAAACAAGAAGGAAATATTCAAAAACGATACATTAAGTCACAAATCACAATTTGTATACGGCTGTGTATGTGAGTATATTTGTCAGACTGGAGACATGTTTTGGTGGACAACAGTGGAAAAACAGGGGTGCTTCTGTTTAAGCGGGACAGATTTCATACATAAAAATGTTGAACAATTATCAAATACTCAGGTATTAAAGAAGTACAATTTTCTACTTAGGCTGTCATTGTTTGGAACCACAAATAGAGGATACTTACATTCATAGCGGTGTCCCCTTTCTATTGGCCACATTGTGCATCATGAATATCAACAAGTCGAACTATATTTTGCCACAGGCATATTTGTTAATGCATAAATTAATGCAAATGTTATAAAAGTGAACATCCTCTTCTTTGCAGTAGCATTAAAGTAGACGGCAGACGATTTACTGCACGTGGATACCTGGTCAACTAATTAAGAAACTCAATATGGAAGTCGGACGAGACAAAAGTAAATTCTGTACAATTTTCAGAATACACAGACACCATAAAAAATGGTGCAAATACTTCTAATTACTGGAATAATTAAAAAACGGTTTTGATTTATTTCTCTCTCTCTCTCCTATTATGCCATATTGGTAGCGATGAAGTCCTTATAGCTTCTTATGGGGATGACAAAAAAGGATAGAAAAAAGAAAACGATTTTAATTTTAACATCCATACTTAAGACACTATCACTAGATGTTGTACTCTAGTACGCAGTTGGCTTATTATACTCGTAGTAGACGCAACGCTTCCATTGTAATGAAATTTCTTAATAATCTTGTCAGTCGCCTGCACTACAAATTGAAGTTGCCGTAGTCTAGTAGGTAGTGTATTCGCTTATTAGACGTTAAGATCACGGTTCAATCGCCATTTGCATTTGGGGCACAGAAAACCCACGCACGCATACATTGAAAAGCCGACGCACCCAAAACGAGTCACTTTTTGGTGCGGATTTTGGTCCAGAGGCATAATTGGGCCATTTTTCTTCGAAAATGAGCAAAGAGTGGCCGTTACAGTCAATGGCGATCGTTATCGGGTCATGTTGAATGAATTTTTGTTCATAAAAATTGAAGAGTAAGATATTGGCAACATTTGGTTTCAACAGGACGGCGCTACGTGCCACACAGCCGAAGTTACACTTGATGTTTTGCGCCCTGTTTTTGAAGATCGCATTATCAGCCGCAGAGCTGATGTCGTTTGGCCACCTCGGAGCTACGATTTGACACCGTTGGACTATTATTTGTGGGGTGCCGTCAAAGATAAGTGTTACGCCGACAAGCCAGAGACAATTGACGCTTTGAAGGACAATATTCATGAAGCCATTGGTGAAATACAGCTGCACACAATCGATAATGTGCTTAAAAATTGGACCGATCGTGTAGGCTACTGCATAGCCAGCCGAGGTAGCCATTTGAATGAAATTATTTTCCATTATTAAGCGGAAGGATTGTACTTTCAAATAAAAAAAAGAAATTTGAGAAAATATTCAGTAGTTTTTTTTTTAAGCATTTTCAAAAAAAAAAAAGTTATTTGGCTGATCCTTTATAATATTAACGTACACAACATAAGTGGTGTGAGAAGTAAGGTTGTAATCCTGACTGAAAGGTTGTAATGACCAATTATGTATGTATGCGCTTTCAAACTCCTTTTCCTAAGTCAATAAAAGATGCTGGCCGCTCCAGTAGAGCGTAAACTAATCGGTCATTACGGCCTATTACAGTTTATATTGCATATGAAATCTGTTTCATGCCACTGTTTAAGCCTGTTGACCATTCACAGCCCCATAAATATTCTGATTGTAAGCTCAGCAACTGGCTTCTATTTCTCTATCGATGAAGCTTTTTCTCACTCGGTAGTTACGTTCCTAAATATACGTCATACATACATATGGGCTTCGGAGAACCCAGAAGTGATTGTGAAAAAGCCATCTTGTCCGAAAAAAATTGGTCAGTATTCACAACAGCGTTGCCAGAATGATGATTTTATGATATTTTTGATGATTTTTTAACTAAAATATGATTTGATGATTTTTCTCCAAAAAATATGATTTTTTTTTTCCAAAAATATGATTTTTTTGTATAGTAGATACTTCACGTTATAAACAGTGTAAGCAAAATGTTTCAAAGTACAAACTCCCAAATTCAAAAAATGTATTCTGAAATGGAACGTTTATACTTAAAAATATTAGACAATTTCGTAAAGCCACATACATTGGCTACACTGATTTCAATATTGAGGAAAATATTGAAAATAAAGAGGTTTTTTTAAACGCCGAAGATGTATATTTAGGAGCATTTGTAAGAAAAAGATTTCTGAAACAAAATTTACCAATAGTGAATTAACTGAATTCACTAATTACTGCGTTTCATTTTACATTGAGTTTTGTAAACAATAAACTAAACGTTGTAATTTTAAAGATACTTCCTTAAAAGAAATGTCATCTATTGATCCACATAATATTATTAATAAGAAAGTTTCTTCATTGTCTCCACTAATAGAAAGATTTCCAAATTTAATTAATGAAAATTATTCTCAAAAGCTAGACGATGAATTTGGAGAGCTTCGTCACATAGATTTCAAACAATATTTTCAAACCTTAGAAAATATTAATTGTGAAGATTTTTGGGCCAGAGTTTCTAAAATAACTCGTGTTGATAACGATTTAGTTTTTCCAACATTGACGAAATTTGTGTCCAGTATACTTTTTCTTCCCAGTTCATCTGCAAACGTTGAACGAATTTCTTGAAAATGCAACATTAGAAGGTATTTTGTTTATACAGGATTATTTACTAGTTAAAAGGTGTTCCTGTTATAATCTTAAAATTGATGAAGAAATTGTAAAAAATATGAAACCTTCCCAGTACATATTATAATTAAATTATTATAGGAAACTACTAAAAGTTTTACAAAACTCTACTTTTCTATTTAGATCTCATTTTTGTACCTTATAAAATTACTACTTACATATCGTCGGCTGGCCTGCAAAATGGCCTATGTGCCTTTTGGGAAATTTGTTTTATTCGCCCATTTTTAAGTCTTATTTGTGGTCCATCTTTCTAGCAAAAATTTGTCCAACGTCTCCGCTGCTTCCAAAATTATTGCAAAAATATTTAAGTAGTTTTGTATGACTTTCATATAAAAATTATGTTGTTTTTTAGGTCTTCTGAAAAGCCAATTGAAGGCCAGACGACAATATGTATGTATGTATGGATTTTTTAAAATTAATTTTAATTAAATTGAATTGTCTTTTATGTATAACATACATATTTATTTTTTGTGTTGTTTGTATATAATATTTTTGGTAAAACATGTAATTAATTTAAAATTGTTTGATTATCGGGTTATATCATATCCTCAAGAATAAAGTTAGTATATGATAACAAAACCCGATAACCAATCAATGTAATACACTTTTATTTTGAATTGTTATTTATTTTTTAATCTTTTACAAATAAAAGTTAAAAAGTGATGATTTTTTCCCCCAAAATATGATTTTTTTTCCTTAAAATGATGATTTTTCACCAGAATCTTCTGGCAACACTGATTCACAACAACAACACATATCACCACAAAGTTTTGTTAAGTTATTTATCTCTTAAGAGGCAACTAGTATTTCCAAACTCTAATTATTGTTTTAAAATATCCTTCACTTATTAAGATGTTCTAAACAAAAACCTTTAATTAGAAGTCAGCAGGCTTAACAATTGCTTTCAAACAAACTTTAACTTTTAAAAACTATGTACGCGTACTGTTTAACAAAACAATCCTCGAAAACAATCCTCGAAAGCAATCCTCGTAAGCAACTTTTAATCTTACAGTAGTGTTTTCTACATACGAATCCTTTCAAGCATAAAACAATGCCTTGTGTTTTATAAACACAACTTTATGTTCTTCTTTTAATAAAATTATGAAATAAAAATTTTATTTTTTTCGTTGTGTTGTTGTTATTTTTGGTTTCCTCTGAAACGGTTTATACGCTCTATTAATTTTTATATTATGTATGTGGGTTTTTGTTGTTGTTGCTGTATTTTTAAATTCAATATTCAATATACACGTGCCGGTGAACAACACTTGCGATTAAACAAACACTTCCTAACGGTATTGGAGAAGGATGAAGTAGGGAGTAGCAGTTCCTTTTTGATGCGCTACGCAGAATGATAGTTAATGACTGTTTGTGGTTTAATGTGGTTTTGTATCAGAGATCTGCAATGAGAATTAAAAAAGATGAGTGGAATAGAATCATACTCATAATTTGTGATACTTTATAGGCATTCATACTTATTTTAATATCATGCAACCTCCTCTACTCATATTCAAAGTTTAAAGTACTCATCACATTCATACTTAACAACACGTATGATGTTGTTGATTTCAATTCTGCACAACTCAACATACACACGAAACACAAAATAAGTATGAAACGCGTACGAGCACTAAAATACTCACTAGAAGGTTGTGTGTTTGCTCTGCTTGCTACTCTCTCCTTTTTTGCTTAAGTGTCCTTTTTCTTTTATTGTAAATGCCTAACGATTAAGACTGTAAATTTTGATGAATGATTCGAGTCACTCGAATCATTTGTAAGTACATATTATAAGTATTTTTCTAAAGTTATAAATCTAAATGACTAGGCTTATGAATCAAAGATATTACGAATGGTATGAGTTTGATGTCAACGTTGTACGCATACTCTTTGCAACCTGTACTTACGAATAACTCAGAGTACATAGTTAAATTTCTATACAGTATTCCCTCGATTTACGTCGTCTCGATTTACGTTGTTTCGATGAATGTCGTCAAAAATTTTATTCCCTTCAACTTCGATTTGCGTTGTCATTCGATTTACGTCGCCTTTTTTTGGAACCAACTGTGACGTAAATCGAAAGATTACTGTAACTTTTTTAAGTTCCTTGTTAAAAACATATTACTTTGTAGTATGAGTTATTTGAAATTCGATTTACGTCGTTTCGATTTAGGTCGCCTTTTTCCAGAAGATTCTACGACGTAATTCGAGGAAATACTGTATTGCTGACTCACTTATATTCTAACTTTCATGTGTGCTTATGAATAGCGAAAAAACGATTCTTTGCTGATCTCTGATTTGAAGTATCATTTATTTCTTGAAAACTTTTTCATTTACCAATATGGCTAATTAAACAACCGAAAAACACATAAGAATTGTTTAAACTTACGACAAGAGAAGTGACTTAAGCGCGGCCATCAGCATTGCGAGGTAATTATTGGGCAATTCACACGACTTTGTATAGTGTATGTTGTATCGAATACACTTGGTTGTTTGTGAACGCTCAATAATATGCTGTATTGTGTATTTCGTATTCCAAATGTATTTTTTTTGGCATTCAAACAATTTGATAGCACGTAACCAACACAACTTTTGAAAACATATGAAAAAAATGTGTACACTCAGGTCTCGTTTTATGCGATAGATGCGTTCCAAAAAAAATCGCATAAATTGAATTCGCATAAAACGATACTCTAGCTTCATATAAAAATTAATGATTCGTTCCAAAATCCTGAAAAACCGCATAAATTCGAATTTTAATTGAAAAATCAAAGCAAAATCGCATAAAAAAGTCAACAAAAGAATACTTTTAAACAATAAAAACAAAAAGTTCTAAACAAAAAAAATAAACAAAAATTAAATATTAATTCATTATTTACAGAAAAAACAAAATGTTCCAAAAAATAATAAATAAATAATAAACTGAAGTTTATAATTATGAATGTACGATCATTCTGCATCGTTTTAGAATTGTTTCGACGTCACTTTTATTATTACATACCTATCAGGTAGTGCATACATATTTAGGGACTAGACCAACGAATTTTTAGAAGGTTTAATTGTTTCTTTTATTGCAAGATATGTTGTAGTCTATTATTAAACTTTGTGACTTTGAGTTTTTAAGTTGCCTATGCAACTCATGATATCCGGAAAACAGATCAGTCAAACCGCGTTGAATCTTCAGTGCTCTTTCGGTGCCTAGGTTCATACTAAGAATAAGATTTTGTAAATCATTAACTTTGTTGAGGATATCACCAATTTGTTTTGAATTGAATTGTACAATACTTTCTTCGGAATCACTCTCTTCACCATCCACGTTTTTCTCATTGTAGGTCACTGAACTAATGAAGTCGATATCAGTTAATGGTTCGTCAGCTAACATTTCTTCTACATCATTCTGCTTCAGTGAGTCAAATCTATCTCCTCCAATTTGATGAGCTAAGTCAATTATTTCTCTGGTTAGTGTCGACAAAATAAAACACACCATAATGATTATATCAGTGGTACAGACTTGGTTTAATTTAAAAATGATGCTAAAGTCCAAAAAGTATCATAACATTTTAAAATCTATAAAAAACCTAAAAAAAAATTTTTTATGTAAAATCGTATAAATTCGAATTCGCATAAAAAAAATCCGCATAAAACGAGACCCGAGTGTATAGGTGTATCGGATTTTTACATGAAAATTATCAACAACCAGCATACACTGTTGTATAATCGTCCAACAATACACTCAATACAACGATACAACGGCTTGTGTGAATTGACCAAATATTGTAGTGAGTATGAATAAATCAGAGTACTTAGTTAAATTTCAAAATTGTTAACTCATTTATATTCAAAATTTCATGAGTAGCGAAAAAACGATTCATTGCTAATCTCTGTTACCTACCAATATAGGGCATTAAAAAGTCATTAATGCCATGCCTTATTTCCTATACGTTACCGTTTTAAAAATGTTTTTTTTTTTTCATTTTGTTCCACCTCCAACCAAAGTTCCGTTATAGTGAAATTATGATTATGAGCTGTGTTTACACACTTTATTAACAAATTAACGCATTGTAATGCAATTTTCTGCTTCATTCCAAATCAAAAACAATACAAAAACAATAATTGGATGGCATAAAAGCAGTAGCAGCAAAAAAACGTATTAAAGACTATATCGGTGATAGAGAGAGAGAGAGTGGGGAAAAAAAATTAAATTTCATTGAACAAAATTTTTATAACAAAACAAAACACAAAATGTAAAATAAAGAAACGCAAAGAGAAATATAATGGCAAAATGCTGTACAACCGGATGTATTTCTTTGGTAACGTTTTGTTACCTCCTCAGCATATTCTCGTCGTATACCATACACTATACACCGTATCAGTGTTGCCAGAAGATTCTGGTGAAAAATCATCATTTTAAAGAAAAAAAAAATCATATTTTGGGGGAAAAAATCATCACTTTTTAACATTTATTTGTAAAAGATTAAAAAATAAATAACAATTCAAAATAAAAGTGTATTACATTGATTGGTTATCGGGTTTTGTTATCATATACTAACTTTATTCTTGAGGATATGATATAACCCGATAATCAAACAATTTTAAATTAATTACATGGTTTACCAAAAATATTATATACAAAAAATAAATATGTATGTTATACATAAGAGACAATTCAATTTAATTAAAATTAATTTTAAAAAATCCATACATACATATTGTCGTCTGGCCTTCAAATTGGCCTATGTAATTTTCAACAACGTTTCAGAAGAGCTAAAAACAACATAATTTTTATATGAAAGTCATACAAAACTACTTAAATATTTTTGCAATAATTTTGGAACCAGCGGAGACGTTGGACAAATTTTTGCTATAGAGATGGACCACAAATAAGACTTAAAAATGGGCGAATAAAATAAATTTCCCAAAAGGCACATAGGCCATTTTGCAGGCCAGCCGACGATATGTAAGTAGTAATTTTATAAGGTACAAAAATGAGATCTAAATAGAAAAGTAGAGTTTTGTAAAACTTTTAGTAGTTTCCTATAATAATTTAATTATAATACTGGGAAGGTTTCATATTGTTTACAATTTCTTCATCAATTTTAAGATTATAACAGGAACACCTTTTAACTAGTAAATAATCCTGTATAAACAAAATACCTTATAATGTTGCATTTTCAAGCCTGTTCCTGTACTTAGTTTTATTTAAATTAACTTTAGAAAAAATTCGTTCAACGTTTGCAGATGAACTGGGAAGACAAAGTATACTGGACACAAATTACGTCAATGTTGGAAAAACTAAATCGTTATCAACACGAGTTATTTTAGAAACTCTGGTCCAAAAATCTTCACAATTAATATTTTCTAAGGTTTGAAAATATTGTTTGAAATCTATGTGACGAAGCTCTCTAAATTCATCGTCTAGCTTTTGAGAATCATTTTCATTAATTAAACTTGGAAATCTTTCTATTAGTGGAGACAATGAAGAAACTTTCTTATTAATAATATTATGTGAATCAATAGATGACATTTCTTTTAAGGAAGTTTCTTTAAAATTAAAACGTTTGGTTAATTGTTTACAAAACTCAATGTAAAATGAAACGCAGTAATTAGTGAATTCAGTTAATTCACTATTGGTAAATTTAGTTTCAGAAATCTTTTTCTTACAAATACTCCTAAATATACATCTTCGGCGTTTAAAAAAACGTCTTTATTTTCAATATTTTCCTCAATATTGAAATCAGTGTAGCCAATGTATGTGGCTTTACAAAATTGTCTAATATTTTTAAGTATAAACGTTCCATTTCAGAATACATTTTTTGAATTTGGGAGTTTGTACTTTGAAACATTTTGTTTACACTGTTTATAACGTGAAGTATCTACTATACAAAAAAAATCATATTTTTGGAAAAAAAAAATCATATTTTTTGGAGAAAAATCATCAAATCATATTTTAGTTAAAAAATCATCAAAAATATGATAAAATCATCATTCTGGCAACGCTGCACCGTATACCGTACGTATGAGTATTTGTGCATTGCATTTATGGTTGTATTTATTGGTAATTTATTTTTATTTTTCTCTTCTTCTTCTTTTTATTTTAATTTTGTTTTTTGTTTTTGTTGTTGTTGTTGTATTTGCAAATATTATTTGTTTAAGTTGATCCGATAATATACATGTTCATCCATATCTTTGCTACACACAACAGATATGGTTAAGGGCTATTGGCCATCCAGCCATCAGCAGAATGCTGAAAGGGGACTGTTGTAGATTGCCAACAAGAAGGAGAAGGGGTTAGGAGGGGCAGGAGCAAGGGTAATATTTTTTGGTTGTAAGTATGCCAGCCCATAATAACGATAATGATTGGCTTCAATTGTTATGGCCAACAGCTCATTATAGCGTTGTTTGCATTGTACAAAATCGAACTGAATGTGTAAATGGGCTATGAGCGAGCAAGTGAACGAGCAAGCGTTGCCATAAATATTGATGCGAAGCGATGATGCAGTGCGCCGCAAAAAAAAATTGCATTGCAGCAATACGTTGCAATTGTTTGTAATTACATTTTAATTAAACTTTAACGGTAATCGAAACATGTGTTTGTTTAAATTACAATATCACAAGACTTTTTTTTTCATTTCACATTTTTCTCTTTACTTTTTTAATCTTTTTTTTTTCTTTTCTTTTCTTTCATTTCATTTTGTTTCGTTTCAATTTGCATTTTATTTATGCTTTTCTGTTCATTCGTTATTTGTTTTTCTCTGTTGTATACGATTTTAATTAAACGTTCAATGAGAGCGTAATTATGGAATTAATGCAACGTGCATACCAATATTGATCATCCGTATATCGATGCATGTAAAGGGTCCGCCAAATAACTTTTTTTTTTTTTGAAAATGCTTTAAAAAAAAACTACTGAATATTTTCTCAAATTTCTGTTTTTATTTGAAAGTACAATCCTTCCGGTTAATGATGGAAAATAATTTCATTCAAATGGCTGCCTCGGCTGGCCGTGCAGTAGCCTACACGATCGGTTCAATTTTTAAGCACATTATCGATTGTGTGCAGCTGTATTTCACCAGTGGCTTCACGAATATTGTCCTTTAAAGCGTCAATTGTCTCTGGCTTGTCTCTGGCACCCCACAAATAATAGTCCAACGGTGTCAAATCGATGCTCCGAGGTGGACAAACGACATCAGCTCTGCGGCTGATAATGCGATCTTCAAAAACAGGGCGCAAAACATCGAGTGTAGCTTCGGCTGTGTGGCACGTAGCGCCGTCCTGTTGAAACCAAATGTTGCCAATATCCTCCTCTTCAATTTTTGTGAACAAAAATTCGTTCAACATGGCCCGATAACGATCGCCATTGACTGAAACGGCCACTCCTTGGTCATTTTCGAAGGAAAATGGCCCAATTATGCCTCTGGACCAAAATCCGCACCAAACAGTGACTCGTTTTGGGTGCGTCTGCTTTTCAATGTCAACGTGCGGGTTTTCTGTGCCCCAAATGCGACAATTTTGCTTGTTTACATACCCGCCAAGATCAAAATGAGCTTCATCTGAAAAGATGATTTTTTTTGCCAAAATCGGCATCTTCTGTAAGTCGATCGCAGGCCCACTTAGCGAAGCGAAAACGCATTGGATGGTCAATTATTCGTTCAGCGGAAGGATAAAACTAATTATCTGTCAAATCAGACATGAGCTAAGTGTTACCATTCACGAAATTAGCACTAGTTAAAAAAAAACATTAGATGGCGGACCCGATATTTACCATATCCATACGAGAGTTTTCATTATTATTTTGCAAAGTTTTTCCTCATTTAATTAATTTAATAATAAATTTAATGAAATCAACACACATAAACGCTTATGCATATTCAATTGCTAAAACAAATATTGCCTGTGCCCATATCAATTGTGTTGTTGCAACGCATTACGTTGATCATACATACCGTAACAGGAGCCGCAAAAGTTGCCGCTCAAATCGAACCATGACAGACAGATTAATTCCGATGTGGTTGAGGAAGCTAAAAATGTTTAAATGGAAAATATTTTCTTCCTTTTATTTTTTAAATAAATTATAAGGTCGTCGTGGTCTAGTAGGTAGTGTGCTGGCTTATTAGACGTAAAAGCCAGGGTTCGAGTCCCAGGCCAGACATCAAAAAATAAAAAAAAATACAAAAAAGTATTTTTTCGGCGATTTCTTCTCAGTTTCTCAAAAAATCTGTCGTTCGGAGTCGACTTTAAACTGTAGGTCCCTCCACTTATGTATAAAATTAACACACACAACATGAGTGGTGTGAGAAACTGCGGGCTTCTTGGGGACGATTGCCTGTAGACTGTCTAATGGTGAAGGTATAGCACTGGCCATTTTATAGTCACCTAGAGCAACTCGTTTCCTTGCCGTTCGCATCTTCCCCCTTTCCACCTTTCTTAACAAAACCTGCACAATGCACTGCATGTGTAGGGGCCATCCCCTGAGTGCTGGTTTCATAAAAAAAAAAAAAAAATCAATTGCAATGAAAATGTATTTAATTTTGCAATTGGAAGACGCCGTAATCTAGTGGTAGGTAGTGTGTTGACCAGAGATCAGCAATGAATCTATTTTTCTTTACTCATGAAATATGAATATAAGTGAGTCAACAATATTAAAATTTAACTATGAACTCTGATTCATTCATACTCACTACAACGTTGATTTATAAGTACATGTTGCAATGAGTATGCGTACAACGTTGACATCCAACTCATACCATTTGAAATATGGGCAATTTCGTGTCAAGTGACCCAATTTTTAAAATCGATGTCTTCCGATTTGGATGAAATTTGCACCAAGGATAGTACTATTGGATAGTTGGCCAGACACAAAGCCACAAAGCTCTTAAAGGAAAAGAACTAAGCTTTCTTTGAGCAAAAAAAAACATCCATTAAAAAAAAATATAGTGCATATGGTAAAATTTGAAAACTTTGGTTTTGTGTTAAAATATTTTTTTTTATAGATATGCCTCTTGCTACTAAGTGCCCACAAAGACCTTAAAGGAAATGGTCTAAGTTTTCTTTTTTGGAAAAATAAAAAAAACTCCATTTCGAAAAAAATGGGGGAAAATGAAAATGGTACATGTGCCAAATATTGAAAAATCTTATTCTTGAGTTAAAAAATAATTTTTTTTGATAGATATCCCACTCGCATCCCATTAAGCGATTATGAAGGCCTTAAAGGATATTTTGTAAGCTTTCTTTTAAGCAAAAAAAAAAAGGGCCCAAATTGAAAAAAAAATAAAAAAAAAATTAATTTTTAAAAAAAATAAAAAAAATTTTTTTTTTAAAATTAAAAAAATTAGTTTTGGAAAGATTGAAGAAATAGCTATCTAATATCCTTTGGAAAATTTTTGCTAGGACCAATAGGTTACACACATTTTAAAAAAAACCCTGTATGACCAAAATGTCCAACTTTGACCCCCTCTAACTCCGGCAGTTCTTGACTGATAGAGCTGAAAATTTGTGTCTGGCCAACTATTGGTGCAAATTTCATCCAAATCGGAAGACATCGATTTTAAAAATTGGGTCACTTGACACGAAATTGCCCATATGTTTGATTCATAAGCCTACTCATTTAGATTCATAACTTTAGAAAAATACTTAAATACAAATGTATGTACTTATAAATGATTCGAGTGACACGAATCATTTAACAAAATTTACGATCTTAGTTATTGTTACATTTACAGCAAAAGAAAAAAGACACATAAGCAAATCAGCAAGCAGAGCAAACACACATCCTTTTAGTAAGTATTTTAGTGTTCGTACTTGATTCATACTTATTTTGTGTTGCGTGTATATGTTGAGTTGTGGAGAGTCGAAATCAACAGCAACATCATTCATGTTGTTAAATATGATAATGATGAGTACTTCAAACTTTGAATATGAGTAGAGGAGGTTCCAGGATATTAAAATAGTTATGAATGCGTACAAGTATCAGAAATTATGAGTATGATTCGATTCTACACATCTTTTTGAACACTCATTGCTGATCTCTGGTAGGTAGTATGTTGACTTATTCCACGCGAACCCGTAGTTTAAATCCTATCAAACAAAACTAAACCTTGTAAAAATATTTCGGCTACTTCCGCTCAGTAATTTTCTGGCAAATATTCTGAGAGTGAATAAAATGTCCATGAAAAGTTTCTTAGAAATCTGTAGTTCAGAGTAGACATTAAAATGTAGGTCGCACCACCTTTGTTAAACTTAATACACACAACATGAGTGATGTGAGAAGCTGGGTTGTAATCCTGCCTAAAGGATTGCAATGACCAATTAAGAAAGTAAGTAAGCTTAAGTTTTCACATTTGAAAGAAAGTGTTGCTGAAATAAGCCAATTGGTTACTGAAGCTCTTTCTGAATATGTTCCCCCGATTTCAAGAAACAAGAAATAATTTATGCGAGGCATGAAAGTATTGAAAGCACCTGAACAGAAATTTCATTGCATTGTCCATCAGTATTTCATGGCATTTAAGTCGAGAGAAGTTAAAAACAACTTTTAAGTGTCCCTACTTCTGTTTGTGCACCAAAAGGAAATAGTATTTAAACAGAATAAATACAAGTAAGAAGTCTCCGTAGTCTAGTAGGTAGTGTGTTGGCTTATTAGACTGAAGGCCCGAGTTCAAACCCCAGGTCAGGCATCAAAACGAAAATATGAAAATATTTCTTTGGCGACTTCCTCTCAGCAGATTTCTGGCAAAAACTCTGAGAGTAAATAAAATTGCCATGAAAAGCTTCTCAAAAATCTGTCGTTCGGAGTCGACTTTAAACTGTAGGTCCCGCCACTGATGTATACAATTAACACACACAACATAAGTGATGTGAGAAGCTAGGTTGTAATCCTGACTGAAGGGTTGTAATGACCAATTATGTATGTATGTATGTAATACAAGTAATAAATACGGACTCATTGCAATAACCCGAAGCACAAGGATCAATGGTAATTCGGAATGAATGTCCATGTCACTTAGGTATTGCTCCTATTTATTAGCATAGCAGCGGGAGAATCCCACCTCCTGTGAACTATTGCAGTCGAACCAAACGTACGCAAAGTACCTGATTCGTTTAAGATTGACAACAAACGGCCACTATTTGAAAAACTGTTTAAAGTAAGATTCGAAAATATTAGTTGGGAACTTATACCTCAACCGCCTTGTAGTCCACTTCCACCACTTCCGTATTTGAACTTTTGATGATTCTTCTACTTAGGAAGAAGACGAGACTTGTGTTCAACTACTGTATACATGTCCGATACTATATCATAGGAGAAAAAGTCACCTCAGTGCCTACTATATAGAGGATCTGAATGATCTCTCATACATTGATATTGGCAGTCTCAGTCACTGCATCGGAAGCTTTAAGTGGTTCCGGGACTAGGGGACAATGGAAGACTGTGTTATCACAATAGATCATATGGGGCCAAAGTATGTCCATCCAAACTCCTTGAGTGGAAATCTACCACTTTTTAGCTACCTACCTATGTCTGGATTATTAATTAGCCCAGAGCACTTGAAAAACTGTTTACAAGAAGACCAAAATAGGCGGTATTATATGTTAATATCGTATGATGGCTTTGTAGAACCTAATAAAATTTTGAATAATGCCTGATCACCACCTGAGAAACTATTGATGGCGTTGGCATTTTCACTTGGCTGTTAAGCTGGGTTAACAATTCAGATGAATTGACGCATAAGTTTCACTGCAGAACCTTTTAAGGGCGTGCATATAGAACACTGTCCCAGGAAAAAGATATGTAAAGTTCTGTCGAACATAATTGTCATTGTATCACCAATAGATATTCACTACAACGAACTCTTTGTAAATCGAACGAAATATTACTCAGCGTATCGTTAGACGTTTCGCAAGGCTTTAGTTACCGTAGTCTAGTAGATAGTGTGTTGGCTTATTATAGGTGAGGCCACGGTTCAAACCCCAGGTCAGACATACCGAACATAACGAAATATGAAAAAATATTTATCCGCCGACATCCTCTCAGCAGATTTCTTCCAAAAACTCTACGAGTAAATAAAATGGCCATGAAAATTTTCTCAAAAATCTATCGTTTGGAGTCGACTTTAAACTGTAGGTCCCGCCACTCATGTATAAAATTAGCACACACAACATACATAAGTGGCAAGAGAAACTAGGTCGTAATCCTGACAAAAGGGTTGTAATGACCAATTATGTGTCTATGTATGTAAGTTTGTTTACCCATACCATCCAAAAATTAAAATACCTGGGAAAGTTACTGTTGACCATATAATGTCTTGCGACACAACGTACAGTACACTAAAAAAAGAAATTCCTGTCTTGTATAATGGCTTTGATTAAATTTTACGAAAACCTTTATCATAGGCATTGTTTATCAAATATTTTAATCAAATCAAATCTCTATGAAATTGCTTGGTGGCAAGACAAAAAGAGCCACAAATTCATTTCAATTCAATTTGAAATTCAATTTCAATTGAAAAAAAGGAATTCAATTCAATTAAAAGTTTCAGAGTTTATGATTTAACAACTTCGATAATAATAAACTGAATGCGGATCTTGTGTGATTTGACCAAAATGGCTTATCTAAAGGTATTTGAAGAAATAAAGAAAAAAATAACAAAATAAGCGAAAATAATAAAACAATTTTGTGTATAAAATTAAATTAAATTGCATTTATTAACGGTACTTATTAAACCATAAACGTTACAATAAACCAAAGACATAACAAAAAAAAATACAACTGAACTGAAATTAAAAATAAATCTTAGAAGGAATGAAAGAAAGAAACAAGAAATGAAAGAAAAGCATATGCTGTGGTACAGCAAAATTGATAAACTGAAGGCAGACCAAATATGATGTGTATTTTAATAGGTTTAAATACTTAACAACAATGTATAGATTAATAACCACAATATTTTTATTTATTAAGTCAATATAAAATGAAAAAAAAAAAAAATGAAAAAAAATGAAAAAAAAAGATTGAAAAGAAACCAAGAAACAGTACAGCTTAGCAATTACTTCAGGGAACGTAGAGAGCACAAATACAACAACAACAACAGCAGCAACAACAGAGACTATCTATCATAAGAAACAATTTAATTTTATTTTCTAGAGTTAATTAACACATCCAAGTAAGGTGGTATTCGAACAAAATTACTAAACTTACCAGCAAGTGAATGGCATCGTACTCACTCACCAGCAAACAGTTTTACTCCTGTTGAGCAGAGTTATGAAAGAATGCAAACGTTATTTGGCAAATATTTAATTATTAATGGGTCATTTCAACCCTTCAGTCGGAATTACGACCTAGCTTCTCACACCACTCATGTTGTGTGCATTAGTTTTTTATCTATGAGTGGTTGGACCTACAGTTTAATCCTACAGACTCCGAACAACGGATTTTTTTGAGAAACTTTTCATGGCAATTGCATTTACTCTCAGAGTTTTTGCCAGCAGACGGCTGAGAGAAAGTCGTCTAGGAAATATTGTTTTAATATTTGGGTTTATTATAGCATGAGGTTGAACCAATGACTCTCGGTTAATATAGCAACACACTACCCACTAAACTACGGCAACTTTATAAGCTTTATAGTGTCATATTTCATTTTGTTTGAGATATCAGAGCTGCGGTTTGATTTCTCTTCGCAGCTACAACAACAGGCAATTTCAAATAACATTTGGTCATTTGGGAGAATCCACTTTTGGAGTACTTTTAATGGGGTTTCATTAAAATCTTAAGAACGAAATGGTGTATAAGTTAAAGACGATTGCATCTGGGTCTCCTAAAGTTATTCACCCTTATTCTGGTTGTCGTCGTCGTCGTCGTCGTCGTCGTCGCCGTCGCCGTCGTTACCAAAAATGATGTCGATAAAATCAGAGTCGACAAAATCAGAGTCGACACAACACAATATCGACGGCGTATTGACTCACAGAATACCAAATGTGTGTCGACAGTCATCTATAACTGTCAATAACGACAAACAGAATACCAATTTTAAACTGTCGACGCAAGACGACGTCGACGACGACAACCAGAATAAGGGTGGTTATTACTCCTTTCGTACCTACATATATAAAGCATAGCGGGTCAAAAAACATCTCCATCTTATTCGATTAACTTATTTCTCTATCATCAGACGGGAATTACAAGACACGCCTATACCGAACTTAGCCTAACTTCAAAAATCGCCGTAGTCTAGTAGGTAGTGTATTGGCTTATTAGACGAAAGGCCACGGTTCAAACCCCATGTCAGACATCTCCAATAAAACGAAATATAAGAAAATATTTCTTCGGCGACTTTCTCTCAGTAGATTTCTGGCAATAAACTCTAAAAGCAAATAAAAATTGTCACGAAAACTATCTCAACAAAAATCTATCGTTCGGAATCGCCGTTAAACTGTAGGTTCCGCTACTCATGTATAAAATTAACACACACACATCATAAATGGTGTCTTATCCTAACTGAAGGGTTGTAATAACCAATTATGTATACGTATGTACTTATGTTTGTAATTGCTCTGTTATTGCAGGAACCTTGACCATGCAACCGAAATGTATGATTTGAGGATGGAACTTTGGATACATGGGATTGTAGTTAAGCCGTCGAGCTACTACACAATGCCATCTCTAAACGTATAGTAAATAACATTGAACGCATAAGTTATCGTATTCTAGCAAGTAGTGTCTTGACTGAGTAGACGAGAGTTCGATAATTTGAACAGCAAATTCAAATTCGGCGACACCAGTCTCCTAGCAAAAGCACTGAGTGTAATTGGCATGAAAAAAATTCTTAAATCTGTTGTTCGTATTCAACATTAAAATGCAGGTTCCGCCAATCTGGATTAAAATTAATACACCCAATATGTAGGAGGTTAGAAGCCAGAAGCCTGTAATTCTGATTTAAGGCTTTGTAATCAGAGATTAGCAATGAATCATTTTTTCGCTACTCATAAGCACTCATGAAATTTTAAATATAAGTGGAGTCAACAATATTGAAATTTACCAATGTACTCTGATTTATTCATACTCACTACAACGTTGATTTATAAGTACAGGTTGCAATGAGTATGCGTACAACGTTGACATCAAACTCATACCATTCGAAATATGTTTGATTCATAAACCTACTCATTTAGATTCATTACTTTAGACAAATACTTATAATACTTATAAATGATCCGAGTGACTCGAATAATTCATTAAAATTTACGGTCTTAGTTATTGTTGCATTTAAAAAAAAAAAAGAAACAGATACATAACCAGACAAAGACAGAGCAGCAAGCAGAGCAAACACACAACTTTCTAGTGAGTATTTTAGTGTTCGTATGCGATTCATACTTATTTTGTGATTCGTGTATAGTATATGTTGAGTTATGGAGAGTCGTAATCAACAACAACATCAAACGTGTTGTTAAGTATGAATATGATGAGTATTTCACACTTTGAATATGAGTAGAGAGGGGTTCCATGATATTAAAATAAGTATGAATGCGACTAGTCGCCGTAGTCTTGGAGGTAGTGTGTTGGCTTATTAGACTAAAGGCCCGAGTTCAAATCCCAGGTCAGACATCAAAACGAAAATATGAAAATATTTCTTCGGCGACTTCCTCTCAGCAGAGTTCTGACAAAAACTCTGAGAGTAAATAAAATTGCCATGAAAAGTTTCTTAAAAATCTGTCGTTCGGAGTCGACTTTAAACTGTAGCTTCCACCACTCACGTATAAAATTAACGCATAACGCATGTATGAATGCGTATAAGTGTCAGAAATTGCTCATCTTTTTGAATACTCATTGCTGATCTGTGGTAGTTACTATCTAATATAGTGGACATTATGAATACATTCCTTGTTTGAATTCAGCAACAATGTATGTTGTATGTATGTATGTATGTGCCAAATAATAATACAAATACGATATTAAGTGTGGCAAACTAATAAAAAACATATTTATTGAATAAAATTCTGTTTCAGTATTTATTATGCTCATTAAATACTACACATTATCTATGGTAAGGTATCGGAACATGGCAACAAAAGCATAAGCATTCGATTTGTATTACAATTAAAGTACGAGTATATTTTATAATGAATTTTAAATTTTTATTTCATTTTATTTTGATTTTTTTTTTTTGGTATTGTTTTACGATGTACTTGGAAACATTTGTTGTTTCTTAGAGTTGTTTTTTTTTTTTATTATTTAAAGTCAATTTGATATTTTTATGATAAACTAAGCCACTATAACTGTAGCTGAGACTAACAACTTAATTATATTTTTAACAGAAAACCCCAACACTAGCACTAGAGTATATCACCTACAACACCAGCACCCTGAACAAATCGAATCAAAAAGCGAATCTGAACTTTAGCTGGAGATATTGAGATCAATCTGCCGGGTATTGTTTTTAAATATCAAATAAACAATTTTTTTTTTTAATTGATGGATTTTTGAATTTAAACTTTAAGTTTCGATTTTATTTATTTTTTTTTTAAATTATTTTTTTCCTTTTTTTTTTTGTTATGCTTTAGAGCATCGTTAATATGAGCTAAAGCCAGCACTGCAGCGTTGAGGAAAGGCATGAAAATTTTAATTTAATGCTTTAGTAATACTACTTTAAGGTCTCTGATCGAAGTTAAACTTTAACAAAAAAAAAAAAAAAAAAATTAAAATTTGGGGCGTAGAAATAATTAAGCTTTTGAACTACAAACACATGGTACCAGACCATACCATGCCATACCACACCATACCATACCATACCATATCATACCGTTCGATCAAGCGAGCTTTAAAATAAAAGGGGATTGTGTGATAAGTTTAAGGTCTTGAGTTAAGATCTCAACACTTAGATAAACTTTTGATTTTATCGCAGTTAAGTAAAGGCTTACAAAGTATTTGGATGGCTGTTTCTTTACATTTTTTTCTGGTATTTTTATGTAATAAAATGTCTCTCTCCCTCTCTCTCCTATATCCTGATTGGTATCAGTGTTGCTAAACTGAAATTTTGAAATGGTACTGAACTATAACTGAAAGAGTATTTTTTTGCATCAAATAGTACTTTTGTAAAAAATATACATACTACATAAATGGTCATTACAACCCTTCAATCAGGATTACAACCTAGTTGCTCACGCCACCTATGCACAGTGTAAGATTTAGGTAGACAAAATTAAATATCTTGGAAAACAATTATGCTAGACTTATGAATTTTGGTACAAGGTGTTACTAGGCCAATATGAACCATTGCCAAAAATATGGGCGACATTGGACCACTGCCACGCCCACTTTCCATACAACTGAAAAATTTATTTTTGATATTATTCGCGAAGGATAATCAAAAAGTAAAAAAGTATGAATGTTAATGTTTAAAATAAATAATAAAGAGGTAGAAGTAACAATTAATTTTGATTTATTAATTTTTTTTTTTTAATTTTTTATTAATTTTTAAATAATTTCATATGTACATAGTACATATAAATTAAAGTATGAATAAAATATTAAAAGTCATAGTTTTCTTCTGTTAATTTTGGAAATTTCAATAAATGTAGAACTTCTGGGGTCAATGCAGCTTTTTTATATACAGGAGGTCTTCGCAAACTGTTTATATATGGATCAGATGTTACTAAAAGTCTGTTTATTAAATCTTTGTTGGTGTCAGTTCTTGAAATTTTACGAGTGAAACATTCCCGATAATTTCGTTGGTGTTTATTTCTGGCCTCCAAGGCCTCCTCTGACAATTGCCCAATGGGAAGGATGCACGTATCAATAATTTGCTTTGAATGGTATAAAACTTTATGGACAGTCACCGGCATACAGAACCACCAATATTCTTTCAAATATAGGTTTCTGGTTTTATCTGCATACTCTTGAAAAGCCGTAGAATTAATAGGATATCCGGCAAATCTCAGCAGATAATTTTATATGTGCCTTAAAGTAGACACTTCCGGCGTTCGTATAACACTAATTTGGTGTTGATCTGGTGTGAACCAAAAAAGTTATCGATTACAGAATTTTTTCTTTTTTTCTTAACTTAACAAAAAAAAAAGTAATTGTTTAATTGAAATTGAACGATAAGAATTTTTCTTTTAGAACCGTAAATTCTCATGATGTTGATAGCGAATATGTTGAGCTTCAAAACAAAAAAAAAAAATAGTTAAAAAATTCCGATCCAATAAAAAGTTACACGCTTTTAAGAATAAGCAACTTAATGTAGATATTTTTATCGTTTTTAATTCACTCAAAAATATGAAGTTTGAAGTACCATTACAATGTTATTGCTGACAAATTAGGAAAAGTTTTGGCGTTTTCTTATTTTATAACAAGTGCTCTTTCATATTGGATAAAAATATTTACTCAAATCGAAACTCAAAATAACGAGTTTTGTCCAGCTAGATTAGCAAAATCTTACACTGTGCTATGTTGTGTGTGTTAATTTTATACAAGAATTGTGGGATCTACAGTTTAATGTTGAATACGAACAACAGATTTAAGGAACTTTTTCATTCCAATTAATCTCAGTGCTAGTCCCGCCAAATTTGAATTTGCGGTTCGAATTACCGAACTCTCGCCTACTAAGTCAAGACATTACTTCCTAGAATACGACAACTTATGCTTTCAATGTTATTTACTATACGTATAGAGATGGCATTGTGTAGTAACTGGACGGCTTAACTACAACCCCATGTATCCAAAGTTCTCTCCTCAAATCATCCATTTCGGTTCAATGGTCAAGGTTCCTGCAATAACAGAGCATTTACAAACATAAGTACATACGTACATACATACATAATTGGTCATTACAACCCTTCAGTTAGGATTAAGAACTAGCTTGTCACACCATTTATGTTGAGTGTGTTAATTTTATACATGTGCAGCGAGACCTACATACAGTTTTAAGTCGATTCCAAACGACAGATTTTTGAGAAACTTTTTCACGGCAATTATTTTTTTTTTTTTTGGTGAAACCAGCACTCAGGGCATGGCCCCTACTCATGCAGTGCATTGTGCAGGTTTTTAGGAAAATGGGTTATAGGAAGGTGGAAGAGAGGGAGTAGTGTTTGTGGACATCTCAAGATGCGAACGGCAAGGAAACGAGTTGCTGCTAGGTGACTATAAAATGGCCAGTGCTATACCTTCACCATTAGGCAGTCTACAGCAATCGTCCCCAAGAAGCACGCACCCTTCAGTCCTAGCTTCTCACACTACTCATGTTGTGTGTGTTAATTTTTTACACATGAGTGGCGGGACCTACAGTTTAAAGTCGACTCCGAACGACAAATTTTATTGAGAAGCTTTTCATGGCAGTTTTATTTACTCTCAGAGTTTTTGCCAGAAATCTGATGGAGAGATTTTATTTACTTTCAGAGTTTTTGCCAGAAGAAGGTCGGCGAAGAAATATTATTCATATTTGGTTTTGTTGCAGATATCTGATATGGGGTTTGAATCATGGGCTCACGTCTAGGAAGCCAGCAAACTGCCTACTAGACTATTTATTTAGATTTAGTACACATACGGCACGGAACAGAAAAACTAACGCCTTATAGGTGTTCCTCATTTACAAAACAAAAAGAGCTGATTCGGAACGTAACAAAACGTAAAAGTCTCGTTTAGTAAGATCCCGCTTAATGCTGTTTCTGTATTACGCTGTAGTATTGGGATTCCCCTAAATCGCACACTGTATTGATACCTGTTGTATATGTGTGCAAATGAAACGGCCATGCATCAACCAAAAGCGGTGCACTATATAGCGACGGTGTATACAATGTATCTTTTTCAACGCTCTTTTGTTAGTCTGTCCAGAATAAAGATTCTAACTGTATTTTATATGTACGTGTTAAGTTGCCTCGTTTAACGCTGTTTCGTTTCGCGCTAGAACTTATTGGAACGTATTCTATCGCGTTAAGCGAGGTCTTACTGTAATATCGGGTCCGCCATCTAACGTTTTTTTTTTCAACTAGTGCTTATTTCGTGAATGGTAACACTTAGCTCATGTCTGATTTGACAGATAATTAATTTTAACCTTCTGCTGAACAAAATATGGTTGTGTATATACGCTTGAACAACGCTGGGAAATATTGCGACATTACTTTGAAAATCATGTTAATGTTGCAGAATGTGTGCGAAAATTGCGTACGGATTTTGGAAGAAGAGAAGCACCGTCAGCTCCGTATATTCGTTATCTTGTAAAGAAGTAAAAAAGTGAAAGAAACTGGCATCCTCATCGATAAACCAAAGCGTGAAAAGCCAAAAACAGTGCGTACACCCGAGAATATTGCTGCTGTGGCAGAAAGTGTGCGTGAAGCGCCATCAACATCAATTCACCGTCGTTCTCAACAATTGAACATTTCGGAGACATCATTGAGACGAATTTTGCATAAAGACCTTGGTATGACGCCATACAAAGTCCAATTGGTTCAAGAGTTGAAGCCAATTGACCATCCAATGCGTTTTCGCTTCGCTAAGTGGGCCTGCGATCGACTTACAGAAGATGCCGATTTTGGCAAAAAAAAAATCATCTTTTCAGATGAAGCTCATTTTGATCTTGGCGGGTATGTAAACAAGCAAAATTGTCTCATTTGGGGCACAGAAAACCCGCTCGCATACATTGAAAATCCGACTCACCCAAAACGAGTCACTGTTTGGTGCGGATTTTGGTCCAAAGGCATAATTGGGCCATTTTTCTTCGAAAATGAGCAAGGAGTGGCCGTTACAGTCAATGGCGATCGTTATCGGGCCATGTTGAACGAATTTTTGTTCACAAAAATTGAAGAGAAGGATATTGGCAACATTTGGTTTCAACAGGACGGCGCTACGTGCCACACAGCCGAAGCTACTCTCGATGTTTTGCGCCCTGTTTTTGAAGACCGCATTATCAGCCGCAGAGCTGATGTCGTTTGACCACCTCGGAGCTGCGATTTGACACCGTTGGACTATTATTTGTGGGGTGCCGTCAAAGATAAGTGTTACGCCGACAAGCCATAGACAATTGACGCTTTAATGGACAATATTCGTGAAGCCATTGGTGAAATACAGCTGCACACAATCGATAATGTGCTTAAAAATTGGACCGATCGTGTAGGCTACTGCATGGCCAGCCGAGGCAGCCATTTAAATGAAATTATTTTCCATTATTAACCGGAAGGATTGTACTTTCAAATAAAAAAAAAGAAATTTGAGAAAATATTCAGTAGTTTTTTTTTAAAGCATTTTCAAAAAAAAAAAAGTTATTTGGCGGACCCTGTAGAACAAAGGTTAGTTTTCAGTATATGAAGAGCAATGTAGCAATACTAGCGTTCTCATTGCTTTTCGTACTTTACAAACGAACATACTACGTTTCGTTGACGTTTGGCTAACCGGGGCTTAAGACCAATTCCACCTTTAGCATTACGTTGAACATGTTACTAATGCATTAGTAGTTGAAAAGTAATATTTAAAAAGTACTGAAAGCGTTGCGGAGGTACTGCAGTATTTTTAAAATCGAAAAAGTACTGAATTTTTCAACACTGATTGGGTAATGGTATGGTATTGGTATTGACTTTTAACAACAAATTAAACAGAAAATTTATCGTTTAATTATTTAAATGCAACAAGTTTGTTTCAAAAGTGACCGAACCAATGTGGAAGCGTGACAGGCGTGAATTACAGAATAAAATTAATGACAATTTTACATGAAACGGCGGATAAATAAATATAAATTGATAACAACAACAACAACAATTATTATTATTACAATTATTTGTCGCATAAAACATATTTTCATTTTCAATTTCGATTTCTATTGCAATTCTTTTGTTTTAAGCTTTGCAAGTGGCTTATGACACATGTTTAGGCCACCTTACCACCAAAGCAACAAAGTTGTATTCAAATTTTCCTAAGAATGGTACTTAAGCATTCAGCATATGTTACCGAGTGTTAAAGAAAAATTAACACTTAACCACTTAAAACCAAATTGTTTTCAATTTTATTATTTAATAACACGGTGCGACAGTCAAAATACAAAACAAAAACTGTTTTTTTTTTTGAGCTTTTCAGCTTTATTGATTACCCAAATATTTTTTAATCTATTTACAAAATTCAACGTTTTTTGAAAACGGAAGAGATGAGCCTTTAGAACGCTATATATAAACATTTTGTTTAAACTTATATATTATGCGGTTTGACGGAATAAACTTGAAAAATATGAATTTTTACTTATTGTTTCAAGTTTAGCCATTCTTAATTGCAAAATTAAATTAAAAAATATGAAAGAAGTGGTGACATTCTGAAAAGGCATTATCTTGTGAAGAGATTGACACTTTGTTTGATAAAATCGAACAAAAATTTCCGTAGTTATTATTTAAAAAGAGTCTAACAGTCATGTTATAGTTTTTAAGGAGTGCGCACGAAAAAAACTGGACTTACACTTTTCGTTATAGAAATAAAACTAAGTGGCGGATTTTTTTCGTTTTATATTTCAATTAAAGTAAATAATATTTGAATTCTTTTGTGTATAAAATTTTTTTCTGACAAAGGTCTCAGAGCATCCAACTTTTTGAGCCACTTTTCTTCCAGACATGTTAGGGTGTTTTTTGACAAATACGTATTATTTTACTTGCTTTGTTTTGGTCGGCAAATCCTTTTTTTCTTCCACTTCCACGCTTTCTCTCAATACTTAAAGACTCCTTATATTGTTTTGTTCTTACCTTAGAAACTGTTTTTTGGTTAACACCTGCGAGCCTAGCAATCGTTTTCTGTAAGCGGCGCGGTTTTTCATTGAAAATTTCAATTATTTTTTTACGACATTCTTGTTGGGTGCCCATTTTCAAAAAACTAATTTTGCTATTGCAATGAGATTTAGCACGTGGATTTTGAAACAGATGACTAACAAAAACCATGTAACGGTATTCATTTTTTTCAATTATGATAAAAGTTATAAGCTTAAAAGTAGGCCCATTTTTTTTTGTGCGCACTCCTTATATATTTCACCTAATCAAATGAACTTTCAGTTCAAAAATTTTCAAAATTTCTAATGGATCTTGATTGTTTACCGCAAAATATGTCAAATTCACGTTTGGGCGTCTACCAGAAGGCGGCTAATATTTGTGTTTTTATGCAAATATTATTATTTCTGTTTGGGCAAATATTGGCCAACTTCTGGTGGAAAATGAAAAATATAACTCGACTGTCAGACTCTTTGAATAATAACTACGACCGATTTTATTAAACGAAGTGTCAATCTCTTCACAACATAATGCGCTTTCAGAATGTCATCACTTGTTTCTTATTTTTAATTAAAGTTTACTACTATAAACGGACAAAGTTGAAAAAATATGAAAAAATTCAGTTTTGCCAAATTTACCTCATCAAAACTCATAGAATATTAAGTCGAATAGTATATATATTGTTACGAAAATGGAAATGGTGTTATTAAAATAATAAACAAAAGCTCCAAAAACAACACAATGCACTTGATCATGTATAAAATTATAAACAAAAGCTCCAAAAACAAAACAATGGACTTATAGCAACAAAAACAACGGGCTTGTTTACAAGATCGCTGAATAAACAAAAATATAGCAACAACGTCCGTGTATAAAAAAATATAGCGGAAAGACAAATAAACAAAACAACAACAATTCTGCCTGGACGAAAGTAAACAAGATACACGAACAACAACGATGACGAGATGTTTACATTTTTGGATTGTTCCCGAAGGCCGTCATCATCCTTCAAGGGCATTCATCACACTGTTGATCCAGTGATATAAAAGGCAAGATAAAGCGAGCAACGGGGGATTCAGTTAGAATTCAGTCAGTCGTGTATGAAGACACGTGATTCTCGGAGTTCGAGTTAAGTTAGTCGTGTGACGACGTCGCGTTGAATTGAGTGAGAATTCAACCAGTGGTGTGTGAAGATACGAGATCGAGTTATAATTCAGTCAGACTTGTGTGCAGACAAGTTGCGTGAAGAAAACAGTTGTTAGTGTTGTGCTTAGAAAAAAGGTTGTGAGCAAAGAAGAATAACTAACAAGTGTGTTGTTGTTGCTTACAAAAAAAGGTTGTAAGCAGAGAAATATCACGAATAAGCACATATTGTGAAAGCTATCATTGTATACGTGGAATAAGTTCGAACAGTGGCACAAAAGTTGTACAGATAATTAAGAATTGATTCGAAAATAAACACATATTTATTTTTATTTTATTTGCAATCTACGAACTTAATTAATTTACCTTTTAATGTTTTTAAAAGGTAAAAACGTAACAATATGTATACCGTTTTAAAGGCTTATCCCTCCCCTTTCTAAGAAAGTTTAAATTTGAAACATTGGTTCAGAAATGTTTGTGTAATCAATAAATTTTTGGTTAAAGCCCAATTTTCGTCAAATAAAACAAGTTTGAAGGTTTCAAGAAATATAAAAAAAATATTTTTGAGTTCTACTCAACAAAACTGACGACCTACACTATATCATTTGCTGGGTGTATTTCATTTTTTTTTTATTTAGTCGCATAGTTTAATGCATTTGGTTTTTATTAATGCCTTTTAGAGTGTTTTTAAAAATATAATTAATATCTCGTAAGTAGAAATAATTAATTTGTTTTCAACTCTCTATTATAAAAAAAAAGCACAAAATAAATGAAACATTTTTGTTCATTAAAATGTATTTTGTATTCTATTTAAGGAAATCTATACTTTGACAAAACATTCATTAATTGTTTCACTTTAAACATTTGTCTGTCTGTCTGTCTGTTCCCGTTTCTTGTATTTCTTGTATCTTTTTCGAATGGCTTTGAATACAGATTTTTTGTTTAAGAAGAAAAAAAAAAGTACGCGACTTGTATGTTTCCAAGTAATTGGTATTCATTTCCTTAATGCCGTGTCAAATTGTAACAAGAAATGTTTTGTATGAAAAGGTAACAGCAATCACAACAACAACAACAACAACAAAACAAAAAAGAGTATAACGGTCATAGAGGTCTGATTTGTATCTTTTAAATATTTTCTAGTAGTACTAGTAGTACCATATTTATTTAGTATTTCTCTTGCAACTCTTTAGCTCTGTGAATATCCACACACATTGGATTTCTTAAAACACAAGGTTTTTCTTTATTTTATTCGTATGCATCTGATGGACATGCAACGATCAAAAGATCAAAACTGAAGAGAAAAAAACAAAAAAAAAAACAAAAAAGTTATACAATGTCTACCACTATTCAACATGACTTTATACCAAGAAATAAAAGACATTATTAACCCTAATTGAGTGGCAGAGAGCCTAATATGCCCTCTTAGGCTAAAGCTGTAGAAATAATCTTAATATGAAATCCAAAACACTATGCAACACATGAAGTTTTTTTCAATAATCATGCATCGGACTAAAATTTACGAAGTATACCCACCAGAACTCAGCAATGAATCGTTTTTACGCTACTCATAAGCACTCCTGAAATTTTTAATATATGAGACGCTCAGTGCACAAATTGATTAACTCCATAAAACAAAAAGTTGAGAAATGCGATGAAGTAATGTAAATTGTTGTTTAAAATTCCCTTTACAATATAAATGCAAATATATATTGTAGAATACATAAATACATATTTAGCTTTCATCTAATGGTATATAAAATTAATAAGAAAGAATAGCCAAAAAAATAATGTCCCTAGTGTTATAAATTTCATGTGACTGGTGGAGTTAATCGATTTGGCAACTGAAAAAAGTAATAAAGTACAGATTTCCTTATGTTAATATCGTTAAATTCTAAATCTTCATTATAGTCATATTTGAATTATATGAGATGGGGTTTTGACCTTTCTAACTTTATTCAGCGTATTTTAAGCCAATTTACTGGAAACCCTGTAACGGTTGCTTTTCTGTTAATGATTGAGTTTTCTAAAGGTTTTGTTGAAAAAGAATCTTGATGGGTCATTTGAAGTAGATTAAATTGCGTTTATTTTTGCACGTTTTGATTATAGTGTACCAATCATCTGGTGAATAAATGTTTTGAATTTTTTTTTCATGTGACTCAATAATGGCAAAATCTGAGTCATTAGGTAAATAGCTGTGACTACTTACCAAAAATTTCATTTCAATTAACTCAGCTCTTATTTCCGTACTTTGAACAAGTTTCAATAAACTTAAGTCAGTTTTAAATTTTACTATTTTGCCCGGTAAGCGAATCAGAATATGTTATTATATTTTCAAAGTTTGCAGCATAAGTTTTCATGTACTTTGTTAGAAAGAGACCCACGAGATCTTTCAGTTTCTGGCCAAACAAACATGTGGCTTATATTTTTACTGAATTCATGAATGACATCCGACATCAGTTTAGGAAAGGTTAAAGGTTTTTCTAAATCGAAAAAAAAAATACGAAAATTGAGTGCCCTGGTAGTCTAGTGGGTAGTGTGCTAGACTATAAGCCGAGGGTCGTGGGTTCGATTCCCACCAAAGAATCTGGTCTGTGATACTACACCGAGCAATGGTCGAAGTTACTCAGCTCGTATATAATTAAATATAATTTGTAATTGTATTATAATAAATAAATAAATAAATATGTAAATAAATAAATAAAAATACGAAAATTTTTCTAATGCTGCCATTCGATCGGCAGCCATTTGACTGCGAGCCCGTTCTGCCTTTTTTTACAGTAACTAGAAATTGATAACTGTTATCATTCAACGGTTGCTAGTGGTGCATTTGAATTGCGTTATTGAAACGATTTACATAAGAGTATGGAGTTAATCAAAATGTCTTTTGAAATAAATTACTTATTATTCAATGGACCAAAAAATTTTGTCGTTTAATCTTGTTAATATTTACTATTCAGAAAAATTATAATGAATATAAAAAGATATGACTATCCCAAGTGCTTTGACACTTAAAAATAAGATTTTTCAAAAAGTGGAGTTAATCATTTTGTGCACTGAACGGCTCATATGTAAGTGAGTCAACAAGATTGAAATTTAACTATGAACTCTGATCCACACATACTCACTACAACGTTGATTTATAAGTACAGGTTGCAATGAGTATGAGTACAACGTTGACATCAAACTCATACCACTCGAAATATGTTTGATTCATAAACCTACTCATTTAGATTCCAGTCAGTTTCTTCATGTGAACAGTTTTCAATCAATCAACGTCAGCAATGATCTTTCGATCGCTTCAATTTTGTTGTCTCTGTCAGCATAACAATGTTTGGCTTAATCTATTGAGTAGTTCTAGTTTTCCAAACTACAGCTCAAGAGTTTGAAACTCAGCTATAACATCTGAAAAAAACTGCGATTAATTTCGAGATATCTGAGACAGGGGGTGAACTACATGCTCTCGTTTAAGAAGCCAACACACTACCTACTAGACTAAGGTGCCATAGGTGATAGTATACAGTGTTTACTTCAATATTATCTTCTCAGTTTCTCAAAAAATCTGTCGTTCGGAGTCGACTTTAAACTGTAGGTCCCGTCACTTGTGTATAAAATTAACACACACAACATAAGTGGTGTGAGAAACTGCGGGCTTCTTGGGGACGATTGCCTGTAGACTGTCTAATGGTGAAGGTATAGCACTGGCCATTTTATAGTCACTTACAGTGGACAGCAAAAGTCTTCGTCCGGCAATATATTTTAGCAATTTCATGAATTTTAGCCAAAATTTTTTTATAAAAATTAAGATTTTTATATTTATTTTATTAGTTTATTTCTGTTTTATTATAAAACAAACAATTTTTTAATGTTTTTCATAAAACAAGAGAAAAATAAGGAAAAGTTTCAGATGACTCCATAGGGGCACCTATGGAGAAACCTGAGTAAATTTTAAATTCAAAGGCCTAATATATGAAAAGTTTTGTTTAGTGTTTTCTGGTGGCACCATGAGTAAGTTTTTTAATTGACTTTTGTTTGAGATTTAGGGATTACGCAACCGTTCATTTAAATAATGTCCTAAATAATCTCTTAAAGTTATATCGGGACTTTGTGCAAGAGTATTAAGCCTGTGGGACCTTTTTTTTCAAAATATATTGGAATACTAAGACCTCTGCTGTCCACTGTATATCCAGATCGGTTCAGATTTAATTGGACTCACTTGCCCTCCTTGTTTCTATACAGAGAAGTAAAAACGCGAAAAGAGAGAAAGTGTTTGTGATTGACGTTAATTTGTGATATTCTTTGCAATAAATATGACGTTTTTTTTGGGTTAATTGTGATATAAAAACTGTGTTGGAAATAAAAATCTTTGTGTGAATAATATTTTGTATTTGATACACGCTGTCTGCCAGCTAACCAAATAAGTACAAAATATATTATGGCCATGGTCTGAAATGGTTGCTAATGTCTTATGACCCTTTTGAACTATGTATTGCAAATATTGCTGGTAGTGTTAGTGTGGTGATGGTGATAGTATTTACAGGTAAATTTGTTTTTCCAAATTCATTGTGTGATAAGTTTAGTTAGACAATAAGAAATATTAACAAAAAACCAACCGAGGACCAGAGCTATAGGAAAGTACTTAGCAGAGATCAGCAATGAGTATTCAAAACGATGAGTATAATAGAATCATACTCATAATTTTTGATACTTATACGAATTCATACTTATTTTAATATCATGGAACCTCCTCTGCTCATATTCAAAGTTTGAAGTACTCATCATATTTATACTTAACAACACGTATGATGTTGCTGTTGATTTCGACTCTCCTTAACTCAACATATACACGCAACACAAAATAAGTATGATTCGCGTACGAACATGGAACATGCCTTTGTCAATACCAATACCGCTTCATCAGACACTGTGCTGAAGCCACTTATCCGTCTAATCGCGCTTAGACGATGCACCGAGGACAGTATTCTACTTGTCGTCCCCACGGAGAGTGCCTCCGACCATATGGGGCAAGCATACAGCATTATCGACGTTACTACCGCTGAAATTATCCTCCTCTTGAATGGACCTGGTCCTCCAATATTTGGCATCATCCTCGCCAGTGCTCCCTGCGATACAGATGCCTTTTCGCCGATGTACTTTACGTGCTCCTTGAAATTCAACCTGTCATCGATAATCACTCCCAGGTATTTTATCGCCCTCTTTGACTCGATCTCTGTGTCTCCAACGGTCACTTTCATCTTTTCCACTATCTTCCGGCTGCTTATCAAGACGGCTTCCTTTTTATGTGCAGCAAGTGTCAAACCTGCCTCTTCCAGCCATGCTCCAACATTTCGAATCGCTGTGTTAGTTTTCTCCTCTATTTCTTTTACCGTCTTAGCTACCGAGACTATGGCAATGTCATCTGCAAAGCCCATAATTGTAGTCCCGTTTGGCAATCGCAGTCGAAGTACTCCATCGTACATAATGTTCCATAGTAGTGGGCCAAGTACAGCGCCCTGCGGGACACCCGCCGTCACTACGTATTCCTGCTCTCCTTCACCCGTTAGGTGTATTACCTTCCTGTCCTGAAAGTAATTGTTTAGAATCTCCATTAAGTATGGCGGCGTAGCCATGTTAAAGAGGGCTCTCATAATCCGCCCCCAATTCGCTGAGTTGAACGCGTTTTTAACGTCAACAACTAAGACTGTAAATTTTAATGAATGATTCGAATCACTCGAATCATTTTGTAAGTACTTATTATAAGTATTTTTCCTAAAGTTATGAATCTAAATGAGTAGGCTGAATGAATCAAACATATTACGAATGGTATGAGTTTGATGTCAACGTTGTACGCATCACTCATTACAACCTGTACTTATAAATCAACGTTGTAGTGAGTACGAATGAATCAGAGTACAGAGTAGTTAAATTTCAATATTGTTGACTCACTTATATTCAAAAAGTCATGAGTACTTATGAGTATCGAAAAAACGATTCATTGCTGATATCTAGTACTTATTGCTTAGAGAAATACGTTCTTTGATTTCGTTTTTAATAAAATTAACAAGTTTTTGTCTTCGATTATCTAGAAAATGTTGTAAATTAAATGAATTTTGAATAGCAAACCAAGGAATTTTTATGGATTTCTTCTGTTCAACTGAAGAACTATATTTTGAAATATTTTTCAAAACTTTATTGTGCCATTTGTATTCGTATCTTTTTATTTTCATTTTCTTTCTTTTGTTTATCAGTAAAACTGAAATGCCTGGCAAATCATTGAATGCATTGACTTAATATCTGCCAGTGCTAGTGAGGCTAGGTAAAGGCCGTAATATATTTGCATTCGCAAGAATTTTTTTTTATGGATTTCACATAAATTATCATAAAGAAACTCATATTTGTCGCAGTTCTCCATGGTTTTTAAGTCATAACATGATATAGTTCAGCTTCATTTACGGCTGTCTCTATCAAGTGACAATAAAGTTGACAAATTTAGTGTTTAAACGTGAGCTTTTTTTTTTTTTGTAAGAAATAAGAAGATTAGCAAACTTTCAATGATGAGGGCAATAGCTTTGCATTACAAAGGAAATCGTATTATAATCCAATCGCTTTCATATACAATAATAAAATTGAGAAAATATTTGTTTTAGAATAGATGACATAAATCATACAGTAAGCATCAAAAGAAAATGTACACGAAGGATAAAATTCTAATTCAAAATATTTTGTAATTTTCTTTTTGTTTCATTTTTAAAAACTGGCTATGAAACTATTTTAAAAGTAAAAATAACGGTAATTTATTAATGCATATATTTTGTTTAATGTACAGTTTCTTTTGAGGCTCACTGTATGTATGTATGTATATGCAATGATAATGGATATGCAATCGTATTTATTAACAGATATACGATATGCCAACGATACGGCATCACTATAAATAAATAGTTTTGGCCTACAAATGCTAATGGATGAGCTTACTCGCATGGCCTTAAAATAAACTTAAAAATGACGATGAAATTGATGTTTGTCAGCAGAATGATCATCGCAAGAAGTATAGAAATTGTATAGATCCTACATGTCCTGGTTCATCGGTTTCATCATCAATTACATGTGATGTTTAATACGAACTGCTATGTACGGTTAAAACATGCGCAGTAAAATTAGCAGCAAAAAGGGAAAAAACTATAGGTGTTGGAACCAGAGATCAGCAATGAATCGTTTTTTCGCTATTCATAAGCCTTGATTAAATTTTGAATATAAGTGAGTCGACAATATTGAAATTTACCAATGTACTCTGATTTATTCATACTCACTACAACGTTGATTTATAAATATAGGTTGCAATGAGTGTATGCGTACAACGTTGACATCAAACTCATACCATTCGAAATGTGTTTGATTCGTAAGACTAGTCATTTAGATTCATAACTTTAGAAAAATACTTATAAATGATTTAAGTAACTCGAACTCGGCATTTACAACAAAAGAAAACAGACACATAAGCAAAAAAGACAGAGCAGCAAGCAGAGCAAACACACAACCATCTAATGAGTATTTTAGTGTTCGTACGCGATTCATAATTATTTTGTTCTTCTTCGTGTATACTATCGGGTCCGCCATCTAACGTTTTCTTTTTTCAACTAGTGCTTATTTCGTGAATGGTAACACTTAGCTCATGTCTGATTTGACAGATAATTAGTTTTATCCTTCCGCTGAACGGAACAACGCTGGGAAATATAGCGACATTACTTTGAAAATCATGGTAATGTTGCAGAATGTGCGCGAAAATTACGTACGGATTTTGGAAGAAGAGAAGCACCGTCAGCTCCGTATGTTCGTTATCTTGTGAAAAAAGTGAAAGAAACTGGAATCCTCATCGATAAACCAAAGCGTGAAAAGCCAAAACCAGTGCGTACACCCGAGAATATTGCTGCTGTGGCAAAAAGTGTGCGTGAAGCGCCATCAACATCAATTCACCGTCGTTCTCAATAATTGAACATTTCGGAGACATCATTGAGACGAATTTTGCATAAAGCCCTTTGTATGACGCCATACAATGTCCAATTGGTGCAGGAGTTGAAGCCAATTGACCATCCAATGCGGTTTCGCTTCGCTAAGTGGGCCTGCGATCGACTTACAGAAGATGCCGATTTTGGTTAAAAAAAAACATCTTTTCAGATGAAGCTCATTTTGATCTTGGCGGGTATGTAAACAAGCAAAATTGTCGCATTTGGGGCACAGAAAACCCGCACGCATACATTGCAAAGCCGACGCACCCAAAACGAGTCACTGTTTGGTGCGGATTTTGGTCCAGAGACATAATTGGGCCATTTTTCTTCGAAAATGAGCAAGGAGTGGCCGTTACAGTCAATGGCGATCGTTATCGGGCCATGTTGAACGAATTCTTGTTCACAAAAATTGAAGAAGAGGATATTGGCAACATTTGGTTTCAACAGGACGGCGCTACGTGCCACACAGTCGAAGCCACACTCGATGTTTTGCGCCCTGTTTTTGAAGACCGCATTATCAGCCGCAGAGCTGATGTCGTTTGGCCACCTCGGAGCTGCGATTTGACACCGTTGGACTATTATTTGTGGGGTGCCGTCAAAGATAAGTGTTACGCCGACAAGCCAGAGACAATTGACGCTTTAAAGGACAATATTCGTGAAGCCATTGGTGAAATACAGCTGCACACAATCGATAATGTGCTTAAAAATTGGACCGATCGTGTAGGCTACTGCATGGCCAGCCGAGGCAGCCATTTGAATGAAATTATTTTCAATTATTAACCGGTAAGGATTGTACTTTCAAATAAAAATAGAAATTTGAGAAAATATTCAGTAGTTTTTTTAAAAGCATTTTCAAAAAAAAAAAGTTATTTGGCGGACCCTTTATATGCCAATATCGTATGATGGCTTTGTAGAACCTAATAAAATTTTGAATAATTCCTAATCGCCACCTGAGAAACTATTGATGGTGTTGGCATTTTCACTTGGCTGATGACTAGAATAAGTACGTTCTGAAGCTGGGTTAACAATACAGATGAATTGACGCATAAGTTTCACTGCAGAACCTTTTAAGGGCGTGCATATAGAACACTGTCCCAGGAAAAAGATATGTAAAGTTCCGTCGAACATAATTGTCATTGTATCACCAATAGATATTCACTACAGCGAGTTTTTTTTTTAAATCATTTTCAAAAAAAAAATTATTTGGCGGACCCTTTATATGTTGAGTTATGGAGAGTCGAAATCAACAACATCATACGTGTTGTTAAGTATGAATATGATGAGTACTTCAAACTTTGAATACGAGCAGAGGAGGTTCCATGATATTAAAAGAAGTATGAATTTGACTCAATTTTACTCATCTTTTTGAATACTCATTGCTGATCACTCGTCTGTATAGGATTTGAAAAAATCTTTTTTTTTTCTTCGTTTAACTAAGACTTTAATATCAGATTTACTGCAGATATTAAATATTTGTAAAGTATAACGTTTGTTTAAAAGGCGATTTGAACTCATTTAAAATATCAGTCGCAAAATAAGCTGCTTTTAACAATATTTACCTTCACTTTTTTTAAAGTGGAACTTAATCAGATGTTTTAAATTAAATAAGAAACTGATAGACAGACATTTACGATTTGTGGCAATGGCAATTGGAAATTGGCAATTTCAATTTAATTAAAACACAAAAATTATTATTAAAATGCCATTTCCTATGGATGATATGGATTTGAAGGCATAAAGAACGGCATTTACGAGGCGATGTTTGTCTAACACAACGATTAAGAAGACCAGACAAGACAAGACAAGAGAGAGAAGAATAATAATTTTCCAAGTTTATTATAAAATTTATTATTAAATAAACTATTTTCTTAATCAGCAGCCAAATCAAACAAAATACCATATTTGTTTGCAATTATCCACCAAAAAAAAAAAAAAAAAATACAAAAAAAAAATTGAAAAATTGAAAGAGAAACGAATAACAGAGTCTATGGAATGGAATACGAATAAACAAGATCTCAGATTCAGAAACAACAAAGAGTATCTAAATAACCAAGTATTGCTGCAGAATAGCAACGACAACGAACGAATGATATTGGAGACAGGAAAAAAAATGAAAAAAATAGTAAAAGAAACGCTTCGAAATAATAAAATCAATATAAAGAAGGAAGAAAAGAAACCTGTTGCTCTTTGAAACAAAATCACCACGAAATAAAATTAGACTTTTGAACAAACAGAACTGAATGGATATCTTAAAAATAAAACAGAAAAATACCAGAAAAAAAGCGAAATGCAGGCATAAATATCAAATTTCAATACACTGGCCAGCCAGCTCTTAAGGTTGTGACAGTTGAAATGTTGATTGTAAATTGTAATTTCAAGATTAATAAAATTGGCAAAGAAATTGTCATGATCACAACTGTATGATAATATAATATTATTAAACTACAACCTGCTTCTCTATATACATATATTTAGATACATAGAGACTTAAAGATACAATATATCGCATGGATTACTATGCACATTACTTATAAAAACTATTTTAAATATTTTTTTTTTAATACTTTTTTTAATTTTTTTTAATACTGGTACTTATTAAACAACCTGTAGTTTTTAATTCGTCTTTTTCTTCTTGTTATACAGTGGGACCTCGATTTTCCGTGATGTTTGGGACCGCAGGCATTCTGTATAATCGATTTTCCCGGTTAATTGAGTACCAATTTTGACTAGTTTTTTAATAGATATAGGGTCCGCCAAATAATTTTTTTTTTTTTGAAAATGCTCATTTTGCCCATCAATGCCCATTTTCAAAATAAATATGACAGATTGCAACCCCACTGCTTTCGGAACTGGGGAAAATTGATGTTTGTAGTATTATAATGAGATTTATGTAAAGGGTCCGCCAAATAACTTTTTTTTTTGAAAATGCTTTAAAAAAAAACTACTGAATATTATCTCAAATTTCTTTTTTTATTTGAAAGTACAATCCTTCCGGTTAATAATGGAAAATAATTTCATTCAAATGGCTGCCTCTGCTGGCCATGCAGTAGCTTACACGATCGGTCCAATTTTTAAGCACATTATCGATTGTGTGCAGCTGTATTTCACCAATGGCTTCACGAATATTGTCCTTTAAAGCGTCAATTGTCTCTGGCTTGTCGGCGTAACACTTATCTTTGACGGCACCCCACAAATAATAGTCCAACGGTGTCAAATCTCAGCTCCGAGGTGGCCAAACGATATCAGTTCTGCTGCTGATAATGGGATCTTCAAAAACAGGGCGCAAAACATCGAGTGTAGCTTCGGCTGTGTGGCACGTAGCGCCGTCCTATTGAAACCAAATGTTGCCAATATCCTGCTCTTCAATTTTTGTGAACAAAAATTCGTTCAACATGGCCCGATAACGATCGCCATTGACTGTAACGGCCACTCCTTGCTCATTTTCGAAGAAAAGTGGCCCAATTATGCCTCTGGACCAAAATCCGCACCAAATAGTGACTCGTTTTGGGTGCGTCGGCTTTTCAATGTATGCGTGCAGAGCAAACACACAACCTTCAAGTAAGTCTTTTAGGGCCATTATTACAACTTGCCTTTAAACTTGGGTTTAGTTAAAGGTACCTTTAGCTAAATGGAACTGTAAAGTTACCTTTAACTGATTTTCGTTATTACAACTTACAGATAAAATAAAATTTAAATATGGCAGTGCCGGAGCAAAGTCGATAAAACTGCTCAATTAAACAAGTTTTTTTTTTAACGCAGTAGCAACAGCGGACTTCGTTTTTTTTTGTTGTATATGCTCATTTTTGTTTAAATTTGAAGTTGCCATATCGAAAATAGTATATGATATGGCAAGTTCAAACATAAAGTGACCTTTAAATATTAAAGGTAGGATGATCGTCCCTTTAGCTTAACGATCACTTCTATCTTATTGGGTACTCATAATAATGAAAAACAATTTATCTGCCCGTTAAAATCCTTCCTTTAGTTAACGACAAGTTGTAATAATGGCCCTTAGTGTTCGTACGCAATTCATATTTATTTTGTGTTTCGTGTATATATGTGGAGTTACGGAGAGTCGAAATCAACAACAACATCATACGTGTTGTTAAGTGTGAATATGATGAGTACTTCAAACATTGAATATGAGTAGAGGGGTTCCATGATATTAAAATAAGTATGAATGCGTATTAGTATCAGAAATTATGAGTATGATTCGATTCTACTCACCTTTTTGAATACTCATTGCTGTAGGGATGTCAAAATATCGATGGCACTATCGATAGTTTATATTTTTCGTTACTATTGATGTTTTTTTTTACAACATATAAACATTTAACTATTATCGATAGTTTTTGCCACTATCGATAGTAAATGTTCCACCACAAATTTTTTGTTTGCATTTATAAACTGGTGATTCCCATAGTATTATTATAAAATGGAGAGTGAAGTAAAGACATTAATT
Organism: Sarcophaga caerulescens; assembly: GCA_927399465.1. Taxonomy (NCBI): domain Eukaryota; kingdom Metazoa; phylum Arthropoda; class Insecta; order Diptera; family Sarcophagidae; genus Sarcophaga; species Sarcophaga caerulescens. The sequence continues at coordinate 98,807,355 of OV656867.1, read as the reverse complement.
GTTAAGCTACAAACATTTCTAAAAATTTGCTTTCTTTAAATGCTAAATATGCTTTTTCTCAGGTTCCCCAACCGAAAAAAGATAAAAAAACGGGAGAAAAAACAAAGAAGTCAATATCAAATGTTTCGAAGCATTTTACATTAAGTGAAGATAAAAAACAAGCGAAGTACCAAACATGCAAAAATATTTACAAGGCGAGTGGAAACACGTCAAATTTAATGGATCATTTAAAGCACAGTCATCCGTCGCACATTGAACTAAAAACTATTGGTTGACTAACCATTCATGTTAAATACTTCATGTTTAATTTTTAGATTTTTGAACTAAGAAATAAAGTTCGGTTTTGTTTATTTTTGTTTATACAAAATGCGTTATTTAGTATTTTAACCTATTAAGTTCAAATATGTAAATGTATTATTTGAGAGACTTCGGTAGTGTTTCGATAGTATTGCCGATATATCGATATTTGTGTAAGAAATGATAGTTTAGATTCGATATACATATTTTTATGACTACTATCAAAAATTTTCGATAGTAGCACTATCGATAGTTTGACACCTCTACATTGCTGATCAATGGTTATTGGTTCACCTTGAATATAATATACTTCCTTCGGCGGCTTTCTCTACAGCAAACTTCTGATATATTTATTTCTAAAAGTACAATAACACTAGATGACCCGTGCGAATATTTCGCACCGTTAGTTGTCATTTTTATAACATTAAATGAAAATAATTAAAAGAAATTTTATTAAAAGTATAAAAATATTAGAAATCATAATATATCATACATATTTACATACAGACATACATATCGTTAGTATAATTCGCAAATGTGTTAAGTCCCTTTATTCAAATTTTACAGAAGACACAAAAAACATTGTAGCAATTATTTTTACAAAATAGTAATAATATTAATATTAATAACTAATAATGTTAATTATTATTATTATTACTAATTAATTAATAATATTAATATTAATATTTTTCTTAGTTTTGTGGACTTAGTGTTTTTGCAAACCACAAAATTACAACAACTTTAAACTATATAATGACATGTTTTGTTGTTGTAAAATATGTATTATGTACAATGTTACCGTTTTGCATTAAAATCTCAATTTTGGAAAAAAGTGGACTTAGGGTCTTTGCGCATTATACTAACGATATGTTTAAATGCTTTTATAATACTTCTTTGAATACAATGTTAGAGGTAACGACATGATCATCGTTAACTTTTTGCCCATACGAATCCTTAATACAAACAAAACTATCTTTAAACGTACGCACTCGAGAAAAAGCCACGTATAACTGCCCATGTAAAAAGACCGGTTCTGGTAAATAGAATCCTATCTTTTGAAGGGTTTGACCTTGTTTTTCTTAAAACCTTTTTAACTGTTAAATATCAGCTGACACTATATATATGTACATATATATTAAAAGACACCGTATTAATACACTTCATAAAACAAACAATGCCATGACAATAACGACATTACCAAAATGGCTTTTACAACTTTATAGTATATTATGTGGAATAGCATTACAATTAAGCGACCCTGTTTATCGCACTTGATCTAACAACTACTGCAAAGTATTGCCAAAACAGCTTTTTACAACTTAATATGCATACTCCTATTATATATAACTGACTTAGTAATAAACGGCATTATAGTAAATAGCGGTATTGCCAGAATGGATTTTAATACATACTATATTATGTAGAACTGCATTACTATTAAGCGACTTGAACAAAATCATAATGACAACAGTATTATCATGCAGTTCTATATAAAATATAATTTTTATCAATGAAAATATTAATTTTTCAATTTCTAATTATTTTTCGTTATTAGTGTTAGATATAAGCTTTAAAATGAGATATCATTCATTAAATTTGATGCGGTGGTATGGGAGATATTTGCAACCGACAAAAAAAGTGCTTTAGAAATAATATATATGATGATGATGATTGCTGTGAAAAGTTTTTGAAATCTTTGTCATTAAGATAAAATTAGCACACACAACATGAGTGCTGTAAGAAGCTAGATTGTAATCCTGGCGAAAGCATTATACTGATGTATGTCTGTATATCCAATATCGTTTAAAACAATCGTATTTTGAAAAATATTTCTTCCATTTAAAGATACAATTAAAAAAATTAAATACGTAGTTTTTAAAGCAGCAAAAAAAAAAAAACGAATCGAACTTGACATGACAAAGTAAAAATTGTCTGTCCATCTGGTGTACATCCTGCTGAGCACCTGCCTAAATTAGAATTCTAAATTGCATATGGGCATCCATAGACAATAATCCTCCTCAATTAGTCAATTGATTAACCAGTTGACTTATGCATCATTGAATGCCATAATTTCCACTGGAACTTGAATATTTCTTTTCTTTTTCATTATTTTAATGTTTTTCAAGAGAATAAGACGAAGTGGAAGAGAAAAAAAGAGTGAATTCTTTGTTGGCAGTGAATGAATGAATAAATTATTTTTAATATCTTTTTTATTCTTTCTCTACGTTTGCTGTAATTTATAAAAATTTATTACTTTACACGGCCTGTTTTGTAATTTATTTCCACTTAAAAGCGACTACTAAAGTTGACTTTACCGCGAGAGAGAGAGAGAGAGAGAGTGAGGGAGAGAAGAGCCAATTCCAGTTTTCGCCACAGCAAATTTGTCAAATAATGACAAGTATTAGTGATTCCCAATTGAATGAATAGTTTTTCATTATGTTTTGTTGTTGTTATTGTTTTTCTTCTTTAGCATTTTTACTTAAGTATCCGCGTAGCCTTTAGGAGAACAACAAGTAAGTTAGTGCTCAATACCCAGTACCTGCAACAAAGTCTGGCTGGATAAGCCCTTATTACGTACGAAACCATATGATGAGGAAATAAATCTTAAGAGGAGACCACAAACTACTCGTATATGTAACTTGGTAACTGGTTAAATTATTATTTTCTTGTTTTTTGTTGTTTTGTTTTTTTTTTCATTTATTTGCATTTGGTAGCCAATATTGGAGACATTCTTCCATTTGATGCCATTCTACTGGCAGTTGCAAGACCATTTAGTGTTAGTGGAAGCAGTAGTTTAAAGTAGTACGAGTAGTAAATGGTAGATGTTGTCGTCATTCCTGCCTTTATGTTTCTATTTTCGAGTCTTTAGAGTTTTACTCATAAAGTATGTGGCAAACGCCAAAGTGATTACTTCTTAATAAAGGGTAACACATTTGGCTGTGTATTGTTTTAATATCACAGGAAAACTTTGGGAAATCTTTGAAAAACCTTCAGAAAAGTGCTAAGATTTGATAGAATCAGTCACAATTCAGATAAATTGAATCAAAATCATTCCTTTAAGCAGCCTGGTAATCAAAGATCAGCAATGAGCAGTGGTGTTGTCTAGCCGGAACGCTCCGGAACGTCGTTCCGGTATTTCCTTTTTGGACAGGAACGCGTTCCGGAACTAAAGATGATTTCTGATAACGAGAATTGGCTGACGTTTTGAAAAACAAAATTAAAAAAATTGCTGATTTTTTTTTTCTAATTTTTGACAAATTTTTATATGTATTTTTATAAACAAGGGTTTGAACCGGAACAAAAACCGAAACGAACCGGCTTGTTTTTCCGAACCGTGAACCGGAGTCCGGAACGTTTTTTTCTGCTGAACCGGAACTCGACCCGAAACGAAACAAATACGTGAACCCGAACCCGAACTAATTACTACTTAAGAATTTGAGTATTTACAACTATTTTTTTAACCCTTTCGGCCGCATTTAAATTTAACTGTTGCTACCAAGAGAATCACTTATTTTTTCCATACAAAAATGAAGAGCGGGTATTTCCGCCTTTTATCGTTAAATCATGGTTTTTCCTTGCCTTTTTATGCTATATACAGGGCAAATCTCCCTCCCCCCGTCGTCAAATTTGGGACATGAGACCTAAAAAAAAAACGCCGCCGCCAGGATTATCATGGTAAATCACCCCCGTCGTTAAATTTGGGACATGAGAGCGCACAGAGCGGCCGCCTACCCAGGATCGGCCTTGTCTATATAATTTTATATGTATACGCGTTCCGGTAAAAAAAAAAATTAGCACAACACCACTGGCAATGAGTATTCAAAAAGATGAGTACAATCGAATCGTACTCATAATTTCTCATACTTGTATGCATTCATACATACATAATTGGTCATTACAACCCTTCAGTCAGGATTACGACTTAGCTTCTCACACTACTTATGTTGTGTGTGTTAATTTTTTATACATAAGTGGCGGGACCTACAGTTTAAAGTCGACTCCGAACGACAGTTTTTGAGAAGCTTTTCATGGCAATTTATTTATTTACTCTCAGAGTTTTTGCCAGAAATCTGCTGAGAGGAAGTCGCCAAAGAAATATTGTCATATTTTCGTTTTGATGTCTGAATTGGTATTCGAACTTGGGCCTTCAGTCTAATAAGCCAACACACTACCTACTAGACTACGGCGACTTCATGCATTCATACTTATTTTAATATCATAAAACCTTCTCTACTCATATTCAAAGTTTGCAGTACTCATCATATTCATACTCAACAACATGTATGATGTTATTGATTTCGACTCTTTATAATTCAACACATACACGAATCACAAAATAAGTATGAATCGCGTACGAACACTAAAATACTTATTAGAAGGTTGTGTGTTTGCTCTGCTTGCTACTCTGTCGATTTTGCTTATGTGTGTTTTTTTTCTGAATGAGTAGGCTTACGAATCAAACATATTGCGTACGGTATGAGTTTGATGTCAACGTTGTACACTTACTCATTGCAACCTGTACTTATAAATTAACGTTGTAGTGAGTATGAATAAATCAGAGGAGTTAAATTTCAAAATTATTGACTCACTTATATTCAAAATTTCTTGAGTGCTTATGAGTAGCGAAAAAACGATGCATTGCTGAGTTCTGTTGGTAATGTCTTATTTTAGTTTCATCAGTCAAAGTTTAAAGTTTAAAAGCTAAGCAACTGACCGATCTACTGTAGCAGGTTGTAGGATTATAAAAGGCCAAGGTGTCATTGTCAAGAAACAACGTTCTCTGGGAACATAAGTTGTTGAAAAGTTTTTTGCCTACTCTGTGATTTGAACCCAAATTATTCGTGTTCGTAGTTGAGCACTTTAACCAACATTACCTATGTCTATAATAATTATTCCACTTGCTTCACTACAATTGTTTGAGAAACCTCTACATGACCCACCCGTTTGCATGTTTGTGTGATTTTTCTTAATTTTTTTATACAAATAATAGCCGGAGCTTAGATCGCTAAGAAGTTTCTTTAACAGGCTGATGGTAGTTTTAATTGACAATGAATTGTTGTCACCCTAAATGGGTGAAGAAAGTCCACGTTAATAAATATTGTTACGTTTTTACCTTTTAAAAACATTTAAAAAATTAACTCGTAGATTGCAAATAAAATAAAAATAAATTTTGTGTTTAGTTTCAAATTAATTTTTTATTATTCGCACAATTCTGTGTGCCACTGTTCACAGCTTGATGTAAACAACAACAATTGCTTTTCTTTGTTATTCCTCTGTTTATACTCTTTGCATAAACAATAACAATTACTATACAATTATTCGACTGATCTTTGTAACGGAGATCTTCAAACCACGATCACTCTCCTTAAAAGCACCGCGTCTTCACACAAGACTGACTGAACTTTTACTGACTCCGTTGCTTGCTTTGACTTGCCTTTTATACCTTTTATATGGCAAAGTAAACTGTCTGATGAATCTTCTTGAAGGCGAACATTCATGACTTCGCCTTCTCGAAATCTCTATAAATGTAAACATTGATGTTTACGTTTATTATCGTAGTGTTGTTGGTATATTTTTGTTTACTTAATTACCATTTATTTATGCTGGTGTTTGTTGTTATATTAATCAATACGATAATTTGTTCACTAACTCCGTTGCCTGCTTTGCCTTGCGTTTTATATGGCAAAGTAAACAGTCTGATGAGTGTCCTTGAAGGCGAATGATCGTGGCTTAGCCTTCTCGAAATCTCTATAAATGTAAACATCGTTGTTTAATTTTTGTTAATTGTGTATTTTGTTCACATTTATTCTTGTAGTGTTTGTAGTTGTATTTGAGGTTAGGTTAGAGGATGTGTACTTGTCAACTGTGACAAGTACAGTACCCGGAGGTCGAATTGACCCATTGTACAACGTCCTAGCTTCTCACACTACTCATGTTGTGTCCGTTAATTTTATACGTGAGTGGCGGGACCTACAATTTAACGTCGACTCCGAATGACAGATTTTTGAGAAACTTTTTCATGGCAAATTTTATTTACTCTCAGAGCTTTTGCCAGAAATCTGCTGAGAGGAAATCGCCGAAGTAATATTTTTTTGTTGTTTTTTTGTTTACCATTTTTTTATGCTGGAGTTTGTTGTTGTATTTTTGTTTACTTGTTTACCATTTTAATGTTAAGCAATGTAAAAGCAAAACACCAGTATCTAGATTCTTCATTTACGTAACAATATTTTGAAGACGATTTTCTACCCAAAGACTGTGGTTGAAAACGATAAAATGCAATTTTTGAATCTGTTCTGGCTTTTTTGAAAATTCCCATCTTCCTTAAAGCCTAACAATCAATAGAAGCCAATCTAGCTTCTCAAAGGTAGCGCACATAGCAAATAAAAATAAAAGAAAGGAAAAATAAAAATTTTAGAAATACTGAACGACTTTAGTGGACATAAGCGAATTTATGGTTTCCCTATTACATCTTTGACATGCATTGCGAATTATTTTTAGATTTATTGATTACGAGCACCCTTGGAACAAACAACACTTACTGCTGGTTGCACTACGGCCGCTATGCCGATGATGATGCCGCTTCTATACAACGTTTTTATTGTTTGTAGCACACATGTTGCATGGTTTTACAGTGCAGTGCAGTGCAGTTTAGGTTACGTTAACGTGGAGCTTTATCTAGGCAATTTTAGCTATTCTTGTTGTAGATGTTTGTTGCTGTTTATTGCTCTTGTTGTTGTTCTTGTTGTTGTTTATGCCTGAAAGTGTTTGTATATTTCAACAGGCTTTTAGTGCATACCACCAAATGCGTGTGTGCACATGGGCATGTGGGCATGTGGGCATGTGTGTTAGTCCTTTGAAACGTAGGTAAAGTGCTACTGCATCTGTATTGTATTTTGTATTAATTTAACTAGCCTTTGGCCATAACTATTCTTAGCCATTTATGTTCCCCCTCTTTATGTTTTTTTTCTTCTTCTTTTTTTTATTTACTTATTTAAACTATACATATAACTTTCATTGTTGTTGTTGTTATCTTTATAGCATTTTATTTCACTGGCCAGAGCAAAAAGCCCTCTCTATGAATAGTAAAAACCTTAACGATCACTGCACTTATAATAGTAAAGAATAGTGTGTTGTATTGGAAACTGAAACAGAAAAAACAGGAAGGAGTAACAGCAGGAGCTGTTACGGCTTCTGCTTGCCTGCCAACCATTCATTTTGTTTCTGCCTCTTCTTTGCTTGGCTTTAGAAAAAAACAAAAAAAAAAAAAAAACAAAAAAATTTGTTCGGCAAAAACTGAATAAGAGAGTAGAAGTTTAAAAAGTTCTTTAAGTCAACAAGCCGCTAACTTGGCATTCAGTCAATGTCCGCTAAATTCATCCAATCGTTCTCTTAACTATTTTAACTAAAAGCCAATATTATATGAATAACAACAGAAGTCAGCCAACAAAATAAGGACGTGCAAGAGAAAACCTTAAAAAACACACTCTTCTCATTGCAAATTGTACACAAGGTAAGCAAACTACCTTGTAAATATGAATGTAAATCCATCCATATAATGATGTCCACACCCTGTTATTGCAATGCAAGTTCCAATGTATAAAATTATAAGATATGAAACACATGGCAGAAAAAAAAGCTCAGAAAAAGAATAGAAAAACAAAATTAAAATAACTTTGCAGAATTATCTGTGTATGCCATATAAATAATTTACACGATCTTTAAGCGTTTTTAATTTTATATAAGAAATCGTAAGAGGACTGACTAACCACTAACTGTAGCAGAAAATAAAAATTTTCATCTTAAAATTGTTTTTAAATACTCATCGTAGACTACGACGTAGTTGCCATAAAAATTGCTAACCCACCAACAAACAACTTTATTCAAACGATTTCTGTTCTTAGACTTTACGAGTACAGCGTGACAAAAATATTGCAATTAAGATCGAGGCCTGTAATTAAATATGAAACGAAGACAATTGAAATTTTCTAAAGAACCCGAGAATACAAGAGACAAAAAAAAAACCTTAAGTTTAATGAAGAAATTTCATAAAAGGAAAGAAATTGTATGCAATTAAAATCGATTGGAGTTTTTCAATTAATTCTAGCCCTAACAGGATAATAAAATTGTTTTCTTTCCCAATAAAACACTTCATTATTGTGGTTTTTCTTTTGAAACATTAAAACTTAAAATAAAGTGTCCGCTATCGATGCTTCTCTAATAGAATATAAAGTTTTTCTCTTTTGAATTTGAGTTTTATACACAATGAGAATAAATTAAATTATGCTTTCGACATTCTCTCATGCATTAATGACCATTACAATCCTTAAATCAGAATTACAGCCTGGCTTCTAACCTCATACATGTTGGGTGTATTAACTTTAATCCAGATTGGCGGAACCTATATTTTAATGTTGAATATGCGCAACAGAAATTTTAAGAAATTTTTTCATGCCAATTACTCTCAGTGCTTTTGCCAGGGGACAGCTGAGATGGTGTTGGTGAACTTGAATTTGAAGTTTGAATTACCGAACTCTGGCCTGGTAAGTCAAGACACTACACGCTAGACTACGACGACTTAATACGTATGATATTATTTACTATACGCATAGAGATAGCATGAAGTCGCCGTAGTCTAGTAGGTAGTGCGTTGTCTTATTAGACGTAAAGCCAGGGTTCGTGCCCCAAGCCAGACATCAAAACAAAATACAAAAAGTATTTCTTTGGCGATTTCCTCTCAGCAGATTTCTGGCAAAAACTCTGAGAGTAAATAAAATTGCCATGAAAAGTTTCTCAAAAAAATCTGTCGTTCGGAGTCGACTTTAAACTGTAGGTCCCGCCACTTAGGTATAAAATTAACACACACAACATAAGTGGTGTGAGAAACTAGGTCAATAATCCTGACTGAAGGGTTGTAATGACCAATTATGTGTAGAGATAGCATTGCATAGTAACTGGACTGCTTAATACTATGTTCAGGCATGCACTTTTATTGAGTCAATATTCGGTTTATTGATTACAATATTTTAAGTGTTTAGACATAACAATATATGCAGTTCAGCTGCTTATTCAATTTTCATTTGACAGCTGGTTGTTTCAACAACATTGTTTTTGTTTTGTTCGTTGTTTTTTGTTGTTTTTTTTTTGTTTGTCGTTGTTGATATTTGAGTTGTCAAATATCAATAGAAAGTGTTCGGAAAATTGTAATATGCTCACTGAACGTACTTATGACAGTGCTGTATTTCAAGTTTTAATCAATATTATAACAATTTATGAATTTATTGAGCAATAATTAATTGACATTTTATATGAAATATTGAGATCAATAATGCCGTTTATTGCGATTTACTCAATATAAGTGCATGTCTGAACATAGTATAACTACAATTCCATGGATCCAAAGTTCCCTTTTCAAATCATACATTCGGGTTCTGTGGTCAAGGTTCCTGTAACAAGAGAGCAATTACAAACATACATAACATGCATAAGTAGTCATCTAGCTTCTCACACCATTCATGTTGTGTGTGTTAATTTTATAGATGAGTGGTGGCACCTACAGTTTAACGGCGATTCCGAACGGCAAATTTTTTGGAGAAGCTATTCATGGCAATTTTTATTTACTCTCAGAGTTCATCAGCATATTTCTGTTGAGAGGAAATCGCCGAAGAAATATTTTTTTCATATTTTCTGAGCTGTAGTTTGAACCGTGGCCTCGAGTCTAATGGTATGATACCATATAGTATACTTAGGGTTGCCAGCCTGGCTGGACTTGGCTGGATTGTCCAGCTTTTTTATGCTTGTCCAGCTAAAATTTAATTTGTCCAGCTAAATAGAAATTTTTTTGGTACACTGCAATAACTTGAGCAATAATTTTCATGTTAACTTTGTCAAATCATGTTAGCCAACACTGATTGTACATTTGTTATACTTTAATAAAAATTATATTTTAATAAAAATTATTTACACAAAACCAAAATTAACATTTTCTCAGTATTTTTTTATGTCCAGCTTTTTTTGTTTTGTCCAGCTTTTTTAAACCCAATGTCCAGCTTTTTGCGAATCGGAATCTGGCAAGCCTAAGTATACTATACGCAAAGAGGTTGCGTTGTGTAGTAACTGGAGTGCTTGACTAAAATCTGAGGAATCCAAAGTTTGCTCTTCAAATCAACCATTTGGTGTCAATGAACAAGGTTCCCGCAATAACAAAGCAATTGTCTACTTAGGTTAGGTTTGGTTTAGTTTGATGTTAGCTCGCAGAAAATTACTTACTTGGTTCTATAAAGTTGCCTTGTAACTCCCGTCTGGAGATAAAAAATATAAGTTAAACGAATAAAATGAAGATGGCTTTGGACCCGCTATGCTTCATAAAGACACCAAAGGAGTAATAATAAATATAGCAGGCCCTAAAGAAATCATCCTTTACACATACGCCTCTACGGTACTGAGATTTCAGTGAAACCGCACTAAAAGCACCGCAAAAAAGAATTCTTCCCGTGCCTAAATGTTATTTAAAATTTTTTAGTCTTAGCTATGAAAAGAATTCAAACCCCAGCTCTGATATATCAAATAAAAAAAAATGTGACACTATAAAGCTTATGGAGTTGCCCTAGTCTAGTCGGTAGTTTGTTGGCTTATTAACCGAGGGCTATTGGTTCAAATCCACGATCTAATAAAGCGATATATTAAAACAATACTTCCCAGACGACTTGCTCTCAGCAGTTTTCTGGCAAAAACCGTGAGAGTAAATACATAAAATTGCCATGAAAATATTGTCAAAATATTTGTTGTTCCGAGTCAACTTTAAAACGTATGTCCTGCCACTCATTAATCAAAATTTAACACACGCAACATGGGTGATGTGAGAAGCTAGGTTGTAATCCTAACTAAAGGATTGTAATGATTAAAGTTGAAATACAAAGAAATCTGATAAGCTTTTTAGTTGAACTGAGAATCTGTTTGATTGTAATTATGGTTGGAAGTTCTGCATTATATCCACCATGCTTGGATCTGCTACTGTAGACCACAGATCAGCAATGAAACGTTTTTTCGCTACTAATAAGCACTCATGAAATTTTGAATATAAGTGAGTCAATAATATTGAAATTTAACTATGTACTCTGGTACATTTATACTCACTACAACGTTGATTTATGAGTACAGGTTGCAATGAGTATGCGTACAACGTTGACATCAAACTCATACCATTCAAAATATGTTTGATTAGAAGTCTATTCATTTAGATTCATAACTTTAAAAAAATACTTAAAATACTTACAAAATGATCGAGTGACTCGAATCATTCATCAAAATTTACAATCTTAGTTGTTGTTGCATTTACAACAAAGGAAAAACGACAGAGCAGCAAGCAGTGCAAACACACAACCTTCTTGTAAGTATTTGAGTGTTCGTACGCCATTCATACTCATTTCGTGATTCTCTTGTATATGTTGAGTTATGGAGAGTCGAAATCAACAGCAACATCATACGTGTTGTTAAGTATGAATATGATGAGTACTTCAAACTTTGAATAGGAGTAGAGGTTGCATGATATTAAAATAAGTATGAATGCGTATAAGTATCAGAAATTATGAGTATTATTCGATTCTACTCATTTTTTTGAATACTCATTGCTGATCTCTGCCTTGTATTACTTAAAAGAAACTGGAAAAGAAATGATTTAAGGTATCTAAGCCTTTGAACATTTATTGAGCGTGGCTTAGAAATCTAGTTTTGTTGAGCATACTTATTGGTAACAGAGCCCGTTGACCTTGACTTCTATGAATGTAGAATACAAAGAGAAGTGAAGGTATTTGCCGAAATACGTCACTACAAATAGCAATTAGTTGTAGAGCAGTAGTGGTCTCCTTAACCTGTCCTGGGAAAGTGCCTATTTATACATGAAACTTTTCGTTCTTTTTGTTGTTATTGTTATTATTTAAACTTGTATTTTGCGCCAGGGCGCTTAAGTTGAAAACAACTCTTAAAACCTTTTTTCATACCGTTTCTCATGGTGGCTGAGATGGTGGTGTTGCTGTGGTATTAATGATCTTGATACTGTCTCATGATTTATTTTTAATGGTTTACTCTGTAAAAATTGTAAAACTCCATTATAAAACAAACATCTACATATACATACAATGTATGTATGTATGAACATACATATGTACATGCATAATGGACATGCAAACAAACAAACATTCGAATGAGAGTGCCTTGTAGAGATATTTTGGATTTTCAAATCGTGGCAGGTTGCTTTTTTACATACCAAATACATATCATACCTTATGTTGTAAGGCTGTATGTATGTTTAGATGTATAGAGCACATACATGTTGGAACATTTTTGTCTAGAAATAGTAGAAGAAACTTGCTTTTGCTACTCCATCATTACCAGATAAGTTATAGTTACAGTTGTTGCTGTTCCTGCTGTTGCTGCTGCTGCTGCTTTTGTTGTTGGTCTATAAAAATGATGGTGCTGGTTTCTTAGATAAAAACGAAGTTGTTTATTTGTTGGTCTTTTAAACGACCGAATAGCCATTCGGTCTGTCCGTTGGTTGTTATTCTCTACGAATAACAAAGTGTTGGGTTTGCAGATGATGATGAATACGATGGTGGACGATGACCATGGTGGTGGTGATGGTGGTGGTGTTGGTGTTGGTGTTTATTTAAGACATACTCGTATATTTAAATTGAATAGAGTTGGAGTCGGTATTTTTTCCTTGTTGTTGCTATTGTTCTACTTTGTGTTCTGCAAGTTGTTTTTGGGACAGTGTGCAAAGTAATTGTTAGTAACACCTGCTTACAGATGTGGATGTTGCTGATGAAGATGACGACGACAATGATGATTATGATGGTGTTATTGTAGGTTGGCTGGTTAGCTGTGTTGTGTTGTGTTGCGTTGTATTGCCTTTTGTTTTATTATTCATACTTAAAGTTTGGTTCAATGGTTATGCTTGACTTGACTGGGTGACTGGCAAACACTGGTTGTTTGTGTTGTTAAAGTTGAAACTTAACCAGTGATCTACAAAAAGAGATTCAGTTTTCTCAATGAACTTCTTTTAATTTTTTTTTTTTGTTACCTTAAGCTCTAGGTTTGTTGTGTTTAACAGTTGCAGTTGTTGATTTACTTGAATGCCGGTTACTAAATTATAGGGCTTTGAAAAAACTCTGTTTCTGTTTCTTTCTTTTTTTTTAAATTCGAAAATATTCAAAATAAGAAAAAAAGACCACCTCTAAATAGAACTCCCTGTTAAACTACTTATTGCTATGCTTGAAGACTTATCAAATCATATGCAAAGCTTTACCTCGTCATTCCAGGCTTCCAACATATACTAGATGTTGCAGCGAACAAATCATTTATTGGATCGTATTTTGTTTTTTCATCTTCTTCTTTCAATCATTATTTTCTTTAAACGTTTGTGATTGTGTTTTATTGTCTCCATATTGACCATTAGTTTGTTTATCAAAATGTCGTTGTTGTTGTTGTTTTAATTTTTATTCATCATGACTGTTACAAATTTTATCAGATTCTTGTTTGTCTTAATTTGAAAAGTGTTACTGAGGAAGAGAGAGAGAGATGATTCCTATTTACTCTTCAAATTACAAACATTGAGTTGTAATTAAGTATGAATCAGAGATCAGCAATGAGTATTCAAAAAGATAAGTAGAATCGAATCATACTCATAATTTCTGATACTTATTAACGCACTCATACTTTCATTTTAATATCATAGAAAATGTACTCATATTCAAAGTTTGAAGTACTTATCACGTTCATACTTAACAACATGTATGATGTTATTGATTTCGACTGACTCTCCATTACTCAACATATACACGAATCACGAAATGAGTATGAATGGCGTACGAACACTAAAATATTTACTAGAAGGTTATGTGTTTGCTCTGCTTGCTGCTCTCTCTTTTTTCCTTTGTTGTAAATGCAACAACAACTAAGACTGTAAATTTTGATGAGTGATTCGAGTCACTCGAGCATTTTGTAACAACACGTATGATGTTATTGATTGCGACATATACACGAATCACAAAATAAGTATAAATCGCGTACAAACACTAAAATACTCACTAGAAGGTTGTGTGTCTGCTTGTCTTGCTCTGTCTTTTTTGCTTAAATGTCTTTTTTCTTTTGTTGTAAATACAACATCAACTAAGACTGTAAATTTTAATGAATGATTCGAGTCACTCGAATCATTTTGTAAGTACTTGTTATAAGTATTTTTTCCTAACTAAAACACTAAATACTTACTAGAAGGTTGTGTGTTGGCTCTGCTTGCTGCTCTGTCTTTTTTCTTTTGTTATAAATGCAACAAAAACTAAGATTGTAAATTTTTATGAATGATTCGAGTCACTCGAATCATTTATAAGTACAGTTTATAAGTATTTTTTAAAGTTATGAGTCTAAATGAGTAGGCTTATGAATCAAGCATATTTCGAATGGTATGAGTTTGATGTCAACGTTGTACTTATACTCATTGCAACCTGTTGTTATAAATCAACGTTGTAGTGAGTATGAATAAATCAGAGTACATTGTTAAATTTCAATATTATTGACTCACTTATATTCAAAATTACATGAGTGCTTATGAGTAGTGAAGAAAACGAATCTTCAAACAGTTTTATTATTTATTTTTAGAAATTAAAAAGTTTAATTGTTTTGGTAATGAAATCCTGTGGTGATATGTTTGAAAGTTTTCTTTTTTTATGTCCCATGCATTGCATTATTACTTTATCTACCTTTTAAAAGTAATTGTTTGATAATGCATCCTAAATTGGAAAACCAACTGTGTATCTTTCTTAAGTTTCTGGATGATCTGTACCTTTCACGGCAGTCCTCCACTTATTATTTTAAGTTCCCTGTTAACATCTAACGATTATAGTGGATTCAACTATTTTTTTTTATTATTTTTTTTTTTATTATTGCTTTGTCTTCATAAATATTATTGAGAAGAATAAATATTTTGTAGAATAAATTCGTATTCCTTTTAGAACAAATTATTTTATGAAAAATTGAATGAATGGAGAAGAAGAAAAAAAAATTCACAAATAATATGAGGGTCTGGACAATAATTTAAATTTTTGTTTTTATTGTTTAGCGTTTTATGTATACAACAATAAACTGATTTTTTCAGTTGTTGTTGTTGTTTTTTTTTTTTTTTTTTTTTTTTTTTTTTTTTCTTGCATGGAAATTGAACACAATGGGACATCAAATATTTTTTTTGTTTATTCTGATTTGTTTTGGATTTTTCTGCTTTCAAATATCAAATATGTACGTACGTGTAGAATGCAAAATACGGGACAAAACAAGACCAGCGAATTTTTTTTTTTTTTTTTGCATTTCAATTTGAATTTTTTTTGTTGGTTTTTCGTTTTCGTTTTGTTTCATAATAAAAAGGAAACTAAAAATTTTATAAAAAGAATTAGTAGAACACGTACAGAGGAAAAAAAATAGAGAGTAGTAAAGTACTTTATATGGAAATACAACAAACATTATGCCGCAATAATAATAACAACAATAATATGAAAAAAAATCAAAGAATAGAATGGAGCACAGAACCCATAACAGTACAGAACACAGCACAGAATGGCATAACTTAGTGAGTAGTAGTTGAACTCAAAGTCGATGCCACAGATTTTATTTCAATTTTTTTTGATTTGAGTTGAGTTGATTTGGTTGTTGTTTTCTTTTTTTTTTTTTGATGACAATTCCAACTGTGAACGGAGTGAAAGGTTTCAATCAAAATGCATGATTAAACTAAAAACGAAATACAATAACTACAATAACAACAGCAACAACAATAGCAATAATAATAATAATAATAATAATAAATGAATAGTACAATAAATATACATAATATTGGAACATAAAATAAATTGACAAACAAAACATTTGTTATACAAAAAAATAAAAAAAATGAATTAAAGTTCACATAAAAAAAACTACCTACCGAAACTTTTAATGCATTAGAGTACTGTGTTACCATTTCATTACTGTATTCCGCGTATAGTGACAGCATTTGCCTTTCAAACTATTTGTTGACAACAACAACAATTCCTTCTCATACATACTCATACACCAAGAGCCCCAGCTAGCATTGGCTGTTTGCTAGACGATTGTGCTTAAAAATACAACTCCGAGAAAAATCTTTTGATGATGGTTTGACGAGTAACAATAACAAAACTATCTATTTATTTTTCCTAATTATTATATTTTTACACATTTTTTGAAAGGCTCGTCTTTTAATCCTAGGATGTTAAAAATGCAAGCCCTAAAAAATTCTTATAATGATTATCTGAAGAGCAATAAACAACGTTGTTTATCTTTTTCAAATTTTTTTTTTTTTTTTGGAAACAATCGCCTTTTAATCTTGAAATGTTTAATGGACGGTGATTAAGAATGTTTTTATTGTTTTTATTTATATGCAATTTACTGTTATAGATAAACAAAATAAACTGCGTATAATAGTTTGTATTTCGTGTTTCATCAACTTTTATTTAAGTTTTGATTTTAAAACGTGCAGGCGGTGGTTTTTGTAAAAGAAAAATTAAAATAAAAAGTAAAAAATCTATAGTTAAAAACTGAAGTGTTTTTGTTAAAAAATAATAAAAAAACGGAAATTAATTAAAAAAATTGGTAGTGGTACGTAGTGTTATTGTTTTTAATCTTAAAAAATTTAAAATTCAAAAACAATGTCATCGCAAGCAATAAATATGAGAAGCAAACGTGAGGCTTCGCGAATTATAAATAATATTTTTAAAAGAAATAAAACAACAAAACAGAGCAAATCAGTGGGAATGCGGAACAGGAGAAATGCATTCAACAAGGAGGAGCAATTAAGCAGTTAATGGTTGACGAAATAGCAACAGAATTTTCCTGGAGAGGAACTAATGAAAAAGAAAGCATCCAAAAATTTTCTATTATATCGATTATAAGAAGTAAGTTTTCAATTTTTTATAAAAAGAAATTCACTTGATTTATTGCGTACATATACATACATATATTTTTACAGATCTTTGCCATTTAAAATTTCCAAATATTGATGACGCATTCATTAACAGGACATTGCAGCAACATTTTGTCCATGCCAAAGACAGAATTGAGAGACGTCAAAAAAAGGAGTAATTTACAAATTAAAACATATGTATGTTATGTCAGCTTTTTTTCCTAAACTGCCTTTTTTACAATGAATTAATTGTTTTTTTTTATGTGTTAGAATTAAATATGTATATTTTTTTATTAAATAAATGAACATATTTGTGCTCACAAATAATAATAGCTTAATGTGATGTTTTTGTAACACAGGCTATTTCACTTGCCTGCCTGTTTGCATGGAAAACACAAACAAAAACACTCAATTTTGTTTGTGTTTCCCTTATAAACAGGCAGGCAAGAGGAATAGGCTGTGTTACAAAAACATCACATAAATCCTGTATAAAAACATAGGACTTAAGCTATAATTATTTGTGACCACAGATATAATAATAATAAACATCTTCGAATGAGCCTTTTCCGACTATCTGTGTGAATCATATGCGAATTATATGGCTGAACGATTCACGAGTTGTAAGATAATATATATATGAGTCTCATACGACTCTTGACATGTTTTTTAAAAGAATAGTTAGATAATATCTACACGCATCTAAGACGATTCCTTCTACAATTAATATAAGAGTCTTTCGCTGTGTTGTGTAAGAATCTCTTAAAGAATCAGCTCGTGTAACAGTTACTCCCGTGCAAGGAATTACCTACGATTAAAAAATGCGCTCGTCAACGATCAAAAACGCACGTCATGAGATTCCCAGTATACTTTTCTACAATTGAAAATGCTAGCTGGGAGCTGTTATTGCAAAACAAATACTTGCATAAATTCATGAATGTGATTTCCAGAATATATTCACATTCAAATCAAGAAGAGATATTAAATCTTAAGGATATCTTACTCCTCACAATGAGCGTCAAATGATTTTATTAATATTATTAATGTATAGCTGTGTGAAATATAATAGTAGCGCTTTATTAAAGATATTTTACTTAAGTAAAAAAATGAATTTTTATTCAAGTTAAAAAAAGTTTGTTATTACATTTTGTTAACACCAGTCTAAAAAAGATCTGCACCTCTCGAATACTGGGGAATACTTTCCCAAGCTGACCTCACAGACGCCCACAACTGCTCTACATTTTCCGGCTTATCTTTAAAAACACCTTTTTTACATCGCCCTAAAGATGTTCAATGTGATTTAGGTCTGGGGACTGAGCCGGCCATTCTAATACCTCAATTTTATTTTCAGAAAAACAATTTTTTGCCATTTTACTGGTATGTTTGGGATCGTTGTACCCCATTTAAGCGGCATATTATATTCTGCATAAGGTAGCATGACAGTTTTTAAAATTTCCACATACATTGAGGAGTCCATGTTGCCTTTAATCCAAAATATGGGTACTGTACCATTATTATAAGAAAAACAACCCCAAACGTTAGTTTTTGCACCACCATGCTTTAAGGTCCTCATGAGAAATTTACGATCGTATTCCTTGTTCTTTGGTCTTCTTACATATTTTCTGGTGCCAGGATTACCAAAAAGAACAACTTTGGATTCATCTGTGCACAGAATATTGCGCCATTTCGTGAAGTCTAGCAAATTTAAGTCGGTTGCGGACATGTCTTGAATTCAGCAATGGTACTTTCCTTGGACTTCTACCACATAAATTGTCTTTAATTAGATGCCGGCGAATAGTTGAGGTATGAACATCAAGCTCCAAGTCCTGTTTTATCTTTGTTAAATCAACAAATGGATCTGATGATACCATGCGTTTATTCTTCTTGAGATGTTGGGAGAAATTTTTGCTTTGCGTCCGCGAGTTTCTGGGTTTTTTTTTTTAATTTTTTGCAATTTGCAATAACCGTGGAAGAATATCCTACAATATTTTGAATACATCTGTAAGATTTTCCTTCTGAGAGAAGTTCTTTTATTAATCTTCTGGTGGCTGGCGAGCGTGTTTTCCACGATCTGTAGTTGACTCAATGCCTCGGCGTTGTGCAGCTGTAATAGCCAATAAGGGCATTTCAACTAAATATTAAGGTATATCTAACAAAATTAAATAAAAAAAGTAATCACTTGTGACAAATTTTTTTTTTTTTTGCAGATACGTTTTCTAATGCTACTACTATTTTTTTGAACGCCAAATATTTTGAGTTTTTAACAATTTAGCATCGTTTTCTTTGGAAAATTAATGTTTGTCTTGAAGTTTTTTTTTATTTTTCAAAAATTTAGACTGGTGGTAACAGAATGTAATAACAAACTTTTTTTAACTTGAATAAAAATTAATTTTTTTACTTAACTAAAATATCTTTAATACAGCGCTACTATTATATTTCACACAACTGTATATGTATATTTTTTAAGGTACAGTTTCTTTTGACGCTCACTGTACGTTGCACCTTGTCGATAGTAGTCTCAGCGCCGATTCTAGAATTTTCGAAAGTTATTTTTGATATTTGCCTGATAATCATTAAGCATCGTCTTTTCTTCTTGGCTTTTAGTTGGGCTTGCCATGAAGATTCAGGGAATAAAGTAAGCAAGAAAAATTCATGATGATCATTATGATCGCATTCAGATCAGAGATCAGCAGTGAGTCGTTTTTTCGCTACTCATAAGCACTCATGAAATTTTGAATATATGTACATACATACATAAGTGAGTCAACAATATTGAAATTTAACTATCATCGTCTTTCAAACAGAACGATATGTATTGATGGTCACTGGCGGTATATATTTCCAGAACTCTCCAGTCCTCTAACTTGTGGACACTGCATGTGTTTGCGGTCATCATCCCTAGTCGTGCTATCATTTCCAGTGTTTTTCTGTCTCTTTTGTCGGTATTTTTTAATCCCCATTCAATTGCGCGAGAATTGAAGTCACCAGCCACAATAAGATTATTGCCCTTGGACCTTGCGAAATCTTCTATGTTATCAAATTTCTCTTGGAATGAAGTGATATTGTCGCTTGGGGTTAGGTAGCAGCTTATAAAGTTAAGGTTTCCGATCTGAACCCAGACGAAACCATTTCCCTTTTCGCTATTCTTTATAAGAGTCTGCCTGTGACAGGGGATCCATATTGCGGTGGTTTCCGATTCATCCTCAAACCATAATCCAGTGGTCATTTTCGTGTACTGTTCACTGATGATGATTATGTCTGCTTCTAGTTCTCTAACGATTTGTGGCAGGAGAGCATGTGCCACTTTTCCTCTGTGCATATTAGCTTGTAAGAACTTCAATGCTTACCGTTATTGTTTTGGGTCCGTTTGCAGCTTCGGGATCCAGGTATGTGATCTGTTGGTCTGGCTTTGCTCTCTGAACAGACACAGCAATTCGGAGGATTCCTACATTCTTTCATTTTATGGCCCTTCTGGCCGCATCTTATGCATATACCCATTCCTTTCCTGTCCGGTCCTTTACAGTCCCACTGCATATGTCCCGATTCGAAACATTGATAACAGCGCTTCTCTTCCTCCTTGTACCGTATACGATCCTATTAATATTCGTCGTTTTTCGAGTAATATGTTTGCGTCATCTACTAGTAGCGATACAAAAGCTCTTTTCTGCTCTCTGCTGTTCGTAGTCGTCAGGCGTACAACTATGTCCTCGTTTGCACATTTGGTCAAATTTTTTATGGCCCTTATCATTTCGTCTTCTGTCGTCAGGGAGTCGAGATCCTGTATTTCTATTGTGGCCTTTGATTTCATGCTCTGTACTACGGTCTCCTCTTTTAGTGTGCCTATGATAGCATCGCGGAACTCGTCTTTTCTACCGCCTTTTCCCATTAACAGGAGTAAGGAACCTGCCTTTGTTTTTCAGACAGACTGCACCGCCACTTCGGTCTCTTCCGGATTAAGTTTTTCTCTTAGATTTTTGAGGACGTCGACATAGCTGTGCCCATCTCTGGGTTTTATAACTACAGCGTCAGGTCGGTTCTGTGGTCTCTTAGGACGTTATCTCCTTATTACTTTCTTAATATCTTTCTTTTCTGCTACTGTTTCAGACCTAGTTTTTGTAGGTACTACGACCACTGTACTATCGGTAGCTTTTTTCTTCGTAATATGTTTGATTCATACTTATAATATATTACGATTCGAGTGACTCGACACATAAGCAGAAAAAACAGAACAGCAAGCACATTAAACACACAACCTTATTATTGTGCTTCGTGTATATGTTGAGGTATGGAGAGTCGCAATCAATAACATCATACGTGTTGTTAAGTATGAATATGATGAGGACTTCAAACTTTAAATATGAGTAGAGGAGGTTCCATGATATTAAAATAAGTATGAATGCATATAAATATCAAAAATTATGAGTATGATTCGATTCTACTCATCTTTTTGAATGTTCATTGTTGATCTCTGATTCAAATGCTAAGATACAGAATTCTTAAGATAGAATCACAGTTGATAACGTAAATGATTTTAATTATGGATAATAAACTACAGATTTATATCTGTGATGCTTGTTTTATAATATTCCATCAAACTTTCATTCAAATTATTCCTTATCCTGATTAAAATAAATTTTAGTTCATTCTACTTTCCATAAATAGCAGCTACATATAGAATGTATTTGGTTTTATCGCCTGAACCTATCGAACTTTCAACATTTATGGCGTATCGAATTTATCGTGTTACAACTATTGAACTTTTTTCCAACGTTTATTATTGCATATGTATTTGTATGTATGTATGGTACGGTATGGTATGTATGTATGTTTCCAATAACGATCTATTGTATTTTGGTATCATATTCCTGGTTAAACTGATTGACTTTTTAGCATTCAACATGTCAATTTGAGTCAGGAAATCCCAGCATGAATCATTCTTTGAATACAAAACAAAACAAAAAAAAAAAGGCAAATACTCCGTATACAATATGATAGAAAGAAATCTTTGATATCCATGGACTAACTATCATGTGTCCAAATGTACATATCAGTTCAATCTGGAATACAACAAATACAAATTAATATTAGGAAAACAGTGGAGGCTTTATAAACAAGGCTGTTGCAAAAGGTTTCTTTTATTCTTATTTGATTAAATCAATCAATTTTTAATAGCAGCTACTGTATGTTAAAAGACAAGGTCAAAATAATAGCAAAATTAATTTATGGTGTTTTCTTTTCTACAAAGAAAATGTCACCCTCTTACAAGGTACATTAAAAAAATTGCTGACCAACCCTATTGTAATGTAATTTTTTATTTGAGAAGAACAAAACACAAATTTTAAAAAAGGGTATGCCCTGTGTTTACCACTTATTAAGAAAATGAATGAGAAAATGCTAATTTGTTCAAAAGATGACGAAGATGAATCTAATAACTGATTTATTTCAATTTTCACAAATAAAATAGATGCAGCAATATCCATATTTAAAAATTTAATTTAAAAATATGTTGTATTTTTTGATTTGTTTTCAATAAAATATGTAAATATGAAAAAGGTGTTGCCAGATCGCTAATTTTTCGACTTAATTTTTTGAGCACTTTTTTATAACCAAAAAAAAAAATTGTTTTAACACTGTTCTAACACTGAATACAATATTTTTTATATTACTGACCATGTAGCTTTAATAATGTAATGTTTCCTTAATGTTACTCCACAAAACTATGAAAAAATTAACTTCAAAATTGGATAACGATACCAGGCGACTTTTTTTAAATTTCATCTGGTAGCCCTATAAATAAACAAAAGTCAGCTGCTTTACAGGGCATTATCAGCACTCTCGATTTATACAGCGCATAAAATGCAATGCCCCCCACCATTGGCAAGTGCCGCGGTCCTCGTGATCGTCGGTGAGATACCTATTGACCTACTGGCATTTGAGCGAAGAAGATCGTGGAAGGCAAGGAGAGAAAATCTCGCCATTAGTAGCGCAGATCTCAGATCTCAAACACTACGGCGATGGCAAAGTAGATGGAGCGAGGAAACAAGCGGAAGGTGGACTTATAGACTTATTCCGTCTATAGAGACATGGATACGGCGAAATTTTGGGGAAATTAACTATTTTCTGACCCAGTTTCTTTCGGGTCATGGTTATTTCCGAAAATATCTATACCGCATGGGCAAGGTGATTGATCCTGGCTGCATTTATTGCCAGGAAATGAATGACGACGCTGAACACACATTCTTTCATTGCATCAAATGGCAAGACGAGAAGAACATATTGATAGAGCAAATTGGCGAATTTACACCCGACAACATTGTGGACGCAATGCTCGAAAGCGAGACGAAATGGAGCGCTGTAAGAAGATACGTTGAATGTGTACTCCGCGGGAAGAAGGTCGACCTTGACACAATACAACGAAATGATACATGAGAAGACGAGCCAATAGCATGAAGCTGGCTTCAAATATGGCGTACCCAGACGTGGGAGAGTAGACAACGGTCCCTAACGGGATGTCGTTCTGGGCCCTTCCCGAAGTAATGCAGATAGCCGTCCCGGGAAGGGAGTATCCCCAGAAGAGGAGGAGGGATTGTTTTAGTGGAAGCACCACTCGACGCAGTTGACGACGGTCACTGTAAGTGCGAAGGCATTTTCAACCATACCTCACACGCCAAAAAAAAAAAAAAACAACCATTGGCAAGTGCAAATTATTTAGAATAAAACATACCACCCTTTTAGAGGGCGAAACATTTTTAAGAAACAAACACAAAATTGCATTTTTTTTTAAATAAAATGCACATTTTTTGGTAGAAAAGAAAACACCATTAATCAAGCACCCATAAATTATTTTGAATTATAAAGGTTCGTTTCAATTATTACTACCTTATAAAGTCATGGACGTTTAGAAAATGTTTACTAACAAGGCAAAGAAAAGAGTTTTTAATATCGTTATGGACATACATCCTTCAGTCAGGATTACGACCTAGCTTCTCACATGCTTCTCGTTATGGACATTGTGGGACTAATAACACAATGAAACTAAACTTCTTCCTTACTTATTGGCTTTTTTTTTTTTTTTTTTTTTTGTGATACCAGTACTCAGGGGATGGCCTCTACTCATGCAGTGCATTGTGCAGGTTTTAGGAAAATGGGTTATAGGAAGGTGGAAGAGAGGGAGTAGTGTTTGTGGACATCTCAAGATTCGAAAGGCAAGGAAGCGAGTTGCTACTAGGTGACTATAAAATGGCCAGTGCTATACCTTCACCATTAGACAGTCTACAGCAATCGTCCCCAAGAAGCCCGTACCCTTCAGTCCTAGCTTCTCACACTACTCATGTTGTGTGTGTTAATTTTATACATGAGTGGCGGGACCTACAGTTTAAAGTCGACTCCGAACGACAAATTTTATTGAGAAGCTTTTCATGGCAATTTTATTTACTCTCACAGTTTTTGCCAGAAATCTGCTGAGAGGAAGTCGCCGAAGAAATATTTTCGTTTTGATGACTGACCTGGGATTCGAACTCGGGCCTTCAGTCTAATAAGCCAACACACTACCTACTAGACCACGGCGACTTTTAACAACCCGATTAACGAATTTCGGCCTGCCTTAACACATTCTGCCAGGCGCCGCTGCTTCTTGCGGGTCTACGCCAGTTAGTCACACCAATCGATGACAGGGCTTTACCGATTTGGTCCTTCCAACGCAAACAGGGTTGTTCGCCTCTTCTCAGACTTCCGCAAATTTTCGCATCTAATACCCGTCTCGGCGGAGCATCCTTCTCCATTCGAATGACATTGCTGAGCCAGCGCAGCTGCTGGATGTTAATACGCTGCACAACATACTTGTCGTTGAGGAGCTCATACAGCTCACTGTTGAATCGTATGCGGAAATCATCGCCAACTTGCACTGGACCCACGATCTTACGTAGGACTTTTTCCACGAATACTCTCAAGGGTGCTGGATCACTGCTTAATTGTATTCATGCCTCTGTGCCATAAAGAAGCACAGGGAGAATGACTGTCTTGTAGAGTATTAGTTTAGTGGTACGAGAGAAGTCTCTGCTACTCAATTGCCTATTGAGACCATTGCAGCACGTGGTGGCAAGAGTGATCCTAAGCTTGATCGCCAGACTGACATCATTTTTGGTGGTAATGGCGGAGCCAAGATAAATAAATTCCTTAAACTAAACAAGGCACACAAATAAGGTGAAAATTATCGAAAGATTAATTGCTTCTGAATTCATTCAGAATTGCTGCTATAATTCTATGTTTCTCTGTTAGATAAACTACAGCTTAGTCACACACAACTTTAGTTACTCCCACGTTTTTTATTTCATTTTCTTTTTTTTTAGTGTTTTTCTCTTGCCATATTCATATGGGCAGTTTTGTTTTGTTTTTTGTTGCTGTAGAACATCTCATTTAATAAGGACACTGTCTGTAACAAAAACAAAAACAAAGGAAAAAAACTCTGTGAATTGTTTTAAAAATAAAAAGAGAATATATTGGTATATTCAGTCAATATTATTCCCCAATAAATATGACTAACAGTAGCAGTAGTAGTAGCTCAATAGTACTCCTCCATAAAATCTCATGGTTTTGTTTAAGTACGGAGAGGAACAACAACAAATTTTAAATTGAAACTCTCGTTTATTTTACAATAATAATACAACGTTTTTTTGTTATTGTTATTGTTTTTGTTGCAGTTGCAGTTGCTGTTGCTGTTCTATTCATACTTAACAATTCCAATTGCAGCTGTAGTTGGATTTGTTTTAAATTCAACCTTTTTTTTAGGCACATAATCGTACGTGTTTATCCCAAAAAACTATACGATTGAATACGTATTTGAAAAAAAAATTCTTTTGCAAAAAAATAGAACTGAAAAACAACAAAAACAACAATAGAAAAAAAATGATGACTCATATATTTATTTTTATTTAAACATTTTCGTTATTATTTTCTATTCTAAGCATGTATGTACGTATGTCATACGGCATAGAGTTTTAAACGTTTTTGTTTTTTATTCACTTCTGACATATTTATTCTCATAGATTTTCGTATGTATGAGAAGCATACATATGTACATACATATATTGTTAATTGGCTGTGGAGAATCTAACAGAATTGACAAGGTTTTTGCCTAGAAAATAAAAGAAAAAATTATAAATTACAACCAGTAGCAAAGGCTTAGAGTTGTAATTGTAAAACAAAATTGACCTCTTTAAACTGCACCAGTGGCGTAGCTACCTAGGGGCTAGGAGGGCGCAGTGCCCCGGGGCCCTCAAGCTCATGGAGCCCTCGAATCCTTACCAGAAACCACGATCTACCTGAACTTTTGGAAATTTCTCCCATTTTCAAAATAAATATGACAGATTGCAACCCCACTGCTTTCGGAACTGGGGAAAATTGATGTTTGTAGTACCATAATGAGATTTATGTAAAGGGTTCGCCAAATAACTTTTTTTTTTTTGAAAATGCTTTAAAAAAAAAAACTACTGAATATTTTCTTAAATTTCCTTTTTTATTTGAAAGTACAATCCTTCCGGTTAATAATGGAAAATAATTTCATTCAAATGGCTGCCTCGGCTGGCCATGCAGTAGCCTATACGATCGGTCCAATTTTTAAGCACATTATCGATTGTGTGCAGTTGTATTTCACCAATGGCTTCACGAATATTGTCCTTAAAAGCGTCAATTGTCTCTGGCTTGTCGGCGTAACACTTATCTTTGACGGCACCCCAAAATAATAGTCCAACGGTGTCAAATCGCAGCTCCGAGGTGGCCAAACGACATCAGCTCTGCGGCTGATAATGCGATCTTCAAAAACAGGGCGCAAAACATCGAGTGTAGCTTCGGGGCTGTGTGGCACGTAGCGCCGTCCTGTTGAAACCAAATGTTGCCAATATCCTTCTCTTCAATTTTTGTGAACAAAAATTCGTTCAACATGGCCCGATAACGATCGCCATTGACTGTAACGGCCACTCCTTGCTCATTGTCGTAGAAAAATGGCCCAATTATGCCTCTGGACCAAAATCCGCACCAAACAGTGACTCGTTTTGGGTGCGTCGGCTTTTCAATGTATGCGTGCGGGTTTTCTGTGCCCCAAATGCGACAATTTTCCTTGTTTACATACCCGCCAAGATCAAAATGGGCTTCATTTGAAAAAATGATTTTTTTTTGCCAAAATCGGCATCTTCTGTAAGTCGATCGCAGGCCCACTTAGCGAAGCGAAAACGCATTGGATGGTAAATTGGCTTCAACTCCTGAACCAATTAGATTTTATATGTCGTCATACCAAGGTCTTTATGCAAAATTCGTCTCAATGATGTCTCCGAAATGTTCAATTGTTGAGAACAACGGTGAATTGATGTTGATGGCGCTTCACGCACACTTTCTGCCACAGCAGCAATATTCTCGGGTGTACGCACTGTTTTTGGCTTTTCACGCTTTGGTTTATCGATGAGGATGCCAGTTTCTTTCACTTTTTTCACAAGATAACGAACATACGGAGCTGACGGTGCTTCTCTTCTTCCAAAATCCGTACGCAATTTTCGCACACATTCTGCAACATTACCATGATTTTCAAAGTAATGTCGCAATATTTCCCAGCGTTGTTCAAGCGTATGCACAACCATATTCGTTCAGCGGAAGGATAAAACTAATTATCTATCAAATCAGACATGAGCTAAGTGTTGCCATTCACGCAATAAGCACTAGTTGAAAAAAAAAAGTTAGATGGCGGACCCGATATATGGCCTATTTTATGGTGTGTTTATTCGAACTACTTTGAATGGACGTCCACCTTTACTTACCTACACCTAAATATTAGACTTGTTGTACTGCACCTCTACGACAGTTTTTAAGCTTCAGCAGAGTCTTTGAATGAAAAACACTTTGAAGAAAACTTAAATAAAGTAGACAAGCATTGATCCTGCTGTTATAAGCTCCATCAATAATTTTAAACTATGTGAGAACCTCATAATTGCCATTTTCAAACTGTTTTAATGGGCGCGTAGACACTGCTTATAATGAATACCAAAATCTTCATTTACTTAAACACTTAGCAAAAGGTACTTAAGGTAAATTTAATTACCATAAACTTCCAACAAAATTTATTCTTCATCTTTAAGGCTTTAAATACGAAATGATTTACGCAGATACTTGGTCTGTCATGGGTACTAATATTGATAGCTTGGAAGATATGATAATAAAAGTCATAACGTTTAAAAAGTTAAGCATTAGCCAGCACTGTTTGCATATACTTTGTAATTTTTTTAAATTAAATTTGCAAGAAAGCCTTGTAATACGTAGTTACCATACATTGTCAGCAGATTTATTATGATTGCCACCGTTTCCCATTATGCGATGGTAAGTGGAATAATTTATTTATTTTAATTTATTTATCTAGGCTCTGCCGTTACCACCAAACAAATGATGTCAATCTTGAGATCAAGCTTAGGATCACTCCTGCCACCACGTGCTACTATGGTCTCAATGGGCAATTGAGTAGCAGAGACCTCTCTCGTACTCAGCGTTGCCATTTGCCAAGTTTTCACTTTTTTTCAAAGTTTTTTGAGATGCGAAAAAGTTTTCATTAAATTTGTTTTCTAACAAAACAAGTTTTTCGACAAAATTAAATTTAAAATTTTTTGCAATAAATTCAATAATAATAACACGAAATATTTACATTTTTGAATAAAATATTGTGTATTTTATTAGCCCCGGGCAAAAGAAGCAAGGAAACACAAACAGAGGGCATCGGGCCCCGGAGTTTCCTTTAAAAATGTTGGGACTTTTGTAGAAAACATGTTTTTTTTGTAAAAAAAAGTTTTATTTTTCCAGAAATAAAGTTTTTTAAAATAAAAAAATGGCAACGCTGCTCGTACTACTAAACTAATACTCTACAAGATGCTCTTCCTATCCGTGCTTTTTTATGGCACAGATGCATGGACACTATTAAGCACTGATGCAGCAGCAGCCTTGAGAGTATTCGAGAGAAAAGTACTACGTAAGATCTGCGGTCCAGTGCGAGTTGGCGATAATTTCCACCTCCGATCCAACAGTGAGCTATGTGAGCTCCACAACGACATGGATGTTGTGCAGCGTTTTAACATCCAGCGGCTGCTGTGGCTCGGCCAAGTCGTTCGAATGGAGAA
This sequence comes from Sarcophaga caerulescens, assembly GCA_927399465.1. Taxonomy (NCBI): domain Eukaryota; kingdom Metazoa; phylum Arthropoda; class Insecta; order Diptera; family Sarcophagidae; genus Sarcophaga; species Sarcophaga caerulescens. Next base: position 98,777,955 of record OV656867.1, on the reverse strand, counting down.
GGATGCTCCGACGAGACGGGTATTTGATGCGGGTATCTGCGGAAGTCGCCGTAGTCTAGTAGGTAGTGTGTTGGCTTATTAGACGTAAGGCCAGTGTTCAAACTCCAGGTCAAACATCAAAACCAAAATATTAAAAACAATATTTCTTCGGCGACTTGCCCTCAGCAGATTTCTGGCAAAAACTGTGAGAGTAAAAAAAAATTGCCATGAAAAGTTTCTCAAAAATCTGTCGTTCGGAGTCGACTTTAAACTGTAGGTCCCTGCATTCATGTATAAAATTAACACACACAACATGAATTTTTTTTTTTTTTATTTATTTTATTTTCAAATTTAGCACAACAAGATCGAAATCTTATAAATTAAAGTGCTAATGATTATATACAGACAATAAATTTAAGCATAATGTAATAATTAAATGTAATACAAGTTAATTTAAGAAAAAAATTAAAAAAAAAATTTTAAAAAAAAAATAAAAAAAATTACAAATAATTACAAATAATTTAAAGGATTAGTTTGATTTTATACAATACTTCAACTAGTTATATTTGTCGAACGTCCCCGGCCTCACTCTAACCCACCCTCACCCGACCGCGGAGGGCTCGTCCCCATTACGTAGGGACACGTACACACTACAGTCCGGACTATAGCGGGTTAGGGAAAAGTAAAGGCAACGACAACATAAATCAGCTACAGAACTTAATTCCAAGCTGAATAAAGCAACAATAAACCATAACTACCTAAGACAAGAACGAGAATATATTTTTCTATAATAATTTAAAAATTAATGGCAGCATATAAGCTACGTTTAATATTATAAACACTACAATTAAAATCAATAAAATCATAATACATGTTAAAATCATTACATAATCTACGAAAAGGAAAATTACAACCATAGTTTGTTCTATAAAAATCTAGGGAAAAAGGACGATAGTGCCGTGAAAATCTTGCTGGGATATTGAAATTTAGGTTACAAAGCAAAAACTCGGAATCGATATCACCCTTAACCAGATTATAGACAAAACAAACGCCTAACACAGCCCTTCTACGTTCCAAAGTTGAAAGTTTTATCAGACCTAATCTAGCCTCATAAGATGGAAACCCATTGGCATAATCCCATCCTAAGCCACGTAAACAGAATAATAAAAACTGCTTCTGCACAGACTCTATTGAATCACTATGACAACGATAGTATGGATTCCAAATAACAGACGCGTACTCCAAAATAGGCAAAATAGTTATTAACGAAAATATCGCAATACTCGTAGTTCAATTTTAAATCTGTTTGCGTTGCTAATTATTTGAATTCTCTTCGGTAATTGGTCCAAAGTCGAGTGCAATAAATAAAGAATTGACGTTCTGAAAAGGCAGTTTTATATTTTCGTTGAATCAATACCAGTTCTCTAGCCGATCTGCCGAAACTTATTGTTCCATACAGATAAGTCGGTTGTGCAGTATAAATTATTTTATGTAAAAATATCAAACTCTTAAGCTTCAAAAAATTTTCAAAACACATATTGCAGATTTGGTATGAAAATACAGATATGGAATCACGTATTCCTCGATTGAAGATATATCTTGCAATATTATTATAGGCAACTTTCAATTTCCGCAAATCATTTGCATCACAATTCGCATAAAGTTCGCATCCATATAAAAGGACTGTTATCAAATAAGTTTTAGCCAGCAGCATTCGTTTTTTTTTTTTTTTTTTTTTATGAAACCAGCACTCAGGGGATGGCCCCTACCCATGCAGTGCATTGTGCAGGTTTTTTAGGAAAGGGGGAAGATGCGAACGGCAAGGAAACGAATTGCTGCTAGGTGACTATAAAATGGCCAGTGCTATACCTTCACCATTAGACAGTCTACAGGCAATCGTCCCCAAGAAGCCCGCAGTTTCTCACACCACTTATGTTGTGTGTGTTAATTTTATACATAATTGGCGGGACCTACAGTTTAAAGTCGACTCCGAACGACAGATTTTTTGAGAAACTGGGAAGAAATCGCCGAAAAAATACTTTTTTTTATTTTTTTATTTTTTGATGTCTGGCCTGGGGCACACTACCTACTAGACCACGGCGACGGTGTTGAACATTTTACAGCCCAAAGATTTCTCAATATACCATAAATTTTACCTACTGCAGAAGCAATGTGATTGGACAAGGTCAGTTTTATTATTAAAAATTACTCCTAAGTTTTTCGAACAGCTCACAAATTCTATTACATTACGATTTATTACAATTTAAATATCGTCAGTAATCTTTCTGTTACTTCTATCTATTAAAATACACTTTGATTTTGTGGGATTGATGCAAAGTCCATTCTTTTGCGCCCAGATATCTATTTTCTGCAAATCAAAGTTTACAGTGTTGACACATGCGTTAATTCCATTTAAAGAACCGCTGTTGTATATTTGGACATCATCCGCATACATATATATTTTACAATGTTCTAAAGTATCCGGTAAATCATTAATATATAAGCAGAATAATAGGGGTCCAAGCACTGAGCCCTGTGGGAAACCTCTATTAACATCAAGGCTTTCAGAATATGTTCCATTATAAGATACAATCTGAGATCGACCTGTTAGGTATGAACGTAATAATCTACAAGCTGTTCCCGAGAAGTAGAAAAGTTTTTCCAGTTTTTTCAATAATATGGAGTGATCAACTGTATCGAAAGCTTTACTGTGATCAAGTAAAACTAAAATACAAATCATATTATTATCATGATCAGCTCTTAGATTCTCCACTACATCTGTCAAATGAATGGTGTAAGAAACTAAGTCGTAATCCTGACTGAAGGGTTGTAATGACCAATTATGTATATCTGCGGAAGTCGGCGAAGAGGTGAACGAACTTGTTTGAGTTGGAAGCACCAAATCGAGGAACTCCTGTCAACGATTGGTGTGACCAACTGGCAAGAAGGATTGCAAGAAGTAGAGGCGTTTGATAGAATGTGTTAAGGCAGGCAGAAATCCATTAATCGGGTTGTTAGTGGAACATATGAATTCATTTCATTAAATCTGAAGACCGTTTTACTTTCCTTTTTTACAATTACAAAGGAAAACATTTGCTTTTCAATCTCCAATTATTTAATCACAAATTGTGTGTTGACAATAGAAAATACATGGGAATTTTCAAATTGAAAGTGTTTAGTTGCTGTTGCAAACTACAAAAATCATATGGTCTTGTAAACGTGGGTATATTTTTATAAAAAATAATTAATCCCCAAACACCAGTTGCAATTGCTTTTCTAGAAAACATATATGAGAGGTTTTTGTTTTTTTTTTATTTGTTAGCCAAAGACCAAAAGGCCTTAATCAAGAATTGAACACACATTCACATTTAATTTAACCAAAAATCGATGCTTATGAGAAGACAAGCAGCTCGGTTTCAATTCGAATGTGAATATTCCAGTGCTGGGAGTATCATAAGAAAGAGTTTCCTTCTTTCAAATATTCCATTGCATTGGCATTACAGAGTAAATGTTGTGGTTCGATTGTATGTTTGATATTTTCAATAATATTTTATGTATTGTTGTTGTTGTTTGTTGGTTGATTGTTGTAGCATTATTTGTTTTTAGAAGGTGATCATTAAAACTGAAGAAAAATCTCAACACACAGCAGCTGGGGCGCATTGGACGGTAACAACAACAACAACAGTGGCAGTGGCTGGCTGGTGATATGTTTTGGGAATATATACGCTCGACATGCTGTGATACTGATTGCAATTGCCACTTTAGGTTTTTTTTTTCCTAACGCGATGCTCACCATTCACAGTGGCAATGAAATGCAACGACCAACGACCAGTCATTAAAATAACAAATACTCTCCTAAAGAAAAAAAAATATACGCGATTGAATATGAATTTAAAAAAAAAAAGAAACAAAAAATTAGAAACGTTTTCTGTTCAATCTATGTATGAAATGAAATATTGAAATACAATTTCTTAAAAAAAAATTATTATGAAATGAAGAAAAACGTCATGCCATACCATACCATATAGTAGTATATGAGTCTCTCTATGGCACTTAGGCCATTAGAAACTTTCAAGTTTGAACTGCAGCACCATAGCATCATAGCACCAGTAGAGATAGAGAGTCAATTATTATTTGAAAATGATTCCACCAAACAAAACTACAAATTAAGTAGACAAATATAGTTTAGACAGCCTAATCTCTGGCAGTGGGAAGAAAATGTTATGAAAACCCCTTTTAATATACACAATGGGGGGGCCGACGACTATTTGCTGTGAAAAGTAACAATGATTAGCGGTGTTCTTTGACGAAGAAAAAAAATGTCAATAATTTCGTTAATAATTGAGTAAAAGAATCTTTATTAGGTTCTTAAATTAAAAGAAGATATATCGGGTCCGCCATCTAACGTTTTTCTTTTTTGCAACTAGTGCTTATTTCGTGAATGGTAATACTTAGCTCATGTCCGATTTGACAGATAATTAGTTTTATCCTTCCGCTGAACAAAATATGGTTGTGTATATACGCTTGAACAACGCTGGGAAATATTGCGACATTACTTTGAAAATATGATAATGTTGCAGAATGTGTGCGAAAATTGCATACGGATTTTGGAAGAAGAGAAGCACCGTCAGCTCCGTATGTTCGTTATCTTGTGAAAAAAGTGAAAGAAACTGACATCCTCATCGATAAACCAAAGCGTGAAAAGCCAAAAACAGTGCGTACAGCCGAGAATATTGCTGCTGTGGCAGAAAGTGTGCGTGAAGGGCCATCAACATCAATTCACCGTCGTTCTCAACAATTGAACATTTCGGAGACATCATTAAGACGCATTTTGCATAAAGACCTTGGTATGACGCCATACAAAGTCCAATTGGTTCAGGAGTTGAAGTCAATTGACCATCCAATACGTTTTCGCTTCGCTAAGTGGGCCTGCGATCGACTTACAGAAGATGCCGATTTTGGCCACAAAAAATCATCTTTTCAGATGCAGCTCATTTTGATCTTGGCGGGTATGTAAACAAGCAAAATTGTTGCATTTGGGGCACAGAAAACTCGCACGCATACATTGAAAAGCCGACGCACCCAAAACGAGTCACTGTTTGGTGCGGATTTTGGTCCAGAGGCATAATTGAGCCATTTTTCTACGAAAATGATCAAGGAGTGGCCGTTACAGTCAATGGCGATCGTTATCGGGCCATGTTGAACGAATTTTTGTTCACAAAAATTGAAGAGAAGGATATTGGCAACATTTGGTTTCAACAGAACGGCGCTACGTGCCACACAGCCGAAGCTACACTCGATGTTTTGCGCCCTGTTTTTGAAGATCGCATTATCAGCCGCAGAGCTAATGTCTTTTGGCCACCTCGGAGCTGCGATTTGACACCGTTGGACTATTATTTGTGGGGTGCCGTCAAAGATAAGTGTTACGCCGACAAGCCAGAGACAATTGACGCTTTAAAGGACAATATTCGTGAAGCCATTGGTAAAATACAACTGCACACAATCGATAATGTGCTTAAAAATTGGACCGATCGTGACTGACCTACTGCATGACCAGCCGAGGCAGCCATTTGAATGAAATTATTTTCCATTATTAACCGGAAGGATTGTACTTTCAAATAAAAAAAGAAATTTGAGAAAATATTCAGTAGTTTTTTTTTAAAGCATTTTCAAAAAAAAAAGTTATTTGGCGGACCCTTTACAATGAACTCTTTATCTCCTGTAAGAATTCACATACAAACTGTTTATGCCCAAAATATTAAGCATTACTTAACAATATTTGAGCAGGTAATATTATAGCTTTTATTTCGGAAGTTTCCTCTTTTCCTCTTCAATATTTTCATTAGTTAAGTGGTTTAAGTAGGTTCGTTACGGATATCTTACCGACCTTCTTAGAGGAGATAATAGAATTTGTTCTGTGGATAACTCTATCTCACGTATAAGCAGAGTAAAAATTGTTTTTAACAGCACTACTGAATAATATTAGAGTTTAAAGGGTCAAAATACAAAGGCATAGATAAGCTACTTTTCTTGAACGTGGATTCTGCAGAGAAAGAATGAAAAATATGCTATGCATGCGAGCAGGACTCAGTCCACCAGAAAAATGTTCAATACAAACGATTAAACAATATTTAAAGAATGTACATGGTTCCATGGTAAATAAGTCTGTGGTGACAACTCTACAAAGTCTACGGCACAATAACCGTATTCATATTCATAAATCTCAAGGCTTGGATAGCATTTGTACATACTTCAAAAACGGCAACTCTACTAATTTCAGATACTTAAGAGGCATCACTGCCAATTGAATTTCTAATCAGATGGCTGTCATCGACAAATTAATGGCACTTTCAAAAGTGAACAAGCTAAGTTCCAATCTAGATAATCCTGCCCAAGCCATATGGAATGGAACTTTAAAGAGTGCTTCGAAGTTAAACAAAATAAGACCGTTAAAGGGGAATGCAGTCTAAAAAAGAAATTTTGTTTGTGTTCGTAGTGCAAAAACAATTTTTATCATGTTTTGCCAGTCTGATTCATGTTCTATGCTGGTAAAGCGCATTTTTACGTGTCCAACCTTGCAGACATTATCATGAGGGGCTGCTTTATAATGAGCTGCTTTAGTGAATGACAGACAGACAGAGATTCTAAGTACTTCTAATTCGATTTCATAACAATTTGTCTACTGCCATGGGTTTTCTAACAAATATGGGAAAAATTTTATTTATTCTCAACACAATGTCCTTTTGTACCACTTTTATGACACTTTTCCCAACGATAATCACTATCTTTGATACCCTATTTGACCAGCGGCATTTTCCTTTTCAAGATTATTAAATTATATACCAACGAGCCATTATTTCAACCAAAAAGCTAAAGCCGAAAAGGTGCCCCGTGAAGCAATTCGAATTTTAAAACAAATCGGCAGATGTTGCTACTTTGAAACAATGGTAATGTAATGAAAATCTTTGTTGGAACCAGAGATCAGCAATGAATCGTTTTTTCGCCACTCATAAGCACTCATGAAATTTTGAATGATAAGTGAGTCAACAATATTGAAATTTAACTATGTACTCTGAGTCATTCATACTCATTACAACGTTAATTTATATGTACAGGTTGCAATGAGTATGCGTACATCGTTGAGATCAAACTCATACCATTCGAAATTTGTTTGATTCATAAGCCTACTCATAGATTCCAGTGACTCGAATTTGGCATTTACAAAAAAATAAAAAAGACACACAAGCAACAAAGACAGAGCAGGAAACAGCGCGAACACACAACCTTCTAGTAAGTATTTAAGTGTTCGTACGCGATTCATACTTATTTTGTGCTTCGTGTATATGTTGAGTCGAAATCAACAACATCATACGTGTTGTTAAATATTGTTAAGCAGAACGAAACGACCTAATATCGTTTCACATAAAAACAATAAACAAAAGCTACTAGCTACACTCAGCGTTACCGTTGAGCGACTAAAGTCGCAATTTGACACTTTTTCAGCGACCCCGCCACTTTTTGTGCCCCCTTACTAAAATGAACTAAATCTGACACTTTTCAAGATTTTTGACCCTTTTTTCCCCTTTTTTAGAAAAAGTATTTTTTCTTTTATTTACATTTTTTTTTCTTTCTTTTATTTACATTTTTCGGAACAATCAGCTTTTGAATTGTTTTTTATTTTAAAATATAAGGAGTGCGCACAAAAAAATCTGGACTTACACTTTTCGTTATAGAAATAAAACTAAATGGCGGATTTTTTACGTTTTATATTTCAATTAAAGTAAATAATATTTGAATTCTTTTGTGTATAAAATTTTCTTCTGACGAAGGTCTCAGAGCATCCAACTTTTTGAGCCACTTTTCTTCCAGCCATGTTAGGGTGTTTTAGAAAAATACATACGTATTATTTTATTTGCTTTGTTTTGGTCGGCAAATCCGTTTTTTCTTCCACCTCCACGCTTTCTCTCAATAGTCAAAGACTCCTTATATTTATTTATTACCTTAGAAACTGTTTTTGGTTAACACCTGCGACCCTAGCAATCGTTTTTTTGTAAGCGGCGCGGTTTTTCATTGAAAATATCAATTATTTTTTTACGACATCTTGTTGGGTGCCCATTTTCAAAAAACTAATTTTGCTATTGCAATGACATTTAGCACGTGGATTTTGAAACAGATGACTAACAAAAACAATGTAACGGTATTCATTTTTTTCAATTATGATAAAAGTTAAAAGCTTAAAAGTATGCCCATTTTTTTGTGCGCACTCCTTATATTATATTTTTTGTTATTTTTTTTTAATTTGTTACAAAATACGCAATTTTGTATAAAATTTTATTTATTTTTAATGAACTGTTTTTTAGTTATAATAATAGTTTTGTTTTGTGTTTTGTATTATTATATAGTGGATTAGCAAAAAAAGTTTTATTTAATGGAATTTTTATAAATTTAAAAATGCATTTTTTATTTTTGAAATTTAAATGTCCTAACGTTCATAAATTTGAATGAAATTACATTTTAAAGCTAGAAATAAAACATAACAAATATTTTTAAAAAAATTAACATTTTTGTTGACTTATTAATTTTTGGCTAAAAATTTGTTTCTATTATAAAAAATTGGAAAAATTATTAAAAATAAACTTATTATATGTTTGTTAATGTAGTACAATACAAAATCCAATAAAAATTTATTTTTTTTTATCTGTATTAGTTCATTTTCTTTTCTTTTAAAAATGTTGCCCCTTTTTACTGCCAAAATACCCTTTATGTGCGACTTTTTTTTCAAAAATCCCCTTTTTGTGCGACTTCTTAAAAATTTCCAGCGGTAACGCTGGCTACACTAACCCATATGTACATCGAACCATACATAAACTAACAATAACATCAGTATGAGTATGAGAGAGATGGATAACGCAAACGCAACAAGAGGCAATGTGTATACAATACACAAATACACACTAACAAATACATCGAACATCTTCCAAATAAACCAACAACAACAAGCGTGAAAGCAAAAGGGATGGACAAATAAGCAAGCGCGACAACAAGCAATACAGTCGCCATAGAAATTGCGAGAATACGAAACCGCGAACATTCTTCTTCAAGAACGTTCGATGTACTGTTCGTGTTGGACTATAAAAGGGCAAGACAAAGCAGACGAGTGAGTCAGTTGTAATTGAGACCACCGTGATTGTGACAGTCTTGCGTGAAGTTGCGTGTTAACTAATTAATCGCGGTGTGAAAACAAGTTGCGTGCGAAGTAAAAAGTCGTGGTTCGAAGATATCCGTTGTGAGCAGTAGTTGTGTGTGAATAATAGTGAACCAGCAATTATTGTTGTATTGCAATTAACGAACTCATATTTAAACGTTTTTAAAAAGGTAAAAACGTAACAATATGAATCTGATGAGTACTTTAAACTTTGGATATGAGTACAGGTTCCAAGATATTAAAATAAGTATGAATGCGTATAAGTATTAGAAATTATGAGTATGATTCGATTCTACTCATCTTTTTGAATACTCATTGCTGATCTCTGGCTGGAAACATCTCCTATCATCCAATTGCCCTTCGGTGATGCCCATAAAAAGGTTTGAGAATTTGTAGTTAGGGCTATATAAGCTATGCTTTTCCTTTGTACCCAAGCTTAGCTTGAAAATATAAAGGAAACCTTTCAATTTCGAACCACTTTTATGATGTTGTATTGTCATTCAGTTTCTTTTTTTTTGTTGTTTTCTTCGCTTTTTTTTTTTTTTTTGCAATTGCAAAATGCCAATCATTTTATTTCGTTTTCCAATTATTTTTTCAAAAAATTCAAGCCAAATATGCGAAAAAATAAAATTGAAATGAAACACAACAATGTAATATTTCTTTTGTTTTTGTTGTTGTTTCTTACCTTTTTATAATTGAATACAAATCACAAATTGACACTTTAACACTAACAACTTTCAATACAAAAAAAAAAAAAAAGACTTCAAAATTGTATTGTTTTAAGTCGCATTCGATTGCATTTTACTATCCTAAACGTTGGTTGGGTTCCCTTCTCTCAAACTCAAACTTCAGTCAGCCAGCTACGACTACCGTATGGTTATTTTGATTTTTTTTTTTTTTATTGTAATTCAAATATCGTGAAGAGAATTAAACAGGAAAAAAATAAATGAAAGAAAAAAAATATTATTTTTTTTTTTATTATTATTTTTAATAACGTGTTACATGTCAATTTATAATTCAAAACCATTATGGCTTAAAATTACAAAAAACAACAACAACCAACACCAATCTATTCTTTTGGTTTTTGTTTTTGTTTTTTATATGAAAATAAATGCAAAATATTAAATCAAATTGAAGAAAAAGAGAAAAAAAAAATGTGCAAAAAAATTAAATACAAAATCATAAACGAATAAAATGTTGTCAGTTTTAATTTATAAACTCATAAATACAACAACAACAACAACACAAAAAAACATGTGCAATAAATAAATAAAAACGTTCAAACAAACAGAAAAAAACACACAAACCAACTAACATCCAAACAAATAAATAAATGCCAGGCATTTCAAATAATCACTAAAAAATTTTTTATTTGATTTGTATTGAGTGTTTGAATATGTTTTGCGATAGGCAACTACACTAACTGTTGCTATATTGCACTCAAACACTCGTCTGCAGGCAGGCAGCCATACAGACAGACAGACATGCAACAAATAGGCATAAACAAACATTTTTCTGCACACGTACATATTTACATATGTACGTATGTATGTACGTATATTGATGCGGTGACAAACAACTGTCACAGCGCAAATCATCATATTAATTTGAATATGTTTAACAAGACTTTTAATTTTATGTTTAAACGTTGTTGTTATCAGTAAAAACAAACAGAAAAAAAATTCACATCAACAACAACAACATCAATTGGAAAAAAAATTATGGCATCTACAATGGCAACGCCAAAATAAAACAAAACATTGATTTTTCTTAACACCCGTTATTGGTTTGAAACAGAGACAAACAAATCGTGTAGTTTAGATTAAATTGGTGGACGCGTTGTGCCTTGACGACATCAACAGCTGTATAGTAATTGTCGAGTAGGCAGTTGAATGTAATTCTAACTCGAACTTCTTTTTATGTCGTATTATATTTTAAGTGGTCACCATGACAGCCTAACTGACTGCTATCAGGATGTCTAGTCGCTTCTATTTGATTCAAACTAAGCTCAAGACCTGCTAATTATGCAGCCAAAGTTGACTTACAAATATATTACGAAATATCTCTTTAGACGCGAAAATTTAAAATTCTTAACAGCAATGTTTAATTCGTGAATCTAAATTCATAATCCTCACTAAAGTGTTATAATGATCAATAACGTATGTACATTAGGGTGGTCACCCAATATTTGGTGAGCTGGATCAAAGGATAAAAAGGTTCTTTTTTGAGGTTTTTTGGATTTTTTTCATATTTCTTCCAAAGGAACTATATATAATTTTGGTATCATATGAAAGGTCTTTAAGAGGCGCTTTCAATGGGTTATCAGAAATTTTAAAAAAAATTTTGAAAATTCAAAAATTTTTAAAATTTCGGACAAAATATTTGTTTTTTTTAAATTTTTTCATAGAATTTACTTAACTAAATTGTTGAAATTTCTTGATTATAAAGACCATGTAATTTAACCAAAATGGTTTTTTCCGTTTTTCAAAATTCAATCTAGTTCAATTTTTATTAAAATTTTTTTAAACCTATTTTCTTCTCTATCTGACAACTTCTGTTAACTCAATTCATATATGTATGTAATGGGAATCAAAATAACGCTGCTGCTTAGAATAAACAACCACATTCTTAAGGAATAACAAGAAAATTACATTATAGCGGGATGTATCGCAAATGTTTTGGTTTAAATTGAAATATTCGTTGTATAACAAAATAAAAGTATAAGAAATTATACATCAATGGAAAGCTAATAAAATTTGCGTTATTTGATGCCCATTACATATATGAATTGAGTTACAGAGGTTGTCAAAGAGAGAAGAAATTAGTTATTATATTCAATATGTCGTCTTTGAATTATTTAGCTAATATGGCCTAATTTTCTTCAATGCAAATAAAAATAAAAACAACTTTTTATTTCATATTTTTTTCCCAACGTTTCGTGAATTCTTTGTTCACTTTATCAAGGGAGTTTTTATATGTAATATTAATTTTATTTTACATATATAAAATTAATTAAATAACAAAAATTTTTTTTTTTAAATTAAAAAACTTAAAACTTAACTTAACTTGAAAGACTTAGACAAGCAACTGAGAAGAAATTAGGTTTAAAAAAATTTTAATAAAAATTGAACTAGATTGAATTGTGAAAAACGGAAAAAACCATTTTAGTTAAATTACATGGTCTTTATAATCAAGAAATTTCAACAAATTAGTTAAGTAAATTCTATGAAAAAATTAAAAAAAAACAAAAATTTTGTCCGAAATTTTCAAAATTTCTGAATTTTCAAAATTTTTTTAAAATTTTCTGATAACATATTTAAAGCGCCTTTTAAAGACCTTTCATATGATACCAAATTTATATATATGTAGTTCCTTTGGAAGAAATATGAAAAAAATCCAAAAAACCTCAAAAGAGGACCTTTTTATCCTTTGATCCAGCTCACCAAATATTGAACCCAGGACGAAAAAATTGAGAAACGTAGTCTTAGAATGAATCAAACTTTCATTTTTGTTGGGAACATCTATACCTTATTTTTTCTCCATAGAACTTGGAGGCTTATAAAGTAAGTCACTTATAAGTCAGCCACTATATGAGCTCAAGACTTACATTATGGGACTACTACAGTTCCCTGTTGCTTAAGTATTTAATCGGAGTGGTATATTATCGTCTTAATTAGGGACGGAGAAATGCCTTCCAGAGGGGATAACATCAACTAGGGGCATCACAGAACGATCAGATAGAGGCCACATTTTGAGAAAGAGTTAGACGCAAAGTCGCCATAGGTTGTGTGTTGACTTAAAGTCTCTAAACATCACGAATAAAATAAAATATGAAAGATATTTCTTAGCGACATAGTATTCTGTCAAAAACTCTAATGGTGTTTTCTTTTCTACCAAAAAATGTGCATTTTATTAACGCAAAATGCAATTTTGCGTTTGTTTCTTAAAAATGTTTCGCCCTCTAAAAGGGTGGTATGTTTTATTCTAAATAATTCGCACTTGCCAATGGTGGAGGGCATTGCATTTTATGCCCTGTATAAATCGAGAGTGCTGATAATGCCCTGTAAAGCAGATGACTTTTGTTTATTTATAGGGCTACCAGATGAAATTTAAAAAAAGTCGCCTGGTATTGTTATCCAATTTGAAGTTAATTTTTTCATTGTTTTGTGGAGTAATCTTAAGGAAATATTACATTATTAAAGCTACATGGTCAGCAATATAAAAAATTGCATTCAGTGTTAGAACAGTGTTAAAATATTTTTTTTTTTTGTTATAAAAAAGCGTGCAAAAAATGAAGTCGAAAAATTAGCGATCTGGCAACACCTTTGAACAAATTGGCATTTCCTCATTCATTTTCTTAATAAGTGGTAAACACAGGGCATACCCTTTTTTAATATTTGTGTTATGTTCTTCTCAAATAAAAAATGATTTTACACCAGGGTTGGTCAAAAATTTTTTTAATGCACCTTGTAAGAGGGTTACATTTTCTTTGTAGAAAAGAAAACACCATAAGAGTAAATAAAATAGTCATGAAAAGTTTCTCAGAAATCTGTCGTTTGGAGTCGACTTTAAACTGTAAGTACGACCACTCATGTATAACATTAATACACACAACATGAGTGGTGTGAAAAGATAGGTTGTTATTTTGACTAAAGGGTTATTATGATCAATTAAGTAAGTACATAAGTAGGTGCGACACTATCAACAAAATATTCCTCACTACTGCACTCAATCCATGTTCACAGAGGAGAACATTGTCTCTAGGTATGAATAAATACCAGCTACGTTTAAAAAGCTTGATTAATTAAATTTAAGCAAAACGAAGAAAGTAACTAGAATATACGGAGATGCTTTGTGACATTAGGCTGATGTTCCTTGAAGTACAGCAACGTCCAGCCAGTATAGTCTCGTTCTTTAACTTCCTACACCATTTTTGTAACCATTTCCAATATGTCTTTGATCTTAAGGCTTCAATGGCAGTTCTTGCAATATACCCCGTTTGTTTTTCTTAAAGTGTGTCCTATAAAACCCTATTTAGTTGTGAATTTTTTTTTTGGTTTTTAATGAAATTCATAGAAGCAGCAATCCGGAAGGGCTTATTGCGAATATGTGTAGAACAATATTCAATTCAGTATTTTCAAACTTTGGTGAACAGTTTCGAAACCAGAGATCAGCAATGAGTATTCAAAAAGATGAGTAGAATCGAATCATATTCAAAATGTCTGATACTTATACGCATTCATACTTATTTTAATATCATGGAACCTCCTCTACTTATATTCAAAGTTTGAAGTACTCATCATATTCATACTTAACAACATGTATGATGTTGTTGATTTCGACTCTGCATAACTCAACATATACACGAAACACAAAATAAGTATGAATCGGGAACGAACACTAAAGTACTCACCAGAAGGTTGCATGTTTGCTCTGCTTGCTGCTTTGAGTTTTTTGCTTATGTGTCTTATTTTCTTTTGTTTTAAATGCCTAACAACTAAGGCTGTAAATTTTAATGAATGATTCGAGTCACTCGAATTATTTATTAGTACATATTATAAGTATTTTTCTAAAGTTATGAATCTAAATGAGTAGGCTTCTGAATCAAACATATATCGAATGGTATGAGTTTGATGTCAACGTTATACGCATACTTATTGCAACCTGTACTTAAAATTAATGTTGTAGTGAGTATGAATGAATCAGAGTACATAATTAAATTTTAATATTGTTGACTCACTTATATTCAAAATTTCATGAGTGCTTATTAGTAGTGAAAAAACGATTCATTGCTAATCTCTGGTATTGACGGCATCAATAGCTGTATATGTAGTAATTGTCGAACTAACAGTTGAATGTAATTCTCAGGTTACACTTCAAACTTGAACTTCTTTTTATGTCGTGTTATATGTATTTTAAGAAGTCGCCGTAGTCTAGTAGGTAGTGTGTTGGCTTATTAGACGTAAAGCCCGGGTTCGAGCCCCAGGCCAGACATCAAAACAAAAAGTATTTCTTCGGCGATTTCCTCTCAGCAGATTTCTGGCAAAAACTCTGAGAGTAAATAAAATTGCCATGAAAAGTTTCTCAAAAAATCTTTCGTTCGGAGTTGACTTTAAACTGTAGGTTCCGCCACTTATGTATAAAATTAACACACACAACATAAGTGGTGTGAGAAACTAGGTCAATAACCCTGACTGAAGGGTTGTAATGACCAGTTATGTATGCATATGTATTTTAAACGGTCTCCATGACAGGCTAACTGACTACTGTCAGAATGTCTTATCGATTCTATTTGATTCAAACCAAACTTAATTACTAGCTAACCATGCAGCCAAAGCTGGCTTACAAATACGTTACGAAGCGTCTCTTCAAACATACATACATACATACATAATTAGTCATTACAACCCTTCAGTCAGGCTTATGGACCTAGTTTCTCAGATTTTATTGAGAAACTTTTCATGGCAATTTTCTATTTACTTTCAGAGTTTTTGCCAGATATCTGCTGAGAGAAAGTCGCTCAAGATTTTAAATATTTCGGTTTGTTTTTCATATGGCTGGCTGACTTAGGGTTTGAAGCATGGTCTCACGTCTAATAAGACTACGGCGACTTAGATTCTTAACAACTTAAAAAAGAAAACATTAATTTAATTTGAATTAAATTTCAAATGAATAAAACCTAATAACAAAGAGGTCCTTTATCTTTTTGAATAGCAAATCATTTTATTATTCTCAGTGTAAGCAATTTTTTTTTGTTTGTTTTTTTGATTTGGTACTGGATTCGGGGCAATGCTTAAAATTCGACCTCCTTTATACAACTGATAATATTTTGCTTTGAAGTATTGCTTACTGTATGGGTAGTATGACGGAATTTTATTAAAACGTTCCGTCAAATTTTTTTTTTAATTTTTTGTTGTTGTCGTATGTACTATCAAACTAAGAGGTAAGAGTAGGTCAACCTTCACGGTATGATTAATGTTAAAGATGTATGTACAGATGTATGTATGTTGTATACGATTTTGTATGCATAAATATTTTTAAATTATTAGATCATCCGTTGATAATACAGTGTGTGTGTGTTGTTTTTGTTGTTGTTCTTTATAATCTAAAAAGAAAACATAAGTACTCTTGAATAAAAAGATTGTTTTTTTGTTTTTGTTTTATTTAAGAATTAAAATAAAAAAAATAAAAATATTGCATACCAAACTGATAACATTATTTGCAGAGGGAGCGGCAAAAAGACAGAGAGAGAGAGAGAACAAGAAAAAAATTACACTCTCTTATCTGGTAATATTCTCATACATTGTTTTAATTAATTATTTAAAATAAAAAAAAAACATACATACATACATACAATATGTTTTCATCCACAAGCAAGTGGCCTTACCATACAGTGCAAAACATAAGTGGAGCTACAAAGCGATAGAGAAAATTATGGCAAAATTATGTTTTCCTAGGTTTTCGATTTTTTTTTTTTTTTTGTGATAAGAATTTAATATAATTTAAGTGTAATACTTTTGTTTGTCACTGTTTGGTATACATACATACATACATAAATATGTGTATGTGTTAAGTGTATAAAAAATTAACATTATAATTTATAATTTTCACATAATAATAGCAGCAAACGGATGAATGTGTTCTATTTTATGGTTATAGTATCCCAAGAAACAAAAACTGTCGATTTTTTCCTTACTTTATTAAAAAAAAAAAAGGGTTTCGATTTGAAGTAGAAATCATTAAAGACATTCCAAGACCTTAGTCAGGATTACGACCTACCTTCTCAGCGGCATAACAGCGTCAGGAAAAGTAGCATAAAATAACCTCAGCCAACATCGCACAAGTATGGTATGTTGACAGAAAGAATGGCGTATAGATATAGTGTGTCGGACTACTGGCATGCAATCTAGCCTGTTATATATACAATTACAACGGTAACTACGGAAACAAGGAGTGCTGAGATGACGGACACAAGGTCCTCGCTCTCAGACATAACTTCTCACGGCTGTAGCTTTCTTACTAAATTACTTAATTGGTTGTTACCAGCCTTTAGTTTGGATTACAATCTAGCTTCTCAGAGCACTCATGTTTTGTGTGTTTTAATTTTATATATGAGTGGAGCGAGGGCTACAGTTTAATGTCAACTCCGAACGACAGATTTTTTTAGAAACTTTTCATGGCCTTTTTTTTTACCTTCAGAGCTTTTGACAGAATATTGCTCAGTAAAAGTTGGCGAGAGAAAATTTTTTTATACTTCGTTTCGTTCGAGATGTCTTAGCTGGGTGTTGAACCACGGACTCTGGTGTAATAAGACGACTCACTACTTACTATATTACGACGACTTTAATTATATTATACAGCAAACCGAAAAGCGCGAACATTCTAAGGAAACTATAGTCCATAGATGAAAGTTGAAAATCTTGGTTAAATAGTAAAGCCTATGGAAAAGCCACTTCTAACGATTGGTAGATCTATAAACGAATTATAAATACAGATAATAAGGACAAACTAAATCTTTACAGATGTGTTGTTCATATAAGTTTTCTACCAGAGATCAGCAATGAATCGTTTTTCGCTACTCATAAGTGCTCATGAAATTTTGAATATAAGTGAGTCAACAATACTGAAATTTAACTATGTACTCTGATCCATTCATACTCACTACAACGTTGATTTACAAGTACGGGTTGCAATGATTATGGGTACAATGTTGACATCAAACTCATACCATTCGAAATATGTTTGATTCATAAGCTTACTCATTTAGATTCATAACTTTAGAAAAATCCTTATGAATGATTCGATTGACACGAATCATTCACCAAAATTTATCTTCTTAGTTGTTGTTAGGCATTTGCAAAAAAAGGAAAAAGACATAAGCAAAAAAGTCAGAGCAGCAAGCAGAGCAAACACACAACCTTCTAGTGAGTATTTTAGTGTTCGTATGCGATTCATACTTATCCTGTGAATCGTGTATATGTTGAGTTATAGAGAGTCGAAATCAACAACATCATACGTGTTGTTAAGTATGAATATGATGAGTACTTCAAACTTGGAATATGAGTAGAGGTTCGATGATATTAAAATAAGTATGAATGCGTATAAGTATCAGAAATTATAAGTATGATTCGATTTTACTCATGTTTTTGAATACTCATTGCTGATCGCTGATGTACACTCATGCATTTTATTTTTCAGTTGCGTTCATTGTGTTTATGGCATAATGCGCTGAAACCTCTCCAATGATCGAATGAAGATGAAATTTAATTATTTTTTGCAATTTGTTTAAGGAACATACTATATAGTCACAGTAAATTTTAATTCGTTATAGCTATTGATTAGCAATTTTTACTGTGAGTAATTTGTGAAAGTAGGGTACCTCAACGACGAACTTGTTTGATTGTAACATTTTTATTTTTACTGTTTTTTTTTTTTTTATTCGTATTTTATATTTATTTGCTGGCACATTCTTCCAGACTGAATGGCATTTTTCAGTAATTAGGTAATTGCTAATCTAAGCACAAAGACAGCAAACCGAAGCAGCGATAGATAGTAGCAACCAGCAGTTGAATAGAAAAATGCTGCTGCTGTTTTCGAAATATTGAAGAATACAAAATGAAAAAAAAATTATAACTGACACGAATTTCAGTACTTATTATTATTATTATTATCATTATTATTACTAATGATGAAAATATTCTATTCTATTCTATTTTCAACGAGTATGTATTTTTTTTTTCTTCATTTTCATAATTTTTTTTTTTTTTTTGTATTTTATTTTCTCTGTTTAATTTCAGATCCAACAAAGGAATGTTAAATAAAGTGTAGAAAAAAAAAATTAAAAATTTTTTGATAAGAAGCCAAATGCAAAAAAATACAACAAAAATATAAAAGAAATCAGCTAGAAATTGAAATTGTATTGTCTTAAGTAACCGAGTTAATGTCACGTAAAATAGTTTTTTTTTTTTTTTTTTTTTTGTTGCAAAAAAAAATCGTTTGATTTCCTTACATTCAGCACAGATGTTGAAATAACGCATGTCGGTCGCATCGCGTAAAAAAACTGAATTTCACTGACGTCATTAAATTCATAAGAAATTTTTCTTTGTTTTAAATAATTTTTTAAAGGTTTTCATTTGAAATTTAACTGGGTATAGGAATGAATGTATTTTACAAATACAATACAATACAATACAATACAATTGATTACACAAATTTAAGCGCAGATGTTCTAATCTATTTCTCTATGATTTCTACACACACAATATTTTATGTCTTCTTTTAATTTTAATTAGCAAAAACGATTAAAAAAAAAAAACCAAACCAGAATTAAAAAAAAACTTAATAATATATCAGATTAAGGCTTGACGTAAATTTATAAACAGAAATAAAACACTACGCTTCATAAAATTAATGATTTTTTTAACACTCCCTCAGCAATGAAGTGAGATGAACCTTCTGATAAAATGTCATGAAGTCAAGTCAGAACAAAATGATGAAATCAAATTGCTTACGTTGTAGACGCTGTTGAAAAAAAAAAAAAAAAAAAAAAAAAAAAAACTACAAGACCATATAGGGTAATGCCTGTATTTTACATTTACAATGATAATTTTAAAAATAAAAATATATTTGAAATACTTAAATAAACTAAGGAATGTTATCTTCGTTCGAACGAAAGGTGGACCTATTGCAGATATCTCTGTGCAACTTATCAGATCTCTTTCCTAAGGCTAAGGAAAGTATAGGAAAGGGCTTACGAAAGCGAAAGAAACTAGTAATGATGCTGAAACTAATAATGCAAATATTTTGCTTATAAAGGGTGATTTTTTAAATATTATCTTTTTGGCAACACTGGTTTAAACAGCTCACGCACGTTTCGTGTTTTGCTTCACTGTCAAACGTCTTCAGTTTGGTCTATAATTTAACTATGAATCGTCTGAGAAACGAACAACGCTTGCAAATCATTGAATTTTATTATCAAAATGGGCTCTTTGAAAGTTGGCCGAAGATCCACTTCTTTATCGAAAAATTGTGTTCAGCGACGAAGCTCATTTTTGGCTCAATGGATACGTAAATAAGCAGAATTGTCGATTTTGGAGTGAAAATCAGCCAGAAGCATTGCAAAAGCTACTAATGCATCCAGAAAAAGTCACAGTTTGGAGCAGTTTATGGGCTGGTGGCATCATTGGACCGTACTTCTTCAAAGATGCTGCGAATCGAAACGCCTTTAGACTATTTTTTGTGGGGCTCATGTCTATACAGACAAGCCCGCTCCAAATGACGCATTGGAAGACAACATTGAAGCATATATTCGTGAGATACCGGCCGAAATGTTGGAAAGAGTATGCCAAAATTGGACTAAGCGGATGGACCATTTGAGGCGCAGTCGCGGTCAACATTTGCATGAAATAATCTTCAAACATTAAATTATATCGACAGTACTATCGATTCAAATAAAGATTTCATGCATTTTTCTGAATTTTATGCGTTTTTTTTTTTTAATTTTCCTATAGCTCTTAAAAAATCACCCTTTATTAACTTTGTCACCGTGGTCGAGTACTTAGAGTGTTGGCTTATTACCTAAGAGATCGTAGTTCAAGTCCCAGCTGCAACATCTCGAACAAAAACGGAATATGAATAAATATTTCTTCGGTGACTTCTCCTCTCAGCGATATTCTGGTGAAAACTCTGAGCTTAAATAAAATTGTCAAGAAAAGTTTCTCAAAAATTTGTCGTTCGGAGTCGGCTTTAAAAATTGTTGGTCCCGCTACTCATGCATAAAATTAACACACACAACAAGGGTGATGTAGGAAACTTGGTTGTAATTCCGACTAAAGCGTTGTAATAACCAATTAATCAAGTAAGTAATCTCTGGCTTACTGGCAAAAACCAAACTCTGAAAATAAGTTCGAATTGCTCCTTTAAGGAACATAAAATTGTCACTCATTAAGTGTTATTAGTTCTACAAGTCAGCAGAAGATTGGTCTACTAAAGGAGCTTCTAGAATAATAATTTTGACATTTACCGTTATCTATAAACAATGCACCACCTATAGTTCCTCACACCACTTATGTTGTGTGGACCTACAGTTTAAAGTCGATTCCGTACGACAGATTTTTGAGCAGCTTTTTATGGCAATTTTTTTTTACTCTCAGAGTTTTTTTTTTCCAAAAATCTGCTGCTAAAAAAATATTTTTTTTAATATTTCGTTTTGGTGGATATGTCTGACCTGTGGTTTGAACCAAGGCCTCATGTCTAATAAGCCAACACACTACCCACCAGGCTACGGCGACTTCAATAGAAGAAACAATGCTCACCATAAATAAGTATTCTGTGTAGTTATGGCAAATGTTGGTCCTGCTCTTTCTAAAGAAAATGTACTGGCTGACCTTCCTATAATGCTCAGAGATGATGTTAGACTCCTTGGGAGCATTGAAGTAAAAGATCTCTCTGAATGGATTATTTGTAGGGAATTGAAAACCTTTCGCAAAAGATGTACACATTTTTGCTTTATCGAATATATAAACGTGGGATGATTTAGTCCAGAAAGTAAGTACATTACTCACTACAATATACCACGCATGTGGACCAGCAACTAGCATTCCTTGCACCGCTAAGCCGATATTTTTCTCCAGGGTATAAACGTAGGATGGCTTAGGCTGGAAAGCAAGTACTTTAATCACTACAATATACTACGACTGTGAATCAGCCACCACTAAGACGATATTTTTTTTTTGACAATAGAGTAACCGTTGAAATCCAAAACGATATCTTACAGTTGGACATTCCTCATAACTAATCAGAGTCCTTTATTCAAGGGATTAAATCATCCAGAAATAATGATGTAACATCCGTGAGATAACTTCTGTGTCATTCAAGTAGAATTATCAGACGATTTGAAAGCTGTAGAAGGCCACACAAAAGTAAAGGTTTGGGTTTACAGAGTTACAAATCTTGTGATACGTGATACTGGAATACACGTTCTAATAAAGTAGCTAACTTTGTTGCGAAGGCGGGTCTATAAAGCTCGATTCACCCATTGTTTCGTAACAAAATTTTTGCTCTGAAACAATTTTTTTTTTATATGTAGTTTGACGTTTCTCTTTTTGAGAGAGAGAGAGAGAGCGAAAGAGAGTAAGTTTGCTTTGGAACAATTTCAGCTCGAATTGGTTTAATTTTTATTTTTGTTCTGAAACAATCTTACTGTGCTGCCAAATATTTTAATTTTTTAAGTAAAGTTGAACTGAGCTGCCACATCATATTATATGTACATTTGTATGTATGTATGTATGTATTGTTACGAAAATGGAAATGGTGTTGTTAAAATAATAAGCAAAAGCTCCAAAAACAACACAATGGACTTGATCACACATAAAATGATAAATAAAAGCTCCAAAAACAAAACAATGCAGTTGTTCACGTGATCAACGAATGAGTAAACATATAGCAACAAAAACAACAAGCTTGTTTGCAAGATCGATGAATAAACAAAAATATAGCAACAACGTCCGTGTAAAAAAAAAATATAGCGGAAAGATAAACAAACAAAACAACAACAACTCTGCCTGGACGAAAGTAAACAAGATACACGAACAACAAAAATGGAAACAAGTTGTTTACATTTTCGGATTGTTCCCGAAGGTCGTCATCATCCTTCAAGGGCATTCATCACACTGTTGATCCAGTGATATAAAAGGCAAGATAAAGCGAGCAACGAGGATTCAGTTAGAATTCAGTCAGTCGTGTATGAAGACACGTGATTCTCGGAGATCGAGTTAAGTCAGTCGTGTGACGACGTCGCGTTGAATTGAGTGAGAATTCAACCAGTGGTGTGAAGATACGAGATCGAGTTATAATTCAGTCAGACTGGTGTGCAGACAAGTTGCGTGAAGAAAACAGTTGTTAGTGTTGTGCTTACAAAAAAGGTTGTGAGCAGAGAAATATCACGAATAAGCGCATATTGTGAAAGTTATCATTGTATACGTGGAATAAGTTCGAACAGTGGCACAAAAGTTGTGCAGATAATAAAGAATTGACTTAAAATTAAACACAAATTTATTTTTATTTTATTTGCAACCTACGAACTCATATTTTTAACGTTTTTAAAAGGTAAAAACGTAACAGTATAATAAAATACAGAGCGGTTGTTTTATAGCACTTTACGTTTTCCATTTTTTTCACTAAGATTTGTTTTAATTTTCAATTTCTTTGTAACGCAATAAAAAATATGATCACACTCAAGCCAAGACAACAAACGAATTGCAATCATCTGCTACTGTGCTGCCTAATTGTAAAACTAACACGCATCGTTTCCAAAAATATTTCATATGGTAACCTTGTTTTTGCAGAACAATTGTTCGAAGTGGGTGAATCGTTTCAGAACAAACTCTCAAAAAACTGAATTTGTTTAGGAACAAAAATCTTGTTCCGAAACAATGGGTGAATCCAACTTAAGTTATTCAAACTCTTACCATTTGAGCCGTAGTCTAGTAGGTAGTGTGTTGGCTTATTAGACGTGATACCTCGGTTTATACACCAGGTCAGGCATCTTCAACTAAACGAAATAAGAAAAAGTATTTCTTTGGCAACTTCCTCTCAGCAGATTTCTGGCAAAAGCTTTGAGAGTGAAATAAAATTGCCATGAAAAGTTTCTCAAAAAAACCTAGCGTTCGAATTCGACTTTAAACTGTAGGTCCTGCCACTCATAAATTAAAAATTAACGTTTACAACAGAAGTGGTTCGAGAAACTAGGTCGTAAGCCTGGCTAAAGGGTTGTAATGACCAATTATGTATGTATCAGAGATCAGCAATGAATCGTATTTTCACTACTCATAGATACTTATGAAATTTTGAGTATGAGTGAGTCAAGAGTATTAAAATTCAACTACTCTGATTCATTCGTACTCGCTACAACATTGATTTATAAGTATAGGTTGCAATGAGTATGAGTACAACGTTGACATCAAACTCACAACATTCGATTCATTGTTTGATTCATACGTCTACTCATTCAGATTCATAAATTTAGAAAAATACTTATAATACCTACGAATGATTCGAGTCACTCGAATCATTCATCAAAATTTACAGTAGTAGTTATTGTTGCATTTACAAAAGAAGAGAAAAGACAAAGACAGCAAGCAAAGCACACACACAACCTTCTAGCGAGTATTGTGGTGTTCGTACTCGAATCATACTTATTTTGTGCTTCGTGTATATGTTGAATCATGGAGAGTCGAAATCAACAACATCGTGCGTATTGTTAAGTATGAGAACGATGAGTATTTCTAACTTTGAATATGAGTAGTATGAGTATGATATTAAAATAAGTATGAATGCGTATAAGTAGCTGAAATTATAAGTATGACTCGAATCTACTCATCGTTTTGAATACTCGTTGCTGATCTATAGATATGGAAATATGGAGACCCTGATTTTATTTATTGTTTCTCTAAGAGTTTATTTTGTGATCGAAAAATTCAATTGCCTTTTGATTTATTCTATTAAAATTGTTTCCTTGAAAGAAGAAAATTGAAATCGAAGTGTTTGTTGTATAAAAGTTCATTAACCCTCTGACTGTCTCAAAATGTCTCGATGACAATACACATACCTGTCTAAAGGACGGAAATGTTTATACAATTTTCATCGTTGTCTCCTCTAAGAAGGAATAAATCTTATTGGAGACGTCTTACAAGTTTCATACAAAAATATTCGTAGAGTTCAATGTAAATATTCATAAATTGTACACACGTATTGCTGTTTAACCATAAACCATGCAAGTGACACCAGTACAATAGACATGGAGACATTCCCTAAGACATGGTTTAAATTAAAAAAAAAAAACGAGAGAAAATTTCAAAGGAAATAAAAAAAACCAAATAAAAACAGTAGGGTTCCTTAAACCATTCCCCTTTTTTAAGACTATTTTTCCCTTGTATTTCTTAGGCGAAAAAAATATGGACAATTTATTTACAATGTTCTCATAGCAATTGCAAGCGGAATAGCTGAAGATATTTATGAACAGAAGTTCATGACCTTTCTATAAAGTTGTCTCATGTCCATTTGATTATTACTGCCACCACACCAGACCATGCCACATAACAGTTGGGCAAAGGCAAAGATCATTTACAATATTTTTAATAATTAAACTTAATTAACGTATGAAGAAACAGCAACAAAAACAAAAAAATTAAACAAATTTAGCAGCAACAAGGCAAATGACAAAAAAAAAACAGAAAAATTAAACGTTTTTATTTGGGATTATTTGCGAATAGTCTGCTGACTTTGATGACATTTCCCCATAAAGGTTAAATGGGGTAGCAGCAGTAACAACAACCACACTAGAGGCTACCATAGATATGATTTGATAGATTTGGTCATTTTTAACACACCATGGCCACTTTGGCACTTACTGAACAACAACAAAATGGGAATAAAATACAGTCAACCCTCCTATAACGCGGTACTCCACAGAACGCGATTTCCATATAAAGCGTAGCTGAAATTGTGACAGCCCTTCTGTAATGCGGTACCCTCAGAACACGGTTTCCATGTAACGTGGAGCTGTCATTGCAACAGCCCTCCTACAACGCAGCACCCTCAGAACACGGTTTCCATATAACGCGGAGCTGATATTGCGGCAACCCTCCTATAACGCGGTACTCTTACAGCGCGGTTTGCGTTCAATAACATCCCATACGTACCAGAGATCATCAATGAATGGTTTTTTCGCTACTCATAAGTACTCATGAAATTTTAAGTATGAGTGAGTCAAGAGTATTGAAATTCAACTACTCTGATTCATTCGTACTCGCTACAACATTGATTTATAAGTACAAGTTGCAATGAGTATGAGTACAACGTTGACATCAAACCCATAACATTAGAAATATGTTTGATTCATACGCCTACTCATTCAGATTCACAAATTTAGAAAAATACTTATAATACTCATGAATGATTCGAGTGATTCGAATCATTCATCAAAATTTTCAGTCCTAGTTGTTGTTGCATTTACAAACAAAGAAGAAAGAAAGACAAAGGCAGCAAGCAAACAAACACACAACCTTCTTGTGAGTATTGTGGTGTTCGTACTCGAATCATACTTATTTTGTGCTTCGTGTATACGTTGAGTCATGGAGAGTCGAAATCAACAACATCATGCGTATAGTTAAGTATGAGTACGATGAGTACTACAAACTTTGAATATGAGTATGATATGAAAACAAGTATGAATGCGTATAAATATCTGAAATTATAAGTATGACTCGTATCTACTCATCGTTTTGAATACTCATTGCTGTTCTCTGATACGTACCTTCCGCTGGAATTATCAATGAAGGGATTTTATTCACCTGATCAGATTTTCAACGCTTATGACACGGCATTATATTGGAAAAAACTACCACCTAGGACCTTGATTCTGAAAAATTAAAGCCGTGCTCAGGGATTTAAACTTTCAAAAGAGCGTATCACCCTCTACATGTGTGCAGAGCAATATATCAGGGAGCCTGATTATAAAACCAATGATAATAAATCGTTCTTAAACTCAACCCGTGTAAGGAAAAACATTAATAAGACCCAATTGCCTGTATTCTGAGGATCTAATAAGAAAGCTTTGATGACTTAAGATTTATTTAAGGATTGGTTTTATTATTTATTTATCCCGGCATTGGAAACCTATACGATGGAAAAAAATTTATATTTTAAAGTTTTATTGGTTCTGGATAACGCTGCTTGCCATAACATAGAACTGGATGCCGCAAATGTGAAAATTGTCTTCCTTCCTTCTCACTGCACTACATTAATACAACCCTTGGACCAAGGAGTTATTCAAACTTTAAAAATGTGCTACATACGCCAACTTTTTCAAATTATTTTCGACAGATTAGATTGTATTATAATCGTGTCATCAGCAGAGATCAGCAATGAGTATTCAAAAAGATGAGTAGAATCGATTCGATACTCATAATTTCTGATATTTATACACATTCATACTTATTTTAATATCATGGAACCTCCTCTACTCATATTCAAGTTTGAAGTGTTGTTGACTTCGACTCTTCATTACTCAACATATCCACTAAGCACAAAATAAGTATGAATCGCGTACGAACACTAATATAGTCACTAAAAGGTTGTTGTAGTCACTCGAATCATTATTATATTATATTATTACATATTATTAGTATTTTTCTAAAGTTATGAATCTAAATGAGTTGGCTTATGAATCAAACATATTTCGAATGGTATGAGTTGTACGTATACTCATTGCAACCTATACTTATAAATCAACCTATACTTATAAATCAACGTTGTAGTGAGTATGAATGAATCAGAGTACATAGTTAAATTTCAATTATTGTTGACTCACTTATATTCAAAATTTCATGAGTGGTTATGAGTAGCGAAAAAACGATTCATTGCTTTGGACCAAGGAGTCATTTAAACTTTAAAAATGTACTTACACACGCCAACTTTTCCATACCATTTTCGACAGATTAGAAAATAGTGAAAATAAAACTCTTGTATATAATTTTCTATTTTAGATTGTATTAGAACCGTGTTATTAGATTGTGAGGAAATTAAACCATCAAGGCTTAATGCTTGACGGAAACCTCTTGGAAACCTCAAGAGCAATTCAAGCAATACAAGATGATTCTACAATCTCATTACCAGTTACAGAAATACTAAACATTGCTTCTCGTTTAAGTGATGAAGAATTTGCAGAGTAAACCATCAGGATGTAAGGGAACTAAAGGGTCCGCCAAATAACTTTTTTTTTTTGAAAATGCTTTAAAAAAAACTACTGAATATTTTCTCAAATTTCTTTTTTTATTTGAAAGCACAATCCTTCCGGTTAATAATGGATAATGGCCATGCAGTAGCCTACACGATCGCTTCAATTTTTAAGCACATTATCGATTGTGTGCAGCTGTATTTCACCAATGGCTTCACGAATATTGTCCTTTAAAGCGTCAATTGTCTCTGGCTTGTCGGCGTAACACTTATCTTTGACGGCACCCCACAAATAATAGTCCAACGGTGTCAAATCGCAGCTCCGAGGTGGCCAAATGACATCAGCTCTGCGGCTGATAATGCGATCTTCAAAAACAGGGCGCAAAACATCGAGTGTAGCTTCGGCTGTGTGGCACGTAGTGCCGTCCAAATGTTGCCAATATCCTCCTCTTCAATTTTTGTGAACAAAAATTCGTTCAACATGGCCCGATAACGATCGCCGTTGACTGTAACGGCCACTCCTTGCTCATTTTCGAAGAAAAATGGCCCAATTATGCCTCTGGACCTATGCGTGCGGGTTTTCTGTGCCCCAAATGCGACAATTTTGTTTTGTTTTGACGGTGCTTCTTTTCTTCCAAAATCCGTATGCAATTTTCGCACACATTCTGCAACATTACCGTGATTTTCAAAGTAATGTCGCAATATTTCCCAGCGTTGTTCAAGCGTATACACAACCATATTCGTTCAGCGGAAGGATAAAACTAATTATCTGTCAAATCAGACATGAGCTAAGTGTTACCATTATAACTTGTCGTATACAACAGTAATTGCTTGTTCGCTATTCTTCTTTGCTTACAATGGAGATCTTCAAACCACGACTGTTCTCTTCACACGCAACGCGTCTTCACACAAGACTGACTGAATTCTTACTACTCCTTGCCTGCTTTGTCTTGCTTTTTTATAAGCCCACGTAATCAGTCTGATGAACGTTCTTTAAGTCGAACATTAGGAGTTTTGCCTTCTAGAGAACTCTATTGTGACTTCGCTGTTGTTTGTGTATTTTAATCACATTGCTTGTTGTTGCGTTCTCGCTTACTTGTCGATGCTTACTTTACTTTCATACTGATGTTGTTGGTTTACTTGTAACAAATACGTTGTATTTGTTTGTGTAGCTTTTGCTCAGTTTAATGTTAAACGATGTACACCATTTCCATTTTGGTAACATTATTTTTGTTGTTGAAAAACAATCTTTTAGTTTAGTTTTTGTTTCATTTTTTTTTTAACAATCCTTATATGAACTTGTTAATTCAATAACAAAAATTTCTAATTTATCTTGTCTTTTGGATTTCTTGGTCGCCATATAACGCGGTACGCGATTTGTACTAATTCCGAGTTTCTTGCAGCGCGGTTTCCATAGAACACGCTACGAATTAGCCTGGTTTGTACGGTTCAATTCGGGTTTTTTACAACGCGGTTTCCATAAAACACGCTAAGAATTAGCCTGGTTTGTAAGGTAAGCCGCCGTAGTGTAGTAGGTAGTTTGTTGGCTTATTAGACTGAAGGCCCGGGTTCGTATCCCAGGTCAGGCATGAAACGAAAAATATGAAAATATTTCTACGGCGATTTCCTCTCAGCAGATTTCTGGCAAAAACTCTGAGAGTAAATAAAATTGCTATGAAAAGCTTCTCAAAATTCTGTCGTTCGGAGTCGACTTTAAACTGTAGTTGCCGCCACTCATGTACAAAAATTAACGCACACAATGTAAGTAATGTGAGAAGCTAGGTCGTAATCCTGACTGTAGGGTTGTAATGACCAATTATGTATATGTATGTGTAAGGTTAAATCCGAGTTTCATATAGCAAGGTTTCCATACAACGCGGTACACACTCACCACATTAAAAGAGGGTTGACTGTATTGCAGACAAGAGAGGGAAAAAACAGTTCATTTTAATCGTATTTGTTTTAAAAAGTAGCAACACAGTAGCAATAGTGGTAGCTGTAGTAGAGTAAATATATGCCTTAACCCATTAACATCGTCAACACAAACGACAACATGCACACCCATAAATACACTCAAAAATAAAAATAAAAGAACGAAAAAAAATTTAAAGTTTGTATTGAACAAATAGTATTTTGCCTGCTGTTGGAATTGAAAAACAAGAAGCTAAACTAAGTAAACTTTTAGTTGGAATTGTTTACTTAACATTCTAAAAGCATTCACATGAAAACAAATTCAATTCGACTCGACTCAGATCAGCTTAGCTCAGTTCAACTGAACTCAGTTAAGCCCAATATAACATGGCAAGTGTAAGTCTTAACTTGTTTCTATCAAATACGTTTCTACGTTTGTACGTAATTCCAAAATAGTTAAACTAGCCAGCCAATAGAACGTTTTGCCATTGAGTCAGTCATTAGTAAGGCAATCAGACATTTCAGTCCTGCCTCATACATACAGTCAGTCACACAGTCACTCAGTCAGGTCTCAGTCATCATCAGTTATCGGTAATAATGTCGATTAATAGCTGGCAAATAGAAACTGGCAAATGACGACGGCATTTTGCTGTATTACAATCCAATCCAATCCAATCCAATACAAAAACGTTAACGTAGAAATTACGTAGAAATGTTTGTTCTTTGGAAAACTAAATGAAATGAGTGATTCTCTTCTCTTTTTTTTTTTGTTTCTTTTGCCTCCTTCTTTAATACACCACCAAATAAATTGAATATTTGCACATCCATGTCATGCCACACCATCATCAACATTAACATCGACAACGTCATCATTGTCCACCACACCACACCACACACACCACCGTCATATAGACATTATAGACTTACTCATTCACTCACCTCACAACACAACACAACACAACACATCACATCACATGCATGATGGTTGGATACGCTGACTTTTGCTAAGTAAAATTCTAAAGAAAAACACTCGTTTTTTACCTTCCAACCACCTTCACTTTTAAGCGGTATATTGCGTTAATCGTTTTGTATGTGAAGTATCGACATTTAGAGAGAATATGACGAGATCTTCGTGAAACATTGGTGGCAACTAAATCACAGCGGAGAACGAATGTGACTTGAAATTGTAAAACTTTTCGATTTTTCATTGGCCAAAGGCAGAATAAAGGCCCACTATTAAGCACTGATGCAGCAGCCTTGAGAGTATTCGAGAGAAAAGTCTTGCGTAATATCTTCGGTCCAGTGCGAGTTGGCAATGATTTCCGCATCCGATCCAATAGTGAGCTGTATGAGCTCTTCAACAACATGGACGTTGTGCACAGTGGTGTTGTCGAGCCGGAACGCTCCGGAACGCCGTTCCGGTACTTCCTTTTTGGACAGGAACGCGTTCCGGAACTAAAGATGATTTCTGATAACGAGAATTGGCTGACGTTTTGAAAAAAAAAATTAAAAAGAATTGCTGATTTTTTTTTTTAATTTTTGACGAATTTTTATATGTATTTTTATAAACAAGGGTTCGAACCCGAACCCGAACAGGAACAAAAACCGAAACGAACCGGCTTGTTTTTCCGAATCGTGAACCGGAGTCCGGAACGTTTTTTTCTGCTGAATCGGAACTCGACACGAACCGAAACAAATACGTGAACCCGAACCCGAACTAATTACTAGGATAGGCCCTGTCTATATAATTATATATACGCGTTCCGGTAAAAAAAAAATTAGCACAACACCACTGGTTGTGCAGCGCATTAAGATCCAGCGGTTACGCTGACTCGGCCATGTCGTTCGAATGGAGGACGATGCTCCGGCGTGACGTGTATTTGATGCGGAGATTTGGGGAAGTCGGCGAAGAGGACGAGCTTGTTTGCGTTGGAAGGAGCAAATCAAGGAAGCCCTGTCACCGATTGGTGTGACCAGCTGGCGTAGGCGTGCCAGTAGCAGTGGCGCCTGGGAGGATATGTTAAGGCAGGCCAAAATCCATTAATCGGGTTGTAAATGGCCAGTGAAGTAAGTCAGTAAAGGCATAATAGGTTAGGTTAGGTCGGAGTCAGAGATCAGCAATGAATCGTATTTTCGCTACTCATAGGTACTTATGAAATTTTGAGTATGAGTGAGTCAAGAGTATTAAAATTCAACTACTCTGATTCATTCGTACTCGCTACAATATTGATTTATAAGTATAGGTTGCAATGAGTATGAGTACAACGTTGACATCAAACTCACAACATTCGATTCATTATTTGATTCATACGCCTACTCATTCAGATTCATAAATTTAGAAAAATACTTATAATACTTACGAATGATTCGAGTCACTCGAATAGTACAGGGCTGAACGCAGTCCCTGTACTAATCAAGTTCCACCAAAATCAGGGAAAAGGAAGAAGTTGGTCAGCGCAAGGGCTGCACAAAGGCATAATAAAATCCTCAAATAACGATCACAACATCACCTTCATACATGACTCTTTCATAACCATGTTATTGAGCCGAAAAGTGCTTTAATTTGCAACAGGATTCAATGAAGTGATGAGAAAACTGCCAAAACGCATCGCGTCCCTTGTGTCTTGTAGCTTGTCCTATCACAATATCTATGTAGAGTTAGGACTCAGTTCGTTATCCTGTAGTCAACATGCTAGAAGGGGCAAAGAGACCTACAATCAAGAAAATATTTATGTACGTTGTTAAAACTGTCCCACATAATCCTTTCAATAAAGGGCACCCTTTTCCACCGACTTTGTGCGGATTGTGTTGTATTGATATCACATGCGAGGACTTTTTGATCAAACTTTAATTAATTGCTATGTGATCCATAAGACAGAAAACGTTCTAGCCAGAGCTGACATTCAAGGATATTATGAAGTAGGCAATGTTCCCAAGAAACACTTCAATGTCTATAAGAATCTCGAGGTTAACTCATTATCTGCTATTCATTAAATATGTAAAGCTTGTAATTGCATGGGGTAAGGCTCAAATTTAAATCGTTTTATGACGAAAAACCAGAAGGACCACATAGGGGCATGCCAATAAATTTCCCTCGTCCACACTCCATACCTAACATACATACATACATAATTGGTCATTACAACGCTTCAGTCAGTATTACAAACTAGCTTCTGACACCACTCATGTTGTGTGTGTTAATTTTATACATGAGTGGCGGGACCAACAGTTCAACGTAGACTCCGAACGACAGATTTTTGAGAAACTTTTCATGGCAATTGTATTTATTCTACGAGTTTTTGTAAGAAATCTGCTGAGAGGAAGTCACCGAAGAAATATTGTTTTCATATTACGTTTTGTTGGAAATGTTTGACCTGGCGTTTGAACCGTTGCTTTGTGTCTAATAAGCCAAGGCACTAGCTACTAGACTACTGTAACTTCAACGTATATTTCTTAGCTGAATATTAACTCAAATTTATTTATTTGATGGGCAGCCCTTGCGCTGACCAACTTCTTCCTTTTCCCTGGTTTTAGCAGAACTTGATCAGTACAAGGACTGCGTTCACCTGTGACGTCACAACGGGCCGCTATGCGTGCTCAAGTGAGCTTTGTGATATCAGAGCTACCGCTCTGACCTAACCTAACCTAACTCAAATTTAAATCGTTTTATGACGAATAACCAGAGGGACCATGTAAGGGCACTGGTACCCCTATATATTTTGCTCATTCACACTAGAATAGTTTACTTTTAAGCCACCATTTTTATGGTAGTCGTTATCAGAGATCAGCAATGAATCGTTTTTCCACTACTCATAAACAATCATGAAATTTTGAATATAAATGAGTCAACAATATTGAAATTTAACTATGTACTCTGATTCAGTCATACTCACTACAACGTTGATTTATATGTACAGGTTGCAATGAGTGCATGCGTACAACGTTGACATCAAACTCATACCATTCCAAATATGTTCGATTCATAAGCTTACTCATTTAGATATATAACTTTAGAAAAATACTTATAATACTTATAAATGATTCGAGTGACTCGTCTTAGTTGTTGTTGCATTTACAAAAAAAAATAAAAAAGACTCATAAGCAAAAAAGACAGAGCTGCAAGCAGAGCAAACACACAACCTTCTAATGAGTATTTTAGTGTTTGTGCGCGAATCATATTTATTTTGTTATTCGTGTATATCTGGAGTTATGGGGAGTTGAAATCAACATGATAACAACAACATCATACGTGTTGTTAAGTATAGAGTATGATGAGTGCTTCAAACTTTGAATATGAGTAGAGGAGGTTCGATGACATTAAAATAAGTATGATTGTGAACAAGTATCAGAAATTATGAGTATGATTCGATTCTACTCATCTTTTTGAATATTCATTGCTGATCTCTGATACGAGTACATAGTCAGATAGTTGATCATTACAATCCATCAATCAAACTAGCTAACCACTCACGTTGTGTATGTTAATTCTATACATGAGTGGCTGGAGAGTCGACTCTGAACATGACAAGTTTTTTTACTCTTCGAGTTTTTGGCAGAAATCTGCTGCGAGGAAGTAGCCGAAGAAATATAATTTCATATTTCGTTTTCTTGGAGCTGGAGTTTGAACCGTGGCTTTACGTCTAATAGGCCAACACATTGATTAAAGTAGAAGTCGCCGTAGTCTAGTAGGTAGTGTGTTGGCTTATTAGACGTAAAGCCAGGGTTCGAGTCACAGGCCAGACATCAAAACAAAATACAAAAAGTATTTCTTCGGCGATTTCCTCTCAGCAGATTTCTGGCAAAAACTCTGAGAATAAATAAAATTGCCATGAAAAGTTTCTCAAAAAATCTGTCGTTCGGAGTCGACTTTAAAATGTAGGTCCCGCCACTTATGTATAAAATTAACACACACAACGTAAGTGGTGTGAAAAACTAGGTCGTGATCCTGACTGAAGGGTTGTAATGACCAATTATGTATGTATGTATGTATTGATTAAATCGATAATTGCGTGGTGAAAGTTCCAAATTCGGAGGGACCACTGTAATAAATATGCTTCATCCACATTCTTATCGTAGTCGTTATGACCGGACCTATTTCGTGAATTGTTGTTGTTGTTGTATTTGTTCGGCTATTCAATTACTTTTTTTTTGCCTTCTTTCACTTCACAAGAGCAGCTAATAGTGTAAATGAAACTTCAATCGATGGCTGGTAATAGAGAGTAAAGAGTGTTTATGTAGTTGTATGTATGTATTGCATGTATAATGCATATAACGTACATACCATATCATATCGTATCATTTCGTATCGCATATAATCATACAAACAATGACAGATACACGCAGCCATTGATAACGA
This sequence comes from Sarcophaga caerulescens, assembly GCA_927399465.1. Classification (NCBI taxonomy): domain Eukaryota; kingdom Metazoa; phylum Arthropoda; class Insecta; order Diptera; family Sarcophagidae; genus Sarcophaga; species Sarcophaga caerulescens. The sequence goes on along the minus strand of OV656867.1, from coordinate 98,742,769 downwards.
AACGATAAATGTTGAGAATAATTTGCAGTTCATGTTCTTTTTTCTTTTCCTCTTTTATTTGTCGTTTTTTTTTTTTGTGTTTTTATTTGCGAGAATCTTATTTCAAATGCGCAAAGCAAAATGTGTTTGTGTCCAGCCGGCTGGCTGGTTGGCTGGCTGGCCAACAAGTCATCCATCTATCCATCCAAACAGCCAATCTATCCAAGTAAGTTAGCATGGATAGCCGGATAGTAAATGTGCAAAATGCTTTTATAAACATTTATAGCCAGCGGCCAATGTCCACAACACTAACCTACCATCAGGCAACAGCAAAAGCAGTACATGGATGTGTACATTCAATACACTCGAAAAATAAAGTTCATTATTTACATTGTATTTATATAAGGAGTTTCTTACTAACATTATTTATTTGGGTGTATGAACGTATTGCTTATTTATTGCTTACGAATATGTTTGCGCTGTTGAAGTCAAGCCAATAAATAGAAATATGTATGTATGTATATACACAGTTAATATAGGCCCGTACATCTGTAGGTCGTTTGTTGAGTGTATAGATGAATGCGTGTGTCTGTGAATATTTTACCATATGGGCCATCAAAAAATTGTATTTGTGTACTCTCGATATGGTGACAAACATTGTATGCCTGTTTTAAGTGTGGATCTTTTGCATTTTCATGCCACCATCATCATCATGCTCACCATCATCCTCATCACTATCGTCATCGAGCACCCAAAATGACAACGACCTGCTGCTGCTGCTGCTAATGCCGCTGCTTCTTTTTTTTTTTTTGCATACAAAATATACATACATATTTATACAATATTTGTATTATCATACACTATTGCCTATTGGTCTGTCCGCCGCTAGGGATACGTTTAAAATAATAGCAGTCCTCTCAACAGAAAAAAATTATGAAATATTTGATCAACGATTTTTCATCGGATAATGGAACTAATAACCGAGTTTATTGTTGTTCGAAATTGATAAAGCTTGCATTGGATTTGCCACATAAGCTCACCGTCGTTTCTAAGCTCTTTTGAAAACAGTTTGCATCAGACTACATGCCAATACTTACCAATTGTTATGTTTTTACCTTTTAAAAACGTTTGAAATATTTGTTCGTAGATTTCAAATAAAATAAAAATAAATTTTGTGTTTAGTTTTAATTAAAATTCTTTATTGTTCACACAATTCTGTGTGTTCACAACTTGATGTAAACAACAACAATTGCTTTTCTTTGTTATTCCTCTTTACACTCTTTTGCGTAAACAATAACAATTGTTGGACAGATCTTTGTAACGGAGATCTTCAAACCACGATTATTCTCTTCGAACACACCGCGTCTTAACACAACATACATAATTGGTCATTACAACCCTTCAGTCAGGATTATTGACTAAATTTCTCACACCACTTATGTTGTGTGTGTTAATTTTATAATAAGTGGCGGGACCTACAGTTTAAAGTCGACTCCGAACGACAGATTTTTTTTTTAGAAACTTTTCATGGCAATTTATTTACTCTCAGAGTTTTTGCCAGAAATCTGCTGAGAGGAAGTCGCCGAAGAAATACTTTTTGTACTTTTGTTTTGCCTGGGGCTCGAACCCTGGCTTTACGTCTAATAAGCCAACACACTACCTACTAGACTACGGCGACTCTTAACACAAGACTGACTGAATTTTTACACGATTCATATAAGCCGCGAAACATTTTTCCTGATAACAAGCAGTCCTAATAAATTCTAATAACTTCTTATTTCAATTTACTCTATGCTTACTTACATACTGACTTACATTACTTACTTAATTGGCCATTAACAATCCGATTAACGAATTTCAGCCTGCCTTAACACATTCTTCCAGGCGTCTCTGTATCTTGCGCACCTATGCCATTTGGTCACACCAATAGATGACAGGGCTTCATCGATTTGGTCCTTCCAACGCAAACAAGGTCGTCCTCTTCGGCGACTTTCGAAGAACACCACATCAAATACCCTTTTGGCCGGAGCTCCCCTTATAAAGATCCAAAATCCAAACACAATAAAGATTATAGGTAGACCCAATTGGATTCAGACGCAGTCTTCGCCCAAAGGTTATGCACTGGATCTATTCTAGAGTCATCGAACCCTTTCTGGTGGACTACTCTGAATAAACTACCCAATGTCAGACTTCTTGACAAGGTCAGAAGGTCTGCAGCTATTCTTATCACTAGTGCTCTATGCACCATCCCCACAAAGGCCTTGTTCGCAATGCTTAACTGGTTTCCTACTGTGCTTCTCGCTAAGCAGGTAGCTAAGTTCACTGCGACTAGACTCAATGCCCTGTCTTGTTGCTCATCCCTTCTGGTCACTTCTCTATTTTGGAGACTTATGCTGTGGCTCGACTGTACATCGATTATGTCCCTGTGGAATATTGTTTTGACAGGGGTTTTCACTTTTTGATTCCGACCAGGGGCGACTAGTACCCCGACATGATCATCTCCCCGGAACTCCTGGATGTATACACCGATGACTCTAAACTCAATAGCGGGATTGGTAGCGGAGTCTACTTTGGGAAACTGGTCCTGAACATTTCCCTCTGACTGCCGGATTATTGCAGATTGTTTCAGTCGGAAGTAATGGCCATCTACCGGGCTGCTAAATGGATCCTCGACAAAGGTGTTCCTTTCACCCGCATCTCGATCTTTTCTGATCTTTTGCCATAAGATCTCTGTGAATAACTCCAGGATCGTCAGGAAATGTTGCCGCTGTTTCGATCATCTTTCTGGGCGCTACAGTGTCTAGGTTGGCTCTCAAATCCTTGTCACCGTGACGGAGCTATCATTCTATCACACTAACCTGCCACCCATCTACATATGACATACATATACATATATAATTGGTCATTACAACCCTTCTGTCAGGATTATTGACCTAGTTTCGAACACCACTTATGTTGTGTGTGTTAATTTTATACATAAGTGGCGGGACCTACAGTTTAAAGTCGACTCCGAACTCCGAGAAGAAATCGCCGAAGAAAATACTTTTTGTATTTTTGTTTTGATGTCTGGCCTGGGGCTCGAACCCTGGCTTTACATACGTCTAATAAGCCAACACTCTACCTACTAGACTACGGCGACTTCAACATCTACATATGAACATGGGTAAATTTAAATCTGTTTATATGTGTGGTTGCTGTAGCCTTATAGGTAGTGTGTTGGCTTATTAGAAGTGAGGCCTCACGTCAAACCCCAGGTCAGGCATCTTCAACTAAACGAAATATGAATTAAATATTTCTTCGGCGACTTCCTCTCATCAGTAGGTCACTGGCAGAAACTCTGAGCGTAAATAGAAAATTGCCATGAAAAGTTTCTCAAAAAAATATCCGTCGCACAGAGGGGCATTTTGCCTGAAAACCTGGCCAAAATTAATAGAAGTGTTTTATGAGTTAATGGCTGGAATTTTTTAATAGTGTTAGTGATAGTTAGGCCCAAGGATGAACCCAATTGATTTTAGTTCAAATCGGTCCGTGGTTTTGCCTAGGCCCCATACAAATTCCCCTTGAAATTGCACTTATTTACACATAATTATGGTAATTATGCAACAATCAGGATAAAATTTATTTAACATGGATTAGTTCTGTGTACTAAGAAATCATGGTGTAAAGTTTTGTGAAAATCGGATCACATTTGACCCTAGTCCCCATATAAAGTCCCCTTTATAAATTCACGTTTACGCTTATAAATGGCTTAAAAACATCGGTATCGTAATGAAATTCGGTATGAACGTGTATTTTGTAAATCTAAATCATATTACCAAATTTTGTTATGGTCGGTCTATAATTGCCCCTAGGTCCAAAATAGGGCCCCTTAAGAAAATATGTTTAGCAATTATAATTAGCTTAAACATTTTATTACCTCGATGAAATTCGACATGAACATGTTTAATATGAATGTGAATCATTCTACCTGATTTTATTTTGATCGGATCATAAGTGCCCCTAGGCATATTGTTCTCATATTGTTATAATAGTCGAATTAAGTTTTTAATGTTCTATGATAATTAATATTTATTTTACATTATTTAATACTTAACTTAAAAATATTTGAGAAGTGAAACTAAATACTAAAAGCTGCAATTTCTCGTCAGTGGTTCTGACATTCAATTCCTTCACAATTTGGAATACACCTGTACCTCGGTTTACGCGGAACTCGGATTACACGGTTTCGAATTTACGCGGTTTTTAAAAAAAGAAAAATTTTTTTTTTTTTTTACTTCTATTCTATTCAAACTGAAACTAATTCAACCATTGCACAATCTAATGAGAAGACTTTATCCAGTGATGAGTCGGAAATCAAAGAAATTCGTAAAAAAGACTTGTTGTTGAAAATGATAGCGATTAAGTTAGCTTAAAAATTGTATGTTTTGTGTAATGAGGTATATAGTATATGTATGTGTATTTTTAATGGAATAAATGTTTATGTTTTTTTACTTAAATCATACTTTAATAAATTATTAACAGTATAAAACTATATTATTTTTTCAATGAAAAAACTTTTTTACATTAGATATTCGCTTTACGCGGTTTTTCCATACAAAAATGTAAATTTCGATTTACGCGAATTGGCCAGGAACGTATCTACCGCGTAAATCCAGGTACAGATGTAATTGTAATCGTGTATAAACATTTTCCATCTTATATCTCGGAGTTGCGAAACAGGAATGATAAAAAATGTTGTATTCACCCACAAATATACAGTAGCGAGAAAAAAAAATGCAACGCTATGTCGTATGATATTCAATCGAGGCTCGAAACTTATAACGTTATCCAATTCCACTCCATTTTTGTTTTTTTTATTCGTTGATGTTTAAATTTTAATAAAAAGTATCATTAAGCGTTGTTTGCTTCTCTTTCTACTTAATTTTTTTAGATTTATAAAAAAAGTGAAAAAATTTAGCGAGAAAAAAAAATGCAACGCAATGTGTTAAAGTTAAAAGGAGATCAACTAGAGGAATTAAAATAAAAGTTTAATAAAAACTTTGAAAATTCTGAATTTTAAAATAGAAACAGCCGTCAGCAGATAGCAAATTTGCCATTATAAGGGCTCTGGAAGAAGGCAAATCAATGAATGAAGTTGCTCATCAATTTAATATCAATAAATCAACGGTTTGTCGGATTTCATCGCGATATCGTCAAACAAATAACGTGGAAAGAAATAGGAAGTGATCGACCTCGTAAATCTACTGCCCGCCAAGACCGTCAAATGGTAAAAATAGTAAAAATTGATCATCGGAAAACGGTAGTAGATGTTACTAATTATGCAAACGACCAATGAGGGGTTTCTATTGGCGTCCACACAGCCAGAAATCAATTAAGAGAGGCAAATTAATTAGCTAGAAGACCAACCAAGAAGCCACTTATAAGAAATGTTAATAAGGAAAAACGGCTTAACTTTGCTAGACGGGACTGCATTGGTCAAAAGAGCAGTGGGCCAAAGTTTTGTGAAGCGAAGAATCAAAGTTTAACTTATTTGGCTCTGATGGGTTAAATTACATTCGTCGGCCCCCAAAACAGAGATATTCACAACAATTCTGTAAATAAACAACATCCTGTACCATCAGAGCCAAATAAGTTAAACCTTATTTCGTCGATCCACCATACTGTGGCCCACTGCTCTTTTGACCAATGCAGATACCGTCTGGCAAAGTCAAGCCTCTTTTTCTTTTTAACCTTACTTATAAGTGGCTTCTTGGTTGGTCTTCAAGCTAATTAATTTGCCTCTCTTAATCGATTTCTGGCTGTGTGGACGCCAATAGAAACCCCCATTGGTCGTTTGCATAATTAGTAACATCTACTACCGTTTTCCGATGATCAATTTTTACTATTTTTACCATTTGACGGTCTTGGCGGGCAGTAGATTTACGAGGTCGATCACTTCCTATTTCTTTCCACGTTATTTGTTTGACGATATCGCGATGAAATCCGACAAACCGTTGATTTATTGATATTAAATTGATGAGCAACTTCATTCATTGATTTGCCTTCTTCCAGAGCCCTTATAATGGCAAATTTGCTATCTGCTGACGGCTGTTTCTATTTTAAAATTCAGAATTTTCAAAGTTTTCATTAAACTTTTATTTTAATTCCTCTAGTTGATCTCCTTTTAACTTTAACACATTGCGTTGCATTTTTTTTCTCGCTAAATTTTTTCACTTTTTTTATAAATCTAAAAAAATTAAGTAGAAAGAGAAGCAAACAACGCTTAATGATACTTTTTATTAAAATTTAAACATCAACGAATAAAAAAAACAAAAATGGAGTGGAATTGGATAACGTTATAAGTTTCGAGCCTCGATTGAATATCATACGATATAGCGTTGCATTTTTTTTTCTCGCTACTGTATATGTTTCAATAACTGGGCACATAAGAGGTCCATATATTTTTTACTTACCAGGGACATATATTTGACATATTTTATTGCTGTATATAACAATTGTGTGTTTCGCGTTTTGGTAGAAAAAGGGTAATTTTTGGTGCAGTGAAATAAAGCCATAGGTAGAATAGAAAAATTAGAAAATTGACACTTACAACATAAGTGGTGTGAGAAACTAGGTTGTAATCCTGACTAAAGGATTATAATGACCAATTATATATGTAAACCATAATAGATATGCTTCCATATGCCTCCCAGAGAGGTAATGGAAAATATTAAGCGTGATATGTCGTCATGTCGCTGTATAATGTTTAGAATACGAGTATGTGGTCTCATGTTACTATTATTTTGTTAGTGACTGTAGTCCTTATTTAAATACGTTTTATTTGCCAATGCATTGATGGCAGTCGATATTTACATTGACAAACGTTGAAATAAATGAATGGCTTGAAAATTCCACATACAAATCGTTGTCGTACCAGATGGACAGTAAATAAACTGTCTGTCCGTCATTCGTTTGTCTACAAAGTCGATTACCGTATTCAATACTGTTTCTCTTCCTTTCTGTGTGCTTTTCTGTGACTATTTTTCTGTTTTTTTTTTTTTTGTTTTTTCAGAAATTTTCTACCCGAATATCGTATCGTATCGTATGTGTCTGTTGGTCAAATACAGACAGTTATCGATGCAAATTTAATACGCAAACAAAATGATTAAATTGAAAATCTCATTTGTTTTAAGTGATTCTTAAGCTAACATCACATTTAATATCATTCAGTCATTCATTCAATCGTTCAATCAATCGTTCATTCAATTGCTTCAATCGTTGCAATCGTTTCAATCGTTTTGAATATATTTCTGTGTTGTTTTTTCGATTTATTTTCCATTCTTTGTGGATTTCTTTTTGTGCATATGAAAGCAGATAATATGTTTCCTTGTTTCCTTCTTTTTTTTGTCTTCTTATAAAGCGGCTTTTAAAAGTTCTAAAGATGAATTGAAAATTGGCACGAGTTTTTTTCTTCTCTTTATTCCTTTTGGCAGGATGAAAGTCTTTGTTTGTATATAAAGGGCTATCCATTTTGTGGTTTCAAAAGTATGGGACTGGAATTCGACATCTGTCAAACTAAGTTGCGAAACCAATTTTTTTGCTTTTCAGTTGAAAGTCTGACATTGACGAAAATGGATCGCTTAACTATCACACAACGCATAAAAATTATCAAAACCTACTACAAAAATGGTGATTCTGCCACAGCCACGTATCGAACAATATTTTCTTCAGCGATGAAGCACATTTCACACTCGGTGGGTATGTTAATAAACAAAATTGTCGTATTTGGGGTTCTGAGAATCCTCAAGTAATTGAAGAGAGGCCATTATATCCAGAAAAAGTCACTGTTTGGTGCGCTCTTTGGTCCGAAGGTGTGATTGGACCTTACTTCTTCGAAAACGACGATGGAACGACTGTCACCGTCAATTCGGAGCGTTATGGTCATATGATAACCGACTTTTTTTTGCCTGCTATTGAAGAATACGACTTGGAGAATATGTGGTTTCAACAAGACGGTGCCACATGCCACACAACTCGAGCGAATATGGCTTTATTGCAAGAGACATTTCTCGCCGTGCCGATATCAACTGGCCACCAAGATCATGCGATTTGACACCATTAGAGTTTTTTTTTTGTGGGGCTACGCGAAAGACCGTGTTTATGCAGATAAACCTTCAACTCTTGAGCACTTAAAAACTAACATTCGTCAAGTTATGGCTGAGATACCGCCCAATATGTGTCGAAAAGTGGTCGAAAATTACCTCAAAAGAATCAATGCTTGCAACACTTCGCGTGGAGGTCATTTAAATGATGTAGTGTTTCACACATAATGTCAACGTTCAAACTTTACAATAAAAAAAGAAATATCATGAAATAAATATTTTTTTATTTTATTTACGTTTACTTTTGAAACCACGAAATGGATAACCCTTTATGTATGTGAGTGCTCTTTTGGACTCATGTAGCCAGCCATGTAATGATTTAATTTGATTTTTGGCTACTACAACTACCACTACAACTCCTGTTCCTGTACTTTGTTTAAATAAAAAAAAAAAAAAAAAGTGAATGTACATTTTAAATGAAGTCAATTACACACATCGTGTATATTTGTTTAAACAAATTAAAATAACATGTGACGAGATTAAGCACAGTGAAAGACAAGAAAGTCTCATTCATTCATTCATTCATTCATGATTATAATGCAATGCCATTCAATTACATGGAAATACTTTCTGATTATTTTAGATTGTAAACTGCCTCCGGTAATACTATAACCATTTGGAAAAGCTTTACGAATATTAATCTCTAAAGCGGTGAAATGTACATTTGAAAACATTGACATCTAAACGCAATAAACAATATGAGTGGCCAACACCACAAGCTGTTACATTCAATTTCCATTAAAGTAAACAATTTATGAATCACATGGTTTCCAGAGTTCAACATGATCTTATCTGAGCAGAATTCTATCATGTTTGATAAGCAGTTATCGATAAATTTTGATGATGTTGCTACCAGATGTCAAAAATCTGGCCAAAGCTGGATAGAAGGCGCACGACGACTCTGCTTAAGCTCCAAAGAAGCAGGCTCAAAGCTGTTATCGGGGTTATTACGGGGCATTGTATTATAGGAACACATGCGAGGCGTATTGGTCTTGGACACCTTGCGAATGATTTCTGCAGAAGCTGTGGAGATGAAGAGGAGGATGAAACTATTCTTCACCTACTTTGCACATGTCCGGCACTTGGTCGAAGGAGAAAGAAACACCTGGGTGCCTACTACATGTAGGACGTAGATGAACTGTCATGCGTGGAAATTGGCAGTCTAAGTCGCTTCATCGGAAGCTCCGAGTGGTTCCTGGAATAGGGGAAAGATGAAACTGTGGTATCACAATGGGCCCTGTATGAGGCCTAAGTGTGTCCGCTCATCGGGTGGACAGCCACTTCTACCTACCTATCTACCTGCTACCAGATGTCAGCAATAAAAGGCTACGTATGGCCATTCATACATACATAATTGGTCATTACAACCCTTCAGTCAGGATTACGACCTAGCTTCTCACAACACTTATGTTGTGTGCGTTCATTTTATACATGAGTGGCGGCAACTACAGTTTAAAGTCGACTCCGAACGACAGATTTTTTTTTTTTGAGAAGAAATATTTTCATATTTTCCTTTTGATGTCTGACATGGGGTTTAAACTCGGGTCTTCAGTCTAATAAGCCAACACACTACCTACTAGACTACGGCGATTCCAATAAAAAAAATCGAATTCAGGTTGTAGCAGCCACCCCTGGATAATTACTTTCTTATCTCTATTTCCTCCAGCATCGTTGATATTTCAAACATACTTCCAGTACCTAGCCGACCATAGCGAAGAGCACGAGAAACCACTATTGACTACAGCTTTTTTCAGCGTTTTTTTTTTTGCATTGTAGTTTTATTCGTTTTAATGTCTGAATTTTTTCACCTTATCAGGAACTCAAATGCAAACTGAAATGTTAATTTTCTTGTTCGTTTGATTCACTCAAATTACTCATGCCCGTTGTACGGACCAGAGATCACCAATGAGTATTCAAAAAGATGAGTAGAATCGAATCATACTCATAATTTCTGTTACTTATACGCATTCGTACTTATTTTAATATCATGGAACCTACTCTACTCATATTCAAAGTTTAAAGTACTCATCATACTTCATACTTAACAACACGAATGATGTTTGATTTCGACTGAACTCCATAACTCAACAGATACAAGAGAATCACAAAATAAGTATGAATCGCATACGAACACTAAAATACTCACTAGAAGGTTGTGTGTTTGTTCTGCTGGCTGCTCTGTCTTTTTTGCTTACATACACTGAGCGCCATATGTGAGTCAACATCCACTATAATTTTAAATTTTCTATTATAAAAAATATACTTGTAGCACAACAATAATTCAATTGTTATTTTTGTTTTAACATTTTATATGTAATAAATAAACGTTTTTATTTTTGGAAATTTATTCGATTATTCTCATTTACTTTTCTCGCTATCCAAAAAAAATGAATTATTTCAGTGGAATTTACTCACTTTTGGCGCTCAGTGTATGTGTCTTTTTCTCTTTTGTTGTAAATGCACCAATAACTAAGACTGTGAATTCTGATAAATGATTCAAAGTCATTCGAGTCATTTATAAGTACATATTCTAAGTATTTTTCTAATGTTATGAATCTAAATGAGTAGGCTTATGAATATTATGAATGAGTTTGATGTCAACGTTGTACGCATACTCATTGCAACCTGTACTTATATAAATCAAAGTTGAAGTCACCGTGCTCTAGTAGGTAGTGTTTTGGCTTATTAGATGTAAGGCCACGGTTCAAGCCCCATTTCAGGCATCTCGAACAAAATGGAATATGAAAAAACATTTCTTCGGCGACTTCCTCTCAGCAGATTTCTGGCAAAAACTCTGAAAGTCAATAAAATTGCCATGAAAAAGTTTCTCAAAAATCTGTCGTTCGGAGTCGATTTTAAACTGTAGTTGCCGCCACTCATGTATAAAATTAACACATCCAACATACGTGGTGTGAGAAGCTATGTCTTAATCGTGACTGAAGGGTTGTAGTGACCAATTATGTATGTATGTACGTATTTGCAGGTCCTGATATTAATCGAACTACAACAATGACACTTATTCAATGCTCCTCAGAGTCAGAATTCATAAGTAGTGTTATGAGGCGGACTCTCCTTGAAGCAAGAGTTAACACTCAAGCCATCATATCGACCAATTCTGATACTACAATTCAATTCAATTGGGATATCAAAAATTTCCTACAAGAAATCAGCTTAAAATTAAAAAAAAAAATTCTTATTGTAACAATCTTTATATTAAAAATTTCAGTAAAGGATGTCAGAAAGTGCGAGTTTGAAAGCCTATGTCTTTTTATGATAAAAACAGGGCACTGACACATGAAGTGAAAGATAGTCTTCTCCTCCTCCTCCTCCTCCTCATACCCACAAAAGTCACATGACGAAGTGTCAAGTCTTTTGGCATATCTACCAAAAGAATAGTGGCCTGTGAGACTCACTATTCTACGACGAACAGCCAAGCGATTTGAGAATAAAAGTATATTCAGATATTTTCTAGCAGTTCTAGCAAAATTGCACGTATCAGCTTGGTGCCAATGAGAGATTGAGCCAATTTATAGGAGTCAATCGAAATACGTACATAAGCCTTGCAACATGTCGGCGAGTTCACTACTGACCAACAACTCTCAACGATATCCCTCTGTCACGGAACCACAGATAAGCAATGAGTATTCAAAAAGATGTGTAGAATCGAATCATACTCATAATTTCTGATACTTAAACGCATTCATATCTATTTTAACATCATGGAACATCATGGAATTTAAATGAGTTGACTTAAGGATCGAACATATTTCGAATGGTATGAGTTCGATGTCAACGTTGTACGCATACTCATTGCAACCTGTACTTATAAATCAACGATTTAGTGAGTATGAATGAATCAGAGTTCATAGTTAAATTTCAATATTGTTTATTCACTTATATTTAAGTTGAGTTGGTCAGCGCAAGGGCTGCACAACAAAAGCACGACTACCCCGCACTGGAAAACCAGCCAGAAAGTTTGATGAACGAAGCTATAGGGTGATTTTTTAAGAGTTATAGGAAAAATTTTCAAAAAAAAACACATAAAATTCAGAAAAATGCATGAAATCTTTATTTGAATCGATAGTACGGTCCATATAATTTAAAGTTTGAAGATTATTTCATGCAATTGTTGACCGCGACTGCGCCCCAAATGGTCCATCCGCTTAGTTCAATTTTGGCATACTCTTTCCAACATTTCGGCCGGTATCTCACGAATAAATGCTTCAATGTTGTCTTCCAATGCGTCAATTGAATCGGGCTTGTCTGTATAGACATGAGCTTTAACTTAACATAGCCCCACAAAAAATAGTCTAAAGGCGTTACGATTCGCAGCATCTTTGAAGAAGTACGGTCCAATGATGCCACCAGCCCATAAACCGCACCAAACTGTGACTTTTTCTGGATGCATTGGTAGCTTTTGCAATGCTTCTAGCTGATCTTCACTCCAAAATCGACAATTCTGCTTATTTACGTATCCATTGAGCCAAAAATGAGCTACGTCGCTGAACACAATTTTTCGATAAAGAAGTGGATCTTCGGCCAACTTTCCAAGAGCCCATTTTGATAATAAAATTCAATGATTTGCAAGCATTGTTCGTTTGTAAGACGATTCATGGTTAAATTATAGACCAAACTGAAGATGTTTGACAGTGAAACAAAACACGAAACGTGCATGAGCTGTTTAAACGAGTGTTGCCAAGAAGATAATAGCTAAAAAATCACCCTATATATCCTTGATGTCAATAGATGATAGCTCCGTTAAGCTGACAAGGAATGGGGAGTCAAATAACCTATACCTACACCTAGCAAGAGACGGGCACTGACAAAGAAAGTGAACAACAGTCTCCTCTTCCTCAGCGGACCTGCATCCACGGCAGAAGTCGTTGAAAGGGAGCCTCATTCTTTCCGCGTGTCTACCAATGACGCAATAACCTGTAAGCACGGCCACTGTAGTCGAGATGACATCACGACCGAGACCAAGTAATTGGTTGGTTCGCCTTGTATCCATCTTGGGCTAGGTGAGTTTAGCAGTGGAGCAGGACTCCTCATTGACCCAGGATAGGTTGGCGTCCCGAAAGAACTTCCGCACAATGGTCAGCTTGACCGAGGCAAGTGGCATAGCCAATTTAACAGAAGAGGATTCCGGAAGGAGCGCACCAGCTCTTGCGAGCTCGTCGGCCCTACAGTTTCCCGGAATTTTACTGTGCCCAGGGACCCACACCAGAGAGACACTGGTGAAGCGCCCCGAGAGAAGGTCGAAACAGCGGCGACATTCCCTAACGATCCTAGAGTTATTCACGAAATCCGATAGAGATCTTATCGCGGCCTGACAATCAGAAAAGACCGAGACGCGAGTGAAAGGAGCATCGTTGACGAGGATCTATTGAGCGGCCCGATAAATTGCCATCACCTCCGCCTGAAACACGCTGCAGTAGTCCGGCAGACGAAGAGTGGTCCGTGAGAATCACAATTGTTAGACGAACAGCCATGCGATTTAGGGATAAAAGTGAATTGGTCCTCTTCTTATCCAAACGAGTCCAGTAGATTCTAGCAATATTGCACGTACGCTCTTGCTGCCAATGAGATCAAGCCTCCCTGTAAAAAGAGTGTATAATTTCCAATTTAACTAAGGCAATCGAAATACTTTTGGCTTACAACATGTCAGAAATTACGAGCTTTGGTGCCGGCTTTGGTGAGTTCACCAGCAATGCAACTTCCAAAGATTTCCCTTTGTTCCAGAATCCATAAAACAGCTGCCTTTTGAAAGATCGAAAATTTAGCTGAGAAATTCTTGCCATTCATGGACAATAGCAGCTTGGTTGTTTGACTAAATCAAGAGATTTTCAGGGGATATTTTTTTCAAAAATTTTTTTTCTTTGCCAAACCAATTCTTATCTTCCCCAAGTATAAGTTCGAATACATATTTCATGTTTATGCCACATAATGTTTCCACCTTTTGTGTTAAAAGCCTTTCCCTATAAATAATTGCTTAATTAGTGGACCTTAAGTAATTATAAAGGGCTTAAAAATAATTTATGTTGAGAAAAATATTTTAATATCAGCAGGAATCTTGTCAGCACATAATATTTTTTCAATAAAATTGGCCAAAAAAGAATACGTTTGTCTTTTTTTTGGAAAATGATGTCACAAATATCTAATTAGACATGAGCAGGAGAAAATGATTAAATTGAACATGTGCACGCCAGCAGAGTTGGTCAAACAACAATATTTTTCGGGGCACATTATAAACCTAAAACTGATGATGATATTTAAAGGGTTCAGCCAGTAAAACAGGCATGTATTGCATACCCCCCCCCCCCCCTTACCAAATAAAAAAGAAACCAAAAAAAAAATGAAATAACGAAAAGAAAAGAAACACTGCAAGTGATAAGTGATGGTCATTGGCAAAGTACACCCCTTTTTATTTGGGTCGGTCCAGCATTTTAAAAATTTTGTGTCTTTTTTTTCGTTGGTATTTTACACGAGTGTTAAATTGATAACCCTGCCTGCCTGCCTGCCAGTGCTTATATTCGCTTTGTTTCTTGTTCAAAACGTTGGTCAATTGCTGTTATTTTAACACGCGATTTTAAACTAAAGTATTCTCTTCTTCTTCTTTTTGTTGTTGTTGTAAATTATACATTTTGCAAAAAATTAATTTCTTTTAAAATGTTTATTTAGCATAAACACACACATACACACTCATGCACTCATACACTCAAACGCAAACTAACTAAACCCGAAAGAAAGAGAGAGAGAGAGTGAGTGCCTTAAAAAACACCGCTTTCAAATAAGGGGTTGGTACATGATGAAATTTTAAAGGTAAACAAACCTAACAAAAACAAAAAAAAAAAAACAAACGAGAAAACGGGAAAATATACCGTTGTTTTCTATCAGTCTAAATAAATCGCTCACTTAAACCAACAGCAACAACAACAACACCAACTACATACTCGTATATCAAGAAGAAAAATATCGGCAAATAATATTCATTGAAGCGCGTGCAATAAGCTGATGATGACCAAGTAAATTGCAATTTGATAAAATAAGTACATGTTAGCCGTTACGTGGGTGCATTCATAATAATTTAAAATACAGAATATTCGATATAGCATGGAGTACAAAATATTGTTACGAAAATGGAAATGGTGTTATTAAAATAATAAGCAAAAGCTCCAAAAAAAACACAATGGACTTGATCATGCATAAAATGATAAACAAAAGCTAAAAAACAAAACAATGCAGTTGTTCACGTGCTCAACGAATAAGTAAACATATAGCAACAAAAACAACAGGCTTGTTTACAAGATCGATGAATAAACAAAAAAAAAAAATATAGCAACAACGTCCGTGTATAAAAAATATAGCGGAAAGACAAATAAACAAAACAACAACAACAACTCTGCCTGGACGAAAGTAAACAAGCAAAAACAAAATGCATATAAGACATACAAACAACAAAAATGGAAACAAGTTGTTTACATTTTTGGATTGTTCCCGAAGGCCGTCATCATCCTTCAAGGGCATTCATCACACTGTTGATCCAGTGATATAAAAGGCAAGATAAAGCGAGCAACAAGGATTCAGTTAGAATTCAGTCAGTTGTGTATGAAGACACATGATTCTCGGAGTTCGAGTTAAGTTAGTCGTGTGACGACGTCGCGTTGAATTGAGCGAGAATTCAACCAGTGGTGTGTGAAGATACGAGATCGAGTTATAATCCAGTCAGACTTGTGTGCAGACAAGTTGCGTGAAGACAAGTTGCGTGAAGAAAACAGTTGTTAGTGTGGTGCTTACAAAAAAAGGTTGTGAGCAAAGAAGAATAACTAACAAGTGCTGTTGCTTACAAAAAGGTTGTAAGCAGAGAAATATCACGAACAAGTACATATTGTGAAAGTTATCATTGTATACGTGGAATAAGTTCGAACAGTGGCACAAAAGTTGTGCAGATAATAAAGAATTTATTCAAAAATAAACACATATTTATTTTTATTTTATTTGCAATCTACGAACTCATATTTTTAATGTTTTTTAAAGGTTAAAACGTAACAATATCAAAAATATATAGCTCCAAAATTATGCCTTCAGACAATTGATCTCATGATCATTCAGAGAAATTGGACGATGGCTTGAACAAAGAGAAGTAATTTGGCAGTAGAGCACCTTAGTGCAAACAATATAAATGAAACACGTTTGGCAACATACATACTACATGAGCAATTGGTCATTACAACCCTTTAGTCAGGATTAAGACCTAGTTTCTCACACCACCTATGTTGTGTGAGTTAATTTTTATACATAAGTGGTGGGACCTAAAGTCAACTCCGAACGACAGATTTTTGAGATATTTTTCATGGTAATTTTATTTACTCTCAGAGTTTTTGCCAAAAATCTGCTGAGAGGAAGTTGCCTAAAAAATATTTTTTTTTTTTTCATATTTCGTTTAATTGGAGATGCGTGACCTGGGGGTTTGAACCGTGGCCTCACATCTAATATGCCAACACACTACCAACTAGACCACGGCGACATATTGGGCGCTATTCATTCAATGGTCATCCACTTTTTGGAATAAATGGGTACTTGAACATAAAATTGTTAAATGACAAGTTCAAAACTCAATTTCTATCGGCTATAGAATCTTAAAATAATTTTCTAAATCTCATCATGAAAGTAAAAGACTAAGTGTACTTGAGTAGACATTTTTGAGTACCTCGACCAGAGTTCTATACCTATAGTGTCCCCACAATCATATTGCACTGATAAGCATGTCTTCCGACATGCACTAGCACCGCATAGATTCCAAGTATGCGTTCTAGTAATTCATTCTCCTAACCACGGAGTCCACATATTGAGCTTGAATCGGCCTTTATTTATTTTAACAAGTGCTCTTAGGGTCAACAAAGCCCCGTCAAAGGACCGGTTACTATCCTCAGTCTACTTCTGGATAGTCTGCTGCATGACAGAAATCTTTTCTGATTGTAATTACCCAACCATAGTGTAGATTATCCTAAATACCTTAGGCTTGAGATATATGTCTACCTCTCGTCATCCTTCCAATTTAAGAGAACGGTCCTGGCATCAACATCGACGTGGAAACAACCCTCTTCTCAAGCTTATCTAACTGCTCATTGTTGTGAGTTCTCGTTTAAATTGAGATCCAGCAGAAGTAAACTATATTTCATCTGCGTGACTGATTTAGCTTTTTCAGATAATTCTGTTATATTATCGAGTCAACCTCATATAGCGTTCGTATAACTATGTCCCGCCCTCGTAATTGCTGCCCGAATTGAATTAAGCACGTTTTTCAATGTCATAAGCTATCCTTGGGAAATCGCCGTAGTCTGGTAGGTAGTGTGTTGTCTTATTAAACGTAAGGCCAAGGTTCAAACCTCAGAACAGACATCCCCAACAAAACGAAATATGAGCAAATATTTCTTCGGCCACTTCCTCTCAGCTGATTTCTGGCAAAAACTTTGAGCGTAAAATAAAATTGCCATGAAAAGTTTCTTAAAAATCGGTGATTCGGAGTCGACTTTAAACTGTAGGTTCTCGCCACTCAGGTATAAAATAAACACACACACAATATAAGTAGTGTGAGAAGCTAGGTCGTAATCCTTACTGAAGGGCTGTAATGACGAATTATGTATGTAAAGTATACTTGGAAGTAAACGGCAAGCTTCCCAATGGACTTTGAGTATTACACTCTAAGACCAAGCGGAGGTCCTTTACCCCTCTGTATAACACACTGTATTACTTAGTCTTGTTGTGAAACATTTTCCAAAGCCAGTAGAGGTTACTGGTTCTGTCCAAAAACAGTTAAAGAAGGATTAGTACGTCACGATGACCGCTGATAAATCTGGCGTTAGTTTTGTTTCCCTATATATTCATTACAGATTCTTTGGCACTGGTCTGGTCAGAGATCAGCAATGAGTTTTCAAAAATATAAGTAGAATCGTATCATACTCATAATTTCTGATACTTATACACTTTCATACCTTTTTAATATCATGGAACCTCAACTCTGCTCATATTCAAAGTTTGAAGTACTCATCATATTCATACTTAACAACACGTATGATGTTATTGATTTCGACTCTCCATCAGAGTAGCAAGCCATAACGGCGCGACCGGCGGCTAGCCGAACAGCCGGTAATTTTTTTCCAGCCACGCCGCCGCCGAAACTATCGGCTCATCGGCGGCTTATAACGGAGCTGATTTAATCGGCTGAAATTTGAACGTTACTATTTAATGGAAGAACAAAACAAAACTTATATATAAATAATAGATATTATTAATATTGGCAAAATTAAAAATAAAAACAATTTATTTTTTTGAAAAGTAAATTTACAATAAATATAATTTCTAAGGTCGTTTATCTTTATTATTCTTTATTTATTTATCTTTATTTTGTAACATCATTTTTGAAATTCAATAAACTTTTAAATATTAAATTAGAAAATTGTAATATTCTTTATATTGAATTTTTAATTTTGACAATTTTTTAATTTAAACAATCTAAAAGTGCTTTAAATACATGATGTTAAATGTTTAAAAAATAGTTTTTTATATAAAATACACTATTTGTTTTCGGCTCAGCCGGAAATTTTTTCGAGCCGGTTAAAAATCGGCGTTAAGCTGATTAGCAGCCGCCGCCGATAAATTTTACACTTTCAGCCGCCGCCGACAAATAGTGGTCGGCTTGCTTCTCTGCTCTCCATAACTCAGCATATACACGAAGCACAAAATAAGTATGAATCGCGTACGAACACTAAAATACTCACTAGATGGTAGTGGGTTTGCTCTGTTTGCTGCTCTGTCTTTTTTGCTTATGTGTCTGTTATCTATTGCCTAGTTCGTGTCATTCGAATCATTTATAAGTATTATAAGTATTTTTTTAAATTTCTGTAATATTTGATTTTGGAGTATTATTGGATATTAAACTGTCTTTTATTGATCACATTAGTATGATGATTGGCAAGGCTCGGGCTGTTCTTGGTTTTGTGAAGAGATGGGCTAGGGAATTTTTTGATACTTATATAACAAGAATACTGTACATTTCACTTGTTAGACCTATTTTGGAGTATGCGTCTGTTATTTGGAATCCATACAATCGTTGTCATAGTGATTCAATAGAGTCTGTGCAGAAGCAGTTCTTATTATTCTGTTTACGTGGCTTAGAATGGGATTAATCCAATGGGTTTCCATCTTATGAGGCTAGATTAGGTCTGATAAAACTTTCAACTTTGGAACGTAGAAGGGCTGTGTTAGGCGTTTGTTTTGTCTATAATCTGGTTAAGGGTGATATCGATTCCGAGTTTTTGCTTTGTAACTTAAATTTCAGTATTCCAGCAAGATTTTCACGGCACTATCGTCCTTTTTCCCTAGATTTTTATAGAACAAACTATGGTTGTAATTTTCCTTTTCGTAGATTATGTAATGATTTTAACTTATATTATGATTTTATTGATTTTAATTGTACTGTTTATAATATTAAACGTAGCTTATATGCTGCCATCAATTTGTAAATTATTATAGAAAAATATATTCTCGTTCTTGTCTTAAGTAGTTATGGTTTATTGTTGCTTTATTCAGCTTGTGATTAAAATCTGTAGCTGATTT
The DNA here is from genome assembly GCA_927399465.1 of Sarcophaga caerulescens. NCBI lineage: Eukaryota > Metazoa > Arthropoda > Insecta > Diptera > Sarcophagidae > Sarcophaga > Sarcophaga caerulescens. Next base: position 98,723,033 of record OV656867.1, on the reverse strand, counting down.
ATGTTGTCGTTGCCTTTACTTTTCCCTAACCCGCTATAGTCCGGACTGTAGTGTGTACGTGTCCCTACGTAATGGGGACGAGCCCTCCGCGGTCGGGTGAGGGTGGGTTAGTGTGAGGCCGGGGACGTTCGATAAAGCTATGAATCTAAATGAGTATGAGTATTATGAATCAAACATATTTCGAATGGTATGAGTTTGATGACAACGTTGTACGCATACATACTTATAAATCAACCTTGTAGTGAGTATGAATGAATCAGAGTACATAGTTAAATTTCAATATGTATTGTTGACTCACTTATATTCAAAATTTCATGAGTGCTTTTATGAGTAGTCGGGTTCAACAAACTGTAGTTCATTCTAACACTGTACTACTTAGTCTTGTTGTGAAACATTTTCCAAAACCATAGAGTTTAACAGTTCTGACCAGAGACAATTAAAGAAGGATTAGTACGTCACGATGACCGCTGATAAATCTGGCGTTAGTTTTGTTTCTCTATATATTCATTACAGATTCTCTGGCACTGGTCTGGTTCAACAAACTGAAATCTAACAATGATAACTTGCTTATATTCCTATAAATATGCTTATATATGCTTATATTCCTATAAATATCATCTTCACGATTGTATCATGAGGTTTGCATTATCACTTTTCCAGGAGACAGAATTTGCAATTAACTAACCCTTTTTGCAAACTTCTGAATGCAGCCACTTTCAAAGCACTAAATAGCCTGATATACAGCATATACACATATCGCTCTTACACACATACATACATATGTACGTGCATGTGTGCAAGCATTTTATAATATTTTGCCGAAAAGCAAACTTTAAAACATGTTGTAGAGCAATAATAAAACCCTTTTCCTTGCTGTCGTTTATTTGATGTTTGCTCATTTAGTTTGAAACCGACTGAATGAATACCCTTCGTTATCAGTTGGTAATATCATTATCAACACCATCATCAAAATGTTTTGACCACCAGCACCACCACCACTACCAAACAGTCAATGCTACTATACATCAACAGTAACAGCAACATCATCATCATTGCCATCATCACCATTTACGTTGGCATTGAACACGATGTTCTCATCGTTGCCGTAGTGTAACCATCATTGAATTAAAGTTTGTTTGTTTGTCTGTTTGTGAGTTTGCTTGTTCGTACATGCAAAAATAAACACCTTCAACTTGAAGTGGAACTTTTGCTGCTGCACTACACTGAACAAATTTCTGCCAAGAGGAGAGCTTTCTTTTGAGCATGTTTCCAAAGCATTTTGAATGTCTGTGCAGTTTTGTAAGTGTATGTGAAACATTAAAACTAAAAATTGATGGGATCCCATAGCATTTTATCGTACGTTCATACACATTTAGTGCTCACTGACTTGCATTCAACACCTTAATTTAGTTTTCGACCAAAAAAGAGTATACTTTGGTGCGTTTTCTTGTGTGTTTCTCGTGTTTTTGGTGTGTGTTGTTTTTTTTTTGGAAATTTTTGTTTAAACAAAATTTTTAACAACCTTTTATTTGTTTACAGACATGTCAGGATGAAAGTGGTAGATAAAATGCAATTACATGCGATTATCGGTAAACAGCCCAAGCAGAAGACAACAAGGAAACCCAAAATAAGGTCCTTGGACTTGTATTGGCCAAGAAAAAACACGATATTTTTTGGTTTTTTTTTTATGGAATGGGAAGTGCTTTTGAAATATTAAAAAAAAAAAAACAAGCAATAACAAGAACTACAACAACAACAAAAACTAAAGTAAAGAGTCATGTTATAAAATTATGAAATCTATAATTTACAGTTAGAATAACAGAGCATTGAGCACTCGTACAATGCTGCACAATGTAGCAGCACACACATCAACAAAAGTGCGGCGGGTAAGCGCTGTAAAATGTCAAATTAACCATTGACTGACCATCAAATAGGGGTTACAGACATCTGACTCTGAAAATTATCAGTGGAGAGTGTAGTGCGCGATAAAAACTGCAATTACGAAATTAAATGAACTCAACATTTATTTTTTTGTTGTTTTTGTTTGTGTTTCATTTTATGACTAAATTTTAAAAACCCATTAACAGCACTTGGCATTCATGCACTGAAAGAAATATAAATGAAAGGAATTTCTATACTTTCTTAGATTTGTCTCCTTTATGAAATATACAGTGAGCATCAAAAGAAACTGTTTATTAAAAACAAAAATATAAATTAATAAATAACCGCTATTTTTATTTTAAAATTCTTTTACTGTCAGTTTTTAAAATTGAAACAAAAAAAAAATTACAAAAAATTTCAAAATATTAACAAATTTTTTCGTGCACTCTCCTTAAGTGATAAAAGTTGAGTTTGATGATTGTTAGAATTTTATCCTTAAAAGACAGTTTCTTTTGATGCTCACTGTATGTTTTTTTTTTTTGGTTATGTTTTGGGGAATATTTATTTCATAATATAAGGAGTGTGCACGAAAAAATTTGATTATACTCCTAGGCTTATGTTAATCATGTGCTTCAGTAAACTTCGGCTTTGTTAGCCAAAAACTGTTTCACTGATAATAAAAAATAATAATGGGTGATTTTTTAAGAGCTATAGGAAAATTTTTCAAAAAAAAACACATAAAATTCAGAAAAATGCATGAAATCTTTATTTAAATCGATAGTACGGTCCATATAATTTAATGTTTGAAGATAATTTCATGCAAATGTTGACCGCGACTGTGCCTCAAATGGTCCATCCGCTTAGTCCAATTTTGGCATACTCTTTCCAACATTTCGGCCGGTATCTCACGAATAAATGCTTCAATGTTGTCTTCCAATGCGTCAATTGAAGCGGGCTTGTCTGTATAGACATGTGCTTTAACATAGCCCCACAAAAAATAGTCTAAAGGCGTTAAAGCGCACGATCTAGGCGGCCAATTGACCGGTCCCGAACGTAAAATAAAATGTTCACCAAACTCGCCTCTCAATAAGTCCATTGTTACGCGTGCTGTGTGGCATGTGGCACCGTCTTGTTGAAACCACATGTCATGCAAGTCAAGCTCTTGCATTTTGGGCAAAAAAAAAGTTGGTTATCATCTCACGGTAGCGCTCACCATTCACAGTTACGTTACGATTCGCAGCATCTTTGAAGAAGTACGGTCCAATTATGCCACCAGCCCATAAACCGCACCAAACTGTGACTTTTTCTGAATGCATTGGTAGCTTTTGCAATGCTTCTGGCTGATCTTCACTCCAAAATCGACAATTCTGCCTATTTACGTATCCATTGAGCCAAAAATGAGCTTTGCCGCTGAACACAATTTTTCGATAAAGAAGTGGATCTTCGGCCAACTTTCCAAGAGCCCATTTACCAAAAATTCTGCGTTGCGGTAGGTCGCACCTAAATCCTTCCGCAAAATTTTCCACGTTGTTGAGTAACAGAGGCCCAATTGCTGCGAACGGCGACGAATCGATAATTGTTGGTCATCATTAACACTGGCGGATACAGCTGCGCTATTTTCTTCAGTTCGCATTCTACGTAAGCGTGTTGGTGGTTTAATGTCCAACAATGTAAATTTGGTGCGAAATTTAGTCACAATAGCCCGAATAGCCGCTTCAATGGGTCGATTAAACTGACCATAAAATGGAAGATGAAAGATGAACGCGCGATGAACTTTCTTAACAGAGCACGCATTTTGATAATAAAATTCAATGATTTGCAAGCGTTGTTCGTTTGTAAGACGATTCATGGTTAAATTATAGACCAAACTGAAACTGAAACTCACGAAACGTGGGTGAGCTGTTTAAACTAGTGTTGCCAAAAAGATAATAGCTAAAAAATTACCCGTTAATTACAAGAATTTTTGGGTGTTAAAAGCAAATGTGGAAGCTGAAGAAAAAACTTGACAAATTCTAGCAAAGCTAGGAAGAAATTGTTGGTTCAGCATGTCGTAAAAGAAGCACTTTTTTCCATATTAATGGCACTATTCAGATGGCTATTGATATGAAATGATACCATGTGACTAATGATGTCGATGCATTCAGGTAGTCGCCATAGTCTAATAGGTAATGTGTTGGCTTATTAGACGTAAAGCCCAGCTTCGTAGCCCAGGTCAGGCATCAAAACGAAATATGAAAGAAAAATATTTTTTCGGCGACTGCCTCTCAGCGGATTTCTGGCAAAAATTCTGAGAGTAAATAAAAATTTGCCATAAAAAAAAAGTTTCTCAAAAATCTGTCGTTCGCAATCGACTTTAAACTGTAGGTCCCGCCACTCACGTACAAAAATAAAGCACACAACATGAGTGGTGTGAGAAGCTAGGACGTTGTACAATGGGTCAATTCGACCTCCGGGTACTGTACTTGTCAGAGTTGACAAGTACACGTCCTCTAACCTAACCTAACCATAGTGGATAGTGTGTTGGCTTATTTGACGTAAGGGTATGGTTCAGACATCCAAACAAAAATATGAAAGAATATTTCTACGGCAACTTCCACTCTGAGACGCTTGTCATGAAAAGTTTCTCAAAAATATGTCATCCGAAGTCGAAGACTTTAGACTGTATGTCCCGTCACACATGTATGCAATTAACACACACAACATGAGTGGTGTGAGAAGCTGGATCGTAATCCTGACTGAAGAATTGTAATAACCAATTATGTATGCATGTGATATCATGCGACTAATGCTGTCAATGCACTCAGGTAAGCCGATCCAATAAATTGATCAGAGGAAGAGTTGGGCATTAATGAAAAAATGGTACTGGCGGACGATTGCGGTTTACTGGGTATGGTCTTCTATAGGGTTTGCATTAGAGATGAGCGATCCAGTGATTTTTGAAGAACGTTGTTCTCAGTGAACGTGATTTGTTAATCACTGTTCTTTAAAGCAGTGATTGTGATCACAGTATTCTAATAATAAAAGACAAAAGTAAATAATCAGCATCATCTACGAGTAATTCCGCCTCGCTAAAAATAAAATGAAATAAATTTGAGTATGTAACAATTTTGAAAGAACGACATTATTAGTAACTGTTGTTTGGCAATTTCAATCACTGTTGTTACCAGTGAATTATCAATCACCCTGATTAAATCACAGTTTTGAAAATATCGCTCATCTCTAGTTTGCATTGCTCATTTGCATGGGTAATCATATGATTGAAAAGTTGGAAACGAAAGATCTTTCGGGTCAAAGTGTCTTTCTTTTGGCAACTGTATATATAGTATTCTATATACAGGCTACTTTCCTTGATTTTTATAGATTTTGATCGCCTTCTTTCTATGTATCAAGCATGAGATATTTCTTTTACAAATCTACAGGAATAGTTTTGATGTAAGAAATATTGTAGAGCTTCTTCCACCGCTGAAAGGCCAAAGGTTTATAGGTTCGGTTCACTATACAAGTGTAGTTACACTAACATTCTTTTACGATATTTAAGACTCTCGTCCTAACATCTAACCTAAGGCACGAACCACTAGACTTCGTCAATTTCACAGTAACACCTCTTACAAATGTTTAATTCGCACAGCTATGGTGGTACCAAGATGTTATCACCTCCGTTATACGTACTACAGGGTGGGGCAAAAGTCGCGAAGGGATTTGAAAAATTAATAACTTTTCTAGTTTAATTTTTTTTTTTTTATTTTTCTTTTTAGGACTTGTAAAGTAAATCTGGGAGATTAATTTTGGAAGGTTACAACGTTATCCAGCGAACCAAAATCATAGAACTTTATTTTGAACATCATCGATCAATAATTCAAACTCAACAAGCCTATCGTCCATCATCGTATCACCATCCGAATCAATGATTCGACGCTTAGTGACACGTTTTCAGGAACAAGGCTCAGTAAGGGATCTTCCACGAAGCGGAAGACCAAATTCTGTAATTAATGAAGCAAATATTCAACGCGTTCTGGAGAGTGTTGAGGAGAATCCTGAAACATCAACTCGAAGGCGCTCTGCTGAGCTGCAAATGTCTCGGCGGTCTTTACGCATAATATTAAAGGGAAATTTACATCTTTTCCCATACAAGCTGCAGTTAGTGCAAGAACTAAAGCCACGAGATTCCCAAGAACGATTAAACCCCTTCGTGACTTTTGGCCCACCCTGTATAATACGACGGCTTTCTGTTTAACATTAAAGCTGCAAACGCTTTTGAGAATTCTACACCACCTGACACAGTGGTGTTGTAGAGCCGAAACGCTCCGGAACGTCGTTCCGGTACTTCCTTTTTGGACAGGAACGCGTTCTGGAACTGAAGGTAATTTCTGATAATGAGAATTGGCTGACGTTTTGAAAAAAAAAAAAAAATTAAAAAGAATGGCTGATTTTTTTTTCTAATTTTTGAAGAATTTGTTCACGCTGGCCACCCTAATCTTAAGCTTAACTTAAGTATTTTTACAACCCTGTTAATTATCTGCTGATTGTGAATTATTATAACGATAAAAGAAAGAGATAATTTACTACTCGATCCACCCCCGAACCCGAAGGTACGTTTTGTGTACAAATAAATAATATTCGATTATTTAAAACTAATAATTTTGAATTTTTCTTTACCCGCTTTCTCGCCAAATATTTTGTTTTATTCTCTCCCCGCTCACCCCCAGAGAATTTTTATATGTATTTTTATAAATAAGGGTTTGAACCGAACCCGAACCGGAACAAAAACCAAAACGAACCGGTATATATATCTACATATATATAAAATAAAATGGATTTCGTAATGATTTTCGTTTCGTTTCCTTTTTATGCTATATACAGGGCCGATCCTGGCGACGGGCGAAAATTGGGGGAAATCTCCCTCCCCACGTCGTCAAATTTGGGACATGAGACCTAAAAACAAAACGCCGCCGCCAGGATTATCATGGAAAATCACCCCCGTCGGGGTGGGACATAAGACCCCACAGAGCTGCCGCCTACCCAGGATCGGCCCTGTCTATATAATTATATATACGCGTTCCGGTAAAAAAAAAATTAGCACAACACCGCTGACCTGACACTAAAATCTCTCTTCTCCCGGTCCCAGTCTTCAAATCTAGGTTTCAAAAAAATTCTTAAAAAAAATTACTTTCAGTGTATGCTTTGGCATGAGATTCAATTCTCTCAGTGTGTCTTCCATGTACATATGCATAGGCTGACCATGTTAGAGAAGAGAATTTTTGTTGATATTTTTCTCTTCTTATAATTTTCCCTAAAAAGTCTTCCTGATTGTGTAGGTTTTGCAGTGTGTTTGAGCGCCTCTACGTCAAAGCCTATTTAACTAATCATAACAACAATAACTAGAGTTTACAAGTAAGTATAATAAGCCAAATAAGTACGAATTATTAGCCAATTTTCGCTGACTGACTGAAGCGAATACAAATGAATGAATGAATGAATGAATGAACGAAAGCCAAAGAAAGTTGAAGAGGAAGAATTAATGACCAAATGAATGAATGAATGGAGAAATGAAAATGGCTAGCCAAACGATTTTTTAAAACGAACATGAGACAGGGTGTGTGCCAAACCATAAAAAAATAAAAAACACAAAATTATGTTGCTTTTATTATTACTTCGTGGCTGTGTGCAGTTTGCTGTTTGTGTTGTTGCTGCTTAACATGAAATCTTGTTCGCAACATAAAAATTGATTTGTAAAATATTGTTTACAGTTAAAAACTAAAAAAAAATAAAATTCAAAAAAATATAAAACATACTCACAAATACTTGTAATAAAAGATTTACCACATACAACATACATACACCCATGGTCGAAAAAATAAGTACACCTGTAGTGGAATTCGCTAACTTTTTTTAACTATTATCGCATCGTTTAAAATTGTCGATTTTGGTATTCTGTAAAATTTTTAAACGATATTCGAAATCGTTATTTCAGCTGTTGTCGTAAACTAAACGACAATAATTTTTGTATTGTTTATTCAATCGATTCAATCAATTTAAAACAACATTTTAAGATCAAAATGGCTTCTGATTAACTTAGGGTATAATTTATTAGTGGATGAGACAATTTTCAACGCTCGAAGGGTTGACAGACGTGTTCTTCGAGATTTGGAGAACCCATTTAACTTAAATGCATTGGAATTTCGGAAACTCTACCGTTTAACACCACCCTTGGCTGAAGAACTTGTTTTTCAGCTTGACGGACAATTAAAAGGCACCAGAATAACTGCAATATCAACTGAGAAACAGGTAATTTGGAATGTCTTTAAGTCTTTAAAATTTATAAAAGGATTTTATATTTATAGGTCCTCACTGCCTTGCGTTTCTATGCTACGGGATGTTATCAACGACCCGTGGGAGAGCAGTGGGGGATATCCATGAGCCAGTCGTCCATAAGCCGTTGCATACATCGTGTAACGGATGCAATTAACAATACCATGTTTTACGCAAAAGTAAAGTTTCCGATGACTCAAGTGGAACGACAAGCTCCAAAATTAGTTTTTGCATCAGCAGTATCACCCTTTGTAGCAGGTACTATTGGGGCAATCGATTGCACAAATGTCTCGATTTTGGCCCCAAAATGAGGAGGCTTATGTCAACCATCACGGGTACCATTCTATTAATGTTCAAATGGTAAATCCAAGGTTTTTTTGACAAGAGAATTTTAATATTTTGTTTTGAATTTCTTTTTTTGACTTTTCATTACACAGAGTTGCCACTTGATTTTAATTAAAAAAAGGCTTTATCAACAGTCGTTAAAGTGTAGTTTGTGAATCACTTAATCGTTACTGCAAACAACAAATAATGTCGACATTTTTAACGATTGTCGATTCGTTAAAAGTTACTGAATCCCACTACTGCTTAATTTTTGCTGTCTGTTTAATTTAAGTTACTTTAACGGAAGGTAAACAAGGCAATTGTTCTCCGGAGAAGAGAAAAATTATTTCAAAACTAAGAGAAAGTGGCCAAAGTCTATACAAGAATTTCGCGGAAGACCTAAAAAAAAAACTTCAACAACAACAGATGTCCGTATTGTAACACTTGCGAAGGAGGACCCGTTTGCGTCTTCAAGAGCGATTTCAGCAGAAATTTGAAATGTAATTTCATCGCGAACGTTTCTTCGTCGACTACAAAAAGCACATTTACCAGGACGGATAGCCCGAAGAGTTCCTTTACATACATAATTGGTCATTACAGCCCTTCAGTCAGGATTACGACCTAGCTTCTCACACCACTTATGTTGTGTGCGTTAATTTTATACATGAGTGGCGGGACCTACAGTTTAAAGTCGACTCCGAACGCCAGTTTTTCGGGAAGCTTTTCATGGCAATTTTATTTTCTCTCAGAGTTTTTGCCAGTAATCTGCTGAGAGGAAGTCTAATAAGCCAACACACTATTCACTAGACTACGGCGATTTCATAGAGTTCCTTTGCTTAGGCAAAAAAAAATTTAACGGCTAGATTGGCGTTTGGAAGAACACATTCCAATTGGTCCGGAACAGATGGTGAAAAAAATGGCGAAACATTTTGTGGAGCGATGAAACAAAAATTAATTCATTTAAAAACGACTGTGCCCGGAATGGTCAACGCCCTAAGGGTAAGGAATTCCATGTTTGCTTTACAATGAAGACGTTCAAGCACGGTGGCGGTAATATTATGGTCTGGGATTGTTTCTCGTGGTATGGTGTCGGTCCGATACATCGAATCACCAACACTATGACCAGATTCCACTATAAAGATATCTTGGAAAATACGTTGTTGACTTGTGCTGAGGAACGAATGCCTCTTAGATGGACATTACAGCAGGATAAAAATCCGAAACATACATACTAAGTTGGTTAAGGATTGCTTCCAAGATAATAAAGGGTGATTTTTTAGCTATTATCTTTTTGGCAACACTGGTTTAAACAGCTCACGCACGTTTCGTGTTTTGTTTCACTGTCAAACATCTTCAGTTTGGTCTATAATTTAACCATGAATCGTCTTACAAACGAACAACGCTTGCAAATCATTGAAGTCAAGTCATCATTGGACCGTACTTCTTCAAAGATGCTGCAAATCGTAACGTAACTGTGAATGGTGAGCGCTACCGTGATATGATATCCAATTTTTTTTTTGCCCAAAATGCAAGAGCTTGACTTGCATGACATGTGGTTTCAACAAGACGGTGCCACATGCCATACAGCACGCGTAACAATGGACTTATTGAGAGGCGAGTTCGGTGAAAATTTTATTTCACGTTCGGAACCGGTCAATTGGCCGCCTAGATCGTGCGATTTAACGCCTTTAGACTATTTTTTGTGGGGCAATGTTAAAGCTCATGTCTATACAGACAAGCCCGCTTCAATTGACGCATTGGAAGAAAACATTGAAGCATTTATTCGTGAGCACAGAATATACACAGAAGGGAAAGCAATGACGTTTGACAAACTCTCATAACATAATTTTACTAAAATAGTTAGAGGGAGAAAAAATATGAATTATAAGTTTTGCAAAGCAATGTGTTAGAAGCAACAGATATACAGACTGAAAACTGGCGGATAAAGTTGAAAAATTAAATGTAAACAAAAAATTAATGTAAGTAAAAAATTTTGTGTTAAAAAAAGGAAAATTTGGAATATTTTTTAATTTCTTCAATGAAAAGTTTAATGATTCTTAAATATTTAATTATTAATCGAAATGTATGTGGTTTTTGGTCGGAATGAATATATTTTCTTGTGCAAAAGGTAAGTAAGAAGCTAAATATATCAAGATCAAATAAGACATATTGCTCATAAAATTTTTTTCTTGCAGAACTTTGTGTGTATTACCAGTATTTATTACTTTCTTGAATGAAAAAGTTTAAATTGGGTAATTTTTTTATTATTAATCGAACTCTTAGCAATTTCTCTTCACAATGAAATAAGTTACGTGTGTAAAAGATAAGTAAAAAGAAAAATATAACAAAATATATACTCATAACTTTTTGTTTCAGGAATTTGTGAATATACCCCCAAATTGGTTAAATACTAAGTTAGTGACAATCGATGAAAGGTGTCACCAAATACATTAGTTCCGTATTACGTTTCCCCAATAAAACAGTTCATTTCCTTTCAAAACTATTCTATTATTCTACAAAAATATCATCAGATTCTAACAAAATAGAAAATAAAAACTCACCCTAAAATTTAACAAACATAAATAAACAAAACAGAAATAATCAGACAGAGAGAGAAATACTTTTTGGTACTTGTTGGTAATATTTGCTGTCCCTTTCACACAATTTTAGTAAACGTCAAACTTTCGTTTCCCTTCTGTGTATACCGGCCGAAATGTTGGAAAGAGTATGTCAAAATTGGACTAAGCGGATGGATCATTAAAGTCGCAGTCGCGGTTAAGATTTGGATGAAATAATCTTTAAACATTAAATTATATGGACCGTACTATCGATTCAAATAAAGATTTCATGCATTTTTCTGAATTTTATGAGTTTTTTTTTTAAATTTTCCTATAGCTCTTAAAAAATCACCCCTTAATATTGCCCGTCTTGACTTGCCAAGTCAATCTCCGGACTTAAATCCAATCGTAAATCCTTGGGGAAAGTTGAAACAAGTAATTGGGAAGGAGGGGATTTTTAAAAATAAGCAGCAGTTATGGAATTTTGTTCAAAAAACTGGGAATGAAATACCAGTAGATACCTACAGGAAGCTTATTGCCAGCATAACAAAAAGAGTCAACAAAATAATTGAAAATAAAGGTGAATAAATTAAGCTTTTAACGAAACTCAAACAATTTAATAGAAAAAATTTGATTTTTTTTACTGTTTTGCTTATTTTAACTAAGTGTACTTATTATTTTGTCCAATGTTTTTTTGAATAATTTCTTACTTTTTGACTGAGAAGACTGAATTTAATTTTTGTTTTTTGTTTATTGTTTTAGTATTTATTTTATTTCTAATTTTATAAACAAAAAAAATTAATTTTTGTTTTTTCTTTTAATTGAAATAAATTTTCGTCTATGAGCCTTTAAAAAATAAAATATAGTACGAGTATATACGGTGTACTTATTATTTTGACCATATGTGTACAGAGCACATATAATATGTAGTCTGGCTATGGGAATGCCTAACTTACAATAATGCAGCGTACATAAGTGTGGCAAGTATTTTTAAGAAATGCCTTTTAACAAGAAGACATAATTTCACATGAGATTTTAAATACCTCTTGTCGATGTTGTTTTTTTTTTTTTTTTTTGATCGTATTGTAGTTGCCACAAACAAAACATCCCAGTCCGAATATATGGAGAAAATAAAATACAAAGTATTGCAGAAAACATATGCAAAGAATTTATGTTGAAAGATGGCCAAAGATTTGCGGTTATGATTAGTTTGAGGCAATTTCAATTTCACCGGTTACAACAAAGTATCGAAAAGTATGCTGATAGAAAAAAAATGCCACAAATTAATACGATGTGTTGTAACGATCCTAGTGAAAAATCCAATTTGAAACCAGCCAGTCAGTCAGTCAGCCTATAAATATAAATTCAATATTATGGCATGTGTGTGCTAGAAATAGGAATTTATTGTTTTTCGCAAATTAATAGTTTTCTAATGTGTATGTCATGTTTTCTAAGTCCGACTTATTGTGTCAAGATGCTGGGTGACATTAGTGGCTTACGATATTGTAGTTCAAAAAACTTTATGACTGTGTTGTGGTTACCTGATCTCAAAATATTTGAGAAACTGGCAGTAAACAGCTCTAAGTTTTTGCTATATTATTTTGCTTTCCTAGAGAAAATATGCATTACATACATAAATTACATTACAACCCTTCAGTCAAGATTAAGACCTAGATTCTCACACCACTTATGTTGTGTGTGTTAATTTTTACGCGTGAGTGTCAGGACCTACTGTTTAAAGTCGATTCCAAATGACAGATTTTTTGAGAAACTTTTCATGGCAATTTTATTTTTACTTTCCGGATTTTTGCCAGAAATCTGCTAAGAAGAAGTTGCCGAAGAAATATTTTTTCATACTTCGTTTAGTTGGAGATGTTTGACCTGGGGTTTGAACCGAGGCTTCACGTCTAATAAGCCAACATACTACCCACTAGACTACAGCGACTACCTAGAGGAAACACATCTTCTGAAATTATTTCAATGAGGTTTGATAGACGGCTTCCACGCAATTAAAAGCAAATCTCGTAAATCTTATGTTGTCAATTTTCTAGATCTCATCTCGGAATTCTGCAGAATCCCCTAGACACTTAAGACTTTCCATTTATTTGCGCCATCTGTTTGAAAGGGGTGCCAACGCAAAGTTTTTATATCAATTCGCCGTCTATACTTATGTATGTACAGTGAGCTCCAAAATAAACTGTACATTAAAAGAAAACAAATATAAATTACTGTTATTTTTATTTTAAAATTGTTTCATTAAAAATTGTTAAATTCAAAATTGAAACGAAAATATATTTTTTAAAATTTCGAAATATTGTGAAATTTTTTCGGGCACCTCCTTAAGTGCTAAAAGCTGAGTTTGGTGATCGTTAGAGTTTTATCCTTAATTGACAATTTCTTTTGATGCTCACTGAAAAGCTAAATAAGACGATTTAGTCCCAACTTTTACTTACTTTTTTGCAATCAAACATTTTCGAACATCCGATATTTTAATAAACAAAATTATTGTAAATATCTCAATAAGCTTGCTGTAATATAACGGCAGTGGAAAAATATATTTTCGAAAAGAATACCAAAAGGGTTCTAACCAGATATCAGCAATGAATCGTTTCTTCGCTACTCATAAAAGCACTCATGACATTTTGAATATAAGTGAGTCAACAATATTGAAATTTAACTACTCTGTACTCTGATTCATTCATACTCACTACAACGTTGATTTATAAGTACAGGTTGCAATGAGTATGCGTACAACGTTGACATCGAACTCATACCATTCGAAATATGTTTGATTCATAAGCCTACTCATTTAGAATTAGAAAAATGCTTTTAATATGTACTTATAAATGATTCGAGCGAATCGAATCATTCGTCAAAATTTACAGTCTTAGCTGTTGTTGCTTTTACAACAACAAAAAAACAGACACATAAGCCAAAATGACAAAGCAGCAAGCAGAACAAACACACAACCTTTTAGTGAGTATTTTAGTGTTCGTCTGCGATTCATACTTATTTTGTGCTTCGTGTATATGTTGAGTTATGGAGAGTCGAAATCAATAACATCATACATGTTGTTAAGTATGAATATGATGAGTACTCCACACTATGAATATGAGTAGAAGAGGTTCCATGATATTAAAATTAGTATGAAGTCGCCGTAGTCAATTGGTCCGGAACAGACGATGAAAACAACCAAACATTTTGTCGAGCGATGAAACAAAAATTAATTCATTTAGAAACGACTGTGCCCGGAATGTTCAACGCGCTAAGGGTAAGGAATTCCATGTTTGCTTTACAATGAAGACGTTTAAGCACGGAAGCGGTAATATTATGGTCTAGGGTTGTTTCTCGTGGTATGGTGTTGGTCCGATACATCGTACTACCAACACTATGACCAGATTCTTAGTCGCCGTAGTCTAGTAGGTAATGTGTTGGCTTATTAGATGTAAAGCCCGGGTTTGTATCCCAGGTCAGGCATCAAAACGAAATATGAAAAAAAAATATTTCTTCGGTTACTGCCTCTCAACATATTTCTGCCAAAAACTCTGAGAGTAAATAAAATTGCCATGAAAAAGTTTCTCAAAAATCTGCCGTTCGGAGTCGACTTTAAACCACCACCCACTCATGTGTAAAATTAACGCACACAACATAAGTGGTGTAAGAAGCTAGGTCGAAATCCTGACTGAAGGGTTGTAATGACCAATTATGTTATGTATGTATGCGTATAAGTATCAGAAATTATGAGTATGATTCAATTCTACTCATCTTTTTGAATACTCATTGCTGATCTCTGATTCTAACAATCTAATGTCCATTAGAACTCCAGGGTGCCTATCTGCTAGTAATTCTTAAATTTTGTGGAGCTTCTTCATAGAGAAATTAAATTTTTGTTTCAATTTTTCAATTTCCATAGTAATCGTCGAGCACTTTAATGCGTGTCGAAACTGACTTTCAAAATAAATCAGATAAAAAAGAAGAATAAAACTGTTTTAATCCCCTAAACACATAATCATGTAGTCGCTGATTATCATTATTTAACTTAAAAAACTCGATGTTTAAGCATATCTTTATCAAAAAAAATACAAATTTTTTGACCAATTTAAGCCTCTTACCGAAAAAGCGCAAAGAAATGAAATGAAAAAAAAAATCGGTATGAAGTGGTGGAAACAGGTATTTATTTTCTACATTAGTTTTCGATTTCTATCGATTGAAATAGCAAAGCAAACCAAAACCAAACCCGATAATAGATTATTAAGCATACGGAGTATTATTATTGAATTTAAAAGGGTTTTAAGCATTCATTCATTTATTTGCCTCTTCTATTGACAAATCCGCTTAAGCAACAATACACTCACTGCCTGCCGTCTGTCTGTCTTCTTTCGCGCATTTATCAAATGCTGATACGGTGATGGCGTTGATAATGATGATGATGATGATGTAGACAACGATGACGATTAAAATAATAACACGGTGCGACAGTGAAAATACACCCGAGTAACTACATAGTCCACTTTGTTCAGTTAATTGAGTAGAACTCAAAAATACCTTTTTTATATTTCTCGAACCCTACAAACTTGTTTTATTTGACAAAAACTGTTTTTTTTTACTTTACGCACAAATTTCCGGATTACTCAAACATTTCTGAACCGATTTCCAAAATTTAAATACTGTTGGAAAGGGAAGAGATGGACCTTTAAAACGGTATACATATATCTATTATTCGACTTAATATTCTATGAGATTTGATGAGTTAAATATGGAAAATTCGAATTTTTTTCATATTTTTTCAAGTTTGTCCATTCATAGTAACAAACTTTACTTAAAAAATATGAAATAAGTGATAAGATTCTGAAAATGCATTATCTTGTGAAGAGATTGGCACTTCGTTTGATCAAATCGGACAAAAATTACGGCAGTTATTATTTAAAGAGTCTAACAGTCGAGTTATTATAAATCTTTCTGTAAGTCTGTTTTTTTGTTTGTTTGTTAGCCAATCACGCCTGAACGCCTGGAATTTGGGATATAGATCGAGCTTTTGTCGGTGCAGGTTATAGGCTATAAATTTTGACCAAAAGGGCAGAAAAAATGGACAAAAATTAGTACTTTTATGCACAAATGCTGTATTTTATCTGTTTTATAGGTAATTTTTTACGATTTAGCTTGGTTAAGTTTCCCAAATAACTATTGAAGGTGTTCCGTTTCTAAAGTTGAACCAAAAGGGTTCCAAAAAGGGGGAAAGGGGCCAAAAACGGGCAAATTGAGTGCATAGCCAATCACGCCTGAACGCCTGGACCGATTTTCTTGAAATTTGGGATATTTATCGAGCTTTGTCGGTGCAGGTTATAGGCAATAAATCTTTTCAAAATTTTGACCCAAAGGGGGAAAAAATGGGACAAAGGGAAAAAATGGGCAAATATTAGTACTTTATGCATAAATGCTGTATTTTATCTGTTTTATAGGTTATTTTTTACGATTTAGCTTGGTTAAGTTTCCCAAATAGCTATTGGAGGTGTTTCGTTTATAAAGTTGGACCAAAAGGGGTCCAAAAAGGGGGAAAGGGGCGAAAAACGGGCAAATTTAGTGCATTTATATTTAGGACTTCAAAAAACTGGGTTGTTTGTTAAACCGGTTTCCGAATAATTTGAAAAATAGCATTTTTTAAGAAACCGGTTTCGAAACCGATGAACCGGTTTTTCATTTATTGTTATTTTTAATGCAATAATGACCCAAAAATAATTTTTTTTAATTTTTTAAACTAATCCAAACTACATAACCCGCGCAACCCCGGGTACAATCTGCTAGTATTTTTATAATGTTATCTCATCAAATGAACTTTTAGTTCAAAAATTTTCAGAATTTTTGATTTGATTTTTGTTTATCGCAAAATGTGTCAATTTTACGTTTGAGCGACCACCAGAAGTTGACCAATGTTTGCGCAAAGAGAAATAATAATATTGGCAAAAAACACAAATATTAGCCGACTTCTGGAAGTCATGCAAACGTGAAATTGACACATTTTGTAATAAACAATCAAGATCCATAAAAAATTCTGAAAATTTTTGAACTAAAAGTTCATTTGATGAGATGACATATATAAAAAATATAGCACGACTGTTATACTATTTAAATAATAACTACATTAATTTTTATAAAATTTTTTTAAATGATGGATCAATCTCTTCACAAGAGAACAGACTTTAAGAATGTTATCACTTATCATATATTTTTTTATTAAAGTTTGCTACTATGAGTGGACAAACTTGAAAAAATATGAAAAAAATTCGAATTTTCCAAATTTAACTCATCAAATCTCATAGCATATTAAGTCGAATAATAGATATATGTATACCGTTTTAAAGCTCCATCTCTACCCTCTCCTACAAGATTTATATTTTGGAAATCGGGTAAGAAATATTTGAGTAATCCAGGAATTTGTGCGCAAAGTAAAAAAAAAAACAGTTTTTATCAAATAAAAAAAGTTTAGAGGGTGCGAGAAATATAAAAAAAATTATTTTTGAGATTTACTCAACAAAACACACAACCTACACTATATCATTAGCCGGGTGTATTTAATTTTTTTTTGATTTTGTCGCATAGTGTAATCAAAATCGAAAAGCAAAAAAACTATTTTTTTTTGTTGTTGTATAAATAATACAATTATTAATAATACAATAATAAATATTGTATTCATCTACCATACATACATAGTACGTACATACACTGACACTGGCACTGACAAACGAATTTGTAAGTCGGAAATTATTATTGGATTAACAAAAATATTTTGACATTAAATCGCACTTTTTTTTGCTTGTTTTTCTTGAGTATCTTTTATATTCAAACACTTTATACATGGCCAAGTACACATATACACACACGACGTATTCGTATACTGAAGGTATTCAGAATGTACATTCATTCACTGACACATTTAAGTGTGATAATACCTTTCTATAGTGGGTACATACGAGGGATGTGAAAGAAATTTGAAAACGATTAACTGCAAGGTTAAACGAAATGATCCTCAATTGTAAGAGCATTTACGTTTAAATTTTGGCAAGATTTGTAATGTAAGGGGTAACATAACATACATAATTGGTCATTACATCCCCTTCAGTCAGGATTACGGCCTAGCTTCTCACAGCACTTAGGTTGCGTGTGTTAATTTTATACTGGAGTGGCGGACCTACCTTGCGCTTACGTACGAAATATCATGTGATTGAAGTAGTTTGAGACCATTTTTTCGCACTTTTTTAGAGGAATATGGTCAATAAACTGTCGAATGTTGCTCGGCAAATATTTCAATGTTAGGGAACTATCTGCTTAGGCAAGGTCTTTGAAGTAATCTTACAAAAAAAAAGGTCTCACAACGTCAAATCGCATAATAATTGTCGTCATCATAACATAATTTCACTCTTTCTGGCAAGTTTTCATGCCCTCTCTTCCACCTTCCTATAATCCATTTTCCTAAAAACCTACACAATGCACTGCATGAGTAGGGGCCATCCTCTGAGTGCTGGTTTCACAAAAAAAAAAAAAAATAAACTATCGTATTATATGGGTCGTCGTAGTCTAGTAGGCCAGACATCAAAAAAATACAAAAAGTATTTCTTCGGCGATTTCCTCTCAGCAGATTTCTGGCAAAAACTCGGAGAGTAAATAAAATTGTCATGAAAAGTTTCTCAAAAAATCTGTCGTTCGGAGTCGACTTTAAACTGTAGGTTCCGCCACTTATGTATAAAATTAACACACACAACATAAGTGGTGTGAGAAACTAGGTCAATAATCCTGACTGAAAGGTTGCAATGACCAATTATGTATGTATGTAGTCTAGTAGGTAGTGTGTTGGCTTATTCGACTGAAGGCCCGAGTTCGAATCCCAGGTCAGACTTCAAAACGAAAATATTTCTTCGGCGACTTCCACTCAAAAGATTTCTGGCAAAAACTCTGAGAGTAAATAAAAATAAAATTGCCATGAAAAGTTTCTCAAAAAATCTGTCGTTCGGAGTCGACATTAAACTGTAGGTCCCGCCACTTATGTATAAAATTAACACACACAACATAAGTGGTGTGAGAAACTAGGTCAATAATCCTGACTGAAAGGTTGCAATGACCAATTATGTATGTATGTAGTCTAGTAGGTAGTGTGTTGGCTTATTAGACTGAAGGCCCGAGTTCGAATCCCAGGTCAGACTTCAAAACGGAAATATGAAAATATATTTTTTCGGCGACTTCCTCTCAGCAGATTTCTGGCACAAACTCTGAGAGTAAATAAAATTGCCATGAAAAGCTTCTCAAAAAAACTGTCGTTCGGAGTCGACTTTAAACTGTAAGTCCCGCAACTCATGTATAAAAAATTAATGCACACAACATAAGTGGTGTGAGAAGTTAGGTCGTAATCCTGACTGAAGGGTTGCAATGACCAATTATGTTATGTACATATGTATTATATGGGTCGTGGAATATTCATGTTAGAATCATATGCCCTGCCCTTCATAATCATCAATTGCAGGCCTAACAAAGGCGGCTTCCAAGAACTTCTTCGCAAAAATAAGGCCCAATGATTTCTTTGCATCATAATTCACATCAAATGGTAATTTTTTTCAGCTGCAATGACTTTTCAACAATCACGTCTGAGAGCCACGAGCATATTTTTTTAAAAATTTTGGGTATTGACTTGACATACTGTATTAGAAATTAACTTCACAGCTGAAGATAGGTTTGTTCGAAAATCAGCATTGAAAGTTAGTTACTCTAGCATCTAATAAGCAGTGGTGTTGTCGAGCCGGAACGCTCCGGAACGTCGTTCCGTTACTTCCTTTTTGGACAGGAACGCGTTCTGGAACTAAAAATGATTTCTGATAACGAGAATTGGCTGACGTTTTGAAAAAAAAAAAAATTAAAAAGAATTGTTGATTATTTCTTCTAATTTTTGACGAATTTTTATATGTATTTTTATAAACAAGGGTTTGAACCGAACCCGAACCGGAACAAAAACCAGAACGAAACGGTATATATATATATACTAGCAGATTGTACCGGCGTTGCGCGGGTTATGTAGTTTGGATTAGTTTAAAAAATTAAAAAAAATTATTGGGTAATTTTTGCATTAAATATAACAATAAATAAAAAACCGGTTTATCGGTTTCGAAACCGGTTTTGAAACCGGTTTCTTAAAAAATGCAATTTTTCAAATTATTCGGAAACCGGTTTAACAAACAACCCAGTTTTTTGAATACTCTAAGTCCTAAATATAAATGCACTCAATTTGCCCGTTTTTCGCCCCTTTCCCCATTTTTGGACCCCTTTTGGTTCAACTTTTGAAACGGAACACCTCCAATAGCTATTTGGGAAACTTAACCAAGCTAAATCGTAAAAAAATACCTTTAAAACAGATAAAATACAGCATTTATGCATAAAGTACTAATTTTTGCCCATTTTTTCTCCCCTTTGACCCATTTTTTCCCCCTTTGGGTCAAAATTTTGAAAAGATTTATTGCCTATAACCTGCACCGACAAAAGTTCGATCAATATCCCAAATTTCAAGAAAATCGGTCCAGGCGTTCAGGCGTGATTGGCTAACAAACAAACCAACAAACAAAAAAACAGACTTACAGAAAGATTTATAATATATATTAGGATTTACATATACATATACACAAAATGGGTTTCATAATGATTTTCGTTTCCTTTCCTTTTTATGCTATATACAGGGCCGATCCTGGCGACGGGCGAAAATTGGGGGAAATCTCCCTCCCCCCGTCGTCAAATTTGGGACATGAGACCTAAAAAAAAACGCCGCCGCCAGGATTATCATGGAAAATCACCCCCGTCGTTAAATTTGGGACTTGAGACCGCACAGAGCGGCTGCCTACCCAGAATCGGCCCTGTCTATATAATTATATATACGCGTTTCGGTAAAAAAAAAATTAGCACAACACTACTGCTAATAAGCATATATACGGCGTTATGAAATGTCTGCCGACTCTAATTTTGCGTGCGTTGAACTCTATATGGATGCAGGCAAAATACGCCATATTGAATCGCAAGTTGGCGACGAAGAAATATTTCTTTCATATTTCGTTTTTGTGGACCAGGTGTTTGAACCGTGGCCTCATGTCTAATAAGCCAACACACACTACCGACTAGGCTACAACGACTTGAGAACAATTTGCCTATTCTAAATAGGCTATCGAAGCTTTTGAATATCTTGTTTAGAAATCAAAATTTTTTTTGATCTTTTTTTTTGTGCTTTCTTTCATAACTTATCTAATTCGGGTGGCGCTCTCACAGCCCTCGTAACTATGGTAGTTGTTGTAGTAGTTGATTATCCATACAAATGATTTATTATTATGTATAAAGCAGGGTTTACCAAAAATTTTTTGGTTAAGTATTAGTGAGTAAGAGAGAGAAAACAAATTGAGAGAATTGATTTATTTACAGCCATAGAAAAGTGTTTGTAATATACGTTATTTTGATTTTCATTTTATCAACTTACATATGTAAAGCTATCTATCTTTGGCTTAATAATTTTAGATAAATAAAAATAAAATAAAAAAATCCATTTTTTATTAAAAGATCGTAAAGGGATCCATCTTTGGCTTAAAAATTGGACCATGTTTTTAGATAAATAAAAATAAAAAAATAATAAACCATTTTTTATTAATAGAGAAAAAGCAAGCATTCCAAAGCATTTAAAAAAAATTATACTATGCGACAAAATAAAAATTGAAATACGCCCATACGCTCAAAAGCATCTTTTAACATACAATATTTTTTGAGTGTCATTCTGACAAAAATGGTAAAGCATCCGCCGCACATCTGTTCTTGTCGCAGTCTGATCGACAACTAAATCAAAAAACACAAGAATGCGTGTGAGTTCTCTCCGCACAATTGTGCTATGAAATGGTAAACGATGGTATAAAGTTTTGTGTTTTCGTTCCTCCACCTTCCAAATGCTTATGAAAACTGAATTTAACAAAAGATTCCCACTCACATTTCTTATACAAGTTAATAATATAAACTGGCATTGTTGATGTTGTTGTTGTTATATTTATGAAAATTATAACACCCTACCTACCATACATGGTATAAACCATAGAAGAGGAAGTTATATTATGAGTCACGCTTAATTCTTCAGCTCGATACAGAAATTTGAGTTCAACGGTGGAATCCTCTTTCAAGCAAATGCCATTTTTTGTGGCCTCAAAAACTTTAAAATTTTTGGAAAAGGATAAGCAATTGAAGAGATCTTCTCTTCCATAAAGCAAAAGGTTTTTCTAGAAAAAGCCAACAACAACCACTAACATTGAATTTTAAACCCAAGTACTTGATATGTTTGGAAGAAATAACGTAAAGTAAATGCCTTAATAAGGGCAAAAAAAAAACTTAGATGCAGTTAAGGAAATAGAAATACTAAAAACTGTTTAGTTTTGTAAACAGAAAAAGTCATAGAAATCAGACTACAAACTACCCTCACTGTACGGTATTTTTGGTGTAGTAAAGCGGAGTTGACTTGGGTTAATTTCATCGATATTTATTAGGCTGATTAAGCATCAAGTTCTAATGCTATACTGACGTTTATTGAGGCTGGATATACCAAATTGTTAAACAAGTTTGTGCACATATGTATGTATGTAAGGGGTGATTTTTTAAGAGCTATAGGAAAATGTTTAAAAAAAAAAACACATAAAATTCAGAAAAATGCATGAAATCTTTATTTGAATCGATAGTACGGTCCATATAATTTAATGTTTGAAGATTATTTCATGCAAATGTTAACCGCGACTGCGCCTCAAATGGTCCATCCGCTTAGTCCAATTTTGGCATACTCTTTACAACATTTCGGCCGGTATCTCACGAATAAATGCTTCAATGTTGTCTTTCAATGCGTCAATTGAAGCGGGCTTGTCTGTATAGACATGAGCTTTAATATAGCCCCACAAAAAATAGTCTAAAGGCGTTAAATCGCACGATCTAGGCGGCCAATTGACCGGTCCCGAACGTGAAATAAAATGTTCACCGAACTCGCCTCTCAATAATTCCATTGTTACGCGTGCTGTGTGGCATGTGGCACCGTCTTGTTGAAACCACATGTCATGCAAGTCAAGCTCTTGCATTTTGGGCAAAAAAAAGTTGGATATCATCTCACGGTAGCGCTCACCATTCACAGTTACGTTACGATTCGCAGCATCTTTGAAGAAGTACGGTCCAATGATGCCAAATTCAATGATTTGCAAGCGTTGTTCGTTTGTAAGACGACTAATGGTTAAATTATAGACCAAACTGAAGATGTTTGACAGTGAAACAAAACACGAAACGTGCGTGAGCTGTTTAAACCAGTGTTGCCAAAAAAGATAATAGCTAAAAAACCACCCATTATATCAGCTGTAGGTAGTGCGTTGGCTTATTTAGACGTAAGGCCTTGGTTCAAACCCCAGGTCAGACATCTCGAACAAAACGAAAAACGAAATAATATTTCTTGGGCGACTTCCTCTCAGCAGATTTCTGGCAAAAACTCGGAGAGTAAAAAAATAAAATTGCCTTGAAATGTTTATCAAAAATCTATCATTCGGAGTGGACTTTAAACTGTAGGTCTTGGCACTCATGTACACAAGTGATGTTAGAATATAGGTTGTAATCCTGACTGAAAGGGTTGTAATGACCAATTATGCGTATGTATGGATAAACAATTTAATGTAATGTTGTGAGTAGAATTCTAAGAATTAAACTATTTTTGAATCATTTATTTCAAAATATTATTGAGACTGTTCTAAAGGATGATTTTTTAGCTATTATCTTTTTGGCAACACTGGTTTAAACAGCTCACGCACGTTTCGTGTTTTGTTTCACTGTCAAACATCTTCAGTTTGGTCTATAATTTAACCATGAATCGTCTTACAAACGAACAACGCTTGCAAATCATTGAATTTGGCATCATTGGACCGTACTTCTTCAAAGATGCTGCGAATCGTAAGATGATATCCGTGAGATGATATCCAACTTTTTTTGCTCAAAATGCAAGAGCTTGACTTGCATAACATGTGGTTTCAACAAGACGGTGCCACACAGCACGCGTAACAGTGGAAAGGGTGATTTTTTAGCTATTATCTTTTTGGCAACACTGGTTTAAACAGCTCACGCACGTTTTGTGTTTTGTTTCACTGTCAAACATCTTCAGTTTGGTCTATAATTTAATCATGAATCAAATCATTGAATTTGGCATGATTGGACCGCACTTCTTCAAAGATGCTGCGAATCGTAACGTAACTGTGAAGGGTGAGCGCTACCGTGAGATGATATCCAACTTTTTTTTGCCCAAAATGCAAGAGCTTGACTTGCATGACATGTGGTTTCAACAAGACGGTGCCACATGCCACACAGCACGCGTAACAATGGACTTATTGAGAGGCGAGTTCGGTGAACATTTTATTTCACGTTCGGGACCGGTCAATTGGCCGCCTAGATCGTGCGATTCAACGCCTTTAGACTATTTTTTGTGGGGCTATGTTAAAGCTCATGTCTATACAGACACGCCCGCTTCAATTGACGCATTGGAAGACAACATTGAAGCATTTATTCGTGAGATACCGGCCGAAATGTTGGAAAGAGTATGCCAAAATTGGACTAAGCGGATGGACCATTAAAGGCGCAGTCGCGGTCAACATTTGCATGAAATAATCTTTAAACATTAAATTATATGGACTGTACTATCGATTCAAATAAAGATTTCATGCATTTTTCTGAATTTTATGTGTTTTTTTTTGAAAAATTTGCATATAAGCCCTTGTAACCTGTCCTTAACCTGAATTCCTTTATTGTTCTATCTCGAGGTATTCTAACGTGTATGTAGATCATACCAAAGTCGGTCTTATTTGACGTTGACTTTCTAACTTTTTGTTTTGCATCAATGTTTTTATGAAATGTGAAAAAAAACAGAAGAAAAAAAGCAGAAAAAATAAAAAAGAAATCAATCATGATTACGACTACATTGTATACTCGTACATAGAATAGAACACACAGAATATTTTATAAACTTGACAGTGCTAGTATCATTTATACATATGTATGTGTGTCCGTCCATACATATGTATGTGATCTTTACTTAACGGCATTTTGTATGGTGAATTAATCTTTCCTTTCATTCCATTCAGTTAAGCTTGTTTCGTTTGTTCTTCCAAATACCAAAAGATCACACAATAAATTATAAAAGATTTGTGTTTCATACTGTCTGTAACTGTATTATAATGGCCGCAAATGACTTGATCAAATAATACATACGTTTTGTTTGTAGATTTTGGAAGACGGGGTGGGGGGGGGGTTTGCGTGATATGAAATGAAAGAATTAATATTTATTCTTATAAATATTTAATCCACATAATAGAATAGATTTGTAAACGAAATTAGTAGTGATTGTCTTTTAATCCATTTACATGGAGTAATGGACTGATAGGATTTGTTAGCAGGGTAATCTATTAAATAGAAAATCTTTTTTGCCAATCATTTTTGATTCAAAAGTCAAGTATAGAACGCTAGAGAAGTTTGTGTGCTACAATAATGAAATCCCGCATGTCTTACATTATGATTGTAAATATTCTGGAATATGATCACAACTCCTAGGATTATAATTTGCTTCTTGACCAGAGATCAGCAACGAGTATTCAAAACGATGAGTAGATTCGAGTCATACTTATAACTTCAGCTACTTATACGCATTCATACTTATTTTAATATCATACTCATACTACTCATATTCAAAGTTAGAAATACTCATCGTACTCATACTTAACAATACGCACGATGTTGTTGATTTCGACTCTCCATGATTCAACATATACACGAAGCACAAAATAAGTATGATTCGAGTACGAACACCACAATACTCGCTAGATGGTTGTGTGTGTGCTTTGCTTGCTGTCTTTGTCTTTTCTTTTTTCTTCTTTTGTAAATGCAACAATAACTACGACTGTAACTTTTCGAGTGACTCGAATCATTCGTAAGTATTATAAGTATTTTTCTAAATTTATGAATCTGAATGAGTAGGCGTATGAATCAAACAATGAATCGAATGTTGTGAGTTTGATGTCAATGTTGTACTCATACTCATTGCAACCTATACTTATAAATCAATGTTGTAGCGAGTACGAATGAATCAGTGTAGTTGAATTTTAATACTCTTGACTCACTCATACTCAAAATTTCATAAGTACCTATGAGTAGCGAAAATACGATTCATTGCTGATCTCTGTTCTTGACCTTGAATCAATTGAAAGAAGCTCAACTATCGTTCGTTAACTAAAAGCGCCATCTGTATATTATATTATATCTGTATATTATATTATGTATATCTTACGAACATTTTAGACCAATTCTGAATACATGGAACATCAAAAGAAAACATTAAACACATTTCGTAGTCAGCAATTGATTTCATTGCATTACGATTTCTGTAGGTTTCTAATTTACTTACTTAATTGGCCATTAACAACTCGATTAACAGATTTCGGCCTGCCCTAACGCATCCTTCTAGGCGCCTCTTCTACGCCTATGCCAGTTGGTCACACCAATCAATGACAGTACTTCGTCGATCTGGTCTTTCCAACGCAAACCAGATCGTTCTCTTCGCCGACTTCCGCAAATCTCCGCATCAAATACCCGTCTCGCTGGAGCGTCCTTCTCCATTCGAGCGACATGGCGAGCCCCAGCGCAGCCGTTGGATGTTAATACACTGCACAATGTCCATGTTGTTGAGAAGCTCATACAGCTCACTGTTGGATCGCATGCGGAAATCATCGCCAACTCGCACTAGACTGAAGATCTTACTTTTCTCTCTAATACTCTCAAGGCTTTTGCATCAATCCACTGCGCCATAAAGACACACGGGAAGAATGAGCATCTTGTAGAGTATTAATCCTGTCGTGCGAGAGAGGTCTCTGCTACTCAACTGCCTATTGAGACCATAGCAGCATCTGTTGGCAAGAGTGATCCTGCGCTTGCTCTCCAGACTGGCATCCTATTTGGTGGTAAGGGCGGAGCCAAGAGAAATAAATTACTTGACTAAAGGGTCCGCCAAATAACTTTTTTTTTTTGAAAATGCTTTAAAATAAAAACTACTGAATATTTTCTCAAATTTCTTTTTCTATTTGAAAGTACAATCCTTACCGGTTAATAATGGAAAATAATTTCATTCAAATGGCTGCCTCGGCTGGCCATGTAGTAGCCTACACGATCGGTCCAATTTTTAAGCACATTATCGATTGTGTGCAGCTGTATTTCACCAATGGCTACACGAATATTGTCATTTAAAGCGTCAATTGTCTCTGGCTTGTCGGCGTAAAACTTATCTTTGACGGCAGCCCACAACTAATAGTTCAACGGTGTCAAATCGCAGCTCCGAGGTGGCCAAACGACATCAGCTCTGCGGCTGATAATGCGATCTTCAAAAACAGGACGCAAAACATCGAGTGTAGCTTCGGCTGTGTGGCACGTAGCGCCGTCCTGTTAAAACCAAATGTTGGCAATATCCTCCTCTTCAATTTTTGTAAACAAAAATTCGTTCAACATGGCCCGATAACGATCGCCATTGACTGTAACGGCCACTCCTTGCTCATTTTCGAAGAAAAATGGCCCAATTATGCCTCTGGACCAAAATCCGCACCAAACAGTGTCTCGTTTTGGGTGCGTCGGCTTTTCAATGTATGCGTGCGAGTTTTCTGTGCCTCAAATGCGACAATTTTTTCTTGTTTACATACCCGCCAAGATCAAAATGAGCTTCATCTGAAAAGATGATTTTTTTTGCCAAAATCGGCAAAGTAATGTCGCAATATTTCCCAGCGTTGTTCAAGCGTATACACAACCATATTCGTTCAGCGGAAGGATAAAACTAATTATCTGTCAAATCAGACATGAGCTAAGTGTTACCATTCACGAAATAAGCACTAGTTGGAAAGAGAAAGAATAGTTATCGACCTTTATCTGAGATCCAGTATGCCGAACGTCTCTACTTGTCGCTAACATATACTTCGTTTTGCCCTTATTTACGGCCAGACACATCCCTGCGGAAGGCGGAAGTTGAAGAGGTCGCAAGATAAGGGATCGCCTTGTCTAAAACCTTGCACGGTATCAAAAACTTCGGAAAGGTCCATTCCTATCTTTACGGAGCTGCAGGAATCACATTTTTCGAGTGTCGAAGGAAGCATTCAAGTGCCTTGGTTTTTTTGAAACGGTGCAGAAAATACTTCACCCCATCCGACCTTCTTACTATTTACAGGACCTTTATCCGACCTAGGATGGAGTACAACTCTCATGTATGGGCCGGTGCTTCAAAGTCTATTTTGAAGCTTCTCGACCGCGTACAGGAGAGGGCGAAGGTGCTTATTAATGACAGTAGGGTATCCAACTCTATTGATTCGTTGGAGCATCGTCGTCGCAATGTGGCGTGTGTTTCATTGTTCTATCGGTACTATAATGGGAGGTGTTCTCGAGAGATAAGGGGCTTGGTTCCCGATAATCACATATTTTTACGTGGTACTCGTACCTGTCGCAGAGCACATCATTTTGTGGTTCATTGTCCAGTGAACCGTACAATACATTACAGAGAAAATTCATTTTTTGCCCGCACTGCTCGCTTGTGGAATGATCTTCCTGCGGAAGTTTTTCCCGTCAGTTACGATATTGATTGGCCAGCGTAAGGTTGGTTGTCGGTTTTATCACAGGGCACTGCGAGATTAGGTCGCTGACGGGGATCTGGAACAGATCCCAGCCGGACTATTGCAGGGTATGTTGCGATGAGGAGGAGTTAGAGACTATCGAACACCTCCTCTGTAACTGCCCAGCCCTTGGTAGGTTGAGGTTGAGGACCCTTGGCAGAGCCTTCTTTTAGAGCTTGAGTTCTGTGTCGAGAGCCGACATCAAGGCTCTCCACAGATTCATTAGCAGTTTGAGCTGGTTGAGAGGTGCTAGGGCTTCATAAGTGTAGTCGCGCGCTCAACCCTTGTTTGTGTCTGTTTCTTTCTGTGTGATTCCCATCCTCCCCTTACCCTTATGCCCTCCTTTCATCCTATTCCCTCTATTTCCTTCCCTCTCCAAGGACGTTGTACAATGGGTCAATTTCGACCTCCGGTTATTGTACTTGTCTTAACGGACAAGTACACGTCCTCTAACCTAACCTAACCTACGATATTGATAAATTTAAATCAAATGTCCACAAACACTACTCCCTCTTTCCAGCTTCCTATAACCTATTTTCTTAAACCCGCACAATGCACAGCATGAATAGGGGCCATCCCCTGAGTGCTGGTTTTATAAAAAAAAAAAAAAAAAAAAAAGGAATTGCTCAACGTCATTCTGCATAGCCTTAACAGCTTCGCAGTTATGCCGAGGTCAGACATTGCGGCAAAAACACTATTCCTTAATTTAATCGAGCTCTTTTCCCTTGACCAAAGGAACATTTAAAAGCAAGATGTTTCGCTAAAGAACTCGCCTTATTTCCCGCGGTACTTCATACTCATCTAACGCACAGTATTTGATGGCAAAACAACTTGTCAACTATTCTCATAAAATGCATACATTTCGATAAATTGCCCCAAAAAAAAAAAAATTTCAATGAATAAAACAAATTCCATCTCATAAATTTCATAATTCGTTTGCCTTTATTTTCTTATTTTTTTTCCTCTGCTAACAGAGTAACAAAACATTCTTTAGCATTCTATTATGCAATATTTATGTTCATTTCGGCAATTGTTTTTTCTCCATTGCAACTGTTTCATTGCCAAATAACATTTAAAAACAAAAAAAATACATCCCAGGGTAATTCATCAAATAGTTCATTCACCTTTTAGTGGCCAACTATTGTTTCAAGCAATAAATTCTTTGTGAATTAGCAACAGATGACAGGATTTCAAACTACATACTTGCACAACACAACAGTTAAGTTACGAAGCGAAAAAAATTATTTGTAAGGACATGCGGAAATATATTTTTGGTTGACCAACTGCGTTTTTCTTCTTCTTCGATCCTTTCATATGCTTGTATTTTTTTATTTCCTTTTTTATATGCAGCTTATCATTAAGGAAACTGAGTACAAAGTCAATGAACTTTTCGGAAGTACTGGTAAAACAAAAACCAGAAATGTTGTAATTAAACTAAGGCGCTGTAAAGGAATTCAAAAGGTTTTTTCTTCTTCATAGAATTTTATAACACCAGGTATTTACCTTAAAAAATATCCTGCAAAACGAAAACGATGTCAAGAGTATATTGGAATCATTAGTGAACTAACATTAGTGAATTATCATTACTGAACTAAAACTGAAATCATGTGACAGCGTCTCCAGCTATCTCCTTACCAGAGATCAGCAATGAATCGTTTTTTCGCTACTCCCAAAAGCACTCATGAAATTTTTAATATAAGTGGAGTCAACAATATTGAAATTTAACTATGTACTCTCATTCATTCATACTCACTACAACGTTGATTTATAAGTATAGGTTGCAATGAGTATAAGTACAACTCATACATGACATCAAACTCATACCATTCGAAGTATGTTTGATTCATAAGCCAACTCATTTAGGGCCATTATTACAACTTGCCGTTAAACTTGGATTTAGTTAAAGGTACCTTTAGCTAAAGGCAACTGTAAAGTTACCTTTAACTGATTTTCGTTATTACAACTTATATCGGGTCCGCCATCTAACGTTTTTTTTTTTTTCAACTAGTGCTTATTTCGTGAATGGTAACACTTAGCTCATGTCTGATTTGACAGATAATTAGTTTTATCCTTCCGCTGAACGAATATCGTTGTGTATACGCTGGTTGAACAACAACGCTATGTGGGCCTGCGATCGACTTACAGAAGATACCGATTTTGGCAAAAAAAATCATCTTTTCAGATGAAGCTCATTTTGATCTTGGCGGGTATGTAAACAAGCAAAATTGTCGCATTTGGGGCACAGAAAACCCGCACGCATACATTGAAAAGCCGACGCACCCAAAACGAGTCACTGTTTGGTGCAGATTTTGGTCCAGAGGCATAATTGGGCCACTTTTCTTCGAAAATGAGCAAGGTGTGGCCGTTACAGTCAATGGCGATCGTTATCGGGCCATGTTGAACGAATTTTTGTTCACAAAAATTGAAGAGGAGAATATTGGCAACATTTGGTTTCAACAGGACGGCGCTACGTGCCACACAGCCGAAGCTACACTCGATGTTTTGCGCCCTGTTTTTGAAGATCGCATTATCAGCCGCAGAGCTGATGTCGTTTGGCCACCTCGGAGCTGCGATTTGACACCTTAAAGGACAATATTCGTGAAGCCATTGGTGAAATACAGCTGCACACAATCGATAATGTGGTTAAAAATTAGACCGATCGTGTAGGCTACTGCATGGCCAGCCGAGGCAGCCATTTGAATGAAATTATTTTCCATTATTAACCGGAAGGATTGTACTTTCAAATAAAAAAAGAAATTTGAGAAAATATTCAGTAGTTTTTTTTAAAGCATTTTCAAAAAAAAAAAAAAAGTTATTTGGCAGACCCTTTAGATAAAATAAAATTAAAATATGTCAGTGCCGGAGCAAAGTCGATAAAACTGCTCAATTAAACAAGTTTTTTTTCTTGTATATGCTCATTTTGTTTAAATTTGAAGTTGCCATATCGAAAATAGTATATGATATGGCAAGTTCAAACATAAAGTGACCCTTAAATTTTAAAGGTTGGATGATCCTCCCTTTAGCTTAAAGATCACTTCTATCTTATTGGGCACTCATAATAATGAAAAACAATTTATCTGCCCGTTAAAATCCTTCCTTTATTTAACGGCAATTTGTAATAATGGCCCTTACACTCATAACTTTAGAAAAACACTTATAAATGATTGAAGTGACTCGAGTGAATCGAATAATTCATCAAAATTGTTGCATTTACAACAAAAGAAAAAAGACAGAGCAGCAAAAACGACAGAACAGCAAGCAGAGCAAACACACAACCATTTAGTGAGTATTTTTGTGTTTGTATGCGATTCATACTTATTTTGTGCTTCGTCTATATATGTTGAGTTATGGAGAGTCGAAATCAACAACATCATACGTGTTGTTAAGTATGAATATGATGAGTACTTCAAACTTTGAATGTGAGTAGAGGAGGTTACATGATATTAAAATAAGTATGAATGCGTATAAGTATCAGAAATTATGAGTATGATTCGATTCTAATAATTTTTTTGAATACTTATTGCTGATCTCTGGTCTGAACACGTTATGAAGCATCTTCAAATTGTCAATTTTCCAATTTTAAATGAACTTTAGATCGATTACGACTATCATTTTTATTCAATTAATTTAGGCTTCAAATGAAAGATGTTCATTGCTCTTCTGCTGAAATGTGGAGAGTGAGAGATTTTCTTCAAAATTTTATTGAAATATAAAGGGAGATTTTTTAGCTATTATCTTTTTGGCAACACTGGTTTAAACAGCTCACGCACGTTTCGTGTTTTGTTTCACTGTCAAACATCTTCAGTTTGGTCTATGATTTAACCATGAATCGTCTTACAAACGAACAACGCTTGCAAATCAATGAATTTTATTATCAAAATGGGTTCTTGGAAAGTTGGCCGAAGATCCACTTCTTTATCGAAAAATTGTGTTCAACGACGAAGTTCATTTTTGGCTCAATGGATACGTAAATAAGCAGAATTGTCGATTTTGGAGTGAAGATCAGCCAGAAGCATTGCAAAAGCTACCAATGCATAAAGAAAAAGTCACAGTTTGGTGCGGTTAATGGGCTGGTGGCATCATTGGACCGTACTTCTTCAAAGATACTGCGAATCGTAACGTCACTGTGAATGGTGAGCGCTACCGTGAGATGATATCCAACTTTTTTTTTGCCCAAAATGCAAGAGCTTGACTTGCATGACATGTGGTTTCAACAAGACGGTGCCACATGCCACACAGCACGCGTAACAATGGACTTATTGAGAGGCGAGTTCGGTGAAAATTTTATTTCACGATGGGGACCGCTCAATTGGCCGCCTAGATCGTGCGATTTAACGCCTTTAGACTATTTTTTGTGGGGCTATGTTAAAGCTCATGTCTAGACAGACAAGCCCGCTTCAATTGACGCGTTGGAAGACAACATTGAAGCATTTATTCGTGAAATACCGGCCGAAATGTTGGAAAGAGTATGCCAAAATTGGACTAAGCGGATGGACCATTTGAGGCGCAGTCGCGGTCAACATTTGCATGAAATAATCTTTAAACATTAAATTATATTGACCGTACTATCGATTCAAATAAAGATTTCATGCAGTTTTCTGAATTTTATGTGTTTTTTTTTTGAAAAATTTTCCTATAGCTCTTAAAAAATCACCCCTTATAAACAAGCAAATCTTATTTGCTTAAATTTATAACAGATTTCTCGTAATTACAAATTAATTGATTTCATACCTATTCAATCCAGAGAAATAATTGCTGATGTCCGTTCTTCTTTTTCAATTTATTTTGCATTTGTTTTCACTTTTGAACACAAAATTATCATGTGGCAACCATATAAGATTTTTTCTAAGGTTAACAATGGGTTAATTTGTTACTCTTTTGTTTCATTTGTTGTTTTTTTTTTTGCTTTGCTTTGCGGTATAAATCCTTCTAATTTTATTTTTATTTTTTTTCATTTATTTTTATTTCATGTTTTCGTATTTAACACTTGTAGGTATTTATTTATCTTGTATTATTATATTTAGCATTACATTACAATAGTACATACATATATGTATGTCCATACATATAAATATGTATGTATGTATGTATATTTAAAGATACTTTTCTTTTGGTATTGTTTTTGTCGTTGTCATTCATTGTCATGTGTTTAAGTAGACATTCTGACGACGTTAGCAGTTTCCCTTTTAATACATGACACTACACTGTATTTTGTGCGATTATATATGATTTGTGATGATATTGGCAACAATTTGAATTACTAAAATGTTCACCATTATTGTCCAATAAACGTATAAAAATTCTTCTAAAAAGTTAAACGAAGCCGAGTAAAACATATCTGAGATCAGCAATGAGTATTCAAAAAATGAAAAGAATCGAATCACGCTCATAATTTCTGATACTTATACGCATTCATACTTATTTTAATATCATCGAACCTCCACTCATATTTAAAGTTTGAAGTACTCATCATATTCATAGTTAACAACACGTATGATGTTGCTGTTGATTTCGACTCTCCATAACTCAACATATACAAGAGAATCACAAAATAAGTATGAAGCGCGAACGAACACTAAAATAATCACTAGAAGGTTGTGTGTTTGCTCTGCTTGCTGCTCTGTCTTTTTTGCTTATGTCACTCGAGTCATTTATAAGTACACTAGCTGACCCTGCAAATTTCGTCCCTCCCAAAATTGATTTTTTTATTGCCCAAAACAGGTCACATTATATATTTATTGTAATACGCTGCATAAAACAGTTATATAAAAATAGCTAACTTACTATAAGTGTGTGGATCTATCTATCTAGTTAAAAATTTAATCGAAGTCGGTACGTTGTTTAGGTGAGGCATACAAAGAATAACAATAAGAGGTCCGACTCATGGGTAGTGCTGACGAAGTTGTATTTGTTGTACTCGCTCCAAAACAAAAACTAACAGACATACATGTTATATATGTATGTACATATGTAGTTATAAACCATCGAATTAGCCAACTTATAGGTATATTTTAAAGGGGGAGGGTTGCCACTCCCATTTTTGATGAGTTTGTCTATATCGACTCTATGAGGTTAGGTTAGGTTAGAGGACGTGTACTTGTCCGTTAAGACAAGTACAATACCCGGAGGTCGAAATTGACCCATTGTACAACGTCCTTGGAGAGGGAAGGAAATAGAGGGAATATGATGAAAGGAGGGCATAAGGGTAAGGGGAGGATGGGAATCACACAGAAAGAAACAGACACAAACAAGGGTTGAGCGCGCGACTACACTTATGAAGCCCTAGCACCTCTCAACCAGCTCAAACTGCTAATGAATCTGTGGAGAGCCTTGATGTCGGCTCTCGACACAGAACTCAAGCTCTCAAAGAAGGCTCTGCCAAGGGTCCTCAACCTCAACCTACCAAGGGCTGGGCAGTTACAGAGGATGTGTTCGATAGTCTCTAACTCCTCCTCATCGCAACATACCCTGCAATAGTCCGGCTGGGATCTGTTCCAGATCCCCGTCAGCGACCTAATCTCGCAGTGCCCTGTGATAAAACTCGAGTCTACGAACTTATCCACCAAATTGCATTCATCTACGATCACTATGTCCCTAAATATTCAATTTTAAAGGTTTGCCACGCCTACTTTTTGCTATATCGAATTTTTTTTAAACCATCTATACCTGATACGCTTTCGAACAAAAAAAGAATGGTTAAAAGCGGTTCAGTAGTTTAAGAGTTATAGGTATCACTAGAAGGGGGAGGGTTGGCACGCTCAACGATTGTCGATATCGACTCTACGAACTTATCCATCAAATTTTTTTTTCGTCTACGATCAATATGTACCTAAATATTCAATTTTAACGATTTTCCACGCCCTCTTAAAAATATATGTTGTCCGATTCTCAGACCTACCTGATATGCACACAAAATTTCATGAAAATCGGTCGATCCATTTCGGAGGAGTTTAACCACTAGCACTGTGACATGAGAATTTTATATATTAGATGTTATAAGTATTTTTTCTAAATTTATGAATCTAAATGAGTAGGCTTATGAATCAAACATATTTCGAGTGGTATGAGTTTGATGTCACGTTGTACTCAAACTCATTGCAACCTGTACTTATAAATCAACGTTGTAGTGAGTATGAAGGAATCAGAGTACATTGGTAAATTTCAATATTGTTGACTCACTTATATTAAAACTTTTATGAGTGCCTATGAGTAGCGAAAGAACGATTCGTTGCTGATCTCTGGAACATATTCATTTTGATTGCAATCGTTTATTCCTTTAACAAACATATCTTCAGAGAAGTGATTTTAATAGACAAAATTTGTGAGAAGACTTCAATAAGTTTATTTTTACTTACAAACCTTCAGTCAAAGTTAAGACCTAGCTTCTTACACTACTAATGTTGTGTGCTTTAATTTTTATACATGAATGATGGGACCCATAGTTTAAACTCGATTCCTAATGACAGATTTGAGCATCTTTTCAAAGCAATTTAAATTTTTTGGCAGAAAACTGCTGAGGGAAAGTCGCCTAATGAATGATTTTCTCATAATTCGATTTGTTCGAAGTGCTAGAGCTGAGGTTTAAAATCAGCAGTTCTTGTGTAAATAGCCAACACACTACCTAACAGGTTATGGCGGCTTGTCCATGTAATGAAGACATATGGCTTCTGAGATCTTAAAATTTGTATATAATTGTCTGTATCAGAGATCAGCAACGAGTATTCAAAACGATGAGTAGATTCGAGTCATACTTATAATTTCAGATACTTATACGCATTCATACTTATTTTAATATCATACTCATACTACTCATATTCAAAGTTAGAAATACTCATCGAACTCATACTTAACAATACGCACGATGTTGTTGATTTCGACTCTTCATGACTCAACATATACACGAAGCACAAAATAAGTATGATTCGAGTACGAACACCACATAATCGCTAGAAGGTTGTGTGTGTGCTTTGCTTGCTGTCTTTGTCTTTTCTTTTTTCT
The DNA here is from genome assembly GCA_927399465.1 of Sarcophaga caerulescens. Taxonomy (NCBI): domain Eukaryota; kingdom Metazoa; phylum Arthropoda; class Insecta; order Diptera; family Sarcophagidae; genus Sarcophaga; species Sarcophaga caerulescens. Next base: position 98,686,255 of record OV656867.1, on the reverse strand, counting down.
TCTTTTGTAAATGCAACAATAACTACTACTGTAAATTTTGATGAATGATTCGAGTGACTCGAATCATTTGTAAGTATTATAAGTATTTTTCTAAATTTATGAATCTGAATGAGTAGGCGTATGAATCAAACAATGAATCGAATGTTGTGAGTTTGATGACAACGTTGTACTCATACTCATTGCAACCTATACTTATAAATCAATGTTGTAGCGAGTACGAATGAATCAGAGTAGTTGAATTTTAATACTCTTGACTCACTCATACTCAAAATTTCATGAGTACTTATAAGTAGCGAAAATACGATTCATTGCTGATCTCTGGTCTGTATGTCATTATTGCCTTAGCTATCATTTAATACTAAGAACACTACAATGTAGGGTATCTGAGAATCGTATTTGATCACCCATTATATTTTTTTTCAAAACCCATCAAAATTTTTTTCTCTTCTTTTTCTATGAAAACTAAAAAATGCGATTTTTTTTTCATTTTGTTTGAATTTTATTTTTGTCATACGCTCAGCTCATTACGTTTTAATGAGGTTTGTTTGTTTGTATGTTTAAGCAAATATTTGTATTTGCATGTATGTATTTAACATTATTGTTGTTGTATTGTTTCTAAGTACACTACATACATAATTATTTGGTAATTTGGTAATTACTGTGGTTGTTGCTGTTGTTGTTATTTGTACATTCCTAATGCCAAAATAACATTGTTTGGCAGTTTTTGTGAAATTGCCATCAAATACGGAAAAAAAACACAGAAAAAGAAACGAAATATTTATGCTAATCTTAAAAGCCACAAATGTGGGCTCTCATTCATTCATTTCGACATTCATTCATTCATTCGTTCACTCATACATTTAATTACTGACATGACAACAAGTCGTCTACATGAATACATGCATGATATTTTCTTCTTTTTTCTTTGCACCGCAATGGGCAACCTTAATTACGTGTAACCTTATTACCAAGTAAAGGCATACGCTTGCGAATTCCACAAATTATATGGATTTGATCGTATTAAAGCACGACAATGATGCGCGACTGAGAACAAGTAGGTCAAAGCTACTATTCTTACTTACTTACTTAATTGGCCATTAACAACCCGATTAACGGATTTCGGCCTGCCTTAACACATCTTTCCAGGCGCCTCTGCTTCTTGCACGCCAACGCCAGTTGGTTACACCTTCCTTCCTTCCTTCCTTCCAACGCAAACCAGTTCGTCCTCTTAGACCTGTCTCGACGGAGCATCCTTCTCCATTCGAACGATACGAGCCAGCACAGCTGCTGGATATTGTTACGAAAATGGAAATGGTGTTGTTAAAATAATAAGCAAAAGCTCCAAAAACAACACAATGGACTTGATCACACATAAAATGATAAACAAAAGCTCCAAAAACAAAACAATGCAGTTGTTCACGTGATCAACGAATAAGTAAACATATAGCAACAAAAACAACAGGCTTGTTTACAAGATCGATGAATAAACAAAAATATAGCAACAAAGTCCGTGTATAAAAAATATAGCGGAAAGACAAACAAACAAAACAACAACAACTCTGCCTGGACGAAAGTAAACAAGATACACGAATAACAAAAATGGAAACAAGTTGTTTACATTTTTGGATTGTTCATTAAGGCCGTCATCATCCTTCAAGGGCATTCATCACACTGTTGATCCAGTGATATAAAAGGCAAGATAAAGCGAGCAACGGGGATTCAGTTAGAATTCAGTCAGTCGTGTATGAAGACACGTTATTCTCGGAGTTCGAGTTAAGTTAGTCGTGTGACGATGTCGCATTGAATTGAGTAAGAATTCAACCAGTGGTGTGTGAAGATACGAGATCGAGTTATAATTCAGTCAGACTTGTGTGCAGACAAGTTGCGTGAAGAAAACAGTTGTTAGTGTTGTGCTTACAAAAAAGTTTGTGAGCAAAGAAGAATAACTAACAAATGTTGTTGCTTTCAAAAAGTTTGTAAGCAGAGAAATATAACGAAAAGAAGCACATATTGTGAAAGTTATCATTGTATACGTGGAATAAGTTCGAACAGTGGCACAAAAGTTGTGCAGATAATAAAGAATTGTCTTAAAATTAAACACAAATTTATTTTTATTTTATTTGCAATCTACGAACTCATATTTTTAACGTTTATAAAAGGTAAAAACGTAACAATATTAATGCGCTGCACAACGTCTATGCTGTTGAGGAACTCATACAGCATATCTTACGTAGAACTTTTCTCTCGAATACTCCCAAGGCTGCTGCATCAGTGCTTAATAGTGTCCATGCCTTTGCGCCATAAAGAAGCACGGGGAGGATAAGCATCTTGTAGGGCATTAGTTTTGTAGTTCAAGGTCCCAGCTACTCAATTGCCTATTGAGACCATAGTAGCACCTGTGCTTGATCTCCAGAATGACATTATTTGTGGTGGCAACGGCGGAGCTAAGATCGTTATCTGGGATGCAATACGATGCATGTCCCTACTTATCGATAACATATACTGCGTTTTGCCCTCATTTACCCTCATTGAAGTTACTATTACTAGGACAAAATAGGCATCTTAACCTATAATCCAATTAACACACTCTTCTACTCTAGTCTAGTTAGAGTTTTGTTCTATATTTTATAAAATGAGTTTCAAATGAGGTTTGAAACTGAGCCACTAATTCATTAGAACAACAATGGTTGTAACTAACATTGCTTGCCTTAAAGCTCTGACACTCTCTGTATGACTACTGGATTATATTGTTACAGTTCAATTCACAATCAAATAAGAATAATTTATTTCAAACCTAGGCTTTCTCATTAATAATCAAAACTCATTATGGAACATTGTGGCTCCTACTGTGTACGACACATTTGAATGACCAACAAGTATGACCTCAAGATCAGTGCTGACAAAACCAAATCGTTGAATATAAACGTAGAGTATAGAGTACCATTTGTACTATGCGCTAGGACATAGTATTAGTCTTTGATTTTAACTGCCTAGGCAGTCAATTTACAACTAACGTAGGCTTAAAAGTCGACTACCTAAGGCTAAAGCCTCACTAGCAAACCGCAATGTGAAAAAACATTTCTTCGGCGACTTCCTCTCAGCCAGCGTTGCCATTTGCCAAGATTTCCCTTTCTTTTTCAAGTTTTTGGAGATGCGAAAAAGTTTCATTAAATTTGTTTTCTAACAAAACAAGTTTTTTCGACAAAATTAAATTTAAAATTTTTTTCAATAAATTCAGTATTAAAATATGAAATATTTACATTTTTAAATAAAATATTGTGTATTTTATTAGTCCCGGACAAAAAACGCAAGAAAACACCAACAGAGGGCACCGGGCTCCGGAATTTCCTTTAAAAATGTTGGTACTTTTGTAGAAAACAAGTTTTTTTTTTGTAAAAAAAAGTTTTTTTCCCAGAAATAAAGTTTAAAAAAAAAATCTGGCAACGCTGCTCTCAGCAGACTTTTGGTAAAAACTCTGAGAACAAATAAAAGTTCTATGAAAGGTTTCTCATATTTGTTGTTTGGAGTCAACTTTAAACTGTACATCATGGCACTCATGGTTGATATTAACACTCACAACATGGTTGATGTGAGAAGCTAGGTCGTATTACTGATTAAAGGGTTGAGTTAAAAATTAATTGTTATGTAGTCGCCGTAGTCTAGTAAATAGTGTGTTGGCTTATTCGACTTAAGGTTCCAATGAGTATGCGCACAATGTTGACATCAAACTCATACCATTCGAAGTATGTTTGATTCATAAGCCTACTCATTTAGATTCATAACTTTAGAAAAATACTTATAATATCTTCTTCTATATATATAAAAATGAATGTATGTTTGTATGTACCTTATAGAATCGTAAACTATGCATTTGATCATGTTATGATCTTTATCAAAGTTGTTCCGCATGAGCAGACGAAGGCTTATAAGTTGGTATGACCAATTTCCGACAGGTGGCGCCACTGAGAATTACTAAAAATGAATTAAATCGTAAACTGTGCATTTGATTATGTTATGATCTTTAGCAAAGTTGTTGCGCATGAGCCGGGGAAGGTTTCTAAGTTGGTATGACTAATTTCCGACAGGTGGAGCCACTGAAAATGACTAAAAATGAATTAAATCGTAAACTGCGCATTTGATTATCTTATGATCTTTAGCAAGGTTATTGCGCATGAGCCGACGAAGGCTTATAAGTTGGTGTGACCAATTTCCGACCGGTGGCGCCACTGAGAATTACTAAAAATGAATTAAATCCTAAACTGTGCATTTGATTATGTTATGATCTTTAGCAAAGTTGTTTCGCATGAGCCGACGAAGGCTTATAAGTTGGTATTACCAATTTCCGACAGCACTTCAATAAATATTCATAATCGAAAACCTCTACATTTTTAAAGTTTATGTCAATTTTTTTTTTAAATGAACAAAATCAATAAAATGATTCAAATTTGTTTTAGTTGGTGGCGTTGCAACGCGCGCAGGGTACAGCTAGTGTACTTATAAATGATTCGAGTGACTCGAACACATGACTCGACACATAAGCAAAAAAGACAGAGCAGCAAGGAGTACAAACACATAACCTTCGAGTAAGTATTTTATTGTTCGTACGCGATTCATACTTAGTTTGTACTTCGTGTATATGTTGAGTTATGGAGAATCGAAATCAATAACATCATATGTGTTGTATGATGTGTGAATATGATGAGTACTTCAAACTTTAAATATGAGTAGAGGCTTCATGATATTAAAAGAAGTATGAATACGTATCAGAGATCAGCAATGAATCGTATTTTCGCTACTCATAGGTACTTATGAAATTTTGAGTATGAGTGAGTCAAGAGTATTAAAATTCAACTACTCTGATTCATTCATACTCACTACAACGTTGATTTATATGTACAGGTTGCAATGAGTATGAGTACAACGTTGACATCAAACTCACAACATTCGATTCATTGTTTGATTCATACGCCTACTCAATCAGATTCATAAATTTAGAAAAATTCTTATAATACTTACGAATGATTCGAGTCACTCGAATCATTCATCAAAATTTACAGTAGTAGTTATTGTTGCATTTACAAAAGAAGAGAAAAGAAAAGACAAAGACAGCAAGCAAAGCATACACACAACCTTCTAGCGAGTATTGTGGTGTTCGTACTCGAATCATACTTATTTTGTGCTTCGTGTATATGTTGAATCATGGAGAGGCGAAATCAACAACATCATGCGTATTGTTAAGTATGAGTACGATGAGTATTTCTAACTTTGAATATGAGTAGTATGAGTATGATATTAAAATAAGTATGAAAGTATCTGAAATTATAAGTATGACTCGAATCTACTCATCGTTTTGAATACTCGTTGCTGATCTCTGATGCGTATAATTATCAGAGATTATGCGTATGATTCGATTCTATGCATCTTTTTGAATACTCATTGCTGATCTCTAGTGTGTATGTATCTGAGGAGAAACATCACAGAAGATGCTAAGTTTTAACTTTGTTTCTGGCTATCTTCAACTACGTTTTTTAATTTAAGATATAATTTTAGCATTTCTCTTTACATTTTGGATTACAACACAAGAAAAGAAAGAAGAAAAGTAAATTAAAGACATCTGGCCAAATAGATGAAGATTTTCCGTTAAATACAGCAACAGCTTCCCATTATGAAAAATTATTACCGGGGGGTTAAAATGTGTGTGCAGAACTAATTTTGTAGATTTCTTTTTATAGAATTCGTTTAATTTTTATTCACATAAAACAAATGACATTTAAAAGAAGCTAAAAAAGGAAAGGGTTGCTGACAATAATGATGGAATCAATATGCAAATGAGTTTAGGGTTCATTTACACAAAATTGATAAATTCAAATACAATTCATATGGAATTTTTATAAAAAAAAAAACGAAAAATAAAAATCATTATAATTGTGCAAATGTCATTATAAATAAAAATCATTTGATTAATTTTGTTTTTTTTTTCTTTTTTTTTTCTTTTTTTGTAGAGAAAAAACGCGTTTAAAAAAAATATTTTAAAATCATCCCAAGTGTTGGCATAGATTTACTAAAGTTGACAACTTACACACACACACACACGTCATGCAGACAGAGGCAGAGACAGAGACAAAGACAGCTGTAGTGGCAGTGGAGATATTCAATATGTTTGCAGCAGTTTTGTAAAAAAAAAAAATTTTTTTAAATTTTTAGAAAAAAAAATATCAATTAAAGAATGAAAAAAAAAAACAAAAATTTTTCCAAAAACAAGCGAAAAAATAGAGGAAAGAGTTAGACGTTCAGCCAGTATGCCGTAATGTTTATTGAACATTTGCCCTGACAGTTGTTAGGAATTTTTTCTGTTTTTTTTTTTTCTTTCGAATCACTAGCTGGACTGTTTAACAGGCAGGCTACACTTCCTGTATGGTTTTTATACTGCATGCATGCTGCTTAAGCACTCAAACATTTTTAATGCTTCTTCCTACACCGCTGCTGTTGTTCCTCTCTGCTTTCAGGGTTTTATTTTATTTCAATTCAATTTTGAATTTTTTTTTTTTGTTTTTTTTTTTTGGTTCGATTTGCATGACATTTCCTTCCAGCCTGTTTAACCCTTTTTTGTTTTTTACTTCACTTCTAAAGTAATTTTAATAATTAATAAAGTGTTGTATGTTTGTGGACAAACACAACTACACACACACACACACGTTAATAATGTAATCCCTTTCTCGACACAACCAACCAAACAACCATCCATCCAACCATCCAACCGTCCATCCATTGATTTCGTTCGTTCGTTCGTATTGATGGAAGGGGGTTCAATAATTTGTTTAAAATGCATTTGTCACTGCATTTAATTTGCACGTTCATGTCGTGTTTTACAAGGTTCATGCAAGCCAGAGTATTTCGTTTGTTTTTTTGCTCGTCTTTATTGTGAACAACAATTCAATTTGAAATGTTTATTGAAAAGTAAAATAATGGAAAAATTGTATGACCACATAATTGAATGTTTATTACCCCAGCAGAACACATGGTGAGAAACAATCTATGGCCTGTACATCTATTCATACACGTACATACGCACGTTTATTCACATATAATTTCATAAATATTTTAAACAAATGCCCTATAACGGCTAGAAGTCATAATTTATTTGGTCATATGTATTTCGATTACAAGTCAAACAGTTTTGGTAATAAAATTTGATTGGTGAGAGAGTTCAATTCACAAATTGATTAAAACTGTTTCAGTAAAGAATTTTAAGGACATTACTTTCAGGTTATAAGGTATGTCCAAAACACAGATCAGCAAAGAGTATTCAAAAAGATGATTAGAATCGAATCATACTCATAATTTCTGATAATTATACGCATTCATACTTATTTTAATATCATGGAACCTACTCTACTCATATTCAATGTTTGAAGTACTCATCATATTCATACTTAACTACACGTATAATGTTGTTGATTTCGGCTCTCCATAACTCAACATATACATGAAGCACAAAATAAGTATGAATCGCGTACGAACACTCAAATACTCACTAGAAGTTGGCTCTGCTTGCTGCTTTGTCTTTTTTTGCTTATGTGTCGAGTTACTCGAATTATTATTAATTATTATTATTATTATTTCAATATCATGGAGTGACAATAAAACATCATTAAAGTGTTTTAAATTGAAAAGTTTCCTTAACATTTTCAAGCCAAGCTTGTGTACAAAGGTCTTATTGAAGCATAGCTTATGCAGTCCTGATCAGAGATCAGCAATGAGTATTCAAAAAGATGAGTAGAATCGAATCATACTCATAATTTCTGAAACTTATACGCATTCATACTTATTTTAATATCATCGAACCCGTGCTCATATTGAAAGTTTGAAGTACTCATCATATTCATACTTAACAACACGTATGATGTTGTTCTCTCCATAACTCTACATATACACGAATCACAAAATAAGTATGAATCCCGTACGAGCACTAAAATACTTACTAGAAGGTTGTGTGTTTGCTCTGATTGCTGCTCTGTCTTTTTTGCTTAAATGTCTTCTTTCTTTTGTTGTAAATGCAACAACGACTAAGACTGTAAATTTTGATGAATTATTCGAATCATTTATAAGTATATATTAAAAGTATTTTTTTAAAGTTATGAATCTAAATGAGTAGTAGGCTTATGAATCAAACATATTTCGAATGGTATGAGTTTGATGTCAACCTTGTATGATACTCATTGCAACCTGTACTTATAAATCAACATTGTAGTGAGTATGAATGAATTAGAGTACATAGCTAAATTTCCTTATTGTTGACTCACTTATATTCAAAATTTCATGAGTGCTTTTATGAGTAGCGAAAAAACGATTTATTGCTGATCTCAGCTCCAAAAATACGAAAACAAAAAATTCTATTGTATACCGAAAAAAAAAAACTAAAAATGTCTTCCTCATACGAAATATTCAGGTTTACAATCTAGCTTTTCATATCAACCGTGTTGTGTGTGTTAATTTTTACCCATAAGTAGGTGCACCTACAGTTTAAAGTCAACTCTGAACGACCGATTTTTAAAAGAGTTTTCAAGGAAACTTTATTTACTCTCAGACTTCTTGACGGTAGACTGCTGAGAGAAAGTCATCGAAAGAAAAACATTTTTTTTTCAATATTTCATTATGTTCGAGATATCTGAACCAGGAATTCAACCACAGGATCTCGTATAATAAGTCACTACATACTAGACTACGGCGACCTTTTATTCAGAATCACACATATTGAAATGTATTGCATAAGGAAAAACAACAAAAAAAAACGTATTGAGTTACCCATTTAGGGTGTTCAAAACCATCGTTTTAACATCTTTCATCTGAAGCCTAAATTAATACAATGAAAATAGTAGTCGTAATCGATCTAAAGTTCATTTAAAATTGGAAAATTGTGTTCAGACCAGAGATCAGCAATGAGTATTCAAAAAGATGAGTAGAATCGAATCATACTCATAATTTCTAATACTTATACGCATTCATACTTATTTTAATATCATGGAACCTCCTCTACTCATATTCAAAGTTTGAAGTACTCACGTATGATGTTATTGATTTCAACTCAACATATACACGAGGCACAAAATAAGTATGATTCGCATACGAACACTAAAATACTCACTAGAAGCAAAGACTATATAATTATAAAGATAGCACACTGCCGTACATTGTGTTTCCATTGCAAAAATCTGCATGGGATTTATCAAAAATCCCATATAAAAGAGAAAATCATTTATAGTCTCTCTAAAAGATAAAAAGGGAGACGAATTTTGCGAAAAAGAGAATAAGCTATAACAAGCAGACGTACACATGCATATCGCACACCCAGTTCGTAAGTGACACAACTCAAAATTTGTATTTTTCGAGTTTATGTATTAATACGTGTAGTTTTAATTTTTGAGTTGTGCCACTTTTGAACTGAGTGTGTGATATGTTTGTATGCATATGTGTAGTCTACTCATAAGTTCTTTTTGTGTTTTGTTTCTTTTTAATACTTTTTAAACCACAACAAGAAAATTACAAATATTAGTAAACAAGAAAATGAATCTTATAAAAGATGATATTTATGTAGGGTAAAGAATATGTGTTTTATTGGTGTACAAAATAAAAATTAATCGACTCGCACCGAAATGCTGATTTCTTATAAATAACAAAAATTTTAACAAGCATTTATTATAATATAGAAATTTTTACAAAGAAATAAAGATAAAATGTTTTTACATTTGGACAGGTTATTTAAATTAATTTTTAATGATTTAAAATTTTGACTTTCTCCGCACTCGATGATTTATAGTTTTGAGTCTGCCATGAAGAATGCTTACGAAGTAATGTTAGCACAAAAAGATTCAGCATCTCTAATCTATGTTTATAGCATACGTCATTCTCCTCATACCAAAAGGAATATGTTGTATTTTTGGTGCATTGTATGCATTGTTCGACAATAGTTTTCTTAATATTTCGTATGCTTTTGTCTTCTGTGAATATTTTTTCAAATACTTTTATTTGTATCTTGCATATTTCAAAAAACTAATCGGATGGTCCACACAAACTTCCAAAATCTGATTCTTCATTATAATTTTTCGCATGTATATACATTTCGGAAAGGTATGCCAATATTTGGGTGAGTTTAATTATATCCAATCGACATTTTTTATTTTAGTAAGAACTTCTTTTCTCTTTTGCAGAATACAAGTAAGTAAAATGTAAAATATTATTCATTTTTAACATTACTCGTAAACCTAATTTTCTACTACAAGAGAAAAAAGATTTCTAAGTTTTTAAAAATACGGCATATAAATTTCATACAATGGGCATCATAAATTCGGTGCGAATCAATTTATTTTCGTTTTCACAAAAACAAAACAAATGTGATTTTCCCTACACTCACCTACGAAGTCATCTTGTTTCTTTCTATATTTCATTCTCACATTTAATAGAAAGAACAATCTCTCTTTTTAAAACATTACGAAAATAAACCACAGCTTTTATTAAAAAAAAAAAAAATAACATAAACAGTAAGAATAACAACAACAATAATATCAAATACTTTACCTTGCAAGAGAGCAAAATAAAAGTGCTTTCGCTCTCCCACGTTATTTGTTATCTACAAAAAATTTATCTTTGCAAAAAATGAGAAAAAGAGCAAATTTTTTTCCCTTCCCTTGCCACTTGTCCCCCGCATCCGTAAGCTGTACAAAATTTGTGTTAAACCAAAATGTACTGAGTGGAACATCTTTATATTATATAGTCTTTGCTAGAAGGTTGTGTGTTTGCTCTGCTTGCTGCTCTGTCTTTTTTGCTTCTGAATCAAACATATTTCGAATGGTATGAGTTTGATGTCAACCTTGTATGCATACTCATTGCAACCTGTACTTATAAATCAACATTGTAGTGAGTATGAATGAATTAGAGTACATAGCTAAATTTCCTTATTGTTGACTCACTTATATTCAAAATTTCATGAGTGCTTTTATGAGTAGCGAAAAAACGATTTATTGCTGATCTCAGCTCCAAAAATACGAAAACGAAAAATTCTATTGTATACCAAAAAAAAAAACTAAAAATGTCTTTCTCATACGAAATATTCAGGTTTACAAACTAGCTTTTCATACCAACCATGTTGTGTGTGTTAATTTTTACCCATAAGTAGGTGGATCTACAGTTTAAAGTCAACTCCGAACGACAGATTTTTGAAAAATTATTCAGGAAAATTTTTGTTTACTCTCTGAGTATTTGCCAGACAACAAAAGACCAGGAGTAAAACCACAGGTTCTCGTCTAATAAGACTACACATGCATACATAATTGTATTGGCAGGATTACAACCTAACTTCTCACATCACTTGTGTTGTATGTATGTTAATTTTATAGATGAGTGGCGGACCCTTTAAAGAACAAACGATAGATTTTTCAGAAAGTTTTTTGTGTGTTTTTTGATACATTCTCATGGTTACAAAATCTATATGTTTGGCTCGAGAGAACTTCCTTACTGAAGAAGTGTGCTCTGAGTCTATAGCGCCCTTTGTTTATGACAATAAATAACTCGAGTTCTGATAAACAAAACGCATTTGATTTGAGAAGAGCCTTTGGCTCTCTTCATTTTCCTTTTCTTTGAGCATATCTTCTCAAACAACCGCTTATCTTCCCTTTCCTTGAGCATACCTTTCCAAATACGCATTCCCACTCTACAAAAGATATCTGGCCCTATCAACAGCGTAGAGGCTACGCTCCTTGCAAGCTCGTCTACTTGTTCATTGCCAAGAATTCTCACATTAGCTGGGATCCAGTAGAAGGTAACTTTATTTTCCCTGTCTAGCCAATTCAATTTCCCCATACATACAGTGAACGCCAAAAGAAACTATACGCTATGGATAAAATTCCAAAAATCAATCAAAAATCGATCATTCCAACCAAGGCATATCCAATAGGTAGTAGCATCTGTACAACAAGTACAACAATGCAAAAACAACAGGCATTTTGTTTTTGTTAAAGTGCTAGCGAAATGTCAAAAAAATTAACCCTCAAACCTCCATAGGAAATTAATAAAAGCAATTAAAAAAACTAAATAAATTTTATATATTGAAATTTCTTTTGATTTTTATGTCATGCGTAATTACGCAATAGTGGGGAACCTATAAATTAAAAAAAAAATATGCCATGCAGTCGGTAACATTTCCACTTTATGTAAAGAACATGTTTTTATATGGCCATCGAGAAAAATGGCCGCTGCAAACGTTATTTGTTATTGGTCATAGTTTATGCACCTAGTTGGAGATACCGAAATCTTTTTTGGGTAATTCATCACTCTCGTCTAAATAAATATAAATATAGTAAATCTAGGTTGTAGTTTAAAAGATATGTGTATTTAGTGTTAAAGGCTTAAATATTATTAATCATCTTCATCAAAAATTTTAATAAAATTGGCTTTAAAATAGTAATCCTGAAAAATTTCTAGAGTGCGTATCGTTAAGGATACATCTGGTACATATGAGGGTTTATAAATACGAAAATGATTATCGAAACAAAACACAAAAAAAAAACCAACAAAATTTTGACATTCAAAAACGCGTCAGCTGTTGAGACGATGCTACCTATTGGATATCCCTTGATTCCAACTCAACTTTTGCCACTTAAGGAGAGTGCCCACAAAAAATTTGACAATATTTCGAAATTTTTTGTAAAATTTTTCTGTTTGTTTCAATTTTAAAAACTGGCAATAAAACAATTTTAAAATAAAAATAACGGTAGTTTATTAATGTATACTTTTGTTTTAATGTACAGTTTCTTTTAGCGCTCACTGTATCTTCGTTTTCACGTTATGAGAGCTGAGTGCTTTAATAACGGTCAGACTGTTAAATAGTAATGCTATGTCCTTTCTTTTGTACCCTCTATTCAAGTTGAATTGAACACTGTCTTCTGCTTGAAAGATACCCAAGAGTTTCACCATAGCCCCTGAATCTTCTTTCTGGGTTTAAAAATTTCTACTCCTGTTGTTAATTTATCTCAGGAATTCATGTGTTGTTTATTGCAATTGCTTAAAACGCTAAACGTTTAAATAACGGGTGATTATATAAGAACGAAAAGGGTGTGACTTTCATTTGTAGAAAAATATTTAAAAATTTTGTTGCAAATTTAATCTTTTTTATTTAATAGCTTTTCGCTTATGAAATAATTTTACAATTACAATGTATTCTTAATAGCTGTACACAGCAGCAGCAGCAGCAGCAATTAAAGTTTTTATTTTAACAAAAAAAAAAATAATTAAAAGTATTTAAAAATAATTTTAAAAAACATTTGCAATGTTTAAAGGAAAAATAAAAGAATACACACACAGCAAGTAATTACTTAATAATTTATAAATAAAAATATTTAAACAAAAAAAGCAAAAAAACAAAAAAAAGAATTCTAAAATATTTCTACATTTACTCTTACATTGGTGTATATACACACATGTGGTCAAAATAATAAGTACACCAGAGATCAGCAATGGATCGTATTTTCGCTACTCATAAGTACTCATGAAATTTTGAGTATGAGTGAGTCAAAAGTATTGAAATTCATCTACTCTGATTCATTCGTACTCGCTACAACATTGATTTATAAGTCCAAGTTGAAATGAGTATGAGTACAACGTTGAAATCAAACTCACAACATTCGATTCATTGTTTGATTCATACGCCTACTCATTCAGAATCATAATTTTAGAAAAATATTTATAATACTTACTCGAATCATTCATCAAAATTTACAGTAGCAGTTATTGTTGCATTTACAAAAGAAGAAAAAAGAAAAGACAAAGACAGCAAGCAAAGCACACACACAACCTTCTAGCGAGTATTGTGGTGATCGTACTCGAATCATACTTATTTTGTGCTTCGTGTATAATTTGAGTCATGGAGAGTCGAAATCATAAACATCGTGCGTATTGTTAAGTATTAGTACGATGAGTATTTCTAACTTTGAATATGAGTAGTATGAGTATGATATTAAAATAAGTATGAATGCGTATAAGTATCTGAAATTATAAGTATGACTCGAATCTACTCATCGTTTTGAATACTCGTTGCTGATCTCTGAAGTACACCCTCTATATATATCGAGCCATAACCGCAAAAATATCTCATGCGACCAAAACGAAATTTTACAGGGGAAAGTTTTTATTATTTATTTCTTGTGCAAATTAAGTTAACGGTACAGAGTGTGACCCTGAAATTATTATAGATGATGCAAATGGTGCCAATGAACTTATTTATTACAAAAAACGATATATGAAAAATATGTCGGTTGAGATATTTTTGTGATTATGGCTCGATATATTCTTTTAAAGGCTCGTAGACGAAAATTTATTTCAATTAAAAGAAAAAACAAAAATTAATTTGTTTTGTTTATAAAATTAGAAATAAAATAAATACTAAAACAATAAACAAAAAACAAAAATTAAATTCAGTCTTTTCAGTCAAAAAGTAAGAAATTAATCAAAAAACATTGGACAAAATAATAATAAGTACACTTATGGTGTTTTCTTTTCTACAAAGAAAATGTCACCCTCTTACAAGGTGCATTAAAAAATTTTTGACCTGTTGTAATGTAATTTTTTATTTGAGAAGAACAAAACACAAATATTAAAAAAGGGTATGCCCTGTGTTTACCACTTTTTAAGAAAATGAATGAGGAAATGCCAATTTATTCAAAGGTGTTGCTAGATCGCTAATTTTAAGACTTCATTTTTTGCACGCATTTTTTATAACAAAAAAAAAATATTTTAACACTGTTCTAACATTGAATGCAATTTTTTATATTGCTGACCATGTAGCTTTAATAATGTAATAATAATATTATAATGTAATATTTTAAGATTACTCCACAAAACAATGAAAAAATTAACTTCAAATTGGATACCAATACCAGGCGACTTTTTTAAATTTCATCTGGTAGCCCTATAAATAAACAAAAGTCATCTGCTTTACAGGGCATTATCAGCACTCTCGATTTATACAGGGCATAAAATGCAATGCCCTCCACCATTGGCAAGTGCGAATTGTTTAGAATAAAACATACCACCCTTTTAGAGGGCGAAACATTTTTAAGAAACAAACGCAAAATTGCATTTTGCGTTAATAAAATGCACATTTTTTGGTAGAAAAGAAAACACCATTAGTTAAAATAAGCAAAAAAGTAAAAAAACAAGTTTTGACTGTTAAATTGGCTTTCGGGTTTGTTAAAAGCTGGTATATCCACCTTTATTTTCACTTATCTTGTTGACTCTTTCTGTTATGCTGGCAATAAGCTTTCTGCAGTTTTCTACTGGTATTTCTTATCAAGTTTTTTCAACAAAATTCCATAACTGCTGCCTATTTTTAAAAATCCCCTCCTTTCCAATTATTTGTTTCAACTTTCCCCAAGGATTTACGATTGGATTTAAGTCCCGAGATTGACTTGGCAAGTCAAGACGGGCAATATTAAGGGGTGATTTTTTAAGAGCTATATGCAAATTTAAAAAAAAAACACATAAAATTCAGAAAAATGCATGAAATCTTTATTTGAATCGATAGTACGGTCCATATAATTTAATGTTTAAAGATTATTTCATCCAAATCTTAACCGCGACTGCGCCTTTAATGATCCATCCGCTTAGTCCAATTTTGGCATACTCTTTCCAACATTTCGGCCGGTATCTCACGAATAAATGCTTCAATGTTGTCTTCCAATGCGTCAATTGAAGCGGGCTTGTCTGTATAGACATGAGCTTTAACATTGCCACACAAAAAATATTCTAAAGGCGTTAAATCGCACGATCTAGGCGGCCAATTGACCGGTCCCGAACGTAAAATAAAATTTTCACCCAATTCGCCTCTCAATAAGTCCATTGTTAGGCGTTCTGTATGGCATGTGGCACCATCTTGTTGAAACCACATGTCATGCAAGTCAAGCTCTTGCATTTTGGGCAAAAAAAAGTTGGATATTATCTCACGGTAGCGCTCACCATTCACAGTTACGTTACGATTCGCAGCATCTTTGAAGAAGTACGGTCCAATGATGCCAAATTCAATGATTTGCAAGCGTTGTTCGTTTGTAAGACGATTCATGGTTAAATTATAGACCAAACTGAAGATGTTTGACAGTGAAACAAAACACGAAACGTGCGTGAGCTGTTTAAACCAGTGTTGCCAAAAAGATAATAGCTAAAAAAATCACCCTTTATTATCTTGGAAGCAATCCTTTACCAACTTAGTATGTATGTTTCGGATTGTTATCCTGCTGTGTAATGTCCATCTAAGAGTTATACTTTCCTCAGCATAAGTCAACAACTTATTTTCCAAGATATCTTTGTAGTGGAAACTGGTCATAGTGTTGGTGATTCGATGTATAGGACCGACGCCATACCACGAGAAACAATCCCAGACCATAATATTGCCGCCACCGTGCTTGAACGTCTTCTTTGTAAAGCGAATATGGAATTCCTTACCCTTAGGGCGTCGAACATTTAGGGCACAGTCGTTTCCAAATAAATTAATTTTTGTTTCGCCATTTTTTTTTTTTCATCCTCTGCTTCGGACCAATTGGAATGAGTTCTGGCAAACACCAATCTACATACATATATAATTGTTCATTACAAACTCTTTCGTCGGGATTACGACCTAGTTTCTCGCACCACTTATGTTGTGTGCGTTCATTTTTATACATGAGTGGCGGGACTTACAGTTTAAAGTCGACTCCGAACGACAGATTTTTGAGAAACTTTTCATGGCAATTTTATTTTACACTTAGAGTTTATGCCAGAAATCTGCTGAGAGAAAGTCAGCGAAGAAATATTTTTTCATATCGACGCCTCCGTTCTATAACATTCTAAGTCGAAAAAGTGTGTTTTGAGTTATGAGCTCTCAAAGTTTTCACGCGATATCTCATAAACTATATAAGATACGCCATTGATTCTTTCACTGTTTTTAGTAAAATTTGAGTAGAATTTTTATAGTAGTTTCTGAATTTACAAATTTTAATTGGATCCTAGCTAAAAATGACATAGATTGTTTTAGCACGGAGAAAATATTGACGATTGGTCATCTAAGGGTACTTAGCATGTTTTTGATAGGTCTAATTGTCTCTTTTCCAAACTAAAACATACTATGTACACTTACACGCACAAAATTCTTTTTTTAATTCGGGGAAGAACCTTTTAACTACACTTACAGACACTGAAAAAAGCACACTGAACATACCAAGTGCACATAGAAAACACAACGTTAAGAAATGTCTCTTCCATAACATTCTAATTCAACTTAGATTTCAAGACAATTTAAAAATTTCCAAACAAAAGTATTCTAATGGTGTTTTCTTTTCTACCAAAAAAATGTACATTGTGCATGTGCAAAATGCAATTTTGTGTTTGTTTCTTAAAAATGTTTCGCCCTCTAAAAGGCTGGTTTGTTTTATTCTAAATAATTTGCACTTGCCAATGGTGGAGGGCATTGCATTTTATGCCCTGTATAAATCGAGAGTGCTGATAATGTCCTGTAAAGCAGATGACTTTTGTTTATTTATAGGGCTACCAGATGAAATTTAAAAAAAGTCGCCTAGGCGATGGTATCGTTATCCAATTTTGAAGTTAATTTTTTCATTGTTTTGTGGAGTAACCTTAAGGAAACATTACATTATTAAAGCTACATGGTCAGTAATATAAAAAATTGAATTCAGTGTTAGAACAGTGTTAAAACAGTGTTTTTTTGGTTATAAAAAAAGCGTTCAAAAAATGAAGTCGAAAAATTAGGGATCTGGCAATACCTTTTTCATATTTACATTTTTTATTGAAAACAAATCAAAAAATACAACATATTTTTAAAGATGGATATTGCTCCATCTATTTTATTTGCGAAAATTGAAATAAATCAGTTATTAGATTAATCTTCGTCATCTTTTGAACAAATTGGCATTTCCTCATTCATTTTCTTAATAAGTGGTAAACACAGGGAATACCCTTTTTTAAAATTTATGTTTTGTTCTTCTCAAATAAAAAATTACATTACAACAGGGTTGGTCAGCAATTTTTTAATGTACCTTGTAAGAGGGTGACATTTTCTTTGTAGAAAAGAAAACACCATAAGTGTATTTACTACATTTTAGAATGGAAAATTTTTACGACTATATGTGAATTCTAAGTAGATTTTTCCCTATAACTTCGGAACGGATCGGCGCATCTTAACTAAATTTTGATAGTATTTAAGTTAGAGAACGTAGAATTTAAAAATGCAAGAACATTAAAAACGTTCTAAGTACACTTAGAACGTTATAGAATAGAGGCGTCGATATTTCGTTTAGTTGGTGATGTCTGTCCTGGGGTTTGAACCGACGCCTCGCATCTAATAAGCCAACACACTACCTACTAGACCACGGCGACCAATCTAGAATTACAAATTTTTTTGTCTAAGCAAAGGAACTCTTCTGGCTATCCGTCCTAGTAAATATGCTTCTTGTAGTCTACGACGAATCGTTCGGATGAAATTCCACTTCCAATTTCTACTGAAATCGCTCTTGAAGACATAAACGGGTCCTTCTTCGCAAGTGTTACAATTCGGATATCGGTTGTTTTTGAAGTGTTTTTGGGACTTTCGCGAGTTTCGATGGCATAGTTTCTGCTATAGTACGAAGACTCTGGTCACTCTCTCTTAGTGTTGAAACAATTTTTCACTCCTCCGGAGAACAATTGCCAAAGTTTAAATTCCGTTAAAGTAACAAAAATTAAACATAAAGCAAAAATAATCAAGTGTACTTAGTTTTTCGGCCATAAGTGTACATACATATACATATGTATGTATATGGAATACGTACATACATATATACATATACAAAATAAAATAAATTATATTCACTTTGTGTTTGGGAATATATGGGGGGCTATTATACTACAAAAATATTTGAATTTTTGCTTTAAAAAAAAAATAAAATAATTTATGTTAACATATGTTATTGTTTTTTTCATTTATTTTTTCTTTAAATTTAGTTGTTATTTATTAATTTATTTATTTTATATATTTGTCTCTTTCTCTCTTTTCTTTTGGGGATATTTTGCTGACAGGTCTCATAATTCAAACAATTTTTGAAGAAAAACAAGCAGTTTTTTTTATTGTTGTCTTCATCTCTTTAAGTTGATATATTTCTTAACAAATAAATAAAGAAATAAATAAATACAGAAATAAATAAATAAATATTAGAAACACAACAGACAAACAGTCAGACAGATTAGTTATGAGTACATACATACAGTAGGCGTCAAAAGAAACTGTACATTAAATATATATACATTATACATATGGGCAATTTCGTGTCAAGTGACCCAATTTTTAAAATCGATGTCTTCCGATTTGGATGAAATTTGCACCAAGGTTAGTACTATTGGATAGTTGGCCAGACACAAATTTTCAGCTCTATCAGTCAAGAACTGCCGGAGTTAGAGGGGGTCAAATTTGGACATTTTGGTCATACAGGGTTTTTTTAAAATGTGTGTAACTTTTCACCTACTTTTTGCTAGGACCAAAAATTTTCCAAAGGATATTAGATACTATTTCTTCAATCTTTCCAAAAATAATTTTTTTAATTTAAAAAAAAAATTTTTTTTTATTTTTATTTTTAATTAATTTTTTTTTTTTAATTTTTTTTCAATTTGGGCCTTTTTTTTTTTTTTTTTTGCTTAAAAGAAAGCTTATAAAATTTCCTTTAAGGCCTTCATAATCGCTTAATGGGATGCGAGTGGGATATCTATCAAAAAAATTATTTTTTTTTAACTCAAGAATAAGATTTTTCAATATTTGGCACATGTACCATTTTCATTTTCCCCCATTTTTTTTCGAAATGGAATTTTTTTTATTTTTCCTCAAAAGAAAACTTAGACCATTTCCTTTAAGGTCTTTGTGGGCACTTAGTAGCAAGAGGCATATCTATAAAAAAAATATTTTAACTCAAAACCAAAGTTTTTAAATTTTACCATATGTACTATATTTTTTTTTAATGGATGTTTTTTCTTTTGCTCAAAGAAAGCTTAGTTCTTTTCCTTTAAGAGCTTTGTGGTCACTTAATGGGATGCGAGTGGAAAAACATCATCCTCTTCTGCATTTGGACTTTCTGGCCATCGATTCGAACAGACACCCAGTCTTTCATTCCTGGCATCATTCGACTCATATCATCTCGCTGATAAAATTGAGCTACTAGAGCTTCAGTTTCGCACGCTAGAGTTTTTCCACTCGCATCCCATTAAGTGACCACAAAGCTCTTAAAGTCATTCAAATCGGAAGACATCGATTTTAAAAATTGCGTCACTTGACACGAAATTGCCCATATACATTAATAAATTACCGTTATTTTTATTTAAAAACTCTTTCATTGCCAGTTTTTAAAATTGAAACAAAACAAAAAAAATTTTAAAAAATTTCTAAATATTGTCGAATTTTTTAGGGCACTCTCCTTAAGTGATAAAAGTTGAATTTGGTGATTGTTAGAATTTTATGCCTAGTGTACAGTTTATTTTGACGCTCACTGTACATATAGGCGTATACACATATGTAGGTTTTTCGTATTATATATTGGGCAGAAAAAAGTACAAGCATGGTTTTAAAAGCTTTTTAAATCTAAACTTAGCTTTATTGTAAGTAAATTTTAATTAATTTCAAGATTTTTTAGTTTAATGCATCCGTATAGATATTATGTGGCTTATTGGCGAAACAGTTGGACAAAACATTTCTAGAGGCTTTCCTAAACTCTAATTTTTTCAACTAAACAAGTGATAGTCCGACAATCTAGTGGTCATACTATCCAGTAAGTTCATTTAATTCTCTCAGCCAAGATGCCTGACATTGTTGTGTACCAAATTTTATAGAGACCAGCAATGTTCCTATTTGTAGGAGAAATATGCCTACAAGCCTTAAATTTTAATTCTCCAGGCAGAAGGAAAAAAACAACACCCGAAAGGACATATATAACAGGCCACAATTAAAGATATTGCCGTAGTCTAGTAGATAGTGTGTTGGCATATTAGACGTAAGGCCTCGGTTCATACCCCAGGTCACACATCAAAACGAAAATATAAGAAAAAAAATATTTCTTCGGTGACTTCCTCTCATCAGGAGATCTGGCAAAATATCTGTGAATAAATAAAATTGCCATGAAAAGTTTCTCAAAAAAATATCTGTCGTTCACAGTAGACTTTAAACTTTAGGTCCCGCCACTCATGTATAAAATTAACACACACAACATAAGTAGTAGGAGAAACTAGGTTGTAATCCTGACTAAAGGGTTGTAATGACCAATTATGTATGTACAATTAAAGATAGGAAGAGAAACGAAGAAAGCTAGATTAAAACAAAATTGTTATCAAATATGAGAGTAGCCTGAACAAAAGGCTACCTATGACCAAAGGGAATTTACTTACTTACTTATTTGGTCATTGCAATGACTTTAGTCAGGATTACAACCTAGTTTCTCACACCATACATGCTGTGTGTTAATTGTCCACATCAAACGCTAGATTTGAGAAACTTTTCATTGCAATTTTCATTTACTCACAGAGTTTTTGGCAGAAGACTGCTGAGGGTAGGTCACCGAAGAAATATTTCTTTCATATTATGTTCGCGATGTCTGGGCCAGAGGTTAAACCATGGGCTTTCGTAAACCAACACACTACCTACTAGACTACGGCGATTCCAATAGAGAAATCGAAGTTAGTTTGTAGCTACCACCTCTGGATAATTACTTTCTGATTTCTATTTCCTCCATTCCTCCAGCATCGTTGAAATTTCAACAACATTTTTCCAGTACCTCCACAGTGAAGAACACGAGAAACCACTGATGATTACAGCTTTTGCAACGTTTTTTGCATTGTATTTTAATTGGCTTTAATGTCTGCATTAGTTCACGTTATCGGGACCACAAATGCAAACTGAAATGTTAATTTTCTTGTTCGTTTGATTCAGTCGAATTACTCGTGCCCGTTGTACGGACCAGAGATCAGCAATGAATCGTTTTTTCGCTACTCATAAGCATTCATGAAATTTTGAATATAAGTGTGTCAACAATATTGAAATTTAACTATGTACTCGTACTCTGATTCATTCATACTCACTACAACGTTGATTTATAATTACAGGTTGCAATGAGTACGCGTACAACGTTGACATCAAACTCATACCATTCGAAAAATGATTGATTCATAAGCCTACTCATTTAGATTCATAACCTTAGAAAAATACTTATAATATGGAATTATAAATGATTCAAGTGACTCGAATCATTCATCAAAATTTACAGTATTAGTTGTTGTTGCATTTACAACAAAAGAGAAAAAGACACATATGTAAGCAAAAAAGACAGAGCAGCAAGCAGAACAAACATACAACCTTCTAGTAAGTATTTTAGTGTTTGCAGGCGATTCATACTTCTTTTGTGTTGCGTGTATATTTTGAGTAGAGTCGAAATCAATAACAACATACGTGTTGTTAAGTATGAATATGATGAGTAGAGGTTCCATGATATTGAAATAAGTATGAATGCGTAGAAGTAGTATCAGAAATTAAGAGTATGATTCGATGCTACTTATCTTTTTGAATATTCATTGCTGATCTCTGGTAAGGACACCATTACCACTATTTAGAATACGCTGATGCTTTTTATATCACCCAATATATGTGTGTATTTGACTTTAACATAAAATATGCTTGTATTATAAATTGTATACAAAAAAAAAATATTCATACATAAATATGTATGGTACTTACATACATACATGCATACATTAAGTAGATGAATAAATATTTGATATGTATATAAATAAACCTATTTATGTACTTGATACATATATATACAAGAAGTGTTATATATACATATGTATGTATGCATATGTATATGTATGTATGTATTGATAACTTTTTAAAAATTCGATTTTTAAATGATATTTTTATTTTTATGTCAGAAAAACAAGAAAACTAATAAATTATCAGAAAAAAAAATGGAAAATTAAATATTTTTATATAAAATTATGTTTAAATGTTTATTAGCAAATAAATCAATGTCTTAAATCTGCGTTCGTAAAAACTATCTAAGAAACCATAATAATATTTAAAGCGTTTTATTTGATAAATACTTAGAATTAAATAATCGTAAAATATTTTATTGATCAACATAGTGTTGGGAATCCCGGCATCCCGAAATCCCGGGATCCCGCAGTTTTTAACAATTCCAAATTCCCGGGATTGAGCACTTAATCCCGGGATTTGACTTTTTAAGCCGCAATGAAAAAAATCGTATATTAGAACTCTCACTAAAACGTCTTTATTTATTAAGAAATTGTATACCAAAAGCATTAATAGACATAGGTTCACCTGAAGGTGAATATTTTGCTTTATCCAAAGATGAGATTAATATGGTATCCGCAATCATTAGTGCTCTTGTCCCAGTTAAAGCAACAGTTGACGCCCTTTGCCGTCGGGATGCTAATCTGTTCACAGCCGATGTTGCCATAACTTTTATGTTAAAAAACTTAAAGATGCTAACAACGTTATAAGTCAAAAACTACAATCAGCCCTCATCCTTCGCATCCACAAAGGAGAACAGATATCACTGGGGTACTTCAGTATCTACACAATGATAGAACAAATGTTCAGTCCGAATCCGAAACAGAGTTCGTAACGGTTCCTTCTTCCATAAAATGTCGCAAATTAATAGTTGAGTTACTCGAAAGACTAAATGCTTCAAGTCCAGCTACATCACTTCTAATAGCTTCTGAGTCAGAAGTTACACCTTCAGATTCAGATAAGGCACCTTTCGAAATTATTTCAGATTCTTCTGAGCTTCCATCTGAATCTCTTTCTTGTTCTCTTGAAGAACCTTTAAATATTTCAGACGAGCTCAATGAAACTATAAAAAAAGCACATTTACCGAGGATAGCAATTCGATGTGAGACGTTGTCTGTAAAAGTTCAGAGAGAAATGCTCTTGTTTGAAAATGGAGAAACACGTGGTGACTTATTGCAAAGAGCATACGATTTTTTAATAACTATTAAGCCAGCCAGTGTAGAGTCTGAACGTGCTATTTCTGCAGCTGGATTTTTCGCAACTAAAATAAGAAGTCGTTTGAGCGATGAAACTTTGGATGCTCTGTGCTTCCTCAAAACGTATTCTAAAAATAATAAAAAATAATAACATATCGCACTTGATCAACAAAAGAGTATAGTATATCTATAAAAAGAATTAACTATTTATAATTAATTTAAAAATGTGTAAAATTAAAAATAAAATTAATTTTGTAATAATTTAATAAATTCTTTTTTATAAACCTATTTTTGGATGTGTCATGTTATTAATTTTATTGAAATAATATGTTAATATCTTTCAAGAACAAATTTTTTAAAATCCCGGGATCCCGGGACTAGGTAAATGAAATCCCGAAATCCCGGGATTGAAAATATAGAGCGGGATTGCCAACCCTATATGATACCCTCCAAGCTCTGTAAAGAGACTTTTAGCATTTGTTTGATATTTTTTTCTGGCACATAAAGACTACATATTGTAAATTGGGAACATTTATTGCAAAGTTAAATTCTATTTTAAAGCTGTTTAAGGAAGAACTCTGAAAAATTTTACGGGAATCAATTACATACATAAATACATACATGATTATCATTACAACACTTCAGTAAGGATTACGACCTAGCTTCTCACTCCAACTATGTTGTGTGCGTTAATTTTATACATGAGTGGCGGCACCTACAGTTAAAAATCGATTCCGAACGATACATTTTTGAAAAACATTTCATGGCATTTTGATTTACTTTCAGTGTTTTTGCCAGAAATCACGACTACTCTACGTTGGAAAACCAGCCCGAAAATTTGTTAAACGGAAGCTATATCCTTGACATAAATGGCTGATAGCTCCCTGTAAGCTGACAAGGATTGGAGAGCCAAATAACGTATATCTGCACCTCGCAAGAAACGGATATTGACAAAGAAAATGTATAACAGTCTCCTCTTCCTCAGTAGATCGTTAGATGAACAGAAGTCGTTAGATGGAAGATGTATTCTTGCCGCCTGATTTCCCATAACCTTTTAAGCAATTCAAAATTGTATTGCTAAGTTTATACGAAATTCATTCCTGTTATCTTCTCAGTTTTTTATACAAAACTGCTATCACTGCAAACAAACATGAATTTTATTCAAAGACGGTTTAGACAAATTGTAAGAGTTTTCGATTAAAAACTTTCAAATGTATGCCATACGCTGGAGTCACTTTCGAAATTCTTGCAGTTGTTGTGAACAAATGTTACCGAAAAATAAGTCAATCAGTTAGTAAGTGGTAATGGCATTATGTTTTTAAGCCTTATATCTGTCAGTTGGGATTAAATCCAAGTCATGTTTTTAAGACAATTTATTAATATCAGGCGCATGCAATACATTTAATAACCAGAAATGTGGCATTAAGAGAAGTGTGTTGCACTTTTAAAACAAATCTATCAATGCAACACCACCATAAACAAACAACGTAATATAACAGCAACAACAGTAACAACAACAACATTGAAACATTAAAAATTATAAAGATTTTTTGAAAAAACATTTCGAACATCAACATATTCGCGTATGTTATTCGCATAAAACTTTATCTGTTCATCTCTTTATCTTTGTATCTATTGATCGGCATGTATCGCTTTAAAAACAAAATATTGCCGTATGTTTTTTACCTTCTTGCTTGCTTTCGTATTGTGAAGCAGTGTTGCAAAACTGAAATTTTAAAATGGTACTGAACTTTAACTGAAAAAGTACTTTTTTTTTACATCAAATGGTACTTTTTAAAAGATACATACATACATAATTGGTCATTATAACCACACGTCGGCACCAATGTCCCTCAGGAGAAGATCATCTTCGGCTTTTTACACACATAGGGCACGAACACCAACAATGTTCGTTAAAAAGAGCGTAAAAATACATTCAGTTTAGAGCTGCAAAACTATCGATAGTCGGCCCATTCGATAGTTTCGATAGTCCGGTATAAAACTATCGATACTATCGATAGTATCGAATTTTTAGAAGAGTGCTAAATTTCCCACTTATAATTAAAATTATACAGGCGTACGTATATATGTATATGTATATAAATCAGGGATTGCAAATAATTGTTATTGATAAATTTTCTAGAGAAAGAAATCACGCAATAATTTTTATTTTTTAATTTTTATTAAAAAACTCAACAAATAATGATTATTTTCTGAGTTTTATGTTTTGTTCAGAGAATAACAGTTATTGTGAGAGTTTTATTTTTCGCTCAGAAAATAATAGTTATTATGTGATTTTTATATTTCATTCACAAAATAACAGTTATTTTCGGATTTTTATTTTTCACTTAGAAAATAATAATTATTTGTTGAGTTTTATTTTTTTGCTTATAAAATAAAATTATTTTTAGAATTTTGATAATATAGGAGAAAACTAAGATATTTAGTGCAAGATATATGATTCCTTATGGTACTTTTTCATTATACAACTGGTAAATTTTGAAAATTATATAATATTTAATATAAAAATATGAAATTCAACATATAGGGTCCTAATTAAACTTATATCAGTATGAATGTACTTTTTGGTACTTTTTCATTCTACAATTGGTACTTTTTGAAATTTAGGTAATATTTAACTTAAAAACATGAAATTCAACATATACGGTCCTAATTAAACTCATTTCTATATGAGTGTACTTTTTGGTACTTTTTCATTCTACAATTGGTACTTTTTGCAATTTAGGTAATATGTAACTTAGTATTAATTAGTATTGACTGATTTAAGATCAAATTTGTCTAGCGACTCTATACAAAAACTTTTATTTGTAAAACTGAATTAAAAATATTTAATTTTGTAAGAAAATTTGATTTAATTTTTTTTAATAATAAACAAATAAATAGTGGTTATAACTTATATAATCATAATATTGTTAATAATTTATATATTCAGAATAGGGGAATAGACCCAAAAGTACCAACAACAAATAATTATTATTTTCAACAAATAATTATTATTTTCTAAGTGAAAAATAAAAATCCGAAAATAACTGTTATTTTGTGAATGAAATATAAAAATCACATAATAACTATTATTTTCTGAGTGAAAAATAAAACTCTCACAATAACTGTTATTCTCTGAACAAAACATAAAACTCAGAAAATAACTGTTATTCTCCGAACAAAAAAATAAAGCTTAGAAAGTAACAATTAAAAAGTAATTTTTTTAATAAAACTCATAATGATTACAGTCCCTGATATAAATAGATGTTTGTTTTCTTAAAAAAATTATCATTTAAAAAAATGTACTGAGGGGGTACTTATGTTTTGCTCGGTACTGTATATAGTGGTGGAAAAAATAATAGAAACACAAAAAAAATTTATAGATATCCCACTTTTTCCATAACGAAATTTTCTGTTTTGAATGTATATAACGGTTCATTTTACAGTTATTCTATAAGTTTAAATTATTTTCTAATAGTTGAAGTCCTTAATAAACATTTTTTGAACTTTGTTTTTATTTTTTTCCACCTTAACTTTAGAAATGAATAAAATTTCTGATGTCACGTTTTATACGTCGATATTATTTTTTTTTTTGCGTTGAAGCCGTCGCAAAACTGAAAATTGCCGCTTAAATTTCGATACTATCGCTATTGAAAAAAAACCATCGATAGTCCATTAAAAATAAAACTATCGATAGTACTATCGATGGTTTTGCAGCTCTAGTTCAGTTGCTTGTCTGCTTTCAGTGAAGCAGGTTCTCCTCGCTTCTTTTTGAAATTTTTTTTGTGTATCAATTATACAACCAAAGAAAAATTACAGTATGATTAACTATTTTCTAATGAGATTCACTTATAACAATGAGAAATGATGTCCATTTTTGGAAGAATATTTGTCAAGTTAAATACGCAGTCTTTAGGGATTTGGCGCTGTACATTTTCCATTTTCCACTACATAAACATATTATTAGGTTACACTTGAAAATATTGCTAACAATTTTCCTCTGGGTTATAAACATGCCTCTCACAAATACACTCACATTTTCATCATGTTCTCTTTGTGCCGACGTCTGATTATAACCCTTCAATCAGGATTATGACCTAGTTTCTCTCGCCACTTATGTTGTGTGTGCTAATTTTACACATGAGTAGCGGTAGCTACAGTTTAAAGTCGACTCCGAACGACAGATTTTTGAGGAACTTTATCATGGCAGTTTTATTTATTTACAGACCTTTTGCCAGAAGTAAGTTGCCAGAGAAATATTTTTTCATATTTCGTTTCGTTGGGGTTGTCTGCCAAGGGGTTTGAAGCCAGCACACTACCTTCTAGACTATTTATTTATTCATATTCAATACACATACGGCACAGAACGGAAACATTAACGATTTATTTGTGTTCCTCACATACAAGACATAAACAGCTGATTCGGAACGTAACAAAATTTAAAAGCCCCGTTTAGTCAAATGGCGATAGAACGTAATGTAACATACTGTTACGTTTTTACCTTTTCTAACAAAGTAAAAATAAAATCGTGTTTAGTTTTAGATCAATTCTTTATTGTTCGCAATATTTTATGTGACACTGTTTATAACTTGTTGTATCCAACAATAATTTGCTTGTTCGTTATTCTTCATACACAACTATTAGCTATTCTGCTCACAACGGAGATCTTCAAACCATGACTGTTCTCTTCACATGCAACGCGACTTCACGCAAGGCTGACTGAATTCTTAATACTCGTTGTCTGCTTTGTCTTGCCTTTTTATAGTCCTACCAGCGTTGCCATTTGCCAATTTTTCCCTTTTTTTTCCAAGTTTTTTGAGATGCGAAAAAGTTTTCATTAAATTTGGTTTCTAATAAAACAATTTTTTTCGAAAAAATTAAATTTAAAATTTTTTTCAATAAATTCAATAATAATAACACGAAATATTTACATTTTGGAATCAAATATTGTGAATTTTATTAGCCCCGGGCAAAAGAAGCAAGAAAACACAAACAGAGGGCATAGGGCCCCGGAGTTTCCTTTCAAAATGTTGGGACTTTTGTAGAAAACAAGTTTTTTTTTTGTAAAAAAAGTTTTTTTTTCCCAGAAATAAAGTTTTTTAAAATATAAAAAAGGCAACGCTGAGTCCTACACAAACAGTCTGACGAACGTTCTTGAAGTAGAATGTTCGTGTTCTCGCGTTCTCAAGACTACATTGTTGTTTGTGTATTTTGTTCACATTGATTGTTGTTGTAAAAAAAGTACTGAAAGCGTCGCAGGGGTACTGCGATATTTTTAAAATGGAAAAAGTACTGAAAAAAGTACTGAATATTTCAACACTGTTGTGAAGTGAGAGGAAACTTTTATTAACACACAAAAATATCTTCATGCGATTAGAGAGACTCTTTTCAATCTTTTTCCTTTCAGTCTTTATTTTATTTTTTTTCCAATAAACATTACAACAGCGGCATTAAAGCAAATAACACATGAGGAATATCTTTGCAAAAATAAAAACAACAAAAAATGAGAAAAAGTGCCAACAACAACAGCAATTTTTGAAAAAAAAAAACAACAAAAAACAGTACCATTTACAATCATTACTTTTCAACACTTGCAACATTACGATCGATGCAGCAGCAATGAAACTAAAATGTGCTATGAAAACAAAAAGTGCAAAAATCATTGAACGTGTTCGCTATGTTACAACTTACGACCACGTTGTAACAGCGAACATTAAAACGCTGGCTGGCTGGCTGGCTGGTTGCCTGGCACAAACACCCAAAACATTAATATTTAGGCGGATGAGAAACGCTCGAACTATTAAAATATCGACGCAATGAGTTACAAACTCTTCTTGTGCTACAACAACAACGACAACTTAAAATCGGGTTAAAACTACAATAAAAATCACAAATGAATGCATGAGCAGAGCAGACGTAACCTTATCAGAACACTTGAGTATAATGTTAAAAAAAATGTTGTGTGACTAAGCATTGCATTGGCCATAAAAAATAAATCGATTCTCTTTTTAATCCTGTAAGGATCACAGAGTTCAAATGAAATGTCTTTATACAGATCACTCTGTGTCGCTAACATTTCTTGTTTATTTCTTCACTTCTACAGTAGAATCCTATTTATACTCTTACTATTGCAGGTACAAGTAGTCCACAAGGGGGCGATGCTCAAGGAAATCAGTTTAGTATATAGACTCTGTTGTCAGTGTCAAGAGTAGATAACTTTGAAAACTCATTCATGCTTTCACCGTCGTGGCAGCCTTAAAATAGACTTTGAAAGTCAAGTTTATACCGCACATTATAGATCGGCTGGAGAGTATTTAAATTGTAAAGCGATCAGATAATGTGCTTTATTTGTTACGAATCAAAAATCAATTGAATGTTGCCCACGATACTTAAAAAATATGTTGCGTCCTGCTAACATCAAATTGGTGAGGACCCCAACTGTAGATAAAGAGCAGAGATCAGCAATGAATCGTTTTTTCGCTACTCATAAGTACTCATGAAATTTTGAATATAAGTAAGTCAACAATATTGAAATTTAACTATGTACTCTGATTCATTTATACTCACTACAACGTTGAGTACAGGTTGCAATGAGTATGTGTACAACGTTAACATCAAACTCATACCATTCGAAATATGTTTGATACGTAAGCCTATTCATATAGATTCATAATTTTAGAAAAATACTTATAATATGTACTTATAAATGACTCGAGTGACACGAATCATTCATTAAAATTTACAGTCTTAGTTTGTGTTGCATTTACAACAAAAGAAAAAAAACACATAAGCAAAACAGAGTGACAGAGCAATAAGCAGAGCAAACATCCAACCTCCTAGTGAGTATTTTAGTATTCGTACGCGATTCTAACTTATTTTGTGTTGCGTGTTTATATTGAGTTATAGAGAGTCGAAATCAATAACATCATACGTGTTGTTAAGTATGAATATGGTGAGTACTTCAAACTTCAAATATAAGTAGAAGAGGTTCCATGATGATGAATACGATGAATACGTATAAGTATCAGAAATTATGAGAATGATTCGATTCTACTCATCTTTTTGAATACTCCGTGCTGATCTCTGGTATGAATTATACTTCTAATTGCAGGTAGTTTTGCATACATATGTATGTTAACTACATAGTACATGCTGCTCACTGCTTCTGGAATCATGACTATTCACTCACAATATGCCGATAGTTGGAACCCCAAAAGATCTGCAGTTGCTGGCTTTCAGCAACGTTTGAGGAAAATTATTGCATGTGCCTCTGCTTACGAAAATGAAAAGTTGTGGCATTTAGTTGTTATAGCAGTTTATTTCAAGGCTACAATAAAAAATCGAATGCATTTAGTCTATTCGCAGTCCATCTTTAAGTCTTTGATTTCGGAAAACAAAACCAAGTGGCTTTAACTTTGATAATGAACTTTAAATATCCGTTTAGTCAGGATTACAACCTAGCTTCTAACGCCACCCATGTTGGGTGTGTT
This sequence comes from Sarcophaga caerulescens, assembly GCA_927399465.1. Taxonomy (NCBI): domain Eukaryota; kingdom Metazoa; phylum Arthropoda; class Insecta; order Diptera; family Sarcophagidae; genus Sarcophaga; species Sarcophaga caerulescens. Next base: position 98,654,711 of record OV656867.1, on the reverse strand, counting down.
AATTTTATCCAAGATTGGCAATAAAAGACGATTCTGAACGACAGATTTTTTTTTGTTGAAACCAGCACTCAGGTGATAGCCCCTACTCATGCAGTGCATTGTGCAGGTTTTTAGGAAAATGGGTTATAGGAAGGTGGAAGAGAGGGAGTAGTGTTTGTGGACATCTCAAGATGCGAACGGCAAGGAAACGAGTTGCTGCTGGGTGACTATAAAATGGCCAGTGCTATACCTTCACCATTAGACAGTCTACAGCAATCGTCACCAAGAAGCCCGCACCCTTCAGTCCTAGCTTCTCACACTACTCATGTTGTGTGTGTTAATTTTATACATGAGTGGCGGGACCTACAGTTTAAAGTCGACTCCTAACGACAAATTTTATTGAGAAGCTTTACATGGCAATTTTATTTACTCTCAGAGTTTTTGCCAGAAATCTGCTGAGAGGAAGTCGCCGAAGAAATATTTTTCGTTTTGATGTCTGACCTGGGATTCGAACTCGGGCCTTCAGTTTAATAAGAAAACACACTACCTACTAGACCACGGCGACTTCAAAGATTTTGGAGAAACTTTTCATAGAAATTTTATTTACTCTGAGTTTTATTCCAGGAAACTGCTAACAGGAATGGGACGATGTGCCATATTGTGTTTTATTCGAGATGTCTTAGCTAGGACTTAAACCACGGTCTCGTTTTAATAAGCTAACACATTACGTACTAGACTGCGGTGACTTTAAATGCAAATAGGTACCCCTTGAAGTCGTCGTAGTCTAGTACGTAGTGTGTTGGTTATTAGACGCGAGGCCACTGATCAAATCCCAGGTCAGACATTTCTTTGGCGGCTTCCTCTCAGCAGATTTCTGACAAAACCTCTGAAAATAAATAAAATTGCAATGAAAGGTTAGGTTAGGTCGGAGTGGTATCTCTGATGTCACAAAGCTCACTTGTGCACGCATAGCGGCCCGTTGTGATGCCACGGGTGAACGCAGTCCCTGTACTGACCAAGTTCCACCACAATCAGGGAAAAGGAAGAAGTTGGTCAGCTCAAGGGCTGCACAAATTGCAATGAAAAGTTTCTCAGAGTCTCGTTCTCGTTCGGAGTCGTTTTTAAACCGTAGATCCCTCCACTCAGGGATAAAATTAACACACACAACATAAGTGGTGTGAGAAGCTGAGTCGTAATCCTGACTGAAGGGTAGTAATGGCCAATTATGTACAGGGTGGGGCAAAAGTCGCTAAGGGATTTTAAAAATTAATAACTTTTCTAGTTTAATTTTTTTTATTTTTCTTTTTAGGACTTGTAAAATAAATCTGGGAGATTAATTATGGAAGGTTACAACGTTATCCAGCGAACCAAAATCATAGAACTTTATTTTGAACATCATCGATCAATAATTCAAACTCAACGAGCCTATCGTCGTCATTTTAATGTGTGGAATTCACCATCCGAATCAATGATTCCACGCTTAGTGACACGTTTTCTGGAACAAGGCTCAGTAAGGGATCTTCCACGAAGCGGAAGACCACATTCTGTAATTAGTGAAGCAAATATTCAACGCGTTCCGGAGAGTGCTGAGGAGAATCCTGAAACATCAACTCGAAGGCGCTCTGCTGAGCTGCAAATGTCTCGGCGGTCTTTACGCAGATTATTAAAGGGAAATTTACATCTTTTCCCATACAAGCTGCAGTTAGTGCAAGAACTAAAGCCACGAGATTGCCAAGAACTATTAAACGATTAAACCCCTTCGTGACTTTTGGCCCACCCTGTACTTATGTACCCCTAAATCGAAAAGCAATCAATCCAGCTGAGTTCTAGAAGTATTTTCCATGACAATTGCTCTTGCATCTGATACATAAAGTAGCCTGCAGGCCTTAATCAACTTGCTTTTGGCGATTCTATTACTGGAGAAGGCAAGCTACATTTAAGATGTCATCTAAGAAATAAAACCATTCAAATCACGTGTTGTAATATGAATTAAAAACATTATTTGTGGTAATTAAGTTTCAAACAAAAAAAAAAACTGGTCCCCCTTAAAGCAATGCGTTAAGCCATCTCTGTGTTATAATTTCTTTTGATTTCTTGTAATATATTCAATAGCGTCGAGCGTATTATTTTAACACTTTCAAATGCTTACACACTGAAAGGTGTAAAACACAGAAAATATGACGGAAACTGAGAAAAAAAAAATAAAATAAAATCTAAAATAAAAATCTAAAAAATATACATAAAAAGGCATTAATATTTAAGACAACAACAACAACAATAATAATAAAAACATAAGGAATGAATGAGCATTTCTAAGATACACTTGCTTACAGTAAACACGCATACATACGTACACAGCATAATCCATACAGCAACATAAAGTTGAAACATGCATGAATGATTTAATGACTGAATGACTGAATGATTGAATGTTTGCGTGAATAAGTGGTGAATAAACATACATAAATCTTAATTATGTTTCACTTCAAAAAAAAAAATAGAAAGAAAACAAAAATAAAATTTTTATTTAACAGGTTGAAAATTATTTCGATATCAACTGCATGAAGCATAGAATAAACAAAAAAACACAAACAAATTAAAGATAGAGAAAGTTTCACCTCGAAAACATCAATCTATCGACGACGGCTGATTGTAAGAAATCAACACAGCAGTTTTACTAAAGCAATGCAATGAGTCATTTAAGGAAATTGCATTCCATTCATTGATAATAAAAGAAAAACAACAACAACGTCTTTCGAAATTATTTTCGAAATAATTGCTTTGTGTTCGCCATCTTTGGGTAATGAAAGATCGAAAAGAATAGAAATCTGGACGCTGTAGTCAAGAGTTCAAACCTCAGTGCGGATATTTTAAAAGAAGAAAATAAAAACTAGACTAGACTTCTGGTAGAAGCTCGAAGCTACAAGTCTTGTAATAACTGGGAGGGCGATCACACTATTCACGCTTATTCCCTTCTATTCTTCAATATCGTCTGCGAACAAAGAGAACTTCCTGCATAAGTTATCTCTTGATAGCTTAGATGCTATTAACAGAGTCTATGGCATCAATCAGAGAACGGCTGCATTGCGTATCGCGTCGGCATATCGAACAGTGTCCGCCCCAGCCGTACTTGTGATAGCAGGTACAATCCCTGTGAAACTGCTGGCACTAGAGCGGATGATTTATAAGGCGAAATCGGCTGGAAATCACATAACCGGTCACTTCAGGGAAAACACCATTTCAGAATGGCAACGACGATGGAACAATGAAGATAGAGGAAGGTGGCCGGCGAGACCAAGAATGATAAACTAAAGATTACGCCATCGCGCACATAAAATTAAAACTTTCTGCGCATGTTGAATCAATGACGTCACGCAGCTATTGTTTCTATTGGCTAATGATAATGTAAGTTATATTGCAGGGCTGCCAACTACTTTCACGTAGTGCACACATTTTTCAGAGAAATGTTAATTTTCACATATAAAAAAGACTTGGTAACCTTTAAAATAGCGCAACTACGTCATCTAACGGGAAAACATGCGCAAGGCGTAATCTTTAGTTTATCATTCTTGGGCGAGACTTATTCCGGACATAAAGTCATGAATTGGTCGGAAATTTGAAGAAGTAAACTACTACGTTACGCAGATGCTATCGGGTCACGGATATTTTAGGAAATATCTGCACAGAATGGGCAAGACCGCCTCCCCTTACTGTCTTTACGAGGAAGGACAAGTAATTGATGACGCGGAACACACTGTTTTCGAATGTGCACGCTGGCAGAGCTATCGCTCTGTACTGACGTCAATGATTGGTACGATCACGTCCGCTAACATTGTCGGAGTTATGATTGCGAGTAGAGAGAATTGGGCCTCAGTGGCGAATTACGTGGAGCGCATTCTGAGACTGAAGAAGAGAGATCTGGAGGCTGCGGAACATGTAGGCATGCCGGCATAGATAAAACTAGCTCACGTGTCAAAAGAAATCCCAGTCGGGAACCTGGAAGAAGGGAATAGTGGAGACACTTAGAAGTCTCCTCAACCTTCAATACGCAATCCGGACGCGGATATGGGCATGAAGGTGGCCAAAGGGCCAAAAGGACTCCACTCCGAAGTAATACCACCGTAGTTCCCGAGTGGGCACAACAGTCCACGGGACGAGGGGGGGGATTTAGTGGGTAAGGGGCCCCACACACGGAGGACGTGACGACTTCCTCTATGGTGCGGTTAGGTACATTTACCCCTCCTCGGCGTAAAAAAAAAATGACATCAATGAAATATTGAAATGTTTGAAGCATTAATTTAATACGTTTATTTTAGGGTTTGACTATAAGTCTGAGTTGTGCAGTTTCAGGTGAGGAAAGCCCGAATAATACTGTTACGAAAATGAAAAATCTAGATACTGGTGTTTTGCTTTTACATCGCTTAACATTAAAATTATAAACATAAAAGCTACAAAAACAAAACAATGCAATAAACAAACCTGTTTACAAATTATCGAACTGCTTAATATAATAACAAACACCAGCACAAAAAAATTGGTAAATAAGTAAACAAAAATGCAACAACAACACTACCAGAATAAATGTAAACAACGATGTTGACATTTCGACGCCTCCATTCTATAACGTTCTAAGTGTACTTAGAACGTTTTTAATTTTCTTGCATTTTTAAATTCTACGTTCTCTAACTTAAATACTATCAAAATTTAGTTAAGATGCGCCGATCCGTTCCGAAGTTATAGGGAAAAATCTACTTAGAATACACATATAGTCGTAAAAATTTTCCATTCTAAAATGTAGTAAGTACACTTAGAATACTTTTGTTTGGAAATTTTTAAATTGTCTTTAAATCTAAGTTTAATTAGGAGGTTATGGAAGAGACATTTCTTAACGTTGTGTTTTCTATGTGTACTTGGTATGTTCAGAGTGCTTCTTTCAGTGTCTGTAAGTGTAGTTAAAAAGTTCTTCCCCGAATTAAGAAAAGAATTTTGTGCGTGTAAGTGTACATAGTATGTTTTAGTTTGAAAAAAAAAACAAATAGACCTATCAAAAACATGCTAAGTACACTTAGACGACCAATCGTCAATATTTTCTCCGCGCTAGAACATTCTATGTCATTTTTAGCTAGGATCCAATTAAAATTTGTAAATTCAGAAACTACTATAAAAATTCTACCCAAATTTTACTAAAAACAGTGAAAGAATCAATGGCGTATCTTATATAGTTTATGAGATATCGCGTGAAAACTTTGAGAGCTCATAACTCAAGACACACTTTTTCGATTTAGAATGTTATAGAACGGAGGCGTCGATTTATAGAGATTTCGAGAAGGCTACATCATGAACATTCTCCTTCAAGAACATTCATCAGACTGTTTACTTTGCCATATAAAATGCAAAGCAAAGCAGGCGACGTGAGTTAGTGAAGTTCAGTCAGTTTTGTGTGAAGACGCGGAGTGTTTGAAGAGAGTAATCGTGGTTTGACAATCTCCGTTACAAAGATCTGTCGAATAATTGTCTAATAATTGTTATTGTTTATGTGAAGGGTGTAAACAGAGGAATAACAAAGAAGAGCAATTGTTGTTGTTTACATAAAGTTGTGAACAGTGGCACACAGAATTGTACGAATCACACAGAGTTTGAATTAAAACTAAACACAAATTTATTTTTAATTTATTTGCAATCTAAGAGCTTATATTTTAAAGTTTTTTAAAAGGTAAAAGCGTAACAATATGTATGGGGAATGCGTTTAGATCTTTAAGGGAAATACGATAAAAGATTGAAGATCTCTTAATACTATTCTCCTTTCCATCGTACCAAATCTAACATAGTCAAAATCGAATCGTAACCATAATTCCGCTGACATTTACGGCATCTAACTTATATTCTTCTTACTTTTATATGAACCTTGCTTTCAAAATTGAATTTGTCTGAATACCTATATGCACTCAATAAGTGAATTTGGACTCATAATACAAAAATAACGAATTGCCGTGTTGATTTCATTTCATAAATATTTACAAACTAAATTTAATTAAATTCCAATAAATTACTGCCTGGTATTCTATAACGTATTAGTCATCATCATCATCATACAGTCATTATAGCATTGTAAATAGTCTGCTACATTTGTAAACATGTATGTACGTACGTACGTATGTAGGTATGTAAAAATATCAGGTTGTAAAAGTATTAATTAAGTGTTTTAGGGTTTCCCTAACAACTTAAGACAATAATTCTTAATAAAGAATAGAAAATAATAAGAGAATTTCCCTAAGTCGTTAAGCTAAAAAATCTGAACTGAAACCTGGCTTGAACGGCAAATTAAAACAGAAAATGGAATAATAGAAAAATTAATTGTTACATGTGCTTTAAAGTCGTCATTTTATAGGGTAACGTTATGGATGGATTAATTTCAATTCAAGCTTTAGGAAACGCATGTACAATGTCCTTAAATATGTAATAAAGCTCTGGACTAAATAACACCGCTTGAAACGTGTCCTATAGTTTCGCCTTACTTTTCAAAATTGTTGCGAGTTTTGCCGTTAAAAAAAGTACTGTCATCTTGGCAACACATTTCTTTATCGCAACTTTTTGAAGTCGCCGTAGTCTAGTTGGTAGTGTGTTGGCTTATTAGACTGAAGGCCCGAGTTCGAATCCCAGGTCAGACATCAAAACGAAAATATGAAAATATTTCTTCGGTGACTTCCTCTCAGCAGATTTCTGGCAAAAGCTCTGAGAGTAAATAAAATTGCTATGAAAAGTTTCTCAAAAATATGTCGACCGAAGTCGAAGACTTTAAACTGTAGGTCCCGCCACTCATGTATAAAATTAACGCACACAACATAAGTGGTGTGAGAAGCTAGATCGTAATCCTGACTGAAGGGTTGTAATGACCAATTATGTATGTATGTAGTCTAGTTGGCAGTGTGTTGACTTATTAGACGTGATGCCACGGTTCAAACATCAGGTCTGACAGACATCTCGAACATAATGAAATATGAAAAATTATTTCTTCAGGCAAAAACTCTGAGAATAAAAGAAAATTACCATGAAAAGATTAAAAAAAAAATATGTCGTTCGGAGTCGACTTTTAAACTGTAGCTACCGCCACTCATGTATGAAATTAACACACACAACATAAGTGGTTGCGAGAAGCTAGGTTGTAATCCTGACTGCAGGGTTGTAATGACCAATTATAGATGTATATATAGCTGGGTTGCCGTAGTCTAGTAAGTAGTGTGTTGGCTTATTGGACTCGAGGCCACAACAGTCTTCTGGCAAAAAGTCTGAGTGAATAAATTGCTAATTCAGAGCCGACTTTAAACTATACGTCCCGCCACATATGAATAAAATTAACACACACAACATGAAAAACGAAGACATACTCCTGACTACAGGTTTGTAATGAATAATTAAATATGTACTACAGTAGGGGAAAAATTGGTCACTCTGAAAAAGTCGTCTGTATAGAGTACCACTCAGAGAAGCCATGTATCACTTGCATACGTTCTGAGAAAGTTGTGTGTGAACTTCGGAAGCAGAAAGGGTGTGTTCAACTCTGTTTCTGCCGTTTCGATTTCAAAGATCAAAAAGCCGCGGCTTGTCATTATAAGAAGCTACAACCTCGCTTCTATAAACCTACTGTTCCAAAGAAGCGATCATCTGAGTTATCTCACAGCAAAGGTGTAGTGCTCCATCAAAGCATTACCATGACAATGTCCTTCTGTGATACACCAGTTATTAATTATATTTGAGAAATTTTAATATGAGCACAGTAGATCACCATCTGATTTTGGGTGTCATCGAAAGAAACAATCTGAAAACAACCAATAAAATCCCTGAAAACCCTAACCTCTGACAAATTAATTTCAAGAATTTGTGTAGAGAAGTTTATTTTAAAATTTATATCTATAAGTGTATGCATGTGTTCTATGTACAGTGAGCGGCAAAAGAAATTGTGCAATAAAAAAATATATACGGTTATGAAAATGGAAAAATTTAGATACTGGTATTTTGCTTTTATGTAGTCGCCGTAGTCTAGTAGGTAGTGTGTTGGTTTATTAGACTGAAGGCCCGAGTTATAATCCCAGGTCAGACATCAAAACGAAATTATGAAAATATTTCTTCGGCGACTTCCTCTCAGCAGATTTCTGGCAAAAACTCTGAGAGTAAATAAAATTGCCATGAAAAGCTTCTCGAAAAACTGTCGTTTGGAGTCGACTTTAAACTGTAGGTCCCGCCACTCATGTATAAAATTAACGCACACAACATAAGTGGTGTGAGAAGCTAGGTCGTAATCCTGACTGAAGGGTTGTAATGACCAATTATGTATGTATTTTGCTTTTACATTGTTTAACATTAAAATTTGTATAAACAAAAGCTGCAAATACGAAACATTAAACTTTACAAAAAAAAAACACTGAACACAACACAAATTACAAATTATTTACAAATTATCGCACTGGATAATATAACAACAAACACCAGCATAAAAAATGGTAAACGAGTAAACGAAAATATACCAACAATACAACAATAATAAACGTAAACAACGATAGAGATTTCAAGAAGGCGAAGTCATAAACCTTCACCTTCAAGAATATTCATTAGACTGTTTACCGTGCCATATAAAAGGCAAGGCAAAGCAGGCGGGTGAGTAGTAAAAGTTCAGTCAGTCTTGTGTAAAGACACGGTGTGTTTGAAATGAGTTTCAAAATCTCCTTTACAGAGATCACTCGAACAATTGTCTTGTAATAGTTATAGTTTATGCAAAGGGTATAAACAGAGGAAAAACAAGCAAAGCAATTGTTGTTGTTTACACAAAGTTGTGAACAGTGGCACACAGAATTTTGCGAATAATAAAGAATTTTAATTAAAACTAAACACAAATTTATTTTTATTTTATTTGCCACCTACGAGCTCATATTTTAAAAGTTTAAAGAAAAAAAAAACGTAACAATACATTTATAAATTACCGTTATTTTTATTTTAAAATTGTTTCATTAACAGTTTTTAAAATTGAAACAAAACAAAAAAATTTTTCAAAAAATTTCAAAATATTGTCAAACTTTTTCGGGCACTCTCCTTAAGTGATAAAAGTTGAGGTTTGATGATTGTTAGAATTCTATCCTTAGTAAACAGTTTCTTTTGACACTCACTGTTTGTACAAATAGGGAAGTATTTGTGTATACCTATTACTAATAGTAATAGCTGTAGTGGTAGTAGTAAACAGAGTAGGGGGGTTGTTATTTATTGTTTAAATTTCATTTAAGCTTTGGTCATCAAAGTACAAATATTTACATTTTTAGTTGTAGTTGTTGTTGTTGATTGCTTTTAATTTTATTTTTTCTTACCAACAAACTGCTGCTGCTGCAGTTGCTCCTCTCTACTTAGTATTGTTGCTATTTGTTGCTGTTGCTGTTGCTGTGGCTGTAGAGCTAGCTGTTGCTATTGCTTTTGTTCTAATTAATATGAAAGGCTTCATCAGTTTAAAAAGTACTTTTTTTTCCAGATATTTTATATATTTTGTATGTACGTACGTATGTTTATTTATTTATTTTATGTTAGAGTATATCAGGTGCTGCTAGTATGATACATACTTAACTAAATAAAGGGCTATCCATTTCGTGGTTTCAAAAGTATGGGACTGGAATTCGACATCTGTCAAACTAAGTTGTGAAACCAATTTTTTTCTTTTCAGTTGAAAGTCTGACATTGACGAAAATGGATCGCTTAACTATCACACAACGGATAAAAATTATCAAAACCTACTACAAAAATGGTGATTCTGCTATAGCTACGTATCGAACAAAATTTTCTTCAGCGCTGAAGCACATTTCACACTCGGTGGGTATGTTAATAAACAAAATTGTCGTATTTGGGGTTCTGAGAATCCTCAAGTAATTGAAGAGAGGCCATTACTACCAGAAAAAGTCACTGTTTGGTGCGCTCTTTGGTCCGAAGGTGTGATTGGACCTTACTTCTTCGAAAACGACAATGGAACGACTGTCACCGTCAATTCGGAGCGTTATGGTCATATGATAACCGCCTTTTTTTTTGCCTGCTATTGAAGAATACGACTTGGAGAATATGTGGTTTCAACAAGACACAACTCGAGCGAATATGGCTTTATTGCAAGAGACATTTCCTGGCCGCGTAATTTCTCGTCGTGGCGATATCAACTGGCCACCAATATCATGCGATTTGACACCATTAGACTTTTTTTGTGGGGCTACCCGAAAGACTGTGTTTACCTTCAACTCTTGAGCACTTAAAAACCAACATTCGTCAAGTTATGGCTGAGATACCGCCCAATATGTGTCAAAAAGTGGTCGAAAATTACCTCAAAAGAATCAATGATTGCAACACTTCGCGTGGAGGTCATTTAAATGATGTAGTGTTTCACACATAATGTGTCAACGTTCAAACTTTACAATAAAAAAGAAATATCATGAAAAAAAATATTTTCAGGCATGTTCTGGCAATCGCACGATTTGAAATCGCAAGTGATTTTAAAAACGCCAAATTTATTTCAGGGTGTTCTGAAACTCACGCGTTTTGCTTGCGATTTTCGAATTTTCGAAGTCGTTTATGAAAAGAATAAACCATATTTTTGTGGATTACTAATAAAAATCAAAACATCAAAACTAAAAAATAAAAAATGCTTTCAAGTTTTTTATTAAGCATAATTTGTTTAAAAAAGCTGCAATCCAGAAAATAAAAATTAAAAAGACGTGAATAAAACTACATTTAGGATGGTTTCTGAAGAAACTGCTGCACATATATATAAAATTAATATTTCAGACACAAGGCGTTTGCTGAGCGCTTTAAGATTTCTGGCGGTCGGTTACTTCCAAGGCTTGATTGCCAATGACATAAATATCAGTAGGGGACGTTCTACATTGTGTAAAATGTTATGGGATGTACTTAATGTTTTTGGAGAAAGACTATGACTTGTTTGGATCAATTTGAACATTACAGATGAAGAAACGAAAGCATAAAAAATGCATCTCTATCAAAAGTTTAAAATTCCAGGGGTAATTGGATCGATAGACGGCAACTTAACATAAAAATTAAAAAATTCAGTATTGTTTCATATAACTAACAAAATTTAACAAATACAGAATACAAAACAAAAGCGATAAAATATGGTCAAAATTTTCATATGAAGAAAAAAATCTTAAAAGATCAATGCTCATCGTCTCGTATGTTTATTTTCATTCTCCCCAGATTTAAAAATTCTAATTTTAAAGTTCTGCCTAGACATATTTCGTCAGTTCACTGTAATATACTCTTGTGATTTGAAATCGCAAATTTTTAGCGTTAAGCGTTTGCCAGAACACCTATTTAGCGATTTCGAATTGTAAAAAATTTTTTTTAGCGTTTTGCGTTCGCCAGAACATCCACTTGGCGTTTTCAAAACGAAAACGCTAAATTTAAGCGATTTGCGTTTTTCAGAACATACCCGTTTATATTTGTTTAATTTACGTTTATTTTTGAAACCACGAAATGGATAACCCAGTACCTATGTGTTGAACACATTACTTTACAAATATGCAAGTATAAGACAACATACACACACACACACACAGTCATTAGTTAACATCCAAGTTAAGCTACTTATCGAATGGATTTTAGACTGGATAGACCTTAAATTTCGAATGTCTTACTTGCTGCTGCTCATACTAAAACAATGTATTTTAAATCGTATGTAATTTGAACTAAATTGCATTTCTCTATTGGCTCAGTGTTGCTATTGTTGTTGTTGCTCTTTTTTAATTTAATACAACAACAGTTACTGAAAATTCCTTAACCAAAAACACAAAAAAAAAAAACAGAAACAACAGAAACATTAACAGTTGAGGGTATTTAATATTATAATTGACTTTAATTATTAATTAATACAACCAAGTATAGAAACACTTAAATTGTAATGATAATGGCTTCATTCATTTAACATTCATTAAAATCTTACATCGTTCTTCTACGTTTCGTTTAATATGAATTTATTGTTGCTAAAACGGAAAGGAAGATTTTACAAAGATTTACTTCAATACTTCAGACACTCAAGTTTTCATAACTACGAGGGCAGTTCGGAAAGTTCTTAGCCAAGCACAGAAAGCGCGGTATAAACAGAAAAAGTTAAGTGTTTTGGAAACTTCCATCTCTGTTATGAACACATGTTAAATTTTGTTTCGATCTGGCAACTCCTTCATATAGAAACAGGTGTTCAAAAAAGACGCATCCGCGATTTTTTTACAATGGAAAAATTAGAAATGCGTGCTGTCATTAAATATTTCCATAAAAAAGGTTTATCGGGACAAGAAATTCATAATGATATGGTGAATGTGTTAGGTGAAAGTGCTCCTTCATATGCAACAGTAAAAAATTGGGTTGCTGAATTTAAACGTGGTCGTACAAGCATTGAAGATGAACCACGTAGTGGACGTCCAAAAACAGCAACAACAACAGAAATTGTAGCCAAAGTGCATGATATGGTATTAAATGATCGACGAATAAAAGTGCGTGAAATTGTTAACATCATGGGCATCTCAAATGATCGAGTCCATTTAATTTTGTGTGAAGAACTACAGATGAAAAAGCTTTCTGCAAGATGGGTGCCGCATTTGTTAACAGTCGACCAAAAACGCATAAGAATGAACATTTCTCAAGCTTGTTTGGATCGTTTTAAGCGAAATAAAATGGATTTTAAGCGTCGTTTCATAACTGTTGATGAGACATGGATCCACCACTATACTCCAGAGACAAAAGAACAATCCAAACAATGGACTGAAGCTGGAGGAAATGCCCCAAGGAAGGCAAAAACAATTCAATCGGCTGGTAAGGTTATGGCAACGGTTTTTTGGGACTTCAAAGGTATTTTATTGATTGACTATCTGCAAAAGGGTAAAACAATAAATTCAGAGTATTATTGCAACCTTTTGGATCAATTAAATGTACAAATTCGAGAAAAACGTCCTGTGCACCAGCGCACAAGAGTGTTTTAACAATGGCTAAAATCAACGAATTAAAGTAGGAGTTGCTTGACCACCCACCTTATTCTCCTGATTTAGCTCCCAGTGACTTTTACCTGTTCCCAAATCTAAAAAAATTCCTTGCTGGCAAGCGTTTTACCTCAAATGAAGATGCAATTACAGTTGTAAACCACTATTTTGAAGACCTTGAGGAAAACTATTTTAATCAAGGCATAGAATTGCTAGAAAAGCGTTGGACTAAGTGTATTGAAGTTTCAGGAGATTATATTGAAAAATAAAAATATTTTTGAAAAACTAACTATTCTCTTTCATTGATAGGCTAAGAAGTTTCCGAACCGCCCTCGTATTTTTACGAAAACAAAATTTTTGTTACAACAAAGTCATCTTAACCAATAACATTGTATTTATAAACTCATTCTACAACATTACGCCTCTGTTTATATAACACAATGTATTATAAGATTACCTGGCAGATAAATAAAGCATCAAATCGACTTAAACAATCTATGCCAGTGTTTCTTATTGACACATAAGCCCATATATCTATGGATGGTGTAAATATTAGGGAGTCAGTTATAGGCATAAGCCTATTTATCTGAGCTTCTTCCTATTTACACCACTTATAGCCGACCGAGAATGGAATACAACTCTCATGTATGGGCCGGTACCTCAATGTCGAGTTTGAGACTCTTCGATGGCGTACAGAAGAGGGTGATGTTGCTCGTCAATGACGTTAGGGTATCCAACTCCATTGATTCAGTAGAGCATCGTTGCAATGTGGCTTGTGTTTCACTGTTCTATCGCAACTACAACGGATTTTGTTCCAGCGAAATAAGGTGACTAGTTCCTAAGAATCATGTAACACTCATGTTACTCGGCGAACACCTCTGTTTGTGGTCATTTGGCCAGTGGATCGCACAATGCCTTACAGACAAAATTTGTTCTTTAGTCGGACAATTTATATGTGAAACACCCTTCCTGTAGAAGTCTTTCCTGTTATTACTTACTACATTTCCATAAATACATATAGACCAGAAATCAGCAATGAATCGTTTTTCGCTACTCATAAGCACTCGTGAAATTTTGAATATAAATGAGTAAACAATATTGAAATTTAACTATGTACTCTGATTCATTCATACTCACTACAACGTTGATTTATAAGTACAGCTTGCAATGAGTATGCATACAACGTTGACATCAAACTCATACCATTCGAAATATGTATGTTTGATTCATAAGTCCAATACTCATTTAGATTCATAAATTTAGAAAAACACAAATAATAAATATTGTTACGAAAATGGAAATGGTGTTATTAAAATAATAAGCAAAAGCTCCAAAAACAACACAATGGACTTGATCACGCATAAAATGATAAACAAAAGCTCCAAAAACAAAACAATGCAGTTGTTCATGTGATCAAAGAATAAACAAAAATATAGCAACAACATCAGCAAAAAAAAAAATATAAGAGATAAAAGATGTAAATAGCCAACAACAAAGTATAGCGATCAAAGAAGTAAACAAGCAAAAACAAAATGCATATAAGACATACAAACAACAAAAATGGAAACAAGTTGTTTACATTTTTGGATTGTTCCCGAAGGCCGTCATCATCCTTCAAGGGCATTTATCACACTGTTGATCCAGTGATATAAAAGGCAAGATAAAGCAAGCAACGGGGATTCAGTTAGAATTCAGTCAGTCGTGTATGAAGACACATGATTCTCGGAGTTCGAGTTAAGTTAGTCGTGTGACGACGTCGCGTTGAATTGAGTGAGAATTCAACCAGTGGTGTGTGAAGATACGAGATCGACTTATAATTCAGTCAGTCTTGTGTGCAGACAAGTTGCGTGAAGAAAACAGTTGTTAGTGTTGTGCTTACAAAAAAGGTTGTGAGCAAAGAAGAATAACTAACAAGTGTTGTTGTTGCTTACAAAAAGGTTGTAAGCAGAGAAATATAACGAATAAGCACATATTGTGAAAGTTATCATTGTATATGTGGAATAAGTTCGAACAGTGGCACACGGAATTGTGCGAATAATAAAGAATTGACTTAAAATTAAACACATATTTATTTTTAATTTATTTGCAATCTACGAACTCATATTTTTAAAGTTTTTAAAAGATAAAAACGTAACAATATTAATAATAATATCAAATATGGAATAGAGGAGAGTCGAAATCAACAACATCATGCGTACTGTTAAGTATGAGTACGATAAGTACTTCAAACTTTGAATATGAGTAGTATGAGTATGATATTAAAATAAGTATGAATGCTTATAAGAATCAGAAATTATGAGTATGACTCGAATCTACTCATAGTTTTGAATACTCATTGCTGATCTCTGATATAGACATACATATGTCTAGTTACACCACGACGGCGATAGACGTATTTGATGTAATATGGGCAATGAAAAGAAAATATTTGGTTAAGGACTGCAGATAACATAAGGAATTCTATATCCCACTTCAATAAAGACCTTAAGCTCCTCATCTTGGTACTGGAATGCAGCTATCTGTTCGGATAACAAAGGATTCTAACTAGACATGAAAAGGCAGGTTGCTGAAAAATAAAGACAAGAAAGGGAATGGCATATGTGCTGCGTTTTAAGCTAAAATCAGGTTTAAGTATCAACATCTCTTACATGGTATTTGGAAGTACTTGAAATTACAACATCATGATATTAGTTTCAGTGGCGTGCGACTAGATACCTTAAAATACCTGTGAATTTGGATCACCAGTACGGTAACTACACTGGCTATTGATTGACAAATTGTTCTAAGAAGTATGACTTGTTTGTTCACCATTTGGAAACATATTTATCTGGTGCCGTGGGCAATTGTAATCGCCGTTGTCTAGTACAGTGTGTTGGCTTATTAGACGTGAGGCCTCCGTTCAAAGCCCAGGTCAGGCATCTCCAACCTGGTTTTCTGGCAAAAAAAACTATAAGAATAAATACAATTTGTCATGATTCATGTATAAAATTAGTGGTGGTGTGAGAAACTAGGTCGTAATCCTGACTAAAGTGTTGTAATGACCAATTATGTGCACAGTATATAATAAGGGGTGATTTTTTAAGAGCTATAGGAAAATTTTTCAAAAAAAAAAAAACACATACAATTCAGAAATTTGCATGAAATCTTTATTTAAATCGATAGTACGGTCCATATAATTTAAAGTTTGAAGATTATTTCATGCAAATGTTGACCGCGACTGGGCCTCAAATGGTCCATCCGCTTAGTCCAATTTTGGCATACTCTTTCCAACATTTCGGTCGGTATCTCACGAATAATTGCTTCAATGTTGTCTTCCAATGCGTCAATTAAAGCGGGCTTGTCTGTATAGACATGAGCTTTAACATTGCCCCACAAAAAATAGTCTAAAGGCGTTAAATCGCACGATCTAGGCGGCCAATTGACCGGTCCCGAACGTGAAATAAAATGTTCACCGAACTCGCCTCTCAATAAGTCCATTGTTACGCGTGCTGTGTGGCATGTGGCACCGTCTTGCCAGATTTTTTTTTTAAAAACTTTATTTCTGGGAAAAAAAAAAACTTTTTTTACAAAAAAAAATTGTTTTCTACAAAAGTACCAACATTTTTAAAGGAAATTCCAGAGCCCGGTTCCCTCTGTTGGTGTTTTTTTGCGTTTTTTTTTTCCGGGACTAATAAAATACACAATCATTTATTTAAAAATGTAAATATTTCCTGTTTTAATACTGAATTTATTGAAAAAAATTTTAAATTTAATTTTGTCGAAAAAACTTGTTTTGTTAGAAAACAAATTTAATGAAAACTTGGCAAATGGCAACGCTGCATACAAGTAAAGCTCTTGCATTTTGGGCAAAAAAAAAGTTTGATATCATCTCACGGTAGCGCTCACCATTCACAGTTACGTTACGATTCGCAGCATCTTTGAAGAAGTACGGTCCAATGATGACAAATTCAATGATTTGCAAGCATTGTTCGTTTATAAGACGATTCATGGTTAAATTATAGACCAAACTGAAGATGTTTGACAGTGAAACAAAACACGAAACGTGCGTGAGCTGTTTAAACCAGTGTTGCCAAAAACATAATAGCTAAAAAATCACCCTTTATAAGCAATGCAATGATAGTTTTGATCTCTACCAGAATGTATTGCATTTCAATAAATGAAACAAACCAAAAAAAATGTTTGAATTAAACAGTTTGTCACTGAAAACTGGTTCAAAATACTAGGCTACATAAAAAATTTTTAAAATTAAATTAAATTGGATGCAGTCTATTGCCTCTAATATTCCGATCAATCAAACAGTTGGTAAAAAGAAAACTTCTTTTGATCCTTGTGACAATAAATAATCCTTCTTAATCAAATAGAAACCGACAGTCAGTTGGCTTATTTCCAATGGACGTGATTACATTTTAAATTCCAATCTTATTTTTATTTTTCTTATTTTTTCTCTCTCTATGAAAACAAATTAAATATTCCACGTTTTATCATTCTTTTTTTTTTTTTTTGTTTGTTTATTTTCTTAGTCACTGTGAAATTGAAAATTTTATTTTTTTAATTAAACGAAGCACTCAAGCTCACTGTAGGTGGGCACAAGTGTGCTACTTAATTGACCACTACTGTGACATAATAAATGATGTAATTGTTATTATAACAAACATTTGTGTTTTGTGTTCATTGTTGTTGTTGTTGTTGTTTTAACGAATATTTATTATTTATGTACGATTAATTAAAAACACGAAAATTTATAAAAAAAAAAAATTCAAAAAACACGACAAATAAAGCAACAAAAACAAATAAAACTTAACTGCAATTGCTATAACAAAAAAAAAATTGTTGTTGTTCTTCTTCTTCTTCTTCGGTAGAAATAAACTTTCAAAAAAATTAAAACCGAAAAATAATTAAAAAAAAAAGAAACAACAAAAAAATGCAACAACATGAATGGCATTTGGATTGCGTTTCATAAAGGAAAAAAACGTCAATCATTGCCAACAATTGTAGCAAAAAAAAAAAAAAAATTAAAAAAAATGGAAAAAAATAATTTCGAAAAATAAGAGAATAAAAATTGTATTGCAAACAAAAACAAACGATAATAGCGGCAACAACAACAACATAAAATCATAGTAAAACCACAATTATACACACAACATGTATTTGACAGACATTCAAACATACCTACATGGTTGCTCATACACTCATACACGCCAATGTACTCTTAAAAGCCAACAACAGTTTGCAACTAACTGTGGCAACAACAAGCAACCAACCAACAAAATATGAATGCAACATACTTTATTTATAGGGTCCGCCATCTAACGTTTTTTTCTTTTTCAACTAGTGCTTATTTCGTGAATGGCAACACTTAGCTCAAGTCGGATTTGACAGATAATTAGTTTTATCCTTCCGCTGAACGAATATGGTTGTGTATATACGCTTGAACAACGCTGGGAAATATTGCGACATTACTTTGAAAATGATGGTAATGTTGCAGAATGTGTGCGAATTTTGCATACGGATTTTGGATCAAGAGAATCACCGTCAGCTCCGTATGTTCGTTATCTTGTGAAAAAAGTGAAAGAAACTGGCATCCTCATCGATAAACCAAAACGTGAAAAGCCAAAAACAGTGCGTACACCAGAGATCAGCAATGAATCGTATTTTCGCTACTCATAGGTACTTATGAAATTTTGAGTATGAGTGAGTGAAGAGTATTAAAATTCAACTACTCTGATTCATTCGTACTCGCTACAATATTGATTTATAAGTATTGGTTGCAATGAGTATAAGTACAACGTTGACATCAAACTCACAACATTCGATTCATTGTTTGATTCATACGCCTACTCATTCAGATTCATAAATTTAGAAAAATACTTATAATACTTACGAATGATTCGAGTCACTCGAATCAAAATTCATCAAAATTTACAGTAGTAGTTATTGTTGCATTTACAAAAGAAGAAAAAAGAAAAGACAACGACAGCAAGCAAAGCACACACACAACCTTCTAGCGAGTATTGTGGTGTTCGTACTCGAATCATACTTATTTTGTGCTTCGTGTATACATATGTTGAATCATGGAGAGTCGAAATCAACAACATCGTGCGTATTGTTAAGTATGAGTACGATGAGTATTTCTAACTTTGAATATGAGTAGTATGAGTATGATATTAAAATAAGTATGAATGCGTATAAGTATCTGAAATTATAAGTATGACTCGAATCTACTCATCGTTTTGAATACTCGTTGCTGATCTCTGGCGTACACCCGAGAATATTGCTGCTGTGGCAGAAAGTGTGCGTGATGCGCCATCAACATCAATTCACCGTCGTTCTCAACAATTGAACATTTCGGAGACATCATTGAGACGAATTTTGCATAAAGACCTTGGTATGACGCCATACAAAGTCCAATTGGTTGAAGCCAATTGACCATCCAATGCGTTTTCGCTTCGCTAAGTAGGCCTGCGATCGACTTACAGAAGATGCCGATTTTGGCAAAAAAAAAATCATCTTTTCAGATGAAGCTCATTTTGATCTTGGCGGGTATGTAAACAAGCAAAATTGTCGCATTTGGGATATTTTCAAAAAAAAAACAAGTTATTTGGCGGACCCTTTATATACTTACATACTTATTATACATTATATTTCATTTTAATTTTTCATATTTGCCGTTTTCATTTCATTTCATTCCATTCCATTTGTTGCTCTATTGCAAATTTATTTATTTTTGTTCGTTTTTAATTTTTTTTAATTTTTTTTTTTTTAATTTCAATATGAATAACAAACATAGATAGGTGCGAGGCTTGTCAGATAAGGCATGAGTATGGCATATTTGGTATGTAGACGAAGAACATTCAATACATTTCAAAATGCTGCTCTATTGTATGAAAGTAAGACTCGATTACATACACAACTACATACATACATAAAAGGCCATTACAACCGTTCAGTCAGAATTACGGCCTAGCTTGTCACACCAGTCATGAGTGGTGAGAACCTACAGTTTAAAGTCGACTCCGAACGATAGATTTTTCAGAAACTTTTCATTGCAATTTAATTTTACGCTCAGAGTTTTTAAAGAAATATTTTCTGCATATTTTCGTTTTGATGTCTGACCTGGGGTTTAAACCGTGACCTTACGTCTAATAAGCCAACACACTATCTACTAGACCACGGTGACTTCGATTACTCGACTTCGAGACTTCATTACGTTATTATTTAAGTTCAAATTATTTGATCATTGCCTCACAGTTATATGCAATACATTCCTACCGGCCTAACAAATTTCGCAACACAGGCCTATCAAACTCAACCCAAGATATCAGAGGAAGACAATGGAAATGAAGGGGTCTCTCAGTCATATGGCTTTCGCAACATGAATTTATTGAATTCAACCCATAGTCGAGAAACTAGTCAAATGTTATCTTATATTAGAAGCTGCGAAATTCACATCAGTACTGGAGCAGCACAAGTAGGTCAATAAGTTTAAGTTTGGTCATTACAAGCCTTCAGTCAGAATTACTGTCTAGCTTCTCACACCACTCATGTTGTGAGTGTTAATTTTTTCCATAAGTGAAGGAGCTAACAATTTAAAATCAACACTGAACGACAGATTTTTGTGATAATTCTCATGACAATTTCATATACTTTAGAGTTCTTCCCCGCAAAGTGCAGACAAGAAGTCGCCGAAGAAATATTTTTTCATATTTTCGTTCTGATGTCTGACCTGAGATATGAACCATGGCCTCACGTCTAATAAGTCAACACACTGTACTAGACAACGGCGATTACAATTGCCCACGGCACCAGATAAATACGTTTCCAAATGGTAAAACAAACAAGTCATACTTCTTAGCACAATTTGTCGATTGAGTTACCGTACAGATGATTCAAATACAACAAGTGTTTTAAGGTTTCCAGTCGCATGACACTGAGACTAATATCATGATGTTGTAATTTCAAGTACTTCTAAATACCATGTAAGAGATGTCGATATTTAAATCTCATTTTAGCTTAAAATGTAGCACATATGCCATTCTCTTCCTTGTCATTATATTTCAGCAACCTGCCCTTTCATGTCTAGTTAGAATCCTTTGTTATCCAAACAGATAGCTGCATTCCAGTTCCAAGATGAGAAGTTTAAGTCTTTATTGAAATGGGATATAGAATTCCTTATGTTATCTACAGTCCTTAGCCAGATATTTTCTTTCCATTTGCCGATATTGCATCGAATACGTCTATTGCCGTCGAGGTGTAACTAGACGCGATCTTCTTAATATTGTTACGAAAATGGAAATGGTGTTATTAAAATAATAAACAAAAGCTCCAAAAACAACACAATGAACTTGGTCATGTATAAAATGATAAACAAAAGCTCCAAAAACAACACAATGGACTTGTTCACGTGATCAACGAGTAAGTAAAAATATAGCAACAAAAACAACGGACTTGTTTACAAGATCGATGAATAAACAAAAATATAGCAACAACGTCAGTGTATAAAACAATATAGCGGATAGACAAATAAACAAAATAACAACAACTCTGCTTGGACGAATATAAACAAGATACACAAACAACAAGTTGTTTACATTTTTGGATATTTCTCGAAGACATTCTCCTTCAAGAGCATACATCAGACTGCTGACCCTTGGGATATAAAAGGCAAGACAGAGCAAGCAACGATGATTCAGTTGAGATTCAGTTAGAAGTCGCGTGTGAAGACGACACGTGGGATTCAGAAAGAATTCAGTCAGTCCTGTGTGAAGTTACGTTGTGTTGCGAATCGCGGTTTGAAGTTCTAACGAACGAGTGTGTGAAGAAAGAATAACTAAAGTAAATTGTTATTTTTTAAGTCAGTTAAAGAAAGAATAACTAAACTAAAGTAAATTGTTATTGTGCAAATCAATTTCAAAAGGTGGCACACGGAATTGTGCGAATAATAAAGATTTTGATTTAAAATTAAATACATATTAATTTTTATTTTATTTGCAATCTACGAACTCATATTTTTAACGTTTTTAAAAGTTAAAAACGTAACAATATGTATTTATGGAATTGTTGTAATCGGTTGCCAGAAAACGCTCTCCTTGATGTTTATAGAAACTTTTGATAAAACGTTTCAATGTTGGCTTTGCTTGCTTGTAAGTAATCTTCATACAAGTCTCTCAGTATGTACTGATTTTACTATAAAGTTTAAGCCCCTGAATGCTCAAACACTACTCAAAGGGTCTTTGCAATCGTATAAAGCACAGGTATACAGATACGTCACGGTTTTGACGTTTAACCTTCACTTAGAAAGGGACAGCAAATATTACCAAAAAAGTATTTCTGTCCCTCTCTGACTGCCTGTCTGTTTTGTTTATGTTTTTTTTAGATTTCGGGGTGGATTTTTATTATTCTATTTTGGTAGAAATTTTTGGTATTTTTGTAGAATATTAGAATAATTTTGAAAGGAGATGAACCGTTTTATTAGGGAAACGTAATTCGGAATTAATGTATTTTTTATGACAGCTTTCATCGGTCGTCACTGACTTAGTATTTAACCAATTTAAAGGTATATTCACAAATTCCTGAAACAAAAAGTTTTGAGTATATATTTTGTTATATTTTTATTTTTACTTACCTTTTGCACACGAAACTTTTTCAGTTTGAAGGGAAATTGCTAAGAATTCGATTAATAATGAAAAAGTTACCGAATTTTAACTTTTTCATTCAAGAAATTAATAAATACTAGTAATATACACAAAGTTCTAAAAGAACAAATTTTTATAAGCAATATGTCTTATTTCATCTTGAAGTATTTAACTGCTTACTTACCTTTTGCACAAGAATCTATATTCATTCTGACCAAAAACCAGTCACATTTCGATTAATATTTAAATATTTAAGAACTTTTAAGATTTTCATTGAAGAAATTAAAAAATATTCCAAATTTGCCCTTTTTTAACACAAAATAAATGTTTATTTACATTTAATTTTTCCACTTTATCCGCCAGTTTTCACTCTGTATATCTGTTGCTTCTAACACATTTGCTTTGCAAAAACTTTTAACATTTTTTTTCTCCCTCTACGAGGAGGGTTAAAACTGCTGATTTAAGCGTTTTTCAAACGTCATAATTGTCGCCACTGGTTACACTGTGGTATAAAGTGTAAACATAAAGTGTAAAATAAAATAATAAATAGACGGCTTAACGCCAAATGTGTCTCGTGGCAATTTAAACTACTTTCTAATCATATCCTGCATCAAACCGTTCATATTAATAGTAAAACTGTTCATTGTTTGCATCATCTTTTCAAATGTGCCTTTAAGGCGACTAAAATTGCACGGTTCTTCACTTCACGGTTTCTTTTTATTGTCACAAGTTTTTGCTTTAAAAAAGTATTATTTTGTAGAGTAACACCGTATGATATACAGATTGAGTATTACCATGAAAAAGTTTCTCAAAAATATGTGATTCGGCGTCGACTTTAAACTGTAGGTACCCCGCCACTCATGTATAATATTAACACACACAACATAAGAGGTGCGAGAAACTAGATGGTAATCCTGACTTAAAGGTTGTAATGACCAATTATGTATGAATGTACGTGTGTATTGCGATTATGTAATTGGTGTGATAAGAAAGTTTTGAACCAGATTGTAGGTGAGTATCTGCTTACAGTGTTGGGGTACTTTTCACCGCCAGCTTTTGGGTCGATTCGCAACAATGGCTCAAGCCTAGATTCATCACTTTTTACCTGTGACAAAAACATAATCAAGTCAATAAACTGGATTCGTAAAATCGAGTACAAAGACAATGCTATCAAGATTAAGCTAACAGAGTTTATTTTTGAAATGAGACTACAAAATGGAAAAATCATCTACAACTAGAACTGGCACTACTTATTCTATCGTTCTAGGTCTGAAATAATGTAGGAAAGGACAACTTTGGAGAAAACAAAAGAATGAATCAATGAAGGACAATGGACCCGCTGATACAACTACTAATGCTTTGACTAGAATCAATAACTTCTGCCTCATCATGCACTGCATTAGCACCTTCGGATAATTTCTATTTTCTATGTTAATAAAATGACTCTATGGATAATGCTTTGATGAAAAATTAAGAGGTAGAATGTGTGGTTGACGGCTACTTTAAAAAGCCGCAAATTTCCTAGAATAAACATAATTGCACAGTTATTGATTATCACTGGAAAAACAGTTGCAATCTTTGAGAAGGTAAGGTAAAGAAATAAGGCAACATTTTCCTAAGTTCGGAAGCTTGCTTCGGTACCAAAGATCAGTAAGTAATCGTTTTTTCGCTATTCATAAGCACTCATAAAATTTTGAATATAAGTTAGGCAACACTATTGAAATTTAACTACAACTACACTGTGATTCATTCATACTCACTACAACGTTGATTTATAAGTACAGGTTGCAATGAGTATGCTTACAACGTTTACATCAAACTCATACCATTTAGATTCATAACTCTAGAAAAATACTTCGAGTGACTTGAATCATTCATTAAAATTTACAGTTTTAGTTATTGTTAGGCATTTACAACAAAAGCAAAAAAGGAACACATAAACAAAAAAGACAGAGCTTGAAGCAGAGCAAACACACAACCTTCTAGTGAGTATTTTAGTGTTCGTATGCGATTCACACTTATTTTGTGATTCTCTTGTATATGTTGAGTTATGTAGAGCCGAAATCAATAACATCATACGTCTTGTTATGTATGAATATGAAGAGTGCTGCAAACTTTGAATATGATTAGAGGAGGTTCCATGATATTAAAATAAGTATGAATGCGTACAAGTATCAGAAATTATGAGTATGATTCGATTCTACACATCTTTTTTTTTTTTTATTTATGTATTTATTATAATAAATGTTTTCCTAATGCAACAAGATCAATTATCTTATAAATTACAGCATTAGAATCAGATAAGTTACATACCGTTTTAAAAAATTTTATGAATTTCTGTAATAACTACTTAACAAGTTTTTGAATCGCGCTGCGTTGCTAGTAAGTTGAATATTTGGGGGGAGATGGTTCCAGAGATAAATGGTATATGTATATATAAAACTGGTGAAAAGAAGCACTCTTTCGGTATTTGAATGTTCGAATATTATTGTTCCTCGCAGACGATGTGAATACCAATTTGTCATAAAGAGAGTCAGGCTTTTTTGTAGTTATTATTTTATGCAAAAAATAAGATTTTTAAGCTTCATGTAGTCATCGAGGTGCATGCCAAGGACATGTATTAAATACGGTGATATATGATCAAATCTTTTCAAAGCAAAAACATATCGAACAATATTATTAAACGCTATGTTGAGCTTTCGTTTCTTTTTTTTTTTTTTTTTTTTTTTGTTGTTTATCGAACGTCCCCGGCCTCACACTAACCCACCCTCACCCGACCGCGGAGGGCTCGTCCCCATTACGTAGGGACACGTACACACTACAGTCCGGACTATAGCGGGTTAGGGAAAAGTAAAGGCAACGACAACATAAATCAGCTACAGAACTTAATCACAAGCTGAATAAAGCAACAATAAACCATAACTACCTAAGACAAGAACGAGAATATATTTTTCTATAATAATTTACAAATTAATGGCAGCATATAAGCTACGTTTAATATTATAAACAGTACAATTAAAATCAATAAAATCATAATACATGTTAAAATCATTACATAATCTACGAAAAGGAAAATTACAACCATAGTTTGTTCTATAAAAATCTAGGGAAAAAGGACGATAGTGCCGTGAAAATCTTGCTGGAATACTAAAATTTAAGTTACAAAGCAAAAACTCGGAATCGATATCACCCTTAACCAGATTATAGACAAAACAAACGCCTAACACAGCCCTTCTACGTTCCAAAGTTGAAAGTTTTATCAGACCCAATCTAGCCTCATAAGATGGAAACCCATTGGCATAATCAATAAGTCATATTGCATCCAGCAAAAATCTCAGAGGCATATAAAAGAGATGGAATTAAATATGTTTTGGCAATCATCATCCTTATCCTCATGGGTGTAAAGTGTTGAGTCTGCCATAGGGTTCTAATCTTCCCATAAATTATGCCACATACTTGATTAATGTGATCCGACCATGTCAGCGAGCTATTAAAAGTAACGCCCAAATTTTTTGGCTGTATTTACCAATTGAATTTTAGTCCCATTAAGAGAAATATTCAAATTCCCTCTTAGTACCGCCGGAATTTTGCCAATTGTTAAAAATTTAGACTTAATAGGATTAAGAAGTAGTCCATTAGCAGATGCCCACTGATAAATTATATCTAGATCAAATTTTATTTCATTAATAGCAGAATTTATAGCTGTTTTTAAACAACTTAAATATAGCTGTACGTCATCAGCATACATTTAAATTTTAGAGTATCTGATCTGCAAAGGAAGGTCATTTGCATACATGGAGTAAAAAAGTGGGCATCTTTTTAAATACTCATTGCTTATCTCTGTTCGGTACCATCTTTGTATAAAAATTTTTTGTTCTAGCAAGCCAATTAGGTTCTATTTAATGCGATATATTATAAACAATTTTTAGAATCTTAAAATTTGAAATTTTATTTTAAAATTTTTTTTAAACAAATTAATCGCAGCACTTTTGAGCATAAGTATGTATTTTATCTTGAAATCCATTTTTCCATTTTTTTTCTAATTTAAGCTGAAAACAAATCTAAGCGCCCACACTCTTTAAGTTGAGATAAAATATTTACGTCCTATGAAACAGCCTACGTACGTAGGCTGTTCACATTCATAAATCCATACATATTATGGTTTATTATTACAATTTTTTTTAGTTTTTTGTTGCATTCATTTGGGTTTTTGTTTTTCCTTTTTTTTTCTTAAACCCACTTTTGTTTTATGCAACGTTTTAATAATATTCGTATTTATTTCACTGCCTTTTTTGCTATGGTGTTTAAAAAATCGTAAATAATTTATTTTCAAAAATAAATTAAATTAAAAAAAAAAATATTATTCACACACATATTATTCCATAGAAAATTGTTGATTTACAATAATGTGAGGAAAAAATTGTATTTATTTTTCCTCAACTTAATCATAAATTTTCTTAAAAAGCCTGCAAAACATATTTTAAAAATCTATCTGCATTACATACTCAAATGACTTGCACAAACGCATTGGATTTTACAAAGACAATGACCTTGCAATGGTAACTCCTGGTATTAACAAATCTTTGGAGAATTTATTTATAAAAAATAGTATTCAACTTTCTGGAGGCATAAAGCAACTGCACTGTTGCAAAAATTACAGGCCCTTTCCTCTTAGTCTAATGCCGCATGGCGACACATCAAATTTAACTGATCAAATCTGCATATGTGTTGGTAACATTTATTTGGCTTAGTATTCACCTCGGCCTGTATGAGTAAATTTTATTTACCAACATAATAACAAAACAGCTGGGTTTGATCCATTATTTGATGTGTGGCCGGGCAACTTAATGCTTCCTACATTTTATTTCTTTCCGAAGAATGTCATTCCAAAGTTGTTTACGATGGAAGCAAGTGGAAGATTTGAAAAATCAAAATTCATTTCAGCACAAATTGAGATATTATATGAAGCGATACTCCAAAGCTAACTGACAAGTCCTGGTTAAGCTGTCCTGGCAGCCACCATAAGGGTTACGTATTTAAACTCGCCTGCCTTAGAATTATAGACGCCGTAGTCTAGTAGGTAGTGTGTTGGCTTATTAGACGAAAAGCCCGGGTTCGTATCCCAGGTCAGTCATCAAAACGAAATATGAAAAAAAATATTTCTTCGGCGACTGCCTCTCAGCAGATTTCTGGCAAAAACTCTGAGAGTAAATAAAATTGCCATGAAGAACTTCTCAAAAAAAGTCTGTCGTTCGGAGTCGACTTTAAACTGTAGGTCCCTCTACTCATATATAAAATTAACACACACAACATAAGTGGTGTGAGAAGCTAGGACGAAATCCTGACTGAATCATTACAACCCCAATGACCAATTATGTATACATAGTCTAGTAGGTAGTGTGTTGTTTTATTAGACGTGAGGCCATGGTTCAAATCCCAGGGATAGACATCAAAACGAAAATATAAAAAAAAAATATTTCTGTCGGCCACTTGCTCTCAGCAGATTTCTGGCAAAAACTCTGAAAGTAAATAGAAAATTGCCAAGAAAAGTTTCCCAAAAAAAAATCTGTCGTTCGGAGTCGACTTTAAACTGTAGGTGCCGCCACTCATTTATAAAAATTAATGCACACAACATAGGTAGTGTAAGAAACTAGGTCGTAATCCTGACTGTAGGCTTATAGTGACCAATTATGTTATATATGTCCCTTGGAATTAAACTGAAAACAAACCTGATATTTTAATTAAATCAGTGGCACATCCGATATCAAGTAGCGATAGCTCCGTTAGACAATTTAGTTAGGGAAGGTAAGCCAAACGAAAAATATCTACGTCATACGGACAATAAATAATACACTAGAGCCCCGACTTGCGTCGATCCGATATGCGTCGTTTCGATTTGCGTCGCTTCTTAAAAATTGACAAAACTCAGCTTGCGTTGTTGCAATTTCAACTTGCGTCGATTAAATTTAGCCGAATTTGAAGGAATGGAAGAGGATGACATTAATGAACTTTTACTGTCTCACGATGAGGAGCTTGATAATAAAAATTTATTATTCATTAATATTCAGCATGCTTTAGAAGATAATGTTATGATAATTGATAATACATTAAAGGAAAAAAAAAATAACAATCTCCAATATTTCGAGAGCTATGCAATTAATTTCCCATGCATTGGATATATTTTCTGAAAACGATCCTGATGAAAATCGTAGCGAGGGCGTAGCAGCATCTGCTGACCAAGCCATTAGTTGTTACAAGGAAACATATCAGCAAAAATCTCTAAAAATTCAACAAAACTTTTTGTTAACAAACCTGTAAGACCACGTAATCAAATGCAGTGTTGTTGATTTGAATTTATTATCTGAAGAAAGCATCACATAAACTAAACAAAGCACAATTTCTTCTTTAAAATTTATTTTTTTATAAATGAATTTTATTGATTTTTGTTAAGTTTTTTTTGTTAATTTATATTTTTGCTATTTCTTTATAATAATTAGAGAAAACTTTACTGAACTAAATAATGAAAAATGTTTTCACAATTCTGTTTTATCCGAAATATTAAGTTTTTTTGCTTCATTTTGATGAATTTCAATGCATTTGTATAGAAAAATTTGATTTGATTTGCGTCGTTTCGATTTGCGTCGCAATTCTCCGGTCCCCATTAACGACGCAAGTCGGGGCTCTAGTGTACTCTCTTCTTCCTCAATCAATCTACATGCTCTTCAAAAGCCATTCGTTGGTACCCATTATCCATTAATCCGTGAGAAAAGATCTATCTACAGAGCCGTGCTTACGATTGAATTTAAGTAGTTCGGTAGGTACACTTCCTATGCCTTTTAGGCCAAATAAGTTTGCCAACAAAGCAAGATAAGTACCTTAGCCTAATAGGCAGATTAACAGAGGTAAGGTGCAGACCTAAATGCGAGTGTGCCTGCTTTAACAAGTTCATCAGCTAAGTATTATTACTAGAGATACTGTCACAATAATCGATCGAATACACGCACCAGTCTACAGCTGCCAGTTGCATCCAAATGAGATGCCGCCTGACTGCCAGAGACGTTTCATACCTCCATAAGATTTATGGTCAATACCTCGGTTTAAAATTCGCTACAGTATTCAGGAAAACTATGAGATATTCTAGGATTAAGCGCTTCAAACAAAATTGTTCTGCCGCCTTCTTTTAAAGTTTATAACCGTTTGTCTAGATTTCCGCAGAATTCTCGGTGTCAACCATATCAGAGGACCTGTTTGCCGTGTTTGGAATTATAGTGCCAAGTATCTTATCAGGACTAATTTCAGGCGAGGTATAGTCAATTTCACCCAGTATTTGGGGACCTTCAGATAGGTTACAGGAGTGCCTAGAGCTTTACTTAGGATAACGGAATACAGATCGTACATAAGGGCATCGCAAACTGATTGACTGATTGCTCATTTCTTGAATTTCCTTAAGATTTTTGGTAATGCTTTGTAACAGGACTGAATTTTAGAAGAGATTGGTTTAATTTGAAAGCTCGCACTCCTTAAGAACCATGCTATAGTATACGATTGAATCCCATGTGGAATAGCGCATGAAACTCGAGTAAAAATTTAATGGCGCAGGTCGACACATCAAATTTAACTGATCAAATTTGCATATGTGTTGGTAATAATTATTTTGCCTAGCCCGGCAACACATCAAAATCGAACGTTCAAATATTATTGTATTAATGTTGTGAAGAAGCAAAGAACATATGATGTATGGAACCCGGATAGTAAAAATCAAAAGCATTTTGATATTCTTCAAACTCATCTCGGCCAATACGTCTGAGTATTTTTTTTACCAACACATTAACAAAAAGGGCGAGTTTGATTCATTATTTGATGTGTGGCCGGGCAACTTAAGACATCATTGTACAGGAAGACAGAACCTACGACAATTGTTACGTTTTAACCTTTTAAAAATGTTTAAGATATGAGCTCGTAGATTGTAAATAAAATAAAAATAAATTTGTGTTTAGTTTTAATTAAAAATCTTTATTGTTCGCACAATTCTGTGTGCTACTGTTTACAACTTGATGTAAACAACAACAATTGCTTTGTTTGTTATTCTTCTTTGCACTCTTTTGCATAAACAATAACAATTACTAGTCAATTGTTCGACAAATTTTTGTTGCGAAGGATCTTCAAACAACGATTATTCTCTTCAAACACACCGCTTCTTCACACAAGACTGACTGAACTCTTACCATCTATAAGTCAAGGGATTAACACCAAATTAGTATGAAACTATTTGACTAAGATCAATCAGCCAGAAAGGACAATACGAATACCTTGACCTGGGGATTATACAGATACATAAAGAGTTCAATAAACTTGCCAGAAGAAGAGCTTGCATGCCATTGATAGGTCCGGAACCTTTCTGTGAAATATGAAGACCGGTTTGTAAGGCTATGCTTGCTTAACGATAAAAAAAGAAAGAGACAAAAACACTTCTAAGGTTGGCTTAGAAAGAGTTTTGCTAAGCAACTTTAATATGAAATATTTTGACGACTATTTCGAACGTTTTTCTTGGTCTAAATTGTATCACAATTTAGTTAAAATGAATGAAGTTTAAGAACCTTATAGAAACTATTTCGAAAGTTATTACAATTAATTTCATTTTGGCATTCAATGGCTTATTTTTATTACTTTGAGTAATTTGAGTACGGACAAGCCGCAACTTAAGTATTCCAATTTTATATTCCAATCTTATATTCGAATCTTCTAAGAAATTCAAACTAAAATAATTAAAAAATTTTCTTAATCGATTTAGAAATTCATTTAAAAATTATTCCATAAGCAACAAGTGTTAAATCTTGATTACAAACAAATTTATATTCAAGCAATAATTTTGTTTTTTTATTTTCGTTTTTGTTTTTATTTAATTTGAATAAATAGAACAGCAACAACAACAATAATTTATTTATTATATTATTATAATTAAACAATTTCCATCGGCAAATAATAAAAAGGTTTCCAAGAATTTTTGTTTCTCAAACGTATCATTAATCACAGCAAACAATTCATATGGAATTTCAGGATTTTAATGTGAAACACCCTGCACCCTGCACTGTGAGCTATGGCACTAGCTGAAAGAATGAATCAAGAAACCAGTTGATGTCCAATACCTTGTAATTTTATTCATATCTTGAAGGGAAAAAAATTATGGAAACAAGGAACATCATATCATAGGCTTATCTGAAGGATAGGAAGCTTTTTTAAAGTCGCCATAGTCTAGTAGGTAACGTGTTGACTTATTAGACGAAGGCCACGGTTCAAACCGCAGGTCAGATATCAAAACGAAAATAAGAAAAAATATTCCTTCGGCGACGTCAACTCAGCAGATTTCTGGCAAAAACTTTGAGAATAGAAAATAAAATTGCCATGAAAAGTTCCTCAAAAAATCGTGTCGTTCAGAGTCGACTTTAAACTGTAGATCCTGCCACTCATGTATAAAATTAACGCACACAACATAAGTGCTGAGAGAAGCTTGGTCGTAATCCTGACTTATGGTGTTTTCTTTTCTACAAAGAAAATGTCACCCTCTTACAAGGTACATTAAAAAAATTTTTGACCAACCCTGTTGTAATGTCATTTTTTATTTGAGAAAAACATAACACAAATATTAAAAAAGGGTATGCCCTGTGTTTACCACTTATTAAGAAAATGAATTAGGAATTTGTTCAAAGGTGTTGCCAGATCGCTAATTTTTCGACTTCATTTTTTGCACGCTTTTTTTATAAAAAAAAAAAATATATTTTAACACTGTTCTAACATTGAATGCAATTTTTTATATTGCTGACCATGTAGCTTTAATAATGTAATATTTCCTTAAGATTACTCCACAAAACAATGAAGAAATTAACTTCAAATTAGTTAGCAATACCAGGCGACTTTTTTTAAATTTCATCTGGTAGCCCTATAAATAAACAAAAGTCATCTGCTTTACAGGGCATTAGCAGCACTCTCGATTTATACAGGGCATAAAATGCAATGCCCTCCACCATTGGCAAGTGCGAATTATTTAGAATAAAACATACCACCCTTTTTGAGGGCGAAACATTTTTAAGAAACAAACGTAAAATTGCATTTTGCGTTAATAAAATGCACATTGTTTGGTAGAAAAGAAAACACTATTAAAGGTTCTAATGACCAATTATGTATGTATGAATGCATAGAAAGCTTTTACAAACATTTGTTATATACGTCAAACGGTTTACGAGAAGGCTAAGATAGTGCTGACAACTGGTAAACAGAGTCAAGCTGAAAGCAGGGCTGTTTCTTTAGCAGTTGCATTGTCGAGCTTAGTTGAAGAATTTATTTATTTGGGGTCTATAAAGCAGAATAACGCTTTATGGAACAGAGATAATAACGGATAAGATTTTAGGTGTCATAAAATGATGAGTAGTCGCCGTAGTCTAGTAGGTAGTGCGTTGGCTTATTAGACGTGAGGCCTTGTTTCAAACCCCAAGTCAGAGATCTCCAACAAACCGAAATATGAAAAAATATTTCTTCGGCAACTTCTGAAAGTAAATAAAAATTGCATTGACAAATTTTTTAAAAAATCTGTCGTTCGGAATCGACATTAAACTGTAGCTGCCACCAAACATGTCTAAAATTAACACACACAACATCACTGGTTTGAGAAGCTAGGTCGTAATACTGACTAAAGGGTTGTAATGACCAATTATTGTATGTATGTATGTATAGAAAGCTTTTACAAAAATTTATTATATACGTCTAACGGTTTACGGGAAGGCTAAGATAGTGCTGACAACTAGTAAGCAGCGCTTAGTTGAAAGCAGGTGAGATTCTCTAGCTGCCGCAGTGTCGAGTTTAGTTGAAGAATTTATTTATTTGGGGTCTATAAAGCAGAATAACGCTCTAGGCACAGAGATAATAATGGATAAGCCATGTAAATGATACTTTGTGATCCTTAATAGCTTAAGAATGTGAACTAGACGTAGTCTAATACGTGAAGCCGTGGTTCAAGTGCCTAGCCAGAAGACATAGAAAAACATGGAAAACAAATTTCTGAGGTGACTTTCTCTCAACACATGAAATCTAACACACATAATAGTCTAGAAGCAATGCTTCTATGGACTCCACTGTATGCCGTAGTCTAGCTGGTAATGTGTTGTCTTACTAGAGGAGAACCCATAGTTCAAAACCCAACTCAGACAATTCGAAAATAAAACGAAATATGCAAGAATATTTCTTTCTGGCAATAACTCTGAAAGTAAATCAAAATTGCCATGAAAAGTTTCTTAGAAAAGTGTGCCGTTTAGAGTCATCTTTAAACTGTATGACCCGCGACTCGTGTATAAAATTAACACACACAATATGTATGGTAAGAGAAGCTAGGTTGTAAGCCTCCCTAAAGGATTATTTATGAACAATTAAGTACGTAAGTAAGGCTTGTTGAGCAGAGATCAGCAACGAGTATTCAAAATAATAATTTCAGATACTTATACGCATTCATACTTATTTTAATATCATACTCATACTACTCACATTCAAAGTTAGAAATACTCATCGTACTCATACTTAACAATACGCATGATGTTGTTAATTTCGACTCTCCATGATTCAACATATACACGAAGCACAAAATAAGTATGATTCGAGTACGAACACCACAATACTCGCTAGAAGGTTGTGTGTGTGCTTTGCTTGCTGTCGTTGTCTTTTCTTTTTTCTTCTTTTGTAAATGCAACAATAACTACTACTGTAAATTTTGATGAATGATTCGAGTGACTCGAATCATTCGTAAGTATTATAAGTATTTTTCTAAATTTATGAATCTGAATAAGTAGGCGTATGAATCAAACAATGAATCGAATGTTGTGAGTTTGATGTCAACGTTGTACTCATACTCATTGCAATCTATACTAATAAATCAATGTTGTAGCGAGTACGAATGAATCAGAGTAGATGAATTTCAATACCTTTGACTCACTCATACTCAAAATTTCATGAGTACTTATGAGTAACGAAAATACGATTCATTGCTGATCTCTGTTGTTGAGACATGTTCATATTCAACACATTAAAAAATAGCCAAAGTCAGGCTAATTAGATACAGTGAGCGTCAGAAGAAACTGTACTGTATGGATAAAATTCTAACA
The DNA here is from genome assembly GCA_927399465.1 of Sarcophaga caerulescens. Lineage (NCBI taxonomy): Eukaryota > Metazoa > Arthropoda > Insecta > Diptera > Sarcophagidae > Sarcophaga > Sarcophaga caerulescens. The sequence continues at coordinate 98,619,950 of OV656867.1, read as the reverse complement.
CATCACCAAAGTCAACTTTTACCACTTAAGGAGAGTGCCCGAAAAATCTTCACAATATTTCGAAATTTTTTGTAATTTTTTTTTATTCAATTTTAACTGGCAATGCAACAATTTTAAAATAAAAATAACGATAATGTATTAATGTATATTTTTGTTTTAATGTACAGTTTCTTTTGACGCTCACTGTACATAGAACACATTCATATACATACATTTATGGACATAAATTTTAAAAGAAACTTCTTTACACAAATTCTTGCATTTAATTTGTCAGAGATTAGTGGTCTCAGGGATTTTATTGGTTGCTTTAAAGCGATTTCGTTCGATGACACCCAAAAAACAATTGATAATCAGATGGTGATCTACAGTGTTCATATTAAAATTTCTCAAATGTAACTGGGGTACCAAAGAATGGTGGTGGTGATGGAACACAATAACTTTTCTGTAAGATAACTCAGGCTGCTGGAATTTACAAGTATGTTACATTATGCGTCTGAAGAGGGATTTAGGGGAAGTCTTCCGAATTAAATTATAATAACTGGAAAGGTATTCTTTTTGACTAAAAATTTCTCTACTGAAATGAATTTATTTAAGAATCATTATTATAACGTAGGGTATCCAAAACGTGTACAATTCTTAGCTTGTTTACTATCACAATGTTTAAACAAAAATAAAAACAAACTCAGACATATGCAAACATTTATAAACAATCGAATATTTTTATTTTTTTATTAATTTTATTAAAACTAGAAACTAGAAATTCAATTCACTTTTTAAGTATGGGGGGCATACCATTTATTTATTGTATTAAAAAAAAATTAAATTAAATTAAAAAAACATTTAAAAAACTATTTTATAAAAAAAAAAATAAAAAAAATTAAATAAGTAACACAGTATAAAAATATCTTTTTTTTTTTTGTTTTTTTGTTTTGTTTAGAAAGTTGTTTAATGGCTCTCCAAGAGCACGGTATGAAGTTCCTACAGATTGCAAATATTAACGTAGGAACTCTATACCTCGCTTATGGCAATAACCAGTTGCAGCAGCAGCAGCAAAAAAAAAAATACGAAATAAATTAAATATGTATTGTAAACAAAATTATAAATTAAATTAGAAATAAAATTAGAATTCATTAAATTAAATATTATTATGGGGATCAACGCTACAAACAACTTTTTGTTTATTTCTGTTTTCTTCTTTTTCTTATTCAATATTCATTTCAAGAACTGGACAAACGAACATATTTTTTGCAAAATTTTTTTTAATAAAAAACAAAAATAAACACTAATAAACTGTATAAACACTGGCATAGAGACAATTAATAACAATTAAAAATAATACAAAAAAATTTACAAATAAATAAAACTCCTCTTACCCTTAGCATTATCCAATTTGGAATTTTTATTTGATTTTATTTCCATGAGTGTATCAATCATCAATCTTCAGAATGTATTGTATCCAATGATTCATATTTGGGGTTCTTTTGCGCTTAAATTTTAGTTTTATAAACATTTAATTTAAAAACAAATTCTTTTAATCACAAACAATGTTTATATATCGGCTTCATGCCTATAATTCATAGGCTTACTTGACTTATTAATTTGTTCATGCAAACCTAATAGCTAATACCTCTTCTCATATTCAAAGCTTGAAGTACTCATCATAATCATACTTAACAACACGTATGATGTTCTTGATTTCAACTCTCCATAACTCAGCATATACACGAAGCACAAAATAAGTATGGGTCGCGTACGAACACTAAAATGCTCACTAGAAGGTTGTATGTTTGCTCTGCTTACTGCTCTTTCTATTTTGCTTATATCAGCGTTGCCAGATTTTTTTTTAAAACTTTATTTCTGGGAAAAAAAATTTTTTTTTAGAAAAAAAAAACTTGTTTTCTACAAAAGTAGCAACATTTTTAAAGGAAATTCCAGAACCCGGTGACTTCTGTTGGTGTTTTTTTGCGTTTTTTGTCCGGGACTAATAAAATACACAATATTTTATTTAAAAATGTAAATATTTCCTGTTTTAATACTGAATTTATTGAAAAAAATTTTAAATTTAATTTTGTCGAAAAAACTTGTTTTGTTAGAAAACAAATTTAATGAAAACTTTTTCGCAGCTCAAAAAATTTGAAAAAAAAAGTGAAAACTTGGCAAATGGCAACGCTGGCTTATATGTCTTTTTTTTGTTGTAAATGCAACCACAACTAAGACTATAAATTTTGGTGAGTGACTCAAATCATTTATAAGTATTATAAGTATTATGAATCTGAATGAGTAGCCTTATGAATCAAACATATTTCGAATGGCATGAGTTTGATGTCAATGTTGTATGCATACACTCATTGCAAACTGTACTTATAAATCAACGTTGTAGTGAGTATGAATGAATCAGAGCACAGAGTAGTTAAATTTCAATATTGTTGACTCACTTATATTTAAAATTTCATAAGTGCTTATGAGTAGCGAAAAAACGATTCATTGCTGATCTCTGATTAATACTCCTCATATCGACGCCTCCAATCTATAACCTTCTAAGTGTACTTAGAACGTTTTCAATGTTCTTGCATTTTTAAATTCTACGTTCTCTAACTTAAATACTGTCAAAATTTGGTTAAGATGCGCCGATCCGTTCCGAAGTTATAGTGAAAAATCTACTTAGAATACACATATAGTCGTAAAAATTTTCCATTCTAAAATGTAGTAAGTACACTTAGAATACTTCTGCTTGGAAATTTTTAAATTGTCTTGAAATCTAAGTTGAATTAGAATGTTATGGAAGGGACATTTCTTAACGTTGTGTTTTCTATGTGTACTTGGTATGTTCAGAGTACTTTTTTCAGTGTCTGTAAGTGTAGTTAAAAGGTTCTTCCCCGAATTAAAAAAAGAATTTTGTGCGTGTAAGTGTACATAGTATGTTTTAGTTTGGAATAAAAAACAAATAGACCTATCAAAAACATGCTAAGTACACTTAGACGACCAATCGTCAATATTTTCTCCATGCTAAAACATTCTATGTCATTTTTAGCTAGGATCCAATTAAAATTTGTAAATTCAGAAACTACTATAAAAATTCTACTCAAATTTTACTAAAAACAGTGAAAGAATCAATGGCGTATCTTATATAGTTTATGAGATATCGCGTGAAAACTTTGAGAGCTCATAACTCAAAACACACTTTTTCGACTTAGAATGTTATAGAACGGAGGCGTCGATATGATAAGTACATTATATTTTCAATTCATAAACTTATTGGCTTGATTGTTGGCTAATGTATAAAAATTAAAAAATACCATCATTCTTATACAGACCAACCAAAAACTAACACAACCTTTTTTGCCCAGACTAGGGACTGCAGCACGAAACTATTTATTACTTACTTACTTACTTAATTGGTTACTATAACCCATTTTAGCCAGGATTGACCAGAGCGAAATAGATTTTCAACATTAATATCAATATATCAAGCAAATAGTTTCGATGCCATTAAAAAAGTTTGTAAAGAAACTAAAGACCTGTCCATCATAAAGTAGGATTTGAGACAATTGATTAGATGGAGATCGGATCTTTACTTCTGGTTAAATTTGAAACAATAATTGAAGTCGCCGTAGTCTAGTAGGCAGACAAGAGTCCATGGTTCAAACCCTAGCTTAGACATCTCAAGCAAAACGAAATATGAACAAATATTTCTTCTACAAGTTACTCTCAGTAGTTTTCTAGCAAAAATTCGTAGAGTAAATTTCATTGCAATGAAAAGTTTCTCAAAAAATCTGACGTTCGAAGTCGACTTTAAACTGTTGGTCCCGCCACTCATGTATAAAATTACTACAGCCAACATAAGTGGTGTGAGCAGCAAGGTTGTAATCCTGACTAAAGGGTTGTAATGACCAATTATGTATGTATGTATGTATGTTTCATTAAATATTTAATCTTGATAAAGTCCTGCACAATTCAATTGAATTAGATTTTAGCTGAGAAAAACTAAAAGTTCTCTACTATTTAAGGAATAATGGGGTTTATTGGCACATATTAAGTTTAAAAATGTTTTACCCAAATGTATGGAAAATTAAGCTTTTCACTGTAAAGTCAACATATCTGTAGCTTAAACTCATCTATGTTAGGTTAGGTTAGAGGACGTATAGTTGTCAATTGTGACAAGTACAGTAACCGGAGGTCGAATTAGCCCATTGTACAACGTCCTAGCACTTCCACTCACACCACTCATGTTGTGTGCGTTAATTTTATACCTACAGTTTAAAGTCGACTCCGAGCGACAGACTTTTGAGAAGCTTTTCATGGCAATTTTTAATCTCAGAGTTTTTTGCCAGAAATCTGCTGAGAGTAAGTTACCGAAGAAATATTTTCATATTTTCGTTTTGATGTCTGATCTGGGATTTGAACTCGGGCCTTTCGTCTAATAAGCCAACACACTACCTACTACACTACGGCGACTTTAAAAAATCATCTACGCAGTGTTAGTCCTTGGATAAAGGATGCAGTCGATGGATGACGTTGAACTGCTTTTTTTGGACTACTGTTGCTTAGCAGGTTTTCATGTTGAATAGGTCACGTAGCGCTTCTGTCTAAACGTTCTGCTATCGTCGAAGCATTGTTATTGATTTAGATATCTGAACAGCAATAAAATTATTCTGAATATAACATGTCTAACCTAATCTTTCAACAATAGTTCATGAAATACATTCAGATTTGCTGGCTTCTTGAGCCTTTTCAAAGCCTTAAAGCAAAATGTCTTCTACCAATGCTTAATACAAGGTGGGGCAAAAGTTGCGAAGGGATTTGAAAAATTAATAACTTTTCTAATTTAATTTTTTTTTTATTTTTCTTTTTAGGACTTGTAAAATAAATCTGGGAGATTAATTATGGAAGGTTACAACGTTATCCAGCGAACCAAAATCATAGAACTTTATTTTGAACATCATCGATCAATAATTCAAACTCAACAAGCCTATCGTCCATCATCGTATCACCATCCGAATCAATGATTCGACGCTTAGTGACACGTTTTCAGGAACAAGGCTCTGTAAGGGATCTTCCACGAAGCGGAACACCACATTCTGTAATTAATGAAGCAAATATTCAACGCGTTCTGGAGAGTGTTGAGGAGAATCCTGAAACATCAACTCGAAGGCGCTCTGCTGAGCTGCAAATGTCTCGGCGGTCTTTACGCAGAATATTAAAGGGAAATTTACATCTTTTCCCATACAAGCTGCAGTTAGTGCAAGAACTAAAGCCACGAGATTCCCAAGAACGATTAAACGATTAAACCCCTTCGTGACTTTTGCCCCACCCTGTAGATCTGTAGGGTGTTTTATTGCCAATGAGTGTTGGAAAAATAAACAAAACATTCTTAGTGCATGAATTCAGAGAGTACTGGGAACCCATTCTTTGTTACTGAATAATTTTTAAGTCACTTGAAAAATCTTTGCCAACAATTTACAGCAATTTAAGCGATTGTTTTTGATGTGTTGTGGTGCATTTGTACTAACATTTTATTTCGAGTGTTGTTTTTGATTATTTTGAATTTAATTTTTATGCAGATACATACATTCTTTAACAACAAATAATAACAAAGTCATTGTACAATAATCGGTAAATATTGACGACGATAGTGACAAAAAAAAAGGAGATAAAAATTCGTTTTTTTTTGGTTTAAAAATTATCTTTGAAAACAACACAGCAAAAATATTTGAATATTTTTCGAATAAAAATTTTTTTTTAGAAAAAAATCAAAATGTTTGCTTTTGTTGGTGTTGTTGAGATCTGAAACACACCCATTTTTTTTTCTGAGAGAGGAAAAAATTTTTTTATCTTATTGTTTACATTGTTGTTGTATTTTTTTCAATTTTTTTTTTTAAATTTTTTTCAACGTTTTTTTTTTTTTAGATAAATATTTAATCATACGAGAGATAGACACTCGAATTTCTATACAAAGATTTGCATTCACAGTATAAATTTTGAATAATAATGTGTGTGCGTTTATATTTAAAAAAAAAAAAAAAAAACAAATTTTTGTTTTTAAAATTTTTGTACATTCAACAAAGTGGAACGACACAAGAGGAAACACAAGCAAGCAAAAAAAAAGAAAAAAATAACAAGAAAAAATCCGAAAATTTGTACACTTTTTAAGGCTTTTAATTTTCACATGAATTTTATTGTGTTTTTTGGCTTTAGTCAACAATAAAACAACAAAAAAAAAATTTTACAATTTCTAGTTAAAATTTTGGTTTTTATTTAGAATTTCCTGAAAAATGTTTCAACAATTCTTTTCCTCTTCTTTTTTTTTTTTTTGTTTTTTTGAAATTTTTCTTTAATTTTAACTACTTGGGCCGGCAATTTTACAAAATTTATGACTTTATTCAGTGATTGCCAAAACCAAACTAAGCTTAAATGCTTTACCAAGCAACAACAAAAACAACAAGAAAACAACATCTTCCTCAAACAAACAACACACCCTTCTCTTAAGCATCATACTTGTACGTTCCGAGATTACTGACTGACTGACAGTGCTTTTGTATTAACGCTGACAAACGTTGTTGCCGATGCTGATGATGATGATGACGACGACAATGATGTTTTTTTTGGCTGCGGCTGTTGCTCGTTGATGACTGACTGACTGTGTGTGATGACGAGACTTAAATCATGATAAAAATCTTTAAAAAATAAATTGTTGTGCTGGATTTTTCCTTCTTTTATTTTTTTTTGTTTTCTTCATTTTCTACTTCATGTTTGAGAGTTAAACGAGGCTTTACTTTTGAAAATGAAATTTTTGTAAAAATTTCTTTAAATTTTGCAAAAAAATATAACACAAAAAACGTTCCATATTAAAATGAAAATTAAAGTGTTTTAACTTAATTTGAAAAAAGAATTTAATTTCAATTAATTTTCGCAAATGAAATGAAATTTAAAATATTTTCTGAATTCACATTGGAACGTGTTGATAGAAACGTTTGACAAACTGTGTAAATTATACAGTGAGCCTCAAAATAAAACTGTACACTATTGATAAAATTCTAGCAATCATCAAACTTAACTTTTACCACTTAAGGAGAGTGCACGAAAAAATTTGACAATATGTATTTCGAAATTTTTTGTAATTTTTTTTTTGCTTTGTTTCAATTCTTTAAAAGTGGCAATGAAACAATTTTAAATTAAAAATAACGGTAATTTATTAATGTTTATTTTTTTTTTTTAATTTACAGTTTCTTTTGTTGCTCACTGTATGCGCAGACAGCTTTAGAGAAATATTTTATTTTTCACTTACAGTTTCATTAAATAGTTGCCTAAGATTTTTCAAGTGACTTAAGAACTATTTAGTAACAAAGAATGGGTTCCCAGTACTCTCTGAATTCATGCACTAAGAATTTTTGTTAATTTTTCCAGCAATTATTAGCAATAAAACGTCTTACATACATAATTGGTCATTACAACCCTTTAGTCAGGATTATTGACCTAGTTTCTCACACCACTTATGTTGTGTGTGTTAATTTTATACATAAGTGGCGGGACCTACAGTTTAAAGTCGACTCCGAACGACAGATTTTTTGAGAAACTTTTCATGGCAATTTTATTTTATTTACTCTCAGAGTTTTTGCCAGAAATCTTAGCAGATTTCGAAATCGCCGAAGAAATACTTTTTGTATTTTGTTTTGATGTCTGGCCTGCGGCTCGAACCCTGGCTTTACGTCTAATTAGCCAACACACTACCTACTAGACTACGGCGACTTCAAGTAATTAATTATCAACAGATATTATGCACCATATCACCAATTTGCCTACTGTTGCTGTAAAAGCTTATTCAGCTGGTAGTTGGTTTTACTTACTGCTTCCTAAGAGTAATACAGTGTCGTTGGAAATTTTAAATCGCTTCCTTACCTACTTAACCCATTTGACCTAAGTTTTCCATTTAGCTGAGAGAGGAATTTAAAGACAAACGTGATATTTAAAAAAGAAGTAAGAGACTGTTTTTAAGACGTCGGGTAGACGATATGTAATCAGCATTAATTCGCGTTATTACTTCGCTTTGTAAAGTAAAGTGAATGTTTTTGTAACGACATTTTCATACCAAAATAAATTTTCGAAATGAAAAGACTCCAACTTCCAAACAATTTTATATCTTATACTATGTTAAGACATGCACTTATATTGAGTAAATTGCAATAAACGGCATTATTGATCTCAATATTTCATATAAAATGTCAATTAATTATTGCTCAATAAATTCATAAATTGTTATAATATTGATTAAAACTTGAAATACAGCACTGTCATAAGTACGTTCAGTGAGCAGATTACATTCTTCCGAACGCTTTCTATTAATATTTGACAACTCAAATGTAAACAACGACAAACAAAAAATGGAAGGTCAGCAGAAAGATTTGTATTTTATTTTGAGTTTCATTTTCCTCTAACAGTGCCATAAGCAAAAGCTTTCTTTTCTGCAAGCTATCCAGTATTATCAAATTTTTCTTTCTCATCCTTCTGAGAAAAGCCACACTTTGGAGTCAAAAGTAGTCTCTATTAACCGCAACAGCTCGGCGTTTCGGATAATCATTAGCAATACCTTTTTAAATGTTAAATTGTTTTCCACTTTTTATAAAAAAATTTTTGGCACTAATTTTCGCGATTAAATTATAAATGTTGAAGCAATCAGCTGTTTTGTTTAACAGCTGTCAAATAAATTTTCGTATATTATATGTCTGAACGCTAAAAATATTGTTCTCAATAAACTGAATATTGATTTAATAAAAGTGCATGTCTGAACATAGTATTAAGCATCAATTTCGTCGGCATTAGAGCAATAAACGGCATTATTGATCTCAATATTTCATATAAAATATCAATTAATTATTGCTCAATAAATTCATAAATTGTTATAATATTGATTAAAACTTGAAATACAGCACTGTCATAAGTATGTTCAGTGAGCATATTACAATTATCCGAACACTTTCTATTGATATTTGACAATTGAAATACCAGCAACAACAAACAAAAAAAACAAAAAATCAACGAACGAAACAAAAACAATGTTGTTGAAACAACCAGCTGTTTTGTTTACCAGCTGTCAAATGAATATTGAATAAGCAGCTGTACTGCGTATATTGTTATATCTAAACACTTAAAATATTGTAATCAATAAACCGAATATTGACTCAATAAAAGTGCATGTCTGAACATAGTATAACACCCATGCCAATTCAAATCTTATACAAAAATTTCTTAAGTTTAATTATCTTTTATGACCAACATAGCTTTTAATGAATACTTTTTTAATATTTTCTTATCTCAGGTTCTAATGGAGGTGATTTTAGACACTTTAATTGATTTAAATGATTTAGAACTTTAAATGTCATGTTTTTCAAAATAGTCTACAGTGTTATGCACCTGTTATGAATTGCAATCTTTTGTGGCGAATAAATTTTTAAATAATTACTTTGGAATTAAACTATCTCTCACTTTAAGAAAATTAATGCATAATGGTCGCAATGGCAAGATTTAAACAATGCAGTTCATACAGTGAGCATCAAAAGAAACTGTACATTAAAAATATATATACATTAATAGATTACCGTTATTTTTATTTTAAAATTATTTCATTGCCAGGATTTTAAAATTTAAACAAAAAAAAAAATTACAAAAAATTTCGAAATATTGTGAAATTTTTTCGTGCACTCTCCTTAAGTGGTAAAAGTTGATGTTTGGTGAGTGTTAGAATTTTATCCTTTAGTAGACAGTTTCTTTTAACGCTCACTATAGACTTTTAAATAATTGAATGGGTTTATAAGATTAGTTATGTGCAGCTGAGTGCTTAATTTCCGATGGATTTTGTGTGGCTGTTTAGAGTCTTATAAAGTTCAAAATTTATTTATTTTTTTTTTATTTATTTATTTATTAATTACAATACAATTACAAATTATATTCTAATTATATACAAGCTGAGTAACTTCGACCATGTGCTCGGTGTAGTGTCAAAGACCAGAGCCATTGGTGGGAATCGAACCCACGACCCTCACGCTAATAGTCTAGCACACTACCCACTAGTCTACCAAGGCGCTCAAGTTCAAAATTGTTTTCGATTAGCTTTGGCAGCCTATGCTGTAAAATTGTTATATTTTTCATGTGTCAATAATACCGACATTTTCTTAATTTCACATATCGAAACCAAACCCACTCTATTTCAAGGGAGAAAGGAAAATTCCTTTAACCACCATTTTTTTTTCTCTCATTATATTTGTATGCCATGTGGTATTTTCGATTATAGATTTTTCCAAATATTATCCCTTAACGCTATAATTTTCTTTATTGACTCCGCCTTTGGACAAATAAGGGTGTTAGATGTTAGATGAGGGGTAGTTTTTACCTGCGAACATATTTATGACAATAAGCATTAGAAAATCTAATCAGAGTATTGGAAGTCAATAAAGAAAAACCTTAAAAATATTGGTATAAAGTGTAGAAAAGAAGCTACCAGTTGGAAAACGACTTTGGAATCACTGTATAATTATGTTTTTAGTGGAGTAATTCTAATCTAAAAGTTACTTATATCTTTCTTAATATCTTTTCATGATATTTTATTTAAATTTTTTCCAATTTTGTCTGTTTAAAGCCGCCGTGGTCAAATAGATAGTGTGTTGGCTTATTAGACGTAAGGCCACGGTTCAAGCCCCAGGTCACACATCTCCAACGAAACGAAATATGAGAAAAAATATTTCTTCGGCGACAGATTTCTGCCAAAAACTCTGTGAATAAATAAAATTTGCCATGAAAAGTTTCTCAAAAATCTAGCGTTCGAAATCGACTTTAAACTGTAGATACCGCCCCGCATATAAAGGGTGATTTTTTAACTATTATCTTTTTGGCAACACTGGTTTAAACAGCTCACGCACGTTTCGTGTTTTGTTTCACTGTCAAACATCTTCAGTTTGGTCTATAATTTAACCATGAATCGTCTTATAAACGAACAACGCTTGCAAATCATTGAATTAGGCATCATTGGATCGTACTTCTTTAAAGATGCTGCGAATCGTAACGTAACTGTGAATGGTGAGCGCTACCGTGAGATGATATCCAACTTTTTTTTTTGCCCAAAATGTAAGAGCTTGACTTGCATGACATGTGATTTCAGCAAGACGGTGCCACATGCCATACAGCACGCGTAATAATGGACTTATTGAGAGGCGAGTTCGGTGAACATTTTATTTCATGTTCGGGACCGGTCAATTGGCCGCCTAGATCGTGCGATTTAACGCCTTTAGACTATTTTTTGTCGGGCTATGTTAAAGCTCATGTCTATACAGACAAGCCGCTTCAATTGACGCATTGGAAGACAACATTGAAGCATTTATTCGTGAGATACCAGCCGAAATGTTGGACAGAGTATGCCAAAACTGGACTAAGCGAATGGACCATTTGAGGCGCAGTCGCGGTCAACATTTGCATGAAATAATCTTCAAACATTAAATTATATGGACCGTACTATCGATTCAAATAAAGATTTCAAGCATTTTTCTGAATTTTATGTTTTTTTTTTTTGAAAAATTTTCCTATTGCTCTTAAAAAATCACCCCTTATAAAAATTAACGCACACAACATGAGAGGTGTATGAAGCTAGATCGTAATCCGGTGGACTGAAGGGTTGTAATGACAAATTATGTATGTATGTAGTAGGTAATCTTTAAGATTTCATTTAAATATTTTTAGAAAATTTTTGAATTTTTCTTACAATTTTCAAACCTAAAATCGTTTTAAAATGTAATGCGGCGGCATAGGTTATCATAAAAGCGGGCTTGACCAAGAATTTATTTTTTTTTTCTTTTTATGTTCAATTTGTTTCGAACTGTGTATACAAAAGTAATTAATACACTTTTTTTTTTTCATAAAAATATGCACCAACAGCAGCAACAGCAAGTGCCAGATGGAAATAAAATGTTTGTTGCTGTGAAAAGCCAAAAAAAAAAAAAAAACCTTGTTGCTAAGCTAATATTTTTATTATATTTTCTATGAATTTATATTTGAAGAGTGCGAATGAATACAATAATAATAAAAATAATAAAAAATAATAAAAAAAAAACACACACTTTTAATCGTTGATAAGTGCAATAAAATATCAACTTGTACTCGTTGATGGTTTTATTCTCTCTTTGTTGTTTTTTTTTTTTTATTTTTTTTTTTTTTTTTAAATTTGATATCAAAACTCATAATAAAATGAAAGAAAAATTATTATTAATACAGTCTTAAGAAGTTGATAAAAAAAAAAAAAACGTTTTAAAAATTTCTTGCAAAAGAGATTAACTTGTTGTTAAAAGTGCGAAATTTTTTAAGGCTCGCCAAATGCTTAAAATGAACATTTAACAACTATTGCTGGCGTATTTAAATTATTTAATTTCCTATTTTTTTTTTTTTTCATAAGAAATTTTATTAAAAATTTATTTCATTGATCGATAAATCAAAGCAAATTTTTATTGCAATTAAACGGAATTTATGCTTAAAGCGTATCAAACATTTATGGCTGCCATTAAAATGCTCTTTTATTTGAAGAATTAAAAGAGTTTTTTTTTTTTAAATTAAAAGAGTTTTTTTTTAAATTAAAGAAAAGCACACAATAAAAAAAATGATTATGATAATGATTTCATGGAATTAGAACTCGGAAAGCATAATTAATGATCATACGTTTGTTTCCTTAAGTAGAAGGAAAACTTTTATGACTTTATTAAGTCGAAAAAAACAAAAAACAACAGAGTTTAAATAAAAATTCGATTCGAAATTCTGCAAATAATAGAAAAGACATAAAAAACTAAGCATTATCATGTCGAGGAGATCATTTATGATCGGCCGAAAGTAGGTAAAGACCAATTTAGTCTGTCTCATACGCCTTAATGAACATGTACTTTAGTATATATCCCCTTAGAGGAGAATATTTTCTTGTATAGCAGACAGTTTGATTATGTGCAAATCAATGGTTGCTTATAACAGTTAACAGGAGCATAGTGCTTCCACAATTGTGCTCTTCTTTCCCTTTTTAAACTACAAGTGACTTCAGCTCATTCTATGATTTATTCGTTGCATATATTTTCGGCTGTCAGCACTAGGTGGGTGGATTCCAACCAATTTTAATTCTGGTTGTCTGCATAGAACATGTCCAATCTTTTCCAATATCCGTCTACACTTTTTGCAATCTCAATTTTGATCTGCTCATTTCGTGCCCATGGTGGATATCTGAAGAGTCACAAAATGATTTTCAGTTAAGGACCTGGATTCTTCTAAGATTGAATGAAATGGCATCTATACAAAGCAACTGGCCTTACAGACTCTTAAAAATTGTTGAATTTCGAGTGTAAAAAATAGATCAAGAGTTCTAAACAGGATGTAGTTAGCCGAACCCCAATAATACTGTTCTCAAAGAGCACTCTGTAGCCGCAATTTGTTTTAGTAAGGCTCTCCAGGCATTCAAATAACCCCGGACAGTTTTAATCTGCTGCTGTTGCAATGTTAAATCTCATGGTTTTGCTTGTATTCACCTTTTTTTTTTTTGGTGAAACCAGCACTAAGGGTATGGCCCCTACTCATGCAGTGCATTGTGCAGGTTTTTTAGGAAAATGGGTTATAGGAAGGTGGAAGAGAGGGAGTAGTGTTTGTGGACATCTCAAGATGCGAACGGCAAGGAAACGAGTTGCTGCTAGGTGACTATAAAATGGCCAGTGCTATACCTTCACCATTAGACAGTCTACAGCAATCGTCCCCAAGAAGCCTGCACCCTTCAGTCCTAGCTTCTCACACTACTCATGTTGTGTGTGTTAATTTTATACATGAGTGGCGGGACCTACAGTTTAAAGTCGACTCCGAACGACAAATTTTATTGAGAAGCTTTACATGGCAATTTTATTTACTCTCAGAGTTTTTGCCAGAAATCTGCTGAGAGGAAGTCGCCGAAGAAATATTTTCGTTTTGATGTCTGACCTGGGATTCGAACTCGGGCCTTCAGTCTAATAAGCCAACACACTACCTACTAGACCACGGCGACTTAACACGTTATAGTGGCGCTTCAGCCTGTACTTCGCTTAGTTTTGACTACTTATCATTGAAGTTGTGTGTGTATAATTATCATCCGCTTAGTCTAGGTCTACGCCTAGTCTAGGTCAGATCTTAAATCGTGAATGAAACAAATTTTATTTTTTTTTTCTACAATCTTTTCTCAAAAACTTTTATGACGAAAGCCAAGACAAAAACTTCTCGAAACTGTCGTTCGGAGGCGATAAAATTAACGACATAACATAAGTGATATGAGAAGTTAGGCCGTAATCCTAACTAAAAGGTTGAAGAACCTCTTTTCAATCGTCTTCTGGCAGAAATTTTAAAAGTAATGAAGTATCATTTTAATGTTTTGAAGTGGACGTTAAAGTGTAGGTCCCACCACTGAAGAATAAAATTCACAAGCACAACATGGGTGATGAAAGGGTGCGAAAGTAGGACTGTAATAACCAATAGTGTAATGAAATGTATGCACAGTGAGTGTCAAAAGAAACTGTACAATCAGCAAACTCAATTTTTATCACTTAAGGAGAGTGCCCGAAAAAGTGTCCACAGTCATATTAATTTGATATCATCAAGACACACACTTACATATACATAATTAGTCATTACAATCCTTCAGTTTGGATTACGACCTAGCTTCTCCTCCCACTTACGTTGTGTGCGTTAATTTTGTATACTTGAGTGGCGCAACTTACAGGTTGAAGTCTACTCCGCAAGACAGATTTTTGAGAAACTTTTCATGGCAAATTTTATTTTTGAAAGAAGAGTTTTCGCCAGAATTCAGTCGGGAGGCTGTTGCCGAAAAATATATTTTTTCATATTTCGTTTTGTTGGAAATGTCTGACCTGGGGTTTGACGTGAGGCCTCATGTCTAATAAGCCAACACATTAGCTACTAGACTACAGCGACTTCATCAAGATACAATGATATCTATGTACATTTTACAAGAAAAATTTTCACCTGTTGCAGAGCTCTAGAATGTCAAGACATACATACACTGAGCGCCATAAGTGAGTCAACACCCACTATAATTTAAAATTTTCTATTATAAAAAATATACTTGTAACACAACAATAATTGAATTGTTGTTTTTGTTTTAACATTTTATAAGTAATAAATAAACGTTTTTATTTTTGGAAATTTATTCAACTATTCTCATTTATTTTTCTCGCTATCCTAAGAAAATGAATTATTTCATATGGTGTTTATTCACTTTTGGCGCTTACTGTATGTACACACCTGGACAAAAAAATAAATACATTATCTTTCATTACATTTTTTATTATGAAAATTTCATTTGGCTGTAAATATAAATGGCAATTCTGTGCTATTTTTATGGTTCGATGTGGCAATACCATTTACAGTTAAAAAAAGAAACAGAAAGATCCTCCATTTTAAAATTTTGCATTTTTTATTCGTGGGGAGCTTTCGTTGTTTGGACAAAAAAATAAATACATTTGAATTTTTCAGTTTTTAACAAGTTTCTTTTAAAGGTTCGTTTGTTTTTTAAAAATTCCCCTTTCGTTATTGTTAAATAGAAAGAAAAATATTTAATAGATGGGTCGAGGCAAGCATTGCACCGTCGAGGAGAGGAGAATTGCGTTACCGTTGAGAAATAAGGGAAAAAGTCTTCGTTTTATTGCTGAAACCTTAAATCGTTCTTTGTATTTTGTACAAAATGCCTTGAAGGAACAACCTTCAGTTGAACACCGTGGAAGGTCAAAGAAAACCTCACTAACAACAGATCATCGCATTATTACTATGGCAAAAAAAGACCCTTTCATTTCTTCCAGAGCCATTTCTGCAGAGATTGGTAACATTGTTTCATCCCGAACGGTACGCAGAAGATTATTTAGGGCTAATTTATCTGGAAGAATAGCCAGAAAAACTCCTTTGCTTCGACAAAAAAATTTAAAGGCACGGCAAACCTTCGCCAGAGTTCATTCAAATTGGTCCGGGCCAGAAGGTGAAAAAAAGTGGCGCAATGTCTTATGGACCGACGAAACTAAAATTAATTTGTTCGGCAATGACTCGGCTAGGAACGTAAGACGCCCCAAAGGCAAAGAATTTCATGTTCGTTTTACTAAAAAGACAATTAAACACGGCGGGGGCAACATAATGGTTTGGGGTTGTTTTTCGTGGAACGGTGTTGGTCCTATACATCGAATTTCCGACACTATGACACGGTTTCAGTACAGGGACATTCTAGAAAATACTATGTTGCCCTATGCAAGCGAAAATATGCCTCTCAGATGGGTTTTGCACCAGGATAATGATCCGAAACACACCTCAAAGCTGTGTCAGGATTGGTTCAGGGATAATGATATTGTCGTAATGGACTGGCCAAGTCAATCACCTGACCTAAACCCGATCGAAAACCTTTGGGGAGAGTTAAAGCGAAGAATAGGAAAAGAAAATTTCCAAAATAAGGATCAGCTGTGGACCTTTGTTCAGAAAACGTGGTACGAAATTCCAGTGGACACCTGTCGTAAATTGATCGCCAGTATGCCAAAAAGGTTAGACAAAGTTATTCAAAATAATGGTGGATACACAGGATACTAGTGAACTACACTTACAAATAACAAAAAAATAAAAAAAAAATTAATTAGATTTGCTTTTCTTGTACTTTAGCTAGGTGTATTTATTTTTTTGTCCACTTATGAAATCTGTTTTTAAACATTTTTTAGAAGACTTATTTTTGTTTATAATTTAATTGACTTTATATATCGTAATTTTTATACAAATCATATAAGAAAAATAATTTTTGGCTACTTTTTCATTTATCTTCAATAAATATCTTATAAGAAACTGCAAAACAGAACTTTTCTTAGTGTATTTATTTTTTTGTCCATGTGTGTATATATGTATGCACGTTAAACAGCATTGTGTTCATAATTATTTTCAATGCATTTAATAATTAAAAATAAATACGAATTTTTTATATGACTTGTTGAGAAGTTAGGAAAAAAAATTTTCAATATTTTTTACAAAAAATTTTTTGAAGAAAATTTAAACAAAAAATAAAAAAAATTTTTTAGGCCTTTTCATAAGCATAAACATGCCTTAAAAGTTAATGGCTTTATAAAAAAAAACAAGAAGAAAAATATGAATATTTTTATTTCATTTAACCTTTAAAACCTTTTACAAGTTTAAACATTTCTTTTCATTTCAGAAAGAAACTTCGATAAATTGCTTAAAACCTAACAAAATACTTCAAATCTGGGAACAATTTTTTTTTTTTTTTTAAATGTGACGAATTCTTACAATACTTTTTTATGCCAATAAGGAGCTTACATATGTACATACATACATGCATACTTACATACATAAATATGCATAAAATATGCCAAATCGAATAGATGTCTTAGATGGCAGGCTAAATCTTGTATACAAATTTTTATGAAAATTTAAACAACAATTCGCATGAAATGGACGTGCATAATTTCGAAAACAAAACGAGAAAGAATATTTTTTTTTTCTACAATTTATACGAGCAGTAACGGGCAAACAGCTGTATCTTCCAAGAGACTTTCATGGAAAAATAACAGAAATTTTTAGTTTGTAAAAAAAACATTACCAAGAAATAGGCCCTTAACACGATTTTGTTTATTGGAAAAAAGCATACATTTTTTTTGTTTTTGCTTATTTTGTATTTACGGCATTTTGTTTTATAGGATTTTGCTTTGTGAGCATATAACATAACACATATGTTTGTATCGTAAATTCTAATGAAATAAAAAAAAAATGTTTTATTTTTTAAAAGCATATTTTTAAAGGCATATTCTTTTCTTATTTTTGTTTTAAACTTTGAAAACCCAACCCCCCCCCCTCCTGTATGTATTAAAATATGTGTTTTGCGTGAAACACTATAAATTAGCCATTATTTAAAGACTTACTAAACATTTAAGTAACAATTTTAGTACGAAATTAGAGCCGAGCCTATTCGCTACGTATGCACGCACACATACAAAATTGTGTAAATGACTGACATATTTTGTAGGATTAGTGACGGAATATTTAAGCTGTGGACGATGCTTAAAATTTATTTTCTTTATTTTTTAAAGCAACATTTATTGGAAATATCATATATATTATTTCTAAAGCACTTTTTTTTGTCGGTTGCAAATATCTCCCATACCACCGCATCAAATTTAATGAATGATATCTTATTTTAAAGCTTATATCTAACACTAATAACGAAAAATAATTAGAAATTGAAAAATTAATATTTTCATTGATACAAATTATATTTTATATAGAACTGCATGATAATACTGTTGTCATTATGATTATATGTTTTTGTTCAAGTGTGGTAATACAGGGTCGCTTAATATTAATGCAGTTCTACATAATATAGTATGTATTAGCAATACCGCTATTTACTATAATGCCGTTTATTACTAAGTCAGTTATATATAATATTCATATTAAGTTGTAAAAAGCTGTTTTGGCAATACTTTGCAGTAGTTGTTAGATCAAGTGCGATAAACAGGGTCGCTTAATTGTAATGCTATTCCACATAATATATAAAGTTGTAAAAGCCATTTTGGTAATGTCGTTATTGTCATGGCATTGTTTGTTTTATGAAGTGTAGTAATACGGTGTCTTTTCATACCGATAAAACTGTACTCATACCCCGAATCAACCTTACACCTTCTGATCCAACTGTGCCTTTCCGAATGACACGAAAACAATTCCCTATGAAAGTTGCTTTTGCTATGACGATAAACAAAGCACAAGGTCAAACCCTTCAAAAGGTAGGATTGTATTTACCAGAACCAATCTTTTCACATGGGCAGTTATACGTGGCTTTTTCTCGAGTGCGTACGTTTAAAGATATTTTTGTTTGTATTAGGGATTCGTACGGGCAAAAAGTTAACGATGATCATGTCATTACCTCTAACATTGTGTTCAAAGAAGTATTATAAAAGCATTTAAACATATGTATGTATGTATGTAAATATGTATGATATATTATGATTTCTAATATTTTTATACTTTTAATAAGATTTCTATTAATTATTTTCATTTTATTTTACAAAAATGACAACTAACGGTGCGAAATATTCGCACGGGTCATCTAGTTTTTATTTAAAAACATCAAAAAAACAAAATTCTTGTTTCATTTAAAAACTTTAACATACTTTTTCTTTAGACTTTTAACACCTCCTTTATGTATTAATAACACTCGGAATTCAAGTATCGGTGTCTTCAACGTGTTTTGAAGAGTATTTTTGTGTTTCAGGACTCATGAAAGTGCTACCAAAATTCTTACATGCAGAACATTAGAAATTTATTTATTTATTTATTTATTAATTACAATACAATTACAAATTATATTCTAATTATATTCGACCATGTGCTCGGTGTAGTGTCACAGGCCAGAGCCTCTGGTGGGAATCGAACCCACGACCCTCACGCTAATAGTATAGCACACTACCCACTATAATACCAGGGCGCTCAACATTAGAAATGAAATGGAAAAAATCAATTCAAAATTTCTAAAAAAAAAAAACTGAAGAGATGAATGGATGTGCTTATGCACCATCTAAGTTTAATACAAAGACACAAAAACCATGTAGACATAAGTACATACATAATTGGTCATTACAACCCTTTAGCCAGGTTTAAAACCTAGCTTCTCAGACCACTTACATATGTTGTGTGCCTTAATTTTGTATACATGAATGGCAGGAACTACAGTTTAAAGTCTTCAACTTCGTATAACAGATTTTTGAGAAACTTTTCATGGCAATTTTACAAGGTTGTTGGGCTCAGGAAGAGCAAGAAAAATAATTTCTTTAGAAAAGTTTAAATTAAAATTTTCACAACAAACAATCTGAATAAGAATTCTATGTTGCATATTCTTTGTTAAGGAAAACTTACGTATATAAAAAGAAAACATATATTCAGTACGGCACGGTTTAAGTTAGGTTAGGTTAGAGGACGTGTACTTGTCAACTGTTACAAGAACAGTACCCGGAGGTCGAATTGACCCATTGTACAATGTCCTAGCTTCTCACACCACTCATGTTGTGTACGTTAATTTTATACATGAGTGGCGGGACCTACAGTTTAAAGTCGACAACGAACGACAGATTTTTGAGAAGCTTTTCATGGCAATTTTATTTAGTCTCAGAGTTTTTGCCAGAAATCTGCTGAGAGGCAGTCGCCGAAGAAATATTTTTTTCATATTTCGTTTTGATGTCTGACCTGGGATTTGAACTTGGGCCTTTCGTCTAATAACGCCAACACACTACCTACTAGATTACGGTGACTTTACGAGATTGTTATCTGTCATTGAATTCAATATTTATGTTAATGAGTGCCCGGAAAAAAATTGTTGCTAGTTTTAAAAAAAAGACATAAAGACTATTTCGATAAGTAGCAAACAAATGCCAACAGGTTCATAAAAGCATGGCTGAAAAAAACCTTTTTAAGTAAGCAATGTCATTGGAAAAGTTCTTGAAAAGTAAAAAAAAAAATAATTTTTTTTTTTATTGTTAATGAGTGCCCGGAAAAAAATTGTTGCCAGTTTAAAAAAAAAAAGACATAAAGTGTGCCTATGTTTCTAGGAAAATCTTGCCAACTGTCACTGTAGCAGACTTGCCAAGCCATTAAATTTCTTCTTATAACATTACTCTGATATATGTTAATTTTTTTTTAACTTACACAAAGAATCTTTAAAATATTTCAATTTTAAGTTGATTTATTTGTGCTTACTCCTTACTTTTTCGATAAGTAGCAAACAAATGCCAACAGGTTCATAAAAGCATGGCTGGAAAAATAAAAAATTTGAATACAAATTTCTAATCTTTGAAGAGCCTATACAAAGGCTAATGTAGTCTTCTTAATCTTACATTGTTTTTGAATTGATATACAATTTTATTAAGAATATTTACTATTATCATGAAAATCATTATATAGGTTGAAAGAAGCTTGATGCACTTAAACATGGTCTAGGTATATACCGCTTATAATAATCAGAATGGCAAGTGCATTCGCACAAGATATTATTTCATGGCTTATTTGTATTATTTTTTAAATAAAATCGTTTGCAATGAAGCTCATTTCAATTAATAGAGTAACGTGTTTATTTTCTTAATCCATTCGCTGCCAAGGACTAGTATACTCGTCTTTGAGAGGGTATCCCGCACTGCCAAGACGAGTATACTCGTCCTACTTTAAATATATTATAACATGCAGGCTTTTGAATTAGCAAATTTTTTTTACCACAAACATAATATAATTATGTAAAAAACTTGAAAAATACTACAAATAAACTTTTTTTACAAAAATAATACTTTACTTCTTACTTCTACTAAAACGTACGCAAATACGAAAAAGGATATCGAGTCCTTCTGCCTTCCTACTGCCAACGACGAGTATACTCGTCTTTGGTTTTCTGCTTGTAAATGATTATGTATGATAATGTATGTGCTTTTACCAAGAAATAACAGGGTTTTGGTAAACAATAACACTCAAAATATAAATGGCAATGGGAATGACTTCATATAATTTAGGCTTGGCAGCGAATGGGTTAATATAGATTATCATTTTAGCCTAAACACCAAAACGTGTTTAAACTTGGCAATTTTTTATGCAATTTTGAAGAAATTTCAGGAAGTTTATTTTGAAATTTATTTTAAACAAAATAATAAGAAGAAATTTTTGGAATACAAACTAGTACTAAACTAACTTAGAATTGTTACTAAAGCAATGGGAAATTTTTTTTTGTAAATTTTTTTGTAAATTTAAAAACCAAATGCAAGAACTAAAAGTCAAAAGTTAAGCATAATACTATGTTCAGACATGCAGTTTTATTGAATCAATATTCGGTTTATTGATTACAATATTTTATGTGTTTAGACATAACAATATACGCAGTTCAGCTGCTTATTCAATATTCATTTGGCAGCTGGTAAACAAAACAGCTGGTTGTTTCAACAACATTGTTCTTTTTTTTTGTTTGTCGTTGTTGATATTTGAGTTGTCAATTATCAAAAGATAGTGTTCGGAAAATTGTAATATGCTCACTGAACGTACTTATGACAGTGTTGTATTTAGAATTTTTCTCAATATTATAACAATTTATGAATTTATTGAGCAATAATTAATTGACATTTTATATGAAATATTGAGATCAATAATGCCGTTTATTGCGATTTACTCAATATAAGTGCATGTCTGAACATAGTATAAGATAAAAAATATTTCTTAATTCAATATTTTATTTAAAAAAATAAAAAAAACTAAGCCATGAAATAGTATATTGTAGGATTGCACATGCCATTTTGATTATTATAAGCGATAAATAGACCTTGACTAAGTACATCAAAAGCTTAAACTATTCTTTCAGTAAAAGGAAATATTCTTAATAAAATTGTATATCTTTTCAAAATCATAGTAAGATTAAGAAGAATACATTAGTCTTTGTATAGGCACTTCAAAGATTAGAAATTTGTATTCAAATTTTGTTTTTCCAGACATGCTTTTATGAACCTGTTGGCATTTGTTTGCTGCTTATCAAAAAAGTAAGGAGTAAGCACAAATAAATCAACTTAAAATTGAAATATTTTAAAGATTCTGTAAATTACAGAAAGTTACATGTACCTATTAGAATAAAATTATAAGCAATTTAATGGCATGTGGCAAGATTTGGCGAGAAACATAGGCACACTTTATGTCTTTTTTTTTTTTTAAACTGACAAAAATTTTTTTCCAGGCACTCATTAACAATAAAAAAAAATTAATTTTTTTTAGTTTTCAAGAACTTTTCCAATGACATTTAGTTAAATTAGTTTCTATCAAAAAAAAAATTTAGTTAAAAAGTTCATTAGAGTCTTAGTTTTTTCTTCACTGTTTTTTTTTAGCAGACAGTCTTAAAATTTGTTTCTGAATGTCATTTTGACGTATGAGATATACATACATTCATCATTACAACCCTTCAGTCAGGATTATGGACCTAGTTTCTCACACCATTTATGTTGTGTGTGTTAATTTTATACATGAGTGGCGGCAGCTACAGTTTAAAGTCGATTCCGAACGACAGATTTTTGAGAAACTATTCATGGCAATTTTATTTGACATATGAGATTTTTTATGAAATTGGTTTACTTTTGAGAAATTTTTTTGAGAATTTAAAACAAATTTAGGTAAAAAAAATTTTCTCTTGCTTTTTGAAGATTTTGTCTGCTCTTTAGGGATATTTTGTTGGAATTTAAAGGAACCCCTTGCACACCGTGCCATGAATTTTGAAGACTTTAGCTTAAGATTGATGATTGTGGCATCAAGTTTAACTTAAGAAAGTTATAACAATCAAATGAATATTTTTAATAAGGTAGGTATACAATGATATTTTCTGTAGTTGAACAAATGAAAGTTTTACAGGGATTTGTGCTTTTTAGCAAAGACTTTTCAAATTTTGAAAAGAAAAAAAATCTTTTTAAATAAATTAAAATCAAAAAACCATGGCTTTTAGTTAAACTAATTAAAATAAAAATAAGGCTTATGTTTGTAACAATATTTTTGGCAAATTGAACCATAAAAAACGGTTGATTTTAATATGTTGAAATTTTTTATTACATATTTTAATTAAAAAGGTATTCTTCTTGATATATGTATGTTATTATGTATGTTTTTGCCATTTTTCAGGAATTACAAGAAATCTTTCCACCACTTGTAATCGATAATCGAGGAATATTTGAAGTACAACGTAAGCAGAAAAAAAAATAAAATTTCATTTAAGAGATACAAAATATATGCACATATCATATGTATAAAAAGAAAACAAAATATTTTTCTCTGTGAATTTTTTTTCATATTTTACCAACAGGGCCTATTATGAAACAAAAATTTTCTGGACACCTTGCAGTTCTACATGGAATTTTACAAACAAAAAAAAATTTTTTTTTTTGTTTAATTTCTTATCTGTTAAGGAAAATGTGTTTAAAAGAAAGTTAAAAAATTGAAATTTTCTTCCAAAAAATTTTCTATATGGGCCTATTTTTAGGTGAACTTATTGTAAAGTTATTAAATCTAATGTCTTATACCTTCTCAATTCGAATTCGAATTTTAATTTGAATTTGAATTTTGTTTTATTAACATTTTTTATATTTTTTTTTTGTTCGTTTTCTTTGTTTTTGATGAATTAAATAATTTTTATTATTTTTTTTTTTTAATATTTTTTCAATTTTTATTTTAGATTTTACAGCTGAGTTCGAAGAGTTTTAACGATTTTTTTTTTTAACATTTTGAATTGTTTTTTTAATATAATTTTTTTTTTTTTTTAATAAATTTTATATGCATGCAGTCGTTATATTTTAAAAATTCAGTTTTTGTTGCTTCCAGGATATAATTTTTATTGTTTTTCTTATTGATTTTTTAACTCTTTTCATGTCGTTTTTTTTTTTTTTTTTTTGTTTCAAAATTTTCAAGCACTTATTAAAGGTTTTTATTTTCCAATATCTTTATCGTTATCGTTATCGATATTGTATTTTGTTTTTCGATTTGTTGTGTTAAACACTTGTAAAAATTTTCAATTTTCGTTGCATTTTTTTTTTTTTTCGTTTTAATTCGTATACGCGTTTTATTATAAAGAAATTTTATTACAAAAAAAAAAAAATGTTCGAAGAACAACAAAGTGTCAATGACGTTTAAGAGAATAAATATTAATTGCATATGTTGCAGCGTCAAAGGCAAAAAGTCAACTGACTTAAGTTAACAGAAGAAACGTAAAGACAAGCTAACTGCCATTAAAAAGCAGCAACAGAAGTTACAAACAACAACAGCAACATTAAGACGCCTGCGTTAACGTTATTCTCTTGCAGCAGCAGCAGCAACAGCAATAGAAGTAACAGCAACGCCAGCAGCAACACCGGCCATATACATACATACAGGCAAACACATACAAACATTTTTCTTACACTCTCTCAGTCTCAGTTAAACCAACACTAGCGAAGAAAATTTAATTTTCTTAAACTCACACCAACAAACTGTCGCTCTTTCTCTCGTTTATTTTCTCTTGCTTATGCTCTTTGTCTTAACAAGCCGCAGGCAATACACTCACGCAAAACACACACACACACACACAAAAACAGTTGCTTTTTATTTTAAATACAATTTCTTTTAAAAATTGTGTTGGTGTGTGTTAAACCAGTAATACAAGTGCATTGAGAAAAAAAAAAACGAACGAACAAACAGAAAAAAAAAACAAAAACGAACAACACAATAATAAAGCTGCACAAAAATTAATATGAAGACGTAAAATAACGGTCTTTAAAATGTTCAAGTTACTGTTTTTATTTCATCGTGCAGGATATAAAGAAAACAGAAAAGTTTTTTGTATTTGTTGCCATTTTCGAATTTTATTTTCATAAAAACCTTTACGTTAAACATTCTTTCCAAAAACTGTTATTTGAATATTTTTTTTCCGAGTATTTAATTTTTTTTTTCTTTCAATTCTTCTTTATATTTTTTGTTTTTTTTCTCAAACACGTTTCCAGTGATGAGTTGTACAACAACAGAACAGAAGAAAAAAAAACAACAAAGTTAATCTAACGTTTATTTTTTTTTTTTTGCAATGATTTATTTACCGCTAAAATAATATGTAGTAGACGCGACAACGGTTGTCGCAAGACTAAAATTTCTTATAAACATTTAGCCAACATTAAGACCTCTACTAAATCAACACATATGCATGCTCTTCTGTACAATAAACATAGCGCACACACACACTCGCACACGCCACACTTTGGTTTACTCATTTACAGCCCTGAGTTAGGAGAGTAAATACTAATGAGCCAGTGAGTAAGGGAGTATTTTCATACTGTTTTGTATAAAGACGATGATGATGATGGTGGTGGTGGTGGTGTTTTATTTGTAAAAACACCAAACACTGTTGTATGGGAGCAACATGCTGAAAAGCACTCTATTTTTTCAAAAAAAAAAAAAACATTTCCTTTTCACTCATTTTAACTGTAATGGCTTGCATTTACTTTTGGAAATGCTGTGTAATTGTATTAGAGGCCGCTTTAGAGAAAAATCTGTTGAGTCTGTTGAGTGTAAATTATGAGTGAAAAATTGCATACAAAAGCTAACTGCACACTGTACAAGTATACTCCTCTTGGTTGTTGGATTTTTTTAATTTTTTTCTTTTTATTATTTTAAAGGAGATTTTAATGTGGTGTAAAAAAAGCTTGTTTTTTAAGCAAAGTAAACACAAGAACGTATTATCACTCATTCATGCACACACATACAAATGGATTTACTTTCATATGCATGTAGATTTTAATAATTTCATGCTCTTTTGCGTTATTATTGTTATAAAATATATTGTTTCTGGGAGAGCATAACACATTGAAACAAAGAGCATAAACTATGTACTCTAATACCGATAGTGCTGTTTTTTATTTTAATATTTTTTTATAACGAGAGAGTGAGAAAGAGCAAGAGCAGCACCAAAGCTAAAATGCTGACTGTATGGTAAAATGTACAGTGGGTATTTAAGCAGAATTATTTACTAAATAACTACACATTTTATAATGTATTTACGTCCGATATAAATACATATAATCAGACGTCGGCATCAATGTCCCTCAGGGGCAGAACATCTTCGGCTTTTTACACACATAGGACACGAACATTAACAATGTTCGTTAAAAAGAGCGTAAAATTGCATTCAGTTCAGGGTTGCCAGATTTTTTTTTTAAAAAACTTTATTTCTGGGAAAAAAACTTTTTTACAAAAAAAAAAATTGTTTTCTACCAAAGTACCTACCAACATTTTTAAAGGAAATTCCGGAGCCCGGTGCCCTCTGTTGGTGTTTTTTTGCGTTTTTTTGTCCGGGACTAATAAAATACACAATATTTTATTTAAAAATGTAAATATTTCCTGTTTTAATACTGAATTTATTGAAAAAATTTTAAATTTAATTTTGTCGAAAAAACTTGTTTTGTTAGAAAACAAATTTAATGAAAACTTTTTCGCATCTCCTAAAGCTTGAAAAAAAAGGGAAAACTTGGCAAATAGCAACGCTGCACACATAGGACTCGAACATCAATAATGTTCGTTAAAAAGAGCGTAAAATTGCATTCAGTTGTTTGTCAGCTTTTAAAGAAGAAGGTTCATGTCGCTTTTTTTCAGGTTTCAATTATACACCCAAAAAAATATTACAGTAGTATTCACTATTTTCGAATGAGATTCATTAATAACAATGAGAAATTACATATCTCCATTTTTAGAAGTATATTTGTCAAGTTAAATACAGTAGGACCTTGATTATCCCTGATTCGATTATCCGGGAACATCAATTATCCGGTATGGAAAAAGAAAATTTTTTGCATCGACTTAATTTTATTTTGGATCGACTTAAATTTTTCTGCACCGTTTAACCGTGATTACCTCTATTATCCGTGATTATAAGCAAAATTTTTTTTCCATTATTTTGGACGAACAAGCGAAAAAGGGGAATTCTGTGTTTAGTATACGAAATCCTTATCCACTGTTCTCTGTTTTTTTTGACAAAATTATTTTTTTTTATAAAGGGTGATTTTTTAGCTATTATCTTTTTGGCAACACTGGTTTAAACAGCTCATGCACGTTTCGTGTTTTGTTTCACTGTCAAACATCTTCAGTTTGGTCTATAATTTAACCATGAATCGTCTTACAAACGAAAAACGCTTGCAAATCATTGAATTTTATTATCAAAATGGGCTCTTGGAAGATCCACTTCTTTATCGAAAAATTGTGTTCAGCGGCGAAGCTCATTTTTGGCTCAATGGATACGTAAATAAGCAGAATTGTCGATTTTGGTGTGAAGATCAGTCAGAAGCATTGCAAAAGCTAACAATGCATGCAGAAAAAGTCACAGTTTGGTGCGGTTTATGGGCTGATGGCATCATTGGACCGTACTTCTTCAAAGATGCTGCGAATCGTAACGGCCCTTACATATGCATTTAAACAAAACTGATTTGCTTTTGTTTAAAAACTTGGCAATAGAACGGAAGCAAATTAATTTTTTTTTTTTTTTTTTTTTGCAGTTATAGTACCACATGGCCCCACAGTGCAGTGCATATTAACCGAATAAAAGAAAAAAAAACAACAATCTTCTTTAATCTTAGTGGTTGTTGTTAAAATAAAAATATTTTGTTTGTAGCTTTGTAGCTCAGGCTTTTACTTTTTTTCTTCGCCAATTTGTTTTCATATTTTTTTTATTCTTTTTTAAGAGAGAGAGAGAGAGAGAAAGAGAAAAAGAGCAGAGGTTTGAATGTGTAGGTTTTTCATATTTTTTTTTTAACTTCAGCGCTGCTGCTAATACTTCTTCTGCCAACGATTGCTGCTGCTGCTGTTAGTGTTGTTGTTGTTGTTTTACAGAGGTGAAAGCTAAAGGTAGAAAAATAAAAACAAAAAAAAAAACAAATTCTCTCATTTATAGGCATAGAACCACATTATAAATGATTTTAAATATTCTTATTGTTGTTGTTGTGATTTCTTTCTATATTTTTCTAATGTTTTTACTATTTTCTAGCATCCAACAACAACAACAAAAACAAAGTCATCATAATAAAACCAAAAGAAAACATTATTATTTGCTGCGACATTACGCATGATAAGATGATTTTGTTTTTTCTTCTTAACAGTTTACTAGAACAACACACGACAAGTACGTACATAAATACTTATTTAAATACATATGTATGCATGTGTCTATACATATGTATGCATAAGCATGCATATGTATTGGATTACGAAGAATTTTGTAGCCTTTAAGAAGGTAACATCAAATGAATTTCGCGCCTTAATTTCTAATAAATATGCACACACGTTGAAATAGTAAATTTCAACACAAATTATTGGCACACACAGTGCAACAATCTAAACAAAAACAACAGAATACTGCACACACACACACACGCTAATGACGATTTATTTTATTACTTCATGTCTCCTATGCGTGTCTCCTATGTTTGCATAAGGAGCCCAAACACACACATACATAAATAAATGCATGCATGCTTACGTGGACTTCTTGCTGAAAGGGAGTCCATGTGATGTTGTGCATTCGCAAGAAGAAGAAGAACAACAACAACACCACCAACACCCATGTTGTGTACGCACATACACTTGTCGCTCTGGAGAAATTTTTAATCAACAAAATATGACCATGATTGTGTTTTTTTTTTGTTGCTTTCTTCTGAATTTGTTTTTTTCGTTTCGTATAACAGTGTTGCCAAATTAGGTTTCTTGCCAAAAACTTTACTTTCTATTCTTAAATGTCAAGCGAAATCAAAAAAAAAAAAAAAACAAGTAAACAGAAAAACAATAACAACTACACGATATAACAGTTATTTTATACAAAAAAGGAAATTTTATACAAAAACAAAGTTCAAGAACATCTTATTGTTGAATGAAATAAATTTAAACGGCATGTGTACATATGTGGTCGGTGACTGTATTTTTAATTTTGCCGTCGGCAAAACACAAATTGTATATACGCGTAGTATGTACGCTAAGGCATTAGAGAATTGAAAGATTTTTGAAAAAGCTTTTCCAATTTGTGAACTGGTGTGGATTGTTTTTATACTTTTTTTTTTTTAACAATGTTACGCCCCTTTTAAAAGCTGGCTTGTCTATGAAAATGGAACTACAGTGATGGTAAAAATAATTACGATGATTATAACATTTTTATTAACGCCATGAAATATTTAATACCTAAAAAAAAAAACAATATAAAACAATTACACTGTACTACAAAAACAAATAATGCAAGTTTAGGCTACATTTACTGAACTGAGCGTTATTTTGTGCCACAGCGTTTCTTTCCTTAAAACTCTTACGGATGCTATCTCTCGACGACCCTCAATAATGGATTCATATTTCGTAATCAACAATTTTCACCACTTAGAGATCAGATACAGATTTGAAACTTAAACCTTTCGGGACGAAGCATCAGCACCACAATTTCTAACTTTTCATAACGTCGCGACTGACTCTACATCGTCATCGTTCGCGAAAACGAGAACAAATAAATGGCTGCCGTGTAACCTGAGTAACTACCTTATGTACATCATGTCAGACGCTGTGATGCACCAAGTCTTTGCCGTATATAAACGGCACCTGACGCAAAGTGAGTTAGTGGTTCAAACCCCAGTCCAGACACGTCGAAGAAAGAAATATGAACAAGAAATTCTTCGGCGACTTCTTTCAGCAATCATCTGGCTATCATACTGGAAGAAAAAAATATTACCATGAAAAGTTTATCAAAATATCTGCCGTTCAGCGTCGACTTTCACACTAAACCTACCAGAGCGGTCAAATGACTACTTTTGAGACTTTAATCAAAATTGTTAAATTCCAAATGCAAAATGGCGATAATGAAAAAGAGAACATTGTGAACACGCTTAGGGGACGAAAAAGAATGAGATTGTTCCGCAGTTCCGAAGATGAATGTGAAGAAAACAATCAGAATATTGAAACTTCAGTTGATGGAACTGTTTGGAAAAAAATTCACCAAGGTTCTGGACCTGGAAGATCTCCGCTTCATACAATTTTCAGAGCAATATCAGGTCCAACGGGATCTCCGAAACGTAACATTATGAAGGGCAAAGTAAGGAGTGCATTTTCGTTGATACTTGATAATTTTATATGCACGTGGTGCATATGAAACAAGAAACTTGAACGTTTCATATTTATGGAATAAGAAATGGGGTTCTACATTTTATTCACGAACAATGAACAGAAATCGTTTCACAGAAATTATGCAATTTATTCGTTTTAATAGAAGAATCGAGCGGAGCCAGCGTCTGCAGACTGACACATTTGCTCTCATCTCCAAGGTATAGAATGCATTTATAGAAAATAGTCATACTATTACAAACTATTTGCTACAAAATCAAGATACCTATTCACACAATATATGCCGATAAATTCGGATTCAAGTTCTGGTTGGCATCGGGCATTGAAAGTAAATATATTGTGAATGAATTTTCGTATTTGGGAAAAGATGAAATGAGGCCATCAGCAATACCACTTAGTGAATTTGTTGTTCTTAAATTCACTGACGAAATATAACCCCCGGCAATTAGTTTGAATAAGGATTTGTATGTAAATTACTGAAGTAACATATAGTCTTTCAGTTTCGAGCCTTCTTTCTAAAAAATTACTCCTAAAACCCGAAAAATAAATGTTATTTAATTATTATATGATAATTATTTAGTGTTTATTGTTTAGGCTAAATTCTGTATTAATTACAATCAACTGGAAAACACTATAATGTTTATTTCACAAGCGGTCATTTGACCGCCATCGGTAGAAATAGGTATATATAATATGTCGGTAGGTTTAGAGTTAAATTGTAGGGCCCCCGCCACTTGTGGATAAAATTAACACGCACAACATGTGGTGTGGTCTGAGGAACTAGGTCGCAATCCTGACTGAAAGGTTGTACTGATTTTATATTGTCAAGTGGGAAACATAATATTTAACACTTTGAGACGACTTAAAATTTTACCGACGGCAACATCGCTGTATGAAAGTAAATTTGAAAAATAACAAGATTTGTTAACAAAATTAGTACATTTGGAAATAGAAACAATTTGAAGCTTTATGATAGTGCTTTTGAAAGTACAGCGACGGTATCCAACTGAAACTGTTCGGTGATTAAACTCTGGTTATCGTCTACGCTTCTGAAAAATAAAATCTTATAACAGAGGGAGAAAATGCACTAATACATGACCATTAAGTATCGTGTCATAATAAATGCAAAACTTTCTATCAATCGTCTCGGCAAATAAAGCCAAAAGTAGCAAAATCTAGAAAGAGGAGGAGAAGGCGACGGGCTTAATATTAATATTCTAAAACAATTTTGATAATTGTAGTGGATGTATCAAGTCTAATAGGAGTGATAATGAGATGAAACGGATTCAAGGTGGTCAATAGTCGAAAATCCTGAAAATAAATGGAGTCTATTATCGGTAAGATATCAAACGATTGCAAGAATAATTGCGAAGCCATTGCCAAGTTCATAACAAGAGGTAATCTTAAGGGCAATAAGAGATTAATAGTTTTTGGATTTCAAAAGTAGTGTTAAACGAAATACTGCTAAAGATATGACTTTGATGAATTCATAATACTTTGAACTTTCGAACATAATGTACGAAATATATTTTGTTTAACTCTTTCACGACGGCCCTGTATCTGAAACCGCCTTTTGTAAAATTTTCACGACAGTGCAACTAAGCATACAATATAATATCATCGTTCGCGAAAACACAAGTGAAGAAATAAATGACTGACACGATGTCAGCCGCTGTCTTGCACAAAGTAATTTTTTCCGCGCATTTCGGCCGGTATTTCGACGATAAATCGACGAATGCTGCTTTCAATTGCTTCAACGTTAGGCGATAAGCCTCGTAGATACGTTCTTTGAAATAACCCCACACAAAAAATAGACTAACGGTCTTAAATCACACAACCTTTGTGGCCAACTTATATCGTCAAGATGTGAGATGAAACTTTTCGGAAAACTTTCATGTAATAAAGCCAAAATCGGACATGTAGCGTGCAACACCATCTTGTTGAAACTGACTACCGTCCATATCATAATCTTCAATTTCAGGCCATAGCGCTCTGAATTGATGACAACTGGTCGAACGAATAGCCCTCATGAAATCTCTACACCATAAAGCGTACCAAATGGTAATTATTTCCGAATGCAATAGTTTTTCTCTACAACCGATTAACCATATCTGCGCCTTTCTAAATGGTCCGCCGTTGTTTAGCAGTTGTATAAATTTGGATGAAGGTGCAAACACCATTGCCAAATACGCTATGAACAACATTCCCTCATAGAAGTGATATTTTTTGCAGTGCATATATTTCGATAATCCACAGACCTAAACACATCTGAAACGCATCCAGTGTCTTGAAAACTTTTTTATAATCTTGAGAATTCCTTGAATGTAATCACTCCGATAGTAGTGAGTTTTAAACATTTTTAAGCGTTCTATGGTAATTAAATGATCCATATTCAAGAATAGCGAACCTTTCTCTAAATTAAATATACTTCGGATGAAAGATATTTAACAGCAGATAGGTTTATCAGACTGGAGGTTATTATAAGGGGTGATTTTTTAAGAGCTATAGGAAAATTTTTCAGAAAAAACAACACATAAAATTCAGAAAAATGCATGAAATCTATATTTGGATCGATAGTACGGTCCATATAATTTAATGTTTGAAGATTATTTCATGCAAATGTTGACCACGACTGCGTCTCAAATGGTCCATCCGCTTAGTCCAATTTTGGCATACTCTTTCCAACATTTCGGCCGGTATCTCACGAATAAATACTTCAATGTTGTCTTTCAATGCGTCAATTGGAGCGGGCTTGTCTGTATAGACATGAGCTTTAACATAGCCCCACAAAAAATAGTCTAAAGGCGTTAAATCGCACGATCTAGGCGGCCAATTGACCGGTCCCAAACGTGAAATAAAATGTTCACCGAACTCGCCTCTCAATAAGTCCATTGTTACGCGTGCTGTGTGGCATGTGGCACCGTCTTGTTGAAACCACATGTCATGCAAGTCAAACTCTTGCATTTTGGGCAAAAAAAAATTGGATATCATCTCACGGTAGCGCTCACCATTCACAGTTACGTTACGATTCGCAGCATCTTTGAAGAAGTACGGTCCAATGATGCCAAATTCAATGATTTGCAAGCGTTGTTCGTTTCTAAGACGATTCATGGTTAAATTATAGACCAAACTGAAGATGTTTGACAGTGAAACAAAACACGAAACGTGCTTGAGCTGTTTAAACCAGTGTTGCCAAAAAGATAATAGCTAAAAAATCACCCTTTATCTCTAAGAAATATATGTCGAAATGTCTTTTCACTTACAACCATTATTTGATTCTTAACAGAGACCCTTTTTCGACATCTAATCCATGTTATTGTGTGCAAATAAGTTCTGGGCTCTAAGCTACAAGAGATCTTTTCTGATGTTAAAATTTTTTACACAAACTGTAGCAGAATTCTAGTTTATAAA
This sequence comes from Sarcophaga caerulescens, assembly GCA_927399465.1. Taxonomy (NCBI): domain Eukaryota; kingdom Metazoa; phylum Arthropoda; class Insecta; order Diptera; family Sarcophagidae; genus Sarcophaga; species Sarcophaga caerulescens. Next base: position 98,585,849 of record OV656867.1, on the reverse strand, counting down.
ATTCTAAAAATGTTTTTAACTTCTTTAAGCATTTTCTATTTCGTAGATGAGATGTAAAAATCATTTTTTTTTAAATAAATTTCAAGTAAAAATTAATTTTCTGTCATCACTAGGATATAATATTTGCTTTTACTATTTGCAAACAATGGCAACACTTTGTAAATACGTACATATTTTCCACATACAAATTGTTATTGTTGAGAGTTTATTTTTCCTTATTTGTTGGGTCAACATTTTACTGCACCAACATCACCACTAACACAACCACAACCACCACTAAGTCACCAACTCTATCGTCATCACCATCGCCATTGCCATTATTCTCAACATTGGCTGTATCGTCAACAGCACAACAGCCGATAAGACAACAGCAACAACAAAACTAAGAAAATCCAAAGAAACTCGTGCTTTTATATTCTGTTTTCTCTCAGTGTACTACTGTTGGCTGGACGATGAATGTAGTGATGATGATCGTAATGATGGCTGGTACGTTGGTTGCCGTTTTCATTTTTTTTTGTTTTTTTCATTTTGTTTTTGCTCGTATAAAATGAAAAATATAAACATCAGATCACTCACATACACTCTTTTTTTTCGCTGTTCTTGTTTGTTTTTGCTTTCTTTTATGATTGTTGTTGTTGTTGTTGCTGTTATTATTGTTTGTTTGTTTCTGTTCGAAAACCGAATATCGTCAACAGCAACGAAGTGCATAACGACGACAATATCTTCTTCGACTGTTTTTGTAAAAGTAAGTTCGATGATCTGTTTACGATATTTTTCTTCTTCTTTTACTTGTTTTTTGTTTTTTTTTAATATGAAATTGTTGTTGCTGTTGTTGTTGTTTATAATTTTTTTGTTTGTTTTTTTTTTTTGTGAATGTTCCTCATTCGTAGTATTTTTTAAAGGCTGTTGCAGAATGTTGCTCTGTTGCTCTGCTTCGGCTTTTGCAATTGCTGTTATTTTTATATGTATGTATGTATGTACTGATGGTAGGTACTGTTGTTCTTCTTCTTATTATTCTACTTGTAGTTGTTGTTGTTGTTTTCTTATATTTTATTATTGTTTCTCCTATTTTTTATATTTCTGATGCTTCTTCTTCAGAATATTATTGTTGTTGTTTTCATATATGAATTGTTTTTATCCATAATAAATACACTTATGCTCATACATACAAATGCACATGCTTATGTACGAGTATACATATACATACATATTGCTGTTGTTTTTATTGTTGGTCATTGACTGTTTTAAGCAAGAAAAACAACCAGAACAATAACAACAATAACAACCAAATAAATAATCAAGAGAACGTAAATGAAAACAACAAAATATTGTAAAAAAAAAACAACCTCAACCAAACAAACCATCCAGTCAGTCATCAGGCAGCCTATGGAACTTGTCATCAACGTCATTAGCATGATCACATATGTATGATCATCATCAAGTGACTACAGTCAGTCAACTTCATTATCTTGCGAATTTTTTGTTTTGTTTTGTTTTTGAAAATAAATTTCCAAAAATTGGAAAACCTTTCCAACATAAAACTACAAAACATTAAACAGAGGGAAAGTGTTTCTGTAATAACCTTTAAACTTCTGATTAGATTTGAACGCCGACATGTGGCTTATGGATAAAAATAAAAAAAAAAATATTTTGATTTGAGAATTAACTGAACCGCAGTTAGGCAGGTCGTATGAAAAGGTCCTTCGATTGTTGACTATATCATGCCTTATGAGACAAACTGTATTCTTGATTGCTACATAATCTATTTCAGTTTAATTCACTCCTAATTAATCTTCGATAAGGCTGTGGGAGGATTGCTGCTCACACGGCGGCTATATTAAGTTGCAACTGCAGCAACTGTTGCTGCAACAACGACGGAAAGACGGTAAACATGCAGAGACTACTGAACTGTTACGGACATGCTATGCTTGAATGATAGGTTCTTGAGCGGTCCCTTGACGTAATACTTATTCCTTCTAGTTCTCGGCAAACATCTTAGCCATAGAATTGACTAGTTGCGTGCTCACCATTAACGAATGCCAACCATAGTTTCCATAGGAAGTCTGTGCCTTGTAAGGGGTGATTTTTTTAGCTATTATGTTTTTGGCAACACTGGTTTAAACAGCTCACGCATGTTTCGTGTTTTGTTTCACTGTCAAACATCTTCAGTTTGATCTATAATTTAACCATGAATCGTCTTACAAACGAACAACGCTTGCAAATCATTGAATTTGGCATCATTGGACCGTACTTCTTCAAAGATGCTGCGAATCGTAACGTAACAGTGAATGGTGAGCGCTACCGTGAGTTGATAGTCAGCAATCGAAGGACCTTTTCATACGATCTGCCTAACTGCGGTTCAGTTAATTCTCAAACCAAAATATTTTTTTTTTTTGCCCAAAATGCAAGAGCTTGACTTGCATGGCATGTGGTTTCAACAAGACGGTGCCACATGCCATACAGCACGCGTAACAATGGACTTATTGAGAGGCGAGTTCGGTGAACATTTTATTTCACGTTCGGGACCGGTTAATTGGCCGCCTAGATCGTGCGATTTAACGCCTTTAGACTATTTTTTGTGGGACTATGTTAAAGCTCATGTCTATACAGACAAGCCCGCTTCAATTGACACATTGGATGCCAACATTGAAGCATGTATTCGTGAGATACCGGCCGAAATGTTGGAAAGAGTATGCCAAAATTGGACTAAGCGGATGGACCATTTGAGGCGCAGTCGCGGTCAACATTTGCATGAAATAATCTTCAAACATTAAATTATATGGACCGTACTATCGATCCAAATATAGATTTCATGCATTTTTCTGAATTTTATGTGTTTTTTTTTGAACATTTTTCCTATAGCTCTTAAAAAATCACCCTTTACAAGCTTCATGTACTCCTTTTCTTTTAGTACTCTGAGACGAGTTGCGTGTGATAAAGTATCATTCCCAAAACATTAGGATCTCGAACTTATGAATACTGGACAATGGCCACGTTTCGATGTCTTCACCAGGTGGACATGCCAATACATGAACATGTAAGGCAGAGTGTCCCGTGTCTAAGCTCTTTAGTATACTCAAGTTGCCGTTATTCAGTCTTAAAGTACACATACGTCTTTTTGGCAATACTATTTAGGTAGGTTGTAGTCGCCGTAGTCTAGTAGGTAGTGTGTTGGCTTATTAGACTGAAGGCCCGAGTTCGAATACCAGGTCAGACATCAAAACGAAAATATGAAAATATTTCTTCTGCGACTTCCTGTCAGCAGATTTCCTGCAAAAACTCTGAGAGTAAATAAAATTCCCATGAAGAGCTTCTCAAAAAATCTGTCGTTCGGAGTCGACTTTAAACTGTAGGTCCCGCCGCTCATGTATAAAATTAACGCACACTACTAAAGTGGTGTGAGAAGCTAGGTCGTAATCCTGACTGAAGGATTGTAATGACCAATTATGTATGTAGGTTGGTAGTTTGAAGTGGTAGCCTTAACATCAAAAGTACACTTGAGCATGCATATCGGCCCGTTGTGACACCACAGGTAAAAGCAGTCCCTGTACTAAGCGAGTTCCACCAAACTAGGAAAGAAAATTGTCACCACAAGTGCTGCACATTAAAAGCACGAAAAACAGGAAAACCAGTCCAAAAGTTTGATAAACGAAGCTATATCCTAGACATGGATGATGATTGCTCCGTCAAGGTGTCAAGAAAAGAAAGTGTACACTATGGATAAAATTCTAACAATCTCAACTCAAGTTTTCCACTTAAGGAGAGTGCCCGAAAAAATTTTACAATATTTCCAAATTTTTTCGAATTCTTTTCTTCTTGTTTCAATTTTAAAAACTGGCAATAAAATAATTTGAAAAACAATTAACGATAATTTATTAATGTATATTTTTTTGAATTGTACACTTTCTTTTGACGATCACAGTATATTTGCACCTCACAAGAGATGGACATTGACAAAGAAAGAAAGTACAATAGTCATCTCTTCCTCTGCATATCCGCATCCACAGCAGAAGTCGTTAGATGGGAGCTGCATTCGCATGTCTTCCCACAACACAATGACCTGTAAGCATGGCCACTGTAATCGAAATGATATTGGGCTAAAGTCCGAGCAATTGTTTGGAGCACCTGCTATGCATCGTGGGCCAAGTGAGTGTAGCAGTTGAGCAGTATTTTACATTAACCCAGGTAACGATCCTGGAGTTATTCATAACGCTCGACAGAGATCATAAAGGGCTATCCATTTCGTGGTTTCAAAAGTATGGGACTGGAATTCGACATCTGTCAAACTAAGTTGTGAAACCAATTTTTTTCTTTTCAGTTGAAAGTCTGACATTGACGAAAATGGATCGCTTAACTATCACAAAACGCATAAAAATTATCAAAACCTACTACAAAAATTGTGATTCTGCCACAGCCACGTATCGAACAAAATTTTCTTCAGCAATGAAGCACATTCCACACTCGGTGGGTATGTTAATAAACAAATTTGTCGTATTTGGGGTTCTGAGAATCCTCGAGTAATTGAAGAGAGGCCATTACATCCAGAAAAAGTCACTGTTTGGTGCGCTCTTTGGTCCGAAGGTGTGATTGGACCTTACTTCTTCGAAAACGATGATGGAACGACTTTCACCGTCAATTCGTAGCGTTATGGTCATATGATAACCGACTTTACTTTGCCTGCTATTGAAGAATACGACTTGTAGAATATGTAGTTTCAACAAGACGTTGCCACATGCCACACAACTCGAGCGAATATGGCTTTATTGCAAGAGACATTTCCTGGCCGCGTAATTTCTCGTCGCGGCGATATCAACTGGCCACCAAGATCATGCGATTTGACACCATTAGACTTTTTTTTGGTGGGGTTACGCGAAAGACCGTGTTTATGCAGATAAACCTTCAACTCTTGAGCACTTAAAAACCAACATTCGTCAAGTTATGGCTGAGATAGCGCCCAATATGTATCGAAAAGTGGTCGAAAATTACCTCTATAAGAATCTATGCTTGCAACACTTCGCGTGGAGGTCATTTAAATGATGTAGTGTTTCACACATAATGTTAACGTTCAAACTTTACAATAAAAAAGAAATATCATGAAAAAAAATATTTTATATGTGTTTTATTTACGTTTACTTTTGAAACCACGAAATGGATAACCCGGTATAACAGTCCGACTATCAGAGAGGATTGAGATGCGGGCGAAAGGAACACCGTTGATGAGAATCCATTGAGCAGCCCGATAGATGGCCATTGCTTCCGCCTGAAATACGTCTCAATAATTCGACAGTCGGGGGGAAATGTTCAGGTCCATTTTCCCAGAGTAGACTCCGGTACCAACTCCATTATCGAGTATTCTGTGATAACACGGTGCGACAGTGAAAATACACCCGAATAACTACATAGTCCACGTTATTCAGTTAGTTGAGTAGAACTCAAAAATACCTTTTTTATATTTCTCGAACCCTCCAAACTTGTTTTATTTGGCAGAAACTGTTCTTTTTTGACTTCACGCACAAATTTCTGGATTACTTAAACATTACTGACCCGATTTCCAAAATTTAAATCTTGTTGAAAGGGGAGAGATGGAGCTTTAAAAAGGTGTACATATATCTATTATTCGACTTAATATGCTATGTGGTTTGATGAGGTAAACTTGGAAAATTCGATTTCTTTTCAGATTTTTTGAAGTTTGTCCATTCATAGTAGCAAACTTTAATAAAAAAATATAGGATAAGTGATAATATTCTTAAAGTCTATTCTCTTGTGAAGAGATTGAGCCATCATTTGATAAAATTTAAATAAAAATTACCGTAGTTATTATTTAAAGAGTCTAACAGTCGAGTGATATTTTTTATATATGTCACCTCATCAAATGAACTTTTAGTTCAAAAATTTTTAGAATTTTTGATGGATCTTGATTGTTTATTGCAAAATGTGTCAATTTCACGTTTGCACGACTTCCAGAAGTCGAATAAAATTTGTATTTTTTGCAAATATTATTATTTCTCTTTGCGCAAACATTGGCCAACTTCTGGTAGTCGCTCAAACGTGAAATTGACATATTTTTTGATAAACAATCAATATCCATCAAAAATTCTGAAAATTTTTGAACTAAAAGTTCATTTGATGAAATGACATATTACACGACTGTTATACTATTTATATCATAACTACGATAATTTTTGTCCGATTTGATCAAACGAAATACCAATCTCTTTACAAGATAATGCACTTTCATAATGTCATCACTTATTTCATATTTTTTAAGTAAAGTTTGCTACTATGAACGGACAAACTTGAAAAATATGAAAAAAATTCGCATTTTCCAAGTTTACCTCATCAAAACTCATAGCATATTAAGCCAAATAATAAATATATGTATACTGTTTTCAAGGTCCGTCTCTGCCCTTTCCAACAAGATTTAAATTTTGTGAAATCGGGTTAGAAATGTTTGAGTAATCGAGAAGTTTATGCGTAAAATCTAAAAAAAACAGTTTTTGTTAAATAAAAAAAGTTTGGAGGGTTCGAGAAATATAAAAAAAAATATTTTTGAGATCTACTCAACAAAACTTACAGCCTACACTATGAGATTAGCCGGGTGTATTTAATTTTTTTTATTTTGTCGCATAGTGTAATTAATACACCTTTTGCTTGAACACAATATGAGTTTTCAGTTTCCCATACTTTCAGCAGCAGCCTAGGATAATGGATAAGATAAGATAAGATAAGAGCGTAAAATGATGAAATATCTTTTAGAATGACCTATAAACATGGGCACTGTGATCGAGATGACATTGTGATCAAGTCCGAGTAGCTGATTGATACGCCTTCTATCCATCGAGGGCCAAGTGAGTGTAGCAGTTGAGCAGGATTCCTCATTGACCTAGGATTGGATGGCAATTTTATTTTACTGCCACAGTTTTTGCCAGAAATCTGCTGAGAGGAAGTCACCGAAGAAATAGGTTAGGTTAGGTTAGAGGACGTGTACTTGTCAACTGTGACAAGTACAGTACCCGGAGGTCGAATTGACCCATTGTACAACATCCTAGCTTCTCACACCACTCGTGTTGTGTGCGTTAATTTTATACATGAGTGGCGGGACCTACAGTTTAAAGTCGACTCCGAACGACAGATTTTTGAGAAGCTTTTCATGGCAATTTTTACTCTCAGAGTTTTTGCCAGAAATCTGCTGAGAGGAAGTCGCCGAAGAAATATTTTCATATTTACGTTTTGATGTCTGACCTGGGATTTGAACTCGGGCCTTTCGTCTAATAAGCCAACACACTACCTACTAGACTACGGCGACTTCACCGAAGGAATAGTCTTTCATATTTTCGTTTTTGTTGGAGATGTCTGACCCGAGGGATCTAAATGAGGCCGCTTGTTTCTTTAAGCATACGTGCGAGTGGCCACCATATCATTTTCATGGCCCAGGTGATTGTTTCCTCAACTCAATTTTCAGCTCTAAGATAAGTGTAAATAATGAATACCGGAGTTTATTTAACGATTTCATAAGCATTTGCAAGAATATGAAATTATGAAAAAAATGAAAAAATGAAAAAAATTAAAAAAAAAAAAAACAATTATGAATTTATAATCAGACAATAAATAAAATATTGATAAAAAAAAAATAAAAAGAAATGATGAAGAAAAAAAAATCACAAAACAAAAAAATGTAAATGTTTAACACGTGCCAAACGGAACGATCAACAATAAACAACGAATACGAATTACAAATCAAAAAAAAAAAAAAAAAAATTTTTCAATTGAGAAATGTTTTCAAGAATCTCTCGTCTTACGAAATTACGTGGAATGAAAAAGAAAATATTTTGTATTCCACACCATGACTACAAAATATGAAATATTAATGATCATTATTGTCACAGCGCGATAATAATAATGAATGATCAATAAAAATGATCATGAATTTCTTAAATATTTAAAAAATTAATTTTTCTATTCTATTTATATTAAAAACCTTTTCTTCTTCTTAATTAAATAAATATTTAATGTCCGTACCAACGTCTGTCTGTCGGTCTGTCTCCTTGGCTAATTCTTCCATAAAAAATATAATTTTTTTAAACGTTTTTTATTTACTTAAAATCTGTTTTAAAACACGGTTTACAGTTGTCGTTCTAATAATTTATTTCTGTCTATAAGAGGTTCTGATCCTAATCAGCCATATCGCCAAATGCCAAACAAAACCCATTCACTTGCAAACTCTGGAACCATAAAGCTTTCAAGAAAAAATTAAAAAAAAAAACAAAAAACAGGCAAACAAAGTAAGAGAAGTTAGGCTTTAAGTTATTTTAGCATATGCCCGTTAAACTTGCTTATTTAATTCGCATACTCATTAGCACCTTTCAGACTTAATTCACTGGAGTGTGTGGTGTGTCTCTGAAAAATATTTTATTTTCTTCAAAAATTCAATACAATTTTATTAAAAGGCAGCAACAACAACATGATTCCCTACATACATACATACATACGTAATTGGTCATTACAACCCTACGACCAGAGATCAGCAATGAAACGTTTTTTCGCTACTCATAAGCTCTCCATGAAATTTTGAATACAAGTGAGTCAACAATATTGAAATTAAACTATGTACTCTGATTCATTCATACTCACTACCCAACGTTGATTTATAAGTATAGGTTGCAATGAGTATGGCTGCCTTCCAAAATGTTAGTTGCTTTGTGTTTGAACGAAGTATTGTGTTTCATAATGCCGCTGTACAAAATATATACGAAGTATTCTATTTCAAAATGTCGTCAATGTGTATTTTTAACGCAGTCAAAAAGCAATCAGGCATCGGATTTATAGTTGATGCTTTGACATTCGTTTGTTTGCGCGCACAATTAAAACACAAAAAATAGGAGAATGGCCGACTCACAGATGTAATATGACGCGTTGCAGTGCGTACGTTTTGTACTGTAAATGTAAACAAAGCACATAGTTGCATTGTTTGGTAACTTTGCATATGTACATAATTTAAATACCGCAGTAGAACTGCATACAAACTTTGTATTGATACATTTTGGAAGGCAGCCTATGCGTACAACGTTGATATCAAACTCATACCATTCGAAATATGTTTGATTCATAAGCCTACTCATTTAGATTCATATTTTTATAAAAATACTTATAAATGATTCGAGTGACTCGATTTACAACAAAAGAAAAAAGACACACAAACATAAAAGGCAGAGCAGCAAGCAGAGCCAACATACAACCTTCTATAGGGTCCACCGAATAACTTCTTTTTTTTTTTTTTTGAAAATGCTTTAAAAAAAAACTACTGAATATTTTCTCAAATTTCTTTTTTTATTTGAAAGTACAATCCTTCCGGTTAGTAATGGAAAATAATTTCATTCAAATGGCTGCCTCGGCTGGCCATGCAGTAGCCTACACGATCGGTCCAATTTTTAAGCACATTATCGATTGTGTGCAGCTGTTTTTCACCAATGGCTTTACGAATATTGTCCTTTAAAGCGTCAATTGTCTCTGGCTTGTCGGCGTAACACATATCTTTGACGGCACCCCACAAATAATAGCCCAACGGTGTCAAATCGCAGCTCCGAAGTGGCCAAACGACATCAACTCTGCGGCTGATAATGCGATCTTCAAACACAAGGCGCAAAACATCGAGTGTACCTTCGGCTGTGTGGCCGTCCTGTTGAAACCAAATGTTGCCAATATCCTCCTCTTTAATTTTTGTGAACAAAAATTCGTTCAACATGGCCCGATAACGATCGTCATTGACTGTAACGGCCACTCCTTGCTCATTTTCGAATAAAAATGGCCCAATTATGCCCCTGGACCAAAATCCGCACCAAACAGTGACTCGTTTTAGGTGCGTCGGCTTTTCAATGTATGCGTGCGGGTTTTCTGTGCCCCAAATGCGACAATTTTGCTCGTTTACATACCCGCCAAGATCAAAATGAGCTTCATCTGAAAAGATGTTTTTTTTTTGCCAAAATCGTCATTTTCTGTAAGTCGATCGCAGGCCCACTTAGCGAAGCGAAAAAAGCGTATACAAAACCATATTCGTTCAGCGGAAGGATAAAACTAATTATCTGTCAAATCAGACATGAGCTAAGTGTTACCATTCACGAAATAAGCACTAGTTGAAAAAAAACGTTAGATGGCGGATCCGATAGTAAGTAATTTAGTGTTCGTACTCGATTCATACTTATTTTGTGCTTCGTGTATGTGTTGAGTTAAGGAGAGTCGAATTCTAAGAATTTGGATTTACTGAAGTTAAACTATAAAGAAATTAATAGAGCTTAAAAGAAGAACTTTAGCTCAGATATACTTATTTAATTAAGCATTACAACTCTGTAGTGAGGTTTACAACCTAGCTCATGGTGTATGTGTTAATATTATGATTCGATTCTACTCATCTTTTTGAATACTCATTGTTGATCTCTGCTACATACATAGATACATAATTGGTCATTACAACCCTTAGATCAGGATTACAACCTAGCTTCTCACACCACTAATGTTGTGTTCGTTAATTTTTACGCATGAGCGTCATAACCTACAGTTTAGAGTCGACTACGAACGATAGGTTTTTGAAAAACTTTTCAAGGGAATTTTATTTATTCACAGAGTTTTTGCCAGAAATCTGCTGAGAGGAAGTCGCCGAAGAAATATTTTTTCATATTTTCATTCTGATGTCTGACCTGGGGTTTGAATCGCGGCCTTACGTCTAATAAGCCAACGCAGTACCTAACTATGACTACTTCTTAAAGATTATTTCACGCAAATAATGGCGTCTATACCGTGATTTTGTAATCTTCTGTGTAAAAATACTTCTTTTAATTTTCGGTTGATGTTTCTTTAATTGCAGTTGTAATGACATCTTCCTGGTCTTGGCGGGCTTCAAAACTTTACCTGTTTGTTGCCAAAAAGGAACTATTCACCCTTATTCTGGTTGTCGTCGTCGTCGTCGCCGTCGTCGTCGTTACCAAAAATGATGTCGATAAAATCAGTGTCGACAAAATCAGAGTCGACACAACACAATATCGACGGCGTATTGACTCACAGAATACAAAATGTGTGTCGACAGTCATCTATAACTGTCAATAACTACAAACAGAATACCAATTTTAAACTGTCGAACCAAGACGACGTCGACGACGACAACCAGAACAATTGAGTACAAATTGCATGACCACGGCAACCAATAAACTTCTCCTTAACGGGATATTAAGTGCTCATTAATAGATTGCCGCTCAATAGATTTATGGTATCTCATATTATTTAAATCGCCATAGTCTAGTTGGTAGTATGTTTATTAAATGCTAGCTCTGGCTCAGACATCAGAAACTAAAACTTCCTCTCAGCAGATTTCTGGATTGCAATGGATGCAATTATTAATTATATTGACAATTTACTGCAGGAAAGTATTAAATATTGAAACCATAGTAGTCTAGTAAGTAGGGCGTTGGCATATTAGGCGTGAGGCCGTGGTTCAATCCACAGCCCAGACATTTCGCACAGAGTTTATGCCAGAAATCGGCTGAGAAGAAGTGGCCGAAGAAGTATTTTTTCATATTTTCGTGTTGATGTCGTGGCCTTAGGTCTAATAAGGGAACACACTATCTACTAGACGACGGCGACTTGATCCCCTACATCTTAATTTAATTACTCAAACACTTATGCTCTTAATGAATGAAACAAGTTGAAAAACAAAGTTGAAAAAGTAAAAAGCCTTTGTTGTTTGATGTTAACTTTAAATGGTTACCACAACTCATAAGTAAAATTAAAACACACATGTTTAGTATGAAGAGCTAGACCATAATTCTGAACCTCAATCCTCAATATTCAAAATAACGTGCCTATCTCTCGGTTGCTTCTCCAAACTGAATTCCACGAAACATTTATTCCAGCATATTGCCTACTATAGAGTATTTAAATACATACACTGCTGTTGACAAGTTATTCTTATTATCGCCTTATAAGTTCAAAATAAATTCGCGCATTGTGCACGTGCTTAAGAAAAAGTACTTCAACCATACCCCACCCCATCCAATTCATACCTTTCCATCTCCTAACTTCTTGGTTTTGAGGATATTTTATGATTTGTTTTCTTTTCTTTTAAATGCAGTTTTCAATTCTCTTTTTTTTTGTTTTTGTTGTTGTTGTTGTATTTTTAACAGTTCAACACCTTAAAAGGTGTTAAATGTTGCAAATAACAACAACTCTCTCATACCAATACACATTTTATGTGCTTCAAAATGAAGGTAAAGGTGAGCAAACAAAAAAATCAAAAAAAAAAAAAATCACTTTAAAGGTGTGAAAATTAAAAATAAAAATAAAAAATACATACGAAAGAAAAAAAATTGTTTTTTTTTAAATAAAAACATAAAAATGATCATAAAAATTATAATAAAAAAACAACAACAACAATTTTGAGATCTTTTGTTTGATTCCTTGGGTATACACAACTGTCATGTGTCACCACATCCGTAAGCAAATTAAATGCCAATGCATTCTACACACGACGCGGTCATTTTAAGTTTATGCTGGTTTTGTGCTGGTGGTGGTGGTGAAATACTTTAGGAGAACAAAACCTAGCGTTTATAACCAACGGGCTATGGGGAAATACATCAGAAGCCATGATTCATTTCGGAAGTTCTGAAAACTTAATTTGTTGAATTCAGGTTATCATAAAACATTGAGCATTCATAGCTACAGAGCATAATTCGAAAATATAAGGTTCAGATGAAGCCTTCAGCGAAAATATTATAATACGACCTTACAATAACTTTTAGTGGGTATAATAGCATTGCGAAGATTTTTGTGTTCTGAAGAACTATAATTCGTTGTATTCGTGTATCTACTGAGATAAAAACTGGTCTCGTCGTTCATGATGATTTTCAATGACAGTTGTCTCCCCCTAGGTAGAGATTCAGGGTGACGTGATTACACATCTTCATTATCTGCAAGTATTTTTACTAATATTCACCGCTGATCTCTCATTTTTTCCCATACTCTTGTAAGTGTGTAGCTAAACTTCGTAGTGTTTGCCAAATGGATGTCACACGACCAGAATATTACGCCTAAATTCACGTTGCGCCAACACCACCGACAAATTATTTATTTATTTATTTATTTTTTAAACGAATTTCTGCACAACAAGAGAATTTCTTATAATTACAGTACAGAATTAATTTTTAACAATGTGTCTATATTGAACAATTCTATAACAATATTTATGATGTTTATAATTAACTTAACTTAATTAATTAACTTAACTTAACATTAAAAAGAAGAAAGGAAAAAAAAAGAAAAAAAGAAAGAAAAGAAAAGGATATGATCGGACTAAATAGAATAGAATTGAAAAGTTGCTTTTTAAAATGCATTACATTACTCACTAGCTGTAGACTGTGTGGAAGTTGATTCCAAAGACGCACGGAGTAAATGGAAAACTGCCACTCAGAGACAAGCGTGCGGTGTATAGGAAGTATCAGTCTCCTACCCCTAAGAGATCTTGCAAAGGTGATGCTGTCAAACAAATATTTGGGTCTCTGCGTATAAATAATTTTGTGTAAAAACAGCAAAACCGTGATCTTAATCAAATTCTCAAAAGTTACCCCATATAGATTTCTAGAAAAGGTAAACATATCTAACAATGTTGTTGAAGACAGCATTCAATTGGCGCTTGGAGGAGGAGTCAGAGTTAGCGAAAATTTCACAACCATAAAGTATACCAGGGATAATATAAGACTTCGCAAGAAGTAATCTCACCCTTAAAGGTGTATATGCTTGCGTGACCAACAGCGATCTAAGCTTCACGTAAGCCTGTGCAACAAGAGAATTTACATGGTTGTTCCAGGTCAGTGTATCATTGAAAACAATGCCAAGATTCTTCGCAGTGGAGACGATCGCAATTTTCTTGTTGTCTAGAAGAATATCTTCAGTAATTACAGGGCTGCCAGTCCTCTTATGTATTAAAAGGCACTTAGATTTCGAAGGGTTCAAAACGACATCATTTGCTAAAGCCCATTTGTGTATACTCTCAAGGTCCGCATTAATTTTGACAACGTTCTCGGTAACCGAACTTTCGGGACAACTTAGATATATCTGGACGTCGTCCGCGTACATGTGTATGTTACAATAAGACAGTTGTTTAGGAAGATCATTAGCGTATAAAGAGAAAAGAAGAGGGCCGAGTATGGACCCCTGAGGTACTCCTCTGTTCAAGATAAGTGGTGACGACGAAATATCATTCGCAAACACAGATTGTGATCGATCCAATAGGTGTGATGTTATGAGTCGAATAGAGCCAGGAGAAATGTTGAAAAAGTATCGCAGTTTCATAAGGAGGGTATGGTGATTAACACAATCAAAAGCCTTAGTAGAATGATCAAGTAGAACTAGGAAATTCAGTTTATTATGATCCATTACGATGATGATATTACGAAAAAATCGAAACAACTACTCGACATTTTTGAAGAGAACTCTGTTTACTTTACATACAGTACATATGTCTGTATTGGTCATTAGAACCCTTTAGTCAGGATTACAACCTAGCTTCTCACACCACTTTGTGCGTGTGAATTTTATACATGAGTGGCGGGGCCTACAGTTTAAAGTCGACTCAGAACAACAGATTTTTTTGAGAAACTTTTCGTGGCAATTTTATTTTACGGTCAGCGTTCTTGCCAGAAGACTGTGGAGAGAAAGTGGCCGAAGAAATATTTTTTCATATTTTCGTTTTGATGTCTGATTTGGAGTTTGAACCGTGGCCTCACGTCTAATAAGCCAACACACTATCTACAAGACTACGACGACTACGAGGACCTACCTACGTACGTAAGAAGACTGCTGAGAAGAAGTCGCCGAAATAAATTATTATTTTCAATTTTCGTTTGGTGCTAGCTGTCTGAGTCGACGTTAACGCTACCTACAAGACTGCGGCGATTTCGAAGTATCCATGAATAACCTGAGGTTAGTAGCCGTTCTGTTGATAGGACACTATAGTTTGAGGGTATACTTATACGGAGTTTTGGGTTATTTTGAGCTGAACTTGTGGGTTCTGAAAAGGAACCAGTAGAACACATGCTTGGAACCTATGGTGCTTTAATACAGTCCAGAAGGAAATCAACAACATCATACGTGTTGTTAAGCATGAATATGCTGAGTACTTCAAACTTAGAATATGAGTACAGGTTCCATGATATTAAAAGAAGTATGAATGCTTATAAGTATCAGAAATTGCTGATCTCTGGTATGTACATACATTTGCAATAGCAATTGATATTCAATTGCTACTACCGGGTTATCCATTTCGTGATTTCAAAAGTAAACGTAAATAAAACACATATAAAATATTTTTTTTCATGATATTTCTTTTTTTATTGTAAAGTTTGAACGTTGACATTATGTGTGAAATACTACATCATTTAAATGACCTCCACGCCAAGTGTTGCAAGCATTGATTATTTTGAGGTAATTTTCGACCACTTTTTGACACATATTTATTTATTTATTTATTTATTTAATTAAGTCAATGGACAAATTCCTTACTGACTAATAACAAAAATAGGTGCAAATAAAATTAAATACAATTACAAACAGTTTCTTCAAGAATAACGTAATTATTACAATAAAAATAGGAAAAGTTAAGAATTGAGAAAAACAATAATATTCCGTTTTATAACGCAAGAATTTAAAGAAAAATCAATAAAGTCTGACAAATAATTAAATTGACGGCAAATTCTAGTTAAAGGATCAGCAACAGTATAATTAGTTCTGCAGAATTGAATATAAATAAGATTATAATAGCGGAAATTACGACAAGGAATATTGAATTTAACCGATCTTAACAGAACTTCACAGCAAATATTACCATTGATCAGGTTAAACATAAAGGATATATTTAACATCGTTCGACGGCTCTTAAGGGTAGGCAGTTTTATTAATGCCAGTCTGCTAGTATATGGAGGCATATCCGAATAATTCCATCCAAGGCCACGCAAACAGAAGAGAAGAAATTGTTTCTGCACAGATTCGATGTGTTCACTGTAAACATCATAGTGAGGATCCCATACAATGGATCCATACTCCAAAATTGGTCTGACAAGTGATACATATAGCTGTTTCGTAATATAAGGATCAGAAAATTCTTTTGTCCAACGTTTTATGAAGCCAAGAGTGCTTCTTGCCTTGTTTACAGTCAAAGTGATATGATCATTAAAGTTTAATTTTGTGTCTAATAGGATCCCAAGATCAATAAAAGAGTCAACATTCTCCAATTGATGACCTCCAAGCAAGTAATTAACCGTGATAAAATTATTTCTTGAGAATCGCATACATTTACATTTTTTAATATTCAGCTTCATCATGTTGTATTCGCACCACAAAAAGAAATTATTGAGATCATTTTTAAGATACATATGCTCGATGAAATTATTAAAGGAGAGAAAAACTTTTACATCGTCAGCATACATCAAGATATTGGCAAAATTAATTATGTTGGGAAGATCGTTTATAAACAGCGAAAAAAAGAAGTGGACCAAGATGGCTGCCCTGAGGTACACCAGATAGCACATAAATATACTTAGATAAGCTATTGTTCACGCATACGGTCTGCTTTCTACCAGTCAAATACGACT
The DNA here is from genome assembly GCA_927399465.1 of Sarcophaga caerulescens. Taxonomy (NCBI): domain Eukaryota; kingdom Metazoa; phylum Arthropoda; class Insecta; order Diptera; family Sarcophagidae; genus Sarcophaga; species Sarcophaga caerulescens. The sequence continues at coordinate 98,569,218 of OV656867.1, read as the reverse complement.
CTAGCCATCTTAAACTCCTATGATTTACACCCATTAAATCCAATTTAGTTAACAGTAGTTCGTGATTCACTTTATCGAACGCTTTGCTAAAATCCGTAAAAATTACATCAGTTTGCTTCTGTTGAGAAAAGGCCGCATTTGGGCGGTATCTCAGCCATAACTTGACGAATGTTGGTTTTTAAGTGCTCGAGAGTTGAAGGTTTATCTGCATAAACACGGTCTTTCGCGTAGCCCCAAAAAAAAAGTCTAATGGTGTCAAATCGCATGATCTTTGTGGCCAGTTGATATCGCCACGACGAGAAATTACGCGGCCAGGAAATGTCTCTTGCAATAAAGCCATATTCGCTCGAGTTGTGTGGCATGTGGCAACGTCTTGTTGAAGCCACATATTCTCCAAGTCGTATTCTTCAATAAAAGGCAAAAAAAAGTCGGTTATCATATGACCATAACGCTCCGAATTGACGGTGACAGTCGTTCCATCGTCGTTTTCGAAGAAGTAAGGACCAATCACACCTTCGGACCAAAGAGCGCACCAAACAGTGACTTTTTCTGCATGTAATGGCCTCTCTTCAATTACTTGAGGATTCTCAGAACCCCAAATACGACAATTTTGTTTATAAACATACCCACCGAGTGTGAAATGTGCTTCATCGCTGAAGAAAATTTTGTTCGATACGTGGCTGTGGCAGAATCACCATTTTTGTAATAGGTTTTGATAATTTTTATGCGTTGTGTGATAGTTAAGCGATCCATTTTCGTCAATGTCAGACTTTCAACTGAAAAGAAAAAAATTGGTTTCACAATTTAGTTTGACAGATGCCGAATTCCAGTCCCATACTTTTGAAACCACGAAATGGATAGCCCTTTATTTTGTTTAAAAATATAAAAAAAAATAATCGGAATTGAAGGAAATTTTTTTTTTTGCAATTTTTATAGCTATTTTACAACAGATATGTACATATGTGCCACCATGAATTTTATGGATATTTCTTTTTTTTGGGTTTTTCGAATAAATTTGGCGGCATTAGTCAGTCATTGGTGTTGGTATCATCGATATTATTTTGTTGCCACTTTTTTCTTTTTCTACGGTGCTGCGTCTTTGTTTGTTTTCATTTTATTTTATAATTCACATGGCAATTATTTTCTATTTTCGTAATTTTCACAATTTAGAGATTAAAATCATTTTTAAAGAATTTTGTAGACTCTTTGTCTCATATTTTTTTTTAGTACAATCGAGTCAAAATTTTTATTACAAAATAAATTTTTTCTTTATTTTTGTTGTTGTTGTTTGTATTATATGTACATACTTACATACATATGTACATGCATATATACAGACTTATACTGAAAATATTTTTTTATTATTGCTGTTGCTTTTATTTATAGAATAATATTTTTGTAAATTTGTTGTTGTTGTTGTGATGATAAGCATTTGATAAGCATTATTTACAGTGTCATTTTATATTTTAAAAGGCTTTTTATTTGGTTATCAACAAAGTACTGCCACGAATAGTCTTATACTAAGAGACTGGTTTGGGTAGAGGGGATGGGATATTAAAAGCATATCATTTTATAGGTAACACTAACCATAATATACTAAACCACACACTCTAGTGATTTGTATTATTATTGCCACGATGATTACATATTTGCCAACTTGCACTATTGCTTTAAGCGTACAATTTGGTAACAAAATTCCTCTCAACAAAGGAGGCTATTTGACTTTCTTATACGGGAATAATTATCAGTTTCTACATACATACATAAAATTCTATTAATTTTGGCCAGGTTTTCGGGCAAAACGCCCCTCTGTGCGTCGTGGCGATATCAACTGGCCACCAAGATCATGCGATTTGACACCATTAGACTTTTTTTTGTGGGGCTACGCGAAAGACCGTGTTTATGCAGATAAACCTTCAACTCTTGAGCACTTAAAAACCAACATTCATCAAGTTATGGTTGAGATACCGCCCAATATGTGTCAAAAAGTGGACGAAAATTACCTCAAAAGAATCAATACTTGCAACACTTCGCGTAGAGGTCATTTAAATGATGTAGTGTTGCACACATAATGTCAACGTTCAAACTTTACAATAAAAAAGAAATATCATGAAAAAAATATTTTATATGTGTTTTATTTACGTTTACTTTTGAAACCACGAAATGGATAACCCGGTATATTAAACTGCATCAGCAGCAGCATAATTTTTTTATTCGTATCTTTTAAAAACTAAATTAAAAGATTTACTCGAAGAGAAAAAAAACGTATTTATTAAACATAAAATATTAAAAACATTAAATCTATAAAGAATATGATAAAACAGACAGAGAGAGTGAGAGAGAGAGAGTGTGTGTGGAAAAAACTTTAAACATTTTAATTAAAAAACAGGAAACGTCATAAACGAGACATGATGATGATGGTTGGTGGTGGTAGTGGTGGTGCTGACTGTGTTGGAGATGGTTAAACAAGTAGCAAAAATTGATTTTTATCGTCGATAAACGACCAGAAAAAAAACCAAAAAAAAAAACAACAAAAATTAAGAAAACAATAATAAAATTAAATAAAATCGACACAACAAAACACAGCAAAAAAAAAAAAAAACAGAAAAAAAAACAAAAAGGTGATACAACAAGGCTATCATCATAAAATATGTTATAATGGCAGGGCCTAGAGACTGACTTTAGCAATCGTCATACGGTGTTAGCACAAAATGGTATAGCAGAAAACAGTAGTCACAGTTACAGTCAAGTAGCCAGTAGCTGTAATAAAAAGGAAAAACGTCATAACTTTCGGTTTATATCGATTCGCCCAAATCAATGAGTAATTGTTTGCCGCTCTTTCTCTATCTCTCTCTGTCTGTTTCTTAGGTGGTGTTTCTTTATGAATATGTATGCAGGTTTGTACACAAAGACCCCCATTAATGGGCTTCCAAGACAAGTTTTCGTTTTGACCACAAAAAAAAAAAAAAACTGAAAACTGAAAACTGTAGAAATAAAAACAACAACAACATTATGAATGCTGTTGTACTTTCCGTTAATTATAAAATGAATGCGGCCATAAATTCACTTCATAATTATGATTCACTTTTAAACGAAAATAAGCATTTTAAAACAAGCGAACCAAAGAAAACAAGAAAAAAAATTGGAAGAAAAAAACCAAAAATGCTACTGGTTTTTTAAACCAAAAAACATCATATTTTTTAAGTTTAATCAGTCTTTTTTGGTTTCTTATTTAATGACAATTTTAATGGCATTCAAAAATTATTTCGAAAGTAAAAACAACATTTCAAAAGGGGGAGTCAAAAGGGAATGATTTTGAAACAAATGCAATTAGGTGCACTTGCAAGAATTTTAATGAAACTGTTTACAGGTTAAATGATAATAAAGGGTCCGCCAAATAACTTTTTTTTTTTGAAAAAGCTTTAAAAAAAAAACTACTGAATATTTTCCCAAATATCTTTTTTTATTTGAAAGTACAATCCTTCCGGTTAATAATGGAAAATAATTTCATTCAAATGGCTGCCTCGGCTGGCCATGCAGTAGCCTACACGATCGGTTCAATTTTTAAGCACATTATCGCTTGTGTGCAGCTGTATTTCACCAATGGCTTCACGAATATTGTCCTTTAAAGCGTCAATTGTCTCTGGCTTGTCGGCGTAACACTTATCTTTGACGGCACCCCACAAATAATAGTCCAACGTTGTCAAATCACAGCTCCTAGGTGGCCAAACGACATCAGCTCTGCGGCTGATAATGCGATCTTCAAAAACAGGGCGCAAAACATCGAGTGTAGCTTCGGCTGTGTGGCACGTAGCGCCGTCCTGTTGAAACCAAATGTTGCCAATATCCTCCTATTCAATTTTTGTGAACAAAAATTCGTTCAACATGGCCCGATAACGATCGCTGTACGATGTAACGGCCTCTCCTTGCTCATTTTCGAAGAAAAATGGCCCAATTATGCCTCTGGACCAAAATCCGCACCAAACAGTGACTCGTTTTGGGTGCGTCGGCTTTTCAATGTATGCGTGCGGGTTTTCTGTGACCCAAATGCGACAATTGTTTACATACCCGCCAAGATCAAAATGAGCTTCATCTGAAAAGATGATTTTTTTTTGCCAAAATCGGCATCTTCTGTAAGTCGATGAAAACGAAAACGCGTATACACAACCATATTCGTTCAGCGGAAGGATAAAACTAATTATCTGTCAAATCAGACATGAGCTAAGTGTTACCGTTAACGAAATAAGCACTAGTTGAAAAAAAAAACGTTAGATGGCGGACCCGATACAAAGCAGAGATCAGCAATGGATCGTCTTTTTGCTGCTCATAAGCACTAATTAAATTGTGGATATAAGTGAGTCAACAATATTGAAATTTTACTATGACTCTGATTCATTAGTACTCACTACAACGTTGATTTATAAGTACAGGTTGCAATGAGTATGCCTACAACGTTGACATCAAACTCATACCATTCAAAATATGTTTGATTCATAAGCCTACTTATTTAGATTCATAAATTTAGAAAAAAAGACAACCAAGCAGAGCAAACACACAACCTTCTAGTAAGTATTTTAGTGTTCGTACGCGATTCATACTTATTTTTGTGTTGCGTTGTGGGGAGTCGAAGTCAACAAAAACATACATACGTGTTGTTAAGTATGAATATAATGAGTACTTCAAACTTTGAATATGAGTAGAGGGGTTCAATGAAAGAAAGTATGAATGAGTATAAGTACCAGAAATTATGAGAATGATTCTATACTACTCATATTTTTGAATACTCATTGTTGATCTCTGGTCAAAAGACGCGATCATATTGTGTTTGATGTGGAAGTGAAGTCGTCGTAGTCTAGCAGGTATTGTGTTGGCTTATTAGACGACTCCTGGTTGATCCACGGCTCAGATAGCTTGGTTTGAGAAGAGTCTTTGCCACTCTTTATCTTGCCTTCCATCGAGCATAACTAACCAAATATCCGTCTCCACTTTACAGAAAGGTTCTGGTCCCGGATAAACGACGTGGAAATTTCCCTTCTCCCAAGCAAACTAATTTGCTTGCTTATTGCCGAGTTTTCCTACATATTGTGGGACCAAATAGAGGTTAACTTTACTTTGCTTTCCCAGATGATTCAGCTTGACCAGACAATCACTTACAATTTTATCGTCTAAAAGCCGTGTGCTTGCATGATACTCTTTCTGTCAGATGGCCCCGGAAGACATCACAGACATTTCGCATTAAACGAAATACGAAGTAAGTATTTCTAAGGCGTGGGAGCAAATAAAAAAAAAATTTGTCTTTCGCAGGCGGCTTTAAATTGTACAACCGCAACACATGGTTAAGGGTGCTGTGCGAAGATAGGTTGTAATCCTGACTAAAATGTTGTAATGACCAATTACTTAAGTAAGTAAGTTACTCTCTCCATCCATACAGGGTAAACACAACTGGTGAATAAGATTTTTCCAAATAAACGTAGCGCAGTGCTAGTGTTTGGATTGTTCCTTAAAGAGATAGTCTAGTAGGTTGTGTGTGTGTTGGCTTATTAGAAGTAAGGCCTTGGTTCAAACCACAGGTCAGACATCAAAAGGGAAATATCAACAAATATTTCTTCACCGACTTCCTGTCAGCATATTTCTGGCAAAAAATCTGAGAGTGAAAATAAAATTGTCCTGAAAAGTTTCTCAAAAATCTGTCGTTCAGAATTGACTTTAAACCAGGGGTTACCAAAATTTTTTTGGTTGTGTATTAGTGAGTAAGAGAGAGAAAATAAGTTGAGAGCTTACAGTCATAGATAAATGTTAGTATTATACTCTATTTTGAGTTTCATTTCATCAACATACGTAAAGTTATACATCTTTGACTTAATAATTACGGAATGTTTTTTAGATACATATTTGCTGGATATTAATTTTGGTTCATAAATTTCCTCTCCTGCTAATAACCAACCTTTTAATTTTTCCAAAATATTATGGGCAATTTCGTGTCAAGTGACCCAATTTTTAAAATCGATGTCTTTCGATTTGGATGAAATTTTTTTCACCTATTGGTCCTAGCAAAAATTGGGGAAAATGAAAATCGTAAATGTGACAAATATCCCATTAAGCGATTATAAAGGCCTTAAACGAAATTTTATAAGCTTTCTTTTAAGCAAAAAAAAAGGCACAAATTGAAAAAAATTAAAAAAAAATTTTTTTAAAAATTAAAAAAATTATTTTTGGAAAGATTGAAGAACTAGCTGTCTAATATCCTTTAGAAAATTTTTGCTAGGACCAATAGGTGAAAAGTTGCACACATTTTAAAAAACCCTGTATGACCAAAATGCCCAACTTTGACCCCCTCTAACTCCGGCAGTTCTTGACTGTTAGAGCTGAAAATTTGTGTTTGGCCAACTATCCAATAGTACTAACCTTGGTGCAAATTTCATCCAAATCGGAAGACATCAATTTTAAAAATTGGGTCATTTGACACGAAATTGCCCATATATATAATGTAAGGTACCACAAAGTCAGTCTAGACGTTAATATTTTTTTATTGAATTTTTTTTATTGAATTTTTTTTTTTTTTAATTCATTAGCGCCTCCCTGTTTATTTAGCGCCTCTTTTTATTTTAAAAACCCACTGACGTGAAGTAACTCATAAAGAATCGATTGTTTATTGTTTCTGGTTTTAAAATGTGAAAGAAAAAAATGTTTTTTGTTTTCTGTTCGTTTTTAGAATTTTTAAAACAAAATGCAGTTCAAAATGCGGGTAAATTAATTATAAAACAACAACACAAACAACAATTATAATATAAAACTTTTATAAGAAGACAGCAACAGCAGCAGTAGCAGAGAAAAAAAAACAATCATTTTGCGCGCGAAAATTAAGAATGACCTTCAAAATACAACAACAACAACTACAACAAAAACTATAACAAATTGTAAATAAAAATATACTCACACTCACTCACTCAGTTACTTAAAACTAAAAAAAAATCATTTTTTTTTTACTTTTCGTTTCAAAAGCTACAAACACGAGCTAGAAATACTTGATAGAGTATCACACAAACGCAAGCACAAACACAAACCATTTCGTTCGTATCGTTCTTTAAGAACAACAACAACAGCCAACTATTAAGAAATATTCTATTCAACACACCAACAACAATAATATAAAGAAGCAATACATATCGTATGTTTACTAAACTTTAGTATGAATGCATGTACATATGTAGGATACACATGTACAATACACATACAAATATAAATACGAATACAGTTCGTAAATAGCAAATAATACTGTGTGACTAGAATTAAATACCCAAAACAGGTTGTAGTAGTTGTTGTTGTTTGATTATTGTTGCTGACATTAGTGTTGCTATTGCAGTTGCCTATTGCCATTGCTGTTACTGTTCTATTCTGTTCTGGTTGGGGTTGGCTGATTATTTGTTTGCCTGGTTGGTTGGCTGCTTATGACATGTTGTTGCTGTCTCTCTCCTCTCTCTCTCTCTCTCTCTCTCTCTCATTTTAATTTAATGCAGAATTTTTTTGCTGCTTCTTCTTCTTCTTCTTGTTTAAAATATTTGTAATAAAATTTAAAATTTATTTGTAATTTTGTTTAATGCAGAAAATAGTTTTTTTTTTATGAAACCAGCACTCAGGGGATGGCCCCTACTCATGCAGTGCATTGTGCAGGTTTTTTTTTTAGGAAAGGTGGAAAGGGGGAAGATGCGAACGGCAAGGAAACGAGTTGCTGCTAGGTGACTATAAAATGGCCAGTGCTATACCTTCACCATTAGACAGTCTACAGGCAATCGTCCCCAAGAACCCGCAGTTTCTCACAACACTTATGTTGTGTGTGTTATAGATAAGTGGCGGGACCTACAGTTTAAAGTCGACTCCGAACGACAGATTTTTTGAGAAACTGAGAAGAAATTGCCGAAAAAATACTTTTTGTATTTTTTTTATTTTTTGATGTCTGGCCTGGGACTCGAACCCTGGCTTTTACGTCTAATAAGCCATCACACTACCTACTAGAGCACGGCGATCCTAAGGCGTTAAGGAAAAGGCGAGAGGAAAAGCAATAAAACAGGAACAGTTTTAAACGTCAGCTTATAAAAGTTAAAAGTTTTTGGAGAAATTTTAGTGTCAGTTAGCTTGTATTCTTTACTATAACGTTGTACATCATGACATTTTCTTTGCTGTCCTGTAGCTACTAATTGGGAAAATGCCTTAAATTATGCCAGTTTTTATGCATCTACGTATCAACCTCAGACATGGTTGACTTTAGATGTGCCTAGAGTGCTAGTTAAGGCCCCGATTATGGTTCACAACACATAAATGTTGTGTTGTAACAGATACAACACAACATTTATTACTTTTTTGATTATGGTTTACAACATCTAGATGTTGTGTGTGTCACTGGGTTTGTTCTTCAATGTTGTTAGTATACTTTTCCTCTAAAATCCATCTCGGAGTGTATAAAACTGTCAATTGAAAACAAAAATTATTATGTTAAAAAAATTTAAGCGCATAAAAAGAACAAAAAGCCTATTTAAAACACAAATTTTAACTTTTATTCAAATATGACAATTAAAAATAAAGGCTAGTTTTATTAACGCTTATATTTTTAAATAAAATTTGTTTTTGCTTGATTATATTCTTTTATTGTATGTATTGCAATAAATTCATTTCAAAAGTGCTTAAAATATATAAATAAATAAATAATAATTCATTAAATTAAATTAAAATTCATTTAGATCACATAGTTACTTAAAGCTAAAACACATACAACATATAAATATTTTGAGAGCAAGTCGCCGAAGAAATATTATATAAATATATTGTTACGAAAATGGGAACGATATACCATCGTTTAACATTAAAACGATAAACAAAAGCTACACCAACAACTATAACGAGCTTGCTACAAGTAAACCAATAACATCAGTATGAGAAAAGGAGATAGACAACTAAGCGAACGCAACAACAAGCAATATGAAAAAAATACATATACAACAATGAAGTCGCGATAGAGTTCTTGAGAAAGCGAGAACACGAACATTCTACTTCAAGAACGTTCGTCAGACTGTTTGTGTGGGACTATAAAAATTCAAGACAAAGCAGACAACAAGTAGTAGTAATTCAGTTAGTCTTGTGTAAAGACGTGTTGCGTGTGAAAAGAACAGTCGTGGTTTGAAGACCTCCGCTATACAGATCTAACGAGCAAGTGTTGTTGCTTACAAAAAGGTTGTGAGCAGTGAAATATAACGAACAAGTAGTTATTGTTGTATAAGTTGGAAATAGTGGCATACATAAATACATAGTGCGTACAATAAAGAGTTTAATTGAAACTAAATACCAATTTATTTTTATTTTGTTTGCAATCAATGAACTCAATATTTTAAACGTTTTTAAAAAGGTAAAAACGTAACAATATTATCGTTTTGATGTCTGACCTGGGGTTTGAATCGTGGCCTCACGTCTAATAAGCCAACACACTACCCACTAGACTTTAACTAACTTCTATAACAGCTATCAGAAATGTGACCGATTACTCGCACAACACTGTTCTATGCAACATCAAAGAGATAAATAGGTTTTTTGCATCTGGATTTCTTCCTACAGTTCATATCCAAAATTCTATTGGCAAACTTGAAAAATAAAGGGCTATCCATTTCGTGGTTTCAAAAGTATGGGACTGGAATTCGACATCTGTCAAGCTAAGTTGTGAAACCAATTTTTTTCTTTTCAGTTGAAAGTCTGACATTGACGAAAATGGATCGCTTAACTATCACACAACGCATAAAAATTATCAAAACCTACTACAAAAATGGTGATTCTGCCATAGCCATCGGCAATTTTTCGATCAAAATTTTCTTCAGCGATGAAGCACATTTCACACTCGGTGGGTATGTTAATAAACAAAATTGTCGTATTTGGGGCTCTGAGAATCCTCAAGTAATTGAAGAGAGGCCATTACATCCAGAAAAAGTCACTGTTTGGTGCGCTCTTTGGTCCGAAGGTGTGATTGGACCTTACTTCTTCGAAAACGACGATGGAACGACTGTCACCGTCAATTGGGAGCGTTATGGTTATATGATAACCGACTTTTTTTTGCCTGCTATTGAAGAATACGACTTGGAGAATATGTGGTTTCAACAAGACGGTGCCACATGCCACACAACTCGAGCGAATATGGCTTTATTGCAAGAGGCATTTCCTTAATTTCGTCGTGGCGATATCAACTGGCCACCAAGATCATGCGATTTGCCGCCATTAGACTTTTTTTGTGGGGCTACCCGAAAGACCATGTTTATGCAGATAAACCTTCAACTCTTGAGCACTTAAAAACCAACATTCGTCAAGTTATGGCTGAGATACCGCCCAATATGTGTCAAAAAGTGGTCGAAAATTACCTCAAAAGAATCAATGCTTGCAACACTCCGCGTGGAAGTCATTTAAATGATGTAGTGTTTCACACATAATGTGTCAACGTTTAAACTTTATAATAAAAAAGAAATATCATTAAAAAAAAGTATTTTATATGTGTTTTATTTACGTTTACTTTTGAAACCACGAAATGGATAACCCGGTACTTTGTAGACTAGAGTTACACGCCAACAGAGTGCAACATATTTCAAGTAGAGCAGCTAACTTAATAACCATTCTATATTGCCTTTTAGATTGGATTACCTAAAACATGTCAGTTCATAACCTTAAACTCAAGCTATTTTAAATATTAAGGTGCTGATTGGAAAGATTCTTCAATCAATTGCTATCCTAAAATTACTCACCTTTACTAGCCTATTATTTAATATTGTTTTTGTTGTCGAAATAATATTCGATTTCATACAACAAAATATTACAATTCACATGTAAAACCATAAGTGTATAGAAATTCTTATCAATTCAAAAAGTCTGGGTGTGATGAATAGTTTCAACAACGCTAACATTTTTCTTTATTCAAGAAAAAGTAAAAGAAAGTGGTCTACGTGATCCCATACAAATATTGCATTCTGACGTATGTATGTGGCTGTGAATAATTTTATTGCAACACTATAGCCGGCCAATATCTTCAGTTGAGTAGAAAAGATTAACAAACGAATTTCTACCTCCATTTACTACAGTAAAGTACCCGCTTTGTGGTCATCAGTTGTTCGTTTTTTTTTCTACTTCAAAATAAAGGTTTTTTTTTTTTGGTTTTCATTATAATTGACCACTGACATCATTGTTATTAATTTACAATTCTTTTGTTTTTGTTGTTTTAATTTATAAATTTTTTTCGCGCGATTTTCTTATCAATGCCGCGCAATAATCAATTTGTGTCTGATTGCTGGTGGTGTTGATCTGACACCAATAACTCGTTTAACATGACAGAACGTTGCTCACGTATTGAAAACAGTTGAGTTTTCTTTAGAATTCACCGAGAAATATGAAAATAATAAAGTTTGTTTAAAGAAATAATTTCCACCTACACTCCTAACAAATAGCTCATGTACCCAGTGAGGACCTAGAAAAGCAATCAACAGAAAAGGTAGTAACAAAGAAAGTGTAAAGAATACAGGGCTATATTAAACCACTTCATCCTTTTATCTTATTTGCTTATTCGTTTCAGTTTCATTAACCGAGTTTTTATCGCAAAGTCGGTCCACTTTATTATATACTGAGATCTGCTTATTATCGTTGACTGGAAACTACGATCTGTGAAAATATTGTTACGCAAATGTAAACGTTAAACAAAAGCTACACCAACGACTATAACGAACTTGTTTACAAGTCAACCAACAACACCATGAATGAGTATGAATGTGAAGGGGATAGACATGTAAGCGAGCGTAACAACAAGCAATGTGTACACAATACACAAATAACAACGTAGTTGCGATAGAATTCTCAAGATGGCGAAACCCCGAACGTTCCACTTCAAGAACCTTCATCAGACTGATTCGTGCACATATAAAAAGGCAAGACAAAGCAGGCAATAAGTCAGTAAGAATTCAGTCAGGATTGTGTGAAGTTGCGTGTGAACAAAACAGTCGTGGTTTGAAGATCGCCGTTGTAAAGATCTAGCGAATAGTTGTGTGATAAGAATAACGAATAAACAGATTATTGTTGTAGTTATTGTTGTATACGTAGTACAAGTTCGAACAGTGGCACATAAGATAGTGCGGACAATAAAGAGTTTAATTGAAATTAAACACATATTTGTTTTTACTTTGTTTGCAATTAACAAACTCATATTTAAACGTTTTTAAAAAGGTAAAAACGTAACAATATATTGAATGTGATCTGAATTTCTTTCTCTATTTAGTCTTAAGCTTTCTTAAGGATAGATATTATATCGCCAATCTATGACGTTCGTTGTAAATGTTATGTCACATACATAGATAACATACATAATTGGTCATTACTAGAGTTCAGCAATGAGTAAATGAGTATTCAAATAGATAAGTAGAATCGAATCATACTTATAATTTATGATACTTATACGCATTCTTACTTATTTTAATATCATGGAACCTCAACTCTACTCATATTCAAAGTTTGAAGTACTCATCATACATACATAATTGGCCATTACAACCCTTCAGTCAGGATTGCGGCCTAGCTTCTTAACACCACTCATGTTGTGTGTGCTAATTTTATACATGAGTGGCGGAACCTACTGTCTAAAAGCGACTCCGAACGACAGATTTTTGAGAAGCTTTTCATGGCAATTTTATTTACCAGAAATCTGCTGAGAGGCAGTCGCCGAAGAAATATTTCTTTTTTTCATATTTCGGTTTTGATGCCTGACCTGGGATACGAACCCGGGCTTTACGTCTAATAAGCCTACACACTACCTACTAGACTATGGCGACTGCTATATATAGGCATTCATACTTATTTTAATATCATGGAACCTCTCTACTCATATTCAAAGTTTGAAGTACTCATCATATTCATACTCAACAACATGTATGATGTTGTTGTTGATTTCGACTCTCTATGACTCAACATACACACGCAACACAAAAATAAGTATGAATCGCGTACGAACAGTAAAATACTTACTAGAAAGTTGTGTATTTGCTCTGCTTGCTGCTCCTTTTTGCTTAAGTGTCTTTTTTCTTTATGAATCTAAATGAGTAGGCTTATGAATCAAATATATTTCGAATTGTATGAGTTTGATGTCAACGTTGTACGCATACTCATTGCAAGCTATACTTATAAATGAACGTTGTAGTGAGTATGAATGAATCAGAGTGCATAGTTAAATTTCAATATTGTTGACTCACTTATATTCAAAATTTCATGAGTGCTTATGAGTAGCGAACAAACGATTCATTGCTGATCTATGGTAGGCAGGTAGAAGTGGCTGTCCCCTCGATGGAGTTATGAGCGGACACAATTAGGCCACACACAGGGCCCATTGTGATACCACAGTTTCACATTTTCCTCTAGGCCAAGAACCATTCGGAGCTTCCAATGAAGCGACCGGGACTAGCAAAATCAATGCATGACATTTCATACAGATGCCTCTTTCTCCTTTGACTAAGTACCGGGCATATATACAGTAGTCTCATCCACCTCCTCATCTCCACAGTTTCTGCAGAAATCATTTGCAAGGTGTCCAAGACCAATACGCGTCCCATGCGTTCTTATAATATAATGCAACGTAATAACCCTGATAAAAGTGCCGGGCATACTTCTTAGAGGTTTAAGCAGCTTTGCCCAGATTTTCTGCGCCGTTCTGCCCGTGTCCGAAGCTGTCCATCTACTGCTGACAAGGGCCACGATTGCATTGTCAATTATATGCTTGCATGTAACCATAGGGATCAGCAATGTCGAGAATTCAGAGAGTACGATGGTCGTGTCCCTTCTGGCCAGTTCACTCACTCCGCAATTTCCGGGAACGTCTCTATGTTCCGGTCTCTATGTTCCGGTGCCCATGCGATACAAACATCATATCGATTCGCCACCTCGTGAAGGCATCTGCGACAGTCGTATACTGTCCTAGCGTTTATTACATTAGAATCTAATGCTCTGATAGCCGCCTGGCAATTGATTGATTCCATATCAATTTCTCAATACAAATGGTGTTCATGTCTTGAAATCTTTTATTTATCTTTACCAGTTCATTCATGCGATGCTAACATTATTGGCAATTCCACTAAATGATGTTTGCTAGCTTTAGCTTGTGCTCCTTATTCATCTCGGTTTGCCTTGTTCTGGACTCTTATTGCATTCGTTTAAGAAGTTTTTTAAATTTTTTAAAAATTCCTTATAAAATTCGAAAGCATTTGTTAATGAATTGCAGGAGTTTTTGGGTCGTATTATTACAACCATACTAGAGCGTGGAGTGTTGGACATTTTCAGTTTAATACTTTGACATATCTGCAGTGACCTCTAGGTTTCATTCAGGCTCCTGACACCTCGTCTAGCTTTCTGCAGTCAATTGGAGGTAAGGCATTGTCGTCATTTCTTACGTCCCTGAAAGTTAAATTACTTTCTCAATAAGATCATATTTAAAACATTTCTAGCGTCCTCAGTTTATAACCCATTTTGCCTGAAGATCAAGTTATTCCACGGAACTTCTTCTATAGGAGTTCAATGATTTTATATTGTAGCTGTGTTTCGATCACACTGGGGTCAAGTGGTCTCTACAGGATAGGGATATGAGATCATAGCTCCCACAGAATCTCAAGCCTCTACCATATCAAGACCGTTAGTGCGTGACATTGTCACATCTTGCTGGACATGGCCCTACCCTTTGAGCACGTCTATGTGGTCACAGCATGCAAGTTACTAAAGTTACTATTGTTTCTTCATAGGTTAGGTTAGGTTAAAGGACGTGTACTTGTCAACTGTGACAAGTACAGTACCCGGAGGTCGAATTGACCCATTGTACAACGTCCTAGCTTCTCACACCACTCGTGTTGTGTGCGTTAATTTTATAAGTGAGTGGCGGGACCTACAGTTTAATGTCGACTCCGAACGACAGAGTTTTGAGAAACTTTTCATGGCAATTTTTACTCTCAGAGCCAACACACTACCTACTAGACCACGGCGACTTCCAAAGCCTACCATTTTATGCCAAAATTATACCAAAATTTTGGTCTGAAAAACTTTCTTTTTTCTTAATTGGCCAACTGATCCGTACATCATCTTACAAAAAATAGCTTGTTTTGTGGACATATCTGCCGTATGTGGTAAAGTCTGTCACATAAAGTTTTTAAAGTCAATTAAGATCACAAATAAATTCAAATCAAATGTCCATTAACACTGTTTCCAATCAAACGTCCAACACCCTACTTCAGTATGACAAATATTCACAATCATTCACCGTAATTCTTCTAAAATTTGGTTCACGAAAATCCAGAACAAAGCAAAAGAACGCCTACAATAACTAAAACTAAACTGTCTTATGCATGTACGTGTAACATACATATGTATATATAGGAAGTCACAGGACATGTGCAGCATATGTGTTAAACATAGAAGTATTCGTGTATATGTAGAGAACACATATGACTAACTAAAACTACCCTCTCCCTCATATCAAATACCATTAAAGCAACAACTACATTAGGAAAGTAAATAAAAAAAATCCAAAAGAAAAAAGACTACAAGTCCACCATGTCATCATACCCTCTTCTAATGTGTGAAAGTATAAGACGAAAGAGAGAGAGAGAGAGAGAATGGTTGGATATACTTGTTCGTAATACATCCAACCATTCCTTCATTCATTCATACATTCATACATTCGTTCAGTCATTCATGTTCAGCCTTGTTAGTGTTACGTTATCCTTGTTTAACTCATACCATTTCTCAATGGAAGACATGCAACATTTACCCAAAAAAAACCAAAAAAAAGCCAAAAAATGAGACACAAAAATTACCAAAAAAAAAAAAAAAAGAGAAAATAATTTTGGACGTAAAACAACAAAATGTTGTTGGTGTTGTTATAATATTTTTGTCAACGTCGTCATTTTTTTTTTCGTTTGTCAATTGACTGAATAAAGAAAACTGTGGGGTTGTTTTTCTACAGGATTGTTGAAATTGTTGTTGTTTCTAAGCCGTTGTTAAAGGGCCCAGACAGTGGAGGAGAAAAACGGTGGGATATTTCGTTAGAAAATAAGTATTTTTTTAAGTAAAATTTTATAAAATTTCAAACAAATATAAAGGCGAACCCTTCTTCTTATATTTTTGAGAAATCAAAAGTTCTTCCCTGATGATAAACTCAGTGGGGACCAGAGATCAGCAATGAGAATTCAAAAACATGAGTATAATCGAATCATACTCATAATTTCTAATACTTATACGCATTCATACTTCTATTAATATCATGGAACCTTCTCTACTCATATTCAAAGTTTGAAGTACTCATCATATTCATACTTAACAACACGTATGATGTATGATGTTATTGATTTCGACTCTCCAATAACTCAACATATACACGAAACACAAAATAAGTATAAATCGCGTACGAACACTAAAATACTTACTAGAAGATTGTGTGTTTGCTCCGCTTGCTGCTCTGTCTTTTATGCTAATGTGTTTTTTCTTTCTTTTGTAAATGTCTAACAACTAAGGTTGTAAATTCTGTTGAATGATTTGAGTCACTTATGAATCAAACATATTTCGAATGGTATGAGTTTGATGTCAACGTTGTACATATGTATAATCATTGCAACCTGCACTTATAAATTAACGTTGTAGTGAGAACAAATGAATCAGAGTACATAGTTAAATTTCAATATTGTTGACACATTTATATTCAAAATTTCATGAGCGCTTATAAGTAGCGAAAAAACGATTCATTACTGATCTCTGGTTTGATCCGAGGCCTAACATCTAATAAGCCAACACACAACATACTGAACTGCGGCGTCTTCGCAATTTTCTGGCATTCATCTCCTTTTAAAACCTTCCCTGTAAGAGTTCTGAATTGATTCCACTGGATTACAAATCTGGGCAGTTCTAGAATGAGTGGGTTTCCAGAAAAGATATTTCAACATTGATTCTCTTAAGTCTGCTGACAGCTAAAACCTCTTAAACGTTAAGAGTTACCAGTGGTTTTGGTTTTTGCCGATACGTTCAGGGTTTTCTTTTTAAACGAAATTATTTTCTTATTGTACATTATAATCCTTTGGTTTTCTCTTTATTTTTATTTCTTTTTTCTTTTTATTTTTTGCTTTGTTTAAGCATATCAAACCATTTTTATTTAAAGACGCTTTTTATATCCCCACTGTTAAATTCTTTATAAATCCTTTGTTATATTTTCACTGTTTTTTTTATCATTTTATTATACGGCATTTTTTTCCACTTTTTTCCATTTTTTTCTTTTTATTTTTTTCTTTTTTCATATCCTTTGTATTTGGTTACACAATTTCCACTTGAATAAACCTCTAACAGCACTTGTCATATTTCCATCATCATATTCATGTCGTCTCATATACAGACACACAGAGAGCAATAGACACAAATTTCTCGGCATCCCTTTAACCTGTTCTACTGTTTCTAATAATTTTTTTTGTTGTTTTATTTTCTAGCTTTCCTTTTTTAGTGGCTAAAAAAAAGGGAACAGGAATAACAGCAACAACAGCAGTTGCAAGGACAACGACTTACTACTACTGTAGGCCATACTTTTTTTGGGTTGCCAACAAATTTCTGCTTTGCATTCCATTTCAAATCCTTTTTTTTTTTGTTTTCTTTCTTTTTTTTTTTTCTTTTGTTCTATTTATTATCTGTTCTTCTATTCTATTTTACTTGTTTCTTCTTTTTTTATAACAATTTTGTGCGTAAATTCTTTACTTTATACCCCGTTTTAACCACTTTTTTTCTTGTTGTTTTACTAATTTTACTGCTGTTGTTTCCTTTTTCTACCTCTTTAAAAGTGCTTTAAAGGCAGAGAACAAGAGGTGTCGTTGTGGCACCCAGTTGGACTAAATTTCAATTGATTTTATTCATATGAAATTCTAACAATAGAAGAACAGTTTTTACTTTCGCTTCCTATCTAACGTAAGCTAGGAAATGATACCAAGAAATGTCTTAAAAAGTCTACGTACCCTACAGTGGTAGTGAGTATTCAATTCAAGATGAGTAGATTCGAATCATACTCATAATTTCTGATACTTATACGCATTCATACTTATTTTAATATCATGGAACCTCTCCCTACTCATATTCAAAGTTTGAAGTACTCATCATACTTCATACTTAACAACATGTATGATGTTGTTGTTGATTTCGATGATATGATAATTTAACATATACATGAAGCACAAAATAGGTATGGATTGCGTATGAACACTAAAATACTTACTAGAAGATTGTGTGTTTGCTCTGCATGCTGCTCTGTCTTTTTTGCTTATGTGTCTTTTTTCTTTTATTGTAAATGCAACAACAACTAAAACTGTAAACTTTGATGAATGATTAGAGTCATTCGAACATATTTCGAATGGTTGAGTATGAGTTTGATGTCAACGTTGTACACCTACTCATTGCAACCTGTACTTATAAATCAACGTTGTGTAGTGAGTATGAATGAATCAGAGTACGGAGTAGTTAAATTTCAATAATGTTGACTCACTTATATTCAAAATTTCATGAGTGCTTTTATGAGTAGCGAAAAAACCATTCATTGCTGATCTATGGTACCCAGCTAAGAAGCTGATATTATTGGTATGCTACCACCTGTAGAAACAGAGTAGGCCTTAATAAGCAAAAATCCGCTTTGCTACATTCAGCACACTTTTAGAGCAAAGCTAGGTAACAAGCCTCTAATAAACCTGCCACCGTAGACCATTAACTTCCCTATCTGAAGTTTTCTTGATTATAAAACTGAAACAAAAAAAAAGCTAATCTTTGTGGCATCCCTACGTTCCAAAACGACGGACTGTAAATAAATGAAAGAATGCCACTGAAGACGCCGTAGTCTAGTAGGTAGTGTGTTGGCTTTAGGGTTACCAGATTCCGATTCGCAAAAAGCTGGACATTGGGTTTTAAAAAGCTGGACAAAACAAAAAAAAGCTGAACATAAAAAAATACAATTTTTGTCTCTGTTGGGACTACAAAATTCGAAATAGTTTGAGACAACTTCTGCGACATCTCCATTTTATTATGTTTTTTTGTTTTTATGTGTTGATCAAGCGAGCGGCTGCCTTCATTATAATGTCTGTTTGGAACATTTTTTTTTATTATCCAATTAGCATATTTTGCAAACTCTTTCCATCTATCGCAGAAAGTTGTGAGTCGTCTTTTTGATGGACCAGCTTCTCCATCAATATCCATTTCAAGATTTTCTGCAAATTATTTTTATTATTTTCATGTACAAAAAAATAAAAGCTGTACGTAAAGAAATTTACTATCGCTCGCAATAATATTTACTATGACATCAGCTGTTCAAGTGTTGAGACATGTTGTCAGTGATGATAGAAGAAGGAAATCATAACTTAGTTGTATAACAAATGGACAATCAGTGTTGGCTAACATGATTTGACAAAGATAACATGAAAGTGTTTGCCCAAGTTATTGCAGTGTACCAAAATAATTTCAATTTAGCTGGACAAATTAAATTTTAGCTTGAAACTGGACAAGCATCAAAAAAGCTGGACAATCCAGCCAAGTCCAGCCAGGCTGGCAACCCTAGTTGGCTTATTAGACGTAAGGCCACGGTTCAAACCCCAGATCAGACATCTCCAACGAAACGAAATATGAAAAAATATTTTTTTCGGCGGAGATTTCTGGCAAAAAGTCTGAGTGTAGAAAATAAAATTGCAATGAAAAGTTTTTCAAAAAAAATCTAGTGTTCAAAGTCGATTTTAAACTGTAGGTCCTGCCCCTTTTGTATAAAATCAACACACACAACATAAATGGTGTGAGAAGTTAGGTCGTAATATGTCAGTTGCTCAGTTGAATTTCTACCATAAGCATCCATCCGCCAACGCCTTGTTTGGTAAGTAACTTCATTAGAAGAGAAACTAAAAAGTTTTGTGCGTGTTGCGTGCGTTTCTGCCATTAACTTTTTGTTGGTTTTGTTGTTGTCGTTATGTTGCGTTTCTGTTGCTATTATTGTTATTATTGTTGTTGGTTTTTCTGTTTCATTTCTATATGTATGTACACACGGGGAAATGTCTAATAAAAATGATTTATATCTACAGAAAAAAAAAATTATAATAATAATAACAACAACAATAATAACAACTAATAAATATTTATCCAGAAATATTGCCTTTTAGTCGCATTTATTCTATTTTCTTAAAGTCTTTTATTAAAGCAGTGGCAGTAGTTGGTAGCATTATTGTAGCAAAATGTAATGCCATCAACAAATTTAATAAAAAATTTAAACAAATACTTCAACATGTATTAAGAGAGGTAGATCGAATTTTTAAAGACCTTAATATGGTCCGGATACATGAATTTAATACATGAATATTCTACAGAACCCACAGAAAATTTTACAATGCAAAATTTGAAACAATTTCTCTAATGAATTTTTTTGAATTTTTTTTTTTTTGACATAAACTGAACAGAATTTGACTCCATTTTCGTTGAAATAAATAAATCGAGTTGAAATAAATTTAGGCCTTTAGGTTTTCAGGGCCAGTTTTCTTTTATGGGTTTCAAATTAGAATGTGATTGGCCTACTGTAGCAAATCCTAGGATGGCAGATTAGCCGCTAAAATATACTAGCTTGTCGCATATGTCCATAGTATATACTCTTCAGAAAATGTTTCACTCTGCGATATTTTCTTCTCTAAGAGGGGGTTATGGGATAAAGTTCGAAAACGCTTATACATTTTTTTGTCTTTTTCCCGGGTTCAATACTAGCTTGCTCGAATTTTCAGACCAACACTTTAATTACCAGATTACCGCACTGTTATGCACACATATACGGTAAGGTTTACAACCTACCCTGCAGGAGATTAAACTAGTACCTAACTAGTACAAAAACCACCAGCAGTAGTACTCGACTGTCAACTTTTCTATACCATCTTAATGATCAAATTAGCATTGAGTGTGTTTGAAAAATTACTAGTACCATTGGTTCTAGTTTTGTACTGGTATATTTGGATATAATTGGGAGATTTCGAACCACTTTATTACTAGTTCTTTTGTATGGAAAAAGTTACCAAAATTGGTAGGTTCCTTTGTTGGTTAAGTGAAAAATAATTGTTAAAAAATTAGTTTTTGTATAATTATTTATTAAAATATTTAGAAAAACTTAAAATAACCATATTCATTTAAATCACAGGTTAAAAACAAGAAAAAATAGGCTCATTTTTTCAAGGCTAGAGCTTATAAAAAATGTAAAAAGCGGTTGGCTTTAAGTAGTTTCTTTTTCTGAAGCTGAAAAGCTTTTCTTAAAGCCATATCGGACTCATCAGAAATACGGCAATAGCATCTAAATAATAAAATAAACAAGTTACACAAAGAATTTAACGTTTAATACATTTATAAATCGGTATTTAACTTATCTATAAATGCAGTATACAAGCTTTCAAATCGTTTAAAGCTTTGTTTTCCATGGGTACCAGCAACGTTGAATTTGTGTATTATGTTTGGTCCCAAAATTTCATTTAGGTATCGTCCAACATTTCCTTTTAACAAAGATTTCATTCGCCGTAACTGAACTTTTAGTGGGAATTCTTGGCAGTGAATGTACTTTTTGTCGGCTAAAAACAAACATTAGAAGAAAGGAATGGTTAGTAAAACATATACATTGATTTAAGTTGATTAAATGTACATACCTGTTTGATAATATTTAAATTTTGCCTCTAAAGGCTGTTGGTCGCAGTCTTTTGGCAGTCTCCTGACCTTAATCCCATAAAACATCTATGGGGAGATGTTAATAAATATGTTGCTGAGAAACAAGCTTAAAATGCAGAAGAACTATGGATGATCACAGTGCGCGATGCGTTGTAAGCAGCTGTGCAAAAGAGGAAGAAGTTCAAAATCCATACTCCTCTGCACAGGCTGTTATTTGTAGAATACTATGTATATTGAACGGAAACACTATTTTCACCAAACACAATTGGAAAATTTTCCACAAATAGCTCTTTTTGATTGATTATTTTTATAAATTTTAAATTAAAATATTTTTGACGCACTTCAAAACACACAGCACATTGAAATGGACGCTAAAAATAATAAAATACGGGCTTGCCATATTTCTTAGAGAACTTCTCGTTTTGAATGGGTGGCCATTATAATGTGTCATATGGCAAGTCTTTAAAAAACAATTAATTCAAACAGAAAATTAGCATTTTGCATCAAAAAATTTTATTTTTCACAATAAAATGGCATTAATTAAAGATTCACAATTTAATTCCAAAAACAGTTTGTGAATTTTTGTTTTGTTACACAAAAAATTCAATCAGTCTATGAGTGGCGTTATTAAACTACTTCTACTACTAGTATTTTTCTATAAAAACTTAAACCCGGTGTATACTAGTGCCAGCTGTACCAGTCTTGTACTAGTAGCTTTTAGACAATTGACGCTTAATCTCCTGCTTTTAACATTACCCATATATTGTCTGTGTTAATTTTATCCATGAATGGTGGGACCTACAGTTCAAAATTAAAAAAAGTATATATTAATAAATTACCGTTATTTTTATTTTAAAATTGGTTTATTGCCAGTTTATAAAATTGAAACAAAAGAAAAAAAAGTACAAAAAATTTCGAAATATTGTGAAATTTTTTCGGGAACTCTCCTTAAGATGTAAAAGTTGAGTTTCCTTAGAATTTTATCCTTAGTGTACAGTTTAATTTGACGCTCACTGTAATAAACTACGGCGGCTACAATTTATGGAGTGATGATGAATATACTAGTGGACTAGAGTTTCGAGTTGAAATCCCAGCTCTGACATATGAAAACAATACTTTTTACGATGAAGTCTTTCAGCAGTTTTGTTGCAAAAGCTGTGAGAAATAAAACAAAATGAAAATGCTTCTAAAATCTATTGTTCGAAGTCCATAGGCAATTATCAAGAAAATAAATTTTTTTTCTTAAAATTTATTGTTTTTTGTCTGACGAGGAAAACCTTTTCGAAAGCCCATAAAAACTGAAAACTGAACACCAAACCTTATACTCATAAGACCTTGTTAAACGAAAATAAATCAATGATAGTGATTTATAAATTGTCAAAAAAAAGGAAAATTAAAAGAGAAAACATTAAGAATAATGGAAAGTGTTTTATAAATTGCCAGAGAATATGGAAAAAAATAAACTGAATGAAATACTACATAGAGTGGCTTTATCTTAAAAGAAACAATATTTCGAAAGCATGTGTATAAATTTTATTAAAAATAGATTGAATTTATTCAAAAAATCTGACGATATAAACACATGCAATTAATATTCTTGTGTGTATTTTTTGGAATGACTATGTTGAGCGTTTTAAATTAAAAACTAAAAAAATTTAAATAATGGGGGTCCCACAATCAAAAAGATTTGATTAGTTTGCTTCGTATACCTATTAACGATCATTTAAAATCAAACGATTTTCGAATGCAAAACAATAGAGTGATTAATAGTTAGACACACCCACCTCTGGTTGCTAATTATTTAGATTAAGTGGCCTCTACAACAACTGTTCATTTAGCAGATACAAATATTTAATGATCGTTCGCATTCAAATGATCTTTTTATGGAACCATACAGCGAAAGATCACATTCATTACAATGACAACAAGAATTTCATCATTCCATTCCAATTTCATTTCATTTTTAATTTTAATTTAACGACAAACATTTTTATGTGACAGTTTTAAATTGTTTTTTTTTTTTTTTTTTTTTTTTTAAATACAATTTAATTCCAAAAACTATTTGCCATAAAAATCGGAAATAAATTTAATTTTATTTTTGTGGTTTTGTTTTCCTCTTGGGCTTGGAAGAAAATAAAGTTTCTTAATAGGCAATTTATAGACTTTTATTTTCATTTTTATTTTCTTAAAGTATTTTCGTAGTTTATTTTGCTGTATTTTTTTATTTTTTATTTTTAGAAAAAACTTGTTTATTTTCTACAACTCAATAGCATCGAAAATACTTTATTGTTAGTTTTATTTTTGAATTTTTTTTTTATCTTCCAATGAACACTTTTAAAATTCAAATTTATGGCCTAAACTAGATAAAGGGCCACTTTAATAATAATGGTTTAAAAAATAGAAAAAACAAATACACATAAATCAAGTTAAGCACTTACAAACAAAGCCGTCTTTGCTAAATTTATTTATCATACTATGGTCCCCTAAAGAAATTTTCTTTTATAGAAAAACTAAACCCTGCCTAGCTGTCTAATGTTACTTTCTAGGTCCCACTGTTTTCATCTAACAATACATTTCTAGCAGAGATCAGCAATGAGTACTCAAAAAGATTAGTAGAATCGAATCTTACTCATAATTTCTGATACCTTTACGCATTCATACTTATTTTAATATCATCGAATCTCTACTCATATTCAAAGTTTGAAGTACTCAAAATATTCATACTTAACAACACGTATGATATTGTTACGTTTTTACCTTCTTAAAAACGTGTAAATATGAGTTCGTTGATTGCAAACCAAGTAAAAACTAATATGTGTCTTATTTTAATTATTTATTATATTTTATTATTCACATTTTCTTATGTGCCACTGTTCACACTTAACTGATGCAACAATAATTGCTTGTTCGCTACTATTCACACACAACGATTCGCTATACTGCTCACAACGGATATCTTCGAACCACGACTTTTTACTTCTCACGCAACTTGTCTTCACACCGCGACTGATTAGTTAACACGCAACTTCACGCAGGACTGTCTCAATTCTAACTGAATCGCTCGTCTGCTTTGTCTTTCCCTTTTATAGTCCAACACGAACAGTACATCGAACGTTCTTGAAGAAGAACGTTCGCGGTTTCGCATTCTCGAAAACTCTATGGCGACTACATTATTTGTTGTTGCGGTTGCATACTTGTCTGTCCCTTTTTCTCTCATACTTATTGTAGCTGGTTTACCTATAAGTTCGCTGTATGTGTTAATGTGTATTTGTGTCGTGTGTATTGTGTACGCATTGTCACTTGTTGTTGTAGCTTTTGTTTTTATGTGAAACGATATTAGGTCGTTTCGATCTACGTAACAATATTGATGTTGATATCGACTTTCAACATATACTCTCTCTCAACATATACACGAAGCATACCTATGAATCGCGTACGAACACTAAAATACTCACTAGAAGGTTGAGTGTTTGCTCTGCTTGCTGCTCTGTCGTTTTCGCTTATGTGCAGACGTCGGCACCAATGTCCCCCGGGTGCTGAACTTCTTCGGCTTTTTACACACATAGGACACGAACATCAACAATGTTCGTTAAAAAGAGCATAAAAATGCATTCAGTTGCTTGTCAGCTTTCAGTGAAGCAGGTTCTCGTCGCTTCTTTTTGAAATTTTTTTGTGTATCAATTGTACACCCAAAGAAAAATTTAATTAAAATGTGAAGAAAAACTGGGAAACAGATTTTTTTTGCTTTAAATATATCGAATTTAAGGTACCTGCAATATGTAATGATGACTCTTACTACAAATCCATAAGAACTTGTGCGAAAAATACCAATGTCATCAAAAAACACAATATTTGTTAGAACACTGCTTGAAACAATAATTACTAACAATTTTCCTCTGGGTTATATACATGCTTCTCAGAAATACACTCACATTTTTATCATGTTCTCTTTGTGCCGACGTCTGCATATGTGCCTTATTTCTTTTGTTGTAAATGTCTAAGAACTAAGACTGAAAATTTTGATGAATGTTTCGAGTCACTCGAATAATTTATAAGTACATTTTATAAGTATTTCTCTAAATTTATGAATCTAAATGAGTAGGCTTATGAATCAAACATGGTATGAGTTTGATGCCAACGTTGTGTGCATACTCATTGCAACCCGTACTTATAAATCAACGTTGTAGTGAGTATGAATGAATCAAAGTACAAAGTTAAATTTCAATATTGTTGACTCACTTATATTCAAAATTTTATGAGTGCTTATGAGTAGCGAAAAAACGATTCATTGCTCTGCTCGGGTCTGGTAGCCAATATCTTGACTGCCTTTATTACACTACCTTAAGGATTCTAACACTGTCTCGTACTGCTGCATTTTGAACTATTAAGATCGTACCCATAATGATTTGTATTTATAGTTTGTCATTCTTCAATTCGCGTTCTCTTTAAAACAATTGAAATAGATCTGGCGAGATGTAGACATTCACAGCATTCGTGTATTGTACCCAACCATCTTAGGAATCTTATAACAATTATAACCGGATACTGGTCTCTGCGCACCAGAGATCAGCAATGAATCGCTTTTTCGCTACTAATAAGCACTCATGAAATTTTGAATATAAGTGTGTCAACAATATTAAAATTTAACTATGTACTCTGATTCATTCATACTCACTACAACATACTCACTACAACGTTGATTTATAAGTACAGGTTGCAATGAGTATGCGTACAACGTTGACACCAAACTCATACCATTCGAAATATGTTTGATTCGAGTGACTCGAATCATTCATCAAACTTTACAGTCTTAGTTGTTGTTGCATTTAAAAAAAAAAAAAAGAAAAAGACACATAAGCAAAAGAGACAGAGCAGCAAGCAGAGCAAACACACAATCTTCTGGTAAGTATTTTAGTGTTCGTACCCGATTCATACTTATTTTGTGATTCGTGTATATATTGAGTTATACTATGTTCAGACATGCACTTTTATTGAGTCAATATTCGGTTTATTGATTACAATATTTTAAGTGTTTAGACATAACAATATATGCAGTTCAGCTGCTTATTCAATATTCATTTGACAGCTGGTAAACAAAATAGCTGGTTGTTTCAACAACAGTGTTTTTGTTTTGTTCGTTGTTTTTTGTTTTGTTTTTTTTTTTTTTTTGTTTGTCGTTGTTTGAGTTGTCAAATATCAATAGAAAGTGTTCGGAAGTGTTGTAATATGCCCACTGAACGTACTTATGACAGTGCTGTATTTCAAGTTTTAATCAATATTATAACAATTAGCATTTAATTGAGCAATAATTAATTGACATTTTATATGAAATATTGAGCTCAATAATGGCGTTTATTGCGATTTACTCAATATAAGTGCATGTCTGAACATAGTATTATAGAGAGTCGAAATCAATAACATCATACGTATTGTTAACTATGAATATGATGAGTACATCAAACTTTAAATATGAGTAGAGGAGGTTCCATGATATTAAAATAAGTATGAATGCGTATGCGAAGTATCAGAAATTATGAGTATGATTCGATTCTACTTATCTGTTTTGAATAATCATTGCTGATCTTTGATGTGTATTGTGTTGGGTATTAAGTAAAGGGTGATTTTTTAGCTATTATGTTTATGGCAACACTGGTTTAAACAGCTCACGCACGTTTCGTGTTTTGTTTCACTGTCAAACATCTTCAGTTTGGTCTATAATTTAACCATGAATCGTCTTACAAACGAACAACGCTTGCAAATCACTGAATTTTATTATCAAAATGGGCTCTTGGAAAGTTGGCCGAAGATCCACTTCTTTATCGAAAAATTGTGTTCAGCGAGAAGCTGATTTTTGGTTCAATGGATACGTAAATAAGCAGAATTGTCGATTTTGGAGTGAAGATCAG
The DNA here is from genome assembly GCA_927399465.1 of Sarcophaga caerulescens. Lineage (NCBI taxonomy): Eukaryota > Metazoa > Arthropoda > Insecta > Diptera > Sarcophagidae > Sarcophaga > Sarcophaga caerulescens. Next base: position 98,541,577 of record OV656867.1, on the reverse strand, counting down.
CCAGAAGCTTTGCAAAAGCTACCAAAGCATCCAGAAAAAGTCACAGTTTGGTGCGGTTTATGGGCTGGTGGCATCATTGGACCGTATTTCTTCAAAGATGCTGCGAATCGTAACGCCTTTAGACTATTTTTTGTGGGGCTATGTTAAAGCTCATGTCTATACAGACAAACCCGCTTCAATTGACGCATTGGAAGACAATATTGAAGCATTTATTCGTGAGATACCGGCCGAAATGTTGGAAAGAGTATGCCAAAATTGGACTAAGCGGATGGACCATTTGAGGCGCAGTCGCGGTCAACATTTGCATGAAATAATCTTTAAACATTAAATTTAATGGACAGTACTATCGATTCAAATAAAGATTTCATGCATTTTTCTGAATTTTATGTGTTTTTTTTTGAAAAATTTTCCTATAGCTCTTAAAAAATCACCCTATATATGAGGAAATTTTTCCATTAACTGCTGATTCGTAAGGAGCTGCGGTGATGCTATTCGCTAAAGGGGCATCAATACTTCTCATGGCTACATTATTAGAGGGAGTATTGCATTTGAAAACCATTATGACCATTTTTTCATCTTTTCCCAGATTCGAAATTCAATTGCAAGGATTTGAAATTAAGTTTCCATTTAAAAGTAAAAAAATACTTTCAAAAACTTATCAACATGTTCTTAACAACTTTATTCCGATTCGATTTCATACATTCTCATCAGATTCTCTTCTCTTTTTCATTCGCATAATGTTTCAGGGCATTAAAAACAGTCATTTAATTAACATTTCTGGGATTTGCATGTTAATTTTTGAATTTTCGAAAACCAAAAATGTTAAGAGAAAAAATATTTAAAATTATTATGTTAATGTCAGTAAACAAAATACAAGAAAACAAAAAATAAAAACCCAAATACCTCTGGTTTTTTTTTCTTTGCCTGCCTGCTTAAATATGCCAAATTCAACAACCGCGACTGTAATTCCAAATATTTTTGGAATTTTTTTTTTCGGATTTTTATTGTTCAGCGTATAATTTGTTTGTTTTGGAGTTGTACTAGATTTTTATTTAAATTTAAAATTTAATTTTTTTTCTTTTTGTTGTTTTTGTAAATTTACAAATGATTTGCAACTTTAAACATGATGTATGAACATTTATGCAAATGTTTTTAAAAAACTTCGCTTTTTTCGTATTTTTTTTTTAATGCAACTGCTATTTACAAAAAAAAAATAAATTTAAAATCTATTAAAAAACAACATTATGCAACAGAACTAGAAAAAAAAATAAAAATAAAGAGATTTACTTCACTATTGTTGAAAATAAATCTGAATTTAAATAAAAATTCCAACTGCCATACCATACGACCACATTAAATTCAGTTGGTTAACATGGTAACAGACGAGTATTTTAGATCAGGTACTTAAAAAACAAACATTTTCATTTTTTATTGAAATTAACATTCTATTGCCTGACATTTAAATATAAATGGAGTACATTTTGAATGCTCTGAACTCTGTATGAATATATTTAGCATTTGAAAAAATAGGGAATCAACTGGCCTTAGTAGCAGCTGTAGACATATCACGCTGAAGACCACTGTAAGGAGTGCACAAGAAAAAATGTTTGCATACACAATTTTTCCCTCAACATTTCCTCTTGAATTCGAACTAAACAAACTTATTTCCTAAAGAAATGTTTTTGAAAAATTTCCATTAATTTTACGCCTCTAATTCATTCTCTAAGGAGTGCACACGAAAAAATTTTTGCACACAAAAAAATTTTTTTTCAGCATTTCCCCTTGAATTCGAACTAAACAAACTTATTTCCTAAAGAAATCTTTTTGAAAAATTTCCATTAATTTTACGCCTCTAATTCATTCTCTAAGGAGTGCACACGAAAAAATTTTTGCAAACAAAATTTTTTCTCAGCATTTCCCCTTGAATTCGAACTAAACAAACTTATTTCCTAAAGAAATCTTTTTGAAAAATTTCCATTAATTTTACGTCTCTAATTCATTCTATATGGAGTGCACACAAAAAAATTTTTGCACAAAAAAATTTTTTTCTCAGCATTTCCCCTTGAATTCGAACTAAACAAACTTATTTCCTAAAGAAATCTTTTTGAAAAATTTCCATTAATTTTACGTCTCTAATTCATTCTCTAAGGAGTGCACACGAAAAAATTTTTGCACACAATAAATTTTTTTCTCAGCATTTCCCCTTGAATTCGAACTAAACAAACTTATTTCCTAAAGAAATCATTTTGTAAGCTTTACGGTTATTTTTAGCCTGTAAACTTATTTCCCAAAGAAATCTTTTTGAAAAATATCCATTAATTTTACGCCTCTAATTCATTCTCTAAGGAGTGCCCACGAAAGATTTTTGCAAACAAAATTTTTTCTCAGCATTTCCCCTTGAATTCGAACTAAACAAACTTATTTCCTAAAGAAATCTTTTTGTAAGCTTTACGGTTAATTTTAGCCTGTAATTCATTCCATAAGGAGTGTGCACGAAAAAATTTTTGCAAACAAAATTTTTCCTTAGCAAATCTCTTTGAATTCGCACTAAACAACCTTATTTCCTAAAGAAATCGTTATGTAAACTTTATGCTTACTTTTAGCCTGTAATTCATTACATAAGGTGTGAGCACGAAAAAATTTCATCTAGAATTGGCACCAAACAGTCTTATCGGTCCAATAAAGAGTCATTCATATTTCTTAACGAAATCTTTTTGTAAACCTTACGCTTAATTTTAGCTTCTAATTGTTGTTTTTTTTTGTATTTTTGTAAGGCACTGTTTGGACTTAAAATGTCCATTTTTACGTACACGTCGGAGGCTTCAACTTACTTACTTAATTGGCCATTAACAACCTGATTAACGGGATTCGATCTGCCTTAACACATCCTTCCTACATACATACATAAGATGGCTCCAGGTGTTTCCGAAGGCATTTTGCGGGCTGAACACGAATCTGAATCTTCATTCAGATTTAAAAAATTCAAAATGGCGGATCCAATATGGCGGTCGAGGCTTACCATGTTATTTGCAAAACCCATGCAGGAATGTGTTAACCTCGACCTGTGAGGTAAACCTCGACCGCCATATTGGATCCGCCATTTTGAATTTTTTAAATCTAAATGAAGATCTGTAATCAGCGACTCCAAAAACCCCTGATTAACAATTTTCAAGTAAATCTGATTAATTTTTAAGGACCTCCGTAATGTGTTACTTTTTCTCTTGCACCCCTTGACATAAATCCACCCCCTACTTTAAATGGTGCATGCAATCAATTTGGCTTTGGCCTCATTTCAAAGAGCAAAGATCAATTGTCAATTTCTGACAATATCGATGATTCTAGCACGTCAGTGTTTAGCTCTACAATTTTTCAAAAATGACCAAAAACGCTATTTTTAGGGGTTTCAACCTCCTTTTTTCTCGAAAACCTGACGTGATGGAAAGTTTTTGAACCCAGATTCGTGTTCAGCGCGCAAAATGCCTTCGGAAACACCTGGAGCCATCTTATTTGCACAAAAAAAGTCCAAATTTGCAAGGCTGTGTAATTAATCATTACAACCCTTCAGTCTGAATTAAGACCTTGTTTCTGACACCACTCATGTCGTGTGGGTTAATTTTATACATGAGTGGCGGGATCTACTCTGAAAGACAGATTTTTAAGAAACTTTTCATGGCAATTTTTTATTTATGGTGTTTTCTTTTCTACAAAGAAAATGTCACCCTCTTACAAAGTACATTAAAAAATTTTTGACCAACCCTGTTGTAATGTCATTTTTTATTTGAGAAGAACATAACACAAATATTAAAAAAGGGTATGCCCTGTGTTTACCACTTATTAAGAAAATGAATGAGGAAATGCCAATTTGTTCAAAGGTGTTGCCAGATCGCTAATTTTTCGACTTCATTTTTTGTAGCTTTAATAATGTAATATTTCCTTAAGATTACTCCACAAAACAATGAAAAAATTAACTTCAAATTGGATAACAATACCAGGCGCCTTTTTTTAAACTTCATCTGGTAGCCCTATAAATAAACAAAAGTCATCTGCTTTACAGGGCATTAGCAGCACTCTCGATTTATACAGGGCATAAAATGCAATGCCTTCCACCATTGACAAGTGCGAATTATTTAGAATAAAACATACCACCCTTTTAGAAGGCGAAACATTTTTAAGAAACAAACGCAAAATTGCATTTTGCGTTAATAAAATGCACATTTTTTGGTAGAAAAGAAAACACCATTACTCTCAGAGTTTTTACCAGTAATCTTCTGAGAGGAAGTCGCCGAATAAATATTTTTTCATATTTCATTTTGTTGGAGACGTCTGGCCTGGGGTTTGAACCCTGGCCTCACGTCTAATAAGCCAACACACTACCTACTAGACTGCGGCACCTATGCCAGTTGGTCACACCAATCGATGACGGGGCTTCCTCTATCTGTTCCTTCCAACGTAAACAAAGTTGTCCTCTACGCCGACTTTTGCTAATCCCCGCATCAAATATCCGTCTCTCCGGAGCATCTTCCTTCATTCGAACGACATGGCCGAGCCAGCGCTGCCACTGGATGTTAATACGCTGCACAACGTTCATGTCGTTGAGGAGCTCATGCAGCTCACTGTTGGATCGGAAAAGGAGTCATCAACAATATGATGTTGATGCTGGATACGAAAATAATCACTCAGCAACAGATGGACATGTGATGTTAAAGGTAAAGCAATGCTTCTTAATTTTTGGCTCTTAAGGCCTTCAATAGAGAATCGTCAATTTAATTGTGACTTACCGATTTGAAAGCAACATGTCCTCCATACACACACGTATGTACATACAAATTTTGTGTATTTCTTTCAGTGTTTAATTAAATTTTATCAATGATTCGACAATTTCTTGTGTGTTAAACTTTTATTAAATGATTTTGAAATTATTTAACAAATTAATGGCAAAATTCCCCTTCTCTTTTTGTAAGTAATTTTTCTAATGGAATAATAAAAGCAGAAGAAGAAGAAGAAAAAAATAAAAAAATTAAATTTTTTTTATCACAATTGTGTTCCATTTTTATTAAACGAACATTAAACCCTCAACAACGATTATTTAATTACAATCATGGTGTAGATGGAGTAGAGTAGAGTAGCGTATTTCAAATGGTTCTTCTGTTTCTGTACAGTTTTCCTTTTTTTTTTAGTTTTTAATTTCAATTCATTTCATTATTCGTATGATTATTACTGGTACAATAATTAATTAACAATCAGGCCAACAAGTACTTGTGATTATTTGTTTAAAAAAAAAAAAAAAAAAAAAAAAAAACAAAAAAAAAACAAACCAACCACTGACTATTTTGTAGGGAACATGTTATTAAAACCATTTATTTCCATTTTATTTTACTATTTTAGTTATTGTTATTGTTTTTATACGCTTTTCAAGTGTTAAGTGGAAACACCCTACTTCAGGCTTTCATATTGTGATGGAAATATTAGGTTTATCACATAAATACGCACATAATTGGTCATTAAAACCCTTTAGTCAGGATTACAACCTAGCTTCTCACAGCACTTATGTTGTGTGTGTGTTAATTTTATACAAGAATGGCGGCACGCTACAGTTTAAAGTCGACTCCGAACGATAGATTTTTGAGAATCTTTTCAAATTTTATTTGCTTTCAGATTTTTTGCCAGAAATCTGCTGAGAGGAAGACGCCAAAGAAATATTTCTTCATACGGCGACTTGTCTTTATCACAGATATTTTAATATTCTAACGTGACAACATAGCAGACGCAAGTATCGGGTCCGCTTAGTTACTCTTAGAGCTTTTTTTACTCTTAGAGCTTTTACCAGAAGTCTATTCATATTAGTTTTTTTCTAAAAGCCAAAACAGAGTTTTGAATTCGTGCCTCGTAAGTCAATATACTGCCCACTAGACTCCGGCGACCAAATTCACAATACTAGCAGGATATTAGAGAAACGCCAGCCAGGAATTACAGACATATGGTGCTTTGATAGGACTAAATTCTGTAAGCAGTTGTCCTCTACGTGTGAGGCCAAGTGAAGATATCTGTCAATACTTCCTTGAAGATGCTGTAGCCTAGTAGGTAGTGAGTTGGCCGTGAAGACACGGGTCAAACCCCATGTCAGACATCAAAATAAAAATATGAAAAAATATTTCTTTCGGCAACTGCTGAGAGTTTTCTGACAAAAACCCTGTGGGTAAATAAAATTGCTAAGAAAAGTTTCTCACAAAAAAATCTGTCGTTCGAAGTCGACATTAAACTGTAGGTCCCGCCACTCATGAATAAAATTAACATACACAACAACACTAGTGTGTGAAACTAGGTTGTAATCCTGACTAAACGGTTGTAATGATCAATTAAGTAAGTACGTATTCGACTCATTTGCATCATTAAGGCTACAAAACTGTAAACAACTGGAGCTTTATGTTAATATTCCATCTCAATGGTGGTTATTTGTAGGAATTTGTCGTAAGTTTACTGAAATAAAGTATACGGTGTACGGTATTAAACTTCAAACTGTAGGTCTAACCACTCATATATAAAATTAACACACACAACATGGCTGGTGTAAGAAGATACGTTGTAATCCCGATTTAAAGGTTGTAATGATCAATTATGTCGCCGTAGTCTAGTAGGTAGTGTGTTAGCTTATTAGACTGAAGGCCCGAGTTCAAACCCCAGGTTAGACATCAAAACGAAAATATTAAAATATTTCTTCGGCGACTTCCTCTCAGTAGATTTCTGACAAAAACTCTGAGAGTAAATAAAATTGCCATGAAAAGCTTCTCAAAAATCTATCGTTCGAAGTCGACTTTAAACTGTAGGTCCCGCCACTCATGTATAAAATTAACGCACACAACATAAGTAGTGTGAGAAGCAAAGTCGTAATCCTGACTGAAGGGTTGTAATGACCAATTATGTATGAATGATCAATTATGTAAGTAAGTAGGACAAGATTTCCTTCAACGTCTTTATGGAAACCATCTAAGTTTTATTCTTGTGTTTTCGTTCCTTAAACAAGTTTCTCATTTTCTTATCATTTCTTTGCTGTTTTCAGTTTCATGAAAAATAATTCGGATAAGCATGTAATTGGCCTCCTGTAACATGTTTTGTAATAACAGGGTTGCCAACTAGCGTAGTCTAGAAATAATACCTTCTTTGAAAATTTATTAAGGTTTCGAATTGAGTTGATAACTTTCAACGTACTTATAATGTTCGACGCCTATATTATTTTCTTTGGGGAACAAAAGCTTTCATGGGTATATTATTGGCGGAGCCATTGAGGCCTCTTCATTTTTAGAAATTGAACCCTAACAATTAGGGTTTGTAGTCACGAACCCGAACCAATATACCGTATAATTCCCTTTATTGTTCTATAAAATTTCCTCAGGTTTTTTTTTTTGTTAAAACAAAAATAAATTTTCGGTCCCATATGATATCCATATCAGAGATCAGCAATGAATCGTTTTATTGCTACCCATAAGCACTCATGAAATTTTGTATATAAGTGTGTTAACAATATTGAATTTTAACTATGTACTCTGATTCATTCGTACTCACTACAACGTTGATTTATAAGTATAGGTTGCAATGGGCATGCGTACAACGTTGACTGATCAAACTCATACCATACGAAATATGTTTGATTCATAAACCTACTCATTTAGACTCACAAATTTAGAAAAATACTTATAATGCTAATAAATGATACGAGTGACTCGAATTAGGCATTTACAAGAAAAGAAAAAAGCCACATAAGCAAAAAAGATCGAGCAGCAAGCAGAACAAACACACAACCTTCTAGCCCTTTCGGCAGTTATGCGGGAATTCCCGTCATTCACTATTCTCTAATTAAACTAATGTCGGGAATTCCCGCTGATATTGAAATTTCATTGGATGATGATTTTTCAGGATATTCAAGCTCTAAGCACACCGACGATGCAAGAGATTGTAACGTTGCGAGAACTCCCGTCATCGCGGGAATTCCCGTCATTTGACCAACAGTTAAAAACCATGATTTAACGATAAAAAGGCGGAAATACCCGCTCTTCATTTTTGTATGGAAAAAATAAGTGATTCTATTGGTAGCAATAGTTAAATTTAAATGCGTCCGAAAGGGCTAGTAAGTATTTTAGTGTTCGTACGCGATTCATACTAATTTTGTGCTTCGTATATATGTTGAGTTGCGGGGAGTTGAAATCAGCAACATCATACATGTTGTTGAGTATGAAGTATGATGAGTACTTCAAACTTTGAATATGAGCAGAGTAGGTTCCATGATATTAAAATAAGTATAAATGCGTATGCGAAGTATTAGAAATTATGAGTATGATTCGATTCTACTCATCTTTTTGAATACTCATTGCTGATCTCTGATCCGTATGCTTGTACGGTATAGGAGACTTGTTCAATTCGTTTTATTTCCATATGATTAAAAAGAAAACTTTTTCCTCAATTGTTTTCAATTTGTTTTTGTTTTTGTTGTTTTCTATGATATTTTTTCCTCCAATTGGCTTCTCTTTTTTCCTTGTGATATACGCCTGGGATGTATAAGAGTATTTTTGTTGGATTGTATGCTTCTCGTATTTAGATTAACACAAATTTGTTATTCTTGTTGTTGTTTTTGTTTTATTTTCCATTTTTATTTATTCATTCATTGTTGTTTTTGTTGTTGTTGTTCTTCATTTTCAATTATCATAAAAAACAATTATAATTTAAATGCCTGCCTGCCTGCTTGCCTGCCTCTGCCTGTTTATTTATATTTTTACACACAGCAGCAGCAGCAGCGCATATGGAGTTCATTAGCTTACTGATATAAATTCAATTTTTTTTTTGTTTGTTTTTTATTTTATAAAAAAAAATTAAAAATAAATTTTATTAATTTTCTTGCCCTTTATTTGTTGTTGTTTTTGTTAGTCTTAAATGCTTAATGAGGCCAACTATTATACGAGAGTGATAACAGGAAGAGAAACATGTTTTTAGGAATTTAAACAGAGAACCCCTAAATGCTAGTCTATTTGTAGGCTCTCTACTTACCTTAATATTTGGATGAAGTCGTCGTAGTCTAGTAGACGTAAAGCCCGTGGTTCGTATCCCAGGTCAGGCATCAAAACGAAATATGAAAGAAAATATATTTCTACGGCGATTTCCTCTCAGCAGATTTCTGGCAAAAAACTCTGAGAGTAAATAAAATTTGCCATAAAAAAGTTTCTCAAAAAATCTGTCGTTCGGAATCGACGTTAAACTGTAGGTCCCGCCACTCACGTATAAAATTAATGCACACAACATGAGTGGTGTGAGAAGCTAGGACGTTGTACAATGGGTCAATTCGACCTCCGGGTACTGTACTTGTCACAGTTGACAAGTACACGTCCTCTAACCTAACCTAATATTTGGATGTTAGCCTGTATAGTCTTAACTTTAATTTTTTTTTGTTTAAATTTATTTTGTTAATAAAAATTTTCATTTCCCAAATTTTTTTTCAGTTCATTTTTATTGTAAAATTTTTTTTTTTTATTTAAAACGTTTGCTTATCTGCTTTATTAGCATCCAAACCCATTAGCATCAGCCGTCTACATAATATTTCTGATATCAATACCACGCGAATAAGTATAAATGAATTGAATTTATAAAAAAAAACAAAAACAAAAGCAACAAATGAAAAAAATTAAATAAAAAGACATAAGTGTGTATAAAATAGTGTTGGGAATCCCGGGATCCCGGGGTCCCGAAATCCCGGGATCCCGCAGTTTTTAACAATCCCAAAATCCCGGGATTGAGCACTTAATCCCGGGATTTGACTTTTTAAGCCGCAATGAAAAAAATTGTATATTAGAACTCTCACTAATTCGAATTTCCAGAAATTAGAATCTGTTGTTTCAATGTATTAACCGCTATGAAATTAGAAACAAAACTTCAAATTGCGATTTTTTTTTCTTTGAGACGTAAACACTTAAATTAAAATCACCAGAAGCAGATGAACCACCAACAAAAAAAAACTAAACCATTAACCAAGTATTTTCCTATGCTGGGGCTAGAAGACAGATCACTTTCTGCTACACTTGCACGACTAACAGCCCTTGATGGGATTTCAATTAACGTTATATGCCGCTCTAGTGACTTACGTGCAGGTCTTACATCAATGGGATTTAAAGTTTACCTACGACTGTCAACACAGTCCGCCAAATGGTTGTATATTACAGCAACAAAATAAGATGTCATGCAAAAGTATGTTACGGCTGAATTTGGAAAGCAACTAACTCTAATAAAAGACTATAAAACTAGGTGGAGCAGCCTTTTGTTAATGCTGGAACGTCTTTATTTATTAAGAAATTGTATACAAAAGGCATTAATAGACATAGGTCCACCTGAAGGTGAATATTTTGCTTTATCCAAAGATGAGATTAATATGGTATCCGCAATCATTAGTGTTCTTATCCCAGTTAAAGCAACAGTTGACGCCCTTTGCCGTCGGGATGCTAATCTGTTCGCGGCCGATGTTGCCATAACTTTTATGTTAAAAAAACTTAAAGATGCTAACAACGTTATAAGTCAAAAACTACATTCATGCGATGGATGCATGCAACAAAGGAGAACAGATATCAGTGGGGTACTTCAGTATCTGCACAATGGTAGAACAAATGTTCAGTCCGAATCCGAAACAGAGTTCGTAACGGTTCCTTCTTCCATAAAATGTCGCAAATTAATAGTTGAGTTACTCGGAAGACTAAATGCTTCAAGTCCAGCTACATCACTTCTAATAGCTTCTAAGTCAGAAGTTACAAATTCTTCTTCAGCCAGTGTAGAGTCTGAACGTACTTTTTCTGCAGCTGGATTTTTCACAACTAAAATAAGAAGTCGTTTGAGCGATGAAACTTTGGATGCTCTGTACTTCCTCAAAACGTATTTTAAAAATAATAAAAAATAATAACATATCGCAATTGATCAACAAAAGAGTATATATCTATAAAAACAATTTACTCTCTATAATTAATTTAAAAATGTGAAAAATTAAAAATAAAATTAATTTTCTTATAATTTAATAAATTCTTTCTTATAAACCTATTTTTGGATGTGTCATGTTATTAATTTTATTGAAATAATATGTTAATATCTTTCAAGAACAAATTTTTTAAAATCCCGGGATAAATCCCGGGATCCCGGGACTAGCTAAATGAAATCCCGAAATCCCGGGATTGAAAATATAGAGCGGGATTGCCAACCCTAGTATAAAATATGCAAAAATGCGATCGAGAAGGAAAAGAGAGAAGGCTTTATTCCCTTCAAAAATATTTGAAAATAGCTTTTGTAAAGTGATAAGTAAAACTCAACAGGTCATTTCCTAAAAAAAAAAAAAAACAATTTATCACTAATTCTAGAGCGCATCTTCCCCGATTATGGAATAATTTTACAATTTTATCGTTTAAACGCTGCACAGAGGGGCATTTTGCCTGAAAACCTGGCCAAAAAGGCAAAAATGAATTTAAAGAAATTTAAGAAACAGAGTATGCATGTTCGATAGACAAAATTCTGCATTATATAGTGAATTTTCACGACTTTAAGTTGAGTTTTGTAGATTTGAGAAGATGTCAAAGTCAGGAAAGTGAAGAAAATTAAATGCGTTTTTGGTGTTTTTTTGAAATTTTAATAGGTTTATATGATATTTTTTTGTGGCTAAACGAATAGAGGTTTTATGTTGATTTTTTTTTATTTGAAAGGTATGAGCAACTGCTACTTTCAGCTTTTTTTTATATATATATATCTCATATATGAATGTTAAAATTATTCGTTCAAAATTTAAAAAAAATAAAAATTTCGCATTTTTTTACCCTCCCTAAAAAAAAGATAAGGATTTTAAAGGTGAAAGTAGTTTTTAGTAGTTTAATGTTAAATACCACAAGAAAGTATGAACTCTCTACATTCTGGAACAAAAAAAAAAGTTTGCGCAAATTTGCGCAATTATTTTTGGCGATTTTTTGAAAATTTTACTTTTTTTTTTGAAAAATTAAAAAAAAATTGGACGCAGTGTAATAAAGTCATAGGCAATAAAGCCATATGGCCTTATTTCCCAAGTGCAATAACGCCATAATCGTGTGTGGAAATAACGACATAACAGTGTAATGTTGAGCTCGGTTGATAGGTTACTTTTAAGCAGTGACTCTTTTATAAGCTGCAGTACACAAGAAAATCGCGAAGGAATAGAAAAGCATTTTCATCAGATACTATTAAATTACTCCTTCCTGACATTGATGATGAAAATGATAACGATTTTAACGATTGTATTTAGTTTCACTTTTCAAGTATTTTTAAGTTAAGTATTAGATGATTGATGTAAAATAAATATTATAAATAAATATTAATTATCATAGAACTTTAAAAAATTAATTCGACTATTACAACAATATAAGATGAATGTTTGATTTTCTTAAAGGACCGAATGTGGTACCTAGGGGTACTTATGATCCGATCATAATAAAATCAGGTAGAATGATTCACATTCATATTAAACATTTTCTGGTCGAATTTCATCGAGGTGATAAAATGTTTAAGCTAATTATAATTGCTAAGCATATTGCTACGTTTTTACATATTTAAAAACGTTTAAATATGAGTTCGTTAATTGCAAACCAAGTAAAAACAAATAAGTGTTTTATTTTAATTAAACTCTCTCTTTATTTATCACACTACTTTTATGTCACTGTTCACACTTAACCGATACAACATTAATTGCTTGCTATTATTCATACACAACTATTGCTCGCAACCGATATCTTCAAGCACGACTATTTAGTTCACACGCAACTTCACTCAAGACTGACTCAATTACAACTGACTTGCTCGTCTGCTTTGTCTTGACGTTTTATAGTCCAACACGAACAGTACATCGAACGTTCTTGAAGAAGAACGTTCGCGGCTTCGCACTATGACGACTGCATTACTTGTTGTTGCGTATGCTTACTTGTCCATCCCTTTTGCTCTCATACTTGTTGTAGCTGGTTTATTTATAATCAGTTCGATGTATGCGTTAGTGCGTATTTGTGTCGTGTGTATTGTGTACGCATTGCCTCATGGTCTTTGTATGTATTTGTAGCTTTTGTTTATCGTTAATGTTAAACGATATTAGGTCGTTTCGATATGCGTAACAGTATTTTCTTAAGGGGCCCTATTTTGGACCTAAGAGCAATTATGGGCCGACCATAACAAAATTTTGTAATATGATTTAGATTTACAAAACACACGTTCATACCGAATTTCATCACCGATACCGATGTTTTTTAAGCCGTATAGAAGCGTAAACGTGAATTTTAAAAGGGGACTTTATATGGGGACTAGGGTCAAATGTGATTCGATTTTCACCAAACTTTACACCATGATTTCTTAGTACACAGAACTGATCCATGCTAAATTTTATCATGATTGTTGCATAATTACCATAATTATGTGTAAATAAGTAGAATTTCGAAGGGAATTTGTATGGGGGCTAGGCAAAATCACGGACCGATTTGAACTAAAATCAGTTGAGTTCATCCTTGGGCCTAACTATCACTAAAACTATTAAAAAATTCCAGCCATTAACTCATAAAACACTTTTTATAATTTTGGCCAAGTTTTCAGGCAAAATGCCCCTCTGTGTGCTGTAAAAAAGACACTTACCCGCGCCAAAAAGTGAAACACCAATACCCGCGCGTTGGTCTGTGAGACCGACAATGGAAAATCCTATATCCTTGGTACTATTTCAAAAAAATTTTTTTTGATGCAAAAACGAAGCTTATTACGAATAATGAAGCTACCAGTGATATCAACTTACTGGCACTATTTTTTTTACAAAAAAAATCGCAATAATAAAAAAATCGGTCTCACAGACCAACGCGCGGGTATAGGAAGGTTAAGCTGTAGATTCATACTGCAAAAATTGATTTGAAATAAAACTTTTGATTGATTGTACTTTGATGCCCTGCCAACCATCTTTGACCCAGTTTATGAAGTACTTGTAACAGTCACGAATTATTAAATGTTTAAATATTGGATTTAAACAAAAAAAAAAAAAAAAAAAAAAAACTGTTTTATAATTAAAAATCGTCAATTCAATTAATTTTATAAACGTGGAATTTGAATTCAACTTAACCACACCACATTGACAGGTGTGCAGTGTAAATGGATTTCAAATTGCATTTTAAAATTTAACTTTTTTTACATTACATTAGTGGGCTCGGCTTTAACTCTTTTTTTAAGAATGAATAATGGCAACAAGATTTATAAAATAAATAATAATTATTAAAAAGAGAGGGAAAAAAATAAAAAAAAAATAACAAACAAAACAAAACAAACTTTATTTAATTATAATCGGTATGTTTGTCATGTCTGTCATAAATAAAAATTAAAAATAATAAATGAGAGACGATAATGATTTTCTTACGTTTTTTTCTCGGATTGTTTTTTGTTTCGTTTTTTTTTTTAAAGGAAACAGCAAAACAATTTTGTATGAAATGCATTATGCATTAATAATTGAGGTTTTTTTTCCAATATTTGTATTCATCAATTATGGATAAACTAATAGTTAAGCTTTAGTAATTATTAATTAATGTTTAGACAGGTATAATATACCCCCCTTCCTCCACGGTCACTGGAAGAGGTGTATTATGTACATACATAGATTTTTATATTTAAAAAGGAAATAAATCGATAAAGATTAAAAGAAAATAAACGATTCACTAACTACCCTGCAGGAAATGTCAATAGTGAAACTGTACTGACTTACTATTGACACAGTCACCAGTACTACTGACTTATTATATGACAGGCAATGCTTTTTACTATAGACATTTAACATGTGCGTGTCATTGAAAATCTACTACTGACGTTAGTACTATTGACTAGGTACTTATTTTGGAACCATATATAGACATTGGAACCAGTGAATCAATAGTACAATTTAGCAGTTCTAGTCTACACTTTTGGTACTTTTCTGTAGTAAAAGTCGACAATAAAATTTAAATTTTTGTAAATATTTGATATTTTATTAAATATAAAAACTAAAAAGGTACAATTAATTAAGTCTCTCTTATTTATATAGAAACATCAAAATTACTTTTTTGTTTTAATAAAATTAAGTAAAATTATTAATCTTCTTTGGGAGAGTCGTCTTCTTCACGATTTTCATTATTTTTGGTTTTGCTGCGACCCATTTGTTTGAAATATTTTTTCTTTTGGCGCTGAAATGCAAAATTGTTAAAATATTACAAATATTTATGAGAACACAAACAAGCATTTATTACCTATTAGGGCTTTAAAAACATTTGAGTATTCGCGCAACCTCTTTTTGCCAAAAGAGCCATCAACATTAAAATTCATGATAATATTTTGGCCAAATATTTCATGAAGGTTTCGTTCTGCCCCCAGGGAGTGATTTCATTTATCGAATCTATTGAATATAAACAAAAAATGCAATTTTATTCGTTGAAGTAGTTCCACAATAAAATTAAATACTTACGTATGGGTCTGAATGAGTTTTCAAAATAGCATCAAATTCTCACAGTTTTTCTTCAGAGTTGATAGGGAAAAATTCCATAAGATTTGAAGCAATTTCATTTTATTTAACAATTGTGTGCAATATACCAATTTTTTATCTTCTCGCGTAAACTATATTTTGGAAAATCTATTTGAGACGACACAGAACATTCAGGCTCCACAAAATTTTCACAATTTACACTTATAATTGTCTCATTTTCACTACTTCTATTTTTATATAACATTGATTGTTTTTTTACTAAACGTTTATAATTTCTTGACAATTTGACAATTGACAATTTTTTTTTCTCATCAAAGGCAAATTAAATAATTGTTGACGCTTCGATCACAACGTCACCATAAAGTCACCAATATAGTCGACAAAACTGGTGACTTGGAGACACTTGTCGACATGTTTCCTTCAGGGTATCTGAGCTATGCTTCGAAAATACACACACACACAGTATGTAAAAATATTCAAAGATTTGTTGGTAACATTCAGACATAAGTTCGTCGATGGTTCCCACTAGAGATCAGCAACGAATATTCAAAACGATGAGTAGATTCGAGTCGTACTTATAATTTCAGCTACTTATACGCATTCATACTTATTTTAATATCATACTCATACTACTCATATTCAAAGTTAGAAATACTCATCGTACTCATACTTAACAATACGCACGATGTTGTTGATTTCGACTCTCCATGATTCAACATATACATGAAGCACAAAATAAGTATGATTCGAGTACGAATACCACAATACTCGCTAGAAGGTTGTGTGTACGCTTTGCTTGCTGTCTTTGTCTTTTCTTTTCTCTTCTTTTGTAAATGCAACAATAACTACTACTGTAAATTTTGATGAATGATTCGAGTGACTCGAATCATTCGTAAGTATTATAAGTATTTTTCTAAATTTATGAATCTGAATGAGTAGGCGTATGAATCAAACAATGAATCTAATATTGTGAGTTTGATGTCAACGTTGTACTCATACTCATTGCAACCTATACTTATAAATCAATGTTGTAGCGAGTACGAATGAATCAGAGTAGTTGAATTTTAATACACTTGACTCACTCATACTCAAAATTTCATAAGTACCTATGAGTAGCGAAAATACGATTCATTGCTGATCTCTGGTTCCCACCTTCTTCTGATGCAATTACAAGGCATAATTGGTCATTATAACCCTTCAACCGTAATTACAAACTAGCTTCTCACACCACTTATATCGTGTGCGTTAATTTTATCCATAAGTGGCTGTATCTACAGTTTAAAGTAGAGACAGAGTTTTGAGAAACTTTTCATGGCAATTTTTTTTTACTCTCAGAATTTTTTCCTGCAGACTGTTGAGAGGTAGTCGACGAGGAAATATTTTTCATATTTCTTCCAGGTGTTTGAACTAGGAGTTGAACCACGGGCTTTACGTCTACTAAGCCAACACACTACCTACTAGACTATGGCGACTTTTACACCAGAATAGCTAGTATTCTTTCTACAAGGCTCACAATCAAACGGACATCCCGTAGAGTATAATTGTTTTCTTTACATTTTTACGGTTTAACTGCTGTTTTCAGTGTGTTTTCAAATTCTTGTCTTTTTATCACATATAATTCCAAGATATTTGACTTATCGGGGATAGCTGTAGCATGCTGAGAGAATTTTTACTAATTTTTAATTTTTAAGGTTGAATTAATTACACTATGCGACAAAATAAAAAAAATTAAATACACCCGGCTAATGACATAGTGTAGGTTGTGAGATTTGTTGAGTAGATCTCAAAAATATTTTTTATATTTTTCTGGAACCCTCCAAACTATTTTTATTTCACAAAAACTGTTTTTTTAGACCTTACGCACAAATTTCTGGATTACTCAAACATTTCAGACCCGATTTCTGAAATTTAAATCTTGTTAGAAAGAGGAGAGATGGACCTTTAAAACGGTATACACATATCTATTATTCGACTTAATATGCTATGAGATTTGATAAGGTAAACTTGAAAAATTCAAATTTTTTTCATATTTTTAGTTCAAAAATTTTCAGAATTTTTAATGGATCTTGATTGTTTATCACAAAATTTGTGAATTTCAAGTTTGAGCGACCACCAGAAGTTGCCCAATGTTTGCGCAAAGGGAAATAATAAACAAAGGGAAATAAAACCACAAATATTTGCCGACTTCAGGAAGTCGTACACAATTTATGATAAACAATCAAGATCCATCAAAAATTCTGAAAATTTTTGAACTAAAAGTTCCTTGGATGAGATGACATATATAAAAAATATCATTCGGCTGTTAGACTCTTTAAATAATAACTACGGTAATTTTTGTCCGATTTGATCAAATGATGACTCAATCTCTTCACAAGAAAACAGATTTTAAGAATATTATCACTTATCCTATATTTTTTTATTAAAGTTTGCTACTATGAATGGACAAACTTGAAAAAATATGAAAAAAATTTGAATTTTTCAAATTTACCTTATCAAATCTCATAGCATATTAAGCCGAATAATAGATATGTGTATACCGTTTTAAATGTCCATCTCTCATCTTTCTAACAAGATTTAAATTTCAGAAATCGGGTCGAAAATGTTTGAGTAATCCAGAAATTTGTATGAAAAGTAAAAAAAAAACAGTTTTTGTCAAATAAAACAAGTTTGAAGGATTCGAGAAATATAAAAAAGGTATTTTTGAGTTCTACTCAACTAACTGAACAACGTAGACTATGTAGTTACTCGGGTGTATTTTCACTGTCGCACCGTGTTATGGGTCTACAAACGTGGCACGAATTAAAAATAATTTGGATAGATTGCAGAATTTCAAAAATTGTGTGTGGAGATTTGTATGTAGTTTCCACTGCTGTTCTGTCTTCTTTAGCGATAGTGATGTAAGCACCAGAGATCGTATTTTCGCTACTCATATGCACTCATGAAATTTTGAAGTGAGTCAACAATATTGAAATTTAACTCATCTGTGCTCTGATTCATTCCTACTCACTACAACGTTGATTTATAAGTACAGGTTGCAATGAGTGTATGCGTATAACGTTGACATCAAACTCATACCATTCGAAATATGTTTGATTCATAAGCCTACCACTCATTTAGATTCATATCTTTAGAAAAATACTTATAATATCTCTGATATATAAAATTCTCGTGTCACGGTGTTAGTGGTTAAACTCCTCTGAAATGGATCGACCGATTTTCATGAAATTTTGTGTGCATATCGGGTAGGTCTGCATCTATTTTTCATATCCCTAAATGTTAAGAGGTCGTGGCAAATCGTTAAAATTGAATATTTAGGTACATATTGATCGTAGACGAAAAAAATTTGGTGAATAAGTTCGTACAGTCGATATCGACAAACTCACCAAAAATGGGCGTGCCAACCATCCCCCTTCAAGTGATACCTATAACTCTTAAACTACTGAACCGCTTTTAACCATTCTTTTTTTGTTCGAAAGCTTATCAGGTTTAGATGGCTTAAAAAAAATTCGATATAGCAAAAAGTAGGCGTGGCAAACTTTTAAAATTAAATATTTAGGGACATAGTGATCGTAGATGAATGCAATTTGGTGGATAAGTTCGTAGAGTCGATATCGACAAACTCACCAAAAATGGTCGTGGTAACCCTCCCCCTTTACGATATACCTATAAGTCGGCTAATTCAATGGTTTATAACTACATATCGCTCCTTTATTGCAACATAATCATATCTCAAAAAAACTTGAACTTGGCAAATTGCGATTTAAGTTTTCAAGACATAAGTCCTATGATCTAATTGCCTAACTTCTAATTGCTATAACTTCGGTTCAGCTTGGGATATAAAACTGATTTTTTTTCAACATGTACAGAAGGTCTAAAAGAGCAATTTTGCTTAAGTAACTACAAATTTTTAATTTTTTGAGATATGACTATGTTCCAATAAAGGAGCGATATGTACATAAATAACATGTACGTCTGTTAGTTTTTGTTTTGAAGCGAGTATAACAACTACAACTTCGTCAGCGCTACCCATGATTCGGACCTCTTATTGTTATTCTTTGTATGCCTCACCTAAATAACTTACCGACTTCGATTAAATTTTGAACTAGATAGATAGATCCACACGCTTATAGTAAGTTAGTTATTTTTATAAACTGTTTTATGCAGCGTATTACAATAAATATATAATGTGACCTGTTTATGGCAATAAAAAAAATCAATTTTGGGAGGGACGAAGTTCGTCGGGTCATCTAGTATACTTATAAAATGATTCGAGTTTGAACAGCAAGCAGAGCAAACACACAACCTTCTAGCAAGTATTTTAGTATGTTCGTACGCGAATCATACTTATTTTGTGCTTCGTTTTTATGTTGAGTTATGGAGATTCGAAACCAACAGCAACATCATACGTGTTGTTAAGTATGAATACGATGAGTACTTCAAACTTTAAATATGAGTAGAAGAGGTTCCATGATATTAAAATAAGTATGAATGCGTATAAGTATCAGAAATTATGAGTATGATGCTACTCATCTTTTTCAATACTCATGGATGATCTCTGGTAGGCACATAATTTCCATGCCTTTTAGCAACATGTCCTGGTTGGAAGCTTAATTTTGTTAAGCTGCCGCAAATGTTTTTCTTAAAATTTGTTCCAAAAGCATGGTAGTCTCTAAAGTATATTAAATACTTATGCTTATCAATACATAAACCAATAGAAACGAGACCTTCTGCATTAACTACAGCATATCAATGACACACTAGACTACTTAGTCGATGATAAATTTCAAACTTTCCAAAAAAACACTTATTGTCTTCAATCTTTCTAAAAATGGAACAAATAATTTGAATTTAAATTTGAAAAAAAAAAACTCATTCGTTTATTTTTGTTTTTTTGTTTTTCTTAATTTGTAGTTTTTTATTTCTCGGTTGTTGTTGTTAAAATACTCCAAATATTCAAACAGACTACCGCACCCAGTTACTTTGCATTCGCAATTAAATGTCAAACGGCAGCAGTAACATAATACAACAACAGCAAAGACAACATACAACGGCAATAAATATAATAATAATAATAAAAAAATTTAAAACAAAAAAAGAGGTTCATACAGCAATCGTTAAACTAATGAAAATTAAAGTGTTTAATTTACTCTGTCACATTTGTAGGCATCATCTTCATCATTGCCATCGAGATTGTCATCATGAGAAATCAAACTGGATACCCTACCATTTCAACACCAGAGATCAGCAATGAATCGTTTTTTTGGCTACTCATAAGCACTCATGAAATTTTGTATATAAGTGAGTTAACAATATTGAAATTTAACTATGTACTCTGATTCATTCATACTCACTACAACGTTGATTTATAAGTACAGGTTGCAATAAGTATGCGTACAACGTTAACATCAAACTCATACCAGTCGAAATATGTTTGATTCATAAACCTACTTATTTAGATTCAGTTGTTAGGCTGTTAGGCTTAGTTGTCACATACAACAAAAGAAAAAAGACACATAAGCAAAAAACAGCAAGCAGAGCAAACACACAACCTACTAGTAAGTATTTTAGTGCTCGTCCACGATTCATACTTATTTTGTGCTTCTCGTAAATGTTATGTTATGGAGAGTCGAAGTCAATAACATCATCATGTTCTTAAGTATGAATATGATGAGTACTTGCAGCTTTGAATATCCTCTACTCATATTCAAAGCTCCATGATATTAAAATAAGTATGAAAGCGTAACAAGTCGCCGTAGTCTATTGGTAGTGTGTTGGCATATTATGGCTGAAGGCCCGAGTTCAAACCCCAGGTCAGACATCAAAACGGTAATATGAAAATATTTCTTCGGCGACTTCCTCTCAGCAGGTTTCTGGCAAAATTCTGAGAGTAAATAAAATTGCCATAAAAAGCTTCTCAAAAATCTGTCGTTTGGAGTCGACTTTAAACTGTTGGTCCCGCCACACATCTATAAAATTAACGCACAAACATAAGTGGTGTGAGAAGCTAGGTCGTAATCCTGACTAAAGTGTTGTAATGACCAATTATGTATGAATGCATATAAGTATTAGAAATTATGAGTATGATTCGATTCTACTCATCCTTTTGAATACTCATTGCTGATCTCTGCTCACCAACATCATATGAATTTACGTCACAATGTGATAATATTTGCAATAAAACATGAAGTTGGGATCTACAATGTGCATTGAATTTAATGTTGTATTAAACATAGTCCATATGTTAAGTAGTAATAGCAAGTGTTCAATATATAGATTAGGTGCCCAGCAAAAGAACGAGAAGGGATCAAATCAACACTGCCATAGGAACACATAAGCAGTTCTTGTTGATTCTGTTAATTCATATTGCATTAGCAAGCCATTTAGTGTGGTCATCTTAGTGCCTTTTTTATTACGGACATCATTCAGACAATACCTGATGCGATATTGAATTACATACATACATACATAAATGGTAATTACAACCCTTCAGTCTGGATTACGAACTATCTTCTCACACCACTTATGTTGTGTGTGTTAATTGTATGCATACATATATGAGTGATAGAACCTACATTTCAAAGTGGACTCTGAATGCCACATTTTTGAAAAAGTTTTCATGGCAATTTTATTTTACTCTTAGAATTTTTGCCAGAAATCTACTGGGAGTAAGTGTAATCGGAAGTGTACCTATTAAAATGCTTATCTATCTATATATCGATGGCTTAATATAGAAAGGTCGTATCTCATTTTTTTCAAAATCGGAGATTTTACATAATATGTAAAATACTATTGTTACGTTTTTACCTTTTAAAAACGTTAAAAAATATGAGTTCGTAGATTGCAAATAAAATAAAAATAAATCTGTGTTTATTTTTCAATCAATTCTTTATTATCTGCACAACTTTTGTGCCACTGTTCGAACTTATTCCACGTATACAATGATAACTTTCACAATATGTGCTTATTCGTGATATTTCTCCTCTTACAACCTTTTTTGTAAGCAACAACAACACTTGTTAGTTATTCTTCTTTGCTCACAACCTTTTTTGTAAGCACAACACTAACAACTGTTTTCTTCACGCAACTTGTCTGCACACAAGTCTGACAAGTCTAACTCGATCTTGTATCTTCACACACCACTGGTTGAATTCTTACTCAATTCAACGCGACGTCATTACACGACTAACTTAACTCGAACTCCGAGAATCACGTGTCTTCATACACGACTGACAGAATTCTAACTGAATCCTCGTTGCTCGCTTTATCTTGCCTTTTATATCACTGGATCAACAGTGTGATGAATGCCCTTGAAGGATGATGTCGACCTTCGGGAACAATCCAAAAATGTAAACAACTTGTTTCCATTTTTGTTGTTCGTGTATTTTGTTTACTTTCGTCCAGGCAGAGTTGTTGTTGTTTTGTTTGTTTGTCTTTCTGCTATATTTTTTATACACGGACGTTGTTGCTATATTTTTGTTTATTCATCGATCTTGTAAACAAGCATGTTGTTTTTGTTGCTATATGTTTACTAATTCGTTGATCACGTGAACAACTGCATTGTTTTGTTTTTTTGGAGCTTTTGTTTATCA
Source organism: Sarcophaga caerulescens (assembly GCA_927399465.1). NCBI lineage: Eukaryota > Metazoa > Arthropoda > Insecta > Diptera > Sarcophagidae > Sarcophaga > Sarcophaga caerulescens. The sequence goes on along the minus strand of OV656867.1, from coordinate 98,518,480 downwards.
TTTTATGTGTGATCAAGTCCATTGTGTTGTTTTTGGAGCTTTTCCTTATTATATTAATAACACCATTTCCATTTTCGTAACACTATGTATGTATGTACATAATATGTAAAAACCTCGATTTTGAAAAAAATGAGATACGACCTTTCTATATTAAGCCATCGATATATAAAAATGTTTGTTTGTATGTACCTTATAGAATCGTAAACTACGCATTTGATCATGTTATGATCTTTAGCAAAGTTGTTGCGTATGAGCCGATGAAGGTTTCTAAGTTGGTATGACCAATTTCCGACAGGTGGCGCCACTGAAAATTACTAAAAAAATGTATTGAATCGTAAACTGTGCATTTTATTACGTTATGATCTTTAGCAAAGTTATTGAGCATGAGACGACGAAGGTTTCTAAGTTGGAATGACCAATTTAAGACAGGTGGCACCACTGAGAATTATTCAAAATGAATTGAATCGTTAACTATGCATTTGATCATGTGTTGATCGGACAAATACAAGACATTTTAGGATTCATCATTTATGATTTTAATAACATTTAGTATAACTCATTCCCGTAAAATGTCAATCACAAATTTAAAACATTTTAATTTTGGAAAGTTTTTTTAAAAATGCTGTTGTTTGTATCTCAGACATTTAAAGACATTTAATTTTTAGTTGGTGGCGTAGCAAAGCGCGCAGGGTACAGCTATAGTGTATAAAGCTATAGTGTATCCTACAGTCGGATTTGATCGTCAGCAACTTTACAAAAAAAACTGACAATAAATGAAATGAATTTTTATTTTAAATAAATTAATTCTGTGTAAATGTCATTCACTTAAAAAATAATTTTACACACACACACACGCTCAGAGAGAGACGCACATTTACTTGGGTACAGCTGATAAACGTCAAATTAGGTTCATATTCGGGCGGGTAAGTGAGTCAATCGAACTCAAAGCCTTTTACATCAAAATGCTGATAATATGACGAATACGATGATGTTTTATTGGCGGCACTGTGATTCATTCTTTGTTAAGAAAATGTAAGAAATTTAAACTAAAAGAGCAAAGAATCGATGCAATCGAGTAAATCTAAAATCATTTAATAATTCTTACAGCGCCATCGAAAAAAACAACACCAGCTTTATTACAAATCCCAAAGAAGACATAATCCTGGATTATGTTCCATCATTTTAATGAGTCATACTTTGAAAGTATTCTTAAAAATAAAAAAGAATTCACAACAAATGTAAATCGTAATGAATACGAGGTAAAAATTGGTAAACGTGCAGCCCTATTTTATATACATACAAGCGTTTTTTGTAGACTACTATTGCTCTACTAGTTTTCATTGGCCTGCAGCACAAAAGAATCTTCCTGATCGTTAATTCAGACTAACCACAGTTTGACTTCAGCCATCATCTTCATCTGCTTGAAGCAGAATTCACCTTTATATCGATCCATTCCCTAATTCAAGTGCTTCGAAATAATTCTTTTCGTCATGTTTTACTCCTGGACAATCAAAACAGTGCGTACATAATGGACGAGCTCGTATGTTTCCAGTATGGCAGTGACATTTTTGAGAATTAAGCTTAATTACATGAGTCAAGCTTTATTAATTAATGGTGCATATATTCTTAAATAAAGCGTGGCCTTACGTCTACTAAGCTAAAAAACTACCTATTAGACTATGGCGACTTCTACTATCTCGAAGTCGTCTTAAAATGGCAACATCGCTGGGAAAATGAACGGTACGGTAGGTGGACACGCAAACTGAATCCAGAATTGCAAGTGTGGAAAAACAGAAAAAACGGCGAAGTAGACTACTACATAACCCAAATGCTAACCGGTCATGGATACTTCAGAGAGTAACTGCATCGCATGGGGAAATGTCGCTCGCCATTCTGCATCTACGAGGAAGAGGAAATCTTAGACGATGCCGAACACACTTTCTTCGGCTGCAGACGCTGGGCCGAAAGACGTCAGGGTCTCGAGGCTGAAATCGGCATTATTAATGCCACAAACGTCGTGCTGAAAATGATAAACAGCAGAGAAAACTGGAACGCAGTTAAACAATTTGTGCACTATATCCTGCGAAAGAAAAAATATGATCTAGACGCAGTAGAATAACAGAAGAGCGGAGCCTGGACGCAGGCTGACAATGATGGAACTGGCACAGATGCCAAAAGGGGTCTACCTCGAAGTAATGCAACCGTGGTTCCGAGGTGGAATGATACTCCGGTAAGGGAACAAGGCGGGTTTTTAGTCGGTATACCCAGTGGGAGAGTCCGACATACCATGTACCTTCATAAAGCATTTTCCCTACTTCCCGCAAAAAAAAAAAAAAAAAGAAAACTATCTCACAGCCAGATCGATATCCGAGCACTCGGCTCTTATGATATTAACTCAAAGGCAGTATGGAACAGCCCGCAGAAACTGAATGTACTTGGCAGGAAAATATTGTTACCCCTCTGTTGACGTGGTAATTCGCTGTACATGCATTCAAATTAGCTTGCAAGGAGAGGCTATAACCTTGCTGCTCGAGTAGGGATAGGTCTTTGGAAAGAAATACCCAACGTTGGGGAAGATAAAGAGAGAAAAAGACTCTTCTCAATCCAAACTGTTTTGAGACATTCAAAACTTTTGTTGGGGAAATTGCAATAAAAAGAGATTTAAGCCATGCATCAAACTATCCTTGGATAAGCTGAGGTTAGTATCCGGTCTTTGAACGTGACATTGCAGACTTAAGGTAAACTCCTTCAGAATGGAGATCGTTTTGAACTCAATATGTACATTTTGTGATGATGAAGCATCAGAACACATTCTTGTCAGGGCAATAAGGTTGTAGGAGACATTATATGGATTCGCTGTAGAGAATGAGCGCGGTACAATGGCGCCTCTTCTTGACAATTATAATAAAACTAATTTATAACACAAAGTCGCCGTAGTCTAAAAGAGGACGAAGTATTAAAACATATTCTTGTCAGGGTAAGTGCCTTGGTGAAGACATTATAGGGATTCGCTATAGAGATTGAAGGCGGTGCAATTCACGACAATTATAATAAAACAAAAATTATGACAAATGAGCCTTCGGCTTAGACATCTCGGATAAAACGAAATCTGAAAAAATATTTCTTTCGGCAACTTCCTCTCAGCAATCTTCTGGCAAAATATCTGATATGAAATTGCTTTGAAAGGATTTGGAGTTGAGATTAAACTGTAGGTCTCTTCACTAGTGGATAAAATTTGAGACGCAAAGTCGTAATTCTGACTGAAGGGTTGGAAAAACCAATTAACTAAATAGGCAAGTATTTATGACAGGCTTACAGTCAGTGGTGTTGTGCTAATTTTTTTTTTACCGGAACGCGTACATATAATTATATAGACAGGGCCGATCCTGGGTAGGCGGCCGTTCTGTGCGGTCTCATGTCCCAAATTTAACGGCGGGGGTGATTTTCCATGATAATCCTGTCGGCAGCGTTTTTTTTAGGTCTCATGTCCAAAATTTTGAGGAGGTGGATGCTCTTGATGTTCTGGGCATGAGAATTAGTTCTGATGCTCGTTGGAACGATCAAATTTTTCGAGTGTCGAAAGAAGCATTCAAGTGCCTTGGTTTTTTGAAACGGTGCAGAAAATACTTCACTCCATCCGACCTTCTTACTATTTACAGGACCTTTATCCGACCTAGGATGGAGTACAACTCTCATGTATGGGCCGGTGCTTCAAAGTCTATTTTGAAGCTTCTCGACCGCGTACAGGAGAGGGCGAAGGCGGTTATTAATGACAGTAGGGTATCCAACTCTATTGATTCGTTGGAGCATCGTCGCAATGTGACGTGTGTTTCATTGTTCTATCGGTACTATAATGGGAGGTGCTCTCGAGAGATAAGGGGCTTGGTTCCCGATAATCACATATTTTTACGTGGTACTCGTACCTCTCGCCGAGCACATCCTTTTATGGTTGATTGTCCAGTGAACCGCACAAAGCATTACAGAGAAAATTCATTTTTTGCCCGCACTGCTCGCTTGTGGAATGATCTTCCTGCGAAAGTTTTTCCCGTCAGTTACGATATTGGTAAATTTAAATCCAATGTCCACAAACACTACTCCCTCTTTCCACCTTCCTATAACTATTTTCTTAAACCCGCACAATGCACTGCATGAGTAGGGGCCATCCCCTGAGTGCTGGTTTTACAAAAAAAAAAAAAAAAAATTTCACGACGGGGGGGAGGGAACTTCCGGAACGCGTTCCTGTCCAAAAAGGAAGTACCGGAACGACGTTCCGGCTCGACAACACCACTGCTTACAGTCGTTAAGGAAGCTGAAGATATAACAAAAATATTGAATATACTCATTGGGTTGCTATCAGTGACACCAATGTTTTTCTATTAGAGACAACAGATAGAAATTCGTATTCTTTTCTCTGGAGATCTATTTTTAAAGACATTATCCCTTCGATAAAATGAATGTGAGAGCATTCTGGCAGTCGCCGTAGTCTAGTAGATAGAGTGTTGGCTTTCGAAACATGAGGCCTCGGTTCAAACCCCAGTTCAGACATCTCCAACAAAAACGAAATATGAAAAAAATATTTCTTCAGCGATTTCCTCTCAGCAGAAACGCTGAGAGTAAAATAAAAATTGCCATGAAATAGTTTCTCAAAAATCTGTCGTTCGGTGTAGACTTTAAACTGTAGGTCACGTCACTCATGTAATAAATTAACACACACAACATAAGTGGTGTAAGAAGCTAGGTTGTAATCCTGACTAAAGAGTTGTAATGACCAATTATATATGTATGTTAATTGGGATTTTTGGATCCCGAATAATCCAGGAATTTCGGGATCGAAATCACGAATTGCGAGATTTTTAAAAATCAATCCCATTTGGCATCCCTGGCTCATGGTTTTATATTAGTGGCAACAAATGGAAATTCATATTGTTTTCTCTGGAGATATATTTTCAAAGACATTATCCCCTCGATATAATGAATGTGAGAGCATTCTCTCGGGACTATTAGGATATCTAGGAAATATATTCGAGAAAGAAAAAAAACATTTCTACTTTAAAGACGTATTACCTGTCAATTATTATCGGACTATTAATTTCCTATAATGCTTACATTGGTAAACATAATAATAATAAATCAATTGAGAATTAAAAGTCAAATATTCAATCAACCTGACGTTGCCTAGCACAGCATTAATCTCTGCATTAATTTTCATGTATGCACATGTCAATTTGTTGTATCTTAATTTGACCCACTGTACCGATCTAGATAATCATTAATCATAATTAGTTAGCATGATTAATGCAATTGAAATGCATTTAATATTGTAATAAACAGACTTTTTAAGCAATATTTTGTCTAATGCCGCACCAATTTTAGTTTTTTTTCTTTTTTTGATAATAATTTTAAAGGAAAAAATTAAAAAACAAAAATAATTTCCAAAAATAATGTTGATTTTCCTTAAACAAACCAAAAAAGGATTTTTCTTTTGTTTCAACGAAATCCACACAGTTTTCCCTAAAGGCTGATAAATTAAAAAAACGCTGGAAAAAGGCAGGCAGCAGCCACGGCAAATGAAGTGCCCGCTTTTCTTTTTTTTTTTTTGTGTGCATTATGGCTGTTGCTGTTGTATTCGTGCGCTATTTTCGTTACATGTCACTAAACTGACAGCTGTCATAAGTTGAATATTGTATTTTATTTTTATTTTCTTTACATTTTTAAATTTCAATTCATATTCTCTCCCTCACAGTCTGCCTGTTCTTGTACGGCTTTGACTTGTTTTCATAAATCAAAAGCAAAAAAGCAAGGAAAATAATAAAGTTTTCCAGCCATAAAAATTTTATATTAAATGGCCACAGGCTATATTTTATTCATACATATGTACATATTTATATTTATTTTATTTTATTTATTATTATAAAAATTTATTATTTAAAATGTATTATTTTTTATAATTTATTTTTGTTTTTTTTTTTATCAACCAACAAACTACACTGAGCGCCATAAGTGAGTCAACACTCACTATAATTTTAAATTTTCTATTATAAAAAATATACTTGTAGCACAACAATAATTGAATTTTTGTTTTTGTTTTAAAATTTTATAAATAATAAACGTTTTTATTTTTAGAAATTTATTCGACTATTCTAATTTACTTTTTTCGCTATCCTAAGAAAATATATTATTTCAGTGGTGTTTACTCACTTTTGGCGCTCAGTGTATATGGCTGGGCATGTATGTATCCATATGGATATTTGAATGTTTCTGGGCTCCCGAATGAAAATTTATTTAATAAACCGAAAAATATTTTTTGATGATTAAAATTTTTATATGATAACACCACTCGCCAATGTCGTCTCTCTATAAGTCTATATCGTATATCATGTAGGTACTCATACACTAATCGAAAAAGGGAGTAAGAAGTGGGGAAAAAATCACAAACAGAGTTAGAATGTCTGGCAAGTAAGATTGGAAGCTTCTGTTGCAGGAATTTCGCTTTAAAGAAAATTATAATTAATTACCCCCACGGCCTTATCAATGGATAGGTCAAGGGAGAAGAGTAAAGGCGTTGGGGAAATAGATCGGGTGGTTATGTTTCTAGGTGTATATCGCCTGCTATAGACATTGTAAGAACAGGTTGGTGGCTGTTGGGCTTGAATAAGGCCAGCTTAAGGTTAGTTATTGGGTTTATTACGGGGCACTTCAGGATTAGATCGCTGACAAAGATCTGGAAAAGATTCCAGCTGAGGATGAGCTGAAGACTATCGAACAGCTTTTCTGTAACCAGCCCTTAGTGTCCAGCCCTTAGTAGGTTGAGGTTGAAGACGCTTGGCAATTGCTTCTTTGAGGGTTTGAATTCTGTGTCAAGAGCCGACATAAAGGCTCGTCATAGATTCATTATTAGTTTGAGCCGGTTGAGAAGTGCTAGGGCTGCAATAGTGTAGTCGCGCTCCCTTATGTGTTTTGTTAGTCTGTGTAATTCGTCTTCGTTCTTATTCTCCCTTTCCTACTTCCTCTCTTTGTCCCTATCTCCCCTATTATCCTCACCCCTTTAGTATAGTACTCAGGGTACTATACTTGTCTCAATTGGCAAGTACACGTCCTCTAACTTTTGTTGTAAATGCAACAGCAACTAAGACTGTAAATTTTGATAAATGATTCGTGTCAATCGAATCGAAGTCGCCGTCATCTAGTAGGTAGTGTGTTGGCTTATTAGACTGAAGTCCCGAGTTCGAATCCCAGGTCGGACATCGAAACGAAAATATGAAAATATTTCTTCGGCGACTACCTCTCAGCAGATTTCTGGCAAAAACTCTGAGAGTAAATATCATTGTCATGTAAAGTTTCTCAAAAAATCTGTTGTTCGTAGTTGATTTTAAACTGTAGGTCAGGCCACTCATACATAAAATTAACACACATAACATAAGTTGCGTGAGAAGCTAGGTCGTAATCCTGACTGAAGGATTGTAATGACCAATTATGTATGTATGTATGTCAATCGAATCATTTATAAGTATTTTTCTAAAGTTATGAATGTAAATGAGTAGGCTTATGAATCAAACATATTTCGAATGGTATGAGTTTGATGTCAACGTTGTACGCAAACTCATTGCAACCTGTACTTATAAATCAACGTTGTAGTGAGTATGAATGCATCAGAGTACTTAGTTAAATTTCAATATTGTTGACTCACGTATATTCAAAATTTCATGAGTGCTTATGAGTAGCGAAAAGACGATTCATTGCTGATCTCTTTTGCATACAAATGATTAACACGTTGACCATCACTGCAGTAAAGGAAAAAAAACGCCATCTGCGAGTTATCTCGCAGTTTGGCACCCAATGTGTTAAAGAATTTCATTTTCAATTTCCAATAAAGTAAAGGGCTATCCATTTCGTGGTTTCAAAAGTATGGGACTGGAATTCGACATCTGTCAAACTAAGTTGTGAAACCAATTTTTTTCTTTTCAGTTGAAAGTCTGACATTGACGAAAATGGATCGCTTAACTATCACACAACGCATAAAAATTATCAAAACCTACTACAAAAATGGTGATTCTGCCACAGCAACGTATCGAACAAAATTTTCTTCAGCGATGAAGCACATTTCACACTCGGTGGGTATGTTAATAAACAAAATTGTCGTATTTGGGGTTCTGAGAATCCTCAAGTAATTGAAGAGAGGCCATTACATCCAGAAAAAGTCACTGTTTGGTGCGCTCTTTGGTCCGAAGGTGTGATTGGACCTTACTTCTTCGAAAACGACGATGGATCGACTGTCACCGTCAATTCGGAGCGTTATGGTCATATCGCTCCTTTATTGTAACGTAGTCATATCTCAAAAAAACTTGAACTTGGCAAAATGCGATTTAAGTTTTCAAGACAGAAGTCCTATGATCTAATTGCCTAACTTCTAATTGCTATAACTTCGGTTCAGCTTGGGATATAAAACTGATTTTTTTTTCAACATGTACAGAAGGTCCAAAAGAGCAGTTTTACTTAAGTAACTAAAAATTTTTAATTTTTTGAGATATGACTATGTTGCAATAAAGGAGCGATATGACAACCGACTTTTTTTGCCCGCTATTGAAGAATACGACTTGGAGAATATGTGGTTTCAACACAACTCGAGCGAATATGGCTTTATTGCAAGAGACATTTCCTGGCCGCTTAATTTCTTGTCGTGGCGATATCAACTGGCCACCAAGATCATGCGATTTGACACCATTAGACTTTTTTTTGTGGGGCTACGCGAAAGACCGTGTTTATGCAGATAAACCTTCAACTCTTGAGCACTTAATAACCAACATTCGTCAAGTTATGGCTGAGATACCGCCCAATATGTGTCAACAAGTGGTCGAAAATTACCTCAAAAGAATCAATGCTTGCAACACTTCGCGTGGAGGTCATTTAAATGATCTAGTGTTTCACACATAATGTGTCAACGTTCAAACTTTACAATAAAAAAGAAATATCATGAAAAAATATTTTTTATATGTGTTTTATTTACGTTTACTTTTGAAACCACGAAATGGATAACCCGGTACTTTTTTCTTATTGTGGCAAATGCTTTTGTAATATTGTTCGCTCAAAGAAACCCAATTCAAATTCAATGTTAAGTATTGTAGGTAGTGAATGAACAAAAAAAAAGAAATTTTTTTCTCTGATTTTATTAATTAAACGGCAGAGAGTTTACCTATTTTTCCAATAATTTTTTTTTCTTCTCCGTTTCCTCTCTCACTCTCTCTGCTAAAGTATTTCCAATAATAGAATAACATCTCCTACACAAAGTCAATTATTGATGAAGATTTATTACCGATTAATTCACAATAAATATGCGGGAGATCAAATACAAAAGAAAACTTCAATAAAAAAAATAGAAATACGGCCTTAGACAAGCCTAAACACTTAAATTGATTGTGAAACTTCATAAAACTAAGCGCCCTTTAGTAAAACTGCGTTGCATTTAAAGCAACAGTAGGCAGATTTTACAAAAGATGATAAGTTATTGTATTGCGTTCGATGATTTGTAAATGAAATACAACTTATTTTGAGAATTGTTTTCGACTTAAAGGCCTTCTATAAACACTTAGACATGCTAAACAATGTGTTTACTTTACTTTAACGTCAACGTATTTGTTAGAGATGCAATCGTTGTTCGTTATTTCAAAGGGTAAAATCGATTGCGGCGCCAATCTCTAGGTAATATCGATACATCTTTATTAATAGAGGTGTGTGAAAAAAGAAATATCATCAGCTTAAAAGAAAGAGAAACAATTTTTGGAAAAACTGCCTTAAACTGTATATCAAGAGCCTGAACAAATACGGGTGTTTTGATGAGCATCACCTCAGAAGATGCAACATAGTCCTAATTATATTGATCCTTTAAACTTATGTTTTTTTATGCTATTCAGTAGTAAAACTATGAGTTGAGATATTTTTGTAATTCTAAAAACCTATTCTATCTTACATTTATGAAACTAGACGATCTACTCTTTTTAGTTGATATTGCCAGACTGTTTTAATCAAACACATGCTACGAATAATCAGTGGATTGAGTAGCAACAGTGATGTGAATTTTTTCTTTAACACGATTTGCAAAATTACCATGGAGATATTACTTCGCGATTAGCCGCTGTTTCTCAATCGTACGGTATATACATATTGTTACGTTTTTACCTTTTTAAAAACGTTAAAATATGAGTTCGTTGATTGCAAACAAAGTAAAAACAAATATGTGTTTAGTTTCAATTAAACTCTTTTTGTCCGCACTATCTTATGTGCCACTGTTACCAACTTAGACAACAATAACTACTTGTTCGTTATAAAGGGTCCGCCAAATAACTATTTTTTTTTTAAAGTACTTTAAAAACTACTGAATATTTTCTCAAATTTCTTTTTTTATTTGAAAGTACCATCCTTCCGGTTAATAATGGAAAATAATTTCATTCAAATGGCTGCCTCGGCTGGCCATGCAGTAGCCTACACGATCGGTCCAATTTTTAAGCACATTATCGATTGTGTGCAGCTGTATTTTACCAATAGCTTCACGAATATTGTCCTTTAAAGCGTCAATTGTCTCTGGCTTGTCGGCGTAACACTATCTTTGACGGCACCCCACAAATAATAGTCCAACGGTGTCAAATCGCAGCTCCGAGGTGGCCAAACGACATCAGCTCTGCGGCTGATAATGCGATCTTCAAAAACAGGGCGCAAAACATCGAGTGTAGCTTCGGCTGTGTGGCACGTAGCGCCGTCCAGTTGAAACCAAATATTGCCAATATCCTCCTCTTCAATTTTTGTGAACAAAAATTCGTTCAAAATGGCCCGATAACGATCGCCATTGACTGTAACGGCCACTCCTTGCTCATTTTCGAAGAAAAATGGCCCAATTATGCCTCTGGACCAAAATCCGCACCAAACAGTGACTCGTTTTGGGTGCGTCGGCTTTTCAATGTATGCGTGCGGGTTTTCTGTGCCCCAAATGCGACAATTTTGCTTGTTTACATACCCGCCAAGATCAAAATGAGCTTAATCTGAAAAGATGATTTTTTTTTTTGCCAAAATCGGCATCTTCTGTAAGTCGATCGCAGGCCCACTTAGCGAAGCGAAAACGCGAATACACAACCATATTCGTTCAACGGATGGATAAAACTAATTATCTGTCAAATCAGACATGAGCTAAGTGTTATCATTCACGAAATAAGCACTAGTTGAAAAAAAACGTTAGGTGGCGGAACCTATATTTCGCTGCTCACAACATTTTTGTAAGCAACAACACTTGTTCGTTAGATCTGTATAGCGGAGATCTTCAAACCACGACTGTTCTCTTCACACGCAACTTCACACAAGACTGACTGAATTACTACTACTCGTCGTCTGCTTTGTCTTGCCCTTTTATAGTCCAACACAAACAGTACAACGAACTTTTTTGAAGTAGAAGGTTCGTGTTCTCGCTTTCTCGAGAACTCTATCGCGACACATTGCTTGTTGTTGCGTTTGCGTACTTGTCTATCCCTTTTTCTCTCATACTTGTTGTTGTTGGTTTACTTGGAATAAGTTCGATATATTTGTTAGAGTAGCTTTTGTTTATCGTTAATGTTAAACGATATTAGGTCGTTTCCATTTGCGTAACAATATGTACCTCGTGGTTTAATGAATACTTTCACGGCTTTCCACTTTTCGTGGACAGTAGCATATCGTTTATATTACGAACGATGTCTACCGTTAGTGTTTGGTCGATCATAGATTTTATTTTCAATCAATGCGCACTGGTTTAGAATTTAAGAATTCTTTGCCGAAGGTTCCCAAGTGCTAGGCAGTGATGGATATGGGTTTCTACGGTCTTCTTTTGCTCCTCGTCATTACAACTGCAGCAGTTGTTGAAGGATATTTTTAAATCGTTGGATTGTTTATCTACGGAACAGTGTATATTATGGCCTTTATAATGTATTTAAGATGGATTCTGAAGAAATCTAAAGCAAATCTTGTTCTACGTATAACCATCAAAGCCCTCATTCATTTGGTCTCTCTTCAAGTATGTACATTTTGCCATTTTTTTTCCTTCAAAATGAGTTCAATTGAAAGCGGGGCACGTAGAGAGGATAACGAAGTTATACAGCGAGCGTCAAAAGAAACTTTACACGAAGGATAAAATTCTAACAATCACCAACAACCACAATCACAACCAACAACTCGTTTCCTTGCCGTTCGCATCGTCCCCCTTTCCACCTTTCCTAAAAAAAACCTGCACAATGCACTGCATGAGTAGGGGCCATCGCCTGAGTGCTGGTTTCATAAAAAAAAAAAAAAACAATCACCAAACTTAAGTTTTACCACTTATGGTGAGTGCCCGAAAAAATTTGACAATATTTCGAAGTTTTTTTGTAATTTTTTTTGTTTTGTTTCAATTTTAAAAACTGTCAATGAAACAATTTTAAAATAAAAATAACGGTAATTTATTAATATATATATTTTTTTTTAATGTACAGTTTCTTTTGACGCTCACTGTATATGAACGCTTTAGGTCCCAACATTTTGTGGATGTTTCTTTACCAGACATCACTTATCTAATTGATCATTATGACACTTTAGTTAGGACTACAACCTACCTTCTCACACCACTGATGTTGTGTGCGTTTGTAATTTTATACATGAGTAGTGGGACCCAGTGTTGTCAGATTTTTTTTTACCTCCATCGCCAAAAGCTATACGCAAAATCTCCAAAAATCGCCAAAATAAAATATTCTTCATTTTTTCCAAAACAAAAATCGCCAAAAGTTTAAAAAATCATTTATATTTATTTATTTCATGTATTATAAAGTCAATATAAATCTAATAAAAGTCTATAATAAAAAATATTATAATTTTACATTACATTTGTACTTTTAGTGCATTAGTTATTAGTTGTCAAAATATTTTTTACAAATATTAATTGCATAAATCTTTAATATCATAAACCTCATTCTCTGCAGATTCATTTTCATTGCTTGGTATATCATACATTGTATTAGAATTAAACTTTTTTAACATTTTATCTGTAGGCTCAAATGAATTGCAACAATTTTTATTAACATTCATATAACTTATTATTCTTATCAATGAATATAAACGGTCATATTGAATTTTATTACGTAAGCGAGTTTTAGTGTAATTCATAATAGAAAATACCCTTTCTACGCAAGCGTTGCTGGTTGGTAAAATTAACGTATTTAGAACGGCCAATGCTAAGTCTTTAAAGTGAAATGTTCCAGCCGCATCGCAATAATTGTAAACTTGTGGCCAAAAGTTGGGATTTCACCTTTAAAGATCTCAGTCCAATTGATATATGCTAATTTTGACCATTACAATTCGTATTCCCCTGCAGATATTAAAAATAAAGTTAATGAATTTTGAACTACCGAAAATTTTACTTGTGTTAAAGGGTTTCCACATTTTAATATTGAAAATTCATTATTTGCTTTAAAAATATTTATATTTTCAGGTAACCGTTTTAGCATTTCTTTTAATAGTTTTTTTTAAGTACAAAAAACAATTTTCTTTTAAAATTTCTGCATCATATTCATTCATTTTTATATTTTTTAATTTCATTTCAAATTCTGTGCATTAATATAATCAGATTGAAGTTCTAAATTTAAATGATTCATTTTATTAACTATTGGGTTAATAAATATCAAAAAAAGTCTATTTTTTTTGTCAGATAGTTCTTTATAAATATGTTAAGCAGTCTTGTTGTTTTCAGCAATTGAGATTAAAAGTGGTATTTTAACTCCACCCACTGCTCAAAAACTCTTCTGATGGCGGCCCCATAAGACAGCTAACGAGTCCCCGATATTTGTACCAGTTCTCTAAAATTATTCGAATCAACTCCAATGTTAACCAAATCAAAATTTTGTATTGTAAAGTACGAAGTGGGCTATAGCTAAAATAGTTGTAAATTTCCTTAAGTAAAAAGTCAGCCTTTTTGGGAATTTCACTTGAAAAAGTAATAATTGTGGATTTTCTTGTTTTATTTATTTATTTGTTAAAAATAGCCAAATAAATCGCCAACTAGTCCGTAAATCGGAAAAAAATCGCCACGTCGCCAATTGAAAATTTTGGTCGCCAAAGGCAATGAAAAATCGCCACGTTTGGCGAGAAATCGCCACATCTGACAGCACTGGTGGGACCTACAGTTTAAATTCAACTCTGAGCGACAAATTTTTTGAAAAACTTTTCATGCAAATTTTATTTACTCTCCCAGTTTTTGCCAGAAGACTGCTGAGAGAAAGTAGAAAAAAAAATATTTTTCGAATTTCGTTTGAGATGCCACAGCTAGGGTTCGAACCACGGGCCAACAGACAACGTTGCTCCTTAAAATAAAATATATACACTGGAAAAATCTATGAGTTGATTGGAAATCTATGTGCTGATTGGTAGTTCGTTGATGGCTGGCAGCCCAACACGCTCGACCCGATGCTTTAGGCGTCTCCTCCCTTAAACCACTTTATCTACCTTTTCGCTTGTATTTTTGTTTTTAATTTGGTAAGTAGGGCTTCATAAGGCCATAAATGAACTGGTAATGCTTTCCATATGAATTGTTTGTAAAAGTATTTATTTTTTATATTTTTTAAATCATTTTCTTTTTTATTATTGTTTTTATAATTTATTTTAATTTATGTTTATAATAAAATACAGAAAAAATTCTAAAAAAACTTACAAAAAAATAGTAGAAAAAAATTCTATAAAAATCTGTATTAGAACAGCGAGTGTTTGTAGTATAATTTTCCCGTATAATAAATGGAAAATAAAGAGTGTTGGTTGACTCTTACGAACTGGCTAATAGCGGGCCATATATGAGAAGCTTCAGAAGGTTGGCTTTCTATAACTGGATTGATAACGATTAAAATTATTTAATTTTTGTTTGTTGTCTGTCGTGTGTTGTGTTGTTGGTTTGTTTCTATTATTTTGCAAAATCTATTTTGAAATGTTAATAGAACTACTGTGTCAGTAGAATATTAAATTATTTAAATAATAACATACAAATGAAATATTCATATTGGTAGGTATGTATGAATACTACCATTAGAATCACACAGTCACTCAGTCAGTCAGCTAGTCAGTCATCCATTCATTCAGTCATTCATTCATTCATTTCATTTATTTATTCATTCCCTGTAATAACTATTCAAATGTAAATTATTTTGTTTATTTATTTAGATTTAGTGTGTGCATTAAATTAATACAAAAAAAGAATTGTTTTCTTCTTCTTTTTTTTTTTTTGGTCGGAATAATAATATGAGATTAAAGGCAATAAATTATTAAACGATTATTGATGAAAATGCAGAAAATGTTTATGGTTCACACCACAGATCATGTTGGTGAAAATGTTGATTCAAAAAAAAAAAAAAAAAAAAAAAATAAAAAGACTACTTCCAGTTGGTAATGATTCCAGCTCACATTGTTGTAAATTCCAGAAAGATTTGCAAAATCATTGGAAGGTATTTAAGCAATACATTTAAAACGCCTGCATGAAACTGAATTCAGGAATTCAGGACTGCCCTGCATAGCCTGGTGTGCAAAATAGAGAAATCGTTGGCACAAAAGGAATACACTCTGGCTACCTTTCTAGACATCGAAGGAGCCTTCAAAATGTGGAACTTTGCGTTATATCCGGGGTGCTAGCAAGGTTAGGTGTACAGACCACTATAGTGAACTGGATATCTAAGCTACTTTGTGGGAGAACAATTTATCCCGCACATGGGAGCTCAGGAACGACCAGGGCTATAAGGAGGGGAACTCCACAAGGTGGAGTACTCTCTCCACTTTTGTGGAATCTGGTGATGAATGAGCTACTAGTGATACTGGAACAAAACGGATGTGAGGCAATTGCCTATGCGGACGACATTGTTCTGGTGATCTCCGGAAGATTTGCCGACACTATCAGGGATAGGATGCAACTGGCTCTGAGGAGTGTCTGCGTGTGGGCATCTGATCGTGAATTGGGTGTTAACCCAGTGAAAACGGAGGTAGTACTCTTCACGAGAAGGTACAAGCCATCGACTTTTCGTCCACTGAAACTGAACGGGACGGAACTGGAATTCAGACAAGAGGCACACTTTCTAGGACTCATCCTGGATAGGAAGCTGTCTTGGAAATCGAACATCCTCAACAGAATCAAAAAGGCTTCTATTGCCCTGTATGCTTGTAACAGAGTGTTAGGAAGGAAATGTGGCCTAGGACCTAGGATGACTTACTGGATCTACACAGCGGTGGTCAGACCTATCTTGACCTATGGATGTCTAGTTTGGTGGGAATCCCTTGATAAGAAGGCTAATTCGAAAATAATACAGCGACTGCAGATATCCGCCTGTATTATCATTAGTGGTGCCTTGCGCACTACACCTACGTCGGCACTGGAGATAATTTTGGGCCTCTTTATACTTGACCTTTTCTGTAGGGGAGTGGCTGCTAAAATAAGTAAACGTCTCTGGGCGACTGGACAGTGGCATGACTCGAACATCGGCCACGCAAAAATCCTGAGGGAAGTTGGAGATGTCGAAAGTAGTGACTACATGACACCGCGGTACGACTTCACGAGGAGGTTCAAGACATCGGTTCCGGACAACGGGGTCTGGAAGGGTGGTGTGACCCACCTGTTAAGGGACTCTGTACTAATCTACACCGACGGTTCGAAGCTGAATGGAGCTGTTGGCAGTGGAATTTTTTCGGATTCGGCTGGAATAGCCCAGTCTATAAGACTGCCAGACCACTGTAGTGTCTTTCAGGCGGACGTGGTGGCAATACAGGCTGCGGCGAGAATTATTGGGGACGGAAGGGTCTCCAAGCGGAACGTGACAATACTTTCGGATAGCCAGGCGGCTATCAAGGCTCTAAGTTCTAACGTAATGAACTCCAAGACGGTGTACGGCTGTCGCAGATATCTCGACAAAATAGCGGAACAATATGATATCCTTATCGTATGGGTACCGGGCCACAGTGGTATTCCTGGTAACTGCAAAGCTGATGAACTTGCCAGGCGGGGCACGACCATCGAACTCTCCGATGAGTTCTCGAATTTGGGCATCCCTATGAGGACCTGCAAGCTCATAATTGATAATGGGATCGTCGATTCCGTCAACGACAGGTGGGCGGCCTCGGACACGGGTAAAACGGCTCGTAAAATCTGGCCAAGGCTGGATGATGGGCGCACATTAAGTCTACTCAAACTCCCAAGAGGCGGGCTCAGTGTAGTTGTCGGTGTCATTACGGGGCATTGCATTATGGGTACTCATGCGAGGCGCCTTGGTCTTGGACACCTTGCTAACGACTTCTGCAGAAGCTGCAGAGATGAAGAAGAAGAGGAGACAGTCACTCACCTGCTGGGTACATGCTCGGCTCTTTGCCAAAGGAGAAGAAAATACTTGGGTAGTTACTACATGGATGATCTGGAGGAACTGTCAAGGATTGACATTGGCAGCCTGAATCGCTTCATCAGGAGCTCCGAGTGGTTTCGAGACTAGGGGATAGTGAATAACTGTGGTAACACAATGGGCCCATTGCGGCCAAAGTGAGTCCGTCTAAAATTTCTTTTCTAGGATGGGCAGCCACCTCTACCTACCTACCTACCTAACTGAATTCAGGAAACTAGGAAACATGAAAATTAGTTACCACATGAAATGATTTCCGAAATGTTTCATGAAAATAATCTTTACTGGCGATGAAAATTAGATCCGTAATATTATCTCAAAGCTCGAGTTATCTTATAGGAAGAGATATGCGCATAATAAAACCTGTAGACTATAGCAACGCCTTCAATTCCTAATTTGAAAAATTTTTTGGTCTTTTTATTCCATACGATCGCTGTCGTAGATGTCGTCGTAATCTAGCTTATTAGACGAGAGCCCTTGGCTTACATATCTAGAATATTCTTATGGCAAATTCATCTCAGCAGTCTTCTTGCGGAGGCACTGAGTATGCAATAAAATTATCATGAACGGTTTTTCAAAAATCTGTCGTTTGGAGCCGATTTTAAACTGTCCGAAAAAAAAAAACTCTGAGAATAATTAAAATTGACATGGAAAACTTGTCCAAAATGTATCGTTAGCGGTAGGTCTTGCTACTCATGGGTAAAATTAAAACACACAACATGGATGGTGTGAGAAGCTAGGCTGTCATACGGACTAAAGTAAGTACTCAATGTCGTAACAACCAAAAGTGTTACCAAATCGTGTTTTATTAGCAGAAATTTAATATTTTCGAAGCAAAACATCTCTGTTCTTTACATTATTTCAATCACTGACTAACACTGAAAAATGACAGAAAACTGACTCTTTAAAATGGCGTACAAATAGACACCAACAGAGATCAGCAATGAGTATTCAAAAAGATGAGTAGAATCGAATCATACTCATAATTTCTGATACTTACACGCATTCATACTTATTTTAATATCATGGAACCTCCTCTACTCATATTCAAAGTTGGAAGTACTCATCATATTCATACTTAACAACACGTATGATGTTGTTGATTTCGACTCTCCGAAGCACAAAATAAGTATGATTCTTATAGCAATACTAAAATACTTAGTAGATGGTTGTGTGTTTGCTCTGCTTGCTGCTCTGTCTTTTTTTTTCTTTTTCTGTAAATGCAACAATAACTAAGACTGTAAATTCTGATGAATGATTCGAGTCATTCGAATCATTTATAAGTACATATTATAAGTATTTTTCTAAAGCTATGAATCTGGATGAGTAGTTTTACGAATCAAACATATTTCGAATGGTATGAGTTTGATGTCAACATTGTACGCATACTCATTGCAACCTGCACTTATAAATTAACATTGTAGTGAGTATGAATGAATCAGAGTACATAGTTAAATTTCAATAATGTTGACTAACTTATATTAAAAATTTCATAAGTGTTTATGAGTAGCAAAAAAACGATTCATTGCTGATCTCTGCTAAGTTTCTGCCACTATTTCTCGTAGCGAAATTTATACTTATATTCCTATAAAACAATAGTACAGTGTATACAAGTTTATTCATTAATTAAATTATTTTTTATTTGTCATTTCTATGCCTCCTTTAAGTGATTTTTTATTATTTCTTTAATCTTAGTAACAATAATAATGAAAGCCAACAGCCAACAATAATAATAAAATATACTTAATAATGTTTATACATTTGAATGTATTTATATAGCCTTAGTATGTTACATTAGCAATTGACGTTAATAAAAAAATAAATAAATTTTAAAATTAATAACATTACTGGCGATAGATATTCTAATAACGATGTCTTTGCAACGGCATGTTAACAGTATTATGATAGAGGCGCAGATCGAATGCATTCTGTTTTCTTATGACATTTGGCAGGCGGTGAAATCCCGGTGACAAGTGTGTTATCAGTTAGAAATTTTCATATAAAAATCCTTTTAAATAATATTCATAAAATATGTTTTTAAATATTATTCTTTAAAATAAATCTGATAAGACTGTTAATTGATGACGTAGCTTGTCATATGCAAACAAACGTCTATAGTAACATATGTGCCACACCATATGTACAGTGAGCGTCAAAAGAAACTGTACACTAAGGATAAAATTCTAACAATTACCAAACTCAACTTTTCCTTTTTAAGGAGAGTGAACGAAAAAAATTTGACAAGATTTCGAAATTTTTCATAATTGTTTTTTTCGTTTCAATTTTAAAAACTGAAACTGAATGAAACAAATTTAAAATAAAAATAACGGTTATTTATTAATGTGTATATTATTTTTTAATGTGCAGTTTCTTTTGACGCTCACTGTATGTAGGCAACCATGAGTAATAAACTGTAACGATAATTTCAATTAAACATTGCCATAAAAATGTAAAAGAGGAAACAGTTTTATTAGAAAAATTTAAAATTAAAGAATTAAATTTAAAATCGTAAGCATAATCTGGCATATTTTTAATTTTCTATTCAAAATAAATTTACAAATTTTTAAAATATCCAAACGAACTCATTCAACCCAGGGCACTAAGGGCCATTATTACAATTTGCCGTTAACTAAAGGGAGGATTTTAACGGGCAGATAAATTGTTTTTCATTATTATGAGTACCCAATAAGATAGAAGTGATCGTTAAGCTAAAGGGAAGATCATCCTACCTTTAACATTTAAAGGTCACTTTATGTTTGAACTTGCCATATCATATACTATTTTCGATATGGCAACTTCAAATTTAAACAAAATGAGCATATAAAACAAGAAAACGAAGTCCGTTGTTGCCACTGCGTTAAAAAAAAACTTCTTTAATTGAGCAGTTTTATCGACATTGCTCCGGAACTGCCATATTTTAATTTTATTTTATCTGTAAGTTGTAATAACGAAAATCAGTTAAAGGTAACTTTACAGTTCCCTTTAGCTAAAGGTACCTTTAACTAAACCCAAGTTTAACGGCAAGTTATAATAATGGCCCTAAGTGAAACAATGATTGAGTAATAGAGGGCCCTCTCGTACGACAGAACTACAACTCTACGAAACGCTCATCCTTCTCGTGCTTCTTTATGGCGCAGAGGCATGTACACTATTAAGCACTGATGCAGCAGCCTTGAGATTATTCGAGAGAAAAGTCCGACGTAAGATCTTCGGTCCAGTACCAGTTGGCGATTATTTCCGCATCCGATACAACAGTGAACTGTATGAGTTCCTCAACGACATAGACGTTGTACAGCGTATTAACATCTAGCGGCTATGCTGGCTCGGCCATGTCGTTCCAATAGAAGAGGATGCTCTGGCGAGATGGGTATTTGATGCGGAGATTTGCCGAATTCGGCGAAGAGGACGATATTGTTTGCATTGGAAGGACCAAATCGAGGAAGTCCTGTCAGCGATTGGTGTGACCAACTTGCGAAGGCGCGAAGTAAGTTGGCTGCATTAACAAATCCATACTTTTGGTGTTCTGAAGAAACTCTGTGTAATATTAGCGCACGTAATAAAATGTTTCGCTTTATCGATTATATTGAAGCCGTGATCTTTCATCACTTTTCATTGTTTGAAGGGCTCCATTAAGCTTGTACCATTTATAAAATATTGTTTTGCGTGCATACATCCATACGTATATCCCTCTCATGTCATTTGTTGCCTATAGGCAACATTGTATTCATGAGCCTATAAGTCCCGTTATTTTAATTTTTTTGACTTGCGGTTTTTTGTAACATACGGATATATATTTTGTGCAACCTATCATTTTATTATTTTTGTGATAGTTGTGCACGTGTTCATGAGGCAGCCTTTTTTTCTAGAACGAAAGCGTTACAATTTTTTCGTGGTAAAAGTGTTTAAACAAAAAGTGTGTTGTAAAACTAAAGTAAACATTTTATTTGAAAACTAAGTTAATACTATTGATAAATAAAGGTAAGACAATTATTAAAAGTAAATTAATCATGTGAAAAAAGTGTTGTTTGTTTAAAATAATTTTTTGAAAGTTCTGTTGCCCATAGGCAACATCGGTCAATTGTGGTAATTTTCTAAAAAAAATATATTTCTTCGTGTTGATGCATTCATAGATGCGTCCAAAAGGTCTAACACAGACAGACATTGAAAAAATCGTTAATTTTGAATTGGATGACTCAGAAGATGAGGAAATTGACGAAGATGAGCAGGAAAGAACGTTAAATTTTGACCCGATTATTGAAGAAACGTTGTAAAGTGTAATTGATAACGTCGAAAATGTGGAAGTTGGTTTGATTGAGGGACTAATTGGAAAAACTTATGACACAACTGAAAACCGAAGCCAATCGAATATTTCACACAGTTCTTCTCAGTTGAAGTCTGGCAAATGATTTGTGATAAAACAAATCTCTACGCGGTACAAACTGATGGAGCAGAATTAAAGTTTAATGTATCTGAAGTAAAAAGATATATTGGTATATTATTGTATCTTGCTGTTATAAGAGTTCCGTCATATAGAATGGCATGGACACCAAATTTCAATCGACTAAAAAATTGCAGTCTGAGCAGTGAGAAAGAGCTTCAAAAACTGCTATCTAACTATGTAGGTAAAAACACCATGAGTGAGTGCAAGGTGCATGGTGCCGAAAAGACAAGAAATTTATAAAAATATCACGTCCATGCATAGTTGATTGCTACAATAAGCATATGGGAGGGGTTGATCTTGCTGACATGCTTTTAGAATTATACAAACCAACCTCCGCACAAATAAATGGTATATGCGCATAGTATACTGATGCATAAATTCTTGTGTAGTCAATAGTTGGTTGTTGTATCGAAGAGACCCCAAAAATACAAACAAAGACAAGCAGATATTGCTAACGGGCTTTTGAATGCATCTCGAACAGTTCTACCAAAGAAAAGAGGTCGCCCATCGTCACTCCTTGCCACCATGAATTCAGCTCCATCATCACCATCACAATCAACGCCTTTATCACCAACACTTTCGGCTGACTCTGAACCAAGTACCTCTAAAAGGGCATATATTGCAGAGCCTGCAAAATCAGTACGATTTGACAATATTGGTCATTGGGTAGAATGGGGAGCAAAAGGTCGTTACCGGTAATGTCATACTGGTTTTCCGCGCTCAAAGTGCAGCAAATGCAATGTTTACCTATGCTGCAATCCACAAAAAAATTGCTTTGTATCTTATCATACTTAAATTTCAATAAAATTTTTTTTCTAAAATAATTTTATATATTTTTTAATTAACCACTATGGACCAATGTTGCCTATAGGCAACATCCTGTAACTAACAAACTAGGACATCTAGGACTTTGAATTTTTGCTCGGTTTATATTTGAACTAAGATTAACACATATTTGTCCTCCAAAATTTTTTTGCCCAAGCCAAATTTATTATGACATGAAAGGGATATAATTGGTCATTACAACCCTTTAGCCAGGATTACAATCACCACATGGGTGGTGTGTATTAATTTTATCCATGAGTGGCAGCACTTACAGTTTAAATTTGACTCCGGAACGACAGATTTTTGAGAAACGTACTTTCAGAGTTTTTGCCAGAAATCGGCTGAGAGGACGTCGCAGTGAGGATTACAACCCAGCTTTTCACACCACCCATGTTGTGTGTGTGTTAATTTTTTACATAAGTAACGGGACCTGTAAGTTATAGTCGACTCCCGAATGACAGATTTTTGGGAAACTTTTCATGGCAATTTTAAGTGTGAGAGGAAATCGCAGTCAGGATTACAACCTAGCTTCTCACAGTACTCACAGTGTTGTGTGTGTCAATTTCATCCAATTTCACTGGCTTTATTACATAAAACTGAAGAAACTATTTTGATTGTGATTGTGATACTGTGGTTATTTACTGGTGCAAGTGCAACTTATTGAAAGGGTCTGCAGAAAAAGCATTTTTTTAAATACGCTCTGTTAATTTAGAGAAAAATTTGCTTATTCCGGTTATAAGAACTGAAATTACATGGCATTATGAAAAAATAGTTAAAAGCCTCATTAAAGTCCACGTCAATAAAGTGACAATAATGGAAGTGAATGCAAAAAAAAAAAAAAATTCATATTAATGGCATAGCTTTTGAAGAAAGAAATGAAATGAAAAAAAATGTACCAATTGACAAGGCCATAAAATGTTTTTCAATGGAAAAACACTTTTAAACCGAATAAATGAAATAAAAATTATAAAATACCGCCATGCCACGTAACTTACCCTCATTAGAGGCCGGCATTGCAAATAAAAAAAAAAAAACAAACGTACGTACTTTTTTTTTTTTTAATAACAAAATAATCCCATATAATTTACACGTTTGCTAACAAAAAAAGATACTCTTTTCAGCTTGACTTCAAATCCCGCTGCATTTATCACATTGTGTGTGAAATTCACTTGGCATATTTTTCTTTCAGTTTTCAAAAGAAGAATGAAAAAAAAAAAATGAGGAAAATAACGAAAGAAAAAGAAGAAAAATTTTTAAAGAAAATTGTTTCCAAATAACTGCACATTCATACTATATATTGGCCTGGCCCTCTTGGTTTTCACCGTTTTCCCAGAATACAAAAGGCGGCTCATAAAAAAAAACGAAAAAGCAACAGAAGAAGTGGAAGAAGAAAAACGAAAAAATTTTGAAAGAAATATTTATTAAATCGCACGAGTTCTTAATTGTTGTGAAACAATTTTAAACATCAACGTACTTTTCATACTCTTCCACAAGTACTTAACAAGCTGGTGTCTGAACTAAACGGCAAAAGATATCAAAAAAAAAAACAGCAGCTTCAAATAGCAAAAATAAGTTGTTGAAGCTGTTGTGGCAGAGCAAATGTTTATGATTTACAGAATTACACATCGTGTGAATTTTAATTAAAAAAAAAGAACGAAAATGTTTCCTTTTTTTTAAATTTATTTTGCAACGAAAACTGAAATTTTCAAGATCATAATTTTCAAATATATGTATGAACACAATATCCGAATCTAAATGGAAAACTCCATTAAGAAAATTACTCATATACATACACATGCATACAGAGTAACACATCATATAATTAATATTTTTCAAGCCTCATAAAACTAACGGTTAAGAAAAATTGCAAAAATATTTAGTTTCCACATACCCTACAATAGGCATATTCTTTATTTCTTAAATTTCCATTATGTACACATCAGAGATCAGCAATGAATGCTTTTTTTGCTACTCATAAGCACTAATGAAATTTTAAATATAAGTGAGTCAACAATATTGAAATTTAACTATGTACTCTGATTCATTCATACTCACTACAACGTTGATTTATAAGTACAGGTTGCAATGAGTGTATGAGTACAACATTGACATTAAACTCATACCATTCGATATATGTTTGATTTATAAGCCTACACATTTAGATTCATAACTTTAGAAAAATACTTGTAATATGTACTTATAAATGATTTGAATGACTTGAATCATTCATAGAAATTTACAATCAACAACTAATGTTGCATTTACAACAAAAGAAAACAGACACATAAGCAAAAGAGACAGCGCAGCAAACACAGCAAACACACAACCTTCTAGTGAGTATTTTAATGTTCGTAAGCGAATCATACTTATTTTGTGCTTCGTGTAAATGTTGTGTTATGGAGAGTCGAAATCAATAACAACATCATACATGTTGTTGAGTATGAAGTATGATGAGTACTTCAAACTTTGAATATGAGTAGATGAGGTTCCATGATATTGAAATAAGTATGAATGCGTATAAGTATCATAAATTATGAATATGATTCGATTCGACTCATTGCTGATCTCTGGTACACACTAATACGACCATATCGACTATAAGCTGATAATCTTTCTTGAAGTTCTCTTAATCCCCATACAAAAGGAGAGAAGGCGATAAAATTACGCACTGCTTTGAAATTTGTGAACTAAACAGAAGCAAAATAGAAGCCAACAAGGCACAGTACATCGCTACTCTCCTCAAGAATTTAGAGCAACACATAAAATTTGTTTCGTAATAATTTGATGGTGCTGCCAGTTACGCAATATGAGTGCAGTATTTCGACACCGGGCACATATTTCTGCTATCTGCTGTTCACATACACGAGTTTGTGCTATAATGAGGTCTTGGCAAGTTTTGGTAGCTTCGGGACAGCAGTTTTGCTTAGAATATCAGGGCTTTAACCCTTCAGTTAAGATTACAACCTAACTTCTCATACTACTTATGTTGTGTGTGTTAATTTTTTACATGAGTGGCGGGATCTACAGTTTAAAGTCAATTCCAAACGACAGATTTTTGTGAAACTTTTCATGATAATTTCATTTTACTCTCAGAGTTTTTGCCAGAAATTTGCTGAGAGGAAGTCACCGAAGAATTATTTTTTCATATTTTGTTTCGTTGGAGATGTCTGATCTGGGATTTAAAGCGTGGCCTCACGTCTAATAAGCTAACACACTACCTACTAGACTACGGCGACTGCTGAGTAACACTTAAAAAATTATTTTCGTAATAATTTATTGCTGCTGCTGGTTGCAAAGTGTATATGTAGGTTTAGGTCTTCAAATATTTCTACATGGAAAGCATGGGCACATACTTCTGCATTCAGCTGCTCACATATACGAGTTTGTGTTATCGAGAGGAGCTGTCAAGTCTTGGTAGCCTCGGAAGCAGTTCTATTTAGAATATAAGGACTTTATCAACGAGACCATTTATATTGCAATTGGGCAGCGGTCTTTATAAAGAATTTTGGGGGAAAACTTACAGCTGTTGTATTATAAAATGCATCAGATGCTAACTACTGATTGGAAAGGGCGTGTTAACTACATACATACATACATACATAATTGGTCATTACAACACTTCAGTCAGGATTAGGATCTAGCTTCTCACGCCACTTATGTTGTGTGTGATAATTTTATACATGAGTGCCGGTACCTACAGTTTAAAGTCAATTCCCAACGACAGATTTTTGAGAAACTTTTCATGGCAATTTTATTTCACTCCCAGAGTTTTTGCCAGAAATTTGCTGAGAGGAAGTCGCCGAAGAAATATTTCTTTCATATTTCGTTGGTGATTTCTGATATGGGATATAAACCGTGGCCTCGCGTCTAATAAGCCAACACAATACCAACTAGACTACGGCGACTTCAAGGTGTATATTTGCCGACTTAATTGTGGGGTTTGCTGAAGTCATGTGCCTATTTTAATATGCCCCAGATACTTTAAGGCCTCAAAGAGGAATGTTTGAAATAATTGCTGAAAGTAAAGGGCTATCGATTTCGTGGTTTCAAAAGTATGAGACTGGAATTCGACATCTGTCAAACTAAGTTGTAAAACCAATTTTTTTCTTTTCAGTTGAAAGTCTGACATTAACGAAAATGGATCGCTTAACTATCACACAACGCATAAAAATTATCAAAACCTACTATAAAAATGGTGATTCTGCCACAGCCACGTATCGAACAAAACTTTCTTCAGCGATGAAGCGCATTTCACACTCGGTGGGTATGTTAATAAACAAAATTGTCGTATTTGGGGTTCTGAGAATCCTCAACTAATTGAAGAGAGGCCATTACATCCAGAAAAAGTCACTGTTTGGTGCGCTCTTTGGTCCGAAGGTGTGATTGGACCTTACTTCTTCGAAAACGATGATGGAACGACTGTCACCGTCAATTCGAAGCGTTATGGTCATATGATAACCGACTTTTGAATTGAATACGACTTGGAGAATATGTGGTTTCAACAAGACGGTGCCACATGCCACACAATTCGAGCGAATATGGCTTTATTGCAAGAGACATTTTCTGGCCGCGTAATTTCTCGTCGTGGCGATATCAACTGGCCACCAAGATCATGCGATTTGACACCATTAGACTTTTTTTGTGGGGCTACGTGAAAGTCCGTGTTTATGCAGATAAATCTTCAACTCTTGAGCACTTAAAAACCAACATTCGTCAAGTTATGGCTGAGATACCGCCCAATATGTGTCAAAAAGTGGTCGAAAATTACCTCAAAAGAATCAATGCATACAACACTTCGCGTGGAGGTCATTTAAATGATGTAGTGTTTCAACGTTCAAACTTTACAATAAAAAAGAAATATCATGAAAAAAATATTTCATATGTGTTTTATTTACGTTTACTTTTGAAACCACGAAATGGATAACCCGGTACTATGAATCAGGTCCGTGGTTCATAAATTTTAGCGTAAATAACTATCGAATGACTTCATAGTTATAGACTTAAAACTTTGAGATCTTGAGTGGTCATTATTGTCTTTAAAATTTTTTTCCTTGAAATATCACTCATAGTAAAAGATGTGAGAATGAGCTCGCATGTTCGCGTTGCAACATAAACAATTCATATTCTTTACTGTACTAAAAACAGGTACCTAAGCATTCGACCATTATCGGTTGTATTGAGTTCCCCCTTTTTTTTAAACAATTTAATGCACCGTACAAGGCAATGAAAAATTCATATTCATTTTATCTTTATAGGCCTACAAATAAATTTATGCACTGCCTGGCTTTCAACTGATTTTCTTTAAATAATTTTCCTCTATTTTTCATTCATTCATTCCCTCATTCATTCTGTTAATACGTTCGTTCGCTCGCTCGTTCGCTCATTCATTCATTCATTTAAACTTATTAAAATGCATTAGTTGGTGTAACACTAAAATGCCGCTTTTTAAGACTCTGCACTGCTGCCAGTGCAAAATTATCATCATCAACATTATCGTCAGACAACAACATCACCGCCACCATCACACATAACCAACCATCTTCTTTTAAGTGCAACATAAAACCACAACGTACCGTACCGTACCGAACAGAAATCTAAAGAGTTAAGGCTGCAACAAACAACTGCTTAATCAAGACCCATACGTACCCTCATAGTAGCAAACGTAACAGCATTTTAAAATAGTAACAGTTTCAGAAGAACAGTAAAAATACTCACACAACACACACACACACACATACATACATCCACTCATAAATGCACATGTTTGATGGGCTTTTTTTTTCTAGGCGATTATGTTGGCCTATAAGAATAGATAAAATACACAAAACAGAACAGCTTAAAGCAATCAGTAGCAACTGTTGCAAACTGTTGCAGTTTGTTGCGTGTTGCGTTTATGTGAACAATCAAAACATACATACATACGTACATAAATACATAGAGTACATGCTGGCTGGCTGGTTGTTTGGCTGTTCGGTCAGTAAGACTTTCTACGAGTTTTGCTTTTACGATCTGCATTAAAAACCAATTAAACGGTAGTAAAATAGTTAAGAATAGAGTGTGAATTATTATTCTTATTGCCTCAGGACTGAGAACCAAACTTATCGTTTCATATTAAACAGAGAAAAAAAGAGAAAAACAATTTTAATTACAAAAAATATACACAGTTAAACCTTAAACAAACGGTGGTTAGGCTAGTCGCTAGGTTAAGATCGATATAACAGAGCACATGGGTTTAGGAAATGTATTCCACTTTGATATTCAAAGCATACGAGCGACAAAACTTAATCGGGTTCTAATTAGAGATCAGTAATGAGTATTCAAAAAGATGATTAGAATCGAATCATACTCATAATTTCTGATACTTATACGCATTCATACTTATTTTAATATCATGGAACCTCCTCTACTCATATTCAAAGTTTGAAGTACTCATCATACTTCATACTTAACAACACGTATGATATTATTGATTTCGACTCTCCCCATAACTCAACATATACACGAAGCACAAAATAAGTATGAATCGCGTACGTACACTAAAATACTTATTAGAAGGTTGTGTGTTTGCAGTGCTTGCTGCTCTGTCTTTTTTCTTTTGTGGTAAATGCCTAGCGACTAAGACTGTATCTCGAATCATTTATAAGTATTATAAGTATTTTTCTAAAGCTATGAATCTAAATCTGTAGGTTTATAAAACAAACATATTTCGAATGGTATGAGTTTGATGTCAACGTTGTACGCATACCCATTGCAACCTGTACTTATAAATCAACATTGTAGTGAGTATGAATGAATCGGAGTACATAGTTAAATTTCAATATTGTTGACTCCCTTATATTCAAAATTTCATGAGTACTTATGAGTAGCGAAAAAATGATTCATTGCTGATCTCCGGTTCTGATCAATTAGGGCTTTCCGTGAAACCATTAAGCTAGGCCAACTTGTTCATCAAAAAATGTTTCTCCTGTTCTTCAATGCAATTGCTAGAAAACTCATTATGCAGCTTTGCGTATATTATTCAGGGGCCAGCCGATGGAGGCTCCTTAAAAACTAACTGAATTCACGCAGAACATTTAGAAATTTCTTTATGATTAGAGATTTTCTCCAGCTCAGTTGCTCAATTATCGAATGTTTGAGTCGTATTCTCCATGATCCTATGCCAGTTTGAAGAATTTTAAATGGCTAATATTTCAAAGTTTAAATAATTCGACACCAATCGGGCGCATACTTCTGCATTCTGCTGCTCACAAACATGCTCGGAAGAGCAGTTCTATTTAGAAAATCAGAACTTTATCACCCAGACGATTTATAACACAACTGGGCAGTAATCAGCGGTCTTTATAGAAAATTTTGGGGAAAAACTTAAAGATATTCTAGTACAAAATGCATCAAATGCCTGCCATTTTCTAACAGTAACCGTTCACTAACTGATATTAATTTGTGTATTATCGCACTCAAGCTCAACCTTCGATTTTAGATAGATAGGTCGTCTATATATCCGTCTCTTTGCGAAGGGCATCACCTCTAAAGCACCACTTTGAATCAGTATGACAAGTCTACTGTCAAGAGGGAGAGAGAGAGAGAGAGAAATCGGGGAGATTAATCAACATTTATGACAATAGCGTCTTTGAATATATATGATCATACCAAGTGATTATATTGCGGTAGCTTGACGTCTATGTTGTTAGTATTGGAGGTAATTTTGTTCGTCAAGAATCTGACGTAAACAATATCATCAAACCCCTATGCAAGGTGAATAACAGCATCTTTCCAGTTGGACTCTCTTTCGTAGTTGATATGAAAAAAATTTGGAAGCATCGTTGGAAGAGGCTATCGCTGGTTTACCATTAAACCTGATGCATTCAAAACTATCCCGACTTCTGCCCTGTAATCTAAGTCCGTGATGTAGCCCAGCTAGTTAGATTCTTACTGAGTACTGTATGATTAGGTACTCAGTCAGAATCAGAATCTTTCCCAGGCTGAATCTGTATTAACTGTCTGGAATAGTAGAGCATTTTTAAAGTCATCTTAACAGGGGCACAATGCGGATCAAGTATTAAAGTATCATTTATTTTAAGAGGGTTGTGAGAGGACTACTTAAAAGGTCCGGTTTAAGCATCTTATAAAATAACGTAGTTCTCATCTAAGCTGGTGATTTGGGTAATATGGCAAGTTCTAAGTCAATAGGGTTGCCATATCGAGCCATAGCCGCAAAAATATCTCAAGCGACAAAAACGAAATTTTACAGGGGAAGGTTTTTAAAATTGATTTCTTGTGCAAATTAAGTTAGAAAGTTAAATTTTATTTTGTTATAAATTCATAACGGTACAGAGTGTGATCCTGAAAGTTTTATAGATGATGCAAATGATGCCAATGAATTTATTTATTACAAAAAACGATATATGAAAAATATGTCGCTTGAGATATTTTTGTGATTATGGCTCGATATGACGAATTAACTCCTTCTGTAAATTTCGATATGGACTAGTGGAGAAAATTGTTCACTTCGCTAAAGCTCGACCGTATGCAGTAAGGATGGATTTGGAAGGGGATTAAAGTTTCTTAATACAAAAATTCGAAAATCATGCTAAAAATGTTTGTTTCCTACCGGATTTGTTTTGGGTTATAGTCAAGCAATTTCATCACTATACGAAGTCAATACATGCTGGGTCAATATAAACTATCTACTGCTCTTGATAGGTAATATTTCTTACTACAAAAACCCCCAAAAACGTTACACCAATTTTAGAGCGGTAAAAATACTGAAAATTTAAACAAACATGACTCAGACTACATCTCCCCACATGCATGTCGTAAACAGCAAGTATACCCAACACATGTTCTGCTTACGTTACTTCTACCCTTCACTTATCAACACTGTTCGTATTATATGTTTTGTTTTTGTCTACCATTCGTTTGTACACAATAACAAAATCTACTCTCTCTCAACAAACTAAAATACATTCTTGTTCTCTTGCCAGTTGATAAGTTTTCTGGTCTCTCTTTTCAGTTGTATTCTACCGGTTCGTGTGTTTGTCACATTTTATAAAGTGTTCTGGTGAAGTTTATTTGGAAAATCAAGAAAACTTTGGTAAATTCTTATTAAAATTTAATTAAATTGTTATTAAAATTGAATTAATTTAAAATCAAGTGTTATATTTAAAAAAAACTAAACAATTAATTGTTTATTCGTGTTGAAAACTCTCGTAATGAAAAGTGCTTTGCAAGTGCTGTGCTGTGTTGTGTTGATTTTTGTTGTGAAATAATTCCCGCGTGTTTTTATTTTCTTATTTTGCTTGTGTTAATCTAAAAGTACAATGTCAGAAGCAGAATAGCATTGTGAAAAGGGAGACGATGATAAAGAATTTAATAAAAACAAACATAAAGAAAGAGCAGAATAGTATTGAGTAGAAAATGTATTGTGTTAGAGTGTTGCCACTGTCATGTTTTTGGTTATTAAATGGGCGTTTTTATTTGAGGTTTTTGCGTAAGAGTTTTAAAGAAGAAAAATTCAATTAATTTTTGTTAAATAAATAAAAACAATTAAAAATAGTTTTAATATACAAATACAATATTTATTAAGTATGACAGAAATTATGCAAAAATCTTCAATAGGTATAAAAAAAATTAGAGAATTAAGAATGTGTTCCTATCTCAACGAATTATTTTTTGAATGATATGCTCCTTTCTATTAATTTTTTTTTATGGCCAATAGGCAAATTAAACTAGATATTACATCAATAGATTTTGTACAAAAACCTAATCGTTTTTAGTGATGCCATACAATTTTTTTCTTATAAATGTTACGTAGATAGGTTCTGCAAATGCTGTTACTATTTTTCACAGATAATTTAATAAATTTGTGGACTTTCTCTGATATTGTTAGGTTTCTTGGGAATAATATTTCTTATATGTTAAGTTCCTAGTGTAGCCTTTCAAATTTATAACTCCTTGTACTTTTAGTTTAACACAATTGCAGAATATCGAAGGCAATAGAACGAACAATCTAATCGCCATCATCAACTACTTCTTCCGTTTAACGGTAAGTTTAATTTGATTAATTTTTTAATACACATTCCTCCTCATATACCTACGTTCGTCATAATAAAGTCGAAAAAAATAAGAAATTTCTATGGAAACTTCTTTTGCTTTGTATACCATAGGTATTCTAAAGTTAGCCCACTTGTTGTGTTGTTTTAAACAAATTATTTTAATGTAAAGTAGCAACCCTATAAACATACATATCGCTCCTTTATTGCAACATAGTCATATCTCAAAAAATTAAAAAGTTGTAGTTACTTAAGCAAAACTGCTCTTTTAGACCTTCTGTACATGTTGAAAAAAAATCAGTTTTATATCCAAAGCTGAACCGAAGTTATAGCAATTAGTAGTTAGGCAATTAGATCATAGGACTTATGTCTTGAAAACTTAAATCACATTTTGCCAAGTTCAAGTTTTTTTGAGATCTGACTATGTTGCAATAAAGGAGCGATATGTAGTTGTAGTAGCTGAAACTAAAGACATTATGTATAGTGTATCAGGAACAAATACGAACAGTATGTTCAAGTTTACTGTATATTTTCTAAATACCGAAAGTATTATACTATGTTCAGACATGCACTTTTATTGAGTCCATATTCGGGGTTTATTGATTACAATATTTTAAGTGTTTAGACATAACAATATACGCAGTTCAGCTGCTTATTCAATATTCATTTGACAACAATATTGTTTTTGTTTTGTTCGTTGTTTGTTTGTTTTGTTTATTTTCCTTTTTTTTTGTTTGTCGTTGTTGATATTTGAGTTGTCAAATATCAATAGAAAGTGTTCGGAAAATTGCAATATGTTCACTGAACGTACTTATGACAGTGCTGTATTTCAAGTTTTAATCAATATTGTAACAATTTATGAATTTATTGAGCAATAATTAATTGACATTTTATATAAAATATTGAGATCAATAATGCCGTTTATTGCGATTTACTCAATATAAGTACATGTCTGAACATAGTATTATTAAGATATCCAAATACAATATGACAATTTTATTTACGCTCAGAGTTTTTGCCAGAAACCCAACACATTATCTACTAGACTACAGCTACTTTTTATGCTCCCCCACGCTATACATACTTTACACAGGGTTGTATTTCCATTTAAACTCAATTAGTTGGGCAATTAAGTACTAATTGTAAACTAAGTACTACTGTGCTTTTGTATGGCATTCAGATTCTTCAGGTATTTAAAAGTATCATCACAATATCTTACGATAGGCAGTTCTTTCAAATTTGTCTCCGATTTTCTATGCTAAAATAGGGTTGGTAACATCTAGAAATATCTACATCAACCATCACTTCACATTCTTTTTTAATATTAAAAGTACTACTAATTTTTTAACAACCCCAGTAAAACTATCGTAATTGTAACTGGGGAGCTTTTCAGACGGTAAAGAGTTTTTAAACTAAATTAGTTTCACTAAAATTCGAGTTAGCGGAAGTGTTTTGTGAGACAAATTTCCAAGGGATCCAAATGAATTGTCTTTTCAACGATTTGAATGGCTAGAATCAGACCTTGCCGCCCTTTTTCTTATGGACAGTTTTAACGAAACCAACGGAACTATCCTAAACGGTACTAGAAT
Organism: Sarcophaga caerulescens; assembly: GCA_927399465.1. NCBI lineage: Eukaryota > Metazoa > Arthropoda > Insecta > Diptera > Sarcophagidae > Sarcophaga > Sarcophaga caerulescens. The sequence continues at coordinate 98,484,174 of OV656867.1, read as the reverse complement.
TACAGACAAGAGTTAGAAGAAAATGTCTGCCACAATTAGAACATTCAGCCTTAGAGCTGGGATATCGATCAAAATTTAGAGACATTAAAATTCGGACACAAATCTAACGGCTAAGCCAGGTTTGTCACAATATTTAACAAATCCTGCATGTTTATAATGTTAAGCCACTTGTTTTGCGAGGAAGCCTATAGCATAATCGCCGTAGTCTTGTAGGCTGTGTGTTGTCTTATTAGACAAAAGCCCGTGGTTCAACCTCTGGCTCAGAGTAGTTTTTTTCAAAAACTCTGAGAGTAAATAAAATTTCCATGAATCTTTACTTTGCCGTTTCCTCCGCTTCCCATTCCCCCCTTACCTACATACCCTCCTTTCATCCTATTCCCTCTATTTCCTTCCCTCTCTAAGGACGTTGTACAAAGGGTCAATTCGACCTTCGGGTACTGTACTTGTCTTAACTGACAAGTACACGTCCTCTAACCTAACCTAACCTTACTCTGCCGTTCAAAGTCGACTTAAAACTGTAGGTCCCGCCGCTTGTAGATACAATTTACATACACAATATAAGTGGTGAGAGCAGCTATGTTGTAAGCCTGGCTGAAGAGTTGTAATGATCAATTAAATAAGTAAGTCTATGGCATCACCGTAACCTTCATTGTTAATCTTCCAGGAAATTGAAGAACTTAGGTTTCCAGATGTACAGAATGGTGTGTAGGTCATCGTCAGTGGGAACAGTTGAGAGTAATTGTGTACATTGCTAAACTATCGCTAAATGTTTCTTTCTACAAATTGAGTGCCCTTGTATTTCAGGTAGCAATTCAGGAGTTGTGTAGCACTACAACCTAAATATATGAACTTAGTTGCACTACTTGTGATAATTAGATTTATTTATTTAGTAGAACACAATAACAAATTATTAACTTGAGTGCCTTACACCTTCTGTTCGGTGTAGAGTAGCAGACGAGAGTCTTTGGTAGAAATCGAACCAATGACCCGCTACACGCTAATAGTCTAGCACACTACCTCCTAGACTACCAGGTCATCCAAATTAGATTATAATTTGAAATTATATTGTTATTTGGAATTTAGGCCAGAGATCTTAGGCCATTTTATGTAAAATATCCCTTCTAAAGTCCCTTTCTAAACAAAAGAAATCAAATATTATTTTTTATTTGTACTGTAAGTAATTAAATACTAATATCGGGTCCGCCATCTAACGTTTTTTTTAAACTAGTGCTTATTTCGTGAATGGTAACACTTAGCTTATGTCTGATTTGACAGATAAATAGTTTTATCCTTCCGCTGAAAGAATATGGTTGTGTATACGATTGAACAACGCTGGAAAATATTGCGACATTACTTTGAAAATCATGGTAAAAAATTGGCAAAAAAATCATCTTTTCAGATGAAGCTCATTTTGATCTTGGCGGGTATGTAAACAAGCAAAATTGTCGCATTTGGGGCAGAGAAAACCCGCACGCATACATTGAAAAGCCGACGCACCCAAAACGAGTCACTGTTTGGTGCGGATTTTGGTCCAGAGGCATAAATGGGCCATTTTTCTTCGAAAATGAGCAAGGAGTGGCCGTTACAGTCAATGGCGATCGTTATGGGGCCATGTTGAACGAATTTTTGTTTACAAAAATTGAAGAGGAGGATATTGGCAACATTTGGTTTTAACAGAACGGCGCTACGTGCCACACAGCCGAAGCTACACTCGATGTTTTGCGCCCCTGTTTTTGAAGATCGCATTATAAGCCGCAGAGCTGATGTCGTTTGGCCACCTCGGAGCTGCGATTTGACACCGTTGGACTATTATTTGTGGGGTGCCGTCAAAGATAAGTGTTACACCGACAAGCCAGAGACAATTGACGCTTTAAAGGACAATATTCGTGAAGCCATTGGTGAAATACAGCTGCACACAATCGATAATGTGCTTAAAAATTGGACCGATCGTGTAGGCTACTGCATGGCCAGCCGAGGCAGCCATTTGAATGAAATTATTTTCATTTATTAACCGGAAGGATTGTACTTTCAAATAAAAAAAGAAATTTGAGAAAATATTCAGTAGTTTTTTTTTAAAACATTTTCAAAAAAAAAAAAGTTATTTGGCGGAACCTTTATAACACTACAAAATACAATAGAAAGTCTTATTACTGACAGTTTGTTTCGTTTTTTGTTTTGTATTAAATTTGATACCAACAAAGACAATGAATGCAATATAAATGAAATAAAAATAATAATAATAACAAAAACAATAACGAAAAAAAAGAAACAAAATAGTGATACAAATTATAATCAATTACTGGTAATGAATTGTCTACATTTTGTTGTTGCATGATATCTGCACATTAATTAAAATTGAAATAAATATCCCTCGTACTACTCTTTCTCCTCTTTCTTCTCTATTCTATGCTACTCTACTCTACTCTGCAATGCAATAGCTTTAATCGTAAAAACTATTATTTTTTTATGAGCGTATATTGTTCATTAGAAGATATTGTAGGTTTGATGATGACGGTTGACTAGACAGATGCCTGCTTGTTTGTCTATGAGTCCGACTACAGCCTTCTCCCGGCTGCTGCTGGCTCACTGACTGACTTTTACTAACCGAGTGAATGAGCTGGTGAGTGGCTATAATTTCAATTTTTCTTTCTTTTTTTTTGTGTGTGTTAATTAAATTATCGCGTTTTTTTTTTCAAGAGTTTCTACTTGTTTGTTGATTGTTTTCTTTCTTTTTCCATTTTCTTGTTATTGTTTCAAAAAAATTTCCTTTTTTTTTTTTTGATTTCAAATAATTTTTCTTTTATTCACTTGAAGTGCTGTGGTTATTATTTTCATTATTGTTGGCTTTATTGTAGCTATGGCTGCTAATTATGAATTATTTTCCAAACGTTCTTACAATTAATGATTTACACACCAAAAATATTTAAAGATTTCAATGGAAGTGTTTACAATTTCTTAAAATTTTCGTAAATATTTTCATTTAAGATTAAATTTCAAGCAATAAAATACGTCAGATTGAATTAAAATGGAAGTGAATTGGATTTTCTAATGAAATGGAACCCGTATAATGTTGCCCATTTTTATAGGTTATATTGTCAATATTTATAGGTTATGTTATACTATGTTCAGACAGGCACTTTTATTGAGTCAATATTTGTTTATTTGAGTACAATATTTTAAGTGTTCAGACACATAATATACACAATATTTATTTGACAGTGGTAAACAAAACAGCTGGTTGTTTCGACAACATTGTTTTTATTTTCGTTTTTTTTTTTGTTTGTAGTTGTAGCAATAGAACGAACAATCTAATCGCCATCATCAACTACTTCTTCCGTTTAACGGTAAGTTTAATTTGATTAATTTTTTAATACACATTCCTTCTCATATACCTACGTTCGCCATAAAAAAGTCGAAAAAAATAAGAAATTTCTATGGAAACTTTTTTTGCTTTGTATACCATAGGAATTCTAAAGTTAGCCCACTTGTTGTGTTGTTTTAAACAAATTATTTTAATGTAAAGTAGCAACCCTATAAAGATACATACATATGTAGTTGTAGTAGCGGAAACTAACGACATTATGTGTAGTGTATCAAGAAAAAATACGAACAATATGTTCAAGTTTACTGTATATTTTCTAAATAACGAAAGTATTATACTATGTTCAGACATGCACTTTTATTGAGTCAATATTCGGGGTTTATTGATTACAATATTTTAAGTGTTTAGACATAACAATATACGCAGTTCAGCTGCTTATTCAATATTCATTTGACAGTGGTAAACAAAACAGCTGGTTGTTTCGACAACATTGTTTTTATTTTGTTTTTTTTTTGTTTTTGTTTGCAGTTGTTGACATTTGAGTTGTCAAATATCAATTGAAAGTGTTCGGAAATTTGTAATATGCTCACTGAACGTACTTATGATAGTGCTGTATTTTAAGGTTTACTCAATATTATAACAATTTGCGTATTTATTGCGCAATAATTAATTGAAACTTTATATGAAATATTGAGCACAATAATGCCGTTTATTGCGATTTACGCAATAAAGGTGCATGTCTGAACCCAGTATTAGGTTCTCAACCACACTTTGTATTCACGATACTTCAAATGAAAGTCTGTATATACTGGAAACGGTGCATTCAATTCATTGAGCAGCAAAATTTGTAATGCCACACTATTAGCACGGTCTGTAACAGCTAACATTTGCTAGGCAATTCATATGTTATTGCAATTCATATGAAGAAACATTTGATGCTTGCGTTTCATATTTATTATACTCCAAAAGTGTTAGTTTACTTACTTAGCTGTTAAGATAAAAATACGTGTTGGAAAATGTTGAAACTACAATTTTTGTAAACAACTTCACGTTAAAAGTACGGTTGTTGAAGTCGCCGTAGTCTAGTAGGTAGTGTGTTGGCTTATTAGACTAAAGGCTCAAGTTCAAACCCCAGGTCAGACACCAAAACGAAAATATGAAAATATTTCTTCGTCGACTTCCTTTCAGCGGATTTCTGGCAAAAACTATGAGAGTAAATAAAATTGCCATGAAAAGCTTCTCAAAAATCTGTCGTTCGGAGTAGCTTTTGGACACTCATGTATAAAATTAACGAACACAACATAAGTGGTGTGAGAAGTTAGGTCGTAATCCTCACTGAAGGGTTGTAATGACCAATTATGTATTTATATATGTGAGCCCTGTTACACGCTCTACAGTGAATAAATTCCCAACAGCTAAGCTATTGCCATATGACTGTCAAATTGGCTTTTGCGGTCTTCCGTTTTTTGCCATCGTAGAAGGTTAAAGTAAAAATGGTATTCTATTGGCTTACTACCTGAAAGTTCCAAGTTCAAACCTCAGCCCTGACCTTTTCAGAAGAAAATATGAAACAAAAATTATGAAAGACGAATGTTCTGAAAGCAAACTAATTGCCATGAATGAATTTTACATGTCTGACGCTCATAGTCGTCGAGTAGTTCCTCTACTCAGGGATAAATTTAATACACTGTTGTATTCTAGAAGGAGTATTCTGTATCAAGCGGATGTGGACTATACGACGAATGAGGCAAAACTATTTCCTGTTATATCTTGAAGTCGCCGTAGTCTAGGGTTAACCGGATGATTATTCTTAAAGATGAGCAGAATCTAGTCATACTCATAATTCCTGATACTTATACGCATTCAAACTTATTTTAATATCATGGAACCTCTTCTACTCATATTTAAAGTTTGAAGTACTCATCATATTCATACTTAACAACACGTATGATGTTGTTGATTTCGACTCTCTATAACTCAACATACTACAGACAACCTTCGATATAACGAAACTGAAGGGGATCACAAAATACTTCGTTATAGCTACTTTTTCGCTATAAATATGTATCAGTAAAACCTTGGTATAACGAAATTAGAAGATATACGAATAAAATTCGTTATAACTGTAGTTTTGTCGTTATATAAAGGCTTTTGAATCAGTATTTTCCTATATAGAGGCTTTGCAATGGTACTTGCGAACGCATTTAGACTTTGTTGTTTTTGAAACGGGACTAACATTACTCAAAATTTAATTTTTTTTATTCTCATTTCGTTATATAGAGACCTTTGAAAGAATACTTCGCTATGTAGAGGCTTTGCATAGCCGGAACTGATTTAGCTTTATTATTAATTCGTTGTATAAAGGCTTTGGTACGAATTATTCGCTACATAGAGGTTTTATGGCTCAGTATTTCTACGTTATAGCTATAGTGCATTTTTGTATGAAAAACTTTGCAGTAAAGAGGTTTTTTCAAGGGACTCAGAAAATAATTCGTTATATTGAGTTTTTCGTTATAACAAGGTTCGTTATATCGAAGTTTTACTGTATATACATGAAGCACAAAATAAGTATGCATCGCGTACGAACACTAAAATACTCACTAGAACGTTGTGTGTTTGCTCGGCTTGCTGCTCTGTCCTTTTTGCTTATGTGTCTGTTTTCTTTTGTTGTAAATGCCTAACAACTAATCCTGTAAATTTTGATGCATCCTTTTGTAAGTTTTACAAGTATTTTTCTAAAGTTATGAATCTAAATCAGTAGGCTTATGAATCAAACATATTTCGAATGGTATGAGTTTGATGTCAACGTTGTACGCATACTCATTGCAACCTGTTCTTATAAATCAACGTTGTAGTGAATATGAATGAATCAGAGTACTAAGTTAAATTTCAATATTCTTGACTCACTTATATACAAAATTTCATGAGTGCTTATGAGTAGCGAAAAAACGTTTCATTGCTGATCTCTGCTATCAATACAGTTTAAATTCCAAGGACATTGCATTTCTGTCTAATATAATAAGGACCGTCCTCTAGTATGTGAAGCACTTCATGGGCTTAACAAATAAAATTTGAAATTTTTTAAACTTTTTCCTCTGCGTATTAAATAAACCGGGCATGGGCAGAACTAACCGAAGTACATGTATGTGTTTTCCAAACTTAAAACAGCCCCGAGTGCAGTTTTATGTTTCATATCGAACTATTGAAAGCAGCGTTCGATTTTCAATGTCAAGTATGCTGATATTTTGTTGTTTGTTTTTGTTTTTGGAGGCCAAAGTAATCAATACAAATTTAAAACGAATACTTGTACTTAAAAGATTTTATTATTCTGTGTGCTGATATATTGAAATTCATAACATGCAGATGCCAGTTACTTTCAACTCATATTCGTTCGTATAGAATTACTTCCTGAAAGACCACAACTCCCCCGTTGCGCCAAAAGACTGGCTAAAAAAAATTCTTAACGGGAATTTGTGTTTTTCGTTCTTAAAAATAAAACGAAACGTAAAAAATAACAACAACCTGTATACTACATATGGTTTATTAAGACAAATAATGATCTTCTCTAAGCAAAACTTGTAAGAAATCCTATCAACCAACTTTCAAGAAGACAGACAGACAGACACAGCGATGAAAAAGACAATAAACTTTAAATGTTTTTCTTCAAATTTCTTGGTTTATTTCATTATTTTTTTTGGTGAACAGCAGTAGTTTCTTTTCAATTGAAGTAGTAATTTGAGTCTACATACTCCTTTCTCAACATCATTATTGTCATTATCATCAGCAATGTTGTCGGCATTGTCATCGTAATCATTATCATCATCAATATCATTATCGTCATCAGCGTTATTATAAGAATAGTAGTATAGTCTGGACAGGCAGGTAGGGTCAGATATAAGTTTTGCAAAAAGCAGCCACACAGACGATTCAATTCAAGTGAACTACACTTAACCAAGCCAAGCCAAGCCTTTTTCTTTGAATACATACACTTATGTTCATAATAATACATACAGTATTCATTGCTAACATTTTAAGGTTTAAGGATTTTTTAAAAAATTTTTTATTTTTAATAAAAATTTAAAGAAATATTAGAGACTTTCTTCAACATACTTTATAACCCTCCATCCTTTCTTTAAATTCCAATATTTCGTTTCATATGCTTAGAGTAACTCTGTCATACCGGTGTAGTTTAGGCATAAGCCTGTTTACAAAAGAAAATTTAAACAATAGCTGTAGACAATGCTATGTGTGTGAAGATAAATTCAAATTTAAAAATCAAAGACGCAAACCCACAGTTTTAGCAGCGCCACTTCTTGCCTCTAACAGGGTAAACTTTGCTATTAACAGAGCACTGTTAACTGTTTAACAGTGGCAATAGTAGATTAGTCTTCTACTTTGCAATTATTGCAGACTATTGACATTAAATTCTCATTATGATCATTATTATTTCTGAATAAAAGTATTGAAAAGTAAACGATGGTTGGTCTCAACATACATACATAACATAACTGGTTATTACAACCTTTCATTACGACCTAGCTTCTCACACCACTTATGTTGTGTGCGTTAATTTTATACATGAATGGCGGGACCTACAGTTTAAAGTCGACTCCGAACGAGAGATTTTTGAGAAGCTTTTCATGGCAAATTTATTTACTCTCAGAGTTTTTGCCAGAAATCTGCTGAGAGGAAGTCGCCGAAGAAATATTCTGGTTGTCGTCGTCGACGTCGTCTTGCGTCGACAGTTTAAAATTGGTATTCTGTTTGTCGTTATTGACAGTTATAGATGACTGTCGGACACACATTTGGTATTCTGTGAGTCAATACGCCGTCGATATTGTGTTGTGTCGACTCTGATTTTGTCGACTCTGATTTTATCGACATCATTTTTGGTAACGACGACGACGACGACGGCGACGACGACGACGACGACGACAACCAGAATAAGGGTGATTATCATATTTTCGTTTTGATGTCTGACCTTGGATTTGAACTCGGGCCTTACGTCTAATAAGCCAACACACTACCTACTAGACTACGGCGACTCTCAACTCTCAAAATTATTTCAGCTGTCGCACTACCACAGTTCGAAAGAAGACCCTCTGGACTACCATTTGCATATAGTCGGGTAGGTGTACTATATCTTTTTTTCCAAAATGGCCGTTGAACTTCTAGTGAATTTTCAAGCAAAAAATTGATATTTTCAAGGCCAATTTTCTCAGTACCGTATCACTTTATATGTAACTACATTGCTGATTATATTAAGAGGACTTGGAACCTTCATTTGCATATAATATGTTACTCATAGACTTAGACTGTTTCTAAAAATTAGCTGCTAAACAAGTGGGTTTGTTCAGATGGATACTATTAAACAGCTAACAGTGCTCTGTTAAGAGCAAATTTTGTTCTGTTAAGAGAAATTTTTGCTCTGTTAACGCCAAATATGGCGCTGCTAAAATTTATGGATTGCGTCTTGGATTTTTGAATTCGAATTTATCTTGACACACATGACAATGATTGTCAGGGTGTAATTCCAAATTTTTTTTTTGTAATCAAAATCATTACAACTGGGCTCTCAGACCTTGAAAAATTTTAATACAATAAAACTTTATATGCATGCAGGGTGTCCTGGTAGTCTAATGAATAGCCTGCTAGTCTAACAGTATGAAGGTTCTGTTATCGATTTTCACTGGAGGCTGCGTTCTGTTATACAACAGCGAACATTTTATTGTTATGCGACCCCAACACGTTGCAACTGGCTGTACATCTTTAATAGTTTGCACAAACAATTGTTATGTTGAATGGCTGGTTGGTGGTCGGTTGGTTGAAGATTATAAAATTTTTATTTGCATTCAAACGACGACCAATACAATGCTACAAGAACAATTTATAATATAAATAAATTTTATTGATATAACATGTTGTACAGCAAATCGCATCGTGTTGGAACCACATAACTACAATGATTGGGTCTTTTAACATAAAAAAAAATCTTTGTTTAGGTCAACAAACCCTTGCAAAGGTGTTTCTAAAAATTTGGTCTTCACTGTATCATATCGGCGTACATTCCATTTTTATATATATATGGCTGGCTAGCCGTCTGTCCATCCATATGTCCATGTTATCCACTTTTTCTACTTCTTCACATTCACTTGTCGCATCAACTTCAATGACATTAAAAAAATGAAATGAATTGAAAAACAAAACCAACAAATAAAACTATGTAAACTTCGTTAAAGTTCCTTAGGGATTTTTACGTTTGCCATTGCCATTATTATTGCTGTTGTTGTTGTTGTTATTTGTTTATTTTATTGGTCATTTATTGTTGTTTTTCTCTTTGAGTTTTTTAAAATTTTTAAAAAATACGTCTTTTTTTCTTTCTTCATTTCATTTAAAATGAATAAAAAAAGGGACAATTTTCATTCCAAAAATAATTAGGGTTCAATTTTTGCATCAGTGCCTTTCCAGTTCTTTCTACTGACAAACTGGCAAAAACTGTATGGCCAACCAGCCAACCTTGCTTAAACTGTTTCTTTACCCTGATAAACACAGTTGATAGAAGCACAGAGAGCCAGCACAGACAGACAGACAGAGAGCCATAAGACAAGTTCAAGAGTAAGACAAATCTATACTAATTATGTGTCTGTCCCCCCCTCATTCTTAAAGTAGGATTAAGAGGAAGAAAAAAAAAAATTAAAAAGCTGAAGCAGAAGCCGAAATACGTAGACGGACAGCATAAATAAATAACAAATATTATTAAAAAGAATTTAAAGAAATTTTAGAAATTAAAAACATCTTAAATTACTTAAACACACACACACACACACAGGATACGAATAATATTTGGAAATTAATAGGGGGTCTAATACCCCGTAATTATTTTTTAACCATCACACACATACCAACATTGTATGTATTTTGAATGCCCTACAATATGGTATGTTAAGCATTCGTATATATTTTCAACAGTTGTGAACTGAGTGCACAGTGGTACAGTTTATTTATTTATTTTTTTTATTTATAATCCAGCCCTTAATCACGTTGCAATTAGTTGTACAACATGTTCTGCCAATGGTTGGTAGTCGTCTTCACGCGTTTCGATTTTTTTAAACCAACTTTAATTTTTTAATTGTTATTGTAGCATCCACGACCAACCAACCGCACATCATAACAATTGTTTTTTCCAAATAATAAAGTTGTACAGCCAGTTGCAACCTATACAGGCCGCATAAGAATAAAATGTTCGATGTTACATATATAATAGAATTTAGCCTCTATTGGAAATCGATGCCAGAAACCTTATACTGTTAGACTAAGATGCTATCAGATATCAGCAATGAGCATTCAAAAATATGTGAAGAATCGTATCATACTCATAATTTCTGATACTTATATGCATTCATACTTATTTTAATATCATGGAACTTCTCCCTACTCTTATTCAAAGTTTGAAGTACTCATCATACTCATACTTAAAAACACGTATGATGGTGTTTGGTTTCGACTCCCAATAACTCAACATATACACCAAGCACAAAATAAGTATGATTTGCATACGAACACTAAAATACTCACTAGAAGGTTGTGTGTTTGCTCTGCTTGCTGCTCTGTCCTTTTTGCTTATGTATCTGTTTTCTTTTGTTGTAAGTGCCTAATTCAAGTCACTTAAATCATTTATAAATACATATTATAAGTATTTTTCTAAAGTTATGAATCTAATTGACAAGGCTTATGAATCAAACATATTTCGAATGGTATGAGTTTGATGTCAACGTTGTATGCATACTCATTGCAACCTGTACTTATAAATCAACGTTGTAGTGAGTATGAATGAATCAGACGGAGTAGTTAAATTTCAATATTGTTGACTCACTTATATTCAAAATTTCACACTCATACTCATAAATCAACGTTGTAGTGAGTATGAATGAATCAGAGTACAGAGCAGTTAAATTTCAATTTTCTTGACTCATTTATATTCAAAATTTATGAGTAGCGAAAAAACGATTCATTACTGATTTCTGGTTTGTACAAAATAATAAAGTTGTTCAGCAAGTCGCAACGTGTATGGGCCGCATAAGAATAAAATGTTCGCTGTTGTATAACAGGTCTTAGCTTCTAGTGGAAATCCGTAACAGAAACTTTATATTGTTAGATTAGGACGCTATCCACTAGACTAACAAGACATCCAACGTACATATAAAGTTTTATTGTGTGTTAAAATTTTTCTGGGGCCACAAAAACCGTAGGTATTTTCTGGGAATTCACAGAGAACTTCTATCGTTTTTTTTTTTGACGTTACAGAGCCACTATAACTAGAGATTATCCACGGATACTTGTTCTATAGGAACTTTGCCTACCTGCAACGATTAGTCTGATTTTGAAATTAAATTTGTGCACATGATTTCTGAGAATAATGTAAACTGCCATGTTAGAAAGATCGAATGAATAATGGAAACAGGCCCATTGCTGATTCAAACAGTATTTCAATATAATGTTCACATAGTGTACATACAGTGAGCGTCAAAAGTGTACACTAAGGAAAAAATTCTAACAATCACCAAACTCAAGTTTTACCACTTAAGGAGAATGGCCGAAAAAATTTAACAATATTTTGAATTTTTTTCTAATTTTTTTTCTGTTTTTATTTGAAAAACTGGCAATGAAAAAACTGTACATAACACATAATTGTAATGACATAATTGTGATGACCAAACCCTTCAGTCAGGATTACGACCTAGCTTCTCGCAACCACTTATGTTGAGTGTGTGTTAATTTTTATACATGAGTGGCGGGACCTACAGTTTCAAATAGATTCCGAACAACAGATGTTTGAGAAACTTTTCATGGCAATTTCTATACATTCTCAGAGCTTTTGCCAGAAATCTGCTGAGGAAGTCATCGAAGAAATTTTTTTTTTTTCGAACGTCCCCGGCCACACACTAACCCACCCTCACCCGACCGCGGAGGGCTCGTCCCCATTACGTAGAAATATTTTTTCATATTTTGTTTCGTTGGAGATGTCCGACCTGGTGTTTGAACCGTGGCCTCACGTCTAATAAGCCAACACAGCACCTACTAGGCGACTTCAAGATACGAGTGAATAATTGAAACAGACAGTATATATACATATATGGACAATTTCGTGTCAAGTGACCCAATTTTTAAAATCGATGTCTTCCGATTTGGATGAAATTTGCACCAAGGTTAGTACTATTGGATAGTTGGCCAGACACAAATTTTTGACCCTGTATGACCAAAATGTCCAACTTTGACCCCCTCTAACTCCGGCAGTTCTGGACTGATAGAGCTGTGTCTGGCCAACTATCCAATAGTACTAACCTTGGTGCAAATTTCATCCAAATCGGAAGACATCGATTTTAAAAATTGGGTGACTTGACACGAAATTGCCCATATATATAAACAGTATTTCTGTATAATGTTCACAAAATATACAATGCGAGCAAATTCCTGCCAGTGGATGTGAGAAAAAAGTCACATTTCCGCGTTGCTCGAAAGAATAAAAATGGCTGAAGTACCAGGGAACTTTCAAATCTAATGTCCGCAAACAATACTCCCTCTGATCATTCCCATTTCCTAATTCCAACATAATGCGCTACATGAGTAGGGGCCATCCCCTGACTTTGGTTATATAAAAAAAATTATTTTAAAAAATATGTTGTAAAGCAACTCCAACTCATGTATGTATGTATGTCATGCCTAATGTGAGTGTCTGAGAGCTGATATAAAGGGTGATTTTTTAGCTATTATCTTTTTGGCAACACTGGTTTAAACAGCTCACACACGTTTCGTGTTTTGTTTCGCTGTCAAACATCTTCAGTTTGGTCTATAATTTAACCATGAATCGTCTTAGAAATGAACAACGCTTGCAAATCATTGAATTTGGCATCATTGGACCGTACTTCTTCAAAGATGCTGCGAATCGTAACGTAACTGTGAATGGTGAGCGCTACCGTGAGATGATATCCAACTTTTTTTTTTGCCCCAAATGCAAGAGCTTGACTTGCATGACATGTGGTTTCAACAAGACGGTGCCACATGCCACATAGCACGCGTAACAATGGACTTATTGAGAGGCGAGTTCGGTGAACATTTTATTTCACGTTCGCACCGGTTAATTGGCCGCCTAGATCGTGCGATTTAACGCCTTTAGACTATTTTTTGTGGGGCTATGTTAAAGCTCATGTCTATACAGACAAGCCCGCTTCAATTGATGCATTGGAAGACAACATTGAAGCATTTATTCGTGAGATACCGGCCGAAATGTTGGAAAGAGTATGCCAAAATTGGACTAAGCGGATGGACCATTTGAGGCGCAGTCGCGGTCAACATTTGCATGAAATAATCTTCAAACATTAAATTATATGGACCGTACTATCGATTCAAATAAAGATTTCATGCATTTTTCTGAATTCTATGTGTTTTTTTTTTTGAAAAATTTTCCTATAGCTCTTAAAAATCACCCCTTAGAAGGCCGTACGCCGCTAACTAAATAATTCTCGGAATTCTGTCGAGCTCAAAAGTACTAACTTACGATCTTAAGTTCATTTTCTTTTGTAACGAAGCGGTAGTAATGTACTGTTAAACTACTTTATAGGAAATACTTGCTTCGAAATAACATTTCTGCTTTTTACTTAAAGAATGAATTTTAACCACAAACTGACAAAAGTTATGCCATTCATTGAGTCGTAATCGCCCTTGATTAGAACTCTTTTTTTTTAATTTCCCTTGAATGGTCGAGTCAATGATGTTTCACCATAATAATCAGAATGTTTAAGCCTTTAACTCACTGAATGAAATTCATTTCATTTATTCACGGTTTTCAAAGCTATTTTTCTTTTGTGTCATCTGAAAATTTTCATCGATTAAATTTTGGGTTTTCTTTGCCATAAGAAACAACACATAACGTGTGTTTATCTTTGGATATTTATTTTGTATGAAAATATGTTCCACCACCACCCGCCCATAATTATGTCTTATTATTCTATTCTAATAACATGTCTAATAATTATAATTTTCAATTTAAAACTATTTAGATGACCATATGATTATTATTTCTATTGTACACTTATGTTAGTTTTTTGTGTGTTTTTTTTGTGAATTTCATTTGAATTTGAAACAAAAAAAAGAAAAACGAGGAAAAAACTTGACATTTTTTCTAATTACATAACATTTATCATCAATTATAACAGACACGCAAGCTGTTTATTTAGTTTATATTTCTGTTGTTCTCTTGGGTTCTTTGTTTATTTTTTTTATAAAGAATATTATTTAATTTTATTTCAGTTCGTTTTTTTTTCATTCAGTATGTTTTCAGTTAATTTCAGAAATTCTTGAAACGAAAAAAAAGAAAAAACTCTTCAGGACAAATGACGTGTTGAATTCTGGGTTTTTATTTGAGTTCTTTTTTATCTGGCTACCCTTCTTTACATTCATCTGTTTGTAATTTTATTTTTCTATGAAAGTAAAGCTACAATAACTGTGGCATATCAAACATTAAGGAACTGAAATTGTGTTGAAATAAGAAATTATGGTTTGAGTATTGAACTTCAGCTTCGATTGTCGATTGAAAAAATTACCTGGGAAGTTAACAATACATTCAGTGAAGCTATCGCAATATAATCACTTGGTATGATCAGTTGTATTCAAAAACGATATTGCCATAAATGTTGCTTAATCTCTCATCTCTCTCTCTTTCTCGCTCTCTCTTGACAGTAGGCTTGCCATGCCGATTCAAAGTGGTGCTTCAGAGATGAAGACCTTCTCAAAGAGAGGGACGACCATCTATTCAGCTTCGTTGTCAGTTGGCATCTAAAAATTTTGTAGTTAGAGGAGTACCTAAAGGCTATAATTTGTATACATGCATACATACTTGCTCATTACAATAGTTAGCAGCTAGGATTACGTTCTAGCTTTTCACACCACTTATGTTGTGTGCGTTAATACTTTTTATACATGAGTTGCGTGACCTACAGTTTAAATCCGAATCCGAACAACAGATTTTTGAAAAACTTTTTATGGCAATTTTATTTTTATTCTCAGAGTTTTTGTCAGAAATCAGAGGAGAGGAAGTCGCCGAAGAAATATTTCTTCATTTTTCTTCGTTTCGTTGAAGATGCCAGACCTGGGGTTTTGACCCCTGGCTTAACGTCTAATAAACCAACACACTACCTATTAGACTGCGACGACTTCTATAGCTTTTGAAATTATACAAATAGCCCAAAATGTAGAGATAATCTGCGCTACATTGCTTCTATCTCATACAAATCATTGTTGTTTCCTAATGACACCAATTAATGTCATCATGTTCTCAGCAAAGCTTAGGTTAGGTTAGGCAATGTTAATGTGGTGGCCTTGAACCCAAAAGCTCACTTGAGCACGCAAAGCGGCCCGTTGTGACGGCACAGGTGAACGCAGACCCTGTACTGACTAAGTTCCTCCGAACCAAGGAGTAAGAAGTTGGTCAGTGCAAGGACTGCAACAGCAAAGCTTAAAAACTCCTGATATACGAGTAGTGCTCATGGTAATAGTAAATCCTTGAGAATTTCTATCCTTAAGGTCGTTCTGTCAATCACGAAAGAGAGGCCCAGAGGCATAATAAAATTTCATGCGATTTACTCTTGGATTTGTCGTTATTTGCGCTTTTCATACTTTGTCCCTGGCTAGTTGCATCCTACCCTTCAGACATTATTAACCATCAAGCTTCTTATTGGTTTTCTATCAACTTTTTTCACTTGAGCTTACTGACGAATTATACTTTCATTTAATGTTCTTCGTATTATTGTCACTTGAAAATTATTTGTTTTGTAGCCATGCCCTGCTTGAGATACTAAGAGCACTTTAATACAATGAAAGTAACTCCTATAACAACTAGTACCTACCAGGTGTTGGATTAAGCTAAAGTCGCCATAGTTCAGTAGGTAGTGTGTTGGCTTATTACACGAGAACCTGTGGATCCCATCCCTGAATCGGACATCTCAAACATAACGAAATATTAAAAAATATATTTCTTTCGGCGACTTCCTCTCAGTAGTTTTCTGGAAAAATCTCTGAAAGTAGAAAATAAAATTGCCGTGAAAAGTTTGTCAAAAATGTCTCACCACTGATGGATAAGAAAAATAACACACACAACATCAGCGGTGTAGGAAACTAGGTTGTGATCTTGACTAAACGGTTGTAATAATCAATTAAGTAAGTTAAGTATGTGTATTAAGTCGCCGTAGTGTAGTAGATAGTGTGTTGGCTTATTAGATGTGAGGCCTCGGTTCAAACCCCAGGTCAGATGTCTTAAACATAACGAAATATGAAAAATTATATCTTCGGCGACTGCCTCTCAGCAGATTACTGGCAAAAAATCTAAAAGTAAAATAAAATTGCCATGAATAGTTTCTCAAAAATCTGTCGTTCCGAGTCGATATTAAACTGTAGGTCCTGCCACTTATGGCTAAAATTAACATTCGCAAAATGAGGGGTGTAAGAAACTAGGTTGTGATCTTGACTAAAGGGTAAGTAAGTAAGTATTCCAATCACTTGCATCATTAGGACAGCGAATCTGTGTACAACTGGAGCATTGTGTTAATATGTGGTCGTTTTGTGTAGGAGTTTGTCGTAAGGTTACTGAAATGAAGTATACGATGTACGGCACGCAGACCTAATTTTTTTCCACTTACGTTGATATACTTTTCTTAATCTACTCTAGCAGTTCTAAGCTGAGCTGAGCTAAGCTCGTGATAGAGAAACCCCCATCATGGTACGTTAAGTTGTTGTAAAAAGGTGAAGTTTTTTTTCTGTTGCTTGTACTTCTCTTTAAAAGTATAAAAGAAAACAATGACCACATAATTATAGGAAAATAATAAAACTGAAACTATTATTTTTTATGTTTTTTTTTTTCTTCTTATTTTTGATTGTATTCAAAACATTTTTACGGTTTGTTTTTGTAATTTTTGGGTTTAAATAGCTGAAAAATGTTTTCAAAAAAAAAAAAAAAAGTATGAAAAACACTCATCAAATGTCATTTTTATGACAGTTTGATGTCATGTGACAGGTTTTTTGTGTGTGTTTTTTTTCATTCCTTCTTTTTATGTCTTACATTCAGCTGTAGTTGTTGTTGTTGTTTTTTTTAGAGTTGCTGGTTAAAAATGTTTCTCCTTCTTATAAATACTTCATCTATCGTGTCATAAATTATTGTTACAAGCCCAACTGAAAATAATAAAAAAAAATGGAAAAAAAATTATTCAAATTTATATCATTGAAGAGAGAAAGAAGAAAGCGAAAGAAACATAAATTTTTTTTTTTTCAAATTGGAAACTATACCGGTTAACAAACCGTGGTACGAACAAACACTCGTAGAGCGATGAGATAGAGAAAGACAGACACAAAAACAATTATTCATTTATACAGACATTTAAAATGAAAATACCTTTAAAGAAATCCACACCCCTCGATTATGACAGATGAAATCCCATAAAAAAAAAAAAAAAACAAAAAACTATTCATGACTACAAAAAAAAAACATTTTTTTTTTGGGTTAAAAATAAATAAAAATTGAAATTTATTTCATTTTTATTTTCTTGGTTTTAAATTACCATTTTATTTATATTTTATTGACTCGAGCTGTCTTTTTGTCTTCTTTTTTTTTTTTTTTTTTTGTCTTATCATTTGATTTTTGATTTTGTTTTTTTCACAATTTTTTTTTTATGGTCTTCACTTTCAGTTGGCAGGTGTAATAAAATTATTCAAGTTCAAGAATATGTGGGCATTTTAAGCCTATAAAATGTTGTTGTTGTTTCTTTTTTTAATTATTGATCTAGTTTTAAATATCAATACATTGATACAATAATTTTTTATCTACAGTGGGCCTTCGCTTTTAATTTTTAGGTAATCTTATCCAAGAAGTCGCCGTAGTCTAGTAGGTAGTGTGTTGGCTTATTAGACGTAAAGCCAGGGTTCGAGCCCCAGGCCAGACATCAAAACAAAATACAAAAAGTATTTCTTCGACGATTTCCTCTCAGCAGATTTCTGGCAAAAACTCTGAGAGTAAAATTGCCATGAAAAGTTTCTCAAAAAATCTGTCGTTCGGAGTCGACTTTAAACTGTAGGTCCCGCCACTTATGTATAAAATTAACACACACAACATAAGTGGTGTGAGAAACTAGGTCAATAATCCTGACTGACCTAATGACCAATTATGTATGTATGTATCCATAATGTTAGAAGAAAAAGAAATTTGAAATCTTCTCTTATAAACATACACAATTGAACATTACAACCCTTCAGTCAGGATTACTACCTAGTTTTACACACCACTTATGTTGTGTCCGTTAATTTTTACACACGAGTGTCAGAACCTACAGTTTAAAGTCGCCTCCGAACGCAAGATTTTTGATGTGTGTGAAGATAAATTCGAATTTAAAAACCAAAGACGCAAATCACACACTTTTAGCAGCACCACCTTGCCCCTAACAGAGTAAACTTTCCTATTAACAGAGCACTGTTAACTGTTTAACAGTGGCAATAAGAAGATTAGTCTCTTAGTTTGCAATTATTGCAGATTATTGACATAAAATATAATTCTCATAATGATCATTATTATTTGTGAACAAAAGTGTTGAAAAGTAAAGGAGGGGATTGGAGGACGGAAATTTTTCTTAACTCTAAAAATTATTCCAGCTATTTCACTACCACGGTTTGAAAGAGGACCCTCTGGACTACAATTTGCATATAGTCGGGCAGGTGTACTATTTCTTATATGTACCAAAATGCCAACTGATCTTCTAGAGAATTTTCAAGCAAAAAATTATTATTTTCAAAGCCAATTTTCTCAATACCATATTACTTTATACATATGTGACTATGTTGCTGATTATATTAAGAGGCCTTAGAACTTTCCTTTGCATATAGTATGGTACTCATAGACCTGGAGTATTTCTCAAAATTAGTTCCTAAACAAATGGGATTGTTCAGATGGATACTGTTAAATTGTTAACAGTGCTCTGTTAAGGGCAAATTTTGTTCTGTTAAGAGGAAATTTTGCTCAGTTAACGCCAAATGTGGCTCTTCTAAAACTTATGCATTGCGTCTTGGATTTTCAGGTTCGAATGTATCATTACACACATAGATTTTTGAGAAACTTTTTATGCCAATTTTATTGTACACTTAGAGTTTTTGCCCGAAATCTGCTGAGAGGAAGTTGCCGATGAAATATTTTTTCATATTTTTGTTTGTTTGTTGGTGATATCTGACCTGAGGGAGGGGGGGGTAGTGGTGTGGGGTTTGAACCGACGCCTCTCGTCTACCTACTAGACCACGGCGACTTGAAATTATTCTTTTAGAGTCACCAAAATCGATAGAGATGTTGAAAACTTAATAGTAAATGAAACATCCTGTTATCCAATGAATCATACAAGTCAACCTGAATAAATTTCCATAAGTTGCAATTGACTGAATCATAAAACCCCAGCGATCATATTATCAATCGAAACGCATCAGAATAATCATTGTCTGACACGCAACATTACAAACGTATACCCGGAACTTGGAAAACTATTTTTGTATTTTACTAATGACAAGAATTTGTTTGTTTTTTTTTATTAATTTTTACCGAAATTAATCATCACTTTTCATTTGCGAATATTGTCATTTAATTTATTATTTTAAAATCTTTATTACATGACAACCGGTAGTTGCCGTAGGCTATTGGTAATGTGTTGGCTTATTAGACGTAAGGAGGTGAGTCAAACCCCCCTAGCCCAGACATCAAAACAAAAATTTGAAAAAATATTTCTTCGGTGACTTCCTCTCAGCATATTTCTGGCAAAATCTTTGAGAGTAAAAATAAAATTGACATGAAAAGCTTTCTAAAACTGTGCCGTTTGGATTTGACTTTTAAGATTAGGTCTTGTCACTCATGTATAAAATTAACGCACACAACATGAGTGGTATGAGAAGCTAGGTTGTAAACCTGACTAAAGCGTTGTGAGCCTGTATCGACGTAACTGTATCACACATTGCAACTTCTTTCGAGGGCGCGATTGACCATATTCTGTCGTTGTTCACGAAAACGCAAGAATTTATGCTGCATTAGCCTTTTGGGACCAATAGCAACTGCCGTGTTTACACAATACTCGCCGCTGTGTAGCATCATGTGACTGCCGGAAACCGTCGCGAAAGATATAACATTAATAACCTTTCCTTTCAGTCTGCATCTATTCGTTAACTCCAGTAACAATACTGAACATACTGCGTCAGTTAGTTAATGTTTGACAGCCATTCGTAACAGACTTAGCTCATGATTTGAAGATACATACATCAGAGGTCATTACCAGCCTTTAGTCAGGATTACGACCTAGCTGTTTACACCGACTGACCAACACTTTAACATTTTAAAATCGACTCCGAACGATAGATTTTTGAGAAACTTTTCATGGAATTTTTCTATTTACTCACAGAGTTTTTGCCAGAAATCTGTTGAAATTAAATCGCCGAAGAAATATTTTTTCATGTTTTCGTTTTAATGTCTGACCTGTAGTGGGATTCAGTAACTTTTAACGAATCGACAATCGTTAAAAATGTCGACATTATTTGTTGTTTGCAGTAACGATTAAGTGATTCACAAACTACACTTTAACGACTGTTGATAAAGTCTTTTTTTTAATTAAAATCAAGTGGTAACTCTGTGTAATGAAAAGTCAAAAAAAGAAATTCAAAACAAAATATTAAAATTTTTTCAATCACAAATCTGCAATTTCAACAAAAATATTTATATTATAAATCTCTTGTCAAAAAAACATTGGATTTACCATTTGAACATTAATACGAATGGTACATGTGGTGGTTGACATAAGCCTCCTCATGACTTTTTGGGGCCAAAATCGAGACATATGTGCAATCGATTGCCCCAATAGTAGCTGCTACAAAGGGTGATACTGCTGATGCAAAAGCTAATTTTGCAGCTTGTCGTTCCACTTGAGTCATCGGAAACTTTACTTTTGCGTAAAACATGGTATTGTTAATTGCATCCGTTACACGATGTATGCAACGGCTTATGGACGACTGGCTCATGGATATCCCCCACTGATCTCCCACGGGTCGTTGATAACATCCCGTAGCATAGAAACGCAAGGCAGTGAGGACCTATAAATATAAAATCCTTTTATAAATTTTAAAGACTTAAAGTCATTCCAAATTACCTGTTTCTCAGTTGATATTGCAGTTATTCTGGTGCCTTTTAATTGTCCGTCAAGCTGAAAAACAAGTTCCTCAGCCAAGGATGGTGTTAAACGGTAGAGTTTCCGAAATTCCAATGCATTTAAGTTAAATGGGTTCTCCAAATCTCGAAGAACACGTCTGTCAACCCTTCGAGCGTTGAAAATTGTCTCATCCACTGATAAATTATACCCTAAGTATTCAAAAGCCGTTTTGATCTTAAAATGTTGCTTTAAATTGATTGAATCGATTGAATAAACAATACAAAAATTACACGGTGCGACAGTGAAAATACACCCGGCTAATACCATAGTCTATGTTGTTCAGTTAGTTGAGTAGAACTCAAAAATGCCTTTTTTATATTTCTCGAACCCTCCAAACTTTTTTTATTTGACAAAAACGTTTTTTTTTTTACTTTTCGCACAAATTTATGGATTGCTCAAACATTTCTGGCCCGATTTCCATAATTTAAATCTTGTTAGAAAGGGGAGAGATGGACCTTTAAAACGGTATACATATATCTATTATTCGACTTAATATGCTATGAGATTTGATGAGGTAAACTTGGAAAATGCGAATTTTTTTCACATTTTTCCAAGTTTGTACATTCATAGTAGCGAACTTTAGTCAAAAAGTATAAGATAAGTGATAATATTCTTAAAGTATGTTCTCTTGTGAAGAGATTGAGCCATCATTTGATAAAATTGGATAAAAATTACCGTAGTTATTATTTAAAGAGTCTAACAGTCGAGTGATATATTTTATATATAACATCTCATCAAAAGAACTTTTAGTGCAAAAATTTTCAGAATTTTTGATGGATCTAGATTGTTTATAGCACATTGTGTCAATTCCACGTTTGAGCGACTACCAGAAGTTGGTCAATGATTGCGCAAAGAGAAATAATAATATTTACAAAAAACACAAATATTAGCCGACTTCTGGAAGTCGTGCAAACTTGAAATTGACACAGTTTGTAATAAACAATCAAAATCCATCAAAAATTCTGAAACTTTTTGAACTAAAAGTTCATTTGATGAGATGACATATATAAAAAATAACACTCGACTGTTAGACTCTTTAAATAATAACTACGGTAATTTTTATCCAATTTTATCAAATAATGGCTCAATCTCTTCACAAGAGAACATACTTTAAGAATATTATCACTTATCTTATACTTTTTTACTAAAGTTCGCTACTATGAATGGACAAACTTGGAAAAATGTGAAAAAAATTCGCATTTTCCAAGTTTACCTCATCAAATCTCATAGCATATTAAGTCGAATAATAGATATATGTATACCGTTTTAAAGATCCATCTCTCCCCTTTCTAACAGGATTTAAATTATGGAAATCGGACGAGAAATGTTTGAGCAATCCATAAATTTGTGCGAAAAGTCAAAAAAAAAAACGTTTTTGTCAAATAAAAAAGTTTGGAGGGTTCGAGAAATATAAAAAAGGCATTTTTGAGTTCTACTCAACTAACTGAACAACATAGACTATGGTATTAGCCGGGTGTATAAAATTTTTTCTATTTTGTCGCATAGTGTTATTGTCGTTTAGTTTACGACAACAGCTGAAATAACGATTTCGAATATCGTTTAAAAATTTTACAGAATACCAAAATCGACAATTTTGTTGTTTAGTTAGTGAATTCCACTACTGGGGTTTGAATCGCGGCATCACATTGAACAACCCAACACACTACCTACTAGATCACGGCGAATTTCGTGCGCTGACTAGCCATTATTCTTACAAACAAATCTGAAGTTTGCTAAATACTGTGTAGAATCATTTTCAATGGCAAGGAAGTGGGTTACTTTTACATTATTGGGACCGTGGAAACAGTAAACGTCAAGATGAGATTTTTGCACCCCAAAATTTTTTTTGAAAATTCACGATTAATATCGCTAATAGCTCTTAATCTTGTTTTAATGAACATATAAATCCGATTACCTAATTGAAATTTAAGTCCTTGTAATGACTTTCTAATGATCCTCTGTTACAAATCTATTGTTTCCCCTTAATTCTGGTAACACGACAAATAATTAACCCCTACTGTTTGCATTTGTTAAAGTTAAACAATTAATTTCTATTTTGCCAACAAAATGAATGGCAAACAAAAAACCAAAAATTGTTTCAATCAACACACTTAACGCCTGTCAGTCCCAAGTCAATACAACAAACAATAGTCATCGTTTAATTCTCCTTCTTCCTGTTCCTGTTGTAGACTGGCTGATTGTCTCTTTATTGCCATACCTTTGATGGTACCTTGCCTTTGCCCTTCTGTTGCCAGTTATTGATTGTGAAAATTAAAAATTTATTAAAAATTAGCAACACAAACCCCTAAAAGTATATGTCATTCGAATTTTAAGGATCCCCTCCATACAGAAAATTCACAAACGTTTGCTTGGTTTGCAAAAGTCAGGGGTTGCTGGTTGCAAAAACTGAGTTGAGGTCTTCTTCCTCCTGTTGGTTGGTTGTATTGGTTGAATGTTTGGTTTGATTGCATGGTTGGTTGGTGTATTATTGTCAATTTCTTGACATAATCAATATGATAATTATTTTTTATTATTATTGTTGTTGTTGTTGTTGTCATGTTATTGTATTCTTTTGTATTTGTTTTGCTAAAGTCCTTTTGCAATTGGAACATTTATTTTGTTCTGAAAGAGAGGGTAGTAGCTTTACTGTGTCTTTTTATGCCAAAACATTTTCAATGGGATGGTATAGTCTGTAGGAATAATAGCAACAGGTCAACAATATTTTTCAATTAAATTTTCGTTTTTCTTGCTACCCAAAATGGTTTTTTTTTTACCTGTTGTAGTTGTGCTATTGTGCTATTTATTTTATTTTATTCTTCTTGTAAATATTTATTAATGACGGTTTAATGGAACACCATACGAATACTAATCACAATCGTTTATTTTATTGTTTATTCAATAATATTTTTTATTTTTAAAGAAATCATGAATAAATTTTCTTTAAAAGTTGAAATGGTTTTCCTTTCCAAATTGAAACGTATGGCATGTAACATTATGAAAAATTTAATTTTCCCACAATTACGAAGAATGTAATGCAACCTGTCATCATTTTTTCTTTTTTTTCGAAAACATTTTCGAGGCAAATATCACAGTGAAGGGCAAAAAAAGTATTTGATTCTGAAAAAGTGTTGCCTTGTATACGAGCTACAGTTAGGGAAGGTTCTTACTAATACAGAAGATTGTCTTTAAATTAGGAAAATAGATTGTGGCAGTAAGGAAACGGATGACAGTGTTTATGGACCTTTGATGACGCCGTAGTCCAATCGGTAGTGTGTGGCTTATTAGACGCAAGGCCGTGATTCAAACCCTAGCTCAGACATCACGAAATAAACAAAATATAAACAAAATATTTCTTGGGCAATTGTCTTTCAGCAGTCTTCTGTCAGAAACTCTGAGAGTATATAAAATTGTTTCTTCAAAATTCTGTGGTTTGGAATTGGCTTTAAACCGTAGTTCTTGTCACACATTGAAAAAATTAACACACACTATATGTGTGGTGTGGGAAACTAGGTTGTAATCCTGGTTAAAGGGTTGTAATGACAAATTAAGTGCGTAAGTAAAATAAAATTTTCATGAAGAGTTCCTTCAAAATCTGTCGTTCACAGTCGGCTTTAAATAATAGGGACCATCAGTCTTAATTAAAATTAACACAAGCAAGATGGCTGGTGTGAGAAGCTAGGTTGTAACCCTGACTAAAGAGTTGTAATGATCAAATAAGTAAGCATGAAAGCTTATGGACCTTAGATGTGAATCTGTTTACACTGTAGGAGACAGGAAAAGCTGCTGCTTTGGAGGGCGTTATATCGGGTCCGCCATCTAACGTTTTTTTTTTTCAACTAGTGCTTATTTCGTGAATGGTAACACTTAGCTCATGTCTGATTTGACAGATAATTAGTTTTATCCTTCCACTGAACGAATATGGTTGTCTGTCTGTTGTTGTTGTCGACTTACAGAAGATGCCGATTTTGGCAAAAAAAAATCATATTTTCAGATGAAGCTCATTTTGATCTTGGCGGGTATGTAAACAAGCAAAATTGTCGCTGTGCCCCAAAGAAAGCCCGCACTCATACATTGAAAGCCGACGCACCCAAAACGAGTCACTGTTTGATGCGGATTTTGGTCCAGAGGCATAATTGGGCAATTTTTCTTCGCAAATGAGTAAGGAGTGGTCGTTACAGTCAATGGCGATCGTTATGTTGAACGAATTTTTGTTCTCAAAAATTGAAGAAGAGGATATTGGCAACATTTGGTTTCAACAGGACGGCGCTACGTGCCACACAGCCGAAGCTACTCTCGATGTTTTGCGCCCTGTTTTTGAAGACCGCATTAGCAGCCACAGAGCTGATGTCGTTTGGCCACCTCGGAGCTGCGATTTGACACCGTTGGACTGTTATTTGTGGGGTGCCGTCAAAGATAAGTGTTACGCCGACAAGCCAGAGACAATTGACGCTTTAAAGGACAATATCCGTGAAGCCATTGGTGAAATACAGCTGCACACAATCGATAATGTGCTTAAAAATTGGACCGATCGTGTAGGCTACTGCATGGCTAGCCGAGGCAACCATTTGAATGATATTATTTTCCATTATTAACCGGAAGGATTTTACTTTCAAATAAAAAAAGATTTGAGAAAATATTCAGAATTTTTTTTTAAAGCATTTTCAAAAAAAAAAAAGTTATTTGGCGGACCCTATACATACGATTAACGTTGCCAAAAAAGTAAATCTCTCTTCAACGCCTAAAGCCATGCAGAAGCGAATCGACCTCTAACATACATATATTCCCTATAAGAAGGACAAGTACTCCCAATAAATAACTGATAAGTGTTGAAGGAAAATTCCTCTGTTATTGAATTGATAAAACAAGGAAGTATAAATAGCATTGCCCTGTTATCATTGTGCTTTAGCTCTCTCTTGTATGAGATTGTGAAGCTTCAAAATAGAACTCAAGGTTCCGATTCATACCTACATATGAACTTTACTTAATTTTCGAACTTTTATAGTCCATGCAAGATCATAAATGAATCGCTTTAAAAAGTCGTGACACTTGAATGCTACTTTGGCATCCAGTGGACAATGCATTCGATTTTCCTTTCCACAACAGCTTTCCTCCACTTATACTACCTATGTATGGCCGCAAGAGATATACCAGCTCAAGAGTTCAAAATATTGCACACATTGAGATTGACTGCAAGCGTGACCCCATTGGAGAATACACTTTAGGTTCAATTTGAGTAATTAAACCTCTTTGTTCTAATCTCCAAAGAGTTTGATGCATGAACGGTTGAATAATAACGACAAATATTGTTATTGAAGTCGCCGTAGTCTAGTAGGTAATATACGCAATCCATAAATTTTAGCAGCGCCACATTTGGCATTAACAGAGCAAAATTTCCTCTTAACAGAACAAATTTTGCCCTTAACAGAGCACTGTTAGCTATTTAACAGTATACCTCTGAACAAGTCCACTTGTTTAGGAGCAAATTTAAAAACAAATACTTTAGATCTATGAGTACCGTACTATATGCAAAGGAAGTTTCCAACGCCTCTTAATATAATCAGCAACATAGTCACATATGTATAAAGTGATATGGTATTGAGAAAATTGGCTTTGAAAATATCAATTTTTTCCTTGAAAATTGTCTAGAAGATCAGTGGCCATTTGGCAACATATAAGAAATAGTATACCATACAGACTATATGCAAATGGTAGTCCAGAGGGTACTCTTTTGAACTGTGGTAGTGGGATAGATGGAATAATTATGAAAGTTGAAAAAATTTCCGTCATCCATCTCCACCAACCATCCTTTACATTTCAACACTTTTGTTCACAAATAATATTGATCATAATGAGAATAATCACCCTTATTCTGGTTGTCGTCGTCGACGTCGTCTTGCGTCGACAGTTTAAAATTGGTATTCTGTTTGTCGTTATTGACAGTTATAGATGACTGTCGACACACATTTGGTATTCTGTGAGTCAATACGCCGTCGATATTGTGTTGTGTCGACTCTGATTTTATCGACATCATTTTTGGTAACGACGACGACGGCGACGACGACGACGACGACGGCGACGGCGACGACGACGACGACGACGACAACCAGAATAAGGGTGAATATTTTATGTCCATAGTCTGCAATAATTGCAAAGTAGAAAACTAATCTAATATTGCAACTGTTAAGCAGTTAACAGTGTTCTGTTAATAGCAAAGTTTACCCTGTTAGAGATAAGAAGTAACGCTGATAAAAGTGTGGGTTTCCGCCTTTGGTTTTTAAATTCGAATTTATCTTCACACACATCAGGCTGCCAATGTCACTGCTTGACAGTTCCTCTAGATGATTCATGTAGCAGGCATCAAATTGCCTTCTTCGCCCTTGAATGTTCAATGCGCCGTGCATGTTCTATGCAACTTTTACGAAAATCATTTGTAAGGTGCACTAGCCTAAAGTGCCTTGCATGAGTGAACATAATGCAATGCACCGGTATGACCCTGACAATCTTATAGAGCGTACATCTTTGGAGCTTAAGCAGCCTTACCGTAAGCTCTTCATCTAGACAAACAGATCACCCTTATTCTGGTTGTCGTCGTCGTCGTCGCCGTTGTCGTCGTTACCAAAAATGATGTCGATAAAATCAGAGTCGACACAACACAATATCGACGGCGTATTGACTCACAGAATACCAAATGTGTGTCGACAGTCATCTATAACTGTCAATAACGACAAACAGAATACCAATTTTAAACTGTCGACGACGACAACCAGAATAAGGATGATTGTTGCTTGCCACGTTTTGTTTACTAACAAAAGCACCATTTTTTATTCACACTGTAATTGTATTTCAAGCATAATATCATAACAATGTATCTATTTATTATTTATTGTATAGGTACACGTTCGTTCATAATGTATGTATGTATGTATGTATATGCACTTAATGTATGAATAAAAATTTTATTTTTTAAATTATTGTCATTCATAACAGGTCGTTTCATATATTTTCCGTTTCTTTATTTGATTTTTTTCGTCTGTTTTCTTAACCA
Organism: Sarcophaga caerulescens; assembly: GCA_927399465.1. Classification (NCBI taxonomy): domain Eukaryota; kingdom Metazoa; phylum Arthropoda; class Insecta; order Diptera; family Sarcophagidae; genus Sarcophaga; species Sarcophaga caerulescens. The sequence continues at coordinate 98,455,538 of OV656867.1, read as the reverse complement.
ATAACTAAAAGAAAATAATGATTGAAAATTTTCTACATGAAAAATCGTTATTTTTTCGTTTATTTTTCTGTTTCTGTTTGCTGAAAACCTTTTTTTATGTCAACATTAAAATTCCATTGCATAGTAGAGGTGACTACTGCAGCAGCATCAAAAAAAAAAAAAAAAAAAAAAATACGAAAATCAATGCAAAACCAAATTGACATCTGAGCTGGAAAATGACATAAAAAAATATTTTTTTTAACATGAGAGTCGATTTTTCATTTAATTTTTCTGCATAATTTTTTTTTTGTTTGAATTGTTATTTTCCAATAATACGGAACGAGTACATGACACATCACAATGATCTCTGTCGCTCTTCGAATATGAGAATTCATGATACAATTTGACTCTTCGGCAACTTGAGAAATCAGAGAAGCATTCAGACAAACAACAATTTTGTTTCAGTTGCATTGTGTATTTTTGTTTTTGGCTTAATTTGAAAATAATTATGATTTGAAAACGTTACACAAAAGTGGTGTTCTGGTGATACATTCCACTTTGACTTTAAAATTTTAATGGTTTTTTAAATGATTTTCGGACACTATGGTGTAGCAAAAGGTATTGGTTTTACTCTCATATATCGGTCAAGTTTTAAGACGCATCCCATACTGGCATAGTGGCGGTAGATTGTGTCTGTGATAAGGTATGTAACTGGACGTGGTTCAAGCACTGGGTCAGACATCTCGAACAAAACGAAATGTGAGAAAAAGAAAGATTTCTTCGGTGACTTCATCTGAGCAGTCGTCTTCTGTCTAAAATTCCTGAGAGTAAATAAAATTGCTCAATGCCCTGTCTCGTTGGAGCATCGTGCCTTCTGGTCACTCCTCTATTTTGGTGGTTGATCCTGAAGCCCCACTGAAAATCGACTATCTCCCTGCGGAGCATTAATTCGACAAGGGATTTTCATTATCTGATTCCGAGCAGGGACGACTGCGTCCCAGACATGGTCATTCCCCCTGAACTCCTGGATGTATACACAAACGGCTCTAAACTCAATAATGGGCTTGGTAGCGGAGTCTACTCTGGGAAACTGAAGCTGAACATTTCCCTTCCACTGTCGGAATATTGTAGCGTGTTTCAGGCGGAAGTAATGGCCATCTACCGGGCCGCTCAATGAATCCTCGTCAACGGTGCTCCTTTCACCCACTTCTCGGTCTTATCTAATATTTAGGCCGCCCTAAGATCTCTGTCGAGCATTATGAATAACTCCTGGATCGTCAGGGAATGTCGTCGCTGTCTCGACCATCTTTCTGGGCCTTTCAGTGTCTTATTTGTCTGGATCTCTGGGCACAGTAGCATTCAGTTTCCCGGAATGCTTGGATGTATACACTGATGGTTCTAAACTTAATAATGGGCTTGGTAGCGGAGTCTACTCTGGGAAACTGAAGCTAAACATTTCCCTACGTCTGTTGGATTATTGTAGCCTGTTTCAGGCGGAAGTAATGGCCATCTACCGGGCCGCTTAAAGGATCCTCGTCAACGGTGCTCCTTTCAACCACTTCTCGGTCTTCTCTAATATTCAGGCCGCCATAAGATCTCTGTCGAGCGTTGCGAATAACTCCAGGATCGTTAGGGAATGTCGCCGCTGTCACGACCTTCTTTCTGGGCCTTTCAGTGTCTTACTTGTCTGGATCCCTGGGCACAGTAGCATTCCGGGAAACTGCAGGGCCGACGAGCTCGTCAGGGCTGGTGCATTCCTTCCGGAATCCTCTTCAATCGACTTGGGTATGCCACTTACCTCGATCAAGTTGACCATTGCGTGGAAATTCTTTCGGGACGCCAACCTATCCTGGATCAATGAGCACTCCTGCTCCACCGCTAGACACACTTGGCCCTTGATGCATAGAAGGCGCATCAAGCAGTTACTCGGACTTGATTGTAATATTATCTCTATCACTGTGGCCATGCTTACAGGTCATTGTGTTATGGGAAGCCACGCGGAAAGGATGCAGCTCCCATTTAACGATTTCTGCCGTGGGTACAGATCCGCTGAGGAAGAGGAGACTGTTGTCCACTTTCTTTGTCAATGCCCATCTCTTACCAGGTGCAAATATAGGTTACTTGGCTCTCCAATCCTTGTCAGCTTGACACCCATTGATGTCAAGGATATACATACATACATAATTGGTCATAACAACCCTTCAGACAGGATTACGACCTGGCTTCTCACACCACTTATGTTGTGTGCGTTAATTTTATACATAAGTGGCGGGACCTACAGTTTAAAGTCGACTCCGAACGACAGTTTTTTGAGAAGCTTTTCATGGCAATTTTATTTACTCTCAGAGTTTTTTGCCAGAAATCTGCTGAGAGGAAGTCGCCGAAGAAATATTTTCATATTTTCGTTTTGATGTCTGACCTGGGATTCGAACTCGGGCCTTCAGTCTAATAAGCCTACACACTACCTACTAGACTACGGCGACTTCTATGTCAAGGATATAGCTTCCGTTTATCAAACTTTCGGACTGGTTTTCCAGCCTAGGGTAGTCTTGCTTTTAATGTGCAGCCCATACGCTGACCAATTTCTTCCCTAGTTTGGTAGAACTCAATGAGTACAGGGACTGCGTTTACCTGTGGCGTTACAACGGGCCGCTTTGCGTGCTCAAGTGAGCTTTTGGTAAGCTACTACTGTAACCTACCTACCTACCTAACTACCCATATCCGTCATATTCTAAGCCTCTGCGTAGACAGTGATATAATGATAGACCTCACAGGCTACATATTTGATATTCGAAAGTCTTTTTTTCTGAGGTCCAGGGTATTTAAAAATCGTCTAATATTTTCCATTTGCTGAATCTTTTTTAACATTTTTTTTTGAAACTTTATTGACTTTTAGTCTCTCGCATAGGTATGCCGCATGTCTAGCGAAACACTTTTAATGTGTAGCCCCTTATAGACGCCATTTGAAGCTCAAATTCAAGTCCGAATAAAAAGAATGTTGAGTGTCATTCCAATTAGATATGCATTTGAACAAGCAATTGGCTTCAATAGATTTATAATTACGTTTCGTTTAAATGCGTTTCTATTTTGCTAACCGTTTAGCAAAAAGCTAAACGAGATCCGAGGAAGAGGGAGACTCCACTTTTGATTATTATTTGATCATCATTTACGTTTCACATACCAAAGTTTTGTTTCTTTCTAATGAAGCAAATAAATATTTCGTTTTACATTCTAATTTAACATAAAATTTTAATCGAATAATAAATCGAATTGAAGACAAAGACAGAGAGAGAGAGAGAGAGAGACAAAATCAGACAAATCATGATGTGTACAACAGTGTTGTAAAATTGAAATTTTAAAATGGTACTGAACTAACTGTAACTGTAACTGTAACTGTAACTGTACTTTTTCGCATAAAAGTACTTTTTACATAATTGGTCATTACATATAAACCTTCTATCAAGATTATGACCTAGCTTCTCACACCACTTATGCTGTGTGCGTTAGTTATCCGCACGACCGATTTTTGAGAAACTTTTCATGGCATATTTTATTTATTCACAGAGTTTTTGCCAAAAGAAAGTCGCCGGAGAAATATTTTTTCATATTTCGTTTTGATGGAGATGTCTGACATGGGGTTTGAACCGTGGATTCACGTCTAGTAAGCCAGCACACTACCTACTAGACTATTTATTTATTTATATTTAATACACGTACGAAACGGAGAAGAAAAACTAACGACTTATACGTGTTCCTCACATCGTGATTCCAAACGTAACAAAACGTTAAAGCCCCGTTTAGTCAAACGTCGACGAACGTTTTTTTTTTTTTTTTTTTTTTTTTTTTTTTTTTTTTTTTTTTGGCGGAACCAGCACTCAGGGGATGGCCCCTACTCATGCAGTGCATTGTGCAGGTTTTAGGAAAATGGGTTATAGGAAGGTGGAAGAGAGGGAGTAGTGTTTGTGGACATCTCAAGATGCGAACCGCAAGGAAACGAGTTGCTGCTGGGTGACTATAAAATGGCCAGTGCTATACCTTCACCATTAGACAGTCTACAGCAATCGTCCCCAAGAAGCCCGCACCCTTCAGTCCTAGCTTCTCACACTACTCATGTTGTGTGTGTTAATTTTATGCATGAGTGGCGGGACCTACAGTTTAAAGTCGACTCCGAACGACAAATTTATTGAGTAGCTTTTCATGGCAATTTTATTTACTCTCAGAGTTTTTGCCAGAAATCTGCTGAGAGGAAGTCGCCGAAGAAATATTTTCGTTTTGATGTCTGACCTGGGATTCGAACTTGGGCCTTCAGTCTAATAAGCCAACACACTACCTACTAGACCACGGCGACTTCACAACATACTTTCGTTTGTAGCATATGAAGAGCAATGTAAATGCTTTCCGAAAGTACATTACGGTTCGGCAAGCTTTCTCATGGCTTTGCATACATACATAATTGGCCATTACAACCCTTCTGTCAGGATTACGACCTAGCTTCTCACACCACTTATGTTGTGTGCGTTAATTTTATACGTGAGTGGCGGGACCTACAGTTTAACGTCGACTCCGAACGACAGATTTTTGAGAAACTTTTTCATGGCAGGTTTATTTATTACTCTCAGAGTTTTTGCCAGAAATCTGCTGAGAGGAAATCGCCGAAGAAATATTTTTTTTTTTTGATATTTAGTTTTGATGCCTGAACTGGGATACGAACTCGGGCTTTACGTCTAATAAGCCAAGACACTGCCTACCAGAGATCAGCAACGAATCGTATTTTCGCTATAAGAGGTACTTATAAAATTTTGAGTATAAGTGAGTCCAGAGTATTAAAATTCAACTACTCTGATTCATTCGTACTCGCTACAATATTGATTTATAAGTATAAGTTGCAATGAGTATGAGTACAACGTTGACATCAAACTCACAACATTCGATTCATAAATTTAGAAAAATACTTATAATACTTACGAATGATTCGAGTCACTCGAATCATTCATCAAAATTTACAGTAGTAGTTATTGTTGCATTTACAAAAGAAGAGAAAAGAAAAGACAAAGACAGCAAGCAAAGCACACACACAACCTTTTAGCGAGTGTTGTGGTGTTCGTACTCGAATCATACTTATTTTGTACTTCGTGTATATGTTGAATCATGGAGAGTCGAAATCAACAACATCGTGCGTATTGTTAAGTATGAGTACGATGAGTATTTTTAACTTTGAATATGAGTAGTATGAGTGTGATATTAAAATAAGTATGAATGCGTATAAGTAGCTGAAATTATAAGTATGACTCGAATCTACTCATCGTTTTGAATACTCGTTGCTGATCTCTGCTACCTACTAGACTACGGCGACATCATTGCTTTTCGTATTCTAAAAACGAACGTACGTTACGTGGACGTTTGGCTAACCGGGGCTAAAGACTAATTCTACCTTTAGCATTACGTTGCTAATTCATTAATAGTTGAAAAGCGCAAGACATAAAATATGTAACAAAAAAAAAAAAAAAGAACTGAAAGCGTCGCGGGGGTAATGCGGTATTTTTGAATTGGAATAGTACTGAAAAAAGTACTAAAGTACTGAATTTTTCAACACTAGTGCACAATCATTTGCTACTTTTTTCTGTTTTTTTTCTGGTTTTTTTTTTTGGTTGAATTTGTTTCGTATCTGTTGTATAGAATCTCTTGAGCCATCAATTTAAATGTCAGTTTAAATTGTTTTAAACAAAAAAAAAAAAAAAAAAAACAGAAAAATCCTAATGAAACTATTTTTTCATATTCATGTGCACACATTAAAAATTACAAAAAAAAAACTTAAAAAATTATAAAAAGATAGACACACTAGAATAGAAAAATACAACAAAAACTAAAAAGAAGAAAAAAAAAAATTGAACTGAATCGTCTTAAAACACAAGGCATCTCTATTGTTTTCGAAAATATTTTCTATACAACTCAACGACGTCGTCGTCATCATCATCATCATCATTTTCATTGTGTAGTAATTTTTTGCTATTTGAGATTTTTTTTTTTCGAAAAACTACAGTAGAATACCACCACATCAAGCATTCCTCATGCCACATCTTAAAAATACCATTTAAAGTCAGCATATCTGTGTGTATGTATGTTTTTTTGTTATGAATTCAAAAAAATGTTTCAGCAAAAGAAAACCGTTTCTAGTTTAGTTACGTTTTCTCTCTCTCTTTTCTTCTCATCTTGTCGTAGGGTTTGTTTTGCTGGCTGGTTACTATGTGCAGTTTTTTGTTTTAGCTTTACTTAAGATCACATATCTGTTTGACAGCTGTCAAAATTTATAAGTTCTCCTTCTCCTTCTCTTTTTCTTTTTCTTGTTTTTTTTTTTTTTTTGGAATTTTTATTTCAGTTTCATTTAATGTCGCTCAGGCTCTTTTGAAATTATGACTTTTATTAGATTATTTCGATAAGATACATACATAGATAGCCTCCTCGTATATTCATTTTATATGTTTTGGACCGTTTCAGGAAAAGAGCAGAAAACAAAAGCAAAACAAAAAAAAAAAATATTATTAATTAAAGCCATAAAATATGAGCCGCTTTTTGGTGTGCCCGAGATAAAGAAATTGAAGTTTTAATTTCAATAAATTTTTATTTAAAATAGCCAGCCCATGTATGTTAAATATGCATTTAAATGTCCAAAATGTTGGCTATGCTTCACCATGGAAAGAAATAATTTTGTTTCGAAGCCATACAACTACCAATCAGGGGATATCGCCTACTAAAATAGTGCATTGTTTTCAAACTAGAAAATAGATTGTGTTGGCAGATACATAATGTAGGAATAGTAGACATCAGGTATGAAGCTTTTAACATAAGAAATATGCAGGAAACAATGTTCCACATAGAAATAAAGGATATAAAAAATAATTCGTTGTGAGAACCTTTAAGCAATCGATAGCGCTTCGATGTGCTCTACTAGAAAAAAACAGGTTCTACATAGAAAATATAATATGTGTGAAGATAAATTCGAATTTAAAAACCAAAGACGCAAACCCACACTTTTAACAGACCCACTATTCGCCTTTAACAGGGCAAATTTGCTATTAACAGAGCACTGTTAACTATTTAACAGCGGCAATAAGTTGATTAGTCTTCTACTTTGCAATTATTACAAACTATTGACATAAAATTTAATTCTCATTATGTGTTCATTATTGTTTTTTTTTTTTTGTTGGTGAAACCAGCACTCAGGGGATGGCCCCTACTCATGCAGTGCATTGTGCAGGTTTTAGGAAAATGGGTTATAGGAAGGTGTAAAAGAGGGAGTAGTGTTTGCGGACATCTCAAGATGCGAACGGCAAGGAAACGAGTTGCTGCTAGGTGACTATAAAATGGTCAGTGCTATACCTTCACCATTAGACAGTCTACAGCAATCGTCCCCAAGAAGCCCGCACCCTTCAATCCTAGCTTCTCACACTACTCATGTTGTGTGTGTTAATTTTATACATGAGTGGCGGAACCTACAGTTTAAAGTCGACTCCGAACGACAAATTTTATTGAGTAGCTTTTCATGGCAATTTTATTTACTCTCAGAGTTTTTGCCAGAAATCTGCTGAGATGAAGTCGCCGAAGAAATATTTTCGAAATAAATAAAATTGTTGAAATATATCGAGGGAGATCGAGTGCAAATTTTCTTGAATCTCAAAATTATTCCACCTATCCATAATTGGTCATAACAAACCCTTTAGTCAGGATTATGATCTAGTTTCTCACACCCCTTATGTAGGCGGGACCTACAGTCGACTTCGAATGACAGATTTTTAAGAACATTTTCATGGCAATTTATTTTTACTCTCAGAGTTTTTGCCGGAAATCTGCTGAGCGAAAGTCACCGAAAAAATATTTTTTTAATATTTCGTTTATATATGAGATGCCTGAGACCTGGCACTTGAACCCACTAGACCACGGCAACTCATGCGTTACTTATGCTTGTGTTATATTTTCTTTGCATGATCGCTTACGTATAGCCCTGAGTAATGTTTGATGGAACGTGTTACATTTTTGTTTTCTCTCTTGGTTTTCTGTTTTTCCTCTTTGTTTACCATTCATGAAGTCGCTGTGGTCTAGTAGGTATTGTGTTGGCATATTAGACATTAGGCCTCGGTTCAAAACCCCAGGTCAGACATCAAAACGAAAGCATGAAAAAATATTTCTTCAGCGACTTCCTTTCAGCAGATTTCTGGCAAAAACTCTGAGACTGAACTAAAAAATGCCATGAAAAAGTTCCTCAAAAATCTGTCGTTCAGAGTCGACTTTAAACTGTAGGTCCAACAAATCATATATAAAATTAACACACACAAAACATGAGTGGTGTGAGAAACTAATTCGTGATCCTGACTGAAGGGTTGTAATGACCAATTGTGTATGTAGTATGTTAGGAAACAGTGTTCCACGTAGAAATAAAAGATATAAAAATTATTCTTGTGACAGCTATCATCAGCGCTTCGATGTGCTGTACTAGAAAAAACAGTTTCTACATAGAAAATATGAGAGGATTTATCCTTTCGTTACCATTACAACGTTGCGATAATGGCTGTTGATATTCCACTGCCAGTTGATGGCACCTCCACCTTCCTTGGCCGTCGTGTATAACCTGTATAGCAGGCTTAAAAGCAAAGCGAAGTATCCATCCTTTCAAAGAAATTGTATTATATTTTTGGTTGATTTCACTTAGCGTAATTGTTGCCACGTTAGCTGGTAGTCTAACATAAGTCTATAACATCTCATCAAAAGAACTTTTAGTGCAAAAATTTTCAGAATTTTTGATGGATCTAGATTGTTTATAGCATATTGTGTCAATTCCACGTTTGAGCGACTACCAGAAGTTGGTCAATGATTGCACAAAGAGAAATAATAATATTTACAAAAAACACAAATATTAGCCGACTTCTGGAAGTCGTGCAAACTTGAAATTGACACAGTTTGTGATAAACAATCAAAATCCATCAAAAATTCTGAAAATTTTTGAACTAAAAGTTCATTTGATGAGATGACATATATAAAAAATAACACTCGACTGTTAGACTCTTTAAATAATAACTACGGTAATTTTTATCCAATTTTATCAAATGATGGCTCAATCTCTTCACAAGAGAACATACTTTAAGAATATTATCACTTATCCTATACTTTTTTACTAAAGTTCGCTACTATGAATGGACAAACTTGGAAAAATGTGAAAAAAATTCGCATTTTCCAAGTTTACCTCATCAAATCTCATAGCATATTAAGTCGAATAATAGATATATGTATACCGTTTTAAACGTCCATCTCTCCCCTTTCTAACAAGATTTAAATTATGGAAATCGGGCCAGAAATGTTTGAGCAATCCATAAATTTGTGCGAAAAGTAAAAAAAAAAACGTTTTTGTCAAATAAAAAAAGTTTGGAGGGTTCGAGAAATATAAAAAAGGCATTTTTGAGTTCTACTCAACTAACTGAACAACATAGACTATGTTATTAGCCGGGTGTATAAAATTTTTTCTATTTTGTCGCATAGTGTAATTAGTTTTATCCTTCTGCTGAACGAATATGGTTGTGTCCAATGCGTTTTCGTTTCGCTAAGACCCTTTAGGTGAGTTAAGTAAGATTTTTACAAATTCAAAAATCATGACAAAGAATTTACTCGGTTTCTTTGGAACCACCTCATTCATGTGTTACTTATCTTGTGTTATCATTTTTGAATAGTCCTGCGTAATGTTTGATGGAACGAATTGAACCAAGACAAAGACTTTGCTCGGCTTCATTAGAGGTGGTCATGTGTTACTTATGCTTGTGTTATATTTTCTTTGCTCGATCGCTTACGAATAGCGCTGAGTAAAGTTTGATGGAACGTGTGACCTTTTTTGTAAACTTTAGCTCTCCTTGCTCCATGTGGTCGCCGTGGTCTAGTAGGTAGTGTGCTGGCTTATTAGACGCAAAAGCCAGGGTTCGAGTCCCAGGCCAGACATCAAAAAATAAAAAAAATACAAAAAGTATTTTTTCGGCGATTTCTTCTCAGTTTCTCAGAAAATCTGTCGTACGGAGTCGACTTTAAATTGTAGGTCCCGCCACTTATGTATAAAATTAACACACACAACATAAGTGGTGTGAGAAACTGCGGGCTTCTTGGGGACGATTGCCTGTAGACTGTCTAATGGTGAAGGTATAGCACTGGCCATTTTATAGTCACCTAGCAGCAACTCGTTTCCTTGCCGTTCGCATCTTCCCCCTTTCCACCTTTCCTAAAAAAAAAAAAAAAAAAAAAACCTGCACAATGCACTGCATGAGTAGGGGCCATCCCCTGAGTGCTGGTTTCATAAAAAAAAAAAAAAAAATATTTTCTTTGCTCGATCGCTTACGAATAGCGCTGAGTAAAGTTTGATGGAACGTGTGACCTTTTTTGTAAACTTTAGCTCTCCTTGCTTCGTGTTTTTTTTTTTTCATTGCTTATCACCTTCAACTAGGGTTCTTTATATTCGGTTTGTTTATATCGTTTAAAGTACGTATTTGAACCCTGTAGACCATGTTAGAGATTTCAGAAACTTTGTGGTGTATTTTGATTCTTCGTTCTTCCCACATTAAATATTTTTAAAGAAGAATTATGCTTTCGGAAAATAAAGTTAAGCAAACAATTGCTGTGTGTTGTCTTTTGTTAATGTTGCTGTAATCGGCTGACTTCTTCTTCCTCAACCTGATGAAAATGCTTTTGCAACAAAATTTCTACGAAAAAATGTCATGATCTTGAGTGTGAAAATTTAAAATTTTTCCCCGTCCTCTTTCTTTTCAAAAATAATTTAAGGCATGAATGCTTATTTTCTGTTTTAATTTTAAAATCTTCAAATATTGCCTTGTGGATAACAAGCAGCAGCAGTTCTTTATTTGTTGTTTACAAAAATAAAACAACAACAACAACAACAACAAAATTAAGTATAATAAATAAGAAACGTTAAGTGTTTATGTGCCACACATTTATAATGGCAGTGTGAATAATTGTTACACAGACTTTGAGTTGCAATTTCCTAGATGTTGCATTAATCAGTGCAAATAATATGCGTCTCATGTAATTAATAAAGATTAACTACAATGACATACAATGACATACTTGCATACATACATATATACCTACAGAGTGTATTGAGTTTGTGCAAAAAAAAACAGCAATAACAACAACAATATTAAATAGAAACGATTTTAACACGTTGACTACCAACTACGAGATAACTCGTAGATTGCGTTCCCTTCTAGGGAGCCAAACTACGAGTTATCTCGCACTCACTAATGTGAAAAAATCAAATTGCCCTTTTTTTTTTGGCAAGTTTTCTGAAAATTGCCGCGGCAGTCAACGTGTTAAAGACTAAATTTAAGTCACACTATGACTATATAACGTAGAGAGAAAGGGAGAGAGATAGGGAGTAGGAGAATAGTGTGATAAGTTTGTGAACACCTTTGTATGTTTCTCCATTTGTGCTTGAAGGGAAATTAATAAAAAACAATAAAACAATGTGACACCAACAATACAATGCCACTTCTAGAGGGAAAAAATATTGAAAAAAAAAATACCAAAAATAGGCATTAAATTAGCCATGGAATTGAATCGAAAGTGTTTCTTGACAAGCGAAATTTTCTTTGAAATTTATTGTATACGAGGGATGGTACACCTTAAAATAATAATTTTTTAAATCATTAAAGAGTGTAATGTGTTTACATTGTAATGCAGGTTTGGTTTCAGTAACAAAAAAAAAAAAAAAACATTAGAAACCATTATTTCAGTTCAGATACCACCCTCGCATGCAAGAAACTAGTGGCCAAAATTGTGATAAGAGCAGAAACAGGTGCTTTCGAAAACGCCTTTATGCCTGGATCTTCCTCGATATCATGGTTAGGATTACGACCCAGCTTCTCACACCATTGATGTTGTGTGTGTTAATTTTATACATGAGTGGCGGGACTTACAGTCATAGCTGCCAGATTTGACGATTTATCGTCATTTTGACAATTTTTTGCTCCAAAAACATCATATTGACGACATGACAATAGTATACTATTGGACATTTATGCTAGTAATAACATGGAGTAAAGTATTATATTTTTAAGTTATTTTCGATAATTTTTCTGTATTTTACGTCTTTTTAATCCCTTAAAAGCCAAAAAATTACTACTCCTAAATAACATCGTAGTTGAGCATAAATTATCATTTTCCGTTGCAGACAATTTTAAAAATTCGATTATAGCTTCTAATATTACCATCGGAAACACAAAGGCAAGAGGTAGCAGTGTTTATGGACACTAGGTTTGAATATTTTTATACCATAAGTAACAGGAAAGATCTCTGCAGGAAGGCATCTCTACGAATAGTCCGTCTAACAAACGAACTTTGTCTGTAATGCAGTGTGCAATACACTGGCCAATCGACCACATACGGATGTGCTGGCCGAGAAAGATTAGTATTACGTAGGAATACATGATTTTCATAAACAAGTCCCCTTATTTCGCTCGAGCAATATCCGTTGTAGTAGCGATAGAACAGTGAAACACAAGTCACATTGCAACGATGATCCAATGAATCAATTGAATTGGATACACTATCGTGATTAACGAGCTACTACGGCCTCTCCTGCAAACGGTCGAGAAGACTCAAAATAGACGTTAAGGGCCAACTCATACATGAGAGTTGTATTCCATTCTCGGTCAGTTATAAATGGTGTAAATGGTAATAAGATCAGATGAAGTGAAGTATTTATTGCATCGTCTTAAGAAACTAAGGCACTGAAAAATGCGTCAATTCTAGCGAACATCACACTGCATTTTTATGCCCTTAACGTCAAGATCTTCTGACTCCCTAATATTTACTAATGGTGTTTTCTTTTCTACAAAGAAAATGTCACCCTCTTACAAGGTACATTAAAAAAATTTTTGACCAACCCTGTTGTAATGTCATTTTTTATTTGAGAAGAACATAACACAAATATTAAAAAAGGGTATGCCCTGTGTTTACTACTTATTAGGAAAATGAATGAGAAAATGCCAATTTGTTCAAAGGTGTTGCCAGATCGCTAATTTTTCGACTTCATTTTTTGCACGCTTTTTTTATAACAAAAAAAAAAAAAAATATTTTAACACTGTTCTAACATTGAATGCAATTTTTTATACTGCTGACCATGTAGCTTTAATAATCTAATATTTCCTTAAGATTACTTCACAAAACAATGAAAAAATTAACTTCAAATTGGATAACAATACCAGGCGACTTTTTTTAAATTTCATCTGGTAGCCCTATAAATTAACAAAAGTCATCTGCTTTACAGGGCATTAGCAGCACTCTCGATTTATACAGGGCATAAAATGCAATGCCCTCCACCATTGGCAAGTGCGAATTATTTAGAATAAAACATATCACCCTTTTAGAGGGCGAAACATTTTTAAGAAACAAACGCAAAATTTCATTTTGGGTTAATAAAATGCACATTTTTTGGTAGAAAAGAAAACACCATTAACATTGACTTTATATGTTTTTGTTTTTAAAAACTTTTCAATTTATTTATTTATTTTTTCTGACGATTTTTTTACGATTTCAATGATCGTCTTTGACGATTTTTTCTCAAATATTTGACGATTTGATGCTTCATTTATCTGGCAGCTATGCTTACAGTTTAAAGTCGATTCTGAACGTGAGAAACCTTTCATGGCAATTTTATTTACTCTCAGAGTTTTTACCCGACATCTGCTGAGCGGCAGACGCCGAAGAAATATTTTTTCATGTTTTCGTTTCAATGTCTGGCCTGGAGTTTAAACCGAGGCCTCACGTCGAATAAGCCAAAACACTACCTACTAGACCACGGCGACTTATCAAATAATTTAAGCGAAAAGGAACAATTTATAGTTGGAACTACGACGATTTTTTCGAAAGAATAGTACCGACAAACGATAAGCAAAGGATATCGAAATCGTACTATTTTATTAACTGTGGTGAAGATGATCGTAACGGTGACCAGTTCCGAAGATCTATGGACCTGTAAAATATTTGTGGAGTAAAATCAGTCACTACCATTGTTTTTTAATCAAAAAGGCATTTTTAAATGAATGCCTTTACTGAAGTTAAACTTTAAAGAACTTAATAGTACTCAAAAGAAGAAGTTTAGTTCAGATATACTGTCTTATTGAATTGACCATTTCCACCTTTTAGTAAAGATTACAACATAGCTTCTCAGACCACGCATGGTGTATGTGTTAAGTCGCCGTGGTCTTGTAGGTAGTGTGTTGGCTTATTAGACTGAAGACCCGAGTTTGAATCCCAGGTCAAACATCAAAACGAAAATATTTCTTCGGCGACTTCCTCTCAGCAGATTTCTGGCAAAAACCTTGAGAGTAAATAAAATTGCCATGTAAAGCTTCTCAATAGAATTTGTCGTTCGGAGTCGACTTTAAACTGTAGGTCACGCCACTCATGTATAAAATTAACACACACAACATGAGTAGTGTGAGAAGCTAGGACTGAAGGGTGCGGGCTTCTTGGGGACGATTGCTGTAGACTGTCTAATGGTGAAGGTATAGCACTGGCCATTTTATAGTCACCTAGCAGCAACTCGTTTCCTTGCCGTTCGCATCTTGAGATGTCCACAAACACTACTCCCTCTCTTCCACCTTCCTATAACCCATTTTCCTAAAACCTGCACAATGCACTGCATGAGTAGGGGCCATCCCCTGAGTGTTGGTTTCACAAAAAAAAAAAAAAAAATTTAACCACTCTTACCTTTTTTCATTGAAAAGTAGAAATGGAAAGAGTCTTGAATTAAAAAAAAAGAATTAAAAATACAATACAGTACACATGAGCATATGAGCTACTCAAAGACTATTATCGATCGATGCTGCTGGTGCTGATGATGTAATTGAAAATTATAAATTCCTCATTACTTGCTTGTGTTTATAAATTACATACAGTCAGTCACTCTATGTTCAACAATTTATCGTTTTCATTATTATTTTTTATCTCAAAATTTAAAAAAAGAAAAATTATTTGTTGTGTATTGCCTTGCTTTGTTTTGTTTTGTTTTTCATTTCAATCCTCATTTGCATAGATGCACTCGTATGAGCATAGTTTGAGGCTTAGCCGGCCGCGACCTAGAGATCCATTTAATTTCAACAATTAAGGGGTGTTGTATTCAACCATTTTGTGGCATCTAATTAATGATGAAATACTGGATTTGTCAAGTTTGTTTATCCATATCATGACACGATTATGACTCTTAGCTCTAGCGGCGAAGCGCAATTTTTTTCATTTTTATTTTTTTCTATAAAGTTTCTTAAATACTCACAATAAATATTTTAAAATTACAGAAAGGCCAACCTTTGGAAAAATGTTTGGGGCCAGTTAAGATTAAATTTGGAACTCGTTAAACAATTTCTTCTCATTTAGTCGAATGAATTTATTTGATTAACTTCTTGTGATATTAGATATCTCCGGGTTTTGAACCTAGATTGCCTGAGTTTGTAGTCAAATACTCTACCCACAACAACACGCCCCTTTAGAAACAGAAATTCTTTATTTTTAGTAACTACTCTGGTTACTACTCTGGATCTCTCATTATATAGTTGCTATCACCACAGTCTAGTAGGAAGTGTGTTGGGTTTCTAGACAAGAGCTTGTGGTTCAATCCCTGGCTCAGACATCTCTAGCAGAGATCAGCAATGAATCGTATTTTCGCTACTCATAGGTACTTATGAAATTTTGAGTATGAGTGAGTCAAGAGTATTAAAATTCAACTACTCTGATTCATTCGTACTCGCTACAACATTGATTTATAAGTATAGGTTGCAATGAGTATGAGTACAACGTTGACATCAAACTCACAACATTCGATTCATTGTTTGATTCATACGCCTACTCATTCAGACTCATAATTTTAGAAAAATACTTATAATACTTACGAATGATTCGAGTCACTCGAATCATTCATCAAAATTTACAGTAGTAGTTATTGTTGCATTTACAAAAGAAGAGAAATGAAAAGACAAAGACAGCAAGCAAAGCATACACACAACCTTCTAGCGAGTATTGTGGTGTTCGTACTCGAATCATACTTATTTTGTGCTTCGTATATATGTTGAATCATGGAGAGTCGAAATCAACAACATCGTGCGTATTGTTAAGTATGAGTACGATGAGTATTTCTAACTTTGAATATGAGTAGTATGAGTATGATATTAAAATAAGTATGAATGCGTATAAATAGCTGAAATTATAAGTATGATTCGAATCTACTCATCGTTTTGAACACTCGTTGCTGATCTCTGATCTCTAGCATAACAAAATATGTAAAAAAAAAATATTTCTTCGCCTGAGAGTAAATAGAATTGCCGTAAGAAGTTTCACAAAAATCTGCCGTTCGGAATGAATTGTAAATTGTCAAAATAGATGAAAATCTTTAAGTCTGGTCGCCATGTACTGTTTAGAAGCTCAGTTGATTTGAATAAGGTTCAACGAGTTAAGAAAAAGAAAAAAAAAAATTTGTCTCTAGAATGGAATCAATGTGACAATACGAAGTGAACAAAAGATCATGTTCAAGTCCAGATGAACCTGTGAAAACCGTGGCTTCAGTAGAATTGTTACCCAGAAAATTTTGCTTTTTGGTAGGTCCAGCAGAGAATCAGCAACAATGTGTTGCTTAGGCAATAGTACAGGAATTTCATTCGACAAGTGCCATGTAACATTGATCGTGACACAAACATGAATTTCTTTTCCTACTTTACTTATTTAATTGGCCATTAACAATCCGATTAACGGATTTCGGCCTGTCTTAACACGTCCTTCCAGCCGCCTCTGCTTCTTGCGCGATTACGCCAGTTGGTCACACCAGTCGATGCTAGGGCTTTCTCGATTTGGTCCATCCAATGCAGATTACGCCGACTTTTGATAATTCTCGCATCAAATATCCGTTTTGCCGAAGCATTCTCTTCCATCCGAAATACATGGTCGAGCCAGCACAGACGCTGGATGTTAATACGCTGCATAACGTCCATGTCGTTGAGGAACTCATACAGCTCACTGTTGGATCGCATGCGGAAATCATAGCCAACTGGCAGTAGACCGAAGATCATACGTCGGACTTTTCTCTTGAACACTTTCAAGGCTGCTGCATCAGTGCTTAATAGTGTACATGCCTCTGCGCCATAAAGAAGCACGGGGAAGATTAGCGTCTTGTAGAGTATTGGCTGTGTCGTATGAGAGAGGTCTCTGCAACTCAATTGCATATTGAGACCACAGTAGCAATTGTTGACAAGAGTGATCCTGCGCTTGATCTCCAGACCAGAGATCAGCAACGAGTATTCAAAACGATGAGTAGATTCGAGTCATATTTATAATTTCAGCTACTTATACGCATTCATACTTATTTTAATATCATACTCATACTACTCATATTCAAAGTTAGAAATACTCATCGTACTCATACTTAACAATACGCACGATGTTGTTGATTTCGACTCTCCATGATTCAACATATATACGAAGCACAAAATAAGTATGATTCGAGTACGAACACCACAATACTCGCTAGAAGGTTGTGTGTGCGCTTTGCTTGCTGTCTGTGGCTTTTCTTTTCTCTTCTTTTGTAAATGCAACAATAACTACTACTGTAAATTTTGATGAATGATTCGACTGACTCGAATTATTCGTAAGTATTATAAGTATTTTTCTAAATTTATGAATCTGAATGAGTAGGCGTATGAATGAAACAATGAATCGAATGTTGTGAGTTTGATGTCAACGTTGTACTCATACTCATTGCAACCTATACGAGTACTTATAAATCAATGTTGTAGCGAATACGAATGAATCAGAGTAGTTGAATTTTAATACTCTTGACTCACTCATACTCAAAATTTCATAAGTACCAATGAGTAGCGAAAATACGATTCATTGCTGATCTCTGCTCCAGACTGACATCATTTGTGGTGGTAACGGCGGAGTATAGTTATCGGCTGCATAACTGAGATCCAATACGTTGCATGTAGCTACTTGTCGACAACATATACTTCGTTTCAGTCATTCTCACAATACGCCCGTAAGAAGCTTATATGCGATAGCGAGAAGGCTTATATCGTAGGGTTTTCTTTTCTAATGATGCTTAATTTATTCGATTCTCTATTTGATCGAAGTAATGTTGGTAGAAAATCATCTCCTTACCTTTATATTCATCATGTATTCATCATCTGTTCGAACGTAGCTTCGTTTTCTGGCGCCCTGTGTTGTTCTTCTCCGTTAACAAGTTTATGCATGTAGTATGTACGTATTAATAGAATATAAATTTTTATTTATTTTGTGTCACAATTTGTCAATGCATTGTATATTGATATATGAGTGTATGTATCATATACAATTTACATTATATGTACATATGTATGTCAGTCAGTCGCATCTCTATATCATAGTTAATTACAATGATAATTAATAACAACAATAACAACAATAGCAATAATAATATTGTATTCAAAAATTTTGTACAATCAAATGCACATCTTCATATACATACAGTGAGCGTCAAAAGAAACTGTACATTAACAAAATTATACAATGAAAATTTTTAAAATTATAAGAAAAGAAAGGAAAAAAAAATTACAAAAAATTTCGAAATATTGTGAAATTTTTTCGGGCACTCTCCTTAAGCGGTAAAAGTTGAGTGTTTAGTGTATAGTTTCTTTTAACGCTCACTGCTAATTTTTGATATGCCTATGCACAGAAATAATCTCTAATGAATGCGCATTAAATGCATTAGAGAATGGAATACAAAATGTGCATCATTCACTAAAATAATGCTCATCATTATTGTAATTCCGTAATAATAATCATGATAATGATAACGATGATGATGTTAGTCACTCTGTGGACATGATGACGTTACTTGAATTATTTGAAAAGTTAATTGTGATGAGCTCATCCCAAAAAAAAAAAAAAAAGCCGACTGAAAAATGAAAATGACCACAGCCATTATGTTCATCTTAATTTCCTTCAAAACGCCCCATCCTCCTTTGCTAAGAGTTTTGCTTAGTTTTCCTTATTGAAAATTTAGTGGAACTTACTTCACTTACTTACTACAAAACTCATTTTTTTTGGCCTTTTAATGGCCACGTGTTTAGTTAGTAAAAAATAAGGAGGAAAAATTCAAATTAAAAGACGGAAAATTGAAAAGTAAAAGCCATTTAAAGGCCTTACTGCACTGCACTGTCTGTCTAATGATACTTATGAGTGGTAATAAAGCATTTTTTTTTACTTTCGGCCAACATTAACTGAAATTTGTAGTCAAAAGTAAATAGCATGTGTTTAATTGTAATTAATTGGTGTTTTTCTTTTCTTTTTCATTATTTTTCTTGCTTTTCTTGATAATTTTTGTACATTTTCCTGTTCAATTACTGAACATTTCATTTCACTTCCATATAAATAGCGTAGAAAGCAACCCCCCCTTTAACACAATCAAATAATTTTGAAAAATGAGTAACAATATTATCATTTGAATTGACCGTATGGTAGATATCCTTTAACGAAACGTTATAAAATTTGGAAATTATTGTCTGGGGAACTCAGAACTTGGCAAACTCTAACATAAAAATGTTTAATGATGTTTATCGGTTTTCGTTTTGCTATTAAAATCTGGGAATCCGGACTTTACAGAAGACCTAAGAGATTCTCTTAAGAGTGTCGACATCGCCATATGCTATAGGGGGAGGGCTTATACCTTTTCTAAACATGCTTAATTTATTCGATTCTCTATTTAATCGAAGTAATGTTAGTAGAAAATCATCTACTTTCCTTTTATATTTTTGTATTCAATATCTGTTCGAGTGTAGTTTCGCTTTTGTGGACCCCATGTTGTTCTTCTTTACAGAAGGCCTTACAGATTGTCTTCAGATTACCGACAGCGCCATGCAATAGGCCAAGATCGTTCTTTAACGGAACTTCTGCAAGTTCATAAGCAGCTGGTAACTATTGACACGTTAATGTTCAAAACATTGTGTACATCTGTAAAGATATTGGAGCTTAACTTTACCCTGTGTAACAGGTTATTTTTTGCGAAGTGGCCGTGGTCTAGTAGGTATCATGTAGGCTTTTTAGACGTGAGGCCGTGGGTGCAAACACTAAACCAGACAAATTGAAAAAAACGAAATATGAAAAAAATATTTCTTCGGCCACTTCCTCTCACCAGTTTTCTGGCAAAAACTCTGAGAGTAAAAATAAAAATGCCATGAAATGATTCTCAAAAATCTATCGTTCGGAGTCGACTTTAAACTGTAGGCCACGCCACTTTTTGTAAAAATTAACACACAGAATTTGGATAATGTGAAAAGCTAGGTCGTAAGCCTGACTAAAGGTTTATAATAACCAATTAAGTAAGTATAAAAATGTCGACATTCCCAACTAATGACTTCTGCAGGATCTGAGACGGAGTTTTGAGACCTCTAGTTTTCTGACATCGTTGACCGAGTTCTCTGTTATAAAGGTTGCTGTAATAACCAATACACCTGTACCTCGATTTACGCGCTAGATACGTTCCTGGCCAATTCGCGTAAATCCAAATTTACATTTTTGTATGGAAAAACCGCGTAAAGCGAATACCTACTGTAAAAAAACTTTTTCGTTGAAAAAAAAAAAAATATAGTTTTATAATGTTAATAATTTACTAAAGTATGATTTAAGTAAAAAAAACATAAACATTTATTCCATTAAAAAATACACATAAATATACTATGTACCTCATTACACAAAACATAAAATTTTTATGCTAACTTAATCGCTATCATTTTCAACAACAAGTCTTTTTTTACGAATTTCTATGATTTCCAACTCATCACTGGATAAAGTCATCTCATTAGATTGTGCAATGGTTGAATTAGCTTCAGTTTGAATAGAATATAATTAAAAAAGATTTTCTTCATTTTAAAAACCGCGTAAATTCGAAACCGCGTAATCCGCGTCCCGCGTAAACCGAGGTACAGGTGTATTTCTTTTGGACTCGGGATGGTTTTTCTCTAGGGAATGATTGACCGCCGAATAAAATTGATTGTGGTATTACAATGTTAAATGCTAGCCTATGTGGGACCTCTTCCTTCGAGGGAGTCCGCCATCTAACATAACCTACCTAAGCTGAGTAAAAAACAGATTCAGCACATGTGCCAATGCCAAAATCTCTTTATAAAATCTTCATTTCATCATGAATAGAGTCACAAACGAACAACGATCGAGATTATGTGTGCTCTGTTAACGTCAAATGTGACCATGTTAAAATTCCTGGTTTGCGTCTTGGATTATTAAATTCGAATTTATCGTCGCGCACAACGGTTGCTTTACAAAATTTAATTTTAGAATTTAATACGGCCAACGTGATAGTCGTTGATTGTGTCAAAATTGTAACGCCATTGGCATTTTTCTAAAGCAAGGTTCTGTAAATATTGTAAACAAACTGGAATTGTTGAAATAACCTAGTCATGCTAGGCTAGTTCAATTGTGATTTCAATAACACGGTGCGACAGTGAAAATACACCCGAGTAACTACATAGTCGACGTTGTTCAGTTACTTGAGTAGAACTCAAAAATACCTTTTTTATATTTCTCGAACCCTCCAAACTTTTTTTATTTGACAAAAACTGATTTTTTTTTATTTTACGTACAAATTTCTGGATTACTTAAACATTTCCGACCCGATTTCTAAAATTTAAATCTTGTTAGAAAGAGGAGAGATGAACCTTAAAAACGGTATACACATATCTATTATTCGACTTAATATGCTATGAGATTTGATAAGGTAAACTTGGAAAATTCAAATTTTTTTCATATTTTTTCAAGTTTGTGCATTCATAGTAGCAAACTTTAATAAAAAAATATAGGATAAGTGATAATATTCTTAAAGTCTGTTCTCTTGTGAAGAGATTGAGTCATCATTTGATCAAATCGGACAAAAATTACCGTAGTTATTATTTAAAGAGTCTAACAGTCGAGTGATATTTTTTATATATGTCATCTCATCAAATGAACTTCTAGTTCAAAAATTTTCAGAATTTTTGATGGATCTTGATAGTTTATCACAAAACGTGTCAATTTCACGTTTGGGCGGCCACCAGAAGTTGGCCAATGTTTGCGCAAAGAGAAATAATAATATTTGCAAAAAACACAAATATAAGACGACTTCTGGAAGTCGTGCAAACGTGAAATTGACACATTTTGTGATAAACAATCAAGATCCATCAAAAATTCTGAAAATTTTTGAACTAGAAGTTCATTTGATGAGATGACATATATAAAAAATATCACTCGACTGTTAGACTCTTTAAACAATGACTACGGTAATTTTTGTCCGATTTGATCAAATGATGACTCAATCTCTTCACAAGAGAACAGACTTTAAGAATATTATCACTTATCCTATATTTTTTTATTAAAGTTTGCTACTATGAATGGACAAACTTGAAAAAATATGAAAAAAATTTGAATTTTTCAAGTTTACCTTATCAAATCTCATAGCATATTAAGTCGAATAATAGATATGTGTATACCGTTTTAAAGGTCCATCTCTCACCTTTCTAACAAGATTTAAATTTTAGAAATCGGGTCAGAAATGTTTGAGTAATCCAGAAGTTTGTGCGTAAGGTAAAAATAAAAAGTTTTTGTCAAATAAAAAAAAGGTTTGGACAGTTCGAGAAATATAAAAAAAATATTTTTGAGATCTACTCAACAAAACTCACAACCTACACTATGTCATTAGCCGGGTGTATTTAATTTTTTTTATTTTGTTGCATAGTGTAATTTACAATTTTTTAAAAAAAAAATTTTTTTTTCATATTTTCATAAATCCACGATCATTTAAATCATTTCTTTCCTTGGAATCTTTAGCACAACAGCCAACAATTAAATGATTCCCTTAAATGTCTAGTAAACAACGAAAGGGTTAAATGCATTTCAGAAATTTACATAAAATTTCCTTAAAAAAGAAAAAGAAAAAAAAAACATGCCAACTTTATTGATCGTTTTCTCGTGATAGACGTGGTACAAAAATCCAAAAATCGATCTACAACGAAATGTTGCACCTACGGAAGGGGTAATAAAAATTAAGCATTTTAAAATACCCTTCAAAGTATTAAATTGTCATCCTTTAAACAAGTCATAGAATTCTCACGCATCAAATATCATTGACAACACAACCTTTCTTATGGTTGAGGTTCGATGTAATTTGTTTATTTAAATTTCGATTCTTGGATGATATTTTTTGAAGTATTCTTTTCTTTGTTCGTTTACTGTACTTAAAGGATGTTTGTCTTTGTATTTTGAAGACATTTTTCCGAAGACATACCCTTTATAAGTCTTTTGCATTTGCTTACATGATAAACTTTACTCAATACAGCGCTAGGCCTTTGTTTTTATATTTTTTTATTCTTTTTTTATTTTTTATTTTTTGAAGGGTGGTAGTTAAAATGAATTTATTACATAGTTTTTCGTCAAACCTATGTTTGCTTAGAGATGAATAAGAATAATGTTTTCTTAAACAGAGACGTTAATGAGAAGAAAACAATCGTTAAGAATCGTTAAGAATATTGTATGGAAAAGTCAATAACAGCAGCATTAACAGTTAATGGATGTAACAACGGCTTGAATAATAATATTCACAGCAACGTCAATGATACTGTTTTCTATACGGCTATAGGGTTGTCCATTTAGTGGTTTCAGAACCGCTTGATAGCTGTTAAATATCTTCCATCTAAAGTGGCACCTTTTAATGAATATTTTCAAACCTACGGAGAATGCGCAAATTAGTTGAGTCAAACGTGGTTGTTATAATCGACCTACATTACAGGGTATTGGCCATATTATAAACTATTTTGGAGAGACTGGAAGCGTTATAGAAAATACGTCAGGAAAAAATTGCTTCAGTTGCAAAGAGACATTGCAGTCTAGTGGATAGTGTGCTGCTGCCTTATTCGATGAGAAAATGCAGTTCAAACTCGCTCAGACGCTTCGCCGTAGTCTAATAGTTCAAACCCCGGATCAGACATCTCCAACATCTCCTCTCGGCAGATTTCCGGCAAAAATAAAAATAAAATATCAATCAATCAATTGGTTAAGTAAATAGAAAGTCGCCGTAGTCTAATAGGTAGTGTGTTGGCTTATTAGACGTAAGGCTCAAACGGTTCAAACTCCAGGTCAGATATCAAAACGAAAATATGAAAAAAAATATTTCTTCGCAGATTTCTGTTAAAAGTACTGGGAGTAAATAAAATTGCCATGAAAAGTTTCTTAAAAAAATCTGTCGTTCGGAATCGACTGTAAACTGTAGGTGCCGCCACTCTTGTATAAAATTAACACACACAACATAAATGGTGTGAGTAGCTAGGTTCATAATCCTGATTGAAGGGTTTGTAATCAGCAATTATGTATGTGTATGTACTTTCTCTCTGGCAAAAACTCTGAGAGTAAATAAAAATTGGCATGAAAACCAGCTTATACTTGTCGTTCGCAGTTTATGTCAAACTGTAGGTTCGATCATATATCATACACAACCTGAGTGCGGTGAGAAGGTAGGTTATAATCCTAACTAAAGTGTGGATTTCACTTCATTCTTAGCAGCTGGGCCTTGTGGCTTCTTATGGTGTACCTTGCATTTAAGTTTTCACCTCCATCCATCCAAAGTTCAACTTAAGCAATACCGCTTTTGCATGGTTGAGTGCTGGAGCAACAGGCTTTTCTTTAATGTTCATTTTTCGAACCAAAATTTTCTTCATTTATCATTCAAAATTGTCGCATATGGGACGCGGCAACGTGATTGCATTCAAAACAAGTAACTGTCTGATATGCACTATGGTCTGGAGGTGTCATTAGGCTGAAAAAAATTATCTTGGAAGAACCGTTACCGTTAATTTAGAGCACTTTGGCTGTGTGATAAGCGACTTCTTTTGTTCTGCAATTGAAAGCTTTACATTGGACGATAATGGATTTGAACAAGATGTCGTTTTCATTTTCCGAAAAGCATAGGAAGCTTTGTTGGTTGCATGTTTATACCTGGTTATGAAGAACGCAGATAAAATAATGCATTTTTCTAAAAAAAAAAATCACAACCAATGAAATTAATTCTCATATTCAGGATATGAATTGAAGAACCTAGATAGGTAGCTTGAAGTGGTAGCTTTGATATCAAAAGCTCACTTGAGCATGTATAGCGGCCCGTTGTGATGCCACGGGTAAACACAGTCCGTGTACTGATCGAGTTGCACCAAACTAGGGAAGAAGTTGGTCAGCGCAAGGGCTGCACAGAGGAACCTAATCAATCAAATGAATACCAGATACCAAATGAGGCAACTTAATTACACACATATTCTTAAAAATTCTTTATTTTTGCCATTGAAAGAAAATTCTGATTTGAAGATTTTCTCATCTTTTTTTAAAATAAAATTCAAAAGCACGGTAATGAAAAGTTATTGCGTTACACTGTGTTAGCACGTATTTTTATAACTGAATGAATGAGGGAATAAACGAATGAATGAATGAATTAATGAATAAATGTGTAAGCGTTTGTGTTTGCATTTCATTGGATTGTTAAATTCACATTTTGTAAACGCATCACGATTTGTTACGCGCCTAGTCTATTGGCGTCGTTCAAGTTCCGGCATTACAAAAAAAAAAAAAAAATGAAAAAAAACGAATTTCTATAGAAAATTTGAATAATTTCTTCTTCTTATAGATTCAATACCACATTTTCTTTTCATTTCATTTCACTCTTTTTGTGTTTTCTTTTTTGTGTTTCATGAACACAACAGAAAATATGTGTGGTGGCATGCAACACAAATTTCAGTTTCAGATTTTATTGGCAGCGACAGCAGCCACCTTGGTATGCATGTGTACGTGTGTTTGCGTTTAATTTCATATGTATTATTGTAATTGAGCGGTGAAAGGATTTAAATTTGAAATTAAAATTCAAAATTTGAATTAAAAACAAAAAATTGTTGTTGTTATTGTTTCTTGTCTCTACACTATGCTCTCTATTGCCGTTTATATTGTCCTCTATTTTCTATGGGGTTCCTTCTAGCAAATGTCGGAAAGGCTGGCTGGCTGGCTGGCTGGCTGTTAATAAAAGTTGTATGCAGGAATTATTTTTCGTTGTAATCGTTGCACGGTGTCAAATTGATTATTTGACATTCGAATCAGCGACAGCCGATCAGTGAATTCCTCCTTTTCATGCTTTTTATTGATTGAATTCCTTTCGTTTTTATGTTCGTATTTATTTAGGGAGTGTTTTTTCGTTTCGTTTTTTGTTTTCTTAACGAAAACTAAAGGAAAAGGCTTGTATTTGATTAGGCAAATTACGTAGTTTGTTTCCCATCCTTTAAGGAGAACATTTTTTTTTGTATTTTTTTTTTCTAAGAAAAACTGGTTTTTAATGTCATTCATTGTGATTATAAAAATATTTCAAACGTTTATTGAAAATCATAAAGAAACTGGCAGCAGATGCTCCTTAATTTTTTGGTTTTTTATTTTTTAGAGGAATTATTGTAACGCAACCACTTCTTATTGAAATCCTGTCAATTTTTATTTTATTTTTTTAAGTAATATTTGGTACGTGGGAAAATACCGGGTTATCCATTTCGTGGTTTCAAAAATAAACATAAATAAAACACATATAAAATATTTTTTAAAGTTTGAACGTTGACATTATGTGTGAAATACTACATCATTTAAATGATCTCCACGCGAAGTGTTGCAAGCATTGATTCTTTTGAGGTAATTTTCGACCACTTTTTGACACATGTTGGGCGGTATCTCAGCCATAACTTGACGAATGTTGGTTTTTAAGTGCTCAAAAGTTGAAGGTTTATCTGCATTAAAACGGTCTTTCGCGTAGCCCCACAAAAAAAAGTCTAATGGTGTCAAATCGCATGATCTTGGTGGCCAGTTGATATCGCCACGACGATAAATTATGCGGCCAGGAAATGTCTCTTGTAATAAAGCCATATTCGCTCGAGTTGTGTGGCATGTGGCACGGTCTTGTTGAAACCACATATTCTCCAAGTCGTATTCTTCAATAGCAGGCAAAAAAAAAAAAATCGGTTATCATATGACCATAGCGCTTTGAATTGACGGTGACAGTCACTCCATCGTCGTTTTCGAAGAAGTAACGTCCAATCACACCTTCGGACCAAAGAGCGCACCAAACAGTGACTTTTTCTGGATGTAATGGCCTCTCTTCAATTACTTGAGGATTCTCAGAACCCCAAATACGACAATTTTGTTTATTAACATACCCACCGAGTGTGAAATGTGCTTCGTCGCTGAAGAAAATTTTGTTCGAAAAATTTCCGACCACCGCCTGTTGTTCAAGCACCCATTCCACGTATCTACGACGTTGTGAATGGTCAGCTGGCTTCAGTTGTTGCGTGAGCTGGACTTTATATGGATGTAGGTGTAGATCAAATGCAAAATACGCCATAATGTGCCGTAAGATAGTCCTAATTCCTGAGAACGACGAGGAATCGGCACATTCGGGTATTCGGCAACACTTTCACTTACAATAGGGGTATTTTCAGCAGAACGAGCGAAACGATGATGCACAGGCCTTTCAATATTTGTAACCACTCCAGTCTCTTCAAATTTCTTCACAAATTTGCCAATTGCTTGCGTAGTTGGACGATTATGTAAACCATAATCTCCTCTTAAAGCACTATACGTGGCTGTGGCAGAATCACCATTTTTGTAGTTGGTTTTGATAATTTTTATGCGTTTTGTGATAGTTAAGCGATCCATTTTCGTCAATGTCAGACTTTCAACCGAAAAGAAAAAAAATGGTTTCACAACTTAGTTTGACAGATGTCGAATTCCAGTCCAATACTTTTGAAACCACGAAATGGATAACCCTTTACAATTCATAATACCCCTACAAATCTAAACTAGACCGAAGATAGATGATCACTTCAGATTAATTTTTAATCGCACTTTATTGGGGACCATATTTAAAATTAATGGCTTATATAGAATACTGGAATATAGACTTGTGGACTTCCTTACCTTAAAATCCCATGATCGTCCTTGAGCGTCTGAAACTATACACCAGTGAGTGGAATTGGGTTTTAACTTCGATTCTAAAGTTGGGGATAATGGTTCATGGAATTGTTTAGAAAGTTTGAACATTATGTCTAATCGCCTGAATTTCATTCTGATGAAGTTTAGTAACTTGGTTGAAGTCGATCGTCTTGGTGTCGTCTTTTTTAAACAGCGCTTGTTTGCTGGAGCGTATAAAATTCCGAGTATCACGCTATGGCATTCTGGCATACATACATACATACATACATAATTGGTTTTACAACCCTTCAGTCAAGATTATGACCTAGCTTCTCACACCACTCAGATTGTGTGTGGTGGACCTACATTTGAAAGGCGACTCTGAACGCCAGATTTTCGAGAAACTTTTCGTGCTAATTTTATTTACTTTCAGAGTTTTCACCAGAAATCTGCTGAGAAGAAGGCGCCGAAAAAATTATGTGGGGTTTGAACCTTGGCCTTAAACCAACACACTACCTACTAGACTACGGTGACTTTAAGGTCAACATTTTATATTGACATGTGGCTCTACAGCTAAGCAAAGTTGCCTGCAACTTATAGTACGACCAAGATATTAAGCAGATTAGCATGAGCTTAGAGTGAATGCTACATACGACATCCTTAATAATACTGCAATGCTAAGAAATAAGGGCAATCGAGTGGAAAATCTGGTTTCCGGCGATCTTCGAACTTAGAACACAAGGTTGCAGGTGCAGGTTGCAGTATTGTTGCTTTCTTTATAGGGTCTGCCTGTACGAAAGTATTACATTTTTATTAATCATTCAGAGAAACTATTGGCATATGAAAGTCAGGGTGAATATTTACTCTCTAACGGGAACACAAGGGACAGATCTGGCTAGACCTAGAACTTCTGCAGAAAGTGTAAGAGGATAAGAACATCTTCTATTTTCTCTTGCGTTGTTTAGGACTAATGAATGGTTCCTGGATAAAGGGTATATCACCCATTTCGATTCAGGTTTCTTTACTTCTGTCTTCTTTACGGTGCCTGTCACATCCTTGTGATAGTATGAGTCAGAGTATGCAAAGAATTCTGACAGTAATTACACTTTCTGGTAGAACAACACATTCCACCTTTTGCATGCTGAACATTCACTTTGAAGATTTTTTTATCTTTCTGAACGTCAGCCGTAGTCTAGTAGATAGTGTGTTGGCTTATTAGACGTAAAGCCAGGGTTCGAGCCCCACGCCAGACATCAAAACAAAATACAAAAAAGTATTTTCTTCGGTGATTTCCTCTCAGCAGATTTCTGGCAAAAACTCTAAGAGTAAATAAAATTGCCATGCAAAGTTTCTCAAAAAAAAAATCTGTCGTTCGGAGTCGACTTTAAACTGTAGATCCCGCCACTTATGTATAAAATTAACACACACAACATAAGTGGTGTGAGAAACTAGGTCAATAATCCTGACTGAAGGGTTGTAATGACCAATTATGTATGTATGTGAACGTCAGCAAGCATTTAGATTACCAAAGCGAAGATATAGCAGTGAAAACAGCTTTTGGTGTGCCTTTATATTCTGAAAACAACAGCCTGTGGTTCTAACCTCAGCACAGACATACGAGAAAAATATTTCGCTCGGGAAATTCCTCTAAGTCGGCTTCTGGTGAAAACTCTAAGGGCCATTGCCGTTAAAGTTGGATTTAGTAAAAGGTAACTTTAGCTAAAGTGAACTTTAAAGACACCTTTAACTACTTTTCGTTATTACAACCTACAGATAAAATAAAGCTAACTTTAACAAAAATATGCTAGTGCCGGAGCAATGTCGATAACATTTGCCAAATTAAATAAGTTGTTTTAAAACGCCGAGGCAACCACGAGTTTCTTTATTTGTTGTGTTTGCTTATTTTGTTTATATTTGAAGTTGCCCTATTGAAAATAATATATAACTAGATGACCCGTGCGAATATTTCGCACCGTTAGTTGTAATTTTTGTAACATAAAATGGAAATAATTAATAGAAATTTTATTAAAAGTATAAAAATATTAGAAATCATAATATATCATACATATTTACATACATATGTTTAAATGCTTTTATAATACTTCTTTGAATACAATGTTAGAGGTAATGACATGATCATCGTTAACTTTTTGCCCGTACGAATCCTTAATACAAACAAAAATATCTTTAAACGTACGCACTCGAGAAAAAGCCACGTGTAAGCCCATGTGAAAAGACCGGTTCTGGTAAATACAATCCTACCTTTTGAAGGGTTTGACCTGGTGCTTTGTTTATCGTCATAGCAAAAGCGACGTTCACAGGGAATCGTTTTCGTGTCATTCGGAAGGGCACAGTTGGATCAGAAGGTGTAAGGTTGATTCGGGGTATGAGTACAGTTTTATCGGTATGAATAATTTTTGCTGATATGATGTGCTCTTCCAAGTTTGTTACGATTAGCCTGGTACCATTTATTAACCCCTGTTTAGCATTAAGATTTCTGATTAACATTATAATTGCATTTGTCTTTAAAATCAGTTTATGAGGTGGTAAACCCGATGGATTTAAAAAGTTTAAAAATTCTGTTGGATTAGACACCGTATTACTACACTTCATAAAACAAACAATGCCATGACAATAACGACATTACCAAAATGGCTTTTGCAACTTTATATATTATGTGGAATAGCATTACAATTAAGCGACCCTGTTTATCGCACTTGATCTAACAACTACTGCAAAGTATTAATATGCATATTATATATACATAACTGACTAGTAATAGTAAGCAGCATTATAGTAAATAGCGGTATTGCCAGAATGGATTTTAATACATACTATATTATGTTACAATTTTAGTATTAAGCGACCCTGTATTACCACACTTGAACAAAAACATATAATCATAATGACAACAGTATTATCATGCAGTTTTATATAAAATATAATTTTTATCAATTAAAATATTAATTTTTCAATTTCTAATTATTTTTCGTCATTAGTGTTAGATATAAGCTTTAAAATGAGATATCATTCATTAAATTTGATGCGGTAGTATGGGAGATATTTGCAACCGACAAAAAAAAGTGCTTTAGAAATAATATATATAATAATACGGCAAGTTCAAACATAAAGTGAACTTTAGCAGTTAAAAGTAGAATAATCTTCCCTATAGCTTAACGCTCACTTCTATCTTATTGTCCACTTATAATAATGAAATACAATATATCTGCCTGTTAAAACCCTGCCTTTACTTAAAGACAAGTTGTAATAGTGGCCCTAAGAGTAAATGCAATTGTCCTGAAAGGTTTTTCAAATCTTTTCAATAATTTTCTCAAAGCTTATACCGTCTATCCTATGAATGCTATTGCTAAACATATGTAAATAATCGGTTCTGTTAAGGTATTTCCATAATTCTTTGTAATTAAAATGTTTAACAATCCTTAACTTGCGTTCCTCTTCAGTGAATTGCCTTTTTAGCCTGACATTTATTCTTTTACTTTGTCCGTTTCCATCAATACAAGTGAGACGCAAAGGAAAACGTTCTTTTTCTACTTTAAATTGCATTAAAAAGTATAGGAAAAGAAAAATATTTTTGAGAATTTTATTTTTTGTCCAGCGTTTCATTATCAATTTTCATTTGTAACAATCGGCCAACCCCTGTTTGACACCCAACATTTTTTTGTCAGCAAGAGCAACACCTTTACTTATGTGAGAGCCTAGAGTAAGTAAGTGGTGCGAATACGTGTGTCCGTGTTGCATAATTATTAGGGAAGGTCTCTCTAATAAACGAAAGGACGAGAAAGGACATAAAAACTAACAATGTCCTGCTGCACAACATTTACCTGATAATCTAATAACAGATCTTATCAGTTTATCTTTTTTATTCATTTTTTTGTTTTTTTTTAACCAAAAGCAAAAATTTAGTGAAAACCCGGAAAAGTAAAGTCACCCCTTGAAATGGAAAAAATTATTGAGAATCTATAGCAAGAGAATGTTTTTTTACGCTAGTGTTTGTGCGTTTAACTTAATTTACATTTGTAAAGGATTTTTTCGTCCTTTTTTTTGTTTCGTTGCTGTTTTATAAGAAGACCAGCTGACCTTTATTCCAAAACGGGTCATTGTCATAGTGCTGCCATTGCTGCTGTTGTTCTTGCTATCATAATGAAATGAAATGTTTTTTTTTTATCATCATCATTAGGTCAAAAGGTTTGTAATTAGCGGCAAATGTAGGTTTTTAAATTTTTACTTCCACACACACCCAAACCCAATTCGTCCTTTCATAACAAAAGGGTACTCAGGCTGTCTATCCACTATCTGTAGGCATTGGCTGGCGGCAGGGTTCATTGACCAGGATTTTTGTTTTTAATTGAAAATTGGCATTTCATTAGTGTGTGTGTGTGTGCGTCCTTTTATCCTCAAATCCTTAACACCTGGTCAGCCAGTGTTAAGGTTGTTTTTGTGTCCAAAATAACCCTTTGTTTTGTGCGTTAATTTATGGAAAAATATGCATTTGAACGGCTTTGAATTTGATTTTTTTTTTCTTTTTTGCTAATTTTGTTTCCCTTTGTTTTGGTTTATTTTCAGATTTATCAAATTTGCTTCAGATTGGATATTTGCAGAGTTGTCCAATTTACTGAATCGTTTAAAGACAAGGTAAGTGAAATGCTTCGTTTCATATATTTTTTTCATGTAATATTTTACACTGTAAGCTTTCTCTGTGCTCTGACTGTGCTGTATAATAAACATAACTTTCTTTCTCTATATTATCATCAATTTCCTTGTCCTTCTCTCCAATGTCGATCGCCATTTTAATGCTAAAGACTTTGTCGCCGTAGTCTCGTAGATGGCCTCTTGGTTCATACCCCAGCAAATTGAAATATATTTAATCCTTTAATTGCTAGTTAATGAAAACAATTGCTATCTAAAAGCCATACTTTTCAGCACACTCAATGCTACACCATCTTCATGCAGCTCGTTATCTATCTGGCGTCTTCAAGCGTTGGCAGCTCCACCAGTCTTTATGATTACTATGGTTTGTACGTAGTGTAGTAGGTAGTGTGTTGGCTTATTGGACTGAAGGCCCGAGTTCGAATCCCAGATCAGACATCAAAACGAAATTATGAAAATATTTCCTCGGCGACTTCCTCTCAGCAGATTTCTGGCTAAAACTCTGAGAGTAAATAAAATTGCCATGAAAAGCTTCTCAAAAAACTGTCGTTCGGAGTCGACTTTAAACTGTAGGTTCCGCCACTCATGTATAAAAATTAACGCACACAACATAAGTGGTGTGAGAAGCTAGGTCGTAATCCTGACTGAAGGGTTGTAATGACCAATTATGTATGTATGTATGGTTTGTGCTCGATGAACACCTGCATAATATTGCCAAAATATATTCCCTTTGTATGACGCAGCCACGTAAATATGCTGCAAAGTATATACAACTCTAAATACCAACACCACTGAGGTTGGAAACGACCATTGCCACCACACATGGCATAGCATTCACTGACCTAATGAACTGGAGTCTAAATACGATGGAGATTTCCAAATTATCTGAACTAACATACAGAACGTGCAGCCCTTGCGCTGACCAACTTCTTCCTTTTCCTTGATTTTGGTGGAACTTGGTTCGTACAGGGACTGCGTTCACCCGTGGCATCACAACGGGCCGCTATGCGTGCTCAAGTGAGCTTTGTGATATTCAGAGCTACCACTCCGACCTAACCTAACATACAGAACATACAGTCGCCGTAGTCTAGTAGATAGTGTGCTATCTTATTAGACTGAAGGCCCGAATTCAAAGCCCAGGTCAGAAAACGAAGCTTCTCGACCGCGTACAGGAGAGGGCGAAGGGGCTTATTAATGACAGTAGGGTATCCAACTCTATTGATTCGTTGGAGCATCGTCGCAATGTGGCGTGTGTTTCATTGTTCTATCGGTACTATAATGGGAGGTGCTCTCGAGAGATAAGGGGCTTGGTTCCCGATAATCACATATTTTTACGTGGTACTCGTACCTCTCGCCGAGCACATCCTTTTGTGGTTGATTGTCCAGTGAACCGCACAATGCATTACAGAGAAAATTCATTTTTTGCCCGCACTGCTCGCTTGTGGAATGATCTTCCTGCGAAAGTTTTTCCCGTCAGTTACGATATTGGTAAATTTAAATCCAATGTCCACAAACACTACTCCCTCTTTCCACCTTCCTATAACCTATTTTCTTAAACCCGCACAATGCACTGCATGATTAGGGGCCACCCCTGAGTGCTGGTTTTAAAAAAAAAAAAAAAAAAAAAAAAAAAAAAAAAACGAAAAGAAAATATGAAAATATTTCTTCGGCGACTTCCTCTCAGCAGATTTCTGGCAAAAACTCTGCGAGTAAATAAAATTTCTCAAAAATCTGTCGTTCAGAGTCGACGTTAAACTGTAGGTCCCGCCACTCACATATACAATTAACGCACACAACATGAGTGGTGTGAGAAGCTATGCCGTAATCCTGACTGAAGGGTTGTAATGGCCAATTATGTATGTGTATGTGTGTAACATACAGAAAGTGGTCGTAGTTTAAAAAAAAAATTATTACTGTGAAGGAGTCTGTTCCTATATTTATTCTATAAAATGTTGCGGAACAGATTGTACATAATAGAAGTCGCTAAAGTCTAGTAGGTAGTGTGTTGACTTATGAGTCATTAGATCTCGGTTCAAACCCCAGGTCAGACATTTCCCACAATACGAAATATGAAAAAAAATATTTCGTCGGCAACTTCCTCTCAGAAGTCGTCTGGCAAAAACTCTGAGGGTAACAAAAAAAAAAAATAAATGCCATGAAAAGTTTCTCCAAAAATTTGTCGTTCGGAGTCGACCTTAAACTGTAGGTCACGCCACTCATGTATAAAATTAAAGGTTGTAATAACCAACTAAACATTTTCTCTCACGTTTATTGGCTATGACACAGTGAGCCATTACGTATCCCACAGCTTTGAGTGTCAGCAGTCACTTGTGTCCAGTTTTCTGAAGCATCGTGCTATACGAGTTAATATATGTTTGATCACATCAGACGAATTCCTTTGAAATTCATTACTACCACAAGGAATAGTTTCTGTTGTCTAATGTCCATGCATTTCTTATGTTTCTTTCTTATCTTCACTGTTTCTCCGTTTATTTTATTTATTTTTCTGGGGACGGCAATAACACTTTTTGTTCATATCGGTCAAAACTTCGACGATGATCGACCAAACCTTCTAGATATTATAACGAAAGGCTTGATGCAAATGACTCTCTGACATCTAACCAGCAGAGAATATTCGAAGTGGATCATGCCAATAGGTTTGACTGCAATCAAACCAAGACTTACTGTTTTTCTTTGACACTTAAGAGCGGCATTTGTAAGACAACGTATGTGATTAGAAGTTCTTTTTGTGGTATTTTAGGTTTTCTTTTGGATAGTACAAGTGATACATCTCCTTATTAAACCTTTCTTCTTATATTTCCATCCCTAAAACAGAACACAGCTTTCATAACTCTTGCCTGTTTGTGCTTATTGCTAGTCCAGTGCTAAGCACAATGCATTACAATTGGGCAATTCACACAAGCCGTTGTATCGTTGTATTGAGTGTATTGTTGGACGATTATACAACAGTGTATGATTGTTGTTGATAATTTTCATGTAAAAATCCGATACACTTATACACATTTTTTTCATATGTTTTTAAAAGTTGTATTGGTTTCGTGCTATCAAATTGTGTGAATGAAAAAAATGGGTATATGTTTTCATATGTTTTTCAAAAGTTGTGTTGGTTTCGTGCTATCAAATTGTTTGAATGCCAAAAAAATACATTCGGAATACGAAATACACAATACAGCATAGCATTAAGCGTTCACAAACAACCAAGTGTATTCAATACAACATACACGATACAAAGTCGTGTGAATTGCCCAAATATTATATGTACGAACATTCGCCACACTCTTCGAATATAGAAATTTTTTCGGAATAAATTCAAATCGAGTATCCACATCGGGGATTAGCAATAAATCGTTTTTTCGCTACTCATAAGCACTCATGAAATTTTGAATATAAGTGAGTCAACAATAATGAAATTAAACTATGTACTCTGATTGAATCATACTCACTACAACGTTGCTTTATAAGTACAAGTTGCAATGAGTGTATGCGTACAACGTTGACATCAAACTCATACCATTCGAAATAGGTTTGATTTATAGGACTACTCATTTAGATTCATAACTTTAGAAAAATACTTATAATATGTACTTATAAATGATTCGTGTGACTCGAATCATTCAACTAAATTTAAAGCCTTAGTTGTTGTTGCATTTACCAAAAAAAAAAAAATAGAAAACAGACACATAAGCAAAAAACAGAGAGCAGCAAGCAAGCAAACACAGCACCTTCTATTAAATATTTTAGTGTTAGTAGGCAATTCATATTTATTTTGTGCTCCGTATAAATGCTGAGTTATGGAGAGTAGAAATCAAACAACATCATACGTGTTGTTAAGTATGAGTATGATGAGTACTTCAAATTTTGAATATGGGTAGAGAAGGTTCCATGATATTAAAATAAGTATGAATGCGTATCAGAAATTATGAGTATAATTCGATTCTATTCATCTTTTTGAAGACACACTGCTGATCTCTGATCCGCATGTACTATTCCCTCGCTTCCTATTCCTAAATTAGTTTATTAAGTGGGCTACATGATTCGGGGAGGTCAATCCGTAAAAGTTGATTGCATTTTTTTTTATAAGTTCCACAGCAATTTTGTCAAATGAAGTAATAAATAAGACACTCCCTATAATAAAAGGTGAAGTCCTGAATGTGCTGACCTTGATATTTTATAAACATTCTCTCTGTTAGACTACAAATAACAATTAAAGAATTGTTTTTGTTCTTGGTTTTTTTGTTTTTTTTTTAATTTTTTAATATTTTTTCTTTTTGGTTTGTTTTTGGTGAATGTTTTAACAACAATTTGTTAAAAGTTTTAATGAATCTTTTTTGAAATGACGTTTCCGATGAAACCAGTTCTTTTTCCTGTTTTAGCGATGAGCAATTTGTCGACAAAAGAGTTTAGAAAACAACAGTTATAAGCCGTTAATATTTAAATTTAATGCGATTATAAGTTTTATAACAGTAACACATTGATTTATTGCAACAACAATTCACTTTAAAACCAGACTTGACTAAACGGACTGATGCAACAACCATCATATCATCGTCGCCACTTGTTTAATATTCTTAAAAAAAGAAATGAAAAATAAAAAACATTTCATTTAAGTATTTTAAAAATAAAACATGATGTTGTTTGTGTTGTTTGTTTCAAACAATTTATAATGAATTGTTTATTAATTTATTATTCTAATAAGGTAAAGTCCAACTTTCTTCGATACTTGATTGAAATTAGGAGAGAGATTAAAGCAATTAAATACTGGCTTTGTAGCCACGAGTTTAAAAACGAAATAGACTTTCATTGGTAAAGAAGATATAAAAGCAGAATTACGCTTTCATTGCTAAAATCAACATCACATGTTACAATGCTTACAATCTTAATATCAAAAAATAAGAAAAGAGAATTTATTAACTGCATAAACTAGAGAGTTATAATGGCTCTTAGTACAGTTATCGAATGCTTTCGTCTGTGATATACACAGCGAATAAGTCCAGTTCTGCCTCTAAAGTTCAGATGTAGAACATATCAGAATGCTAATGAATTAAGTTTGAATAGGGCTTATCTCTATTAATAATATTCATCGTTACAGTCTTATGCTTTAATACAGAAGGTGCATTTGAGAGATCAGCAATGAATCGTTTTTTCGCTACTCATAAGCAGTCATGAAATTTTGAATACAAGTGAGTCAACAATATTGAAATTTAACTATGTATTCTGATTCTTTCATACTCACTACAACGTTGATTTATAAGTACAGGTTGCAATGAGTACGCGTACAACGTTGACATCAAACTCATACCATTCGAAATATAAAGGGTGATTTTTTAGCTATTATCCTTTTTGGCAACACTGGTTTAAACAGCTCACTCACGTTTCGTGTTTTGTTTCACTGTCAAACATCTTCAGTTTGGTCTATAATTTAACCATAAATCGTCTTACAAACGAACAAAACTTGCAAATCATGGAATTTGGCATCATTTGACCGTACTTCTTCAAAGATGCTGCGAATCGTAACGTAACTGTGAATGGTGAGCGCTACCGTGAGATGATATCCAACTTTGCCCAAAATGCAAAAGCTTGACTTGCATGACATGTGGTTTCAACAAGACGTGTGCCAGATGCCACACAGCACGCGTAACAATGGACTTATTGAGAGGCGAGTTCGGTGAACATTTTATTTCACGTTCGGGACCGGTCAATTGGCCGCCTAGATCGTGCGATATAACGCCTTTAGACTATTTTTTGTGGGGCTACTGTTAAAGCTCATGTCTATACAGACAAGCCCGCTTCAATTGACGCATTGGAAGACAACATTTGAAGCATTTATTCGTGAAGATATCGGCCGAAATGTTGGACAGAGTATGCCAAAATTGGACTAAGCGGATGGACCATTTGAGGCGCAGTTGCGGTCAACATTTGCATGAAATAATTTTCAAACATTAAATTATATGGACCGTACTATCGATTCAAATAAAGATTTCATGCATTTCTCTGAATTTTGTGTGTTTTTTTTTGAAAAATTTTTCCTATAGCTCTTAAAAAATCAACCCTTATTTGATTCATAAGCCTACTCATTCAGATTCATTTATAGTACTTATAAAGACGACAAAGTTTTTGAGAAACTTTTCCTGGCAATTTTATTTACTCTCAGAGTTTATTGCCAGAAATCTGCTGAGAAGAAGTCACCGAAGAGATATTTTTTCGTATTTTCGTTTTGGTGTCTGACCTGGGGTTTGAATGGTGGCCTTATGTCTAATAAGCCAACACACTACCTACTAGACTACGGCACGGAAGGTACTTGTACTAAATTCTTCAGATTTTTATTAAGAGAAAACTAGGTCTCTTGTGCCTTTTTCAATATTTCCAAAAACCATTAT
The DNA here is from genome assembly GCA_927399465.1 of Sarcophaga caerulescens. Classification (NCBI taxonomy): domain Eukaryota; kingdom Metazoa; phylum Arthropoda; class Insecta; order Diptera; family Sarcophagidae; genus Sarcophaga; species Sarcophaga caerulescens. The sequence continues at coordinate 98,416,455 of OV656867.1, read as the reverse complement.
AATATTGGGTATCGATCAGCTCCAGATGCATTTTGTTAGAAAACCTTTTTTAAATGATTTCTGAGTTCATACTATTGTGATACTTTTTCCAAATAAAATGCTATTTTGCGATGTTAACATGTATATAGTGAGCGTCAAAAGAAACTGTACACTAAGGATAAAATTCTAACAATCAGCAAAATCAACTTTTACCACTTAAGGAGAAAAATTTCACAATATTTCGAAATATTTTGTAATTTTTTTTCTTCTGTTTTGTTTCAATTTTAAAAACTGGAAATGAAAAAATTTAATGTATTTTTTTTAATGTACAGTTTCTTTTTGATGCTCACTGTATATTAAAGCACAGTTTTTATTTTGTTTATTTTTTTTTTTTTTGATTATAAGCCTCGTTTTGAAAATAAATTTACCAAACCTTTATGTTAATAACGATGTTGGCATATATTTTATTGTCATCCACCTCCTACTTGTCCGTTTTATGGACAACAATATTAATGACATTTTAATTATAATCTTTGACTAATTTTTCGATAAACCATACTTTAATTAAGCGACACTTTAGTCATGGTTGCTGTCTGTGGTGTTTTTTTAATGGCCGGTTAATACCGAAATTGGCAGTGATTTGAAATGTTAAAAACAAATTAAATATTCTCGAACTATTTTTAAGCAAAGGGAAGAAACAAAGGCATCACAGATGAAAGATAAATTTCATTTTAAATCAGCAACTTGTTGATGTGTCACTTAATAAAAATAAAATAAAAAATAAACAGAAGATAAGATGAAAAAACGTCATTAGAATAATACACGACACGTTAGAAAACGTTTTTTTTTTATTAATTTTTGGTTGTTTAAGGTAAAACGAGCTGAAATTAATAAAACAAAAAACAAAAAAACAAAAAGCAGATTTTTAATATATATTTTGCTTTTAATTTTGAGTAGGTGTTCCTTATAAAATTTCTCATTAATTAAGAAAGAAAAAAAAACAATATTCAGTTTCGATATTCACACAATGTTGGTTGAGGAAAATAAATTGTCGCTTTAAAAAGCCAATTAATTAACCAACCAATCGAAGAAGAAGAAGAGGAGTTTAAATTAAACAAAACGTTTCATTGAAATTAATGAAAACATAACAGGGATATTCACTTATAAAGGCAATGGCTTATAACGAAAGAGAACAGACTTGACTTCATCTCACTCAATATTATTTCGTGGTTCTGTTGCAGATCAGCCGCAATGAGGAATTAAGATGTGTAATAATCAATACGATTTGGTGCTCCTTATTTTCATGCTATACTAATGTTGATGATATGTCCAATGCATTCTACTCTAAGATTAATACCTTTTTGAATTTATGTGTTCCAAAGCGAATATCTAGACAATTATCCGGTCCTCCATGGAATAACAAACAACTGGCTAGTGTAAAAAATAAGAAGAATAAATACTATAAAAAGTTCAAACAATCTGGTTGTTATATCGATTATATAAGATATTCTATTACCCGTGCTGAATACACAATACTTAATAAATCATGTTACGATAAATACGTAAATACAATGAAGTCCAACTTTAAGCGTAATCCGAAATCGTTTTTTAAATTTGTTAATTCAAAGAAAAAAGTAACTGAAGCTCTCCTATAACTTTGGGCCTGATAACATTCCTAGTAGCATTTTAATTAATTGCGCCGACGCCATAGCTGTTCCACTATCATACTTATTTAACAAATCGATTAAATGTGGTTATTTTCCTAACGTTTGGAAGGATTCATTCATTATTCCGTTGTTCAAATCAGGAAATAAATCCGATATTACAAATTATCGTGGTATTGCAAAACTGAGCATAATTCCAAAACTTTTTGAAAAATGATTACTGATGATTTAAGTTATCAAGTTTCTACCTTGCTATCTCCTTATCAGCACGGTTTCAGAAAGAAGTGTTCTACAACAACAAACCTGCTTCATCTTTCAACAGTTGTTTATCGAGGATTTTTTCATCAACAACAAACAGACGTTATCTACACGGATTTCAGCAAGGCTTTTGATAAAGTCCATCATGTACTTTTGAGGAGGAAACTTTATTTAATGGGTTTTACTGATCTTAGTTTAAAATGGATTTACTCATATTTAACCAACAGAAAACAAACCGTACTTTTCAAAAACTGCAGCTCCAGAAGTATTGAAGTCCTTTCTGGTGTACCACAGGGTAGTCATCTTGGACCGCTTCAGTTTTCATTGTTTATTAACGACTTACCTGATATTATTTACTTTTCCAACATCCTAATGTACGCTGATGAAGTAAAAATTTTCCTAAGTTATCGCCAAATTTCCGATCAAAAACTTCTTCAAAAAGACCTAAATTCGTTTCAGTTATGGCGTAATTTAAATTTAATGCAGCTTAATCTCAAAAAATGTAAATACATGAGATTTGTAAGAAAGAATCCGATTCCTGCAAACTATGCATTTGATGGATATGAGCTTGAGCTTGTAGATAACTTCCTGGATCTAGGAGTTCTACTTGATCCCAAACTAAATTTTATTCCGCTCATACATAGCTATGACAGTAAATAAAGCTAGAAGTGTACTTGTTTTTATAAAACGGTGGGCAAAAGACTTTAACGATCCTTATGTTACTAAGTCGCTCTACACATCTCTTGTAAGGCCTATACTCGAGTATGGATCCATAATATGGGATCCTCTATATAAAAAATATTCCGACGTCATCGAATCTGTACAAAAGCAATTTCTGTTGTTTTGTCTCCGAGGACTGAATTTTAATCCCACAAGTTTACCATCTTATTCTGCCAGACTAGCATTAATCAAACTTCCGACACTTAAAAGCCGCAGAACTATGTTAAATATCTCGTTCATTTTCAATGTAATTACTGGTGATATTGGCTCCAGTTTTTTAATTCATAACATCTCATTTAATGTTCTTCAACGTCCGTCACGTCATTTTTCCCCATTATCAATTCAATTTTTTATATCTAACTATGCTGGTGCTGATCCAATAAGGAGAATGTGTTATGAATTTAATAAATTGTATATGATAATTGATTTTTCATTATCAAATAATGTTATAAAAAATAATGTAATTAAATATTTAAATTCTTAGTTTTTTAGTATTTTAATATTGTAATGTTACTTAATTGCCTGCAAGGTACATTTCCATAGGCAAAATAAATAAATAAATAAAATAAATAAATAAATACTATGTTCACGTATGCACCTTTATTGCGTATAAAATCATCATTTCATATAAAATCTCAATTAATTATTGCTTAATTAAATGCTAATTGTTATAATATTCAGTAAAACTTTAAATACAGCACTGTCATAAGTACGTTCAGTTAGCATATTACAATTTTCCGAACACTTTCTATTGATATTTGACAACTCAAATATCAACAACGACAAACAAAAAAAAAAAAAACAAAAAAACAAGGAACAAAACAAAAACAATGTTGTTGAAACAACCAGCTGTTTTGTTTCCAGCCGTCAAATGAATATTGTGTAAGCTAAATAATGCGTATATTTATTATACCTGAACGGTTAAAATATTGTTCTCAATTAAACGAATATTGACTCAATTAAATTGCATACGTGAACATAGTATAAGAAGATAAATTCAAATTTAAAAACCAAAGACACAAACCCACACTTTTAGCAAGGCCACTTTACGCCTTTAACAGGGCTATTCACAGAGCACTGTTAACTGTTTAACAGTGGCAATAAGTAGATTAGTCTTCTACTTTGCAATTGTTACAGACTATTCATATAACATGTAGTCGCCGTAGTCTTGTAGGTAGTGTGTTGGCCGGGTTCGTATCCCAGGTCAGGCATCAAAACGAAATATGAAAAAAAAAAAAAATATTTTTTCGGTGAATGCCTCTAAGCAGATTTCTGGCAAAAACTCTGAGAGTAAACAAAATTGCCATGAAGAGCTTCTCAAAAATCTGTCGTTCAGAGTCGACTTTAAAAAATTAACGCACACAAGGTGTGAGAAGCAGAGATCAGTAACGAGTATTCAAAACGATGAGTAGATTCGAGTCATACTTATAATTTCAGATACTTATACGCATTCATACTTATTTTAATATCATACTCATACTACTCATATTCAAAGTTAGAAATACTCATCGTACTCATACTTAACAATACACACGATGTTGTTGATTTCGACTCTCCATGATTCAACATATACACGAAGCACAAAATAAGTATGATTCGAGTACAAACACCACAATACTCGCTAGAAGGTTGTGTGTGTGCTTTGCTTGCTGTCTTTGTATTTTCTTTTCTCTGCTTTTGTAAATGCAACAATAACTACTACTGTAAATTTTGATGAATGTTCGAGTGACTCGAGTCATTCGTAAGTATTATAAGTATTTTTCTAAATTTATGAATCTGAATGAGTAGGCGTATAAATCAAACAATGAATCGAATGTTGTGAGTTTGATGTCAACGTTTTACTCATACTCATTGCAACCTATACTTATAAATCAATGTTGTAGCGAGTACGAATGAATCAGAGTAGTAGAATTTCAATACTCTTGACTCACTCATACTCAAAATTTCATGAGTACTTATGAGTAGCGAAAATACGATTCATTGCTGATCTCTGGTGAGAAGCTAGGTCGAAATAATGACTGAAGGGCTGTAATGATCAATTATGTATGTACATATGTATGTATGTATTCCTATAAAATTTAATTCTCATTATGATCATTATTATTTGTGCATAAAGGTTTGAAAATGTATAGGATGGTTGGTGGATGATGGAGTGCAAATTTTCTAGAATCTCTAAATTATTCTAGCACTACCACGGTTTGAAAGAGAACCCTCTGCAGTCCAATTTGCATATTGTCGGATAGGTGTACTATTTCTTATATGTTCTCAAATGGCCACTGATCGAGAGAATTTCCAATAAAAAATTGATATTTTCAAAGCCAATTTTCTCAATACCATATCACTTTATATGTGACTATATTGATTGATTATATTTAGAGGCCTTTGAACCTTCCTTTGGTTATGATATGGTACTCATAGACCTAGTATATGTCCTAAAATTAGCTTCTAATCAAGTGGGCTGCTTCAGAGGGATACTGTTAAACAGCTAACAGTGCTCTGTAAAGGGCAAATTTTGTTCTGTTAACAGGAAATTGTAGTAGTCGCCGTAGTCTAGTAGGTAGTGTGCTGGCTTGTTAGACTGAAGGCCCGAGTTCAAACCTCAGGTCAGACATCAAAACGAAATATGAAAAATATTTCTTCGGCGACTTCCTCTCAGCAGATTTCTGGCAAAAACTCTGAGAGCAAATAAAATTGCCATGAAAAGCTTCTCTAAAAATCTGTCGTTCGGAGTCGACTTTAAACTGTAGGTCCCGCCACACATGTATAAAATTAAGCTAGGTCGTAATCCTGACTGAAGGGTTGTAATGACCAATTATGTATGTATGAACAGGAAATTGTATTCTGTTCAGGCCAAATGTGGCGCTGCTAAAATTTATGGATTGCGTCTTGGATTTTCAAATTCGAATTTATCTTTACACACATGGAATTAAGGTTCTTATAACTATTATCGTAAATTAGAAAAACAGTCTGCTTCCACATCCAAAGCTTGCTTCTATAAAGTCTATCTCTTTAGCTTCCCCAAGTTAAAAAAGTAAAAATTTTAATGTTAAAATTTTAATCCAAATTCCAACATTATCGGCAGCACCTGGCTTTTAATGTTTAAACTTCTGTTTCTGTGTTCTTATGTTTTCCTTTTCTTTTTTCCATTTTATTAATTTTGTGTAAGCCTTAGCTCATTCTTTCATCGTGCTAAAATTTATTATTAAATGCCGCTCTTTTCCCCCTTTTTTTGTTTTGTGTGTGTGTGTGTGTCTGTTTTAATGGGTTTTTATCTCTTAATTTTTACACCTTGTATGGCTTCTTTTATTTTTTACATCTTTCGTAAGCGTTAGAAATTAGTATTTTCACACCCTTTTTCGCTTTTTATTATGAATACATTTCGTGAATATTAAAAATAAAATCCCTGTAGGGTTTTCTGTCTTCATTTTTTTCGTTTAATATGCTGCTTTATTATCCACAAGATTCTGGCGTGAGCAAGCTAAGGCACGTAAATGGGGTTTAAAAGAAGATATTTTTGCTGGCAATTGATATGACAGCGGCTTAAAAAAGCAACATAGTCATTGTCCTCGAACCAATAATCATAACCGTCTATAATTTAAACTGAACTGATGAGAATACTGTCCTAAAGTGTTACTTATTATATCTGAACTAGGCTTATAACCTCCTGCTTATTTGCTTTGTAAAATTCAAATCAAGAATTGTTAGAAGACAATAGTTCTTCACCTACTATCTCTGTGCCAGTTTTGGTAGCATTGTTTATGAAATGATAATGATATACAAATCCGTCCAATCCTACTTTGAAGACGGCCGAAAAGAAAAAAGTTATTATTATGGTTCACGATTTTTAAAAACATTTTCGCCACACAATCTACCCAGGAATCTCCAGATATCTTATTTCTTCAGAGAGATATCAGATCTACATTGTTGCAATCACTTTTAAAATCATCTTAACTATACCGAATATCAAAATTCAGCACATTTTCTCGTACGGGTTTGGTTTTTAGCCAAAGAGAGATGGCAACCCTGTCATTCTAGAACCTGCTTAACTGGAAATATTTGTTTATGAGATAGAAAAGAATCAGATTTTGTAGATAATTTTTACAGTCATGAAATGCGTTACAGACATGAAAAAGTAATTCAAAATAGCTTAAGAAGATGGGAATCAAAAGTATATACCAAGGCCGCTGACACTTCTCTGTGTCACATAGAGGCCTTCAGCACATGACGTTCTTCCTTCGAATATAAAATCAAAATTCTCTGGAATAATCTTTACATCTCTAAACCAACTTTGCGCAAAACTGACAACCTTATGAAAGAATAAAAAAAAAAAAAAACATATCCAAGGCGATGGTAATAAGGGGTGATTTTTTAAGAGCTATAGGAAAATTTTTCAAAAAAAACACATAAAATTCAGAAAAATGCATGAAATCTTTATTTGAATCGATAGTACGGTCCATATAATTTAATGTTTGAAGATTATTTCATGCAAATGTTGACCGCGACTCCGCCTCAAATGGTCCATCCGCTTAGTCCAATTTTGGCATACTCTTTCCAACATTTCGGCCGGTATCTCACAAATAAATGCTTCAATGTTGTCTTCCAATGCGTCAATTGAAGCGGGCTTGTCTGTATAGACATAAGCTTTAACATAGCCCCACAAAAAATAGTCTAAAGGCGTTAAATCGCTCGATCTAGGCGGCCAATTGACCGGTCCCGAACGTGAAAAAAAATGTTCACCGAACTCGCCTCTCAATAAGTCCATTGTTACGCGTGCTGTGTGGCATGTGGCACCGTCTTGTTGAAACCACATGTCATGCAAGTCAAGCTCTTGCATTTTGGGCAAAAAAAAAGTTGGATATCATCTCACGGTAGCGCTCACCATTCACAGTTACGTTACGATTCGCAGCATCTTTGAAGAAGTACGGTCCAATGATGCCAAATTCAACGATTTGCAAGCGTTGTTCGTTTGTAAGACGATTCATGGTTAAATTATAGATCAAACTGAAGATGTTTGACAGTGAAACAAAACGTGCGTGAGCTGTTTAAACCAGTGTTGCCAAAAAGATAATAGCTAAAAAATCACACTTTATAAATACTGGGGACACGGGCAAACATGCTAACTATGTTTGGAACAAGAGACAAAAATTTCTTCGTAGAATTGGAAACATCTGCTTTATGGATCTTCAGTATTGATAAGGAATAGGCTGATATTTCTGGGCATACCCTTCTTTTACACTTCAAGCAACATAATCTAAGACAAACCTGAGGCAATGTTTGGCTTCGTGAAGACGTTAAATTGGCTTTAATGGAAAATGTCACTAGTGGGCAGAGTTTTTTTTCTTTCTCTAAAGGGTAAGACCATGTTGTGTAAGTTATGCTTTGTCATGTTAACATCGTTTTTATCTGTTGTTCTAATTGTCAAATTTCTCGCGAGATAATGTACCAGCCTACAGAGTAGTTAATGTTCGCTTCTTTGCAATATAAAAGCAGCCTTGAATTTAGTCCTATGTGAGCTACATATCGCGTAGATAAATGTCATCATTTATTATACAGAAATCAATTAAACACTCTTCAATTGCTATCCGTGCTTTCTGTCAGAAAGGAAGTTACATCAGTATCCTAGAAATTCATTCCTTCGAGTATTTTCTATCATCTGTAAACTACTTGATCGTAAGATTTACTGCACAGCTTAGCCGGGTAGCTATTGTATACGGAATAGTTTGCAATTGTCTTGTTGGCTTAGTTGTGTAAGAATCTACTTTTCAAATTGTGTTGCCGTTAAGCGAAAGTTCCTTTTTCAAGATCACTTTTGTTTTTAGCCAAAGAAAGATGGCAACCCTGTCATTCTAGAACTTGCCATAGTGGACTAATCACTTTTATTTAAATTGAAATACAAGGTGGCGCAAAAGTAATCCTCCTATCAGAAAATGCTATAAATTTTGCGATTGGCCCCTAATGTCAGTTCTGTTTTGACATTTGTGTAGTAAACACATGCGAAATACACGTTAATAAACAATGTTACGCTACACTGCTCCAAAACCCGGAATATTGCTGACTATTTGTTTGACCAGTAATCGGTGGGTGACTTTGGCACAACGTGAATTTCGTCGCAGATTTCCTGGCCGTCCAACGCCTACTGGTGAAACACTGCGACGTTTAGCCGCTCGCCTCGAAGAGACTGACACAACACGAGATGATGCCAGGCGTGGCAGACCCCGGAGTAGCCGTTCTGCAGAGAATATTGCTGCTGTAGCCGAGGATGTCATGGAAGCGCCGTCGACATCGACCAGACGACGTGCCACGCAAATGGGTATCAGTCGACGGTCTTTACAGCGAATTTTGCTACAAGATTTGAAGATGTTTCCGTACAAAGTCCAGACGGTGCATCAGCTGTTAGCTGCTGACCGCCAATCGCGTCTAACATACGCTCAAGCCATCCTTAATCACCACCAAGAGGAATATGATTTTTCATCAAAAATAATCATGAGTGATGAGGCCCATTTCCATCTTAGCGGGTACATATATAAGCAAAATTTACGCTTCTGGGGCACTGAAAATCCGCGTGTAACCCACGAAGAGCCATTACACCCGCTCAAAGTCACTGTATGGTGTGCTGTTTTCGGTGGAAGAGTCATCGGACCTTTTTTCTTCGAAGACGTCGCGGGCCAAACGGTTACTGTGAATGGTGAGCGCTACAGAGCAATGATCAACGAGTTCTTTTTGCCGCAACTTGATGAATTGGGATTGGAAAACATGTGGTTCCGACAGGACGGTGCAACGGCACACACTGCACGTGCCACAACCGATATGCTGAAGGATGCATTTCCCGGGCGCCTAATCTCCCGTTTTGGCGATTTGCACTGGCCAGCAAGATCGCCTGATTTGACCGCTCCAGACTTCTTTTTGTGGGGCTTTTTGAAGTCGCGGGTTTATGTCAACAAGCTTCAGACTCTTGCAGCTCTTAAAGACAATATCCGGAAGTTTTGGCCAAAGTGATGGAAAATGCCATAAAAAGGGCTCAAATGACAATCAACTGTGGCGGCGGCCATTTACATGACATCATATTCTCGACTTGATGTAAAAAAAATTAAAAGACCAAATGAAAATAATCCACAAGAAGAATCAAAGTTTTTCATTTTTTTTTTTTAATTACAGCCAAAAAACATCGGAAGTTTACTTTTGCGACACCTTGTACTTGTTTATGAAAGAAAATAAATAACCAAATGGTGGAGATATTTTGGTGCTAGAGATTAAAGAAATGAGGAAAATAAAAACAGATAGCACTTCTAGGCGATTAGAATACCTCAGGAAATTGTAAATACTGGTCATCAACTGTAGCTTTAGTAATCGGGTAGAACTAATAACGTCTTAATACCTTTAACTCGCATCATTCTTTTTGGTTTTAGAAATTTTTTACTTCTCTTCCAGTTTACTCTGAACTTAATGAGAATTATAGGCCTGGCAAAATTCTAATAGACTTCTGTATAGAAGTAAGAAATTCATTTCAAGTATTTTAAATAAGAGATCGATTCATTATTTCAAGCATTATTATTTCGGGCATTATTTATCAAAAATATTTTTGTTAGGGAATTTATATTTGACCTTTAAAGGTTAATTGCGGCAATCAAAACTTATTCAAACAGTCTATGCGGTAGACAGACATAACAAGCCTACTGCAGTAAGCATATCCTAGGCCCCCACTAAATATTTCAAGGTTCTCTAATGTTTCATTGATTAAAAGTATCGCATTTCTAAAAGGAGAAGAAAAAAAACAACAAATTTATCTGCCTAAACGTGTATCTTCTTTATATTTATCGTAGAGTGGTTGGTGGTGATAAATGCATAAAAATTTTATTGTTTTAAAAGCATTTTCTTTATCCTTTGCTGTGTTCTTTATTGAAAATTACCCCCAGTTGTTGGTGGCTGCTGTTGCTAACTTGTCATGTCTTATATTACTCGAATGTGTACCTTTTCGACGTTAGTTCTCTTTTCCTCTCTCTCTCTCTCTCTCTCTCCCTCTGCTTCGGTCATACTAATTTATAGGCCTAAAAGTGTTATACATTTAGTCTGGAACACACAAAATTTACTAAATTTGAATGAGGTTATCAGAGGGAATAACTTGTAGACATTTTGTAATGTTTTGTTGCCTTAAATTTGCATTTAATTAAAGGCTTTAAGGTCTAATAAAACAACAGCAAACATAAAAAAAAGAGAGAAGAAGAAAATAATATGAAATCGAGTAAACGAAGACCTTGTGATAAGTATCAAAATACAGGTTCTAAAAGGAATCGATATCGATGATTGGCCATAACAGAAGCTAAAACAGAACAAAAAACTTAGAATATTCTTAACGTTTGCAACGTTATAATATTAACCCGTTAAAAGGGAAATTGTAAATGAAATAAAGAAAATAAAATGTAACACTATTCAACAAAAGTATTCGGACATCAACATAATGAGTGATAGGCTACATCTTTGCGAATACAGGTAGGCCTCGTTGAACACGGGGGTTACGTTCCATGAAAATACCGTGTTAAGTAAAATCGTGTTAAGCGATACAAGAACCAATACAAAAAGAGGGGTTACGTTCCATGGTTTTCAAAAAGCAAATTTTATTAATTTTATTTTTTTTTAATAATATATACATACATACATGTTAATCCATATCTACACATAAAAACAAAAATATTACATTCAATTAACTTAATAATTCTCGAAATATTAAAAAAAAAAAAAATATTTCACGACAGTAATATTAAAAAAAAAATAAAAATACATAACCATAAAATTTAATCTTCATCACTGGATAGATCTATCCGACGTGGACGCTTTTGTAGTGATTCAATGTTGTTAATTTTTTCTTTAAAAAAAATCTGTTATCTTTGTCTGATCATTAGAAAGATTTTTGTAAAGTTCTTTGTATGGTAACAAACATTTTTCAAGATCTCTTTTAAATTTTGTTCGACGTTCAAAAGCTGTATCGCAGTTTAATAAAAATGATTCTAAATTTTTAGCCAATACAAATGCAGTCTTTAAATTTTGTAGTGTTAAATCATTGCCTTCAGCCTCATCATCATTGTCACTGCTGTCATAATTTTCCTTTTCATTACTTTCTGCCCGTTTTACTATTTCTATCAGCTCCGATTCTTCTAACTCTGGATCACTAAACAAAGTTTGAATGTCTTTAGAAGTTATGTCACTAAAACCTTCACCTTGGATTGAATGCGCAAGATTTAAGATCTCGGCAGTTGCGGCTTCTAGCAGGTTGACTTCTGGTTCATTTTCAACATCTAATGGCAAAATTTTTTTCCAACATACGCTTAGAGTTGATTTCTTTAGTTCTTTTAAAGATTGTGATATTATCTGTAGGCAGTCTTTTATAGAAAAACATTTCCAAGCGTTTGCTACATCAGTTGACTTAGATTCTGTTAGATTTAAAATCCACTGTAAGGAACGCCATACGTAGTACATTTTAAAAGTATAAATTATGCCTTGATCCATTGGTTGCAGCAATGATGTGGTGTTAGGTGGAAAAAACATGATTTTAATATTCGGCTGAGTTAGATTTTGGTGATGACCTGGGGCATTATCCAATAGCAACAAAACTCGCACAACCGAGGCTTTTTTATGGTGTTTTCTTTTCTACCAAAAAATGTGCATTTTATTAACGCAAAATGCAATTTTGCGTTTGTTTCTTAAAAATGTTTCGCCCTCTAAAAGGGTGGTATGTTTTATTCTAAATAATTCGCACTTGCATTTTATGCCCTGTATAAATCGAGAGTGCTGATAATGCCCTGTAAAGCAGATGACTTTTGTGTATTTATAGGGCTACCAGATGAAATTTAAAAAAAGTCGCCTGGTATTGTTATCCAATTTGAAGTTAATTTTTTCATTGTTTGTGGAGTAATCTTAAGGAAATATTACATTATTAAAGCTACATGGTCAGCAATATAAAAAATTGCATTCAATGTTAGAACAATGTATTAAAATATTTTTTTTTTGTTATAAAAAAAGCGTGCAAAAAATTAAGTCGAAAAATTAGCGATCTGGCAACACCTTTGAACAAATTGGCATTTCCTCATTCATTTTCTTAATAAGTGGTAAACACAGGGCATATCCCATTTTAATATTTGTGTTATGTTCTTCTCAAATTAAAAATTACATTACAACAGGGTTGGTCAAAAATTTTTTTAATGCACCTTGTGAGAGGGTGACATTTTCTTTGTAGAAAAGAAAACACCATTAGTGTTAACCGAAAATGTGAACCAAAATGTGAATCGTGTTAGACCGAGGCCGTGTTAAAAAGAGTACGTGCTAAGCGAGGCCTACCTGTATTTTCAAATCAATAACCACGTGTGCTTTAAATGTTTTCGAAAATAAATTGGAATTTTAAAATCTAAGACACAATCCATAAATTTTAGCAGCGCCACATTTGGCATTAACAGAGCAAAATTTCCTCTTAACAGAAAAAAATTTGCACTTAACAGAGCACTGTTAGCTATTTATCTGTATCCATCTGAACAATTCCATTTGTTTAGGAACTAATTTTGTGAAATATTCTAGGTCTATGAGTACCATACTATATGCAAAGGAAGGTTCCAAGGCCTCTAAATATAGTCAATCAACATAGTCACATATAAAGTAATATGGTATTGTGAAAATATACTTTGAAAATATCAATTTTTTGCTTGAAAATTCTCTAGAAGATCAGTGGCCATTTTGTAACATATAAGAAATAGTACACCAAACAGACTACATATATGCAAATGGTAGTCCAGAGGGTCATCTTTCGAACCGTGGCAGTGGGATAGCTGGAATAATTTTGAGAGTTGAGAAAATTTCTGTCCTCCATCTCCACCAACCATCCTTCATAAGGAGTGCGCACGAAAAAAACTGGACTTACACTTTTCGTTATAGAAATAAAACTAAATGGCGGATTTTTTACGTTTTATATTTCAATTAAAGTAAATAATATTTGAATTCTTTTGTGTATAAAATTTTTGTCTGACAAAGGTCTCAGAGCATCCAACTTTTTGAGCCACTTTTCTTACAGACATGTTAGGGTGTTTTTTGAAAAATACGTATTATTTTACTTGCTTTGTTTTGGTCGGCAAATCCTTTTTTTCTTCCACTTCCACGCTTTCTCTCAATACTCAAAGACTCCTTATATTGTTTTATTCTTACCTTAGAAACTGTTTTCTGGTTAACACCTGCGAGCCTAGCAATCGTTTTTTGTAAGCGGCGCGGTTTTTCATTGAAAATTTCAATTATTTTTTTACGACATTCTTGTTGGGTGCCCATTTTCAAAAAACTAATTTTGCTATTGCAATGACATTTAGCACGAGGATTTTGAAACAGATGACTAACAAAAACAATGTAACGGTATTCATTTTTTTCAATTATGATAAAAGTTATAAGCTTAAAAGTAGGCCCATTTTTTTTTTTGTGCGCACTCCTTATTTTAAAACTTTTGTTCACAAATAATAATGATCATAATGAGAATTATATTTTATATGAATAGTCTGCAATAATTGCAAAGTAGGAGACTAATCTACTATTGCCACTGTTAAACAGTTAACAGTGCTCTGTTAATGGCCCTGTTAAAGGCGAAAAGTGGCCTTGCTAAAAGTGTGGTTTGTGTCTTTGGTTTTTAAATTCGAATTTATCTTCTTACACATCTTAATTCCTCATTTCGGCTGATCTGCAACAGAACCTCGAAATTATATTCACCCTTATTCTGGTTGTCGTCGTCGTCGTCGTTACCAAAAATGATGTCGATAAAATCAGAGTCGACAAAATCAGAGTCGACACAACACAATATCGACGGCGTATTGACTCACAGAATACCAAATGTGTGTCCGACAGTCATCTATAACTGTCAATAACGACAAACAAAATATCAATTTTAAACTGTCGACGAAAGACGACGTCGACAACCAGAATAAGGGTGATTGAGTAAATGAAGTCAAGTCTGTTCTCTTTCGTTATAAGCTCTGTTAGAGGCAAGAAATGGCGCTGCTAAAAGTGTGGGTTTGCGTCTTTGGTTTTTAAATTCCAATTTATCTTCACACACATTGCATTTAAAGGGTTAAATTAGAAAGAAAAAAACTTGAGTTTTTGGCGAAAGTTTGTACATTTTTTTTTGTTTTTTGTTATTGCCAAGTGCTGTTATTTCTTTCTGGCATAAATGTGTGTGTATTTTGTTTTGCAATATTTTAAAATTTTATTCTTTTTATTTTTCCTTTTTTGTTGTTCTTTAAACACGCATTAAATTGTTTTTTAACACATTTTTTCCCCCAGGCCATTTGACTGACCATCACATGTCCGCAATCTTATTTGGGGTTTCTTTTTTTTTTGGTCAGCAACGTACAAGATGAAAATCCAAAATTTCTTGAGTTCATTATCAATGTATGAACTTTCAAATACAAAAACACAAAAAGAACTCACCAAACAGACTAAGCTTGACCATCATAAAAGAAGAAGACGTCTGTCGACATATTTATAAGACAGAAAAAAGAGATGCAGAGTTCCAGATACTTGCTTGTATCATGACAAGAAAACAACCAACCAAACCAAACCAAACCAACCTACAGGCCAACCTAAATAATGTGTGTTGTATTCTGTTCTGTTTATGTTTTGTTTTCATTGTTGCATTTCATTCGTGGATACATGTTCATTAAATGAACATTTTGTTTTCAGTTGCTTTATCATTCGGGACCCCCATTATTAAAACCGCAACAAATATTAACTGCCTGCCTGCCTTCCATGTTTTCTTTTGTAGGTCAAATGATGTGTTGAATTGAGTACGAATTGAAGACTGATTGCTGTAAGCATCAGTTTCAGTTGGTATTGTGTTTGAAAGAAGGATTAGAGTTCTATTGTGTGAAAGTGTTTCTGTTTTATTTTGCTTATGAATATCAATTCTCAAATTCAATTCTTCAAAAATTCTAATATTCTTAGGTTTTATAACTCAATCACGTTAGATACAGATATGATAGTATGAAGGTGTGCCTATAAGCGTACCCTGTAGCAAAAGAATGTAAAAGATTCTCTCATTTCTTATGGTCCGTCAAACAATGTATTGCTATAAATGGAAGAATTCAAAAGAGATTCAATCATTTAAGTTCTTTCATTATCGCATCGATTACACTATGCGACAAAATAAAAAAAATTAAATACACCCGGCTACTGACATAGTGTAGTTTTGTTGAGTACTTTTTTTATTTGACAAAAACTGTTTTTTTAGACTTTACACACACATTTCTGGATTATTCAAACATTTCTGACCCGATTTCCATAATTGAAATCTTGTTGGAAAGGGAAGAGATCTTTAAAATGGTATACATACAATATATCTATTATTTCACTTAATATGCTATGAGTTTTGATGAGGTAAACTTGGAAAATGCGAATTTTTTTCATATTTTTCAAGTTTGTCCGTTCATAGTAGCAAACTTTACTTAAAAAATATGAAATAAGTGATGACATTCTGAAAGTGCATTATCTTGTGAAGAGATTGGCACTTCGTTTGATCAAATCGGACAAAAATTACCGCAGTTATTATATAAATAATATAACAGTCGTATTATATTTTTTATATATGTATGTCATCTCGTCAAATGAACTTTTAGTTCAAAAATTTTCAGAATTTTTGATGGATCTTGATTGTTTATCACAAAATGTGTCAAGTTCATGTTTGAGCGACCACCAGAAGTTGGTCATCATTTGATAAGATGACATACACTGAGCGCCAAAAGTGAGTAAACACCACTGAAATAATTCATTTTCTTAGGATAGCGTCTGTTATACTATTTAACTAATAACTACGATAATTTTTATACAATTTTATCAAATGATGACTCAATCTCTTCACAAGAGAACAGACTTTAAGAATATTATCACTTATCCTATATTGTTTTTATTAAAGTTTGCTACTATGAATGGACAAACTTGAAAAAATATGAAACAAATTCGAATTTTCCAAGTTTACCTCATCAAATCTTATAGCATATTAAGACGAATAATTGATATATGTATACCATTTTAAAGGTACATCTCTTCCCTTTCCAACAGGATTTAAATTTTAGAAATCGGATCAGGAGTGTTTGAGTAATCCATAAATTTGTCCGTAAAGTCAAAAAAAATAGTTTTTGTCAAATAAAACAAGTTAGGAGGGTTCGAGAAATATAAAAAATGTATTTTTGAGTTCTACTCAACTAACTACATTGGACTATGTAGTTACTCGGGTGTACTTTCACTGTCGCACCGTGTTATTGAAGTTTAATTCAACTTGAAGTCGTCGTAGTGTTTTAGCTAATGTGTTGGCTCATTACACGTAGGGCCGTTCTTCAAACTCCAGCTAAAACATATCAAGCAAAACGAAATACCACAAATTATTTCCTTCGGCGACTTCTTCTCAGCAGTCTCCATGACAAAATCTCTGCAAGCAAGTACAATTGACATGAAAAGTATCGGTCATTCGGAGACTACTTTAAACTGTAGGTCCAGCCGGTCAAACAACATGAGTGGTTGTAATCCTGACTAGGTTGTAATCCTGACTAAAGAGTTGTAATGACCAGAGATCAGCAACGAGTATTCAAAACGATGAGTAGATTCGAGTCATACTTATAATTTCAGCTACTTATACGCATTCATACTTATTTTAATATCATTCTCATACTACTCATATTCAAAGTTAGAAATACTCATCGTACTCATACTTAACAATACGCACGGTGTTGTTGATTTCGACTCTCCTTGATTCAACATATACACGAAGCACAAAATAAGTATGATTCGCGTACGTACACCACAATACTCGCTAGAAGGTTGTGTGTGTGCTTTGCTTGCTGTCTTTGTCTTTTCTTTTCTCTTCTTTTGTAACTGCAACAATAACTACTACTGTAAATTTTGATGAATGATTCGAGTGACTCGAATCATTCGTAAGTATTATAAGTATTTTTCTAAATTTATGAATCTGAATGAGTAGGCGTATGAATCAAACAATGAATCGAATGTTGTGAGTTTGATGTCAACGTTGTACTCATACTCATTGCAACCTATACTTATAAATCAATGTTGTAGCGAGTACGAATGAATCAGAGTAGTTGAATTTTAATACTCTTGACTCACTCATACTCAAAATTTCATAAGTACCTATGAGTAGCGAAAATACGATTCATTGCTGATCTCTGGTAATGACCAATTAAGTAAGTTATGTAAGATAGTCACCGTAGCCTAGTAGGTATTGTGTTGGCTTATTAGACATGAGGCCAGGGTTCAAACCCCAGGTCAGACATTTCCAACAAAATGAAATTTTATAAAATAATTCTTCGGCGACTTTCTCTCAGCAGATTTCTGGCAAAAACTCTAGGAGTAAATAAAAAATTTCCATGAAACAGTTTCTCAAAAATCTGTCTTTCGACAGATCAGAAATCGGCTTTAGACTGTAGTTCCCGTTGCCATTTAAAACGCTAGACAAAGCAGGCAACGAAGTTAATAAAAGTTTAGTCAGTCTTGTGTGAACACGAGGTGTGGTGTGTTTGAAGAGAGTAATCGTGGTTTGAAGATGTCCGTTACAAAGATCTGTCGAACAATTGACTAGTAAATGTTATTGTTTATGCAAAAGAGTGCAAAGAGGAATAACAAACAAAGCAATTGTTGTCGTTTACATCAAGTTGTGAACAGTGGCACACAGAATTGTGCGAACATTAAAGAATTTAATTAAAACTGAACACAAATTTATTTTTATTTTAATTGCAATCTACGAGCTTATATTTTAAACGTTTTTAAAAGGTAAAGATGTAACAATTTAAACTGTAGTTCTCACCACTCTTGTATATAATTATGACACACAACCAGCGTTGCCATTTGCCAAGTTTTCCCTTTTTTTCCAAGTTTTTTGAGATGCGAAAAAGTTTTCATTAAATTTGTTTTCTAACAAAACAAGTTTTTTCGACAAAATTAAATTTAAAATTTTTTCAATAAATTCAATAATAATAACACGAAATATTTAAATTTTTAAATAAAATATTGTGTATTATATTAGTCCCGGGCAAAAGAAGCAAGGAAGTTTCCTTTAAAAATGTTGGCACATTTGTAGAAAACAAGTTTTTTTTGGTAAAAAAAAAAGTTTTTTTTTTTCCCAGAAATAAAAAGTTTTAAAAAAAATTTCTGGCAACGCTGCACACAACATAAATGGTGTGCACATATGTATGTAAGTAAGATAGTCCGCTTGAATCGACTCTTATTTTAGGTCCCCTTCGGATTGATACAGTTTAGCAGCTCACACAATTTGGGTGGTAAGATCGGTCATACCGTGTTATTGAACATTTGTCTTTCCGCTCACTAACTTTCCCATAAACTCAACGTGAATGGCAGTCGTCCACTGGTCTGAACAATAAAAAAGTTAAACTATTTATTTAAATTGTTGTCTTAGGCAAAAAAGTTTATGAAACTAATTTTTACATTCAATAAAATAAAAATTTTTAGAAATGAATATCCCACAGAGCTCTGTCTAGAAGCTATAAGCCTTGAAAGTCCAAAAAAAAAAAAGGTAATAAAACTGCATGGCATTCAACGTTTATGCAAATTAAATTTCTGTAAACAATATTCACGTAAGTATATTTAAAATATTAGTACCTTAATGAGTACGATGCTTAAATACATTATTGTGTGGAAAGTCGTAAAAAAATCAGTTTGAAATTAATAATCCCTCCGGGAAAATATGTTAATTTTTATTAACAGTTTTATAGGAACACGCCTGCTCGCTCATAGATAGATCCAACACGCATATAATTTTAAATGTTAATCTTTCACCAAAAATTTATTTTAATTTAAAATTCAGATTTTTCTTTAAAATTTTCTTACGAAACCAATTTTATATTCCAGTCAACAATATTGATTACAAATCAAACACTTGAAGCTTTGACAACGACTCACTTGTAAGAAATTTGAATTTCTGATGAGTGATTTTAAGAAAATAACGCGATATTTTTCAAGATAAAAATTTTGAATGACAGCTACTGTTGTAAAGTGAACTTTTAAATGCTCTTTCTTAAACAAAACAAAACAAAACAATACAAAGAGAAAAAAATTACCATCACTTTATTAAGTTTCGATTTCAAACACAAAATGTTGAATTTTTCATAAATGACCAGCATATAGGACCAGCGTTTAACAAACACCAGCTTATTTTTTCTGTATTTTTCTGCATAAATTGCTGGTAGTTTTTCGGTTAAAAAAAAGAAATAAAAATGGCAGGGTATTGTTATGATTGAATTTATTTTTTTTTTTATTTCGTTTTTAACTGATTTTTTTTTAATAGAAATAGAAAAACATTTTCCAAATAAATAACAAACATTTACAATAGAGAGTCAACTATCTATCAATCAGTTAAGAAGTACTTGACTTATGTTTGTTTCTGTCAGAGTGTTTTTTTCCTTCTTTTTTATATGCAGTTTCAAAATGTTCGAAAATATTTACGTTTGTATAAGAAATGTTTTTGTTGGATATAAAACGACTAGGTAACATGCTGCGAAAAATTGTAGGTTAGGCCTGTTATGTGATATACGGTAAGATACAGAGTTCAGCAATGAGTATTCAAAAAGATGAGTAAAATTGTATCATACTCATAATTTCTGATACTTATACGCATTCATGTCAGGCTGCCCTTAAGGCCATTGCGTCGGTCTGGTGCAAATCACGACTGGTTCGCGAGTGCAAAGAGTCGTTGAGGTCTTTTGGACCGGACCGTATCCGTCTATGCTGGGTTCCGGGTCATAGCGGAATACTGGGCAATGAGACGGCGGATGCCCTCGCTAGGTTAGGTTCCCTTTCGGGGGGCGATTTAATAGTTGGTCCTGAACCCCCAGTCTGCCACCTCTATGGCCTCATCGATGGATGGGTCAGGGAGGAAGAGCAGAGGCGTTGGAGGAACGGATCAGGTTGTTCTGTCTCTAGACGTCTATGGCCTGCTGTGGACAGTAAGAGAACAGATTGGCTGCTGGGCTTGGTTAAGGCCAGCGTAAGGTTGGTTGTCGGTTTTATCACAGGGCACTGCGAGATTAGGTCGCTGACGGGGATCTGGAACAGATCCCAGCCGGACTATTGCAGGGTATGTTGCGATGAGGAGGAGTTAGAGACTATCGAACACCTCCTCTGTAACTGCCCAGCCCTTGGTAGGTTGAGGTTGAGGACCCTTGGCAGAGCCTTCTTTGAGAGCTTGAGTTCTGTGTCGAGAGCCGACATCAAGGCTCTCCACAGATTCATTAGCAGTTTGAGCTGGTTGAGAGGTGCTGGGGCTTCATAAGTGTAGTCGCGCGCTCAACTCTTGTTTGTGTCTGTTTCTTTCTGTGTGATTCCCATCCTCCCCTTACCCTTATGCCCTCCTTTCATCCTATTCCCTCTATTTCCTTCCCTCTCCAAGGACGTTGTACAATGGGTCAATTTCGACCTCCGGGTATTGTACTTGTCTTAACGGACAAGTACACGTCCTCTAACCTAACCTAACCTATACGCATTCATACGTATTTTAATATCATGGAACCTCCTCTACTCATATTCAAAGTTTGAAGTACTCATCCTAATCATACTCACCAACAACATTACGAATTAATATTTCTTCAGATTACGGAGACAACCGATTTGACAAATTAAAATAAATTATATTATATAAATTAAAATTGAAGTCGCCGTGGTCTAGTAGGTAGTGTGTTGGCTTATTAGACTGTAGGCCCGAGTTCGAATCCAAGGTTAGACATCAAAACGAAAATATTTCTTCGGCGACTTCCTCTCAGCAGATTTCTGGCAAAAACTCTGAGAGTAAATAAAATTGCCATGTAAAGCTTCTCAATAAAATTTGTCGTTCGGAGTCGACTTTAAACTGTAGGTCCCGCCACTCATGTATAAAATTAACACACACAACATGAGTAGTGTGAGATGCTAGGACTGAAGGGTGCGGGCTTCTTGGGGACGATTGCTGTAGACTGCCTAATGGTGAAGCTATAGCACTGGCCATTTTATAGTCAACTAGCAGCAACTCGTTTCCTTGCCGCTCGCATCTTGAGATGTCCACAAACACTACTCCCTCTCTTCCACCTTCCTATAACCCATTTTCCTAAAAAACCTGCACAATGCACTGCATGAGTAGGGGCAATCCCCTGAGCGGTTGCACAAAAAAAACAAAAAAAACACGTATAATGTTGTTGACTTCGACTCTGCATAACTCAACATATACACGAATCACAAAATAAGTATGAATCGCTTACGAACACTAAAATACTCACTAGAAGGTTGTGTATTTGCTTTGCTTGCTGCTCTGTCTTTTTTGCTTATGTGTCTGTTTTCTTTTTTTGTAAATGCAACAACAACTAAGATTGTAAATTTTGATGAATGATTCGAGTCACTCGAAAGTTATAAATCTAAATGAGTAGGCTTATGAATCAAACATATTTCGAATCGTATGAGTTTGATGTCAACGTTGTACGCATACTCATTGCAACCTGTACTTATAAATTAACGTTGTAGTGAGTACGTATGAATCAGAGTACATAGTTAAATTTCAATTTTATTGACTCCCTTATATTCAAAATTTTATGATTGCTTATGAGTAGCCGAAAAACGATTTATTACTGATCTCTAATATATAGTAAGATAATTAGGCAACTCTTAGGACCTTCATCTTGTTCGAAAAATAACAGCACCTTGAAAAGACGTTCTAAAGACGTTTTTATATGTGATATCCATCCATTATAAAGGCCTTAAATTGTGTGGTAAATCTTGTACTTTTGCCGCTGTCCTATCATAGGACTGAAGCTCAGAAGAGGTGAGTCTTACTACATCTAAAGAAAATTTTATACGCATTAAAGGTTGGCCAGATTTTCCAAGTCGCAGTACTGAGCAATCCAGCTAACTTTTTTATTTCAACCTTGACCTGAAGTCACATTTAGAGAGACAAGCAATCTTCGATTACGTTGTTTGCTGTTTAGGCGCCGTCTATCGCTAACTGTCTATTACAGTCTGAACATCTTTTCGACAATATTTGAATTCAACCTTATTTACAACCAACGCTTTGGTCTAAAGGGTTTTGTTATAAATTTTCCTGTCTAAAGCATATGCTCTTCCCCATTCTTCTAATGGAAAAGCATCGTCAACCTTTTATACTCTCTTATTTACATCGGTGGAACTCAATTGAATTTATGCTGTTCATTCGTTTGGTTGTCCTGATATGGCGCACCAAAGTCACTTAGAGTGCTAGCTTACTAGGCAAGAGCAAGGCAAGAGCCTTTTGGCAATTCGGAGGGGGGGGGGGGGGGGATTTCGAACAGAGACTCTTTCGGTTTCGTTGAAGTTGCCAGAGTTTGGTAGCGAGTGTGTTGACATATTACACATGAGGCCGTGTTTCAAACTCCAGACATCTCGAACAAAATGCAAAAATATTTCTTCGGCGACTTCCTCTCAGCAGATTTTTGGCAAAGTTTCTCAAAAATCTGTCGTTTGTCGATTGAACTGCTGGTCCCACTACTCATGTATAAAAATTAACTCACGCAACATGGATGGTGTAAGAAAGTAGGTTGTAATCTTGACTAAAGGGTTGTAATTGTCAATTAAATAATGGTGTGCTATGCTCGTGTGGTTACCAAGAGAGCTATTGGTTACGGTTATTTTTAGCCAGCTGGCAACCCTATCATTCTGGATACTAGTAAGAAAATGGCAGAAAATGCTTTATGACAGCACCAGAGGAGCGTCCATGAGTAAAGACTTTATTTCGCACAATTTTATTGAAGTTGCCATTTAAATCTGGTATACGAAGTAACAGCGCTGTTATAGGGGATGATATTGACGATATTGCAACGATTTCTTTTGAATTTCAGCAACCATCAGCAGCTATGATGATCTGCAAAAGAAATAGAGCAAAGGTTACAATCTTAGGTTCCTATATAGTTAAGCACGACATGAGTGTTATTAAGACTAAAATGTGGGCAATGGCCTTTATATAGGTCGATTTTTTAAGAGCTATAGGAAAAATCTTCAAAAAAAAAACACATAAAATTCAGAAAAATGCATGAAATCTTTATTTGAATCGATAGTACGGTCCATATAATTTAATGTTTGAAGATTATTTCATGCAAATGTTGACCGCGACTGCGCCTCAAATGGTCCATCCGCTTAGTCCAATTTTGGCATACTCTTTCCAACATTTCGGCCGGTATCTCACGAATAAATGCTTCAATGTTGTCTTCCAATGCGTCAATTAAAGCATGAGCTTTAACATAGCCGCACAAAAAATAGTCTAAAGGCGTTACGATTCGCAGCATCTTTGAAGAAGTACGGTCCAATGATGTCACCAGCCCATAAACCGCACCAAACTGTGACTTTTTCTGGATGCATTGGTAGTTTTTGCAATGCTTCTGGCTGATCTTCACTCCTAAATCGACAATTCTGCTTATTTACGTATCCATTGAGCCAAAAATGAGCTTCGTCGTTGAACAGAATTTTTCGATAAAGAAGTGGATCTTCGGTCAACTTTCCAAGAGCCCATTTTGATAATAAAATTCAATGATTTGCAAGCTTTGCTCGTTTGTAAGACGATTTATGGTTAAATTATAGACCAAACTGAAGATGTTTGACAGTGAAACAAAACACGAAACCTGCGTGAGCTGTTTAAACCAGTGTTGCCAAAAAGATAATAGCTAAAAAATCACCCTTTATTATCGGACATTTTACAGAAAAATAGCCGAGTAGTTGAGGTTCCATGCACAAGCATACCTATGCTTGAATGGTTTAATATTACAAGAATAATACTGGTTGTGTTCGTATCGCATGACTAAATTGTTTAGTTTGTTGATTACAGTGCGAAAATGAATATGAATTGCTGTAAGAGGAGGTGAGTTATCAGATAGAAGCCTTACTGTCTGCATACATTTTTGTATGCCCCTCAAAAGGGTATTAAGAGAGTGAAAGTTTGTTTGTTGCGAATAAAAGATTGGAAATCGCATTTTTATGACAACATTTATTTGAGCCCTAGATGACTTTCTGGAGGTGTTATCACGATTAACTAGCAATAGCATATTGTTACCTTTGGACAATTATGTTCTCGTAAAATGCTTCATTTGGTGGGTGTTAAACTAGTAGGAAATTGAGGTTTTAACTGTGATGTCTGTTGAATTCCAGACCTTGTTTCTGTATTTATAAGTTTATTAGACTCTTGCAAGTTCGACTGGCCTTAGTTTATCGATTTTATAGGTTTATTGTACTAGTAGGTAGTGTGCTGGCTTATTAGACGTAAAAGCCAGGGTTCGAGTCCCAGGCCAGACATCAAAAAAAAAAAAAAAAAAATACAAAAAAAATACAAAAAGTATTTTTTCGGCGATTTCTTCTCAGTTTCTCAAAAAATCTGTTGTTCGAAGTCGACTTTAAACTGTAGGTCCCGCCACTTATGTATAAAATTAACACACACAACATAAGTGGTGTGAGAAACTGCGGGCTTCTTGGGGACGATTGCCTGTAGACTGTCTAATGGTGAAGGTATAGCTCTGACCATTTTATAGTCACCTAGCAGCAACTCGTTTCCTTGCCGTTCGCATCTTCCCCCTTTCCACCTTTCCTAAAAAACCTGCACAATGCACTGCATGAGTAGGGGTCATCCCCTTAGTGCTGGTTTCATAAAAAAAAAAAAAAAAAAAAAAAAAAAATTACCAGCGTCTTATGAAATCCATTTTCCCACCATACCTTTATAACTGTTAAGTAAACTTATTTGAATATTAAAAATTAAAACAAAAAACATACATACATATACATATGTATTCAGTAATTAAGGTTATAACATATTTAATATCAACATGGAACTCAGCTGGAGATCTTCTAGCCGCAACACATACTTCACCATTTCGCCTGTAGGGTATGTAAACGATAGTATGAAAATCTTAAATAAATATACACAATATTTTAGAAAAAAATATTAAAAAAAAAAATCGAAACGCTGTACAGTGTACACAGAAGTTAAAAACAGATGAATAGAAAAAAAAAAAACGAAAAAATAAAACGCTGGGTACCTACACTTTACTAAATAAATAATCCACAGACAAGACCTAATCACTGTATGAAAAGAGAGAGAAAAAAAAAAAAAAAAAGAAAAAACAACAACAACAACATGAACTACTCTTGAGTATTGAAAACAGTTTTTTAGCATGTATTTGTCGATGTATTAATATTTTTTTATTTGTTTTTGTTGTTGTTTTACTGTTCACTACTGGTCAATATTGTTGTGTCTAAGCCATGATATAAAAGTAAATATGTATGTACATATGTATGAGATTTTCTAACGGTAGTTTTAAGTTTTGTATTTGTTTGTTGTTGTTGCTTTAGGTGTAAATTTTCTTTCATTTTTCCTCTGTTCGCTTTAAAACTCTATTATATGGTCATGCAAATCACAAAAGAATACGATATTATAGCCGCCGATATAACTTGCAATCGTGTGGGTGTGCCTGGTTAGTTGTAATGTTCGTAACAGAGATTAGCAATGAGTAGAATTGAAACATACTCACTATTTCTTATACTTCACATACGCATTCATACTTATTTTAATATCATGCAACCTCCTCTACTCATATTCAAAGTTTGAAGTACTCATCATACTAACAACACGTATGATGTTGGTGAGTTCGACTCTCCATCACTCAATTAAACTATACACGAAGCACAAAATAAGTATGATTCGCGTACGAACACTAAAATACTTACTAGAAGGTTGTGTTTTTACTCTGCTTGCTGCTCTGTCTTTTTTGCTTATGTGTCTGTTTTTTTTTTTTTGTAAATGCAACAATAACTAAGACTGTAAATTTCGATAACGAGTGACTCGAATCATTTATAAGTATTTCTCTAAAGTTATTAATCTAAGCGATTAGGCTTCTGAATCAAACATATTGCGAATGGTATGAGTTTGATGTCAACGTTGTCCGCATATTCATTGCAACCTGTACTTATAAATCTTTATCTTAAAATTTTTAATGCTGCTGCTAGATCCATATTATTCTATGGTGCCCAGATTTGGGGATTTTTAAAGTATGATGAAGTGAAGATTCTTTTCAGACTCTTCATCAAGAAAGTTTTGTTGCTGCCCAAAAATACTCCAAACTACATGCTTTATTTAGAAATTGGTCTAAACTCTCTATTTCCAGATACCCTAAAACTTCACTTTAAATATATTAATAGAGCACTACTTTTACCCGCGAATAGATTGCCACGTGCGAGTATAATAGCTGAAAAAATAATTTCTAATAACAGATATTGGTCTGATGAATGGTCTAAACTTTGTAATATAATCAATGTTAACCCAGGTAACTATAGACCTTTATGTAAACATTTGAAACACATAGTGCGGTTGGTGATTGCGTCGGAAAAAAACGAATACATTCAAGATGCTAGAGCTTCACAGTTTCATGATCTCTACTCTAAACTGGATTACAGCTTATCACCGCTACCATTTTTTCATTATTCGTCTCGTATTACAAGCACAATAATCAGGGCACGTGGTGGGATAAATAGAACCAGTATTGACCTCGCGTTTTTCCACCCCTTGAAGTAACTGTTTGATACAGCCGGGACGTATTTTTTTTTTTTTTTTTGAATGCACACTTTATTTCTTTAATCAATTCATAGCTCTATCTATGCTTGGGAAGTGAGTAAAATTTTACATGTCCGAATATAATGAGTATGGTAGGTAAGCTTTCTGAAGCCACTGCACTGAGGGCCAGCACTAATCTATGTTGTCATGCCATGTGTGAATTGCACATTTTCCTACTGAGACGATGTCGCCGAAGAAATATTTTTTTCAACTTCCGCTTTATTCGAGTTGTCTGGGCTAAGGTTTGAACCCTCACCTATCGTCTATTTAGGCAACACACTACCTGATAAATCCTGTTGTAGGTTGGGAGCTTTTTTAAGCAAAAACCGTTTTATAATCACGATGGTAACGAGCAGAGCTTCAGTCAAGTAATATTCCGAGAAGACCTTAAGCAATGTCTGGATTTCTTGGGATAGTTTTGCTTAGTACGTTAACCGGAACGACGTCCGTGAGGAAATAGTGTTGCTTAAGTTCTGATTACATATTAATTAAGTTGATTATTATGTGAACTCGCCGTAGTCAAGTAGGTGGTGTGTTAGCTTATTAGACGTGAGGCCATGGTTCAAACCCCAGAAGGTCAGAAGGTAGGTAGGTAGAAGTGCCTGTCCACCCGATGGAGTCATGAGCGGACACACTTAGGCCGCATACAGGGCTCATTGTGACACCACAGTTTCATCTTCTCCCTATTCCAGGAACCACTTGGAGCTTCCGATGAAGCGACTCAGACTGCCAATATCCATGCATGACAGTTCATCTAGGTCTTCCATATAGTAGGCACCCAGGTGTCTCTTTCTCCTCTGACCAAGTGCCGGGCATGTGCACAGTAGGTGAAGAATAGTTTCATCCTCTTCCTCATGTCCACAGCTTCTGCAGAAATCATTCGCGAGGTGTCCAAGACCAATACGCCTCGCATGTGTTCCTATAATACAATGCCCCGTAATAACACCGATAACAGCACTGAGCCTGCTTCTTTGGAGCTTAAGCAGAGTCGCCGTGCGCCTTCTATCCAGCCTTGGCCAGATTTTCTGCGCCGCTCTGCCTTTATTCAGGTCAGAAAGAAATACGAAAAAATATTTCCTCGGCGATTTTCTTTCGGCAGATTTCTGTAAAAAACTATGAGAGAAATTGCTATGAAAAGTTTCTTAAGAAATGTGTCGTTCGGAATCGACTTTAAACTATAGATCCCGCCACTTGTGTAGAAAATTAACGTACACAACATAAGTGGTGTGAGTAACTAGGTTGTAATCCTGACTAAAGTGTATGTACGAATTACGAATTAATATTTCTTCAGATTACGGAGACAACCGATTGACAAATGACGGCACACAATTAAGGGATGTGAAGACCAACCTTTTCATTGATCATAGACGTTTGGATCGTGGTCTAGTAGGTAGTGTGTTGGCTTATTAGACTGAAGGCCCGAGTTCGAATCCCAGGTCAGACATCAAAACGAAAATATTTCTTCGGCGATTTTCTTTCGGCAGATTTCTGGCAAAAACTCTGAGAGTGAATAAAATTGCCATGAAAAGCTTCTCAATAAAATTTGTCGTTCGGAGTCGACTTTTTTAAACTGTAGGTCCCGCCACTCATGTTTAAAATTAACACACACAACATGAGTAGTGTGAGAAGCTAGGACTGAAGGGTGCGGGCTTCTTGGGGACGATTGCTGTAGACTGTCTAATGGTGAAGGTATAGCACTGGCCATTTTATAGTCACCCAGCAGCAACTAGTTTCCTTGCCGTTCGCATCTTGAAATGTCCACAAACACTACTCCCTCTCTTCCACCTTCCTATAACCCATTTTCCTAAAACCTGCACAATGCACTGCATGAGTAGGGGCCATCCCCTGAGTGCTGGTTTCACCAAAAAAAAAAAAAAAAAATTAGGCCTGTATGTTTTATGTGAAGATTATCCTACGAATTAAGAGGTTAATACGACCGATTCGATTGCTTTACTCCAAATACTCAACCGAATAATTGGCTGAATAGGGCCTTTGCCTATTCGGCTTTGTTTGTCGGACACTTATTTACTCGTTGCTTTCTATATTGCCGCTGGTTTTTCTTTATTTCTATGTTATATTAGTTTTTGTTATTGTTGTTGTTGTGTTAGCTTTCTAACTACTAACAAAAAAATAAAAAAAATAAAAAATAAAACTACACGTATTTATTTATTATTATTTTAATAGTCATACAAACAATAGTTTTGTTTATATACAGACATTCATTCATTCATTCGTCGTGTGTCTGTCTGCTGGGTTAGCGATTTCATTTGGCCCAAAAACTAACATTTAAATTGTCTGTCCATCCATTTTGAACATTCATCCGTTTTTTCTTTTTTTGCCGTCTGTCTGTCCACCTGTATGTCTGTCATGTTTTTTCTGTGTCAAGTTAAGCGTCAATTTCTTGACAGTTTGTCAAATATTAAAACGTGCTAATATTTGCCTTCATTTAGTTTCTGTCCATAGGTCTCTGTCTGTCTGTGTGTCTGTCTATTATATTTACCGTCATTTGCGTTATTTTTTCTATTTTTTTTTTACTTCAAATAACGGTGATTTTTTCCCCCTAGTTTTATTTAGTTTCAGTTGTCGTTGTTGTTGTTAGTTTTTTAGCATAAACTTTCCAAAATAAACTTTTAATGGTCAATAGTATTGACAGGTTGAATAGGCGTACTTTTGTATCCATGTTTTGTATGTTTTCTGTGTGTGTGTGTGTTTTTTGTTTAAAATAAAAACGTCAATATTAAGAGGCTTTAATTGATAGTTTTAAACAATTGTTTACGATGTATAAGGCCCGAGGGAGTTTCAGATTATAAATTATAATCTGAGATAGAGAACTGCTAATGCACAAGTGATTAAAACATCAGTTTCAAGATATATAGATAGCAACGTTGAATAGCAATTAAAAATATTTTTTAAAATAGAATATGAAAATATCTTCACATCTTATCATCAAGATTTAAGCGCTGACTTAACATCTGTATACGATTGTATACGAACACTTTGTAAAGTGTTAAGAACTTAGGTCAGTGATGTGAAGTGTTGAATTAGATCACAAAGGAGCTTCTGTTCTGTAACATTTCCTACAATATTATTCTGTGAATAGATAGTAAATCTGAAATATTAAATCTAAATGACCAAAGATCTGAGTGTAGAGTCATGTTGGCTAGAGAAACATCAACAAAATCAAGTCAAAAGTCAAGTCAATCAAGTCAAGTCCTGAAGACAGAGATCAACAATGAATCATTTTTTCGCTACTCTTAAGCACACATGAAATTTTGAATATAAGTGAGTTAACAATATTGAAATTTAACTACTCTGATGTATTCATGCTCACTACAACGTTGATTTATAAGTTCAGGTTGCAATGAGTATGCTTACAACGTTGACATCAAACTTATACCATTCGAAATATGTTTGATTCATAACTTTAGAAAAATATTTTTAATACTCATGATACTTCTATATCAGCGTTTATAATTTCATAGCACAATTGTGCGGAGAGAACTCACACGCATTCTTGTGCTTTATGATTTAGTTGTCGATCAGACTGCGACAAGATCACATGTGCGGCGGATGCTTTACCATTTTTTTCAGAATGACACTCAAAAAATATTTTATGTTAAAAGATGCTAATATTCAATGCCTTATATGTATTGCCTCGTACACATTGGGCATTTTTTTGTTGACATTTTGTGGCGTCATATTTGAATTGAATTCAACATTTGTATTGTCGTTCACATTATGTTTTTCGATAACATACAATTTTATTGTGTCAATGTGATAGCAAAGTATGTCATCCCTAAAAGATGGCAATATGTCAATTCCGTCTACATTGAAGAAAAATATTGTAAAAAAGGCATTTCACTTCGTTTGTTCGAGCTATTGAAAATAAAAACTAAAAATGAATCATAAAGTTATTCAATTGGCAAGTGCAACAACTTGTATGTCAATTATAATAAAGAATTTAAAACAATCAAAAAAAAAAAGAAAAAAAGGCAAATAAAGTGGTGGATAAGACCTGGACTGAATATGCGGACAACTAAGGGATTTTATAGCACTCTTCATTCAAGTCTACGGGTGCAGGATGAAGGTTGGTTTAAAAATTTTGTGCGCATGAGGGAAGACAATTTTGATTATCTTGTCGAAAAATTAACTCCATATATTAAAAGAGAAGACACAACATTCCGAAATTCAATATCTGTTGGTGAGAGGTTGGCAGTAACTCTTCGTTACTTGGCCACAGGTGACGGCTTGTGTATGCATGTGCGGATTCAAGCTCCACCGAATTCCGGCTCTGAGTATTTTTGTTACAAGCAGCATAATAGCCCAGTCTGGTTGGCGTTGGTAGATGCAGAATATACATTTTAATTTTATTTAATTTTATTTTTGAAATTTTAAAATTTGAAATTTTATACAATAAAATGACAACAAGTTGTCATTAAGTTTTTGTGGCTGCAATTTTGCCATGTTATTGTGACTACAGTACACATAAGGCTAGCAATTAATTAACAATCCAATGCCACACATCGAAAAATATCGAAATTGACAGGAATTGCGAACAGTACACATTATTATATTTGCTTGCGATGTCACAAAATGACACAGTGTGTACTCGGCATATGTTATAAAACATTTAAAGAATATAGGGAATATGTTCTTAAAAGACATTTTGTATGTTAATATGTAAAAAATGGATGTTTAATTTTTATTTATCTAAAATTATTAAGCCGAACATAGATAGTTTTATGTATGTTGATGAAATGAAAATCAAAATAGCGTATATTACTAACACTTTTCTATGGCTGTAAATAAATAAATTCTCTCACTTATTTTCTCTCTCTTACTCACTAATACATAGCCAAAAAATTTTTGGTAAACCCTGTTCTATATACATAAATGATTCGTGTGACTCCAATCATTCATTAAAATTTACAGTCTTAGTTGTTGTTGCATTTAGAACAAAAGAAAAAAAGACACATACGGAAAAAAGACAGAGCAGCAAGCAGAACGGGGACACAACCTTCTAGTAAGTATTTTAGTGCTTGTACGTGATTTATACTTATTTTGTTCTTCGTGTATATGTTGTGGAGAGTCGAAATCAATAACATCATACGTGTTGTTAAGTATGAATACGATGAGCAGACGTCGGCACCAATGTCCCTCAGGTGAAGAACATCTTCGGCTTTTTGCGTACATAGGACACGAACATCAACAATGTTCGTTAAAAAGATCGTAAAAATGCATTCAGTTGCTTGTCAGCTTTCAGTGAAGTAGGTTCTTGTCGCTTCTTTTTGACATTTTTTTGTATATGAATTATACACCCAAAGAAAAATTACAATAGGATTCACTATTTTCTAATGAGATTCACTAATAACAATGAGATATGATCTCCATTTTTGGAAGAATATTTGTCAAGTTAAATACGCAGTCTTTAGGGATTTGGTCTTGTACATTTTTTTTTTATTTTCTACTACATAAATATATTATTATGACTAACAATTTTCCTCTGGCTTAACATATGCCTCTCACAAATACACTCACATTTTTATCATGTTCTCTTTGTGCCGACGTCTGATGATGAGGACTTCAAACTTTGAATATGAGTAGTGGAGGTTCCATGATATTAAAATAAGTATGGATGCGTATAAGTAGTATCCGAAATTCTGAGTACGATTCGATTTTACTCATCTTTTTGAATACTCATTGCTGATCTCTTCATGAAGAGCAAGTTGATGATTTGACACCCAGGGGTATATCAGCAGAAAACAGTGATGACCAGAATAAATAAAACAACGTGCTGTTGTGAAAAATTTAGAATTCAGCTGAAATATCTTTCTAAACGAAATCAGATTTTTATATCTAAGGATGTGGAACCTGTTCTCCATCTGACCATCTGCCGCATAAAATGAAAAGCTTTTCGTACACATACATACAGTGACCGTCAAAAGAAAGTGCACATTAAAAATATATATGTATATATATATATTGATTAATTACTGTTATTTTTTATTTTAAAATTGTTTCATTGCAAATTTTTAAAATTGAAGCAAAAAAAAAAATTACAAAAAATTTCAAAATACAGTGCACGCGCGCTAATGTGAACTAATTAAAACTGGCGTTGTTCACTTTTGCGAATTGTTCACATTTCCGAATACCGAAAATTTTAAGAGAATTTTACCATATTTTAAACAAAAATCATTATTTATGATTTTTTATAATTTAAATTTATATGTTAATCTTCACAAACTCTCTCCACAGTATCTAACGTTTCAAATTAAAAAAAATTCTGTTCAAATTATAGGGCTTTTTACATTTTTTTCATCTTTTAGAGTAGCCAATGAACGAAAAAACTGTTCACATTAAGCGGTGTTCACATTAGCGCGCGTGCACTGTATTGTCAAATTTTTTCGGGCACTCTCCTTAAGTGGTAAAATTTGAGTTTAGTGATTGTTAGAATTTTATCCATAGCGTACAGGTTCTTTTGACGCTCACTGTATGTCTGTGATTTAAGATGGGTGGCTAGGGACAAGACAAGACCTCTTTCCGTCTACAAAATTAAAACCTATCCCTTGAGCGGAAAAATTTTGAATATTATATATTTGAGAAGAGTTAATTTATCGACAATCGATAAAAATTTAAAATTATTGACGCCACTGGAAAGCATAAGAAAGAATCCAAAAGGCTACTTACTTACTTAGTAGGTCATTACAATCATTTAGTAAGGATTACAACCTAGTTTCTTACACCACACTTCTTTTAAAATTTAAAGCGATTTTGGCGATACTTTTCCATGACAAATGATCAGAAAGACGACATTTAGTGAACCGAGGCACAAGTATTGGATTGGCTTTAAACATTTAATTAATTTCCACACCCAATGACGAAACGCTTAAGCCGTAGTGCAAGATTTTTAATCTCTTTTTTAAACAATAGAACAGGAAATATGACAGCGGAATTTTTATTCAATTCAGTGGTAAATGCTTTTGTTTTCCTAGACAAACAAAAAGGCCATAAGAAAGCCTCATCTAAATCATAAAGCATTGCAAAAAAAAAAGAAGAAAAAATATTGAAATTATGATTGCAAATTGAATATTTTTTTATTTCCTTTCTTTTTTTTTTGGTGACAATATTGGCGCGCTCGATGGCTTATTATTATTCATATGCTATGTGGGATTAAATAATTCATTTTTATTATTCATAGGCAACCTGTTCACCATAAAAATGTCAAAAACTAGAAAGTAAGAAACGCAACAATTTGAAAGCAGAAACAAAAATTAAATAAATTTTGAAAACTTTTGAAAAGGTCATCAACAAGTTCTTTTATTTTTCATCATTTTTTTCAGTCGCTTTTTTTTTTTTGAAATTTTTGCCAGCAACAGCCATAAATAGTTACTAATTAAATGAAATTCACAATAAATCTTATTTTTTTGTTTGTATTTCAAAAAAAAAAAAAAAACTTAAAAATTAAAAATTTCTGTCTTATTCTCAAACGAAAAGCCCTAACCGTTTGGCTATTTGTACGGCTGTTGCCATGTTAATAAATTTTAAAATGTTTTTCTTTTTTTCTTTCTTTTTTGTATTTTTTTTTTAAATTTAAAATTTGTTGTTTATATGTATGTCTGTCGGTTTATAATCTAAAATCTGATTAGCATAAGATTTTAATTTAATTGATTTATGTTCTTATGTCTTAAAAATGTCTTTGTTTCTCTACTTCTTTTTATTATTTTTATTATTTTCAACGCATTATCATTAGTGCCAGGGGTCGGTCTAGTGGCTTTATGCAGACATTTGTTGCATTTTAAGATACTAAGGACGGAATTCTGATTTAAATATACCAACGGTCCGGATATTTCTTTGTCTAGTAGGTAATATTATGTGTGTGAAGATAAATTCGAATTTAGAAACCAAAGACGCAAACCCACACTTTTAGCAGTGCCACTTCTTGCCTCTAACAGGATAAACTTTGCTATTAACAGAGCACTGTTAATTGTTTAACAGTGGCTATAGTAGATTAGTCTTCTACTTTGCAATTATTGCAGACTATGTATTAACATAAAATATCAGAATTAAATTTGATCATTATTATTTGTGAACAAAAGTGTTGAAATGCAATGGATGATTGGTCGAGGAGGAGGTCAGAAATTTTCTCATATCTAAATATTATTCCAGCTATCCCACTACCACGGTTCGAAAGAGAACCCCCTGAACTACCATTTGCATATACATAGGCTGTATGGTATACTATTTCTTATATGTATCAGAGATCAGCAACGAGTATTCAAAACGATGAGTAGATTCGACTCATACTTATTATTAGATCTGATACTTATACGCATTCATACTTATTTTAATATGATACTCATACTACTCATACTCAAAGTTGGAAGTACTCGTCGTATTCATACTTAACAATACGCATGATGTTATTGACTTCGACTTGTCTCTACTTAACATTTACACGAATCACAAAATAAGTATGATTCGCGTACGAACACTACTATACTCACAAGAAGATTGTGTGTATGCTTTGCATGTTGTCTTTGTCTTTCCTTTCTTCTTTGTTTGTATATGCAACAATAACAAAGGCTGTAAATTTTGATGAATGATTCGAGCTACTCGAATCACTTATAAGTATTATAAGTATTTGTCTAAATTTATGAATCAGAATGAGTAGGCGTATGAATCAAACACATTTCGAATGTTGTGAGTTTGATGTCAACGTTGTACTCATACTCATTGCAACCTATACTTATAAATCAATGTTGTAGCGAGTACGAATGAATCAGAGTAGTTGAATTTCAATTCTGTTGATTCACTCATACTCAAAATTGCATGAGTGCTTGTGAGTAGCGGAAAAACGATCTCTGATATGCATGTTCCAAAATGGCCACTGATCTTCTAGAGAACTTTCAAGCAAAAAAGTGATATTTTCAAAGCCAATTTTCTTAATATCATATCACTTTATATGTGCCTTGGAACCTTCCTTCCTTTGTATATAGTATGCTACTCATAGACCTAGAATATTTCCCAAAATTAACTACTAAACAT
Organism: Sarcophaga caerulescens; assembly: GCA_927399465.1. Taxonomy (NCBI): domain Eukaryota; kingdom Metazoa; phylum Arthropoda; class Insecta; order Diptera; family Sarcophagidae; genus Sarcophaga; species Sarcophaga caerulescens. Next base: position 98,380,164 of record OV656867.1, on the reverse strand, counting down.
GGGGGTTTGTTCAGATGGGTACTGTTAAATAGCTAGCAGTACTCTGTTAAGGGCAAATTTTGTTCTGTTAAGAGGAAATTTTGCTCTGTTAACGCCAAATGTGGCGCTGCTAAAATTTATGGATTACGTCTTGGATTTTCAAATTCGAACTTATCCTCTAACACATGGCAATATTTACTGGACTCAACCGTTTTAGTAAGGACAGCCGCTTTACGCGACTTTAACTACGTACCAAGGAGCTTTGTAAAGTTTTGCCGAGGCTACTTTTTTTTTTTACAGATTTTGACCGAAGAGTACCCAATATAAAAACAAAATTTTTTTTTTTAATTTTTCTTTGCTTTCGATCTGGGTTTTGAACTCAGTACTCTCGTTACTAACCTTATTGCTGTGAAAAAAATTTGAAACGAAAGTTGATCCATAATCATCATATGGGCAAAATACATAAGGAGTGCGCACAAAAAAAAAATGGGCCTACTTTTAAGCTTATAACTTTTATCGTAATTGAAAAAAATGAATACCGTTACATTGTTTTTGTTAGTCATCTGTTCCAAAATCCACGTGCTAAATCTCATTGCAATAGCAAAATTAGCTTTTTGAAAATGGGCACCCAACAAGAATGTCGTAAAAAAATAATTGAAATTTTCAATGAAAAACCGCGCCGCTTACAAAAAACGATTGCTAGGCTCGCAGGTGTTAACCAAAAAACAGTTTCTAAGGTAATACTTAAAACAATATAAGGAGTCTTTAAGTATTGAGAGAAAGCATGGAAGTGGAAGAAAAAAAGGATTTGCCGACCAAAACAAAGCAAGAAAAATAATACGTATTTTTCAAAAAACACCCTAACATGTCTGGAAGAAAAGTGGCTCAAAAAGTTGGATGCTCTGAGACCTTTGTCAGGAAAAAATTTTATACACAAAAGAATTCAAATATTATTTACTTTATTGAAATATAAAACGAAAAAAATCCGCCACTTAGTTTTATTTCTATAACGAAAAGTGTAAGTCCAGTTTTTTTCGTGCGCACTCCTTACATAATTGGTCATTACAACCCTTCAGTCTGGATTACGACCTAACTTCTCACATCTCTTATGTTGTGTGTGTTAAATTTATACATGAGTGCTGGGACCTACAGTTAAAAGTCGATTCCGAAAGACAGATTTTTGTGAAACTTTTCATGGTAATTTTATATTTACTCTCCGAGTTTTTGCTAGAAATCTGCTGAGAGGCAGACGCCGAAGAAATATTTTTTAAATTTTGTCGTGCGGGTTTGAACCTTGGCCTTTCGTTTCAAATAAGCCAACACACTAACTACCAGACTACGGCGACTATCTATGAGCAGTATAGGGTATGATAAAGTCGTTTCTAAATATTAAAACCATCTGTTTTATTTGTGTTGAATAAAAATAATGTGAAAATCAGTAAAAATGAAAAAATTAAATCCAATATTTAGTCTGATTGATATCCCGCTGATTTTGATTTTTATATTCCATTCTTTTCTTTTCTATACGTTGAAAACTTATTTAAAATAATTTATTTTCAAAAATTTAAAATTTGTTTTTTCAAACAGCAAAATTAATTGTCACCTTTATAGAGAGCACCACCTATTGTCTAATCAGCCAAGTGATTGACTTGATTATCTCGTTAGCCACATAGTGTGATGATAAATCGTATTTTTTATTTTCAATTGAATTAATAAATAAATTAATAATATTAATTTCTTCTACCGTATCCTTTAATTAATTAAAGCAATTAACTTTCAAAAAATTATAAAGCATCCCAAAATACAGAGACAACTACAAAACCGTGATGGTTTTCGGCTTTAAATCACCATTAATATGGTTGTTAGTGGATAAGCTGAGAGAAGTCGTTGTAGTCTAGTAGGTAAAGGCTTATTAAACGAGAGCCTGTGATTCAGCTCAGACATCTCGAACAAAACGAGATATGAAGAAAGAAAACATTTCATTTGGCAAAAACTCTGAAAGTGAAATAAAATTGCCATGAAAAGTTTCTCAGACAGTTGTCATTCGGAGTTGACTTTTGAACTGTAGGTCCCGCTACTCATATATAAAATTGACACACACACAATATACGCAGCTAGTTTGTAATCCTAGCTAAAGGGTTGTAATGACTAATAAGTAATGAAGTGAACATAACTTCCTTTTTAGTCTTCTCTGATGGAAAAGCCGAATAGCTTATTAAAGACTATATTGGGTCTGATGTAAGTCGCGACCAATATAGTCGTGTATATGGGCTGGCGGCTCAGAAAGACTATTCATTTACAACCTCGTACCTCAGTTTCTCTGTGCCTTACTAACATTATGATCGCTACAGTCTTAATGCAGACATACAGTGACGCCTAAAGACGCATTTTCTCCAGACAATATGTGTTCATCGTAAACGTTAAGTCAAGTTATGATAGTCTGCAGCGTTTTTCAGGCGGAAGCAATAGTATCTACCAGGCTGTTTAATGGATCCTTATCTATTGTGCTTCTTTTAGCCGCATCTCAATCTTCTCTGGTAGTCAGGCTGCTATAGGATCTCTGTCGAGCGTTACGAATTACTCCAAGACCGTTAGGAAGTGTCGCCGCTGTCTCAACCTTTTTTCTGAGCGCTTCAGTGTCTCACTTGTCTGGGTCCCCGGGCACTGAAAAAATTCCGAGAAATTGCAGAGTCGACGAGTTCGCCAGGGCTGGTGCACTCCTTCCGGAATCCTCGTCAATCGATTTGAGTATGCCACTTACCTAGGTTAAGTTGGCAAACCTATACTCAATGGGGAGTCCTGCTCCACCGCTAGACTTACTTAGCCCTCGATGGATAGAAGGCGCACCAACCATTGACTCGGACTTGATTGTAACGTCATCACGATCACAATGGCCATGCTTACAGGTTATTGTGTTATTGGAAGACACACGGAAAGAATGCAGCTTTCATCTAACGACTTCTGCCGTGGGTCCAGATCGGCTGAGGAAGAGGTGACTGTTATCCACTTTCTTTGTCAATGCCCATTTCTTGCGAGGTACCGATTTATGTTATTTGGCTCTCCATTCCTTGTCAATCCTTGTGGTTTGACGGAGCTATCATCCATTGATGTCAAGGACATAGCATCGTTTATCAAACTTTCGGGCTGGTTTTTCATCGTGGGGCAGTCGTGGTTTTAATGTGCAGCCCTTGCGCTGACCAACTTCTTCCCTAGTTTGGTGGAACTCGACCAGTACAGGGGCTTCGTTTACCTGTGGCGTAACAACGGGCCGCTATGTGTGCTCAAGTGAGCTTTTGGTATCAAAGCTACCACTCCGACCTACCTACCTAGTCTGGACGCCTTTGTCAGAACTATCCACTGCTATCCATAAAACGAATAATTCCGGTAATTATTGGTTTAATCCGCAGTATAAATTCAATATTTTGTTATGTTAATGGTTATCCTATGTAATGTTATAAAAATTTAATTCTTCATTGAATTTTTTAACATAACTTTTAATTGTAATTTTATGTTCGATTGATTTTATAATACGTCACCTTACACGTGTATGTAAAACGATTACAATAATCTTGATGATCTTAAAAGAGAGAGAATATAGAGTCGATAATAAAATGTTTTTAAAAACTTTTCTAAATGTTTTCAATAAAAAGAAAACTTTTATTTTTCGTTGGACTAGTACTAATACGAGTAGTAGTAGGCAGTCATAAAATGAAAACAAAAATCGTGTCAATTTATTAGAAAATCCATGAACATAATCATCAACCAAGCGACACAGAAAAATGTTTTTGTTTTTCAATTCAAAAGATTTTTTCTATCGGGTCCGGCATCTAACGTTTTTTTTTTAACTAGTGCTTATTTCGTGAATGGTAACAGTTAGCTCATGTCTGATTTGACAGATAATTAGTTTTATCCTTCCGCTGAACGAATATGGTTGTGTATACGCTTGAACAACAACGCTAAGTGGGCCTGCGATTGACTTACAGAAGATGCCGATTTTGGCAAAAAAAATCATCTTTTCAGATGAAGATCATTTTGATCTTGGCGGGTATGTAAACAAGCAAAATTGTCGCATTTGGGGTACAGAAAACCCGCACGCATACATTGAAAAGCCGACGCACCCAAAACGAGTCACCGTTTGGTGCGGATTTTGGTCCAGAGGCATAATTGGGCCATTTTTCTTCGAAAATGAGCAAGGAGTGGCCGTTACAGTCAATGGCAATCGTTATCAGGCCATGTTGAACGAATTTTTGTTCACAAAAATTGAAGAGGAGGATATTGGCAACATTTGGTTTCAACAGGACGGCGCTACGTGCTACACAGCCGAAGCTACACTCGATGTTTTGCGCACTGTTTTTGAAGATCGCATTATCAGCTGCAGAGCTGATGTCGTTTAGCCACCTCGGAGCTGCGATTTGACACCGTTGGACTATTATTTGTGGGGTGCCGTCAAAGATAAGTGTTACGCCGACAAGCCAGAGACAATTGACGCTTTAAAGGACAATATTCGTGTAGCCATTGGTGAAATACAGCTGCACACAATCGATAATGTGCTTAAAAATTGGACCGATCGTGTAGGCTACTGCATGGCCAGCCGAGGCAGCCATTTGAATGAAATTATTTTCCATTATTAACCGGAAGGATTGTACTTTCAAATAAAAAAAGAAATTTGAGAAAATATTCAGTAGTTTTTTTTTAAAGCATTTTCAAAAAAAAAAAGTTATTTGGCGGACCCTTTATGAATACGAACGTATTGTTTTGTGGTGGTAAAACCGATTAATATTTAATATTCTTTTAATATTCCCTTAATATTCTTAGTTTTTATTAGTTCGTATTGTTATTAATTAATAAAAATCCAAGAGAAAACATTCTGTTTTTTGTTTCATCTTTGAATTCAATATTGAAAAATATAATCCACACGAGTTTTGATGGCATGTTTTTCAAAAAAAATTATTCGGATTTTATGTTTTTTTTTCAAAGAAAAATTATGTTTGTGGATTGAATTTGGGGGATTTTATTGTGGGGCCCACCATTGAAACTCATAAAAACAGAGCATAGCGATATTCCAGGCGGACATCGATTTTATGGCCTTAATTAAGTTCTTAATACAAGACATTAAGAAAATTATATAAAAAAGCTCAATTTTATGGCAAAATTTTATCGACTTTTTATATTTAAACATCGAAGATAAAAGGAAAATAATTAAAAGTCTATTGACGGCGATATATTGCGTAGACAGATACATAGGTATGTATTTTTCTTGTGTGCAATGAATCATACTCAGAATTTCTCATACTTATACGCATTCATACTTATTTTAATATCATGGAACCTCTACTCATATTCAAAGTTTGAAGTACTCATCATATTCACACAGCATACAACACGTATGATGTTGTTGATTTCGACTTTCCATAACTCAACATATACACGAAACACAAATTAAGTATGATTCGTGTATGAACACTTAAATACTCACTACGAGGGTTGCCTTTTATATTTCGGGATTTGGCAACCGTAGTGTTGCAATCTGCCAACTGACAGCTCTATCGTAAAGCTTGACATTTTTGAGGTTATACGTACTCAGAACGTTTTGACATACGAGCTCTATTTGTGTTGTTTACAGTAACTTAAAAGATTTATCTCGCCCAAAGCGATTGACAAATTGTGTGGGATCCAACGCGAACAAAATTTTTTGACAGTTAAATGTTCATGCAATATTGAATGTATGCTGGTCCCACTAATGCCTAAGGTTGTCTCAATCTCACGATAGGTCACATGACGATCTTGCAATATCAGTTGGCGCACAGCATCAATGGTTTCCGGAACAACAACTGATTTTGGACGACCTTCACGAAATTCGTCTTGGAGTGAACTACGACCTCGGTTGAATTCACCATACCATCGATAAACACTGGTCCTTGATGGAGCTTCATCGCCAAAAATTGAATTAAGTTCATCGATGCACTGTTGTTGAGTCAATCCACGTCGAAAGTTGTAAAAAATAATCGCACGAAAATGTTCACGATTTAATTGCATTTTTTGGGCGAGATGAATCTTTTAAGTTACTGTAAACAACACAAAAGGCGCTCGTATGTCAAAACGTTCTGAGTACGTATAACCTCAAAGATGTCAAGCTTTACGATAGAGCTGTCAGTTGGCAGATTGTAACACTAGGGTTGCCAAATCTCGAAATATAAAAGGCAATCCTCGTAGAAGGTTGTGTGTTTGCTGTGCTTGCTGCTCTGTCTTTTTTCCTTTGTTGTAAATGCAACAACAACTAAGACTGTAAATTTTGATGAATGATTCGAGTCACTGGAATCATTTCTAATTACTGATTATAAGTATTTATTAAAAGTTATGACTCTAAATGAGTCGGCTTATGAATCAAACATATTTCGAATGGTATGAGTTTGATGTCAACGTTGTAAGCATACTTATTGCAATCTGTACTTATAAATCAACGTTGTAGTGAGTATGAATGAATCAGAGTACATAGTTAAATTTCAATATTATTGACTCACTTATATTCAAAATTTCATGAGTGTTTATGAGTAGTGAAAAGACGATTCATTGCTAATCTTTGGTATGTACGTTGATTCAGAAAGAAAGTATAATTTCTCAACTTTTTCCCGTCGTCTTCTGATTCCTGCAGCTGAGAGATGCTTTCTTCCCTTTCGTCTTCTACCTTGAGGTTTCGTTTGGTTCAGATTACGATATTGTGTTTACCATCCGTATTGCTTTTATCTCAACCCATTTAAGGGGTAAAATCGTTTATCTTACTTACTTTATTGGCCATTGCAACCATTTAGTCAGGATTATGGCCTTGTTTACCACACAGCTCACGTTGTGTGTGTTAATTTCATATGTGAGTGATGGAACCTACAGGTTAAACTCGGCATGGATAGGATTTGTTAAGCATTTCATGGCAGTTTAATTGCTCCCACAGCTTTTGCCATAAGACTGTAGAGCAGACATCGCCAAAAGAAATATTTTTTCACATAACTTGTCTGAGATGTCAGCGCTGAGTTCTGAACTCATGACCTTTTGTTTAGTAAGTCAACACATACTGGAGACCACTGGAGTCACCAATTACCATCAGTCCGCCTGGTGCGGTATCTTGCCACATATGTATGTTTCCAGAAGGAATATGATTTCCAATCCATCGCCGATCTGTTGAAATCAGTTGGAGTTGATCTAGCGTAGAGTAAAATTTGACCATCTGCTGTAGTAACCACGGTGAAATTTTAATTTAAGTACACAATAGGTCCTGGCACAAATATTCCGAAAGCGTTCTAATGTGCCAGATGTCAACGTACCGGGTTATCCATTTCGTGGTTTCAAAAGTAAACGTAAATAAAACACTTAAAAAATATTTTTTTCATGATATTTCTTTTTGATTGTAAAGTTTGAACGTTGACATTATGTGTGAAACACTACATCATTTAAATGACCTCCACGCGAAGTGTTGCAAGCATTGATTCTTTTGAGGTAATTTTCGACCACTTTTTGACACATATTGGGCGGTATCTCAGTCATAACTCGATGAATGTTGGTTTTTAAGTGCTCAAGAGTTGAAGGTTTATCTGCATAAACACGGTCTTTCGCGTAGCCCCACAGAAAAAAAGTCTAATGGTGTCAAATCGCATGATCTTGGTGGCCAGTTGATATTGCCACGACGAGAAATTACGCGGCCAGGAAATATGTCTTGCAATAAAGCCATATTCGCTCGAGTTGTGTGGCATGTGGTACCGTCTTGTTGAAACCACATATTCTCCAAGTCGTATTCTTCAATAGCAGGCAAAAAAAAGTCGGTTATCATATGACCATAACGCTCCGAATTGACGGTGACAGTCGTTCCATAGTCGTTTTCAAAGAAGTAAGGTCCAATCACACCTTCGGACCAACGAGCGCACCATTGATTCTCAGAACCCCAAATACGACAATTTTGTTTATTAACATACCCACCGAGTGTGAAATGTGCTTCATCGCTGAAGAAAATTTTGTTCGATACATGGCTGTGGCAGAATCACCATTTTTGTAGTAGGTTTTGATAATTTTTATGCGTTGTGTGATAGTTAAGCGATCAATTTTCGTCAATGTCAGACTTTCAACTGAAAAGAAAAAAATTGGTTTCACAACTTAGTTTGACAGATGTCGAATTCCAGTCGCATACTTTTGAAACCACGAAATGGATAGCCCTATATGTTTGCGGTTTCATATCGAGTACCATCATCAAGTAATAGGTGTCTCTAGGCAAGACAGAACTCCACTTTTAAACTCACCTTACATGGTGTACAGATATCGGGATGTATCATTGCTATCACGTTGGCCCATTCGGCCTCCTTTGCTTGTAAACAAATTCTTATTTAAAGGTGCCGTTTAATCGCAGTTGGCATTGCGGGTTTTCAAAGCCAATAACTAGTCCGGACGCAAACCTTCACGTCCACACGAAACTTTCGCATGCAGTTAAGCTTCATAACTCATAGTAGTTTACCATGTGCAAACTGTTAGCTGTGCCATGGCTTGTAGCTTATAGGGTTGAATTAATTTTTCATTCAAATTTCTTTTAGATTTTTTCGAGAAATTTTTTTAATCAATTAGTGTTCACAATCGGTTGGCTAGGGAAAGGTCGGCTCAACATGTTTGGATTCCAATTATAATGGAAAACCCAAATCCATTGCATTTTGTGGCCTATACCTATAGCCGCAGTCTGTACATAATCAATTAAAAAATTGAATTGCATTTCAAACTCAATCTCCCACACTAACTAACTTAGAATGTCTGATAAAACTAATCGAACATCTTTATTCCAATGATTAGCATTTGCCAACTATTACGAGAAGGTTAGAAGTGCCAAAGGTAGAACGGGTAATAATAAAACTAATGATGGAATTTATAACACAAACAACAAGCAAGAATTAATGAATTTGTACTTGTCGCCTTGACTACACTTATGTACCTATGGTATGTTGGGGCCAATGCAATGGCAGAAGTTGCAGTTGCAGCAACTGAATAAAGACAAAGCCGTAGCCGAAGCCGAAGCTGAAGACAAAGAGAAAAACATGTTTATTTATTTCTTTTACACCTGTTTCTGGTATCTAATGAATCTACCAGGCCATAATAAAACAACAACAGTAAATACAACATCATTTAATTACAATAAAACAAAAGACAGCAAAAATAAAAAGGTTGCTTTGCGCTTGTCTTTATTTTTGTTTTTTTTTGTTTTTTAATCTCCAAGTCTTTTGTATTTTATTTTAATTTATTGAATGACCGTTTGTTGTTGTGTGTTGTTGATGGTGGTGTTGTCGTTGTTGTCGACTGATCCCCTTAATACTATTAAAAATGAAAATGAAAATAAATACATATGTATTGAATTGAATGTGTACGACTAACACTTTATCTAACGTACCGCTTAACAACCCCATTACTATCTGTCATACATACATATGCATGCATTATTATGGAGCGAGATGATATCTTCCTGCCCTTTTATCCCTCTCTGGCTATGTAAAGCATTTAATAGGGTCAAGAGAGGTTTATGCTGCATTAGAAGCATTACCGAAAAGTAACACAAAAATTGTCTGTCGATGGTGTGGTGTGTGTAGGTCAACGACGTGTTTTTCAAAAACAGAAACACATTCTCTTGGCGCTTTTCGTTTTGGCCTGATATTACACGTGAGTTTTGGACATTCAGAACAAAATGAAAAAAAAAAACCAACGAATTATACTTTATTGTTGTTTGATTATTTGTCTGTCTCTCTTCTTCCTTTCTTTCGGTGTATGATACTAACAATGTGTCGGCTTATTTTGTTTCATCTTTTCATTCGATTGTTATTTTCTATGCCTCATCTCTTTGTAAATGCCTGCAAAGTAATAATAAAATTTTGTATCGATATTATTATCGTTAGTCAAGTAAATTAAACTGTCATTAGAGTGCGTTATTGACTTTAAATTTTTTTTTGAATATCTTTGAATACTCATTGACATTTGTTTAGGAATTAACAGAAAGAACCAGAGATCAGCAATAAGTATTCAAAAAAATGAGTAGAATCGAATCATACTCATAATTTCTGATGCTTATACGCATTCATACTTATTTTAATATCATGGAACCTCCTGTACTCATATCCAAAGTTTGAAGTACTCATCATATTCATACTTAACAACACGTATGATGTTGTTTGATTTCGACTCTCCAAAACTCAACATATACACGAAGCACAAAATAAGGTATGAATCGCATACGAACACTAAAATACTTACTAGAAGGTTGTGAGTTTGCTCTGCTTTTTGCTCTGTCGTTTTTGCCTTTCTGTCTCTCTTCATTTGCTGTAAATGCAACAATGACTAAGACTGTAAATTTTAATGAATAATTCGAGTCACTCAAATCATTAATAAGTACATATTGTTACGTTTTTACCTTTTAAAAACGTTAAAAATATGAGTTCGTAGATTGCAAATAAAATAAAAATAAATCTGTGTTTATTTTTTAATCAATTCTTTATTATCTGCACAAGTTTCGTGCCACTGTTCGAACTTATTCCACGTATACAATGATAACTTTCACAATTTGTGCTTGTTCGTGATATTTCTCTGCTTACAACCTTTTTTGTAAGCAACAACACTTGTTAGTTATTCTTCTTTGCTCACAACCTTCTTTGTAAGCACAACACTAACAACTGTTTTTTTCACGCAACTTGTCTGCACACAAGTCTGACTGAATTATAACTCGATCTCGTATCTTCACACACCACTGGTTGAATTCTCACTCAATTCAACGCAACATCGTCACACGACTAACTTAACTCGATCTCCGAGAATCACGTGTCTTCATACACGACTGACTGAATTCTAACTGAATCATCGTTGCTCGCTTTATCTTGCCTTTTATATCACTGGATCAACAGTGTGATGAATGCCCTTGAAGGATGATGACGACCTTCGGGAACAATCCAAAAGTGTAAACAACTTGTTTCCATTTTTGTTGTTCGTGTATCTTGTTTACTTTCGTCCAGGCAGAGTTGTTGTTGTTTTGTTTGTTTGTCTTTCTGCTATATTTTTTATACACGGACATTGTTGCTATATTTTTGTTTATTCATCGATCTTGTAAACAAGCCTGTTATTTTTGTTGCTATATGTTTACTCATTCGTTGATCACGTGAACAACTGCATTGTTTTGTTTTTGGAGCTTTTGTTTATCATTTTATGTGTGATCAAGCCCATTGTGTTGTTTTTGGAGCTTTTGCTTATTATTTTAACAACACCATTTCCATTTTCGTAACAATATTATAAGTATTTTTCTACAGTTATGAATTTAAATGAGTAGGCTGGCTTCTGAATCAAACATACTTTGAATGGTATGAGTTCGATGTCAATGTTGTAAACATATACTCATTGCAACCTGTACTTATAAATCAACATCGTAGTGAGTATGAATGAATCAGAGTACTTAGTTAAATTTCAATATTGTTGACTCACTTATATTCAAAATTTCATCAGTACTTATGAGTAGCGAAAAAGCGATACTTTGCTGATCTTTGGAAAGAACCGCATTTATCGCAAGAACACCCAGTTGCAATTAAGTTTCTACTATAAATTCGAACATGTCAGTGACAAAATTTATGTTTTGCAAGATCAACTTGAAGTTTGTCGTAGAATTCGAGGTAGTTTGCTGACTTATTAGATGTAAGTCCTTGGTTTAAATTCCAGCTTAGAGAGTAAATAAAATTGCCATTAAAAGTTACTCAAAAATATGTCGTTTGGAGTTGACATTTAAACTGTAGGTGCCGACACTTATGCATAAAATTAACACACACAATGTGTGTGATGTGAGGAACTTGGTCGTAATCCTGACTGAAGGGTTGTACTGACCAGTCAAGCAAGTAAGATAGTTCCAGATAGATCGTGTTTAAATGAAACCCGGGATTTATTATTGAACAATTGAAAACAGAATCATGTTAAATTTGCAGAATTTAAATCGAAATCGGAAACTATGTATTACCATTACGGCTCTTTGCTTTACTTTCGATTTTCAGAAAAGAAGAAAAATTGTAAAGATGGCGCACTGACATGTTCTTAAACGCTGTGAGTGCTCTTTAAAGATATTCTACAAATACCATGTATTGTAAATATAATAGATTTCCTTTCTACTACACCTTACATTTCAAGTTTTTCTACGCATTACGCATAATTTTTGTTCATCTCGTGTATGCGATCGCATAGACAATTTTTTATTGCGTCTTCGAAGAAGGGGCGTTTGTAGGTAATTTATGGCCAAACACCTTTGTTTTTAATTTTTCTTTTTACCACGATTTATGTTAATTTATTTATTTATTTTACAAAAATACTTAATTTGTTTTATTTTTAGGCGAATAAATAAAAAAAAAATTGATTGTTTCTAGTTAAAATACCTGAAAAATGTTTTTATTTTGAATTTCAATTTATCTGAAATTCTATCTTAGGATTTACGGTTAGGTTCTCAATATTTCAGGTTCTCAATATTTCACACACAATTTGGGGATAGTTGCCTAAGAAGGGGTATAGTTGTTCTGGGGGCTTGTTTTGTCTTTAAGGTTGTGGATTAAAGTCGTGATTTCTTACACAAGTGACAGGCGAAAGCCTAAATATGAATTCATTCGCATACAAATTCATTCGAATATTAATTCGTTCGAATAAAAATTGATAACCGAATATAAATTTATTCAAATATAAATTCATTCGAATATAAATTCATTTGCATATAAATTCATTCCAATTTAAAATCATTCGAATATAAATTGATTCGAATATAAATTCATTCGAATAAAAATTCATTCGATTAAATATTCATTCGAATATAAATTCTTACGAATAATAATTCGTTCGAATAAAAATTTATTCGCATATAAATTCATTCGAATATAAATACATTCGAATAAAAATTCATTCGAATAAAACTTCATTCATTGAAGTCGCCGTAGTCTAGTAGGTAGTGTGTTGGCTTATTAGACTGAAGGCCCGAGTTCGAATCCTAGGTCAGACATCAAAACGAAAATATGAAAATATTTCTTCGGCGACTTCCTCTCAGCAGATTTCTGGCAAAAACTCTGAGAGTAAATAAAATTGCCATGAAGAGCTTCTCAAAAAAAACTGTCGTTCGGAGTCGACTTTAAACTGTAGTTCCGCCACTCATGTATAAAATTAACGCACACAACATAAGTGGTGTGAGAAGCTAGGTCGTAATCCTGACTGAAGGGTTGTAATGACCAATTATGTATGTAAAACTTCATTCGAATAAAAATTCATTCGCATGTAAATTCATTCGAATAAAAATTTATTCGAATATAAATGCATTCGAATATGACCAATTATGTATGTAAAACTTCATTCCAATATAAATTCATCCGAATATAAATTCATTCGAATACCAATTCACTCGAATATAAATTTATTCGAATATAAATTCATTCGCATATAAGTTCATTCCAATAAAAAATCATTCGAATATAAATTCATTCGAATATAAATTCTTTCGAACATAAATTCATTCGAATATAAATTCTTTCGAATATAAATTCATTCGAATATAACTTCATTCGCATATAAATTCATTCGATTAAATATTCATCCGAATATAAATTCATTCGAATATAAATTCATTCGAATATAAATTCATCCGAATATAAATTCATTCGAATACCAATTCACTCGAATATAAATTCATTCGAATATAAATTCATTCGAATATAAATTCATTCGCATATAAATTCATTCGTATATAAATTCATACGAATAAAAATTTATTCGAATATAAATTCATTCGCATATAAATTCATTCGGTTAAATATTCATTCGGATATAAATTCATCCGAATATAAATTCATTCGAATAACAATTCACTCGAATATAAATTTATTCGAATATAAATTCATTCGCATATAAATTCATTCGCATATAAATTCATTCGCATATAAATTCATTCGAATATAAATTCATTCGCATATAAATTCACTCGAATATAAATTCATTCGCATATAAATTCATTCGAATATAAATTCATTTGAATACAAATTCATTCGAATATAAATTCATTCGAATATGAATTCATTCGATTATAAATTCATTCGATTAAATATTCATTCGAATATAAATTCATGCGAATATAAATTCATCCGAATATAAATTCATCCGAATATAAATTCATTCGAATATAAATTCATTCGAATATAAATTCATTCGAATAACAATTCACTCGAATATAAATTCATTCGCATATAAATTCATTCGCATATAAATTCATTCGGATATAAATTCATTCGAATAAAAATTCATTCGAATAAAAATTCATTGAGAATATAAATTCATTCGAATAAAAATTCATTCGAATAGAAATTCATTTAGCTTGACACAGTAATTTTTTTTCTATGAGCTTGAATTTATTATGGTCTTGTCTTTCTATTAATAAATTATGTTTCATAAATACTTAGGATTTCGAAACTATGTAGCACTTCTTGTGCTCCCCGAGACCCTAATATTTTGGGAATGATACACTAGACAGAGGAATGACTGGAAGAATTTAAGAAAGTTTGTACACGTACCGACTTTCTATAGAAAGTAAGTAAGGTTTTCCAAATGCGACCCGCACAATACATGCGTGCGTGATGGCTTTGGTTGATCTCCTCTTCTTCAACCTACCTGCCTATCTACTTAGGGTTCCTTCTCCTGATCTGTCTCTTTATAAAAAAGCCACATTGTTTTTTTTTAGCCAATTTTAAAAGATTTTTTTTTAAAAGCTCCTCCAAGTATTTGTTTTAAATATTTAAACACACGGCAATAAATCTTTAAATATTTTCTTAATTTCACACTAAAAAATTCACAGTAAAAACAATACCAAACCGAATGAATAAATTGAATTGAATAAAATTTTTAGTTTTTTTTTGTTAATAAGGGTGTCCATAAATTTTATTACTTTGCCTTTTTCAGACATTTACACATAATTTACGAAACATTTAAATATTCAAACTTAATTTCGAATAGAAACACAAGTTCTACTGATTGTCTTCGGTACATATGTACATAGATTGTTGGCAACACAAAAAAAGCCGTTGGATTCTTAGAAAAATTAAAAGAAATTCTACAATAATATTTAACGTTTTAACAGGGCTTGCCTTGGCTGCCAGTATCTTGTTTTTTAAATTCTTTTCTTTGTTTGGTTTTTTTTTTGTTTTTTTTTTTTGTTTTTTAATTAGAGACTCTTATGACTGTGACTGTTGTGCTGTAGTCAGCCAGTCACAGTCAGTCAATTAACATTTCCTTATAAACACGGGTAATAAATTATTTTTCCAACGTTCAAAAATGACATTCAGCTGTTAAAGAAAATGATTAAATACGCTCCATGGCATCGTTGTTGTTGTTGTTGTTCGATCTTCTATAGAAAACCAAGCCAACCCAACCAAAAATCCACCTGTCAGCATAGATGGCGCCAAATTTGAAATGGAATAAAAAAAAAAAAAAAAAACAACAATTATTGCCACAAACATCGAATCACCACACCGCACACAAACTGACTGACTGACTTACACTCAGGTTTAGTTTGGTTTCGTTTGGTTACATGTAATTGGAAATCTATAACTGAAAATGAAACCCAAATGGTTAAATGGTTAGCGTACATACAAGTCAATGTGGCAATAAGAATGAAGGAAACAAAAAAAAAAAAAAAAAAAAGAAACAAAAACATTACAATAGTATTTAACACCATTGCCACTGCTTGTGCTTGCAGCATCAACTCATAATTCATTTTCTTTTTTGAAAGACTATTAAACGCTTTTCGAACAACAAAATGAATTAAAAACATATAAAAAAGGAAGGAAAATTAACAGCAAAATGAAAAAAAACGAAATCAATTGAAAACAAAACAGATACCAAACAAATCAAATAAATAAACTGACACTCCTTGAATAGAGTGTTGCAAAGAAATCAATTTGAAAGCAAAAAAATGTTTTAAAAGATCATTCAACGTGGCTTGTAAGAGAAGTTAAAAGTAACGCTACTCATAGCTACTACTAGAGCGTTGATTAGGGTTCCAGAAATATTTGAATGTTCGTAGACTAGGTTGTTTCACATCGTTTGTTGTTCAGTACTTACTTACTTACTTAATTGGCGGTTAACAACCCGATTAATGGATTTCGTTCTGCCTTAACACATCCTTCCAGGCGTCTCTGCTTCTTGCGCGCCTATGCCAGTTGGTCACACCAATAAATGACAGGACTTCATCGCAACGCAAACAAAGTCGCTCTCTTAGCCGCAAATCTCCGCATCAAATACCTGTCTCGCCGGAGCATCCTCCTCCATTCGAACGACATGGCCGAGCCAGCGCAGCCGCTAGATGTTAATACGCTGCACAACGTTCATGTCGTTGAGGAGCTCATACAGCTCACTGTTAGATCAGATGCGGAAATCATCGCCAACTCCCACTGGACGGAAGATCATACGTAGGACTTTTCTCTCGAATACTCTCAAGGCTGCTGCATCTGTTCTTAATAGGGTCCATGCCTCTGCGCCATAAAGAAGCACGGGTAGGATGAGCGTCTTGTAGAGTAATAGTTTTGTCGCACGAGAGAGGTCTCTGCTACTCAATTGCCTATTGAGACCATAGTAGCACCTGTTGGCAAGAGTAATCCTGCGTTTGATCTCCAGACTGACATCATTTTTGGTGGTAACGGCGGAGCCAAGATACATAAATTGCTTGACTGTATCAAAAGTATAGTTATCGGCCGTAATCTGAGAATCAATACGCCGCACGTCTCTACTTGTCGATAACATATACTTTGTCTTGCCCTCATTTACTGCCAGACCCATCTTCTTAGACTCCCGTTCAATAGCACTGAAGGCAGCGTACGCAAGCAATTGGACACTTTTTTGAAAAATAGTGCCATTGCGATGCACTCCCGCCTTTCGCAGAACAGTCTCCATGACGAAGTTGAAGAGGTCGCATGATAAGGGGTCGCCTTGTCTGAAATCTCGCACGGTATTAAAAGGTTCGGAGAGGTCCATTCCTACCTTGACGGAGCTGCAGAAATTGCTCAACGTCATTCTGCATAGCCTTATCAGCTTCGCAGATATACCGAGCTCAGACATTGCGGCAAAAACACGATTCCTTATGGGGCTATCGAAGGCTGCCTTATAGTCAACAAAAATATGGTGTGTGTCGACTTGTTTTTCGTGGGCCTTTTCCTGGATTTGGCGCAGTGTGAAGATCTGATCGATGGTGGATTTGCCAGGCCTGAAGCCGCACTAATAAGGTCCAATCAGTGTTTTGACGAGTGGGTTCAGTCGTTTACACAATACGCCTGTAAGAACCTTATATGGGGCTTATACCCCTGTAATTGGCTTAATTTTAATTACATACAACCCTTCAAGGCAGGATTACGACCTGGCTTATGTTGTGTGCGTAATTTTATACATGAGTGAAAAAACCTGCAGTTTAAAGTCCACTCCGAATGTCAGATTTTTGAGAAATTTTTCATGGCAAATTTTATTTTATTCTCACGAGTTTTAGCCAAAATACTAATGAGAGTAAGACGCCGAAAGAATATTTTTTTGCTTATTTCCTTTTGTTTGGGATGTCTGAGCTTAGCTGAGCTTAGAACCACGGGTTCTCGTCTAATAAGCCAACACATTATCTACTAGACTACAGCGATTTCATTGTTTAATACGTTTCTGTTCTTAAGTCATTAGTAAGCAGATCTAATCGAGATCAAAGTTTGCAAAGAGCCTAGCCTAACAGGTATGCCTGATAGTAAGCAGTAACCCGTAAAAACAGCGGCAACCTAGTAAATATCCAGTCGACAGAGAATAATGTTCTTCCTTGATAGGCATTTCCCTTAGATTGCCGGATTATTTTAACAGCCACTTTCATTATGTGATTCCAAGCAAGAGAGGATCATTCCCCCAGAACTCCTGGATATATACACTGATGGCTCTAAACTCGACAATGGGTTTGGTAGCGGTGTTTACTCTGGGAAACTGGATCTGGATATTTCCCTCCGACTGCCGGATTACTGTAGCGTGTTTAAGGCGGAGGTAATGGCCATTTACCGGGCCGCTAAATGGATTCTCATCAATGGTGCTGCTCTCACCCACATCTCAATTTTCTCTGATAGCCAGGCTGATATAAGATCTTTTGTCTAGCTGTGCGATTAAATCCACGTTCGTTAGAGAGTGTCGCCGCTGCCTTAACCTTCTTTCTGAGCGGGCAAAGCCTCATTTCGGAAAACTAAAGGGCGTACTTCTTTCGAAATATTTGTCAATCGAATTGGGTGTGCCACTTACATACATACATACAACCCTTCAGTCAGGATTATTGACCTAGTTTCTCACACCACTTATGTTGTGTGTGTTATTTTTATACATATGTAAGTGGCGGGACCTACGACAGATTATTTGAGAAACTTTTCATGGCAATTTTATTTACTCTCAGAGTTTTTGCCAGAAATCTGCTGAGAGGAAATCGCCGAAGAAATACTTTTTGTATTTTGTTTTGATGTCTGGCCTGGGGCTCGAACCCTGGCTTTTACGTCTAATAAGCCAACACACTACCTACTAGACTACGGCGACTTTTGCCACTTACCTCGGTTAAATTGGCCATTGTGCGGAAATTTTTTTGGGACGCCAACCTATCCTGGTTCAATGAGGAATCCTGCTCAGTTGCTAGGCTCACTTGGCCCTCAATGGATAGAAGTTATACCAACCAATTGCTCGGACTTTAGCCCAATATCATCTCGATTACAGTGGCCATGCTTACAGGTCATTGTGTTGTGGGAAGACACGCAGAAAGAATGCAGCTCCTATCTAACGACTTCTGCTGTGGATGCGGATATGCTGAGGAACAGATGACTGTTATCCACTTTCTTTGTCAATGCCCGTCTCTTGCGGAGTGCAGATATACATAGGTTATATAGGCTCTCCAATCCTTGTCAGTTTGACGGAGCTATCATCCATTGATGTCAAGGATATAGTTTCGTTTATGAAACTTTCGAGCTGGTTTTCCAACGTAGGGTAGTCGTGCTTTTAATGGACAGTCCTTGCGTTGATCAACTTCTTCCCTAGTTTAGTGGAACTCGGTCAGAACAGGGACTTGCGTTTACGCGTGGCGTCACAACAGGCCGCTATGCATGCTCAAGAGTACTTCAACCTACCTACCTAGGCTAGTCCAACCGGATATATGTTATGATTCTCTTTTCTACACAAGAGGCGTTGGGAATACGGAAGTTATTGTTTTTAATTTCCAGTCTAATCGTGGCTATAGGTATCACCATATAACAATCTTTCTGGCCACTTCACAATACAATACAGTTGCTGGATAGGTTCCTGTGCATAGCGACACTTATAGTAGGGACCTGAGAGTAATTCACCATTTTCTGAAAAAAAGTAGGCTTATGGCTGATATTTAACACACCTTACGAGACAACCTTCTTGAAAAACAATATCAAATTGACAGTTAAACGTTCAGGCATTCAACATCTAACATGCAACAGGCAGTGGAAGTGGCAGAAGCTGTTAAAAATCTACCAACAGTTGACTTTTGCAATGAAAGGCAAGACGAAAAACATTTAAAAGCCGAAAAGAATGTTAAAGGAAATCCTTTAAATCTTCAAATACATACAAAAAGAAGCCACTTCTTAGAGAATATGCCACAATCTTTAAATGGTTTTAGGTGTTGTGTTGCATTTTTTTCTGTGTTTTTTTTTTGTTGTGCGTTTCATTCAAAATTATAGAATGAATGCACCTTGCCAAGTAACAAGCAACACCTTTTGCTCAATGTTTTCCATCATCATCAGCATCATCATGATCCTCTATATTGCCGTGTAATACTTACACAATTGTAATGTTGCCACAATGTGGATGTAATGATGGTTGGTTGCATGCTCTTTACATTAGACAAACGACACTTGTCTTGTTGCCTCTTCCGTTCGGTGTTGTATTGAAAATGCTGAAAGGAAAGAAAAAAAAATTACATGAAACGAAATCATTGATGCCACTTTAAGTGTCTATTGTTACTCTTTTTAAATATTGTTGTTGTTGCTGTTGTCTCACTCAAATATGCAGAACTAGAAAAAAAGGATGTTTTTTTCATTCAATTTCAATTTGAAAAAAAAAAAATTCTAAAGACACCTTTTGATGGATAATTGAAGCCATCCTCCAGCCTTTCGTTTCATTTTTTTTTTTTGTTTTGTTTAATTCCCATCCCTGGCTATTAATTTTCTTGATTTTAAGAACAGGTTGATGCCTATGTTAGTACAACTCTACTGCTGCCACTGCTATTGCTGCTGGTGCTGCTGCTTCTGCTTCTGCCACTTCTACAGTTGGTTAATGGGATTAGAGAACAACAAGCAACAGATTGTGGCAAAGGTTGTTAGTGTCATTAACCGTCTGTTGGATTTAGATGTCTATCATCGATCGTTACACCGTACCGTAACACAGCATAACAGCGTGATAAGAACGAAGGGATTGTGCATTCAAAACAAGAATTCTACACTTTACTTAGCCGGATACATCTATCAAAAATTGATGGATTTAAGGAGGCATACAAAATTATGAATGAAACATATACAACGGAATGACTGACTGAACGACCGACTGAATGATTGAATTCATTTCGTAGCTCTTCAAATTACCACAGATAATGCCATAGGCAACGTATTTTTGTGCGTTTTTTTTTTCAAAAATTCAAATGCATTTGTGGTTTGGTTTGTCTCCATAAAATAATACTTTGTATTGAGACACGACCAACGCATTTAGTGAGACAGTGATTTTATTCTCTCAAATCTTTTTTTTTTTTTAAGAGCAATTTTAATTATTGTATCAGAGGCAAGAAAGTGGTCATGATCTCAGCTGAATAGGTATTAAATTTCCAAGTACAGGTAGCCATACATAAGGCCAACTAAATGAATAATACTGTCACATCAAGGAAAGGCTAGGTTTTCATAAAAACTTAAAATGTGGACAGTTAAAGTCGAAATGAGATATCTCCTGTTTTAGCGAATATTTTTAATAGAATGGTTAACACATCAGTTTATCCGGATGTTTTGAAGATACATAAAATTATATTCCAATACCAAAGGAGGCAAATGTGATATCTGTAGACAAATATAGGCCCATTGCTGTACTTTCTACAATTGACAAAATCTTTGAGAAAATTATATACGACAAGCTTTCAACATATTTCGAAGAAAATAACTTTTTATATAACTACCAATTCGGATTCAGGAATGGGTGTGGTACAGAAGATGCTGTTTTAAATGTAGTTAAGTATATTTGTAGTGGGCTTGTTGAGGGATATTCTGGTGTTGCAGGGATATTTTTTGATTTTACAAAGGCTTTTGACCTAGTCGACCACGAAATATTGCTTAGGAAATTAATGTGTTATGGTGTTAGGGGACAACAGGAACTTTTGTTGTTTAGGAGCTATTTCCGGGAATAGGAAGCAATATGTTAGCGTAAATGATGAGGAAAGTTTTATTGGAACCGTAGACTACGGTGTTCTCCAGGGTAATGGTTTAGGACCATTATTGTTTTCGATTTATTTAAATGATCTCAAGGATTTGAATTTATCTGGACAACTTTTTATATTTGCTGACGATGTCTCTTTATTTTATCCATATAAATATGATCGTGTCTTGAAGACAAATGTTGAGAGGGATTCAGCATTGATTTTTGAATATGCACGTTTGAACCGTCTTATGATTAATCCCACCAAGACAAAAGTCATACGATTCTGGCCGCATACTGCAAATATGGACAGTTTTAATGTTTTTATTGATGGGAAAATTGTTCATGAATCTCATTCTGCTAAGTATTTAGGTATTACTTTACAGAGTAACTTATCTTGGGACTCTCATATAAATGATCTGAAAATGAAGATAGCTCCAGCAATTGGAATTCTATACGAACTCAAAAACAAACTTGATATTAATTCCAAACTTATGATATATAGATCGTTGATAGAATCGCGTTTGAACTATCTTGCCATTGTATATGCTCACAACAAGAACAACACCACACTGAAATCCTTACAAATTTTGCAAAATAAAGCTTTGAAAATTGTATATAAATTACCTCTAATGTATTCAACTAACTCATTGTATAAAGACGTTAGCAAAACAATTTTACCAATTTATGGTTTGCATGAATACCAGGTTTTACTATTTGTTTTTAAATCGGTAATCATACCATAACATTTTCCCAGAATCAATTACATTTCAATACAAGAAATAGAGATTTTTTAAGAGTTCCTAGATGCAGACTTGAAACTACTAAACAAAGAATTGATTATCTTGGCGGTACATACTAAATTTAATAATTTGTCTCGTGATATAAAATCTATCACTCGTATATCATTATTTAAAAATTCTTGTAAGCAAATGCTGTTAACTAACATTGAAACACTCTTGTAGTTGTATTTTTCTTTTTCCTTTAAAACTTTCTCTTTCAATATACATATATATTCGTCTTATCTTTATAAATTTATTAGAAAAACAAAACTAATTAAATGAATTTTTTTATGATGTACATTAGAGATGAGCGATCCAGTGATTTTTGAAGAACGTTGTTCTCAGTGAACGTGATTTATTAATCACTGTTCTTTAAAACAGTGATTGTGATCACAGTATTCCAATAATACAATAATGACAATAACGTATTTTATTAAGTCGTAAGAAAGAGACAACTAGATACATACTACGGAAAGACTACTAAACAAAATCAGTGTTGCCGTTTTTGGTTATTTCTAACCAAAATTGGTTATTTTTTTGTTCAATGTGTAGATGTGTAGATTTCTCCGGGTTTGGTTATTTATTTTTCTTATAAATAGAGCTTTTGTTTTGTTTGTAGAAATGTATTAATTAGTAAGACTAAAATTTTATTTTGTTTTGTTTCTTTTCTTACTCTGTTGTATTAATTATAATTTATATTTGAAAAAAATAAAATAAAAAAACTGCGAATTTAGTTTTGGTTATATTTTTTCTTATTTGGTGATTTTTTTCACAAATGTTGGTTACAATATTTTTTTTTTCGTGGCAACACTGGTGAAGGGAAACGAAAGTTTGACGTTTACTAAAATTTTGTGAAAGGGACAGCAAATATTACCAACAAGTATTTCTGTCCCTGTCTGATTCTTTCTGTTTTGTTTATTTATGTTTGTTAAATTTTAGGGTGGGTTTTTATTTTCTATTTTGGTAGAAATTGATGATATTTTTGTAGAATAATAGAATAGTTTTGAAAGGAAATGAACTGTTGTATTGGGGAAACATAATACGGAACTAATGTATTTGGTGACACATTTCATCGATTGTCACTAATTTAGTATTTAACCAATTGAGAGGTATATTCACAAACTCCTGAAACAAAAAGTTATGAGTATATATTTCGTTATATTTTTCTTTTTACTTATCTTTTACACACGGAACTTATTTCATTGCGAAGAGAAATTGCTAAGAGTTCGATTAATAATAAAAAAATTGCCGAATTTTAATGTTTTCATTCAAGAAATTAATAAATACTAGTAATATACACAAAGTTCAGCAAGAAAAAAATTTTATGAGCAATAGTCTTATTTGATCTTGATATATTTAGTTTCTTACTTACCTTTTGCACAAGAAATTATATTCATTGCGACCAAAGACCACATACGTTTCGATTAATAATTAAATATTTAAGAATCTTTTAACTTTTCATTGAAGAAATTAAAAAATATCCCAAATTTTCCCTTTTTTAACACAAAATCAATGTTTGTTTACATTTAATTTTTCAACTTTATCCGCCAGTTTTCAGTCTGTATATCTGTTGCTTCTAACACATTTGCTTTGCAAAACTTTTTTTTTTCATTCATTTTTTTCTCCCTCTAAATATTTTAGTAAACAAAACAAAATGAAATAAATTTGAGTATGTAACAATTTTGAAAGAACGACATTATTAGTACCTGTTATTTGGCAATTTCAATCATTGTAGTTACCAGTGAATTATCAATCACCGTGATTAAATCACAGTTTTGAAAATATCGCTCATCTCTAATGTACATATATTTATTTATTTATTAAGTACAATGTTAATTTTGCCAACTTGTCCCAATAATGTCTAAGAGACGCTGGGACCAAATTTTATGTAAATTAATATTTTGTACAAATAAATAACAAATAAAAAAAAAAAAAAAAAAAAAAAAAAGTTAAATTTTTCTCATTCTTCAATGTTAACACTATTTAAACTGGAAAATATACTAAATAGTCTTAAATAAAAAGATGGAATTGCTTATTCACTACTTCAAATGAAGTATATTTTAAGGGTCTTACTTCTAAACCAATTGCTGTTCTATCTGGTGTACCTCAGGGAAGCCATCTTTTTGGTCCACTACTGTTTTCTCTTTTTATAAACGACTTGCCAAATATTATAAAAATACTCTAATGTTCTAATGTACGCCGATGATGTGAAAATATTTCTGAGCTATAATGATTGTGCTCAAATCATATTTTTCTACAACACGACTTGGATGAATTTGGTTCTTGGTGCAGGCTTAATCTCATGGAGTTAAACCCAAAAAAAAAAATGCAATTATATGTGCTTTTCTCGTCGTAAACATATGAATGTCACATACATATGTTCTAAATGGACATTCCCTAAATAAATTGGAAAATTTCTCCGACCATGGAATTCTACTTGATACCAAATTAAATTTTATCCAGCACATCTCATTTACTATTAATAAGGCACGTGCAGTCCTTGATTTTATAAAACGTTGGGCGAAAGAATTTAAATATTCATATACAGGATGGGTCAAAAGTCACGAAGGGGTTTAATCGTTTAATCGTTCTTGGGAATCTCGTGGCTTTAGTTCTTGCACTAACTGCAGCTTGTATGGGAAAAGATGTAAATTTCCCTTTAATATTCTGCGTAAAGACCGGCGAGACATTTGCAGCTCAGCAGAGCGCCTTCGAGTTGATGTTTCAGGATTCTCCTCAACACTCTCCAGAACGCGTTGAATATTTGCTTCATTAATTACAGAATCTTCCGCTTCGTGGAAGATCCCTTACTGAGCCTTGTTCCTGAAAACGTGTCACTAATTGATTCGGATGGTGAATTCCGCACATTAAAATGACGACAATAGGCTCGTTGAGTTTGAATTATTGATCGATGATGTTCAAAATAAAGTTCTATGATTTTGGTTCGCTGGATAACTAATCTCCCAGATTTATTTTACAAGTCCTAAAAAGAAAAATAAAAAAAAAAATTAAATTAGAAAAGTTATTAATTTTTCAAATCCCTTCGCGACTTTTGCCCCACCCTGTATAACGAAACAGCTTTTTACCAGTCTTGTAAGGCCCATTCTGGAATATGGTTCAATTATTTGGCACCCTATGTATAAGGTTCATACTGACAACATTGAATCCGTGCAGAAACAGTTTCTGTTATTTTGTCTTCGGAGCCTGCAATTTGATCCTTTCAACTTGCCGCCATATAGGAGTAGACTTGCCCTTATAAAGCTGCCAACTCTTAAAAGCCGTAAATCTATGTTAAATGTAACATTTGTCTTAAACTTGATAAAAGGAAATGTCTGTTCTGAATTTTTAATTAATAATATATCTTTTAATGTTCCGTCTCGTCCTACACGTAATTTCTGTCCTCTTTCCGTTAATGTTTATAGGACAAATTATGCCAAGTCTGATCCGCTAATGAGAATTTGTACTGAATTTAATAAACTTTTTTCTTACATTGACTTTTCTATAAATGTCAATACTATTAAATGTAATTTAATTTCTTATTTAAATAATAATTATTGATTATGTATTTGTCTAGTCTGTAAGGATATTATATCTATAGACTTTATTAAATAAATAAATAAATAAATATTACACAGTCTGGTACAGTCAGTGGAATTTTGAATTCCAAATTTGAACAGTATCCTCAAATCATCGACATTATGGTCACCCACCGATGGCATCGATCAAGTTACTGATGATAATTTTAAATTGGATTCCGGATAATCTAGTTGTCTAGGAGAAGATCGAATTTAATGTGTGTGTGAAGATAAATTCGAATTTGAAAATCAAAGACGCAAACCTACACTTTTAGCAGCGCCACTTTTGCCTCTAACAGGATAAACTTTGCTATTAACAGAGCACTGTTAACTATTTAACAGTATCCATCTGAACAAGCCCACTTGTTTAGGAGCTAGTCTGCAATAATTCCAAAGTAGAAGAATAATCTACTATTGCTACTGTTAAACAGTTAACAGTGCTCTGTTAATAGTATAGTTTACCCTGTTAGAGGCATCTTTGGTTTTTAAATTCGAATTTATCTTCACACACATTCGAATTTATTACATACATACATAATTGGTCATTACAACCCATCAGTCAGGATTACGACCTAGCTTCTCACACCACTTATGTTGTGTGCGTTAATTTTATACATGAGTGGCGGGACCTACAGTTTAAAGTCGACTCCGAACGACAGTATTTTATTTCATGGCAATTTTATTTACTCTCAGAAATTTGCTGAGAGGAAGTCGCCGGAGAAATATTTTCATATTTTCGTTTTGATGTCTGACCTGGGATTCGAACTATTACTCCACGAATTTATTACTCCACCAAAATCAATTACTGGATTTCATTCCACTCTTTCGATAATGACAATATAAACTGTCTCCGATGTTCCCGAATTACGGTCTTCAAGATCGGGTTTGAATCGAAATAGGGAATCGTTGGGGGCTTCTACAGTTTTTTTTGTGGTTTTTTTTTTTTTTTTTTTTTTTTTTTTTTGTGAAACCAGCACTCAGGGGATGGCCCCTACTCATGCAGTGCATTGTGCAGGTTTTTAGGAAAATGGGTTATAGGAAGGTGGAAGAGAGGGAGTAGTGTTTGTGGACATCTCAAGATGCGAACGGCAAGGAAACGATTTGCTGCTAGGTGACTATAAAATGGCCAGTGCTATACCTTCACCATTAGACAGTCTACAGCAATCGTCCCCAAGAAGCCCGAACCCTTCAGTCCTAGCTTCTCACACTACTCATGTTGTGTGTGTTAATTTTATACATGAGTGGCGGGACCTACAGTTTAAAGTCGACTCCGAACGACAAATTTTATTGAGAAGCTTTTCATGACAATTTTATTTACTCTCAGAGTTTTTGCCAGAAATCTGCTGAGAGGAAGTCGCCGAAGAAATATTTTCGCTTTGATGTCTGACCTGGGATTCGAACTCGGGCCTTCAGTCTAATAAGCCAACACACTACCTACTAGACCACGGCGACTTCAAGGAAAGTCAAGGAAAGGATTGTTGATTTCTGGGTTATCAGTGCCACGCCAGAATACTAGGTCTTCCATGTTATAGCTTTTTGGGAGGCCCTAATGATGTGGAAGAAGCCGCCGTATTCGAATAGGTAGTGTGTTGGATTATCAGACGTAAGGCCACGATTCAAACCCCAGGTCAGAAACGAAAATCTGAAAAAATATTATAATGATATATACAAAAATTCAAATCAAAGTTTTCTGATTCTTCTATTTAAACTGGAAAATGTACTCAAGAGACATAAATACAAAGACGGAATTGCTTATTAACTACTTCAAATACACTGTCTTATACTGTCAGTGGAATTTTGAATTCCATATTTGAACAGGATCCTTAAATCGCCGACATTATGACGACACCGAACAATGAATGTTGAAAGACTATACTATACTATGAATCGTATTTTCGCTACTCATAGCTACTTATGAAATTTTGAGTATGAGTGAGTCAAGAGTATTAAAATTCAACTACTCTGATTCATTCGTACTCGCTACAACATTGATTTATAAGTATAGGTTGCAATGAGTATGAGTACAACGTTGACATCAAACTCACAACATTCGATTCATTGTTTGATTCATACGCCTACTCATTCAGATTCATAAATTTAGAAAAATACTTATAATACTTCGAGTGCCTCGAATCATTCATCAAAATTTACAGTAGTAGTTATTGTTGCATTTACAAAAGAAGAGAAAAGAAAAGACAAAGACAGCAAGCAAAGCACACACACAACCTTTTAGCGAGTATTGTGGTATTCGTACGCGAATCATACTTATTTTTTGCTTCGTGTATATGTTGAATCATGGAGAGTCGAAATCAACAACATCGTGCGTATTGTTAAGTATGAGTACGATGAGTATTTCTAACTTTGAATATGAGTAGTATGAGTATGATATTAAAATAAGTATGAATGCGTATAAGTAGCTGAAATTATAAGTATGACTCGAATCTACTCATCGTTTTGAATACTCTTTGCTGATCTCTGTTATACTCCTGGTGGGTCTATATCCCCGTAGTTGTAGTTTTTCTACAGATACGTTCTACAGTGAGCGTTAAAAGAAACTGTATACCGTGGATCAAATTCCAACAATCACCAAACTCAACTTTTACCACTTAAGAAGAGTGCTCGAAAAAATTTGAAATTTGAATTTTGAAATTTTTTTTAATTTTTTTTTTGTTTCAATTTTAAAAACTGACAATGAAACAATTTTAATTTGAGTGAAGTTTTTCTTTTCTTTGAATTTTTCTAACGTAAAGAATGATTTTTAATTCAGACATAGAAAAGTTTAATTTTATAATTTTTTTTTATATTTTTCATTTTTTTGCAATTAAGTTTTCCATTTAAATTTCTTTCAAATTATGCCACACAAAAAATTTTCCCTTTTATCAAAAGATCTACGTGTGTTATAATGAAAAGCAACAACAAAAATTTAATACAAACCAATCGCGTAAAAATTTTCAAGAAAAAAAGAAGAAACAACGCAATGAAAAATTATTAATCAAAAGGTAGAAAATAGACTACTCAAGTAATTGAAGTTTTTCGAATTTCGAATTCGATAAAGGGATGAAAAGCAATGTCTCGCGAACTTGGTCATATATATCAATGAAGGACAACGTTTCCCTACAGAACAATTTACGTGTATACATATTTGTACGTTAATCAGCGGCGACACTCCCTAACGATTCTGGAGTTATTCATAACCCTCGACAGAGATCTTATAACAACCTGACTATCCGAGAAGATTGAGATGCTGGTGAAAAGAGCGCCGTTGATCAGGATCCATTGAGCGGCCCGGTAGATGGTCATTACCTTCGCTTGCAACACGTTACAGAAATCCGGAAGCCGAAGCCGAAGCCGAAGGGATCCACTTTCCCAGAGTAGACACCGCTGCCAACCCCATTGTCGAATTTAGAGCAGAGATCAGCAACGAGTATTCAAAACGATGAGTAGTTTCGAGTCATACTTATTATTTCTGATACTTATACGCATTCATACTTATTTTAATATCATACTCATACTACTCATACTCAAAGTTGGAAGTACTCGTCGTATTCATACTTAACAATACGCATGATGTTATTGACTTCGACTCGTCTCTACTTAACATTTACACGAAGCACAAAGATTCGCGTACGAACACTGCTATATTCGCAATAACATTGTGTGTATGCTTTGCTTGTTGTCTTTGTCTTTCCTTTCTTCTTTGTTTGTATATGCAACAATAACAAAGGCTGTAAATTTTTATGAATGATTCGAGCCACTCGAATCACTTATAAGTATTATAAGTATTTTTCTAAATTTATGAATCAGAATGAGTAGGCGTATGAATCAAACACATTTCGAATGTTGTGAGTTTGATGTCAGCGTTGTACTCATACTCATTGTAACCTATACTTATAAATCAATGCTGTAGCGAGTACGAATGAATCAGAGTAGTTGAATTTCAATTCTGTTGATTCACTCATACTCAAAATTGCATGAGTGCTTATGAGTAGTAGCGGAAAAACGATTCATTGCTGATCTCTGATTTAGAGCCACCAGTATATACATCCAGGAGTTCTGGGGCGCAGTCGCCCCTGCTCGGAATCAGAAAATGAAAGTCCCTGTCAAAATAATGTTGCGCAGGGAGATAGTCGATGTTCAGTGGTGCCGAAGAATCAACCTCCAAAATAGAGAAGTGCCTGCGAGACTAGGCATTGAGTCTTGTTGCTGCACAGCAGGAAGCACAGCGTAGTCTAGTAGGTAGTGTGTTGGCTTATTAGACGTAAGGCCATGGTTCAAACCACCAGATCAGATTTCAAAACGAAAATATAAAAAAAATTCCTACGGCGACTTTCTCACAGCAGTGTTCTGACAAAAACACCGAGAGCAAATAAAATTGATATGAAAAGTTTCTCAAAAATCTGTCGTTCAGAGTCGACTTTAAACTTTAGGTCCCGCCACTCATGTATAAAATTAACACACTCAACATAAGTGGTGTGAGAAGCTAGGTTGTAATCCTGACTGAAGGGTTGTAATGACCAATTAATTATTTTTTTTTTTTTATGAAACCAGCACTCAGGGGATGGCCCCTACTCATGCAGTGCATTGTGCAGGTTTTTTAGGAAAGGTGGAAAGGGGGAAGATGCGAACGGCAAGGAAACGAGTTGCTGCTAGGTGTCTATAAAATGGCCAGGGCTATACCTTCACCATTAGACAGTCTACAGGCAATCGTCCCCAAGAAGCCCGCAGTTTCTCACACCACTTATGTTGTGTGTGTTAATTTTATACATAAGTGTATGTATGTAAACAAGGCTTTTGAGGTGGTACACAGAGCACCGGTAATATGAATAGCTGCAGACATTTTTAACCTTGTCAAGAAGAAGTCTGACATTATGTAGTTTGTACAGAGCAGTCCACCAGAAAGCAACTCCATATAGAAGATTGTGTTCGATGACTGCAGAATAGATCCAGAGTGTGATCTTAGGGCGGTGAACCCATCTGGATACAGTTGCTCTACTGCAGCAGTAAGCAGCACAGGCAGCTTAGCGTGCCGTAGCGACTAGGTTTGCCCTGAGACCTAGATATTTAGCTACGGGTCTTATGTTAGGAAGGGTGAAGACCGGGACCTAGTGACATTTTGAAGAGATGACATTTCCTTAATCTTCTTGTTATGTTAATGTTTTTTTCTTTCTCTGGGAAGTCAGAGATCCGATTAGCTGGATTGACCTTCTTATGGTAATTTAAAATTTCGAAAAACACACTTCATTTCACATTCTGTAATGAATTTGGCGAATTTTTCTATTTCTAGTCTTCATTCTGTCACAATTAATCATTAAACCAGTTTAATAGGTCGCTTATTAAAAAAAGAAAAACAAATCCTCTCCTCATCCTTTATTCGAATTCAGTTAATATTTATAAGCTTGGTAGCAGTAACCGGTTTCTCGATTACGAGTTTTTTTTATTTTCATTTTATTGAATACTCTATTAGCGAAACATAAAGGCCAAAATCAAAAGCAGGCAATTACAAACGTAATTTGCAAAACATCACCGCAAACTGTCAAAATTTTTTGACATTTACAAATTATTTTTATACACTGAACACGATTACATACGCATACATACATACATACATAGTTAATAACAACGACAAGAGCAATACATTTTTAGCGGCAACAGAGATACACTTATGTGTACATACATACGTTTGTATGGTAAGTAAAGAAAACTAAAATCTCTTTAAGAATTTCACATGTTGCACATGTAGCAGCCACACGAAAATGTACAACAAAAAAAAAAAAATTTCTTTTTTTGTTGTTTTTATTTATAAACAAGAAAAATTTTAAAAGGGGGGAACGGGGCAGACAGAGAAAATATCTGAAAAATTATTATTTTGTAGCAGTACACTGAAGAACAACAACAACAACAAGAAAAAAAATTAAAAACTTAAGATTACACATATGGTTGGAGAACGTGCAGCAACAGGCGTACATACATACACTTATGGTCGAAAAAATAAGTACACCTGCTTATATTTGATTTATGTTTAATTTTAATTACTTACTTTCTTAATTGGCCATTAACAACCCGATTAACGGATTTCGGCCTGCCGGAACACATCCTTCCAGGCGCCTCTGCTTCTTGCGCGCCTACGCCAGTTGGTCACACCAATCGATGACAGGGCTTCCTCGACTTGGTCCTTCCAACGGATACAAGGTCGTCCTCTTCGCTGACTTCCGCAGATCCCCGCATCAAATACCTGTCTCGCCGGAGCATCCTCCTCCATTCGAACAACATGGCCGAGCCAGCGCAGCCGCTGGATATTAATACGCTGCACAACGTCTATGTCGTTGAGGAGCTCATACAGCTCACTGTTAGATCGGATGCGGAAATCATCGCCAACTCCCACTGGACCGAAGATCTTACGTAGGACTTTTCTCTCGAACACTCTCAAGGCTGTTGCATCAGTTCTTAATAGGGTCCATGCCTCTGCGCCATAAAGAAGCACGGGTAGGATGAGCGTCTTGTAGAGTATTAGTTTTGTCGCACGAGAGAGGTCTCTGCGACTCAATTGCCTATTGAGACCATAGTAGCACCTGTTGGCAAGAGTAATTCTGCGTTTGATCTCCAGACTGACATCATTTTTGGTGGTAACGGCTGAGCCAAGATAAATAAATTGCTTGACTGTATCAAAAGTATAGTTATCGGCCATAATCTGAGAAACAATACGCCGCACGTCTCTACTTGTCGATAACATATACTTTGTCTTGCCTTCATTTACTGCCAGACCCATCTTCTTAGGCTCCCGTTCAATAGCACTAAAGGCAGCAGTAACATCTCGCTTGGTACGCCCTATGATGTCGATGTCGTCAACGTTCGCAAGCAATTGAACACTTTTTGGAAAAATAGTGCCATTGCGATGCACTCCTGCCTTTCGCAGAACACTCACCATGACGAAGTTGATGAGTTCGCATGATAAGGGGTCGCCTTGTCTGAAATCTCGCACGGTATCAAAAGGTTCGGAGAGGTCCATTCCTACCTTGACGGAGCTGCAGGAATTGCTCAACGTCATTCTGCATAGCCTTATCAGCTTCGCAGGTATACCGAGCTCAGACATTGCGGCAAAAGCACGATCCCTTATGGGGCTATCGAAGGCTGCCTTATAGTCAACAAAAAGATGGTGTGTGTCGACTTGTTTTTCGTGGGCCTTTTCCTGGATTTGGCGCAGTGTGATGATCTGATCGATGGTGGATTTTCCAGGCCTGAAGCCGCACTAATAAGGTCAAATCAGTGTTTTGATGAGTGGCTTCAGTCTTTCACACAATAGGCCTGTAAGAACCTTATATGGGGCTTATACCCCTGTAGTTGGCTTAATTTTAATTACTTTAACGAAAAGTAAACATTGGCAATTGTTCTCCGGAGGGGAGAAAAATTGTTTCAAAACTAAGAGAATATGGCCCAAGTCTTCGTTCTATAGCAGAAACTATGAATTGGTCGCTATTTTTTGTACAAAATGCTTTAAAGCCTAAAAAGCTCGTCGTAACTCGCAAAAGACTCACAAAAAAACTTCAAAAACAACAGATATCCGTATTGTAACACTTGTGAAGAAGGACCCGTTTGTGTCCTTAAGAGCGATTTCAGCAGAAATTTTAAATGTAATTTCATCGAGAGCGGTTCGTCGTAGACTACAAGAAGCACATTTACCAGGATGGATAGCCAGAAGAGTTCCTTTGCTTAGACAAAAAAAAATTTAAAGTCTAGATTAGCGTTTGCAAGAAGACATTCCAATTGCTCCGGAGCAGACCGTGAAAAAAATGGCGAAACATTTTGTGGAGCTCTGAAACAAAGTTAATTTATATGGAAACGACTGTGCCCGGATTGTTCGATGCCTTTAGGGTAAGGCATTCCATGTTTGGTTTACAAAGAAGACGGTCAAGCAAGGGGGCGGCAATATTATAGCCTGGGGTTGTTTCTCGTGGTATGGTGTCGAATTACCGACACTACGACCAGATTCCACTACAAAGATATCTTGGAAAATACGATGTTGCGCTACGCTGAAAGAAGTATGCCTTTTAGATGGACATTCCAGCAGTATAACGATCCGAGGCATACTTCCTTGTTGATAAAGTATTGGTTCCAAGATAATAATATTACCCTTCTTGACTGTTCGAGTCAATCTCCGGACTTCAAACCAATCGAAAATTTTTGGAGAGAGTTAAAACAAAGAATTGGAAAGGAGGAGGTTTCTAAAAATAAGCAAAAATACCCAAAAACGTCGTATGAAATACCAGTAGAAAGCTGCAGAAAGCTTATTGTCAGCATGCCAAAAGGAGTCAAGAAAATAATTGAAAATAAAGGTGGATAATACATACATACTGCTACGAAAATGGAAATGGTGTTGTTAAAATAATAAGCAAAAGCTCCAAAAACAACACAATGGACTTGATCACACATAAAATGATAAACAAAAGCTCCAAAAACAAAACAATGCAGTTGTTCACGTGATCAACGAATAAGTAAACATATAGCAACAAAAACAACAGGCTTGTTTACAAGATCGATGAATAAACAAAAATATAGCAACAACGTCCGTGTATAAAAAATATGGCGGAAAGACAAACAAACAAAACAACAACAACTCTGCCTGGACGAAAGTAAACAAGATACACGAACAACAAAAATGGAAACAAGTTGTTTACATTTTTGGATTGTTCCCGAAGGCCGTCATCATCCTTCAAGGGCATTCATCACACTGTTGATCCAGTGATATAAAAGGCAAGATAAAGCGAGCAACGATGAGTCAGTTAGAATTCAGTCAGCCGTGTATGAAGACACGTGATTCTCGGAGTTCGAATTAAGCTAGTCGTGTGACGACGTCGCGTTGAATTGAGTGACAATTCAACCAGTGGTGTGTGAAGATACGAGATCGAGTTATAATTCAGTCAGAGTGGTGTGCAGACAAGTTGCGTGGAGAAACCAGTTGTTAGTGCTGTGCTTGCAAAAAGGTTGTGAGCAAAGAAGAATAACTAACAAGTGTTGTTGCTTACAAAAAAAGGTTGTAAGCAGAGAAATATCACGAACAAGCACATATTGTGAAATTTATTATTGTATACGTGGAATAAGTTCGAACATTGGCACAAAAGTTGTGCAGATAATAAAGAATTGACTTAAAATTAAACACAGATTTATTTTTATTTTATTTGCAATCTACGAACTCATATTTTTAACGTTTTTAAAAGGTAAAAACGTAACAATACATACATAATTGGTCATTACAACCCTTTAGTCAGGATTTCGACCTAGCTTCTCACACCACTTATGTTGAGTGTGTTAATTTTATACATGAGTGGCGGGACCTACAGTTTAAAGTCGACTCCGAACGACGGATTTTTGAGAAACTTGTCATGGCAATTTTATTTACTCTCAAAGTTTTTGCCACAAATATGCTGAGAGGCAGTCGCCGAAGAAATATTTCTTTTTTCATATTTCGTTTTGATGCCTGACCTGGGATACGAACCCGGGCTTTACGTCTAATAGGCCAACACACTACCTACTAGACTACGGCGACTAAGGTGAATATACCAGCTTTTAACGAAACTCAGGCAATTTAGCAGAAAAAACTTAATTTTTTTTTTACATTTTTGCTTATTTTAACTAAGTGTACTTATTATTTTGACCATATATGTGTACATATAGAGAATGCACTTGCAACAGAAGACTCTTTTACTCGTCAACACTGCCGTGTGTGTGCCACACTATATGCAGCTGAAACTGTATTAGATTTTCAGTTTTTTTTTTTTAATTTTTTTAATTTTTTTTTGCATCAATTACTACTGCATTCGAGTGCAATTTCCCAGAGCTGAGTTACTTTGATATTCTTGGTTGCGTTTTGTTGTTGTTCTTGTTGTTGTTGTTTTTCTCATTTCTTTCAAATGCTGAAACATAGTCTGTGTTAATTTGCGTCAACAGGCCAATATACACTTTGATTTTCTTGTTTATATTAATTTTCTGTTGTTGTTATTGTTGTTGTTTTCTTATTTTTTTTTTCTCATTATTGTTGTATTATTGGTGCTGCTGTTGCTAATATTGTTGTTGTTGTTGTTTTCTACTAGTTTAACTGAAAATTTGAAAAATTTTGTTTGTTTTTCATAAATGCCTCCGTGCATGGCAAAAAAAAAATTTTCTTTCTTCAGAAAATTAAAAATAAAAAATTAAAAAAAAAAACGTTTTTATTTTCTCAGAGGCAAAGAAATTTCAAATAATTTTCTATTAAGTGGAGTGTACATTCATACATACAGTGAGCATCAAAAGAAACTATACTTAAATAAAAAAATAGACATTAATAAATTACTGTTATTTTTATTTTAAAATTGTTTCACAAACAGTTTTTAAAATTGAAACAAAAAAAAAAAAAATTCGAAATATTAACAAATTTTTTGGTGCACTCTCCTTAAGTGGTAAAAGTTGAGTTTGGTGATTGTTAGAATTTTGTACACTTTGTACACTCTGGTAGAGTTTCTTTTGATGCTTACTGTGTATGTGGGAAAAATTCTACTTCTAAGGGCAGTGTTATAAGCCAAAACTCGTTAATCAGTGATAGCCGTGATGTAATTTAGCACTCTTCCTTTTTATTCCGCTCTTCTTCAGCTTTGTCTACCAAAGTTTTCTTTAATATGTGCTGAGCTCTCTGAT
Organism: Sarcophaga caerulescens; assembly: GCA_927399465.1. Lineage (NCBI taxonomy): Eukaryota > Metazoa > Arthropoda > Insecta > Diptera > Sarcophagidae > Sarcophaga > Sarcophaga caerulescens. The sequence goes on along the minus strand of OV656867.1, from coordinate 98,343,692 downwards.
GTAATTTGATTTACCACAGTGAACTCTATCTACTCTGTTCCATTCTACTCTCAACGCAACGCGACCATGTAACACTCTACTATACTCCTCTACTTTCCTGTGCTTTTCTCAAGTTTATCTATCTTTATTTTCTTTTAGTAGTCGCCGTAGTCTAGTAGGTAGTGTGTTGGCTTAATAGACGTAAAGCCCGGGTTCGTATCCCAGGTCAGGCATCAAAACGAAATATGAAAAAAAATATTTCTTCGGCGACTGCCTCTCAGCAGATTTCAGGCAAAAACTTTGAGAGTAAATAAAATTGCCATGAAGAGCTTCTCAAAAATCTGTCGTTCGGAGTCGACTTTAAACAGTAGGTCCCGCCACTCATGTATAAAATAACACACACAACATAAGTGGTGTGAGAAGCTAGGTCGAAATCCTGGCTGAAGGGTTGTAATGACCAATTATGTAATGTTATGTATGTATTTTCTTTTACTTTCCATTATTTCTCATCTCTTTCCAAACAGAAACAATCAATCCTATTCTGCTCCGCTTTACTACAATTTATGGGCCTTACATTAAATATAATCAAAATTGAGTATTTTTCCCTACAAATGAGCGTTCGTCTGAAATAGTGTACAGTTTCTTTTGACGCTCACTGTATATAAAAGGTATAAATGAACAATGATTTAGTAAATCTGGTATACATTGTTGGTTGTGCGTAGTACGCATAAGTAGTATACCCTGCATATCGAAGAAAGTTTATATTGGCTGTACTTACTTAATTGGTCATTGCAAGCCTTTAGTTAGGATTATAAACTAGTTTCTTACAACACCCATATAGTGTGTGTTAATTTTATACATGAGTGGCGGTACCTACAGTTTAAAGTCGACTTCGAACAACAGATTTTTGAGAAAATTTTCATTGCAATTTTTTATTTACTCGCAGAGTTTTTGTCAAAAGACTGCTGAGAGGAAGTTGCCGACAATATTTTTTTCGTATTTGGTTTTGTTCGCGATATCTGGGCTTGAGTTTGAACCACGATTTCGCGCCTAATGAGCCAACACACTACCTATTAGGATACAGCGACTGCAACATATTGGCTGTAAAACGTTAAAGAATCCAGCTTTTTGGCAAATCCTGAACGTTTATTATGAAGCATTGGTACTCTAGACATTTATATGAAGTAACGGCCCTCAGTAGTTATAAACCTTTCCATACTTTCTGGAAATATGCAGATTTCAAACTAATTTTTGGGTTTTTACAGTCCGAATATTGATCGAAAGAGCACTGTCATGTCTTTATGGCGGTGGACCTAAAACTTCCCATCTATTATTTTCCAATAGCTTTTAGCACGTCTCAAAAAATTTTGCTGTGTGCAGTCGTGAGGGTATATCAAATGCCCATGTCTGGCCACATATCACTGTGGATTTTCGGGCAATATTCCTTTCTGAGTTAGTTAGGTTAGGTCGGAGTGGTAGCTCTGAATATCACAAAGCTCACTTGAGCACGCATAGCGTCCCGTTGTGATGACACGGGTGAACGCAGTCCCTGTACTAACCAAGTTCCACCAAAATCAAGGAAAAGGAAAAAGTTGGTCAGCGCAAGGGCTGCCCTCCTTTCTGAGTAGTTAATTGCACTTGTGGCAGGTTAAGTTATGAAATATAAAATTATCCGAACTTTCTTGCAACGTAACGGAACATACGTTCGTTTTTGGAATATGCAAATCAATATAAATGCTTACCGAAATTACGTGGCGGTCCAGTTAAAATTCTCATTGCTTTTCATATTCTAAAATTGAATCTAGGTTCCCTTACGTTACGTAAACGTTCGGGTAATTCTGGCTTAAGGCTTCATCAGTTGCAGCAGTCATCTTAAGTTTAATTTGCGTAATCATTTATCACTGGATGCCACCAACAGCGTTGCCAATTGCCAAGTTTTCCTTTTTTTTCAAGTTTTTAGAGATGCGAAAAAATTTTCATTAAATTTGTTTTCTAACAAAACACGTTTTTTCCGCAAAATTAAATTAAAAATTTTTTTCAATAAATTCAGTATTAAAACAAGAAATATTTACATTTTTAAATAAAATATTGTGTATTTTATTAGTCCCGGACAAAAAACGCAAAAAAAACATCAACAGAGGGTACCGGGCTCCGGAATTTCCTTTAAAAATGTTGGTACTTTTGTAGAAAACAATTTTTTTTTTTTTTGTAAAAAAAAGTTTTTCTTCCCAGAAATATAGTTAAAAAAAAATCTGGCAACGCTGGCCACCAAATACCTTCACCTCGTTTATTTTCGGCCATGATGTTTGTCGAGCTTCACATATGATTTCTTTTTCCTCGAGTTGCCGGCCGCGAATGATTCGTTGCTAAAAATCTGTCAATGTCTCTCGACTTCGACTCGTGTAGTAATGAATTTCCCCGCTGTTTGCAAATATTTTGAAATTACTGTTTGAGTGGCTGGGCAACCATTTGATAAGTACTTCTGGAGTTCGACAGTGGTGCTCTTTCTAAAGATGTGGCGTAACTTGAGCACTCTCTGATGTTCATTGATGCTGGTACTCTCTCTGGGTGGTCTGCAGGCTTTTAGGATGGATAATTTGGAGTGTGATTGAAGGCACTTATTTACTGTCAAGCATTTAGTCAAGCATTTTGCCTAGTGGCTCTTAAAGTGGAGCAACTACGCGTGATTTGTAGAAATCTTTGTACATATCTTTTCGATTTTTTCCGCAGTTGATTTCAAGTGAATTCCTCTTAATATAATCAGCAATATAGTCACATATAATGTGGTATGTTATTGAGAAAATTGGCTTTGAAACTATAAATTTTTTGATTGGAAATTGTCTTGAAGATAGTGGCCATTTGTGAAGATATAAGAAATAGTACACCTACCCGACTATATGCAAATTATAGTCCAGAGGGTCCTCTTTCCAACCCCCACCAACCTGCTATATATATCTTAACACACATCAATTTGGAAAGTGATTGAAGGCACTTATTTACTGTCAAGCATTTAGTCAAGCATTTTGCCTAGCGGCTCTTAAAGTGGAGCAAATACGCGTAATTTGTAGAAATCTTTGTACATATATTTTCGATTTTTTCCGCAGTTGATTTCAAGTGAATTCCTCTTAATATAATCAGCAATATAGTCACATATAATGTGGTATGTTATTGAGAAAATTGGCTTTGAAACTATAAATTTTTTTAATTGGAAATTGTCTTGAAGATAGTGGCCATTTGTGAAGATATAAGAAATAGTACACCTACCCGACTATATGCAAATTGTAGTCCAGAGGGTCCTCTTTCCAATCCCCACCAACCTCCTATATATATCTTCACACACATCAATTTGGAAAGTGATTGAAGGCACTTATTTATTGTCAAGCATTTTGTCAAGCATTTTGCTTACTCTGATACACCACGTCGCTGGCTCTTAATGTAGAGCAAATACGCGTAATTTGTAGAAATCTGTTCACAAATCTTTCGGTCTTTAAAATATTTTTTTGACCGTTGAGGTGAATTCCTGGAGCTTATAAAACAAATAATTTACGGAATAGGAAATTCGTTGTTCATCCTATCAAATGATGTAGATATTCACATTATTTTTATCGAGCATACATTTTACATTTAATTTCTGTTGTTTTTTGTTCTTTGGGTTCTCTTTAATTTTCCTTACAGAAAGAAAAAAAGAGAAAAAGACGAAAAATAAATAAATGTGTATCGTGTTGTCAGCTGAATGTCACATGGTATTCCCTTTCGCTAATAGCAGAATTCATTTCACTGGCGTATAATTTTCTAGTGACATTTTAATAATATTTCGTGTCTAAATTTTCAAATTCCTCTCTCCTTCAGTTTGCCAAAACAGTTTTATGCACATGAAAATTTTAAAAATGATTGTCACTGCGAATGAGAAATTCTGTCGTTTAACATTTAACCAGTGGTTGAAAATGATTTCTTTGTGAAATTAAATGCAGGAACTGACGAATTTACGGGGGGTCATGAACGGCTTGCGATATTCGCTACATCGTAATGGGTGTGCTTGCCGAATTTGAAAATTTTTAATTCAATTCTAATTTGATTTGTCTTTAATAATGTTACGTTTTTACCTTTTACAAACGTTTAAAATTTGAGTTCGTAGTTTGCAAAAAAAATAAAAATAAATTTGTGTTTAGTTTTAAAATTCTTTATTATTCGCACAATTCTGTGTGTCACTGTTCACAACTTGATGTAAACGGCAACAATTGCTCTTCTTTGTTATTCCTCTGTTTACACCCTTTGCACAAACAATCACTAAGCAATTATTTGACAAATCTTTGTAAAGAAGAGCTTCAAACCACGATTATTCTCTTCAAACGCACCGTGTCTTCACACAAGACTGACTGAACTTCACTAACTCACTCGCCTGCTTTGCCTTGCCTTTTATATGGCAGGGTAAACAGTCTGATAAATGTTCTTGAAGGCGAACGTGCTTGACTTCGCCTTCTATAAATGGGCCTGTTCGTAAATGCAAAATTGCGCTGCAAATATGATTATTTTGCGCTAACGTTGCCAATGACATGTTGCAGATGCTTCTTTTTGCTGATTTATTTGTTTGCATTTACGAACGAACAAACACCGCAGAAATGGAAAAATTATTAATAAATTTGATTTTTGAACTGGACGATAAAACAAATGACAAAATGTTGTTAAATGCACAAAATAGAAGACATTTAAAACTCTCATTCTCTCTCTCTCACTCATTTAATGCATCAGCCATTTTTATGATTAGTGTTTTGTGTTTATTTGCTCATAATATGATTTAATGTTGCATTTACGAACGTGTGACAGCTGCAGTGCTGCCAAGGTTTGCATTTATGAACACGATGCTCATAACATGCAGCGCAATGATGCATTTACGAACAGGCCCAATCTCTTAAATGTAAACATCGTTGTTTGCGTTTCTTATGGTAGTGTTGTTGGAATATTTTTGTTTACTTGTTTACCACTTTTTATGCTGGTGTTTGTTGTTATATTAAGCAGTACGAAAATTGTTAAACTGGATTGTTTACTTGCATTGTTTTGTTTTTCTAGCTTTTGTAAAAAATGTTAATGTTAAGCGATGTAATAGTAAAACATCAGTATCTAGAATAGCATTTAATCCTGTTACATACCTCTTGTCTAACACATTCTACATCTCAAAGTTGAGTGTAGGGTGTACTCTCCTTTAAGACCATCTGTTGTCCACAAAATTTGTTTGCGGTTAGAAATCAATTTCTTATAAATGACATCACTTTGTAATAAAAAAAAAAAAATAGAAAAAAAAGAAATTGAAAATCATTCTGAATAATTAAATATTTTTTCCTTTCATTTTGATGTGACGATGGCCAGTCAGTCACACTGCTATTGTATTAGGAAGTGCAACAGGTACTGGGTATTGGGCATTGGATATTCGCATTTGTATGAGAGAGGAGGTTTTCATATTTAAAATTTATTAAAAGGAGTGAAAATTGTTTTTGTGGTTTCTTGAAATGTCGTGTTGTTTTATGATAATTTCATAACTGTTGTTGTTGTATTTTGATTAGAAACCACAAACGTAATTTGATTTGTTGGTCAACCACACGTTCAATTGCTGACAAGTGTTTAAATAGGAGTTTTTGCTCTTCAAGAACAAAAATTCTAATTTATCCGTTAGGGTTTGCAGAATTGTTGCATGAGTAGATTGAGGTTTGAGGGATTATTGCCATGGGATGTCTCAATGGTACATATGTCTACAATGTCACCGAAAAGAATTTGAATTTTCTTTTTTAATAATAAAAAATGCATTCCTTTGAAGTAATTTTATACATGAGTGTGGCGGCAGCTACAGTTTAAAGTCGATTCCGAGCGACAAATTTTTGAGAAACTTTTCATGGCAATTTTATTTACTCTCAGAGTTTTTGCCAGAAACCTGCTGAGAGAAAGTCGCTGAAGAAATATATTTTTCACATTTTCGTTTTGTTGGAGATGTCTGAACTGGGGTTTGAGCAAAGGTCTCATGTATAAGCCAACACAACTATCATCGTGTTTACACGCCTCAACGAAATTGACAGCACATCTCGGAGAGGCAAAAGTATTGCTATATAAACAATCTGGACAGAGACCACATTGTTGGACAAGCTGAGCGAGCTGAATGTCGAAATGTTCAAGCATTATACATTGTGAGTTCTGCTTTCTAATAATTCCGTCAGAGATGCTTGAATTGAGGGTTTAATTTTCAATTATAACAATATTTTTATGAATGGCTTGAAGGTAAATATAAAAACGCTTGATCTTCATTGAACAATTGTGGGCTTTAATTTGGCACCTTACATACATGCATGTAAGTGAAGATAAATTCGAATTTAAAAACCAAAGACGCAAACCCACACTCTTAGCAGCTCCACTTCTTGCCTCTAACAGGGTAAACTTTGCTATTAACAGAGCACTGTTAACTGTTTAACAGTGGCAATAAGTAGATTAGTTTTCCACTTTGCAATTATTGCAGACTATTGACATCTATTTTTTCAAAATTGAAAATCTTATCTCTCAAAATTATTCTAGATATCCCACTACCATGGTTCGAATGAGCGCCCTCTGGACTAGCATTTGCATATAGACTGTATGGTGTACTATTTCTTATATGTTCCAAAATGGCCACTGATCTTCTAGAGAATTTTCAAGCAAAACATTTATATTTTCAAAACCGAATTTCTCAATACCACATCACTTTATATGTGACAATGTTGCTGATTATATTAAGTGAACTTGGAACCTTCCTTTGCATATAGTATGGTACTCATAGACCAAGAATATTTTCCAAAATTAGCTCCTAAGCATGTGGCCTTGTTCAGATGGATACTGTAAAATAGCCAACAGTGCTCTGTTAAGGGCAAATTTTGTTCTGTTAAGAGGAAATTTTGCTCTGTTAACGCCGCATGTGGCGCAACTAAAATTTATGGATTGAGTCTTGGATTTTCAAATTCGAATTTATCTTCACACACATCATACATACATATATGAACTGAAAACTACGAGGAGTTTTCTTTTTTCTTTTCTTATTCAACTGTCAGCCAACTAACGGGTGATTTTTTAAAAAAATTTTCAAAAAAAAAAAAAAATTAAATTCAGAAAAATTCATGAAATCTTTATTTGAATCGATAGTACGGTCCATATAATTTAATGTTTGAAGATTATTTCATGCAAATGTTGACCGTGCTACTCACGGTATTATTCGTGAGATACCGGCCGAAATGTTGGAAAGAGTATGCCAAAATTGGACTAAGCGGATGGACCATTTGAGGCGCAGTCGCGGTCAACATTTCCATGAAATAATCTTCAAACATTAAATTATATGGACCGTACTATCGATTCAAATAAAGTTTTCATGCATTTTTCTAAATTTTATGTTTTTTTTTTTTAAATTTTAATATAGCTCTTAAAAAAATCACCCATTATAATACATGCAATAAAAAACAAATATGAACTACAAAAAGTTTTACTAACAAAGTTAATAAGAAACACAAACAGAAACAAAGCAAAGTGGAAACAAAAATAGAAACCATTTAGGAGGGGCCTGGAGAATAAGAAAAAAAAAAAAGGGATCAACCGGAAAACAGCACGGAACCAAAATTAATACACAATAATTGAAGACAATTTTCTATAATTTTCTTTAATGTTGTTATTGTTGTTGTTGTTGCCTTTGCAACTTTGTCTTTGTAACTATATTTGTCGCCCATACAACAAATAAAACAACAACAAAAAAATGAAAAAATTGAATGTAAATGTCGCTGTAGTTATAGTTGCCAATATGGAAATATTTTGTAAATGTTGTTGTTGTTATTGTTGTTGTTTCAATTATTGGTTCGTGTCATTGTTATTATTGTTGTTACCAACTATTGTCGTTGGCAGTCGTTCGATTATACAATACGACTCCATGAAATGGAATGATTTAAACGGGTTGTACAACGGGAGTTGCAACTCAGATTAGAATTAAGTGCGAATCATACAAAATGGATACAAGGGTGCAAAGGATATTCAAGGTCACATGAAGAAACTGGCAGTGTTGCACGTATGACTACGCATCCAAGCAATGTATGTGCTGACCAAAATATTATTTTTGTTAGGGAAACAGAGGCAGGTAGCCCACATTTATCGATTTTACTGGGTTCTCGGCAATTGAGCTTATCTTCCAGCTCATTATGGCGCGTTTTGCATTTGAATTTCCATCTCCATCCATAATAATCCAACTTACCCGGTTGATCGTTCATAACCTAGGATATGTAGGGTAGATAGGATGCAAGAGCTTTGGCATTCTGATTTGTCGACTAAAATTTTCTTCAGCAATGAAACTCGAGCAGTAGTTACGTGAACAAGCAAAGTTGGGCACTTGAGGGTCGAAGAACGATGAAGTGATGGTAAGGCCGCCATTACATTCATGCCATAAAAACTAAAAGTGATCGAAAGACTAAAAGTGATTCTCTTGATAATCGGCTGCGGCAACCATTCATTGTATTTCGGGTATAATCACAATACTCTACAAGACGCTCATCCTGCCGCGTGCTTTTTTATGGCACAAAGGCATGGACTCTATTAAGCACTGCTGCAGCAGCCTTGAGAGTATTCGAGAGAAAAGTACTACGTAAGATCTTCGGTCCAGTACAATTTGGCAACGAATGCGCATTCAAGCCAACAGTGAGCTATATGAGCTCCTCATCGATATGGACGTTGTGCAGCTTATTAACATCCAGTGGCTGCGCTGACTCGGCCATATCGTTCGAATTGAGGAGGATGCTCCGGCGGGACGGATATCTGATGCGGAGATTTGCGGAAGTCGGCAAAGAGAACGACCTTGTTTGCGTTGGAAGGACCAGATCGAGGAAACCCTGTCATCGATTGGTGTGGCCGACTGGCGTAGGCGCACAAAAAGCAGAGGCGCCTGGAAGGATGTGTTAAGGCAGGCCGAAATATATTAATCGGGTTGTTAATGGCCAGTTAAGTACATACATACATACATAATTGGTCGTTACAACCCTTCAGTCAGGATTATTGACCTAGTTTCTCGCACGACTTATGTTGTGTGTGTTAATTTTATACACGAGTGGCGGGACCTACAGTTTAAAGTCGACTCCGAACGACAGATTTTTTGAGAAACTTTACATGGCAATTTTATTTACTCTCAGAGTTTTTGCCAGAAATCTGCTGAGAGGAAATCGCCGAAGAAATACTTTTTGTATTTTGTTTTGATGTCTGGCCTGGGGCTCGAACCCTGGCTTTTACGTCTAAAAAGCCAACACACTACCTACTAGACTACGCCGGCTTTTTTGTGTTTTATTTAATTTTACTATCGAAATCGAACACTATAATACAACAGCGGCGAGTGAAGGCATCACTCGAAATTTTGCTAATAATTTGAGCATATTTGATCGCCTAACTGACCTAACACTGAGCCAATCTAATACACATTGCATGACTGCCCAGGTTTCACCCGAGGACTGTGTTTTTGATATTCAAAAAAGATTTCCATTTTGAACCATATTGTAGCACGTGGATGTACTCAAAAGGGCCTCAGTTTTTACGCAATGCCAACCTATATCTCAAATTTGCAGAATAAGGCAAATTAGTCGCCGTAGTCTAGTAGGTAGTGTGTTGGCTTATTAGACGAAAAGCACGGGTTCGTATCCCAGGTCAGGCATCAAAACGAAATATGAAAAAAAAAAAATATTTCTTCGACGACTGCCTCTCAGCAGATTTCTGGCAAAAACTCTGTGAATGAAATAAAATTGCCATGAAGAGCTTCTCAAAAAAATCTGTCGTTCGGAGTCGACTTTAAACTGTAGGTCCCGCCACTCATACATAATTGGCCATTACAAACCTTCAGTCAGGATTTCGACCTAGCTTGTCACACCACTTATGTTGTGTGCGTTAATTTTATACATGAGTGGCGGGACCACTCGACTTTAAACTGTAGGGCCCGGCCCTTCAGTCAGGATTTCGACCTAGCTTGTCACACCACTTATGTTGTGTGCGTTAATTTTATACATGAGTGGCGGGACCACTCGACTTTAAACTGTAGGGCCCGGCACTCATGTATAAAATTAACGCACACAACATAAGTGGTGTGAGAAGCTAGGTCGAAATCCTGACTAAAGGGTTGTAATGACCAATTATGTATGTATCGATTAATGACCCCCAAATAATACTTCTTTCACTGGTTTGTTACACTTATAACTGTTAATTGTTGTTGTGGTTTGCATTTATTGTTACCGACTTCAGCTTAATTGTGACTATCTATGCCCTCGAACGTTTATCTACCGCTTAGGCTGTTTCGTTCTTCGCGTTTAAATAGTTTTGAAGCCAATTTTTTTGAAAATCGTTTATCCCCCACAACTCTTTCCATTTAGTATTCCCTTCGTTCGTATAAGTACCGTAATTTTTTTTTATAAAATACCGTTACTTTTGTGATTTTTTTTTTTCGACTGCAGCAACATTGTAACCCGCTTGTAGCGATTGTCATGCGCGTTAAGAACTAATTTTTCTGAAATTGTTTTTCATTTATTTCTGGCACCTTAAGACGTGGGTGGGTTGTTGGTATGATACGTTCGATTTGTTGTTGTTTGTTGGCGATGTTGTTCGTTCGTTCGTTCGTTGTGCCTTAGCCAAGTTGGCCCAAACAATATGAAAATAAATGGTTAAATATCGTTGTTAATATGTTCAAATTATAGTGTATAACTTAATTTTTTTGTTTTTTTTTATTGTTGTTGTATTAAAGAAAACGAAAAAAAAAGAGAAAAAAAAACGATTTCGTTTCATTTGGTTTCGCTTTTACTTGTTTGGCACGGTTTAGCATTGAGCGGCTGGCTGAGTGGGTGGGTGGCAGCGTATTTAATTGATTGCCTGCACCATGGCTCTTGTAAAACAATATTTTATAATATTTTAAGCATTAATTATTCGATTTCATGCAAATACTTTGTATTTAAAAATTTAATTCGTTTTTTCTTTGTTTTTTTTTTTTTTTGCTTGCAGGTAAATTTGATTTTTTCGAAAAAATATTAAAGCATTGGCAAGCGCAATCGTTTGGTAAGTAAAAAAAGCATGACAAATTTTCTGGTTTTTCTTTTTTAATTTCATGTTTGTTAAATAATAAAAGTAAAGAGGCTTCAGTGGAAAAAATAAAGGGGCATACGAGAGACTCATAAATAGAAACAACAACGTTGTTTATAGAGACATCTGGTACCTTTTAAAGAACGGCTTTTATGAAAGCCTCCCTAATTATATTCATCAAGTCGGGTTTGGTTTTGGTTAGAGGATGTATACTTGCAATTGAAATAAGTACAGTACTCGGAGGTCAAGTTGACCAATTGTACTGCGTCCTAAAGAAGAGAGAATAATAGAAGAGATAGGGAAAAGGAGAGGAAGTAGGAAAGGGAGAATAAGGAAGCGGAGAAATAACACAGACCACAAACACACAAGAGAGCGCGACTACACTATTGAAGCCTTAGCATTTCTCAACCGGCTCAAACTAATAATGAGTCTATGGCGAGCCTTTATGTCGGCTCTCGACACAGAATTCAAACCCTCAAAGAAGCCCTTGCCAAGGGTCTTCAACCTCAACCTACATACTAAGGGCTGGACAGTTACAGTGGAGGTGTTCGATAGTCTTCTTGTCGCAACATACCCTGCAATAGTACGGCTGGAATCTGTTGCAGATTCTTGTCAGAGATCTAATCTCGTAGTGCCCCATAATAAACCCAATAACTAACCTTAAATTGGCCTTATCCAAACCCAGCAGCCAACCTTTTCTTACACTGTCGATAATAGGCCATAGACATTTAGAGACATAACAACTCGATCCATTTCCCCAACAACGCCCCTGCCTTCCAAACCCCCCCCCCCCCCCCGGCCCATCCATTGATGAGGCCGTATAGGTGGCAGATTGAGAGATCAGGACCAGAAGAGGAAGAAGAGAGAATAATAGAAGAGATAGGGAAAAGGAGAGGAAGTAGGAAAGGGAGAATAAGGAAGCGGAGAAATAACACAGACCACAAACACACAAGAGAGCGCGACTACACTATTGAAGCCTTAACATTTCTCAACCGACTCAAACTAATAATGAATCTATGGCGAGCCTTTATGTCGGCTCTCGACACAGAATTCAAACCCTCAAAGAAGCCCCAAGGGTCTTCAACCTCAACCTACTAAGGGCTGGACAGTTACAGTGGAGGTGTTCGATGGTCTCCAAATCATCGTCGTCGCAATATACCCTGCAATAGTCCGGCTGGAATCTGTTGCAGATTCTTGTCAGAGATCTAATCTCGTAGTGCCCCATAATAAAGCCAATAACTAACCTTAAACTGGCCTTATCCAAGCCCAGCAGCCAACCTTTTCTTACACTGTCTATAATAGGCCATAGACACTTAGAGACATAACAACTCGATCCATTTCCCCAACGCCTTTGCTCTTCCCCCCTGACCCATGCATTGATGAGGCCGTATAGGTGGCAGATTGAGAGATCAGGTCCAACTATCAAATCGCCCTCCGAAAGTGAACCTAATCTAGCGAGAGTATTTGCTTCTCATTACTGAGTATTCCGCTATGACCGGGAACCCAGCATAAACGGATTCTGTCTGGGTCTGGATTTGTTGATGGGTTTAATTGGAAGCGTCTAGGGAGATTAGATAAATAATTACATACTCAGAGTCGCCGCCGTGTGAGAAGCTAGGCCGTAATCCTGACTGAAGGGTTGTAATGGCCAATTATGTATGTATGTCAGAGACGCCGTGGTGTAGTAAATATCGTTTTGGTTTCTTAGACATGAGTCCAAGGCGCAAACCCCAGCTCTCAGAGATCTCGAACAAAACGAAATATGAAAACAATCACCCTTATTCTGGTTGTCGTCATCGACGTCGTCTTGCGTCGACAGTTTAAAATTGGTATTCTGTTTGTCGTTATTGACAGTTATAGATGACTGTCGGACACACATTTGGTATTCTGTGAGTCAATACGCCGTCGATATTGTGTGGTGTCGACTCTGATTTTGTCGACTCTGATTTTATCGACATCATTTTTGGTAACGACGACGACGGCGACGACGACGACGACAACCAGAATAAGGGTGAATATTTCTTGGGCGACTTCCTCTCAACAGTCTCTGGCAAACACTCTAAGGAATCAACTTTAAACTGTATGTAGGTCGCGCCACTCATGGATTAATGGTGTTTTCTTTTCTACAAAGAAAATGTCACCCTCTTACAAGGTACATTAAAAAATTTGTTGACCAACCCTGTTGTAATGTCATTTTTTATTTGAGAAGAACATAACATAAATATTAAAAAAGGGTATGCCCTGTGTTTACCACTTATTAAGAAAATGAATGAGGAAATGCCAATATGTTCAAAGGTGTTGCCAGATCGCTAATTTTTCGACTTCATTTTTTGCACGCTTTTTTTATAACAAAAAAAAAATATTTTAACACTGTTCTAACAATGAATGCAATTTTTTATACTGCTGACCATGTAGCTTTAATAATGTAATATTTCCTTAAGATTACTCCACAAAACAATGAAAAAATTAACTTCAAATTGGATAACAATACCAGGCGACTTTTTTTAAATTTCATCTGGTATCTCTATAAATAAACAAAAGTCATCTGCTTTACAGGGCATTATCAGCACTCTCGATTTATACAGGGCATAAAATGCAATGCCCTCCACCATTGGCTAGTGCGAATTATTTAGAATAAAACATAACACCCTTTTAGAGGGCGAAACATTTTTAAGAAACAAACGCAAAATTGCATTTTGCGTTAATAAAATGCACATTTTTTGGTAGAAAAGAAAACACCATAAATTGACACACACAACATGGGTTGTGTGAGAAGCGAGTTTGGAAACCTGACTAAAATGATATGACCAATTAAGTGAGTAAGTATTACAACTTACTCATGCTGCGAAGAGTATCAAATATAAATTGGGAAATGATCTATTGGACTTATATTCGAAATATAGGACTTTATATTTGAACTCGTTGTTGAGAATTAACATGGGCCTCATATAACTATGGCAGCGATATTATGAAATCGAATTTCAATATCAAGATAAACGTCTTGAACTTGTCCTATTTGTCAAACGGGAATAGATTGCTTTTACAACAACAATATTACAAATATGATGCCAACAACAACAAGAACAACGAAATTTGTCTTAAAATTATTTCAAACATAAATTCAGTTGAACTTGTTTTCCATTGAAATACAAACAAAAACAACAACAACAACAACAAACAAATCCTAACAATTTACGCCATTTAAAAGCAAATCATGCAACAAATTTTCCTTTACATTTGGCCAAACTTTAACATGCAACAGCGTATAGCAACAACAACAACAACAACAATGACAAGCAATAAATAGTTCAAAATTCTATACTTGACTTTACACTCTCGCCTAACTAGGAATAAGGAGTCGTAGTTGTTATGGTTGTCCATGTCGATGTCGATGTTGCTGTTGTTGTTGCTGTTGTCGATATTGACAGACATGTTATTCTAATTTATTTACGATTTTATTTTTATTTGCAACCAAACAAATGCACGAACATGTGCCACAAAAATAAAACTAAATCATCGGGGGTTTTTAAATTTGTCTTCTTCTCTTTTAATTTTTTATTTTTTTTTTTGGCAACCGCAAAAGTTAATACCGGGTTTAAGCCAAAAAACCCAAAAAAAAAAAAAATACTTTCATGCCATTCCGCAAATGTTTGCAATGCAACAATTACTCTCAGCCACAGTGTGGCATAACGAAGAAAATGAAAACTTTTACAATAAAACCGAATTAAAAATACTTTTGTGGCAGTTTCTGGTCTGGTTTGTCAATATGTATTATGGCAAGGCATGCAACATAATTATTTACATCATCGGTAAGCCAACATCATCATCATCAGCATCAGCAGTATGATTGCAACGGATGATGGTGGCAACACAATGAATGTGACATGCCATGTTGTCGAAAACCCATGCCTATTTACACTCTCAGCAGCATTACACAAAGACGAGTTCGCTTTTATTGCAGCAGTTTGATGCTTATGTAATAGGGTTCAGGCTATGGGTGCTGAGTCCACTATGCTAGGTTATAAAGGAGTTGATATGACTATCTGAAACAATGTTCTTGGTTTGCCATAGAACTGTGACCAGATTTGTATTTCACCTATCAAGACAACATAATTTACATACATACATAATTGGTCATTACAACCCTTCAGTCAGGATTACGACCTAGCTTCTCACACCACTTATGTTGTGTGCGTTAATTTTATGCATGAGTGGCGGGACCTACAGTTTAAAGTCGACTCCGAACGACAGTTTGTTTGAGAAGCTTTTCATGGCAATTTTATTTACTCAGAGTTTTTGCCAGAAACCTGCTGAGAGGAAGTCGCCGAAGAAATATTTTCGTTTTGATGTCTGACCTGAGATTCGAACTCGGGCCTTCAGTCTAATAAGGCAACACACACAAAATAAGTGGTGTGAGAAACTGCGGGCTTCTTGGGGACGATTGCCTGTAGACTGTCTAATGGTGAAGGTATAGCACTGACCATTTTATAGTCACCTAGCAGCAACTCGTTTCCTTGCCGTTCGCATCTTCCCCCTTTCCACCTTTTCTAAAAAACCTGCACAATGCACTGCATGAGTAGGGGCCGTTCCCTGAGTGCTGGTTTCATAAAAAAAAAAAACACAGTACCTACTAGACTACGGTCACTTCAATGACAGTGACAGTGGAAACACCGTGGTTGATTAAGGTCTTGCTGAGATTTACAAGTGTCCCATGTAGTAGTCTGGTGATTCTAAACACATCCATGTCATCGTTTTAAGAACCCTTCAAAGCAATTTAAAACGTAGTTCTACATCGGTAAAGGACTACGCTGCCAACCAGTTACTAATATTTATGGTTTTACCAAAAATCTTTTACTTAGTCTTAAAATAAGCAGCGAAGTCAGTACCGCACCAAGTAGTTAAGCTGCTAGAGTTCAATTTATCCAGGAAGAAGCTCTCTGGTTCAAATAGAATAGTGCTAACAATTAAACACCATATCAAGTACAGGTAACACTGACTCTTGAGACCAATCAGTAATCAAACTCTCTCCCCACAGCCATCAATACAACAACTAATATATTTCCATATAGGGCTTTATTTTAAAGCCACACCAGATGAGAACCTTATGACCCTAGGACCTGCTTTTGCCCAGAAAGAATAGCCTCTCTGAATATAAATATATATTGGATGTAGTGGCTGGCAAAGTCGCCGTAGTCTAGTAGGTATTGTGTAGACTTAGTAGAGGCTTATTAGACGTGAGGCCACGGTTCAAATCCCAGCTCAAACATGTTGAACAAAACGAAATATGAAAAAATATTTCTTTCAGCGACTAGTCTTCTAATAAAAGCTCTGAAAGTAAAGAAAATTGTTATAAAAAGCTTCTCAAAAATCTTGACTAAAGAATTGTAATGATCATTGTGTAGAGTTAAAAGGAAAAGAAACTAATTTGCCAGATGTTCTATTACGTTACCTTAACGGTCAGTCGCGAGAAATTGCTAGACAATGTGTAGAACCACCGTTACGACTGCCCAAGGGTAAAACATTAGCGGATTTTAAACCTGTACCTTCTCTGTATAGAGCATTAAAATTTTGCCTAGAGGCTACTTTGGCATTTCATAGTGAAGAGTGACCCATATGTCAACGTCTAGTGTTACCACTTGATCCCGATGATCTAGAAAAGAATGACAACAAGGACGCTTATGTGGAGAGAGTCTACTGTGGACATTTGTTCCATCAAGGCTGCCTAAAGAAATATTTGCAAGAACCTCCCTTTCCTAAGGGTGGTAAATTGTGCCCAGCCAAAAAGAGGCATTTACGTTCTGATGCTACGTACTATTTGGGCGGTAGTCAGGGCTCCAAAATGCCTGACATTACACCAGATACAGGTGGAGCTTGTGGCGTACGTTTGGCACATGACCGCTGGGTTGTTAACGTCAAGATGGCCGAATCTAGATGGGCTCAAAAGCAAGCACATCAACGTGAATTGGAAGAAGTGGTCGATTTTTTAAACTGAGGCTAAATGATATTATATGTACTTGAACATGACAACAAATTATATATTTGGAACGAAAAAAAATTAATACAAAAAGTAAATGGTTGAAAATGCTACTGCTTGATTGCTATTACCTGTCAGTTGATGACGGTATCTGAACTTTCTGTGATGTTCGTCTCAGAGTGCTGGATCCAAAGCGGTTCTTAAATGGCTTTCGCTTGGAGGGTATTGAGGCCTCTTAAATACATACATAATTGGTCATTACAACCATTCAGGTAGGCTGCTCACAGCACTTATATCCGCGTGTGTGTTAATTTTACACATGTGTGACGGGATCTACAGTTTAAAGTCGACACCGAACTGCAGATTTTTGAGAAACTTTTCATGGCAATTTTTTTTTGCTCGCAGAGTTTTTGCCAGAAATTTGCTGAGAGGAAATCGCCAATGAAATATTATTTTCATATTTTCGTTTTGATGTCTGATCTGGGGTTTAAACCGTGGGCCTCACGTCTAATAAGTCAACACACTACCTGCAAGACTACGGCGACTTCTAACTTCTTCTTGAAGCATCTTAGTTTTTAAAATTCGAAAGCTATAAAAAAGATTTTTTCACCTTCTCCGGGAGAAGTTAAAGTGCTCGTGTCAGTAATTTCAAACACTTCACCATTCCATTTCTCTTAACCGTAGATCGAGCTTTGTATCAAAAATGATACATTTCAATTTTTGAGACTATATAACTTTAATTCAGAAAAAGTTAGAAACCTGATATTTTTTGAATTCGTTAGTATTGCTATTGTCATTATTTTGAAACAAATAAAAAAAGAAAATTTTAAACAGGGGTGAAAAAAATCAAAACTTCATAATTCTGTCTTTGTATCATTTTTGATACATACGACTTTCCTAGCGATTTTTTGGTGTTGTGTAAGTAATTTTTTTTTAGGTTTTCAAAGATTTTGTGAAGTTTTATCGTAAATAATACATTATTTATGGTATTTAAGAAGGAATTGAAAGATAAGTGTTGGAGGAAAGTGAAAAGGTTGAATTTTCTGTTTATGATATATCCTTGATATTGACGGTAGTAGTCATAGTCTTAGTATGTAGCGGTGTATGCCTCTGGTCGGTTATGTCCCATTTACAAAGTAAGGTTGTAATGACTGATTATATATGTACATATATATGCAATATTCCTGCTGCTGGAAACTCTAAAGAAGAAACTCATGAACTGGCGAAAGTATTGGGAGCAACAAACGTTACAATGTTTATCGCCAAATATAGTACTACTTTAGTAGTTTGGGAAGAGAAAATACTCACAATTTTCACGCAGATTGCTAGCAGCTGTTTCTTGAAATGTTGTAGAGTCTTTCTTACTGCTCTTCTCATATTTATCTCACGTGATAGACAAACATTATAAAAAAACTATTTCGTCCTATGTTTTATTTCATTGATATTACGGAAGGATAATATTTCGGTCAACTACGAACGTATGCGATAACAGAATCATTCGTTTTGATAATGTGCTACTCGGAAATAATGATAAATTTACACCTATTACGCCTTATTTTTATTTTTATTTTTATTTTATTTATTTATTTATTTATTATAATTAACATAACACAACAAGATTTTAATCTTATAAGTTATAGTGCTATGCTTAGGATCAATAAGATATAAAACATAAAAAAAATAAAAATAATTGTAAAGTATAAGAAAATAAGCAAAAAAAAAAAAATAGCAAATTAATATAAGAAACAAATTAATAAAAATATTAAATTTAAGTAGAAATATAATTTCAAGCAATTTAGAAAACAAACAGAAATAACTAAAAAAGTGAAAAGAAAGAAAAAATTAAGAATTATAAAAATATAAAAAAGAAATATTTACAAAAATCAGAGTAAGAAAGTAAGGATAAATATTTAACCGATATATTAACCATACTAAGGAAGTAACATACTTTTCATTAAGAGAATAATTTAATAACTCCTTTTTGAACGCATTTGCATTGCCTAACTTTTGTATGTAATTCGGTAGGGAATTCCAGAGACTTGTGGTGTGTATAAAAAACTGACGCTGTGACAGAAGAGTCCTGTACCGTTGTTGAATAATCTTCATGCCCCGGAATGACCTAGCAAACTTGACTCGGCCCAATAAATATTCCGGCTGTCCCGTATTAATAATCTTATGGAATAGAATGAGGCATTTAATTTTCAGAAGATTATCAAATTTCACACCAGATATCTGGTACGCTAAATGAGAAATATGATCACGGCGACCTTTAAGAAACACGTATCTTGCTATATTGTTGTATGCCAAGTTTAGTTTGCGGTTGTCATTACTATCGCAATTTGCGAAGATTTCGCACCCATACAATAGCACAGGAATTAAATAAGTTTTAGCAAGTTGCATACGAATTGCAAAAGGAGTTGAATCAATGACCGCCCATAAGTTCCGAAGCATGCTGTATATTCTGCCAACAACAACGCTTATATGGCCAGACCACGATAATCTGTCATTAAATACAATACCCAGATTGGTAGCAGACTTGACATAGTCAATTTTATTTCCCCTGATACTCAAGCCCGGTATGGCAACCGAAATGTTGGCTTTCGAAGGCACTATACATTTGGACTTTGAGGGATTAATGCATAGTCCATTTGCCGAAGCCCAACTGTCAATCCTATCCAAATCACGGTTAACAGAGTGTAAACAAGAAACAATATTCTCCTTACGAGTACTGCACATTTCGAAAAATGAGCTAAAAGTCTTTCAGCTTTTAATAATCCCAATAATGTTGTCGCTCTAGATTAGTAACTAATTGAATTGTATGGACGATATAAATTACGCGGCCCACCGAAACAGAATTGGCAGTTTTACATTTTTTTTTTTTTTTTTTTTTTATTTTTTTATTTTATGAAACCAGCACTCAGGGGATGGCCCCTACTCATGCAGTGCATTGTGCAGGTTTTTTTAGGAAAGGGGGAAGATGCGAACGGCAAGAAAACGAGTTGCTGCTAGGTGACTATAAAATGGCCAGTACTATACCTTCACCATTAGACAGTCTACAGGCAATCGTCCCCAAGAAGCCCGCAGTTTCTCACACCACTTATGTTGTGTGTGTTAATTTTATACATAAGTGGCGGGACCTACAGTTTAAAGTCGACTACGAACGACAGATTTTTTGAGAAACTGAGAAGAAATCGCCGAAAAAATACTTTTTGTATTTTTTTTTTTATTTTTTTTGATGTCTGGCCTGTGACTCGAACCCTGGCTTTTACGTCTAATAAGCCAGCACACTACCTACTAGACCACGGCGACCTCTTTTACATTCAAGTACATGCTACATGCGTAGCAACTTCTTACAGCCGTATTTGTAGAAACCCGCATCCGGGAAAATAGAGAGGAACCCAAAACAGAGCCTTCTTATTGATATAATCGACGTTCTATTGCTACGGGAAACTTTTTTACCTCACATGACGTTGAAAACAAATTTTTCTAACGAAATATAACAATGGTTTGTACCATTAGGTTTCAGCCAGCCCTCAATTGAGAGTGTTACTGATGCGAGTGACAATAAGCTGCCCCATCTAAACAATTGGAAACTTATAAATTGCCACAAAGCATGGGTTCTAGATGTCAAATTATTACCATTTAGAAAAAAATAAAACCAATCTGACATAAAGTGTTTGATTTTTACGTAATAAATCATGCTGCAATGTACATCATGTCCAAAATTTTGGCGTAAATTTCATAAAAGTGATAATAAAATGTAACAGTCTTATGCAAAAAAATTTACAACAGCCTTACTAACCGTTGTTAAGCTAAATTCGATAAAAGTATATGCAAAAACGATAATTAGCTTAACACACGTGTAGTAAACCATTGTTAAATCTATGAAATTTAACAATGAAATGAAATTTAACAATGTTAAATCTATGAAATTTAACAATGGTTCAACCGTACTTTAAACCCATGGTATAAGAAATATAGAAGGTAGTTTCATTCTCTCTTTATTTTTTAAAATTCACTATCTGACATGCTTAAGGATTATGACGTTTTCGTTAAAATAATGCTACCATATTAATTTTAAATTTCCCACATTTTCTTTGAAGTCACATGAAAATAATAAATTCAATTCAATTGAAAAATATTTTGATTACATAAGCCTAATACCGATTTTTTGAAACTTTTGGAACATTTAAACTCAATTTTTTTTTAAATTAATTGAAATTCTTTAAATACTAGCCCAAATTACACATTTGTTAGAAATAATTTATTGAGAATATACAACAAAATTCTAAATGTGGCAACGCTATATATATAGTTTGTGAGAAAATAAAACTTCAAAAAACCTTATTTTAAAAAATAAAGAGAGAATGAAACTACCTTCTATATTTCTTATACCATGCTTTAAACCTACGGTAAAGTCATATGTCATAATTTTATTAGAATTTTTGACATTTTGTGAAAAATGTTCTAATTTTTTAAAAATAAATTAAAAAAAAATTTAAAAACACAAAAAACAATTTTCAAATATTTTCCTTTTATTTTCATGTTTTTGCTCCATATTTTTTCTATTTATTCTTTTAAAACTATTCTTTTCCCCAAAATAAAAATTTTGTTTACAAAATAGTTTAGTGATGTCTAAATTATCAAAACAAATTTTAAGAAACCGGTACTCGAATACTTTCTTTAATCAAAATATAATGTTTTAATACATTGGTTGTTTTATTTTATTTGTACATTGTTGTTATTAAAAAAACAAATAATAAATAAAAAAACTATTAATTATTAACAATTAACAATTAATACAAACAATTATTTTGTATAAAAACATAAAAAAACAATATTAGACACGAATACCAAATGAACTAATAATCGTTCATACACAACATTAAGGAAAAATTGACAGAATAAAATAATGGTATTGCCAGCATCAAATAAAAAAAAACCTTAAAATGGATATTAGTTAAAATCCTGTTTTTGCATATACTTTTTTAATAATGGATTATTAAGCTAAAAGTCGTTGTTACCTAATGTTCACTTGAAGGTCATAATAAGGTTTTTTTTTTTTTTTTGCATAAGACTGTAATAATATAAAATAATGTCATTAAAATGAATTAAAATAAGTCAAAATATTAAAATTTTTTAACAAAATCTAACAATAATCGTGAAAATACTATGTACTACAAGTATGTATCAAAAGTGATACATAAGCTTGAATTATGAAGTTTTTTTAAGGCTCGATCTACTGTTAAACGAAATAAAAATTTCCCGATCTGATGGACTAATGCATTTCAAACGCTTTAAATCTTTTTATACTTCTGATCAACTATAACAGCGTATACTCAGCTGGCAATCTTTGCTAGTGAGTCAGCAACTGTATTACCTTCATTGCAGAGTTTAATGTCTAGGTATTCGGTATTCCATGATAAGGAGAGGGATGTCTTGTAGACATGCTGCAATGATCTTTAAAGCTGCTTGATTCTTGATCTTTGCAATAGATTTCATAATTTCTTAAGCAGTTAGGTTTAAGAGATCTCATAAGAATTTTTTGAATATCGCGCAGGAAAAGGACGAGAAAATAAAACGAATACAGTTATTAGGAAAAGCTTTCGCTGTTTATTTCTAGAAAACTATAGGTATTGGAATTTAGTGTATTGCTTAGAAGGTTTAAGCTTTGCCTAACAATAATTTTATTATTCCTGCTGACCACTTGTTTTTGGTTGCCCTCACCCAAAAGACTCTTTTTGGAAACTAAGCCATCGTTTTTCTTTGTTTTTCTTCATTTTTTTTTTTTCAAATATTGCGCATGACTTGAAAAAAGTGTCTTCAAAATAATAAAAAAAAGAAAAACCAAAAACGAAACAAAGATGACATGACATTCACTTTTAAAAGCAAACAAAAATTTTTTTTTTTTTGGGAAAACATGGCAGAAAAGCACAACTTTTTGGCGATTGGTTTTAAGAATGTTGGCGATATAATGTGTGCTGCTGCTGCTACAATTTATGAGATCCCATGCAAGTTGTTTTGAGTTCAGCCATTAAATTTGAACGGAAAATGTTTTTTTTTGCGTTGCGTTTTTTTTCTGAAAATTATAAGAAAATTGCTGAAGAAACATGCAACTTTTTTTAGACAATAACTTGTCGTATGCAAGTTGTTGTTGTTGTTGTTGTTGTAATTCTATTTTAGATTTCCATGTCCGAGTATAGTAAGCAAGTGTTGCGTGTTTATAGAAATAAAAAAAAATGTTTTCCGAGTTAAGTCTTCTTGCCACAGCCATACATATTCCTTGGCTTGAGAGTGGTCATAAGAATAGCAAACTGACTGAATGGCTGGCTGACTGGCTGCTTAACAAACACCTACTCATGTGTGACTACCATATTCATTCATTCATTCATTCCTTCATTTACCTTCTCACTCTGTCTCTCTCCTTCCATTTTCATGTATTGGCCAGCCACAGTCTTTTGTATGGATTTTCTCAAGTGTTAGCCGCCGCTAAGTGTGAATATCAGCCAGTATTTGTATTGGGCTGTGTGTGTGTATGTCTGTGTTACCTTTAAGACTTTTATGAGCACTATATTACAAAGGCTAAAAGTGTTGTTGTGTTGTTGGTTTTTTTTTTCTTCTCTCTGTGGTAATAATGTATTCATTCAAAAGGGGGTTTGTCCACGTTAGACCACTGAACCATACAAACATCTTGCAACCATGTTTCTTCTTTTTAACTTCCTTTTATTCTTCAACATTACTTTGTTCCATCATTACACGCGAACGAGAGATCAATTCTAAAGTAATAAATTGAAACACTTTTTTCGTTTTTTTTTTTGTTTTTTTTTTTTTTTTTGCTTCATGGGTATCTAAGGAAGGCGTTAGTTGTGCTCTTTTTCTTGCTGACTCGTGGTTTATTACTAAAGAAAGCATTTAATATCAGTATTATGACTAAAACGTTTTAATTTTAGTCACAAAGTGAACAAAAAAAAAAAACTAGTAAGAAAGTAACAAACGGTCAAAAACGACTGTTTGAGAGGCTACACATTCGATTTTATTGCTAAGACACGCCGTGGTCTCCTTTACCAAAGTTAGTAAGAGTTGCCAAAGTGTCATGGCAGCTCTGTTGACTGATAACTTACGGAAGAATTTATGGATCCTAAACAATGTGTGTGAAGATAAATTCGAATTTAAAAATCCAAGACACAATCCATAAATTTTAGCAGCGCCACATTTTTGTATTAACAGAGCAAAATTTCATCTTAACAGAACAAAATTTGGGTCGCCGTGGTCTAGTAGGTAGTGTGCTGGCTTATTAGACGTAAAAGCCAGGGTTCGAGTCCCAGGCCAGACATAAAAAAAAATACAAAAATTATTTTTTCGGCGATTTCTTCTCAGTTTCTCAAAAAATCTGTCGTTCGGAGTCGACTTTAAACTGTAGGTCCCGCCACTTATGTATAAAATTAACACACACAACATAAGTGTTGTGAGAAACTGCGGGCTTCTTGGGGACGATTGCCTGTAGACTGTCTAATGGTGAAGGTATAGCACTGGCCATTTTATAGTCACCTAGCAGCAACTCGTTTCCTTGCCGTTCGCATCTTCCCACTTTCCACCTTTCCTAAAAAACCTGCACAATGCACTGCATGAGTAGGAGCCATCCCCTGAGTGCTGGTTTCATAAAAAAAGAAAAAAAAATTTACCCTCAATAGAGCACTATTAGCTATCCATCTGAACAGGCTCACTTGTTTAGGTGCTAATTTTGGGACAAATACTAGGTCCAAACAGAACAAAATTTGCCCTTAACAGAGTACTGTTAGCTATTTAACAGTACCCATCTGAACAAGCCCACATGTTTAGGAGCTAAATTTGGGAAATACTCTAGGTCTATGAGTACCATATTATATGCAAAGGAAGGTTCCAAGGCCTCTTAATATAATCAACAACACGGTCACATATAAAGTGATATGGTATTGAGAAAATTGACTTTGAAAATATCAATTTTTTTGCTTGAAAATTCTCTAAAAGATCAGTGGCCATTTTGGAACATATTAGAAATAGTACACCATACAGATTACATGCAAATAACAGTACAGAGGATCCTCTTTCGAACCGTCCTCGATCCCCACCAACCATCCTTTACATTTCACAAATAGTAATAACCATATTGAGACTTAAATTTTATGTCAATACTCTGCAATAATTGCAAAGTAGCAGATTAATCTACTTATTGCCACTGTTAAACAGTTAACAGTGCTCTGTTAAAAGCAAAGTTTACCCTGTTAGAGGCAAGAAGTATAGGTTTGCGTCTTTGGTTTTTAAATTCAAATTTATTATACACTAGCAGACCCGGGCAAACGTTGTTTTGCCTTCGAATTTTATTTTCACTGTAATTCTGGTTTCCATGCAAAGTCATGGCTGATTGATATTTAGAAGAAGAATGAAAGGTGCACGAAATCGACATAGCAATTATTGTTCAAATGGAATTACAGTCGAACTTCTATAAATTGAATCATCATTATCCAGAAAAAAACTTCAACTTTGGGAATAAAATTTAAAAATGATCCAGAATTAAATAAACAACAGCTATTTGTAATTTTGTAAAGGTATAATTATTTACTAAAATACTCAGTAATTTTTGATTGAATTTCTTTACATTTGCTTGAGCAAAAAGTGATTCTAATTTGTGTAGTGCTTTGTATAGGTCATCTTTTGCGTTTTCATTTGTATTCAAGAGTACATTTAAAGTCTTAAATGAATCATTTATAAATTGTCTGGACGGTAGTCTAACTGTTTCCTCAACTTCGTCCACATCGCTATCTACTATTTCTCCAGAGTGTGGTTCTGATTCGATGACATATTCAGTCAATAATATCTTCATCAGTTGGAAATTCAGAAGTAATCAATTCATTATGGATGTCCAGAAAGTCTTGAACAGTACAACTTATAGATTCTACTTCATTCAAATGTAGCCAGACTTCATAGTTATCTTTTGAAACATTCTCGTTATCGTTAACATCATTTAATAATACCAAAGATATGTTATCTTGTACCTCCCACACTGAATGTTGTCTACATCCAGACTTTGTAAAGCAGTTTGAAATTGTCGGGCTAGTGGCATCAATATCCCAAGCTCTTGATAAGTTGTGAATGTATTCCAGCGCATTACTATCGTGTTTACAATTTCCTTTAATTCGAACTACGTATGTATAAATTTCAGTGTTGGCAATTTAATGTAATTTTGCATAAAATGTTGCGATTTTTATAGCAAATTAAGTTGAAAAGAATATATATTCACTAACATGGAATTCATGTTATGGAAGTTCAAGTTAAAGCAGTAAAACCTGATAGAATTTCTCTCCAAGATGCTGTTGCCACGAGATGTGCTTCAACTTACAGAGAATTCAAGTAATAGAAGTTCAAATTAGAGAAGTTCGACTGTATATATTTTTGATAGCTGGGCCCGATCGTGGGCGTGGCATTTTGTACTGCAATATACGTTTTTTATGATAGGTTTTTTGTTATTGTTGGGGTAAGGAGGCTGCCCTTTATTGTCTTACCTGTTGCTTATTTACTTTCTTCAATAGCTTTCAATAATACAATTAATTTACTTTCACTAACACCTTGGGTTAATTTATTAAAATGTATGTAATATTTAATTTAAATAAATTAATCTTCAATTTAATAAGTTCTTTTTTTCGTTTGACACCCACGAACCTTTCACGAAAAGAGGTTATGTATGAGTCGGTGTCGGGATAATTAACGCCGCCACACGCCAATCAAGCACCTAACGCCTTCAGCAAAACATAAAATAGACTTATTGCGCAAATAGAGTTTAAAAAAGAGTGATAGATATTTATTTACTTATTTTTTAAATATATTTTTTTCACAAAAAGATGTTAGGTTTCAGTCGGTATCGGGCTAATTAACGCCACTGCACGCTGATTAACGACCCAACGCCTTCAACGAAACACAGCATAGTGCAGTAGTTCTTGAGTCAAACCCCAGGTCAGGCATCGAAACGAAACGAAATATGAAGAAATATTTCTTCGGCGACTACCTCTCAGCAGATTTCTGGCAAAAACTCTGTGAATAAATAAAATTGCCATGGAAACTTTCTCAAAAATCTGTCGTTCCGAGTCGACTAATCTCTAGCTGCCGCCATTCATGTATAAAATTAACGCACACAACATAGGTGGTGGTATTCTCAGAATCAAAAATTATCTTCCAAACTATTTCCATAAGATGTTACAAATACCAGCTCCAACGTGATAATACTACTCGCTCGCTAATAGCAGTAATGTAGGGCATCAGACCTTAAACCATAGGTAGTATGCACGTGCATTACTTAAACGAATACATATATCTATCGCATATAGGTAGGATGGCTTGCGCTGGTGTTAGTCTGGCCATACTATTGCAATATAATTACAACAGCAACACCAACACCAACACACATGATTATTGCCACACTGTATTGTTATTGTTGTTGTTGTCTATTAAATATAACCAAGTCAGCTAAAAAAAAGGTGAACTAAAACAGAGGGTGTTATTTGCCATAATTAAATACAATTTTTCAGTCTTACACAATACGTTGTTGTGGCAGAAACACTTGTTGAATTGCCT
Source organism: Sarcophaga caerulescens (assembly GCA_927399465.1). Lineage (NCBI taxonomy): Eukaryota > Metazoa > Arthropoda > Insecta > Diptera > Sarcophagidae > Sarcophaga > Sarcophaga caerulescens. The sequence goes on along the minus strand of OV656867.1, from coordinate 98,316,040 downwards.
CAATTATTCAGAGTGAGTGAGAGCAAGCGACACACGAGCGACTCAGTGTACTTCTACTGCAACAAGACTTGTGTTCTTTGTGTGTACTTGTAATACTACCACGTGTAGGTGTCATTGTTTCATGTTCTTGGGAGTGAAAACTGAAGGAAAAAAAAAAATAAAAAAAATTTGCCCAGACCTGGAGTAGAAAAAAGAAATCCTTTTAACCTTGAGAAGTAGTAGTTCTAGTGATTACAGGAAGAGTGTTTTTGAATGGAAAAAATTATATTTCATGTCAGCTTGGTTCCTAATTAGGAGTCTCAGGATTTTAAATAAATTTTTAGAGTCAAAGTGAAGTAGCTTTTTATAAGGCCAGTATTTGTTACCACCTTCCACGAAATGTTTTTTTTAGTTTTTGTACCATAGACCCCAGACTATTGGTTCTGCTTAAACAATAGTTTCAGTTTAGAGTTTTGTCTAAATAGTCAGTAAAGCTTAAGACTCGTGTTGGACTCTATCAATCAAGTTTTTATATTCTACATCAGACTTTTTATACCCCGTGCTGATTTAAGATTGAAATCAGTGCACTATTTGAGATGCTTATACCTGTCACAATCTTTCACATTTAAATCTCCGATCTGACCACATCGTATCTTGAAGTTTGCAATTGTTACGGCTTAGTAGACCTCAACTGGGCGTCCACAACTTGCTTGAAAGGCTCCAAAGAAATCCAGTAAAGCACTTCTTTTTTAAACTGTTGCTGCAGGTTTGCCATGGCATTTTCCAAGCATACAATAAGGTTAGAAGACACATTTTTTCCACAAGTCAAACACTAACTAAATGCCACAGGTTATTCCAATTTAGACAGAATTCAAATGGCTGATTTTGATTTACAGCAATCAACAAAAGCCACCGATTTATTAATGCATCATTGAAATTTTGAAAGCCAATTTTCTCAATACCATATCACTTTATATGTGACTATATTGCTGATTATAAAGGATCCGCCAAATAACTTTATTTTTTTTTGAAAATGCTTTAAAAAAAAAACTACTGAATATTTTCCCAAATTTCTTTTTTTATTTGAAAGTACAATCCGTCCGGTTAATAATGGAAAATAATTTCATTCAAATGGCTGCCTTGGCTGGCCATGCAGTAGCCTACACGATCGGTCCAATTTTTAAGCACATTATCGATTGTGTGCAGCTGTATTTCACCAATGGCTTCACGAATATTGTCCTTTAAAGCGTCAATTGTCTCTGGCTTGTCGGCGTAACACTTATCTTTGACGGCACCCCACAAATAATACTCCAACGGTGTCAAATCGCAGCTCCGAGATGGCCAAACGACATCAGCTCTGCGGCTGATAATGCGATCTTCAAAAACAGGGCGCAAAACATCGAGTGTAGCTTCGGCTGTGTGGCACGTAGCGCCGTCCTCTTGAAACCAAATGTTGCCAATATCCTCCTCTTCAATTTTTGTGAACAAAAATTCGTTCAACATGGCCGGATAACAATCGCCATTGACTGTAACGGCCACTCCTTGCTCATTTTCGAAGAAAAATGGCCCAATTATGCCTCTGGACCAAAATCCGCACCAAACAGTGACTCGTTTTAGGTGCGTCGGCTTTTCAATGTATGCGTGCGGGTTTTCTGTGCCCCAAATGCGACAATTTTGCTTGTTTACATACCCACCAAGATCAAAATGAGCTTCATCTGAAAAGATGATTTTTTTTGCCAAAATCGGCACCTTCTGTAAGTCGATCGCAGGCCCACTTAGCGAAGTGAAAACGCATTGGATGGTCAATTGGCTTCAACTCCTGAACCAATTGGATTTTGTATGGCGTCATACCAAGGTTTTTATGCAAAATTCGTCTTAATGATGTCTCCGAAATGTTCAGTTGTTGAGAACGACGGTGAATTGATGTTGATGGCGCTTCACGCACACTTTCTGCCATAGCAGCAATATTCTCGGGTGTACGCACTGTTTTTGGCTTTTCACGCTTTGGTTTATCGATGACAATGCCAGTTTCTTTCCCTTTTTTCACAAGATAACGAACATACGGAGCTGACGGTGCTTTTCTTCTTCCAAAATCCGTTCGCAATTTTCGCAGACATTCTGCAACATTACCATGATTTTCAAAGTAATGTCGCAATATTTCCCGGCGTTGTTCAAGCGTATACACAACCATATTCGTTCTGCGGAAGGATAAAACTAATTATCTGTCAAATCAGACATGACCTAAATGTTACCATTCACGAAATAAGCACTAGTTGAAAAAATAACGTTAGATGGCTGACCCGATATTAAGAGGCCTTGGAACCTTGTTTTGCATATAGAATGGTACCCATAGACCTAGGGTATTTCCCAAAATTAGCTCCTAAACAAGTGGGCTTGTTCAGATGGATACTGTTAAACAGCTAACAGAGCTCTGTTAAGGGTAAATTTTGTTCTGCTAAGAGGAAATTTTGCTCTGTTAACGCCAAATGTGGCGCTGCTAAAATTTATGGATTGCGTCTTAGATTTTCAAATTCGAATTTATCTTGACACACATTCTTTGCTTACCGGATCTTGCAAAACTTTGGTAAAAATCACGTCCTATTCAATATTAATTCTTTAAGATGTCCTTTCAATAATCATGTTTAAATACTCATGACTTTCGGTTGGTTTGGCGGCCACTTTCGTTACTGTTCGCGGATTAATTTCCATTCCTTTTCAACTCCAATCTGCAATTAATTTCCCTTTCATTCTATACACACTGACAGTAATTTACTTCCAATTTACGTTCTTCTTCTCCATCTCCTTCTCGCACATTTATTGCAGTCTGTATGTATGTATGTGTATGTGTATTTACGTGAATAAAACACTTTCACCTCCATTAATTGAATATTGTATGTTAATTTTGCCATTACGTTGGTTATTTATTAAATAATTTAATTAATTCCTTATATTTATTATTGTATTATTATTATTTATTGTTGTTGTTATCATTGTTGTTGTTATTACTTTATTGTTATTATTAAAATGTTTAATTTACAATTTAATCTCAGCGCTATAATTGAAACATTTCACCGCAAAAACAATGACACACTTGTACACGGACGGCGGACGGACTCACGTGTAACCACACTTTTGAAATTATACTTAAAAAACGGCAGTTAAATACACACACACGCATACACACTCATTTACTCACTTTCAGGCAATCATTTGTATTTGTGTGTGAGAGTGAAAAAGTCCCACAAAATATCAGAGTGAAATATTTATGCAAATTAATTTAATTGTTGGCCATTAAAATAATTTGAATATACATACATACCTCCATACGTACGTTGGCGCGTTGTATGTACAAGTTACGTACTTACATTACGTTACGTACGTACGTATGTACATTAACTGCAATTTACCAACATCGCTACCGCCACCGCCACTGCCACTATCACTGAGGTGAGCTTAACGACACATACATACATACATACGTGTCGTATATTAAATACGTTTTATTCGTCGTACCGTTTTATAATGAAAGTATTTTCATTTAATTTTCATTTGGTTTCATTTACTTACACACACAGTCAGTGTTGGTCATACATTGGCGAAAAACTTTTAATTCCCTTCCGCCTGCTAAACGGCCAGCAATAGTTATGCTACTCTACGTAAAGTCAGTTTGGAACAAAAAAAAATTTTGTTTTTAAAAGTTTAATTCCGTACTATTTTGGTGGCAGTGAAATCATTTCATACAGTGTATATCAACAGTGATGGTATTTTGTGGTCAGATTTATACAAAATATCCATTCAATTGGCGGTTTTATTTCAAGTAATTAGAGGGGATGCATTTACAGTAAATTCTGCACCATTTATCAATCATTTGGGAGTTAATTTTGTCTTTTAGCAAAAGACTGAAACAATCGATTTTCACAAGCTTCTATTCAAATCAATGTTTGACTAAAAAAAGTTTTCGTCAAACGTAGGAACAATTGACAGGCCTAGGATTCTGTTTTTGTCTTCGTTTATTTAAAGAACAGGCATGAGAAGCTAGGTTTGTGTTCTTAGGATCAGGCGTACTTATCTGGACAAAAGGTTGTTTAATGAAGCCAAAAAAAAAAAGATGAAAGACTTTGTTCGTTACTTACTTACTTAGTCGATCATTATAACCCTTCAGTCAGGATTATGGTCCTAGTTTCTCACACCACTTATGTTGAGTGTGTTAAATTTTATCTATGAGTGGCGGCACCTACATTCCGAACGACGAATTTTTGAGAAACTTTTCATGGTAATCTTATTTCACACTCAGAGTTTTTTCCAGAAATCTGCTGAGAGGAAGTCATCGAAGAAAATTTTTTTATATTTTGGTTTGATGTCTGACCTGTGGTTTGACCCGAGGACTTATGTCTAATAAGCCAACACACTACCTACTAGACTACGGCGACTTATATTTGGTATCTGGAGGGCTAATTACGGCAATTTATGAATGAATTTATTTCTACCACGATCACCTGCAAATCGAAATCGATTGCACGAACAACTTGTACAATCCTTCTACACTCTTAAACTTTGTTGTGTGACTGAATTTAGTTGGCAATCAGTCTTGAATTGATCACATTCCGCCTACAATTCTTTAATAAGAACTCCAAAAAAAGTTCCTATTGAATCAGAACATATGTTGATCAGAGATCAGCAATGAGTATAAAAAAAGATGAGTAGAATCGAATCATACTCATAATTTCTGATGCTTATACGCATTCATACATAACATACATAATTGGTCATTACAACCATAGCTGCCAGATAGATAAAGCATCAAATCGTTGTATGTTAGAAAAAAAATCGTCAAAGACGTTCATTGAAATCGTCAAAAAATCGTCAGAAAAAAAGGTAAATAAAGTAAAAGGTTTTTAAAAAAATTCTGTGTGATGTTCGCTGGAACCGACACACTTTTTAGTGCCTTGGCTTCTTAAACATCTTAAGAAAAGAAATATTTCACTTCATTTGATCTTCTTCCTATTTGCACCACTTATGTATATCCGATTAAGAATAGAATACAACTCTCATGTGCCTGAACGTCAATTTTGAGACTTCTCGATCGCGTTCTGGAAAGGGTAGGGTATCCAACTTCATTGGTTTATTAGAGCGTCGTTGTAATGTGGCTTGTGTTTCACTGTTCCATTGGCACTACAATAGATTTTGCTCGACCGAAATAAAGGACTTGTTCCCGAGAATCATATAACACTTGTGTTTCTCGGCGAGCATCTCCGTTTGTGGTCGATTGACTAGTGGATTGCAGAATGCGTTACAGACAAAATTCGTTCTTCTTTCGTTCACAAACACTCCTCCCTCATTCCTCCTTCCCATAACATATTTTCCCAGTTCCAACACACTGTACTGCATGAGTAGGGGGGCTATACGCTGTTGGTCGTACAAGAAAAAAAAAAATAATGGTACTTGCCTTTGGTTTTCCTAGAGTGATATTAGAATCTATATTCGAACCTTTCCAAATGGTCTGCAACGGCAAATGGTAAATTATGCTCAACTACGAGTGTCAATCTTATTTCAAAATTCACAGTATTGCCTATTATATACTGGGTAATGTTAGGGTATTTGACGATATTTGCAGAACTTACCATTTTTCTTTATCTGATCATTTCTTTTTAAATTTATTTAGCATTTTTTTGTTCGTAAATAATTTAAAAATATAATACTTTACTTCTTGTTATTACTAAACTAAATTTGAAAAAGTAAAAACAAAGCTTAACATTACATTACATTAAAGCCACTTTAATGTACAAAAGTAAAGAAAATTACGTAAATTTTTAATTTCTAAAAATCGTCAAAATAGGGGCATAAATCGTCAAATCGTCAATATGATATTTTTGGAGCACACAATCGTCAAAATGACGATAAATCGTCAAATCTGGCAGCTATGATTATAACCCTTCAGTCAGGATTTCGACCTAGCTTCTCACACCACTTATGTTGTGTGCGTTAATTTTATACATGAGTGGCGGGACCTACAGTCGACTCCGAACGACAGATTTTTTTGAGAAGCTCTTCATGGCAATTTTATTTACTCTCAGAGTTTTTGCCAGAAATCTGCTGAGAGGCAGTCGCCGCACAAATATTTTTTTTTTTCATATTTCGTTTTGATGCCTGACCTGGAATACGAACCCGGGCTTTACGTCTAATAAGCCAACACACTAGCTACTAGACTAAACCGACTACATATACGCATTCATATTTATTTTAATATCATGGAACCTCCTCTACTCATATTCAAGGTTTGAAGTACTCATCATATTCATACGTATGATGCTGCTGTTGATTTCGATTCTCAATAACTGAACATATACACAAAGTACAAAAGAAGTATGAATCGCGTACGAACCCTAAAATACTTACTGGAAGGTTGTGTGTTTGCTCTGTGCCAAATTTAGGGGAAGTTGATTCATAATTTCCTTAGAAATTCTTATAGAAACATAGGATCATTTCAATCGGCATCGTCCGATTCAAACATATTGTTTGATTCAATTTTATTTCCTTAAAATTGTGGGAAACTCCGGTGCTTAGACTATTTCAATTTGTATTTGAAATTTCCATTTTGTGGCACACAGTGTCCCAAAAAAAAACCAAAAAAACTTTCAAAATATTCGAAAAGCTTTATTATTTTATTATCACAGGAATTGGTTACTAGTTCCTGTGTTCGTTCGTACGTATGTACGTATGTACATTTAAGTTAATGTTTTTGGTAAATAAATATTTTGTGGTTAAAATATTTATAAACAGGCAACAAAGTTTTGCATCAACATGGGTATAATGATGCCCACTAAATGCAAAACAAATTTTAATTTTATTTTATAAAACTTAGTTTTGTTGCTGTTGTTGTTATTGTTGTTGTTATTGTGAAAATGATTCTTTTACAAATAATAACAACCGGAAATTTGTGTGTTTTTTGTATGTTTGTATATGCAAACGACCAAGTTTGAACAGGCACACTGGAATATCAACAGCATCATAGCCATCTTCATTATTATCCATACGAAAAATTTAATCATTGCCAGCATTGTCATCATCAGCAACAGCAACAGCATCATCATCGTTTGTAAATATAAGCATTTATTCATAAACAATATTATTTACGTGTCTCTCATGATAAATGCATTGCATCGGCAGGGTCTGGGATGAAACGGGAATAGTGTGGACAGACTCGGGTTTTCATTCACAAACCACCGTAACTTATACACCCACCCACCACTTAAAAAATATATGAAATGATATTGCAGCAACAGGCTGTTTTAAAAGTTGCAACTATTGTTGCCATTATTTCAATAATAATCTATGCATGAATGTCTGTATGTGTGTGTAGTTGAAAATAATTCTTTTGTTGCCATTAATGTTGGGAGGATATTGTTGACCAAAGTTTTATGGTCACCATTAGAAAAACCAACAGCAGCCAAAGTGGCAACAACAATTACGACAGGTTTTCCGTTTTTTTTTTTGGTTTTTTGTTTTTTAACCAAATAGACTCATAATAAAGGCCATGAAAATGCTTTTAGATGTGAAATCTTCTTGGAATGATTGTAGTTTTTCAACAGATTTGTCAAGTTTAAGTATTTATAAGTTTTAAACAAGAATTAGTCAATCATTTGAAATTGAAAAAAAAGAAACAAATCCTTATGTGTGTGACGATAAATTCGAATTTAAAAACCAAAGACGCAAACCCACACTTTTAGCAAAGCCACTTCTTGCCTCTAACAGGGTAAACTTTACTATTAACAGAGCTCCGTTAACTGTTTAACAGTAACAATAAGTAGATTAGTCTTCTACTTTGTAATTGACATAAAATTTAGGGAATAATAGTGTTGAAATGTATGTGATAGTTGGTGGGGGTGGGGACGGAAATTTTCTCAGCTCTCAAAATTAGTCCAGCTATCCCACTACCGCGGTTCGAAAGAGTATCCTTTGCATATATTCTGTATGGTGTACTATTTCTTATATGTTCCAAAATGGCCACTGTTCTTCTACAGAATTTTCAAGCAAAAAATTGATATTTTCAAGGACAATTTTCTCAATACCAAATCACTTTGTATGTGACTAAGTTGCTGATTATATTGTTACGAAAATGGAAATGGTGTTGTTAAAATAATAAGCAAAAGCTCCAAAAACAACACAATGGACTTGATCACACATAAAATGATAAACAAAGGTTCCAAAAAAAAAAACAAAACAATGCAGTTGTTCACGTGATCAACGAATGAGTAAACATATAGCAACAAAAAAACAACAGGCTTGTTTACAAGATCGATGAATAAACAAAAATATAGCAACAACGTCCGTGTATAAAAAAATATAGCAGAAAGACAAACAAACAAAACAACAACAACTCTGCCTTGACGAAAGTAAACAAGATACACGAACAACAAAAATGGAAACAAGTTGTTTACATTTTTGGATTTTTCCCGAAGGTCGTCATCATCCTTCAAGGGCATTCATCACACTGTTGATCCAGTGATATAAAAGGCAAGATAAAGCGAGCAACGAGGATTCAGTTAGAATTCAGTCAGTCGTGTATGAAGAAAAGAGTTGTTAGTATGGTGCTTACCAAAAAAGGTTGTGAGCAAAGAAGAATAACTAAAAAGTGTTGTTATATATAAAAAAGGTTATAAGCAGAGTATCACGAACAAGCACATATTGTGAAAGTTATCATTGTATACGTGGTATAAGTTCGAACAGTGGCACAAAAGTTGTGCAGATAATAAAGAATTTATTCAAAAATAAACACATATTTATTTTTATTTTATTTGCAATCTACGAACTCATATTTTTAACGTTTTTAAAAGGTAAAAACGTAACAATATTAAGAGGCCTTGGAACCTTCCTTCGCAAATTGTATGGTACTCATAGACCTAGAGTATTTTCCAAAATTAGCTCCTAAACAAGTGGACTTGTTCAGATGGATATTGTTAAATAGCTAACAGTGCTCTGTTAAGCGCAAATTTTATTCTGCTAAGAGAAAATTTTGCTCTGTTAACGCCAAATGTGGCGCTGCTAAAATTAATGGATTGCGTCTTGGATTTTCAAAATTCGAATTTATCTTCACACACATCAAATCCTTTCATACTCCAATTTAAAGCCGCATACCTTTCGAAAACTATGTTATGTATGGCTTTTAAAAATAAATAAAAACAAAAAATAATGAGAGACTGACTGGTTTTAGCCCTCTTACAGCAATTTATTACGATATTTTGTACTTTCAGTTACTTTAGCTTTTAAACGGAATCTGTGTAAAAAGAATTACAAATGCTTACAATTCCGAAAACTACTTTTCTGTGTAGTTTTTTTGCAAAACCAACCCAAATTTAAAATACAAGAAAACAAAATAATAATAAAATGATTGTATTCCCTGTGGGAAAATATATAAAAATTAATAATTCTTAATCGTAGTTTAATGTGGCTTGTAAATACGCTACACTAAACTCCTGATAGCAATGAATTCATTAATAAAATTCTGTTTTAAAATCTCAATAAATGTTCTCAACTGGGGTATATATTTACTTGCTTACCAGAAGTATATTAAACCCTGGAAAGACCTTTAAATATTTTATATTAAAGACACAGCAACAGTTATCATTCGTTAGGCTTTGTTTAAACAGTGACACGGCAGTGAAGAGCTAAATTTGCTAATCGGCAAGGGTCAGATTTCGAGGGTTGATTTCTCCCAGGGATTCTGGTCTGTTACATTATACCGAGTAAATGGTCTAACGTAAAATCCAAGTTGTTTTTTAGCTATCTCAGTGGGAAATCGCAGTTTTCGATATTAATATTCTCTAAGCTTTTAGTACCGCTCATTTACTGCGAATCTACTCACCAAGCATCACTGTCGTAACATCAAACATGTGGCTGCGAACTAGAGAAACTCCAAATTCAAGAACTTTGGTTGTACTAAGGTATTCTAAAGAGGACATACATACATATCTCGTTTGGCAATCGATTAGAATCCATCTGTTTGCATCTCGAAATAAAGGGTCCGCCAAATAATTTTTTTTTTTTTTTTGAAAATACTTTAAGAAAAAAACTACAGAATATTTTCTCAAATTTCTTTTTTTATTTGAAAGTACAATCCTTCCGGTTAATAATGGAAAATAATTTCTTTCAAATGGCTGCCACGGCTGGACATGCAGTAGCCTACACGATCGGTCCAATTTTTAAGCACATTATCGATTGTGTGCAGCTGTATTTCACCAATGGCTTCACGAATATTGTCCTTTAAAGCGTCAATTGTCTTTGGCTTGTCGGCGTAACACTTATCTTTGACGGCACCCCACAAATAATAGTCCAACGGTGTCAAAACGCAGCTCCGAGGTGGCCAGACGACATCAGCTCTGCGGCTGATAATGCGATCTTCAAAAACAGGGCGCAAAACATCGAGTGTAGCTTCGGCTGTGTGGCACGTAGCGCCGTCCTGTTGAAATCAAATGTTGCCAATATCCTCCTCTTCAATTTTTGTGAACAAAAATTCATTCAACATGGTCCGATAACGATCGCCATTGACTGTAACGGCCATTCCTTGCTCATTTTCGAAGAAAAATAGCCCAATTATGCCTCTGGACCAAAATCCACACCAAACAGTGACTCGTTTGGGGTGCGTCGGCTTTTCAATGTATGCGTGCGGGTTTTCTGTGCCCCAAATGCGACAATTTTGCTTGTTTACATACCCGCCAAGATCAAAATGAGCTTCATCTGAAAAGATGATTTTTTTTTGCCAAAATCGTCATCTTCTGTAAGTCGATCGCAGGCCCACTTAGCGAGTATTTCCCAGCGTTGTTCAAGCGTATACACAACCATATTTGTTCAGCGGAAGGATAAAACTAATTATCTGTCAAATCAGACATGAACTAAGTGTTACCATTCACGAAATAAGCACTAGTTGAAAAAAAAAACGTTAGATGGCGGACCCAATAAAAGTTTTACAGAGAAAACTGTCTGATATAGACAGTTCTGTGTGGTCCGGACTGGAATTAGAACAAATTCTTTATTGTGTTCCAGCTGTTGAACATACAGACTACCAAAAGGAAAAAAATATCTCATGCGATGATATTAGTAGGCTTTCTGGTAGGCAGACGGCTTTGACAGCTCTGGGTTCTAACCTGACCTACTCCAAGACGATAAATATCTGTCGCAAGTCTTTCAATTCGATTGCGGAACGCAACGACACTAACATTATATGGATACTCGGACATAGAGATATTTCATGTAACTGTTGCTCAAATGAAGAGGGCTGTCGTCGTAGCACAATATCAGTTAAGTTTTCTACATTGTTAAACCCTTTGAGCACCTTACTTACTTACTTAATTGGCCGTAACAACCCGATTAACGGATTTCGGCCTGCCGCAACACATCCTTCCAGGCGCCTCTGCTTCTTGCGCGCCTACGCCAGTTGGTCACACCAATCGATGACAGGGCTTCCTCGATTTGGTCCTTCCAACGGATACAAGGTGTCGTCCTCTTCGCCGACTTCCACAGATCCCCACATCAAATACCCGTCTCGCCGGAGCATCCTCTTCCATTCGAACGACATGGCCGAGCCAGCGCAGCCGCTGGATATTAATACGCTGTACAACGTTTATGCCGTTGAGGAGCTCATACAGCTCACTGTTGAATCGGATGCGGAAATCATCGCCAACTCGCACTGGACCGAAGATCTTACGTAGGACTTTTCTCTCGAACACTCTCAAGGCAGCTGCATCAGTTCTTAATAGGGTCCATGCTTCTGCGCCATAAAGAAGCACGGGTAGGATGAGCGTCTTGTAGACTATGAGTTTCGTCTTAATGGATGGGATTTTACATGGTGGGTTCCAAGCCCTACGCACAACCCGAATTTAACGTCCAGGGGATTGGACCTCGCTGCACGCATTAGTTAACATCTAGCGGGTGCTAGAATGGCATCCAGGAGGGGCCACGAGGAGGCTGCGTGTCAACTTGAATACAGCAAAAACAAGGATCGTCCTAGTGGTCGCCATGTTGGCCACAGTCAGAAACTTTACCTTGTTTGCATGCATTCCATCCCTCCCCCTTTGAGCACCTGCAAAGCCTATAATTGACAAAGCAGTTGTAGATTCTGTTAATGCCGAATGGTCATAGACAGAGAAGTACAACAAATCTAACCAAAGCTGTTTAGATAGCACACGGAAGGTCTGCTTAAACACCGAAGGAGTACGATAAATATGCTTAGTCGATTCATTACTAGATGCTGCGTTATGGGCACTCATACAAGTTGTACAGCGATTTCTTCAGAAGCAGGAAGAGGAAGATACTGTGCTTAACCTGTACATACATACATACATACATAATTGATTATTATAACCCTTCGGTCAGGATTACGAACTAGCTTCTCACACCACTCATGTTGTGTGCGTTAATTCTATACATGAGTGGCCGAACGACAGATTTTTAAGAAACTTCTCATGGCAATTTTATTTTCTACTCTCAGAGTATTTGCAGAAATCTCCTGAGAGAAAGTCGCCGAAGAAATATTTTTTTATATTTCGTTTAGTGGGAGATGTCTGACCTGGGGTTTATACCGAGGCCTCACTACTCACTATCACTAGACACTAAACATTTAAGCCACCGCAAGCTTCAAATGATTTAGCGACTAGGGGAAATAGGCCTTATATGCCCTTCCTTATCTTCCTCTATATCTGCCTGCCTGTTAGCTTCAGCATAATATCTTTCAGTTTTTTGGAATGCAGTAGGATAAGGTATTATAATCTGTGCATTGAACTCTAATAATAAATATTTCTCCTCTTGTTGTATTGTTGCAATGTAGCGAATAAAAAATCCTTAAAACTGTAGCTAGTTTTTATAAACATTTTTCTTTTTTTTTAGTGTTGTCCTCCTCATCTCTCTGTGCACAATAATTTTGCGAGTAATTTCATTGCAATTATAAATGAATTTTCATGTACTTTAAGGATTTTTAACGAATAATGCACAAAAAGAGAGAAAAAAAAAATGGAAAAAATTCTTTAAAGGCTTAAATTCCAGAGCAATATTATGTTTAAAATAATGACCAAAAAATATTTCAAATATTAAACTGATTATTATGATATTTTCTTGGTTTTTTTTTCTTTTATTTTTCTTTCAATGCCTTTGTATTTTTACAGGAGCTTATGAAATCGATAAAAGCATTAACAATATAAAGTAAGATCAGGTTCCGAGATTATACAGGTGTGTGAAGATAAATTCGAATTTAAAAACCGAAGACGCAAACCCACACTTTTAGCAGTGCCACTAACTGCCTCTAACTGGATAAACTTTGCTACAGAGCACTGTTAATTGTTTAACAGCGGCAATAAATAGATTAATCTTCTACTTTGCAATTATTGCAGACTATTGACATAAAATTTAATTCTCATTATGTGTTCATTATTATTTGTGAATAAAAATGTTGAAATGTAAAGGATGGTTCGTGGGGATGGAAGACGGAAATTTTCTGAACTCTCAACCATTATTCCATCTATTCCACTACCACGGTCCGAAGAGAACCCTGGACTACCATTTGCATATAGCCAGGTAGGTGTACTATTTCTTATATGTTCCAAAATGGCCACTGATCTTCTAGAGAATTTTCAAGCACAAAATTGATATTTTCAAAGCCAATTTTCTCACTTTATATGGGGCTTATAATATTAAGAGGCCTTGGAACCTTTCTTTGCATATAGTATGGCACTCAAGGACCTAGAGCATTTCCCAAATTAACTCCTAAGCAAGTGGGCTTGTTCAGATGGATACTGTTAAATAGCTAACAGTGCTCTGTTAAGAGGCAATTTTGTTCTGTTAACGCCAAATGTGACACAGCTAAAATTTATGGATTGTGTCTTGGATTTTTAAATTCGAATTTATCTTCACACACATAGATTAATTTTATACATGAGTGGCGGAACCTACAGTTTAAAATCGATTCCGAACGACAGATTTTTGAGAAAGTTTTTCATGGCAATTTTTTATTTACTCTCCGAGTTTTTGCGAGTTTTGCGGTTTGAACCGTGGCCTTACGTCTAATAAGCCAACACACTACCTACTAGACTACGGAGACTTCAATAATATTCATCAGAAATAAAGAGAAATTTATTTACAAATTTGTCTTGAATTTTCAATCTGAATTTCTCTCTCTACTGCGTTTACGTGTGGGTTCATTAAATAATTTTTTATTCATTTATTTTTTCATCTTTTTTTTAGGTTTTTAGTTTTTATAAGGATGTGCTGCCGTTTTAGTTTCGCTTTTAATTTTCAATTTCATTTTTTATTTGAAATACCCTACGCCAAAGTGTTTGTCATTGTCATTTTCATACAGTCTCCCATTAGATATCTTAAGAAAATAAAAGCTGATTAGTTTTCGTAATATAAGGCGTATTTAAAAACTTTTAAAGATTTGAAAAAGAAATCATAATTTTTCTTGTTGTTCAAACACCTTTTGTACGATCAATGTTTGGTTGGAGTGGTAGCTTTGATAACAAAAGCTCACTTGAGCACGCATAGTAGCCTGTTGTGACGCCACAGGTAAACACAGCCCCTGTACGGACCCAGTTCCACCAAACTAGGCAAGAAGTTGGTCAGCGCAAGGGCTGCACATTAAAAAGCTCGACTTCCCTGCGCTGGAAAACCAGTCCGAAAGTTTGTTAAACGAAGCTATCCAGAAGACATCAATAGATGATAGGTCCGTTAACCTACATATATCTACACCTCGTAATATATAAGCATTCACAAAGAAAGTGGATAAAGATAATGAAAGTTTCCTCTTCCTTAGCAGATCTGCAGCCACGACAGAAGTCGTTAGATGGGAGCTGCATTCTTTCTGCTTGTCTTCCCATAAACACAATGACCTGTAAGCATGGCCACTGTGGTCGAGATGACGCTACGATCAATTCCAACGTTCACAGTTTACTTTGGGTATTTTCTTGGTGGAAGAAAGCTGTTTATCATGCCTCTATATGGCTTGCCCTTTACAGTAGTTGTTTGGCCAGCGGATTTTTCGAAACACAAAACCATACAGTAACTTTGAGAGATTTTATTGGAGGACTTGTTGAGTCTAGAAGATATAATTTTTATAGAAAGTTTTCGTCCTCGTGACAGAACGTGTAACTTCGTCTGGTCTATACCTACGCAGACAACCTGTCTGGGGTATTTTAACCCACGTCGAACCGATGACATTGTATTATGCAACAAATCCTAGACAATTATTCCGAAGCCTTGAAGCATAGTATGGTTTAGAAATGTCAATGCTGAGTTGACATAAGTTATGATCACGCATAAAAACAAAAGCTCCAAAAACAAAACAATGCAGTTGTTCACGTGATCAACGAATGAGTAAGCATATAGCAACAAAAACAACAGGGCTTGTTTACAAGATCGATGAATAAACAAAAATATAGCAACAACGTCCGTGTATAAAAAAATAAAGTAGAAAGACAAACAAACAAAACAACAACAACTCTGCCTGGACGTAAGTAAACAAGATACACGAACAAGAAAAATGGAAACAAGTTGTTTACATTTTTGGATTGTTCCCGAAGGTCGTCATCATCCTTCAAGGGCATTCATCACACTAATGATCCAGCGATATAAAAAGGCAAGACAAAGCGAGCAATAGTTGAGTTTGAATTTAATCGTGTAAGACGACGTCACGTCGGTGTGAGAATTAAATATATCGAGTTTTAATTCGGTCAGACTTGTGTGCAGACAAGTTGCGTTTGAGAACACAGTTGTTAGTGTAGTGCTTACAAAAAAAAGGTTGTGAGCAAAGAGGAATAACTAATAAGTGTTGTTGCTTACAAGAAGGTTGTAAGCAGAGAAATATAACGAAAAAAAAGCACATATTGTGAAAGTTATCGTTGTATAAGTGGAAGAAGTTCGAACAGTGGCACAAGAGTTGTGCAGTTAATAAAGAATTGATTGAAAAATAAACACAGATTTATTTTTATTTTATTTGCAATCTACGAACTCATATTTTTAACGTTTTTAAAAGGTAAAAACGTAACAATAACTTTGATAGAACGATAGGGTTTTTGTCATCGCCTGGTGACGCTTCATGCATTTGCACTGATTGAATGTTGAACAGAGATTACATACATACATACATAATTGGTCATCACAAGCCTTTAGTCAGGATTACAACCTAGTTTCTCTTAGCACTTATGTTGTGTGCGTTAATTTTTATACATGAGTGGCAGAACCCACTGTTTAAAGTCGACTCCGAACGACAGATTTTTGAGAAACTTTTCATTGCAATTTTATTGTACACTTAGAGTTTTTGCCAGAAATCTGCTGAGAGGAAGTCGCCGAAATAATATTTTGTCATACTTCGTTTAGTTGGAGATGCATGACCTGGAGTTTGAACCGGTGACTTCATACAGAGATTGGGTTTATGAAAATTTTCACTCAATGCCGAGAGTATTTGTTACTGAAACATGTCCAATAATCTAAGCAATACAGAGTTTTATGTCCTGTTTCTGTAAGACAAATGGTTTCACACGTTCCATTCGCACCATTCGTCCTATAGAAATAGGTCATAAAATTCTATATTGCTTAGATTATTGCATGCAGACAAATTCTACTCAATTTCGAACACTTTTACTCTTACCTCCTACGTATACCAAAATTAAATGGAAAACTTTGTTTTTTTTTTTTTATTATTATTTTTTGGGATTTTTTGTTCTACTTTTTTGTGAAATTTTTTAATGCCAAGGTTAAAACCTGTTCTCATAATATCAAAATAAAAAAATTCATTCTCTTTTTCCTTAATTCTTGATTTTGTATTTTATTTAGCAAGCGAAGCAGTTTAAATATTGAGGCTGCCCTCTGTGAATGCTGGAGAAGCCCCTGTAAAAGTAGTCACAATCTGAAAAGCAGTGAATCACAGTACAAATGAAAAGATGCTGATAATGATGCTGATGATCATCATCAGTATCATGATCATTTGGATTGTCAGTTTAAAATATTGTTTTCACTTTTTTTCTCTCTCCTGGTTTTTTTGCCTGTCCTTTTTCTTCCTTTTTTAGAAGAAATTCGAAAAAAAAAAATGAAATTTTTGTTTTCGATTTCTGTTCATTTGCTGTGGCAAAGGGGATAAGATCTGTTGTTAAAGACAGCAATTTTTTATCATGTTTTTTTTTCCAAAAATTTTTTCATTTTGCGGTTAAAATTTTTAGATTTCAAAAACTGGTTTCCTGGTTCCTCTGATGCTTTTTTGAGAGTTTTTCTCCTCTTTATTGCTGTTGTCTTTTAGTTCATTAAAGGGGTAGAAAACGAAAAAATAAAATAAAAACAGAAAAAGAGAAAAAAAGAAAAAGAGTTTGTGAATATGATTTATTAAGGTCATACAACAATTTATACATATGTGGTGTTATTTCTGAGAATTTTATTAAGGCAAATTCTTGTTTACTTTGGCTGGCTGTTTGCCTGACTGAATCTACCGGACCAAACCCTGTGATTAGTTTAGAGGTTCATTTAAAAAAAGAAAAAAAAAATCGGACTGTAAGAAGTATAATACAACACAATATACATTTTTAAATATCCTACCATACGTCACAAAAGATTGAAACCGAAAAACGAAGCATAACGCATAGTTGCAATCAGTACATCTGAACTTGCAGACATTAACTGATACTACAACTGTCCAGACAACTCTATTGATTTTGGCATATTTAATGAACTAACTTTCCTTTTCTCCAATCAGCGCCTGGAGTACACATACACACACACATATTTGCTTCGTTAAAACTATTCCGTGTGCATACTTTTAAATTCTTAATAAGAAAATTATGATTGATTTTCAAATACGCCCTTTAAAATAATACCGCATTTAGATTGTGATTGGTGTGGTACATTCTTTTTTCTTTCCTTATTTTTTATTTTAAATTAATGCCTGACACACCCAATTCAATGTTAAGACACAGGGCTTCTTAAAACAGTTTTAAGTGAAGGCGGTTAAGCAATCGTATAGAAGTTTAAATGCTTTGCAATTCTCAAGTAAGCATCAGAACATTTGTCAAAAAAAATCGTTTTTTATTTGATTTGAAGTCACAAGGTTAAAGTTCACAGTCGGTACCGCTTTTTGGGGTACTTGGTTTAGACACTAGACTTTGTTAAAAAGTAAAAATAATAAGATGATGAGTACTGTTGAATATTTTGTTTTCTGTTCTTCATGGTTTTATTTCAGTTTCATTAATCTAATCAAGGTTTTCTGTCTAAGCAGGCGATTTGTTTACTTATTACAGAAAGTTCTAGGGTGATAGGGTTGCCAAGTATTGATTTCTTTGCACAATGCCCTCTGTGAAAATCTATGTGAATTTTGTATAGGGAACTTCCTCTTTCTAATCTTCCTCAAAATACTATTCTTTCTCAAGATATGATGCTGTCAGACCTTCCTGCGAGCATTTTCGAACAATGTTGATGTTATGGGGATTGCAGGCCCCTTGAAAAATAAAGTCTGGTGCTCTACTAAGATTAAGGAAACAAGCTTTCCGTCTATCCTTTAATTTCATTTCTTTTTTTACATTTAGGCAGGCGATTGGTTTACTTATTACAGAAAGTTCTAGGGTGTTAGGGTTGCCAACTATTGGTTTCTAATAACGCCTTCTGTAAAAATCTATCTGGATGTTGTATAGGAAACTTCCTCTTTCTAATCTTCCTCAAGAGACTATTCTTTCTCAAGAAATGACGTTGGCAGTCCATCCCGCGAACCTTGTTAGATATTGTTGATTAATGGGGATTGCAGGCCCCTTAAAAACTAAAGTCTGGTACTCTACTAAGATTACATGGCTGCGTTACTCAGTGTTGTATAGGAAACAAGCTTTCCGTGTTCCCTTAATTTCATATCTTTCTTTTCCAATTAGGTAGGCGATTGGTTTACTTATTACAGAAAGTTCTAGGGTGTTAGGGTTGCCAACTATTGATTTCTTCGGATAATGCCTTCTGTAAAAAGCTATCTGCATGTTGTATAGGGAACTTCCTCTTTCTAAACTTCCTCAAGAGACTATTCTTTCGAAGAAATGACACTCTCTGTCATTCCTGAGATGTTCGTTGTTGATATTATGTTCTCTAGGAAGCCGGGAGACTTGATGGCTGGGTTATTTGAATAAAGTCTAGTACTCTACAAAGATTACATGGCTATAATACCAGGTGTTGTATAGGAAACAAGCCTTCTGTATATCTTTTAATTGTATTTCCTGCATTTGCCTTTAAATTCTTTAACTTGTGTCGTGTCTTTCTTCAATTTTTATGTAAATTTTGAAAATATTTTCCACCAAATTCCAATCAAGGGCCTATTCAGATTTAAGGATATTTTAAAAAATGGTTTCATTAATCCTTTTCCACAGCTTTCTCGCTCCTTCTTACTCTTCTCTCTGTCTGTCTGTCTGTCTCTTGTTTTGTGTCCTTTAATGACGCTCTTACAATCAATGATTAATGAATCAAGTTTTTCTTCAATTTTCCTTTTATCCTTTAAGAACGATTTTTATTTCAATCTTCTCCAACAAAAGAATACAAATGGAAAATAAATTCGTTGCTTTTTTATTTTCTAATACTAAAGCAAAAAGCTAGGTGTGGTGAAGATTGTAAAAATCCACTTTGACGAATACAGAAACAGGATAAAAATCCTTTAAGATTTTTTTGGCTCTTTTTTGGCTCATTTTTTTTTTTTGTTGCTTTGTTTTTAATTAAAACTCCAGTTAAGGAAAAGTATTTAAAAGGAAATTTTGTTGTTTGCATAATGAGTGAAGCAAAAAAAAAAGAGAAACATAAAGAACTCAAAAAAAAGAAATGGATTTGGCCACCGTCTTTCTATAGAATCGATTTTTTTTTCCTTCCATTCTTTCTTTCCTTCATTTTCACCATCAATAAATACCCCGTGCGGCAAGCAGCAGGGAAAATCTTGTCGAAAATCAACAGCATTTACATGAGGAAAAATGGAAAAAGGAAAGAAAGGGTTTAACTATTCATCTTTTGAGCTTAAGATTTTAAATATGATGTCCTTTTATCGTCCTGTTTTTTTGCTTTCCTTTCACTTTTTTGTTTGAATTTTTTATTTTGACGTCCTTTTTTTTGTCTTTAACAAGGCAAATTTGTTTGTTTTTTTTTTTTTGTTCTTTTGAAATTATTTTTAAATATTAGTAGTAGTATTTTAATTTAACCATTAAATACATTTAATTTCACATAGAAAAAGAATGGAAATGGTAAATAACATAGAGTCTCATTCGAGAAAACATTTAAATGTTGAAATAATTAAAGAGCGAAACCAACAAAGAATTTTAATGGTTAGATACTGAAATGTGGCGAAAAAATTAAAGAGCTCTTGCTGTTCATTTTTATTCGATTTCCATTTTAAAGATTGTTATGAAAGTTTTCGTAAACTTTTCGAAATACTTTTTAGGATAGAAAAAATTGCAGGTTCCCCGGCAATAAATCGCCGGCTTCTTGACGGATATTTTCTTTGAAGACTGCAAGAGTATGAGAAGTTTGAAGCGGTTAAAACGGGATCATGGCGGCAGGGTTGCCAACTCGTGGTGACTAAAAATGGCTAAAAAATGACTAAAAAATGGCTAAAAAATGGCTGAAAAATGGCTAAACAATTTTAGTTAATAAAACACATATGTATATTTAATTAAAAACAACAAAAACTATTAACTTTTTTATTTTTTACAACTATGTTGTAATAATGAAATCATTTTTATTACAATAAAATATGTATTTGTAAAAAAATTGAGTGTTTAAAGAAATAAATCATCTATAAAATCTGGGTCATTATTGTTTTTATCATAAGACTCATTAGTACCAACTATTTTCAATAATTTTTCGGTACGTCGTATTCCAAACAGCATTTATAGATTCTGCAAAATAAATAAAAATTAATCAAAATGGAGATTGATTAGTTTTAGCACTCTTACTTGATAGACAAAATCGAAGTGACGGTCGATAGATGCATTTTATTTTTTAAATTAGTTTTCACCAGATTTATTTGGCTAAAAACCCTTTCAACTGCTGCATTTGACCAGAGTAAAGAAAGTAGTTTGAGCACAAATTCCGAAATTTCGTGAAACTTTTTATTTCCGCCAGCATCTCTATATTTAAATACCTCTGTCCAAAATAAAATAGTGTTATTTGTGTTTTTCCATTTTATATAATGGATATTTGAGTATTGCTCCTGAATTTTGAATGAAATTTCGTTATCAACATCAAATAAATTTAAGATTGATAAACCTTTGGTAGATTTTAAGGCGTTATCTACAGAGAAATATTCAATATTTTGAAGTATTTCAATATTATCTGGCAACCTGAAAAATAATGTGTGTAATAAAAATTTTAATTTAAAATAATATTTATGAATCATATGAATATGTTTACAAACCTCTGTTTCAATTGATTTATGAAATCGACAACAAATTTAACACAATTTCGCCTAATTTCCCGTTCTGTCTTCTTTTTCATGTTTCCGCTTTTTTAATTTCCTTTAGATAAGTTTCAAATTCATAACCTAGGCTGCTTGTGTATAAAATAAATTCATCGAAATCTGAATATAAAACGTCTACACAGTCGTCACTAACTACTTTTCATTTCACAAAACTTATAAGCAATAATAGTTCCTTTAATAGGCGAGTTGGATCATTTTCATGGCCTTGAAAAATTTTGTTGACTATAGTTGGACTTCATGTAAAATAGGTTTCAAAAATAACAAATATAAACGAATATTGTCGTCGTTGTACAATTCAGAAAAGATTTTAACCTTAAGACATTTTTATGTATCATTTTAGTAAAGTTGCTGTAAAAATATGAATATGGCTAAAAATGGCCAAAAGAAAATAAAAATGGCTAAAAAAATGGCTAATGGCAAAATTTATTTTTTGATGGCTAAACATGATTGAAATGTGCTAAATTTAGCCATGAATTTTCGTATTCAAAAAGTGATAATTCCGCTTATTTACGTGTCTACTGAGACAGAAATGGGTCTTGTTGTTTATGATGATTTCCAAAAAAAAAAGAATATTACATGCGTAGGTTACATGCGCTTGGCCATCAATCCTTAGAACTTGCTCGCACTTTGTAAACGAACAACGTTGAACTTTCAGCAAAAATACTCTGTAAACACAGCAGATTAATGCCAAATTGTGTGTCTCCTGTTGCCTCTTCTACATCAGTCGCAATATTCACGGTTGTTACGGCCTCGCTTCTCACACCACCGACGTTGGGTGTGTTAATTTTATCCCTGAGTGGTGCGACTTACAGGTTAAAGTCGACGCCGAACGACAGAGTTTTTGTCAGAAGACTGCGAAGCAATTTTTTTATATTTTGTTTGGTCGTGGTGTTCGAGATGTCTGGGGTTTGAACCACGGCCTTACGTCAAATAAGCAAACACACTACCAAATAGGTTCTTACAGGCGTATTGTGTGAACGACTGAAGCCACTCGTCAAAACACTGATTGGGCCTTATCAGTGCGGCTTCAGACCTGGCAAGTCCACCATCGACCAGATCTTCACACTACGCCAAATCCTGGAAAAGACCCACGGAAATCAAGTCGACACACACCATCTTTTTGTCGACTATAAGGCTGCTTTCGATAGCCCCATAAGGGATCGTGTTTTTGCCGCAATGTCTGAGCTCGGTATACCTGCGAAGCTGATAAGGCTATGCAGAATGACGTTGAGCAATTCCTGCAGCTCCGTCAAGGTAGGAATGGACCTCTCCGAACCTTTTGATACCGTGCGAGGTTTCAGACAAGGCGATCCCTTATCATGCGACTTCAACTTCGTAATGGAGAGTGTTCTGCGGAAGGCGGGAGTGCATCGCAATGGCACTATTTTTCAAAAAAGTGTCCAGTTGCTTGCGTACGCTGACGACATCGACATCATAGGGCGTACCAAGCGAGATGTCACTGCTGCCTTTAGTGCTATTGAACGCCAGTCTAAGAAGATGGGTCTGGCAGAAAATGAGGGCAAAACAAAGTATATGTTATCGACAAGTAGAGACGTGCGGCGTATTGATTCTCAAATTACGGCCGATAACTATACTTTTGATACAGTCAAGGAATTCATTTATCTTGGCTCCGCCGTTACCACCGAAAATGATGTCAGTTTGGAGATCAAGCGCAGGATTACTCTTGCCAACAGGTGCTACTATGGTCTCAATAGGCAATTGAGTAGCAGAGACCTCTCTCGTAACACGAAACTAATACTCTACAAGACGTTCATCCTACCCGTGCTTCTTTATGGCGCAGAAGCATGGACCCTATTAAGAACTGATGCAGCTGCCTTGTGAGTGTTCGAGAGAAAAGTCCTACGTAAGATCTTCGGTCCAGTGCGAGTTGGCGATGATTTCCGCATCCGATTCAACAGTGAGCTATATGAGCTCCTCAACGACATAGACGTTGTACAGCGTATTAACATCCAGCGGCTGCGCTGGCTCGGCCATGTCGTTCGAATGGAGGAGGATGCTCCGACGAGACGGGTATTTGATGCGGGGATCTGCTGAAGTCGGCAAAGAGGACGACCTTGTATCCGTTGGAAGGACCAAATCGAGGAAGCCCTGTCATCGATTGGTGTGACCAACTGGCGTAGGCGCGCAAGAAGCAGAGGCGCCTGGAAGGATGTGTTGCGGCAGGCCGAAATCCGTTAATCGGGTTGTTATGGCCAATTAAGTAAGTAAGTACTACCAACTAGACTATGGCGACTTAAACAGACAAATATTTAGAAGACAAAAACTCAGAAGACAACATCTTAATAACCTCTGATTAAATGTGCCGTTAAACTAACCTAAAAATGGGAAGAGGGCTTCTTTCCCTAATGCCTTTTAGGGGTTTCTCAATTCTTCAAATAATCTGCCTTCAAAGAGGAAACAACTTTTTGCTTCTAGGTTAATATCACTCCCAAAGACTCCCGAGACTGTTAGCATGTCTCATGAAGCTTGATACGGATTGTATGACAATCTTTGGCTACACAAAGTAAGAAAAAAGTAAATGCTTAAGAAATCTTCTTAAAAAATTTGAAAACACTGGAACTTATTTCGGGACATACCTGGAATAATTTGCAGTGCAAAATAAAAGAATTTCCACCGTTTTTTGTTTCTGCCTCAAGGACTTTAATATGCAAAATTTGTTTACGCGAACACGCTTCTTCTACACTTCTTTTCAACTTTGAAATATTGCAAGCTGTCAGTCATAATCCACTTGTGAATCGGCCATAAATGACTTTGCCGGAATAGCAAATATTGCCCTGGCAATGACAAAGTATAAGTCAAGATAATGGCAGACTACCAGCGCCGTTTCAGTGATTGGAATGCTTAGATGGCTTAAACCACTATTAAACCATTTTTAAAACAAACTGGCTATTGTGGAGATAAATAAGAATAGAAAAGGAGAACAAAAATTACGAATTTTTATCACAAGAAAAAACTTCAACCGTTTTTTTCTGTTTTTCTCCTTTTCACAAGCATATTGATAACAATGTCCGCTTTTGTTTTCATATTTAAATGGGAATCCTCTATTGGACTCGAACACTTACTTATCAACTGTTCCTTATCTTTCGTTCTTTTTTTTTCATATGCAATACCCACACATTTATTTATTCTATTATCCTTCTCGCCTACTTCTTTTACTTCATATAAATCAGCATCTTTTTCATTGACATCGTAGTAATTGTAATCGCAATCGCCACCAGCAGCGTCTGAGTATATCATTGCAAATGCAATCGCTTTTTATGTTCAATTTCACAGTTTTTCTCAACATTGTTGTGAGACTATTGGAGTAATTTGTTGGTGGAGTAAAGGTTTTAACCCTTCTCTCTCTCGTGATTTAAATGAAAGAAAATTACGCGGAGTTTTTTTTTTATAAATAACGCTCTCAGCTGACGTTTTCACATTCTCAGCAAGTTTATTATGGTTTTTGTTTATTTGTCCTCCTTAGTTTTTTTCCCCTGTAATATTTATTTTATTTTGGGACAAAAGATCTTTTATTTTCCCTTTTCATATACAAATTCATTTCATATTGAATGCGTTTTTTGAGTTCTTCTGTTCATTTGCCTTTCCCTTAAACGTAAACAACATTTATTTCATGTCCTTCCGTTTACAGTTTTATTTGTGCCGTTTTCCCCCTATTTAAGTTTTTCTTTCCAATTTTTTTTTTTAATTTTTTTTATGTTAAAGATCTCTTTCTGTGATTTCACTTGAATTCCCTACAGTTGGCTAGTATGGCTATCATATTCTCATCCCATCATATTCATTTCTTGAACTTCGTACTTCAGCAAACTGATTGCACTTCAATTTCTTCATATTGTTACGTTTTTTACCTTTTAAAAATGTTTAAAATATGAGCTCGTAGATTGAAAGAAAATTTGTGTTTAGTTCTAAATAAACTTCTTTATTATTCGCACAATTCTGTGTGCCACTGTTCACAACTTTATGTAAACAACAACAATTGCTTTGTTTGTTATTCCTCTGATCTTTCTTTATTCGTCTGATCTTTGTAACGGAGATCTTCAAACCACGATTACTCTTTTCAAACGCACCGCATCTTCACAGAAGACTGACTGAACCTGACTTGCCTTGACTTATGGCAAAGTAAACAGTGTGATGAATGTTCTTGAAGGCAAATGTTCATGAGATCGCCTTCTCGAAATCTCTATAAATGTAATCATCGTTGTTTACATTTATTATTGTAGTGTTGTTTGTGTATTTTTGTTTACTTGTTTATCATTTCTTTTATGCTAGTATTTGTTGTTATATTAAGCAGTACGATAATTTGTAAACAGGTTTGTTTACTGCATTGTTTTGTTTTTGTAGTTTTTGTTTATAATTTGAATGTTAAACGATGTAAAAGCAAAACATCAGTATCTAGATTTTTCATTTTCGTAACAATATGATAGCAGCCATATTTAGGTATGGTTATGTACTTACGTTGTTAATTGGTCATCACAAGCCTTTAGTCATGATTACAACCTAGTTTCTACCTAGCTTTCCCAGC
This sequence comes from Sarcophaga caerulescens, assembly GCA_927399465.1. Taxonomy (NCBI): domain Eukaryota; kingdom Metazoa; phylum Arthropoda; class Insecta; order Diptera; family Sarcophagidae; genus Sarcophaga; species Sarcophaga caerulescens. The sequence goes on along the minus strand of OV656867.1, from coordinate 98,290,064 downwards.
CCCTACAGTTTAAAGTCGACTCCAAACCACAGATTTTTTTATTTTGCACTTGGAGTTTTTGCCAGAAAACTGCTGCGAGAAAGTCATCGAAATTAATATTTTTTCGACATGTCTGAGCCGGGGGTTGAACTACGAGCTTTCGTCTAATAAGCGAACACACTACTTACTAGACACCTACATAGAAAATTAATAGCTGACTAATATAAACTCAAGTATTCTTTTATAAAATCCTTGTTCTCTTCCGTCCTAAACAGAGTCTCCAATCTCTTGAATGTGAATTCCAATAAGTTCCAAGCCGCCAGAATGGTGCGACTATCCTTTCCTCTGCCTGTACGATTGTTCTTCTGTCAAAACCTTCGCAGAAACAAACTTTATCTACCAATTCTGGGCTTGAGACATTTATCGAAACGTCTAGGACTCTACTCTTTCACAGCAACTTGTTGCAGAAGTACTGACTCAAAACATAGATGACCTTTAGCCTTTCTTATAGATACGAAAATAATAGATGTGCGTGAAGATAAATTCGAATTTAAAAACCAAAGACCCATAATCTTAGCAGCGCCTCTAACAAGGCAAATTGTGCTATTAACAGAGCACTGTTAACTGTTTAATAGTGGCAATAGTAGATTATTCTTCTACTTTGCAATTGTTGCAGACTATTGACATAAAATTTAATTCTCATTATGATCATTATTATTTGTGAACAAAAGTGTTGAAATGTAAAGGATGGTTGGTGTGGGTGGAGAATGGAAATTTTCTCAACTCTCAAAATTATTTCAGCTATTCCACTACCACGATTCGAAAGAGGACCCTCTGGACTACCATTTGCATACGGTCTGTATGGTGTATTATTTCTTATATGTTCCCAAATTGGCTACTGATCTTGTAGAGAATTTTCAAGCAAAAAATTGATATTTTCAAAGCCGATTTTTACCTTCCTTCCTTTAAGTATGATATGGTACTCATAGACCTATTATAAGTCCTAAAATTAGTTCCTGAACAAGTGGGCTACTTCATCTTGATACTGTTAAACAGCTAACAGAGTTCTGTTAAGGGCAAATTTTGTTCTGTTAAGAGCAAATTTTGCTCTGTTAACGCTAAATGTGGCGCTGCTAAAATATTTGGATTGTGTCTTGGATTTTCAAATTCGAATTTATCTTCACACACATAAATAATAGCCAAGCTGTGCTTAGCAGTCCCTTGTTAGTTATTTTCATAAAAGTCTTGCTTAGAACGCTGTTAAAAGCCCACATAATTTTTCCTGTTACTCGTCGAAGACTTTAGTTTAGTTCGATAGGTTTTTGATTGAGTAAATCACCGCGCCATAATTTGTTTTTATGCCACCTTATCCACTAATTCCTGTAGCGCATTATGTGATCATTGTGAATCGCTTATAGTCCGTCCCACTTGTTGTTTACTCCTGCTGATATGGGAATAATGATGTTGCTGTTGATGTTGATGATGATGTCTGGTAGAAACAGCTGTTGTTAGTAACGGTGGCGACATTGAGAAATATTCAGATTTTTTTAAGATTTAAAGCCACAATAAGCGCTTCAAAAAACAATACGAATCGTGGAACAATGAATGGCAAAAACAAAAAATACCACACAGCAAAACAACACTGAAAACGAACAGAGATGTAGTTGAACGGATTACGTATGTACGTATGTATGAGTGTTAAGGTAGGCAAAGGGTTCCTTAAACTCTTTTTAATTTCAATTCTTGCACTTAGCTGCTGCTGCTGTCGGTTCTGTTGCTGCTACTGTTGTTTAACATTTGTTCGTTTAGTAAAATCTGCATCTGTTTTAATGTGTTTTTGGAAAATAAACCGACCCCGACAATTGTTGTTGTAAGAAACTCGCAAGATCTTCGTTTTGCTTACAAGAAAACAAAACGAACGAACGAACGAACTCATACAATTTGATTTATTATTGGTGTTGTTGTTGTATGTTGCAATTGTTGCTGCTGTTGCTGTATGTGTGTGTTGTTCGTTGCTTAACGTTGAAGTTACTTTTTATGCATAAAAATGGACAGACAAACAGACAGACCTACACTTTATTGTGTCGTTGGGTTATTGTATTGCAAGATGTTTGTCGGTGTATGTGTAAGACATTTCAAGGTTTTTCTGATTTAAATGCAAAGGTTTTCTCTTTAACGAACAGTTGAAGCCAAACATCCATCCAAGCAGCCAAACAACCAACCAACCAACCAACAGAGGCGCATATGGTTTTTTCGATTTTATTATTGTCGAATTGATTTGAAATTTTTGTTGTTGTTGTATTGGTGATTTCCTCAATGAAAGGGAAATAAAAAAAGACTACAATAACAGCAATAACACAACCATTGTTTAGACTATAAAGTAGGTCTGTAGGATGATGTACTTCATTATCACCATCATCAAAGAGATCACAGTGCACTGCTGCTGCCATACAATCTCCGCTGTGTTTATATGAAGCAGTAAACCGCTACCAATTGTTTATTTCTTGATTCTTTTTTTAAGGCATAAACAATCAACATCTTCTTTAACATTGTGATGCTGATGATGATGATCATCATCATTATCATCTTTGTGATCACTTTCAATTTTTATTACACTCTGCTTTTAATTCACAAGTGGTTGTTTTTTTTTTCCTTTACTGTTGTTGTTTTCATATTGGTGGCAATATTGGTGTTTTTATTTTATGTTGTTTTGTTGTTATTGCTGCCACTGTTAAAGTTGTTGTTTTGTTTTGGTTTGCGTAGATTTATGTTGCTGATTATATTTGACACAAAACATTTATTAAAGAACTGACAGTTAACTTGTCTTGTCATATTGTAAGTTTTAATCAACATGTGCACTTTTTCTGTTACAATTTATTTAAGAGTTGTTTGGTTTTTACGCTCCTTTTTATTTCTCTCTATACTATATGCATACCTACAACAAGTACATTGTAGAGCTTAAGAATTAGATTTTGTTTTACTTTTCACACTTTAAGTTGATGTAGAAAGCTGAGGAAGGAGCTTCTTTGTCATTTATGTGAGTGGTTGTTTAAGAACTCTTCAAAATAGCCACTAGAAATGGAAAAACAAGTCCTTTTATTGAGACTTCTTCCATTTAAACCGAAAACACAAGTCGGACAATTGAAAAATTAAAGAGTTGTTGTATTCCTGATACCATACATACAGTTACGGACAAAAAAATAGGCTCACCGTGACAATATTTTTACAAATCAAGTTTTTGACAATAACACTATGCGACAAAATAAAAAAAATTAAATACACCCTAGCGTAGGTTGTGAGTTTTGTTGAGTAGATCTCAAAAATTTTTTTTTATATTTCTCGAACCCTTCAAACTTTTTTTATTTGACAAAAACCGTTTTTTTTAAACTTTACACACAAATTTCTGGATTACTCAAACATTTTTAACCCGATTTTCAAAATTTAAATCTTGTTCGAAAGGGGAGAGATGGACCTTTAAAACGATATACATATATTTATTATTTGGCTTAATATGCTATGAGTTTTGATGAGGTAAACTTGGAAAATGCGAATTTGTTTCATATTTTTCAAGTACGTCCGTTCATAGTAGCAACCTTTACTTAAAAAATATAAAATAAGTGATGACATTCTGAAAGTGCATTATCTTGTGAAGAGATTGGCATTTCGTTTGATCAAATCGGACAAAAATTACCGTAGTTATTATATAAATAGTATAACAGTCGTGTAATATTTTTTATATATGTCATCTCATCAAATTAACTTTTAGTTCAAAAATTTTCAGAATTTTTGATGGATCTGGATTGTTTATCACAAAATGTGTCAATTTCACGTTTGAGCGACTATCAGAAGTTGGCCAATGTTTGCGCAAAGAGAAATAATAATGTTTGCAAAAAATACAAATTTTAGCCGACTTCTGGAAGTCGTGCAAACGTGAAATTGTCACATTTAGTAATAAACAATCAAGATCCATCAAAAATTCTGAAAATTTTTGAACTAAAAGTTCATTTGATGAGATGACATATATAAAAAATATCACTCGACTGTTAGACTCTTTAAATAATAACTACGGTAATTTTAGTCCGATTTGATCAAATGATGACTCAATCTCTTCACAAGAGAACAGACTTTAAGAATATCATCACTTATCCTATATTTGTCTATTAAAGTTTGCTACTATGAATGGGCAAAATTGAAAAAATATGAAAAAAATTCGAATTTTTCAAGTTTACCTCATCAAAATTCATAGCATATTAAGTCAAATAATAGATATATGTATACCGTTTTAAAGGTCCACCTCTGCCCTTTCCAACAAGATTTAAATTTTGGAAATCGGGTCAGAAATGTTTTAGTAATCCAAAAATGTGTGCGTAAAGTCTAAAAAACAGTTTTTGTCAAATAAAAAAAGTTTGGAGGGTACGAGAAATATAAAAAAAATATTTTTGAGATCTACTCAACAAAACTCACAACCTACACAATGTCATTAGCCGGGTGTATTTAATTTTTTTATTTTGTCGCATAGTGTAATTGGTCATTACAATTCTTCAGTCAGGATTACGGCCTGGCTTCTCACACCACTCATGTTGCGTGCGTTAGTTTTATACGTGAGTGGCGGGACCTACAGTTTAACGTCGACTCCAAACGACAGATTTTTGAGAAAATTTTTCATGGCATTTTTTATTTCAGTCTCAGAGTTTTTAACAGAAATCTGATGAGAGGAAATCGCCGAAGAAATATTTTTTTTTCATTTTTCCTTTTAATGCCTGACCTGGTATACGAACCCGGACTTTACGTCTAATAAGCCAACACACATGAGCCATTTCAGTCTCGCTATATCCTCCTATTCCTTGCATTATTCTAGTTTCATTGAACAATTCATTCCAGCTAAGCAGAATGTGTCACTGTCTGATGGTGAAGAATTCTGTTTCTGATTTCTTCTGAAGTCGTCGTAGTCTAATAGTAGGGTTGTTGGCTGATTAGACGTGAGGCCTTGGTTCAAACCCAAGCCCAGACATCTCGAACAAAACGAAATTTTGAAAAAAATATTTCCCCGGTGATTTCCTCTCAACAGACTTCTATACTACTACTACTATATGCATACCTACAACAAGTACATTGTAGAGCTTAAGAATTAGATTTTGTTTTACTTTTCACACTTTAAGTTGATGTAGAAAGCTGAGGAAGGAGCTTCTTTGTCATTTATGTGAGTGGTTGTTTAAGAACTCTTCAAAATAGCCACTAGAAATGGAAAAACAAGTCCTTTTATTGAGACTTCTTCCATTTAAACCGAAAACACAAGTCGGACAATTGAAAAATTAAAGAGTTGTTGTATTCCTGATACCATACATACAGTTACGGACAAAAAAATAGGCTCACCGTGACAATATTTTTACAAATCAAGTTTTTGACAATAACACTATGCGACAAAATAAAAAAAATTAAATACACCCTAGCGTAGGTTGTGAGTTTTGTTGAGTAGATCTCAAAAATTTTTTTTTATATTTCTCGAACCCTTCAAACTTTTTTTATTTGACAAAAACCGTTTTTTTTAAACTTTACACACAAATTTCTGGATTACTCAAACATTTTTAACCCGATTTTCAAAATTTAAATCTTGTTCGAAAGGGGAGAGATGGACCTTTAAAACGATATACATATATTTATTATTTGGCTTAATATGCTATGAGTTTTGATGAGGTAAACTTGGAAAATGCGAATTTGTTTCATATTTTTCAAGTACGTCCGTTCATAGTAGCAACCTTTACTTAAAAAATATAAAATAAGTGATGACATTCTGAAAGTGCATTATCTTGTGAAGAGATTGGCATTTCGTTTGATCAAATCGGACAAAAATTACCGTAGTTATTATATAAATAGTATAACAGTCGTGTAATATTTTTTATATATGTCATCTCATCAAATTAACTTTTAGTTCAAAAATTTTCAGAATTTTTGATGGATCTGGATTGTTTATCACAAAATGTGTCAATTTCACGTTTGAGCGACTATCAGAAGTTGGCCAATGTTTGCGCAAAGAGAAATAATAATGTTTGCAAAAAATACAAATTTTAGCCGACTTCTGGAAGTCGTGCAAACGTGAAATTGTCACATTTAGTAATAAACAATCAAGATCCATCAAAAATTCTGAAAATTTTTGAACTAAAAGTTCATTTGATGAGATGACATATATAAAAAATATCACTCGACTGTTAGACTCTTTAAATAATAACTACGGTAATTTTAGTCCGATTTGATCAAATGATGACTCAATCTCTTCACAAGAGAACAGACTTTAAGAATATCATCACTTATCCTATATTTGTCTATTAAAGTTTGCTACTATGAATGGGCAAAATTGAAAAAATATGAAAAAAATTCGAATTTTTCAAGTTTACCTCATCAAAATTCATAGCATATTAAGTCAAATAATAGATATATGTATACCGTTTTAAAGGTCCACCTCTGCCCTTTCCAACAAGATTTAAATTTTGGAAATCGGGTCAGAAATGTTTTAGTAATCCAAAAATGTGTGCGTAAAGTCTAAAAAACAGTTTTTGTCAAATAAAAAAAGTTTGGAGGGTACGAGAAATATAAAAAAAATATTTTTGAGATCTACTCAACAAAACTCACAACCTACACAATGTCATTAGCCGGGTGTATTTAATTTTTTTATTTTGTCGCATAGTGTAATTGGTCATTACAATTCTTCAGTCAGGATTACGGCCTGGCTTCTCACACCACTCATGTTGCGTGCGTTAGTTTTATACGTGAGTGGCGGGACCTACAGTTTAACGTCGACTCCAAACGACAGATTTTTGAGAAAATTTTTCATGGCATTTTTTATTTCAGTCTCAGAGTTTTTAACAGAAATCTGATGAGAGGAAATCGCCGAAGAAATATTTTTTTTCATTTTTCCTTTTAATGCCTGACCTGGTATACGAACCCGGACTTTACGTCTAATAAGCCAACACACATGAGCCATTTCAGTCTCGCTATATCCTCCTATTCCTTGCATTATTCTAGTTTCATTGAACAATTCATTCCAGCTAAGCAGAATGTGTCACTGTCTGATGGTGAAGAATTCTGTTTCTGATTTCTTCTGAAGTCGTCGTAGTCTAATAGTAGGGTTGTTGGCTGATTAGACGTGAGGCCTTGGTTCAAACCCAAGCCCAGACATCTCGAACAAAACGAAATTTTGAAAAAAATATTTCCCCGGTGATTTCCTCTCAACAGACTTCTGGCAAAAACTCTGAGAGTAGAAAATAAAATTGCCATGAAAAGTTTCTGAAAAAAATCTGTCGTTCGGAATCGACTTTCAACTGTAGGTCCCGTCACTCATGTATGTATAAAAATTAACACACACAACGTGAGTGGTGTGAGAAGATAGGCGGTAATCCTGACTAAAAGGTTGTAATGAGCAATGAAGTTAATAAGTTATTGCGTCGCAGTGGTGTGGATGTGATGCCAAACGTTGTTTAAGAACTGTTCTTTTATTTTTCCTTTTTAAGGGAAGATTAATGCATGATTCTTTGAAAGGCTTTAACAAGGTTGAACTAAGGAGCGCGCACGAAAAAAACTGGACTTACACTTTTCGTTATAGAAATAAAACTACACAGAAAAAACTGAAATTCAAAATCAAACAAAAAATTCACAAAGTCAAGTATTTTTTTAACTAAAATAGGACCTATCACGAAATTCGTAAAATCAAGTACTCAAATTTGTAAATAGTTTATTGAAAAAATTTTTAAATTTTTCTTATTAAAATAATATACTATTTACTAAAAATTGTGTTAAAAATTTACAAAAAATTTTAACAACATATTTGTTAAAAACTAAGAACAAAAGTAATTGATTTTATTTTCATATTCAAACATATTGTTTTTTGAGTCAGACAAATCGTTGTTTGTAAATTAATCGTAATTTTAATCAAATTGTTTTATAAAATCAAATAATAAAATTACAGAGCTTGATAAATATAACTTATAAAAATAGTGTTTGGAAATCTACACAAATTTCCAAACCATCACATTGCCACCCCCATGCTTTATTGTGGTTTTTGAGTACCGAGAATGTAGCCGCTTTCCTTTTGGTCTTCTCACGTGGCAAACTTCATCTAAATTTAGTAAGTTAAATTTAGATTCATCACTAAACAAAACAGTTCTCCATTTGGATATAGTCCAATCCATATGTGCTCTAGCAAAATCCAACCTAAAACAAACAAAAAGTTGGGAAAATCTGAGACTACGTTGCAATCAATCAGACAAACCTTTTTTTTAAATGCTTCTTAGTCAGCATAGGCTTCTTAGATGGCATGAAGCTTCTTAAGGGGTGGCAATGTGATGGTTTGGAGTTGTTTTTCGGCCAGTGGAGTTGGTCCCTTTGTAGAAATTCAAACAAAAATGTACCGTTTTGTTTACAGAGACATTTTAGCCACTCAGATGCTTAACTATGCTGAGTGGGAAATACCACTTCGATGGGTGTTTCAACATGACAATGACCCAAAACACTCATCGAAGTTAGTCAAGGATTGGTTATCGGCTAATGGGGTTTAAGTCTTGGATTGCCACCTCAATCGCCAGACTTGAATCCCATAGAGAACCACTTCGGCATTCTAAAGCGGAGAGTTGGAACTCGACGTTTTAAAAATACACAGGAGTAGATGAACTATCTAAGATCAGAGTGGGAAGCTATACCAACATCTATTCTATCAAATCTTATTGAATCTATGCCCAAAAGATGCACTGAGGTCGTAAGAAACAAAGGATATCATACCAAATATTAAAAGTTGCTTAGGTTTACACTCACCAGCTGAAATCCGGAAGGTTTAATATATTCCGGCCAAAGATTAAATATTTCTGATATTTCTCTTTTTCTTTTTCAATAAAAAAACAACAACAATTACTTAAATGAAAAAGTCAAGGCAATCTTTGTTATTTTATTTTTTTTTCTTTATTCTGCTTTCAGAACAAATTTACAAAAACAAATACAGTCAAACTCGTTTATAACGAATTCTTGGTTATTACGTACATATTTTCAAGTTGCAATGTTTTAATAACAATTTTCATACAAAAAACATCGTTTATTACGAACTCGTTTATAACGAATTCTCGGTTAAAGGGAACTACTTTAAATGGTCCCAGTAATTAAATTTCATACATTTTGCCTTTTTTTAACGAACCCTCAGAAATAACTTTGAAGTGTGGCAATAGTCTTTACTTTTATTTAATATGGCAGCATTAAATTATAACTCAACATCTTTAATCAGCTGATAGATAAAAAGAATTAAAACATAGTTTTGATTTTTAATACAAAAAATATTTTTTGTTTTTAATATATGAAAAAAAAAACTTGTATTTCATATTTTCTTCTATGACTTCACCCCGTTTATTACGAACTTTGCCTATAACGAACTATTTTTGCTGGTCCCACGGAGTTCGTTATAACCGAGTTTGACTGTACATATGTTTTTGTTAATACAGATAGAGTAAAATGTAGAAATGTCAAAATCAAACAAATATATTTATAAAACCAAATAAAATTGTTTTTAAAATTAGATTTTAATTTTAAACAAATGATTGTTAGGAAAAAAATTGTTCATATTTTTTTCTGTGTAAGTGGCGGATTTTTTTCGTTTTATATTTCAATTAAAGTAAATAATATTTGAATTCTTTTGTGTATAAAATTTTTTTCTCACAAAGGTCTCAGAGCATCCAACTTTTTGAGCCACTTTTCTTCCAGACATGTTAGGGTGTTTTTTGAAAAATACGTATTATTTTACTTGCTTTGTTTTGGTCGGCAAATCCTTTTTTTGTTCCACTTCCACGCTTTCTCTCAACACTTAAAGACTCCTTACATTGTTTTATTCTTACCTTAAAAACTGTTTTTTGGTTAACACCTGCGAACCTACCAATCGTTTTTTGTAAGCGGCTTGGTTTTTCATTAAAAATTTCAATTATTTTTTTACGACATTCTTGGTGGGTGCCCATTTTCAAAAAACTAATTTTGCTATTGCAATGAGATTTAGCACGTGGATTTTGAAACAGATGACTAACAAAAACAATGTAACGGTATTCATTTTTTTCAATTATGATAAAAGTTATAAGCTTAAAAGTAAGCCCATTTTTTTTTTGTGCGCACTCCTTACTTTCCTTGAATGCCTTTCCACTCCATTTTGGCGCCCCCATTCAATTCAATTGCATCCAAACTGATCACATGATCAGTATATGATCTGTGTGGTCGCTAGCTAAACCTCAGGCGTCCTTCTTAGTTGTCGTTCTAATAAGGTTAGCCGCTACGTACGATATCATTTAATAACTGATGTCTTGACAGTTGTTTACTTCCGTTACATTTTCAGTGTTTAAAGACTGTTTTTGAGGATATAATCGAACTTTACATCGACTATAGCACTTGGGTTGTGTTTAATAATTCATTCCCCTAAATTTAAAACGTTCTTAATATTAAAGTTAATGATTAGCATTAGACTAGATTCCACGTATGGTTCATGGTTAAAAGTAAAGCATGAGACTAGGATTCAAGTCGATTATCGATTATGTTTTATTGCTCACCTCACCTACCCATTATTATCTGCCATATAATTTTTTAATTGATGCGTTAAAGAGGGTTCATCATTTCATAAGTTTGAGGTGGTCCTTAAATGAAAATTAATTTCCTAAAGCTTTAGAATTTCAAGCGAATCTAATTTAAAACTGTCTGGCAGACTATAGTTCTTTGAACACAATGCAGATCTTCTGCTTTCAACAGCATCATCCTATTTATAGCATTAACCAAAAGAAAATGATAAACAATAAACAAAAAAAAGGCATAAAAAATAAATAAAAAATAAATAAAATTGTAAACATAAACATCACGTTAAATGGGTCACATGATGCACGAGAATCTCAACAGGCATTGGTGTTACAACAGCCATGGCAGTCAAAGACGACGACGACACAATTCAATTCAATTCTACTCTCTCGCCCAGGCATAAAATATTCCCATAAAAGTGCACTGAAATAAAATTGGAAAAAAAGAATGAAACAACAACAAAAGAGTTCTAAAAGTCATGACGGACTATGTGACACTCTACACCAAATTATTTTTGGAAGAATGAAAATGAAAGTGTTTCCTGGTCGACAACTTTCTCTCAGAAGTTACCTGGAAAGAGCTCCTTATTCAGCTCTTGTTTTCATAACTCTTGGAAACAATTAAATTAACACACATGGACGATGTGGCAAACTAGGTTGTAAATCGTATTAAAGGCTTGTAATGACCAATAATATGTTATGCAATCTGTTTCGCAGAAAGCCAATTTATTAACTCCTATTGATTTTGTAAATTCCTTCAAATTATATTTTATAGCAGCATCCTCTGTTTGTTGCCCAACAAGTTTTCATTTTTTCCGTACTTATAAAAGGATTTGATGTGTGTCAAGATAAATTCAAATTTGAAAATCCAAGACGCAATCCATAAATTTTATCAGCGCCACATTTAGCGTTAACAGAGGAAAATTTCCTCTTAACAGAAAAAGATTTGCCCTTAACAGAGCACTGTTAGCTATTTAACAGTATCCATCTGAACAAGTCCACTTGTTTAGGAGCTAATTTTGGGAAATATTCTAGGTCTATGAGTACCATACTATATGCAATGGGAGGTTCCAAGTACTATTTTATACTATTCTATAGTATTCTATACTATTCTATACTTTTCTATAGCATTCTATAGTATTCTATACTATTCTATACTATTCTATAGTATTCTATAGCATTCTATACTATTCTATAGTATTCTATACTATTCTATTCTTTTCTATGCTATTCTATAGTATTCTATACTATTCTATAGTATTCTATACTATTCTATACTATTCTATAGCATTCTATACTATTCTATAGTATTCTATACTATTCTGTACTTTTCTATGCTATTATATAGTATTCCATAGCATTCTATACTATTCTATACTTTTCTATGCTATTCTATAGTATTCTATACTATTCTATAGTATTCTGTACTACTCTATACTATTCTATAGCATTCTATACTATTCTATAGTATTCTATACTATTCTATACTTTTCTATGCTATTCTATAGTATTCTATAGCATTCTATAGTATTCTATACTATTCTATAATATTCTATACTATTCTATAGTATTCTATACTATTCTATACTTTTCTATGCTATTCTATAGTATTCTATACTATTCTATAGTATTCTATAGTATTCTATACTATTCTATAGTATTCTATACTATTCTATAGTATTCTATACTATTCTATACTTTTCTATGCTATTCTATAGTATTCTATACTATTCTATAGTATTCTATACTATTCTATACTTTTCTATGCTATTCTATAGTATTCTATAGCATTCTATAGTATTCTATACTATTCTATAATATTCTATACTATTCTATAGTATTCTATACTATTCTATACTTTTCTATGCTATTCTATAGTATTCTATAGTATTCTATAGTATTCTATAGTATTCTATACTATTCTATAGTATTCTATACTATTCTATAGTATTCTATACTATTCTATACTTTTCTATGCTATTCTATAGTATTCTATAGTATTCTATACTATTCTATACTATTCTATGCTATTTTATACTATTATATAGCATTCTATACTATTCTATGCTATTCTATAGTATTCTATAGCATTCTATACTATTCTATAGTATTCTATAGTATTCTATACTTTTATATGCTATTCTATAGTATTCTATGCTATTCTATAGCATTCTATACTATTCTATAGCATTCTATAGTATTCTATACTATTCTATGGTATTCTATACTATTCTATACTATTCAGCAACATTGTCACATATAAAGTGATATGGTATTGAGAAAATTGGAATGAAGAATAATCCACTATTGCCAGTGTTAAACAGTTAACAGTGCCCTGTTAATAGTAAAGTTTACCGTGTTAGAGGCAAGAAGTGGCGCTGCTAAAAGTGTGGGTTTGCGTCTTTGGTTTTTAAATTCGAATTTATCTTTACACACAAGAAAGGGTTAGCCTTTGACATTACTTCCGGCATCACATAGCAATGCATGTCACAAATTATTGGCACAATCAGGACGTAATAACAATATTTATCGCTGTATAGTGCGTAGCATATTCTTATATACATATGTACATACATATGTATACGATATGATATTTGTATCCAATATTTAATGATATTTACTCATTATCATATTGATGTTGCACTATTGTTGCTGGTGCACGTATTGTTTGTATTTTATTTTATTTTTTTTTTTAAATTATTATTGTTTCTGTTGTTGTTATTTATAATATTAATGACACCATAATACATTTAAATTCTGAAAATTGGATTTAAATTTCATTTCATTTTCATTCAATGAACTGATACACCAACATTGTGATAAGATGACGGTGGATATGAATGAATTTTAAATGCCACAAACTGAGCAAAAAAAAACAAAAAAAACAAACGCATTTAAATGCAGCAACAAAACAGTTGTGCAAACAGTCAGTCAGTCAGTCATCTGTCATTTTCACAACAGACTGATGCAAGTCTACCGAAGTACAAACATATTTACGTGGCATAATCTGTTGAATCGAATGATGGATTGTCGTAAGGGGGGTTTTAAAGGATGCAGAGAGAGAGAGTCAGTGTAGAACTTATATTTTATAGACACCAGGACTGTAGTGAAGAGACTAGGAGTTATGAATTGAAGTTATTTCAACATAACCTCAAAGAAGTTCAAAGTATTTGTAATAGATGTCGTAGCTTGTCAGATGAGTAGTTTAACAACGAATGAATGAAATGTTAATTTCGTTTTGATTGCATTTCACAGAGCTTGGTGATGAAAATCTAAACAACAAACAAGATATTTTTAATTTTTGTACACTGACATTCTCCTTGAGCTGCGTATTCGCATCCATTTCTTTTCGTACTTTATGCAGCTCTTTTCCTTTAGAAAAAATTTCTTACTAATCGTTTGACCTGTTAAAATCCTTAGCCATTCTTTCTTAGAGAATATATTCTCTACAGTGCACTCGAGACCTGACTTTTGTCTAGTTAATCCTACAATGGGATTCTCTCTCGACCAATAAAGTGTGATGCAAGCAAATCTACTTCTCTTACTTAATTGGTCATTACAACCCTGTAGTCAGGTTCACAACCTAGCTTCTCACACCACTTATGTTGTGTGTGTTAATTTTAATATCGACTCCGAACGACAGATTTTTGAGAACCTTTTCATGTCAATTTTATTTCACTCTCAAACTTTTTGCCAGAAGCCTACTAAGAAAAAGTCACCGATAGGAACATTTTTTTTATTTAATTTTCTTTATGTCCGAGCTGCCGAAGTCGCCGTAGTCTAGTAGGTAGTGTGTTGGCTTATTAAACTGAAGGCCCGAGTTCGAATCCCATCGCAGACATCAAAACGAAAATATGAAAATATTTCTTCGGCGACTTCCTCTCAGCAGATTTCTGGCAAAAACTCTGAGAGTAAATAAAATTGCTATGAAAAGTTTCTCAAAAAAATCTGTCGTTCGGAGTCGACTTTAAACTGTAGGTCCTGACACTCATGCGTAAAAATTAACACACACAACATAAGTGGTATGAGAAACTAGGTCAATAATCCATACTGAAGGGTTGTAATGACCAATTATGTATGTAATATGACCTTCTTGATCTGCGTAGCCGCATAGGTAGGCCTAATACTGTATCCATTACATCAACATTTCCTTTCGTACTTTATACAGGGAAGGAAATATTTCCTACTAATCGTTTGGCCTGGTGCAATCCTTAGGCATCCTTTCTTAGAAAATATATACCCTCCAGCGCACTCGAAACCTGACTTCTGTCTAGTTAATCCTACAATGGGATTCTCTCTCGACAAATAAAGTCTGGTGCAAATCTATCTCTCTTACTTACTTAATTAGTCATTACAACCCTGTAGTCAGGATTACAACCTTGCTACTTACAGCACCCTTGTTGTGTGTGTTAATTTTATTCATGAGTAGCGGGACTAACTATTTAAAGTCGACTGCTTGCGACAGATTTTTGAAAAACTTTTCATGGCAATTTTATGAGACAAAGTCGCCGAAAGAATATTTTTGTTTTATTTCATTTTGTTCATGTCTTAGCTTGGTTTTGAACCACGGCTTTGTATCGTCTAATAAATAAACACTCTACCTGCTAGACTATGGCGACTTTATTCTGCCTAATTATTTCTACGATAGGGCTTTGGATAAATAAAATCTTCTGCATAACTATCTCTAGCCGCTTAAAATGTTGACAACCAGTATTGCCTATGATCATAACATAACTTTATTTGCGTGAATTTCAGTTTGAGATGGAATAAACAAAGAAAGAAGAGCACATTATTTTATTTTCGTAGAGTCAAGCTGAACCGAAAGCACATGGAATCCCACCTATTTTGTAAGTGCTTTGATCATCTATTCCTTCAAGGCTACAACGAATAAAGTTATGTTATGATCATTGCATGAATTTTAGATTGAAAGTAACTTGATTGTTAGCTCTGTGGTATGGAGATGCTTGTATAAGGTATAGACGCTTAGGGCCCATAACTTGTGATAGTTTTTCATCCAGTCGTAAACCAATGCAGGCCTCTGTGGCCTATAGAAGTCTCATAACTTCTGTCAATCAATGCAATTTACAACTAATTTGATATATAATCGATACAGAATGCTATCTAGATTGCGCCATTATGGTCTGCAGTCGTACATGTTACTGCCAGATGAGTCTACTTCAGGTTACCGGAGCGATTTTATTGTACGGCTTTTGTAAGGAGTGGTCCAACCAATTTAGGCTTTAGCAAGTGTTAGGAGTTATTCCGGTTTGTCCTTATGTGTGTGAAGGTAAATTCGACTTTAACTAGCAAAGACAAAAACCAAAAATTTTAACACAGCTAATGTTAAAATTAACAGAGCAATTTTAAGTAATTAACAGAAAATACAAAAAATAGTCAAAGAAGAAATCACCCAAATATACGATATCAGAGAATGGAATACCTATTCCATTCCTTTAAAATTGTGCTCTACACGTTTCTCAGTGGAACATCAGCTCGCTCTGGTAATACGGAAGTTCTTTTAAATATTGCGAAATTTAGACAAAAAAAAAATATCCAATGTGTGTGAAGTTAAATTCGAGTGTGAAAATCCATGACGTAATCCATAAATTTTAGCAGCGAAACATTTGGCGTTAGCAGAGCAAAATTTCCTTTCAACAGAACAAAATTTTCCCCTGACAGAGCTCTGTTAGCTATTTAACAGTATCCATCTGAACAAGCCCACTTGTTTAGGAGCTAATTTTGGGAAATACTCTTTTATTCACAAATAATAATGATCATAATGAGAATTATATTTTGTCTCAATAATCTGTAATAATTGCAAAGTAGAAGAATAATCTGCATATTGCCACTGTTAAACAGTTAACAGTGCTCTGTTAATAACACAGTTTACCCTGTTACAGGCAAGAAGTGGCGCTGCTAAAAGTGTGGGTTTGCGTCTTTGATTTTTAAATTTGAATTTATCTTCACACACATATATATGTACATACATATCCATAGATTTAGGGTATCATGTAGTCGTTCTTGTTGGAAGGTAACTTTAACAGTTTTCCAACCTTTTTTTTTCGGTTTTTTTTTGTTTGTTTGTTTATTTGTTTGACATTTAATTGTGTGTTCGTGGCAGGGTATTTTTAAACATCAATCTGTTGGCACAAGTCTATCTGCATATAAATGAGAAAATAAATTTAAAAAATATTTTTTTTTTGATAGTTTTTTTTAAGAATTTATGATAAATTTTAGTGGGCGTAACTGTTAATCGATTTTATTTAAAATTTAGTTCAATTTTTTGTGTTTTTTTCTCTTTTTTTTTTTTTTTTGTAATTTTTTAACGAAAAATTTTTCCTGTCGTTGCTAGTGATTTTGTTGTTGTTGCTGCTGCTGCCTTAGTTGTTGCTCATATTTGTATCATAAATATTAATCAATCACAGGCAATAATATTGTATTTTTTGAAAGTTGTTTAAAAAAATTATTATTTTTTTATGATTATTTTTAACACATTTTCTTTAGTTTTTTTTCTGTTGTTATTATTATTGTTGTTGTTGCAGTTTTATTATTTATTTATTTTTATTTTATTTTTTTTTTTTTTTTTGATTTTTTTTAATGTTTAAACCGTTTAAAAATTAGTTCAATTGGCATAAATTTATTCAAAATGTTTTTCTATATTTCCATTTTTCTCTTTGCAGATTAACACAACAAGTTTTTAAGAATTATTAGAGTTTTTCCGCCACTGCCGTAAGGTGAGTCCAAAATAAATATTTTGAATTTGAAATGTCAATTGTGATTAAATCGTTACCCTACATTCCATTTAATATTACAATTTATTTATCACTTATCACATGGCAAGTTTTTTTTTTCTTTTTAATTTTTTCCTTCAATATTTATTTCCCTTGATGGCCATAAATTCAAAACTTAAATTGTTTCTTAATAAAAATGTAAACAAATAAATAAAAATTAAAAAAAATTTTTATTTTTTTTTCATTTTCATTTTATTTATAAAAATTAAAATAATATTTCCATTTAATGTTTATTGTGTCACTTAGTGGCCTCCATTACAAACTACATACATACATGGGTAACATTAATAAAAATATTATTTTTATGCGCATTATATACTATTTATGATACCTAAGCCGTGATTATTATACCAGAAGCCTGTTTTAAGCTTTAAAAAAATTACTAAATTTGCCAAGTTTATTACACTTAAAAATGCAAATCAATAACAGTACAGTACGAACCAAATTTTTTTTTATTTTTAAGTCCACTTACGATTTGTTTTTGGTGGACTCAAAAAAATAAGTGTTATAAGCAAGTGATATAATTCATCTATAATTGCTTAATAAATAGCTTCCTAAGGGTTAGATTTTGATCCCCTTTTTTCGTTTTCATTTTATGTTATAAAAATTTCCAGCTGTTTACCATTATTAAGTACTTTTGTGCTGTAGCACACAAGTTTTAGCCGATATATCGTACCAGATATATTGTGTTGAATTTAGATGGTAAGTTAGCTTTAGTGATGCTTTTGAACCCAACATACATATACCAGAGATCAGCAATGAGTATTGAAAAAGATAAGTAGAATCGAATCATACTCATAATTTCTGATACTTACAAGCATTCATACTTATTTTAATATCTCATGGAACCTCCTCTACTCATATTCAAAGTTTGAAGTACTCATCATACTTCATACTTAACAACACGTATGATCTTGTTGTTGATTTCGACTCTCCATAACTCAACATATACACGAATCACAAAATAAGTATGAATCGCTTACGAACACTAAAATACTCACTAGAAGGTTGTGTGTTTGCTCTGCTTGCTGCTTTGCCCTTTTTTGCTTGTGTGTCTTTTATCTTTTATTGTAAATGCAACAACAACTAAGACTGTAAATTTTGATGAATGATTCGTGTCACTTGAATTCTAAAGTTATGAATGTAAATGAGTAGGCTTATGAATCAAACACATTTTTCGAATGGTATGAGTTTGATGTCAATGTTGTACGCATACTCATTGCAACCTGTACTTATAAATCAAAGTTGTAGTGAGTATAAATGAATCAGAGTACATAGTTAAATTTCAATATTTTTGACTCACTTATATTCAAAATTTCATGAGTACTTACGAGTAGCGCAAAAATTATCTCTGATACAGACATTCATATATAATTGGTCATTACAACCCTTCAGTCAGCATTACCACCTAGCTTCTCACACCAATTACGTTGTGTATGTTAATTCTATATCTTCACCGACTTTCGCAGATCTCCGCATAAAATACCCGTCTCACCGAAGCATCCTCCTCCATTTGAACGACATGGCAGAGCCATGGATATTAATACGCTGCACAACGTCTATGTCATTGAAGAGCTCATACATCTCCTGTTAGATCGGAAGCGCAAATCATTGCCATCTCGCACTGGTCTGAAGATCTTACATCGGCCTTTTCTATCGAATACTCTCAAGGCTGCTGCATCAGTGCTTAATACAGTCCATGCCTCTGCGCCATAAAGAAGCACAGGGAGGATGAGCGTCTTGCAGAGTATTATTTTGGAATATTTTATTGAAATTGTTTTTAAGATTACAAGGTCAACTTTGACGTCATTTGCATTGTTGTTTACATGAAAATTTAAATTTTAATTATCTGTCATAATATTTTTGCCCAATGGCAACCCTTAATCACCTGTAACCTTTCAAAAAAAAAATTCTTTTTTTTTTTAATTAAAATCCAAATACAGATTTAGTATTAGAAACCTAAAGAAAACAACAACAACAACAACAACGACGCCAAAACGTTTCAAAATAAATAACGATTTCATACCAATTATGGTTAAAGTGACTGCGCAATGACTTTCAGATTATTGCTGTGTAGAGTAGAACCAAACCAAAATTAGTCTCTTTTTTTTCCATTTCAAACTGGAAAAATGAATTTCAAGTCAAATCAATAACGTAACTTCAATGTCATTCTAAATATTAAAAATAATTCGCTTAAAGGAATTTTTTTTTTTTTTTTGAAAGAATATGTTCGTTCAATAAATTTAAACACTTTCACAAAAAATGTTTGCTTGTAAATCCGAACCGGGTATTTGCCAAATATGTACTCGTAGTGCTGCAGCAATGTCATACGGCAGCATAATTTTGGTGTACAACTGGTATTGTAAGTGCGAGTATGTCAATACAATTAAGGTTTTAATGTGTTGTCCAAAAATTGGCTTCTTAAAAATCATTATGAGAATTGCAATGTACATATGTGTGTGTGTTACATAGAAAAACCAAAAACTGTTACAATTTAAGTTCCAAACAACTAACCACCAGCCAATCAACCAAACAACCGAACGATATTTCTGCAACATTTGTGTGTTTAGCCACAAAATAGTACCAACACCAACACCACCACCATCAACAACAACATCAACATCCAGTCTAACATTCACAGCATATACATCAACATCAACAGCAAACGGTTACTGTTTAAAATTTGCTGCTGCTGCCAACAACAGCAGTACAGTAAAAGCAACAGTATTGTTGGACGACAACTGGCAACACGTAATAATAACAGGCAACAACATGAATAACAGTGACACAATGTCACAAACAATATTTGTGTTATAAATCACCACAATGGGCAGGCAAAACTGTTTAAAAATCATTTTTACACACACACACACACACTCTACGACATTCACACTCTGCAGTCAACACCAAAAAAACAAAACAAAAAATCTCCCGCACCACCTGCCCCGCACTTTTCCTGTTTTTATGAAAAAGTTTTACTACAAAAAATTCTCAAGTACTACTCTTAGTACACTCAGAGAAATATTGTTAGTCAATGGGAGTAGGTGGGAAGGCAAATTAAACTCTGGCGGTTGTTCTTAAGCCTTGGCATATAAGCTGCTTAAGAGAAATGTTATCTTAACAGCTGTTCTTTACCGAGCAGAGAGCACCATATTGCTTATGTTACTGTTATGCTTGGCGATGACCTTCAGAGATCATCAATGAATATTCAAAAAGATAAGTATATTGGGATCATACTCATAATTTCTGATACTTACAAGCATTCATACTTATTTTAATATCTCATGGAACCTACTCTACTCATACTCAAAGTTTGAAGTACTCATCATACTTCACTCATTCATATTTAACAACATGTATGATGTTATTGATTTCGACTCTCCATAACGCAACATATACACGAATCATAAAATAAGTATGATTGGCGTACGAGCACTAAAACATTTACTAGAAAGTTGTGTGTTTGCACTGCTTGCTGCTCTGTCTTTTTTGCTTATGTGGCTTTTTTCTTTATGAATCTAAGTGACTAGGCTTATGAGTCAAACATATTTCGAATGGTATGAGCTTGATGTCGACGTTGTGCGCATAGTCATTGCAAACTGTACTTCTAAATCAACGTTGTAGTGAGTACGAATGAATCAGTGTACATAGTTAAATTTCACGCAGATTGAAACGACCTAATATCGTTTCACATAAAAACAATAAAAAAAGCTACCAGCTACATTAACACATATATACATCGAACCATTTATAAGTAAACCCACAATAACATCAGTATGTGTATGAGAGAGATGGATAACGCAAACACAACGAACTTGTTACAAGCAAAGCAACAACAAGCATGATAGCAAAAGGAGATAGACAAATAAGCAAGCGCAACAACTAGCAATGAAAGAAATTCCGAGAATGCGAAACCGCGAACATTCTTCTTTAAGAACATTCGACGTACTGTTCGTGTTGGACTATAAAAGGGCAAGACAAAGCAGACGAGTAAGTCAGTTATAATTGAGACAGCCTTGCGTGAAGTTGCGTGTGAACTAGTCAGTCGCGGTGTGAAGACAAGTGCGAAGTAAAAAGTCGTGGTTCGAATATATCCGTTGTGAGCAGTATAGCGAATAGTTGTGTGTGAATAAGATCGAACAAGCAATTATTGTTGTATCAGTTAAGTGCGAACAGTGACATAAAAGTGGTGTGATAAATAAAGAGAGTTTAATTAAAATAAGACACATATTTGTTTTTACTTAGTTTGCAATCAACGAACTCATATTTAAACGTTTTTAAAAAGGTAAAAACGTAACAATATTATTGACACTTACGAGTATATACAAAATTTCATGAGTGCTTATGAGTAGCGAAAAAACGATTCATTGCTGATCTCTGGTTGTGACCTTCTGAGTACTCTTAGGATGTAAACGTGTGTGATCAGGACATTTTTTAAATGGAATTTGGCCTGTTCTGTCCTCAGTCAAAGACTTACTGACCATGAGAAGTAATGTTGTGTGCCTTCAATAAGCTAAACAATGTCGCATGTGTTCCCTAGTCTGTTCCTGGGCTTCAATTCATTTATATTTCTTAACTTATCACACTATACTATCCTCAGTCAAAGACTTGCTGACCATAATGTATAAAATTCTCACCTTCTCCGTGGTTTGAACCTACTAGAACTGCTCCGGATTCGGTGCTTTACATCTCTAATGCAGTATATTCGATAGCAATTATGTCACCCTATTTGTAATAATTCTCCAATTACGGCCGATTACTATACTTCCGATGTAATCAAGCAATTTATTTATCTTAGCTACGCCCTTACCAGCAAAAATGATGTCAGTCTGGAGATCAAGCGCAGAATCATTCTTGCCAACTATGGTCTCAATAGGCAATTGAATAGGCGGGACCTCTCTCGTCCAATAAAACTAATACTCTACAAGACTTTCATTCTCCCCGTGCTTCTTTATGGCACAGAGGTATGGACACTATTAAGCACTGATGCAGCAGCTTTGAGATTATTCGGGGGAGAAGTCCTACGTAAGATATAAGGTTCAGTGCGAATTGGCGTTGATTACCGCATCCGATCCAACGGTGAGTTGTATGAGCTCCTCAACGAAATGGACGTTGTGCAGTCTATTTCCATCCATTGGCTGCGCTTGCTCGGCCATGTCGTTCGAATTTAGAAGGATGCTCCGACGAGACGGGTATTTGATGCGGGAGTCTGCGGTAGTAGGCGATAAGAATGACCTTATTTGCGTTGGAAGGACCAATTCGAATATTTCTTCGGCGACTTCCCCTCAGCAGATTTCTGGCAAAATCTCTGAGAGTAACTAAGAAATTGCCATGAAAAGTTTCTAAAATATGTCGTTCGGAGTCGACTTTAAACTGTAGGCGCCGCCACTCATGTATAAAATTAGCACACGCAACATGAGTGGTATGAGAAGCTAGGTCTTAATCCAGACTGAAGGGTTCTAGTAATCAATTATGTATGCGATTATGTAACTGGCATAGGCGCGCAAGAAGCAGAGGCGCCTCGAAGGATGTGTTAAGGCAGGTCGAAATCCGTTAATCGGTTTGTTAATGGCCAAGTAAGAAAAAGAAGAAGATGAACTTACCTTTCTTCTACTAACATTTTTTCTTTGAGTGTCGACCATGTGTGTTAGTTACTGTTATGTTAAATCCATTTCATGTGCAGTGGTCATGCACATGGAATAGAGATTTTCTTTCATATGATGTATGCATGTACACCAGTTCGTAAGCTGTTGCCACTATTGCTGCTGCTGCTGCTGTGGCTGTTGCTTCTGCTACTTGTGTCGTCGTCTATTCTAAAATCTCTTTCCAGTTAGTTTCTATGGCAAGTTGTAATCTCTTAGTCGAGAGTGTTGCAGTTGTTGTTCCTCGTTTTTTTGTTTTTCCTGTGGTTAAATAATAAACGAAAATCATATCATTCTTTGCCTCTGTAACGTTTACATTATGACTGTTGCTTTCGGGTTCTGTTTTTTTTTCTTGTTTTCTGTTTCTGTTTTTTGAAGTTTCTACTTGTCTTCTTGTCGAATTGATAGTTTTTGTCTTGTGTGATTATGACAATGATTTATTGCCCGTTTCACAAAAATGGTTACACGCCGACTTTAACAGCCAAGCTCCATACATCATCATACAGCAGCACAGTTATTTGTTTTGTTTATTTTTATTTCTCTCTCTAAGCTCTTCTGCACTATCGTTAGCACTTTCTCTACTTTAGAAGGCAGTGGCATTTATGTGTGTACATATGTACCAGGCTCCTCTACTCTATTTGGCTGTGTTGATAATGCATTGACTGCACTTTTGTGCACCATAAGCCAGGATATTATGAACTGTGTTGTCGGTCATTGGTTTTCCTTTTAACCACCTTGGGTATGAGCAATTGTAATTGCCAAGGAATTTATTGGTTAAGGGGTATAAAAGTAGTTCCTTTAATACAAATTTTATGAAATCTTTCTTAATTTAAGCCCTCGTTCAGTTTTTATCATATAAAAGGCAAGGCAAAGCAGGCGAGTGATATAGTCAGCCTTGTGTGAAGACGCGGTGCGTTTGAAGAGAGTAATCGTGGTTTGAATATCTCCGTTACAAAGATCTGTCATATAATTGCCTAGTAATTGTTATTGTTTAAGAAAAGGGTGTAAACCGTGGAATAACAAACAAAGCAATTGTTGTTGTTTACATCAAGTTGTGAACAGTAGCACACAGTATTGTGCGAATAATAAAGAATTTTTAAGTAAAACTAAACATAAATTTATATTTATTTTACTTGCAATTTAAGAGCACATATTTTAAAAGTTTTTAAAAGGTTAAAACGTAATACTATTTTGTCTATTTCATCATTTCTCTTCAATTTCTTACTGATACATTACCTAGTTTGAAAAGATATTTTTTTTCAATGAATTTGGGCACAATTAATTAGTGCCTGGCAATGGTAAAGATGATGTTCAGTGATCTTCTCCTCTTTCTTGTTATTAAAGCTTCTTTAGGGTTCGTTGTAAAATAGTTCCAACCTTTGAGCGTATATGCCTGTTATAAAAGCACTAATTGACATTAGCTTCCGTTATTTTGGATTTATTTTTGGACCCTGATGTGTTCTATCAAATAATATTGATCCAGTCCCTTGTACGTCCTGCCCTTCCTCTTGGAGGATGCTCGGAATTTTATCCATGTATCCGATTATTTTGTTCTGGGTCCCAACATGTCCATTCTTGTACCTTTCAAGCCTTCATGTACCATAGAATAGTTACTTTCCAAATTGTTTCATTCTCTTTTATTGCTTCATTTTGTTGCAAAGCAACTCCCAAAGATAGTTTGCTTGTTCTGTTCAGGGTACACTTTAGGACGTTTTCTGGTCACAATCTTCCATAAAGAATGTCTCGTTTGACCAATCTTCTATTATCCTCTGGTCTGTATGACTTCACTAGATCTACTGTGTCTGCCGTATTTTATGAAAACTTACGCCAGTCTCTACAACTTTGTCAATTTGTCTTGTAAGCCTATGAAATATCGTCATAGATTTGGTCTGACCAATGTAGCGTTTTATTGGTTTCTTAGCGGGCCCCATTCTTATTATTGGACACCCTTCGGTGCTCTCTATATGAGCTCTCAAAGTCAGTTAACTGTCCAGTACTAGCCTCAAATAATTTACGTTCATTTTCTATGAGATCACCTTACTCTGGAACCTTGTGTTACTACCACATGAGTATTAAATTGTGGATTAATTTTCAATAATATCACTAAGGGTGTCTTTAAACTTTTCCCTTGCTTTGAGAACTATGCCGTCCGCTTTAGGAGTTGGTTGCAACCCTTTTAACAGTGAAAACAGCTCATAATTATTTAGTCCCCTGCGTATGTTTTCGGAGATTGAATTTAGAGAACTTTTGTCAATTGGGGTTTATCCCTTCTATGCAATGCTCTTA
Organism: Sarcophaga caerulescens; assembly: GCA_927399465.1. Lineage (NCBI taxonomy): Eukaryota > Metazoa > Arthropoda > Insecta > Diptera > Sarcophagidae > Sarcophaga > Sarcophaga caerulescens. The sequence goes on along the minus strand of OV656867.1, from coordinate 98,264,786 downwards.
ACAATATAATCAATGCCCTTCCATGTCCAGGAATGTCCAAAATGACACCTCTTTGTTGTCCCTAAAGGGCTTCTGCTATATCCATAATAGCTGTGTGCTCACATATGTATCCACCTCGTATATAAATTGCTTGGATTGCGTTGGAAACACAGCTTTCTGCAGCTTTTTCTCGGGAAGATATAAAGCCGATTTTTATAAAAGAATTATAGTGCTTGGTATACTTTTTCCCCTCTTTTGTAATGCACACCATTGTTGTCTTTCTTTAGACTATTGGAAGAGCCAGTTTGCTGCGGAATTTATTTAGAAGTTATAGTAATAGTTCCTCTCTGGATTTTTTATAAGAACAAGAAAAATTCTAGCTATTATCGGCGTATTGTAAGATAGAAATGTGCTCAATGCCTGTTGATTGCTCTTTCGGGTGCAGATATAAGCCGCGATCTGTTTATACTTAGTGCCAAGGATGCCTGGTTGCCTGTTCTATTATTACCTCCTGAGAAATTAATTAACATAATTGGTCATTACAACCCTTTAGTCAGGATTACGACCTAGTTTCTCACACCACTTCCATATGTTGTGTGCGTTAATTTTTATACATGAGTGGTGAGACCTACAGTTTAATGTCGACTTCGAACGACAGATTTATGAGAAATTTTCCAAGGCAATTTTATTTACTCTCAGAGTTTTTGCCAGAAATCTGGTGAGAGGCAGTCGCCGAAGAAATATTTTTTTTTCATATTTCGTTTTGATACCTGACCTGGTATACGAACCCGGGCTTTACGTCTAATAAGCCAACACACTACCTACTAGACTACGGCGACTTCATAAAAATGATAAACAAAAGCTACAAAAACAATGGACTTGTTTACATGATCAACAAATAAACAAAAATATAGCAACAACATTTGTATAAAAAAATGGCATAAACAAGTAAACAAAGGTAAGGCAACAACAACACTGCAAGGACAAACGTAAACAAAATACACAAACAACAACAACGTAAACAACATGTTTATATTTATAGAGATTTCGCAAAGGTGAAGCCATTCTCCTTCATTTACCCTGCGATATAAAAGCCAAGACAAAGCAGGCGACGGAGTCAGTAAAAATTCAGTCAGTCTTGTGTGAAGACACGTTGTGTGTGAAAAGAATAATCGTGGTTTGAAGATTTCCGTTATAAAGATCTGTCTGTCTGTCTGTTGTTAGTGTTTACGCAGAAGAGTGTAAAGAAGAATAGCAAACAAAGAAAATTGTTGTTGTTTACAACAAGTTCTGAACAGTGGCACACAGAATTGTGCGAACAATAAAGAATTTAATTGAAACTGAACATAAATTTATTTTTATTTTTATTTGCAATCTACGAGCTCTGCCGTAGAAATGTGCTCAATGCTTGTTTAATCATCTTCCTGGTACAGATATAAGCCGCGATCTGTTTATACTCAGTGCCAAGGATGCCTGGTTGCCTGTTCTATTATTACCTCCTGTGAAATTAATTCGCTGTGACAGTTGTAAGCCTACAACATCATCATTATTTGGGGGCATCATAATATTGTTACGTTTTTACCTTTTCAAAATGTTTAAGATATGAGCTCGTAGATTGCAAACAAAATAAAAATAAATTTGTGTTTAGTTTCAATTAAACTCTTTATTGTTCGCACTACTTTTGTGTGCCACCGTTTACAACTTGACGAATACAACAATAATTGCTTGTTCGCTATTCTCCTTTGCTTACAACGCAGATCTTTTCAACGGCGATCTTCAAATCATGACTGTTCTCTTCACACGCAACGCGTCTTCACACAAGACTGACTGAATTCTTACTACTCGTTGCCTGCTTTGTCTTGCCTTGCCTTTTTGAAGTAGAATGTTCATGTTTTCGCTTTCTCGAGAACTCTATCGCGACTTCATTGTTGTTTGTGTATTTTGTTCATATTGCTTGTTGTTGCGTTCGCTTATAACAAGTTCGTTGTATTTGTTTGTGTAGTTTTTGTTTATCGTTTTAATGTTAATGTTTCCATTTTCGTAACAATATCATCTAAAACCAGAATGCATTCGTTACACAAGGCTTTTCCGACTCCAAAAGGATCTGATGATTTGCTGTTGAATAATTAACACTTTGACATAAATGACGTCTATAGACGTCATGTATGAGTGCACGTAAATGCAAACGACGTCTATAACCGTCGAAAAAATTTAGAGTTATAAAACAAAAATTTAGTTGTAATTCAGTTTGATTTAGATTTCTAAGAATTCACTCAATAATATTCTAAAAGGAAAATATTATACTTATATTTCTTCATTTATTTTTAGATTCATGATTTTGTTGCTATAAGAATGCATGTAGATTTTAACGACGTGTATAGCCGTCAATACATTTTTCATTATGTTTAGCGTCTCTTTCAGTCTGACTTAATTTGAATCAATGTAAGTGTTTGTTTTTGGTTTTATTGGGAATTATAACTGAAAATTTTTTATCAATGATGTGTTCAGTTTTTACATACTTTGTTGTTACGTCCAAAAAATTAAAAAAACACATACAATTCAGAAAAATGCATGAAATCTGTATTTGAATCGATAGTACGGTCCATATAATATAATGTTTGAAGATTATTTCATGCAAATGTTGACCGCGACTGCGCCTCAAATGGTCCATCCGCTTAGTCCAATTTTGGCATACTCTTTCCAACATTTCGGTCGGTATCTCACGAATAAATGCTTCAATGTTGTCTTCCAATGCGTCAATTGAAGCGGGCTTGTCTGTATAGACATGAGCTTTAACATAGCCCCACAAAAAATAGTCTAAAGGCGTGAAATCGCACGATCTAGGCGGCCAATTGACCGGTCCCGAACGTGCAATAAAATGTTCACCGAACTCGCCTCTCAATAAGTCCATTGTTACGCGTGCTGTGTGGCATGTGGCGCCGTCTTGTTAAAACCACATGTCATGCAAGTCAAGCTCTTGCATTTTGGGCAAAAAAAAAATTGGATATCATCTCACGGTAGCGCTCACCATTAACAGTTACGTTAAGATTCGCAGCATCTTTGAAGAAGTACGGTCCAATGATGCCAAATTCAATGATTTGCAAGCGTTGTTCGTTTGTAAGACGATTCATGGTTAAATTATAGACCAAACTGAAGATGTTTGACAGTGAAACAAAACACGAAACGTGCGTGAGCTGTTTAAACCAGGGTTGCCAAAAAGATAATAGCTAAAAAATCACCCTTTACAAATAAACATAAAAAAATCAAAATGAAGCCAAATGACATAGCGGATTAAAATTCCCATATGTCAGGAATAGATAGATGCGATCAGATGATCTCATATTATTCTTCACCAAGAAAGAGCATTCGTTGGTACAAAAAAGTAATTTTCCATGTATTAGATCTATGTGTTTGGCATTCATATTACCTGTATAAAAAATTCCACAAAAATGTAAAGTTCCTTGAGTTTCGGGAGTCTCTTATTAGATCGCTAATAAGGTTACCCAAAGATATTTCTAATGGCAACCAACTAATATCTAAAGTGACATATGGCAGATCACAAAAAACATCTAACACATCTTTTGTGTGTTTACGTGAACAACATTATATTGAGAAGATTCCTACACCGGAAAACTGTAAAAGAGATTCTTCATATTGCCGCTGCAGAAATTGCACAAAACATCAATTTCGAAAAGAAACAAAATATAGATGTAAAACGTGTCCTGAAAAGCCAGCTCTATGTCCCGAATGCTTTGAGCCGTACCACTTATTTTGTTGTTAGTACATACATACATATGTGAATAATATTCGATTTAAGCTTTATAAAATGAATTTTTTTATTTTTGTTATGAATTTTGTGTAAAAATGAATTTAAGTTAATAAAAGTTAATATAAATCATGATTTTCTAAATTATTTTCAAAAAATATCTTTCGGTAACCGGACGTCTAATGCCATCATTTGCACATCAATGGAACTAATATTATGAAAAGCAAATGACGGCTATAGACGTCCACCTTTACTTTAAAGAATTTTATAGAAAAAACTATAATTTTAATCTATAAGTATTAAATCTCCATCAAACTGGCCAAGATTTAAATAACTAAACAAAAAAAACGAAGTGTGTTTCTGAGTGCCTTCGTCAATTTCGTGGTGAGCGTCAATGTGTTAAGGAAGGAATGGCGCGTTAAGCACTTTTAGGGGAATGTTTTTTGAATTTAATGTTCAATTTTAAAGCTTTAATACCGTATTGCTCTATAAAAATTAGTTCAATTCAATTATAAAACCATTTAAAAAAAAAAGAAACTATGCACCACATGAAATGTAACAAACCATAGAAAAAATTTAATTTCACGAGGAAAAGCTGAAAAACATCCACCAACACCCACCCTTAAAACAAGGCAATAAGAGTACACTAAAGCCGGTATTTAGTAACAAAAAAGAAAAAAGAAAATGAGAGGGAATAAATAGAAATAATAGAATGGAATAGACACTAATATGAGTGTAACTGTCAGATCGTCATGTTGCAAAGACTAGTCAGGCATAAATGTTGGCTTTTAATACAATAATCAACCACCACCACCATCATTGCTGCCCTCACTGCTACCATCACTAGCAATACCTCTCTGGTGCCACCACAAATTGAGTCCAATGCTTATGGAAAAAAATCAACCGATTTTTGAGGAAAAATACAAAATAAAACCGAGGCGTTAGGTAGAACAGAAGGTTGAAAACGTCAACACATATAGTTTGAAGGTTGATTTATGCTCAACTGCAAACTGAAATATGGATGAATGGATGGATGGATAAACGTTTAGACGGATTTTAACTCAGTTTTTTTTTATATTATTTTTTCATGGTTTTTGTTTTCTGTTTTTTTTTTTTTTTTTTTAACACAGTATGAGTGTTTATATGGCTTTACAGCCTGGCTGCCTGGCCATGTTAGATACTCAAACTAATGAAAACAAGAAGAAGAAAAAAAAACACACTACAACCCTGTTGATTTAGTAACAAACCGTTGTTGAATGCATGTAGAAAAGAACCGTTAAAAAAAATCAATATGGCTTCTTACACGCGGTGAGTGACAGAGAGAGTGGGAGAGAGCATTTTTCTAAACCAAAAATGACTCAAAAACTCAGTGTTTCATAAAACCAGAAAAAATTTATTTTCCATTTCTTTTTACCCTCCCCCACCCCTGCACATTAGAAAGAAAGAAAGCTTTAAACATAAAAAATAAAGCAGAAAAAAATTCAAAAAAAAAAGCAAAAAAATGTGGAAAAAAATTTTTGCAAAAAAACCGTACATTTTTATTCTTTTTTTTTTTTATAAAAATAGCAATAAAAAAACAACTCCGCCCACTTAAGACGCTTGCGCTTTAATTGTAAACGATTTTTGCTTTGCATAAGCCAAAGAAAAATTAAAAAATAAAAAAAAAAAATCCAGCAACAAATACTCTCTACCTTCCCTAAATAAACACCTCTAATGACCGTAGCTTGTTGGCGGTCTTTTGTAATGTTTATATGTACATATGTCTGTATAGGCTAGTAAAAGAAGAACAAGAATTATAAAAATAAAATGAAATAAGAAAAAAAAGCAGCTAGTATTTGTTGCTGACTTGGTAACAAGAACCTTTTTTTTTTATTATTGTGCTAGGCGTCTAACGTCAACGTCATAATCATCATCATCCTCGTCATTATTATCGTGTTGTAAACATTTGTTTTCATAGAACATTATCTATCGTCAGTCTGTGTTAATATCTCAACTACTACTGCCAACTACCAACTGCCACTGCTATCGGCACTGATACTGCTGACTGCTACCATTACTACAACCGACTCCCTTACATGATCCCTTCCTAATATGAGTGTAGAAAGGGAGAAAAAATGTAAATGAGAACATTTTTTTTTTTATTAAATCAAATTGTTGTCAGTCTATATAATTAGATACCCTACCTCTGGTCTGGAGAAAAACAGAAAATATAATAAATGGCTTACAGTGCTTAAGGTTTATTTCTTTTTTTTTCATCAAGAGATAGTTGGGATGGTCATTGAATGAGGATTCAAACGATAGCAAATATATAAAGACCGCAAAGTTCTTATTAAAGTTTAAAACCCTTTCTAAGGATCAGATCAAAGAAAAAAATCTGGAGAACTAAGAGAAACAATTTAGTCCAGCTTTCCTATTACAGTGGACGTCCAGTAGTACGAACGCTCTTTATTACAAATTTCCTATAATACGAATGGCAAAATTTTTGCATTGACTACTCTATACCTAGTACGAATAGATGGACATTTTTTTCTATTCGATAGTACGAACGGTGGTTTGTTATAAGAATTTTTCTTTTATTTACTTATGAATGAAGTTTTTATTATGTTTTTATGTATATCAATTCTCCACAGAGACTGAATGTATTAATCGTCCACACTATAGTCGTGTAATAACTTACTTTTTTGACCTGCAATTAAAGATAATGAACTGAATGGTATGTGGTTGCAACAGGACGGTGCCAAGCAACCTATTTGGGCTTTGTTACGTAAGAAGTTTCCAGTAAGAGTAAACTCACGTTTTGACTTCATGATATTTGTCTCTGTTGGACTTTTTTGTTGGCCTGTTTCAAAGACTATGTCTACTCAGAAAACTCTGTTGAAACAAATAAAAACACACATTCGTAAAATTTCACGAAATACGGCCCAATATCTCGAAAACTATATTAACATGATCGACCGCTAGAACTAATATAGAGATGATCACTTAAATGAAATTATATTTCGTACATAATGGCAAAGTTTGATCGAGATCGTAGCTTTATGCGTGTTTTATTAAATTTTATCTTAGAATCCGAAAATGTGTAACCCGTTATATTTCGTTGCTGGTCCAAAGATTATTATTGACTACATTCGGTATTCTCCTCAGTAAACCTTCAAGGTATAATAGAGAATACCCCCCAGTTTTAAAGTTTTGTTGCCATTTCGCAAAAAAGGAATTCAATAACTTTTCTTTAGATACCTCCTCAGTGAAGACGTCATGAAAAAATGCAAATGCCTATTTGGAATCTCTGTAATTGTTTAAATCGATGGATGTGCCGATCTTATGCTAATTTGCAACATATGTATGTATATCTTGTTTCGTTATGTATTTTTTTTTATAAAAAAATATATATAGGGTGATTTTTTAAGAGCTATAGGAAAATTTTTCAAAAAAAAAAAACACATAAAATTCAGAAAAATGCATGAAATCTTTATTTGAATCGATAGTACGGTCCATATAATTTAATGTTTGAAGATTATTTCATGCAAATGTTGAGCGCGACTGCGCCTAAAATGGTCCATCCGCTTAGTCCAATTTTGGCATACTCTTTCCAACATTTCGGCCGGTATCTCACGAATAAATGCTTCAATGTTGTCTTCCAATGCGTCAATTGAAGCGGGCTTGTCTGTATAGACATGAGCTTTAACATAGCCCTACAAAAAATAGTCTAAAGGCGTTACGATTCGCAGCATCTTTGTAGAAGTACGGTCCAATGATGCCACCAGCCCATAAACCGCAGCAAACTGTGACTTTTTCTGGATGCATTGGTAGCTTTTGCAATGCTTCTGGCTGATCTTCACTCCAAAATCGACAATTCTGCTTATTTACGTATCCATGAGCCAAAAATGAGCTTCGTCGCTGAACACAATTTTTCGATATAGAAGTGGATCTTCGGCCAACTTTCCAAGAGCCCATTTTGATAATAAAATTCAATGATTTACAAGCGTTGTTCGTTTGTAAGACGATTTATGGTTAAATTATAGACCAAACTGACAGTGAAACAAAACACGAAACGTGCGTGAGCTGTTTAAACCAGTGTTGCCAAAAAGATAATAGCTAAAAAATCACCCTTTATATATTTATAAAATCTAAATATTTTATGTGAAGTATTTGAATTGGAACATAAAAATGTGTTGTTCAATAATACGAATTTTTCGGTACTACGAAAGGTCCTGACAATATATAATTCGTACTAGCGAACGTCCACTGTATATACCAATGCTTTAACCCGTTTTCTATACCCGAAAGCTGAAATTATCCATAAAAGGAAAGGCACTACAATAATGAGGAATCTAAAGATTGCATTTGTCAAAAAACTGAGGCTGCTTTCATAAAGTTTTTATTAGAAGTCTTTCAGTTTATGTACAACAAAGAAGAATTTACATCGTTAGATGGAGATCCAAGCTTGAAGCTGATGTGTAAAATAATGTAGTAAAGATGGCACAAAAGTAACTCTTGCACTACGAACAATATTTGATCTCTTATGTGTCCCATAACAAGTCCCGGCGTATATTAGCCTGTATCTTCTATGCCCCAGTGCTACATACATTCATAATTGGTCATTACAAACCTGCAGTCAGGATTACGACTTTGCTTCACACAACACTTAAGTTTTATACATGAATATTTTAAAGTCGACTCCGAACAACAATTTTTTTTTTTACCAGAAATCTGCTGAGAGGAAGTCACCGTAGAAATATTTTTTTTTATATTTTTGTTTTGATCTCTGACTTTGGGGTTTGAACCCTGGCTTCACGTATAATTAGCCAATACACTACTTCATAGACTACGGCGACGTTTGTTGATATCTTTTACACTTTATTATAAATCACAGCCTTACTAAGTTAAAGAGTGTGCCAACAAGTCCAATCAATCAGCGTATAGTAGCCATGTATCTCGTATGCGCTCAGTGCCATACAGTTGGTTATTAAGTGATTCATCGACTTGTCTTCCTGCAGGTACTAGTAACGGATATGCTCAATCTGTAATGTGGTGGACCGTCCGAAAGTGTCCTCAAGCTTTTTCTGTTCAGTACAGTTTCAGAGCACAGTATATTCTCCTAGCTGCCAAGCTGTGAAAATTTCTGGATTTTCCTCACGATGCATGTAGACCATTTTCTCATATCCGCTCGCAGGAGACTACTGTTGAAGCCGAAAGTTATCATAGCTTCAAGGATGGTCTCTTTAGTCCTCTGTTTGTCCACTAAACCATTTCTTTCGTGAAATTCACATTCTGGCATCCACATATCAAAGTAATTCGATTTTAAATGACAAGTTTGCGAAGAATATTGTGATACTACAGTGATACCCTTGACGTGAATGTGCAACTGCCTTAAGCACAGATTTACTGTATTTTTATTACCATTACGGTTATGACTCCCGCCATGTCCAGTATCGCGCAGAGTTCTGCCTGAACGATTGTGGTGTTCTTCCTCAAGTTTTTGATCTCAGTGCTCCTGCTCCTATTCCAAAGCTTTGGTGTTACTCGTATATTCGATGAGAAGGCGCCGTAGTCTAGTAGGTGGTGGGTTGACTTATTAGACGTAAGGCCACAGTTCACACCCCAGGTCATACGTCTAAACGAAAATATAAAAAACCCTGCCTAAACCAGGACAAACCCCTCTTTAACAACAATGTTGGTTTCTAATAGTCGCCGTAGTCTAGTAGGTAGTGGGCTGGCTTATTAGACGTGAGGCCACGGATCTCTCCGAAATACAAAAAAATATTTCTTTGCTGACTTCCTCTCAGAAGATTTCTGGCAAACAACTCTGAGAGTGAAATAAAAAATTGCCATGAAAAGTTTCTCAAAAATCTGTCTTTCGGAATCGACTTTAAACTGTTGGCTCCGCCACTCATGTATAAAAATTAACACACACAACATAAGTGGTGTGAGAAGCTAGGTTGTAATCCTGACTGAAGGGTTTTGTTGTAAGCAATTACATATGTTATATATGTATGTATGTATGTATATACATTGGATGAATAGACGAGCATAATTAGTCTGTCACAAAATCCTTCAAGTCCAAAAAAAAAAAAAAATAATTCTTAAACAATTTTCTTCCGAGAACAAAATTGTATTAATAACTCCCATGCCTGTAAATACTTCAAATTCTATAATATGTTGAATACGTACATACATATGTATGTGTGTGTATAAAATATACAATTTTGGCGCATTTGGAGATCTCATGTGTAAATTTGTTTTTTTTTTTTTTTGCAAAGAGATGATGATCTTTTCGAAAACATTTTACAACATAATTAAATGCTAGTTAACGGTTCGTTGAGTTTTTCCTTTTCCTCTCTCTCTCTTACTCACTCACTATGTGAGTGTGTGTGTGTGTATGCCCTTCTATTAATATCTCTTCTTTTGCTGCTGTTACTAACTAGAAAGAATCGTTTTTTTTTTTCAATTTTAAACATTTCAATGTAACGTCGTATATAAAAAAAGCAGCAACAAAAACGCGCTGGATTAAAAAGAAAAAAAAAAGATAAACAGCAGCACCTACAAATAAGCCACAAACCACCCTTTTCTCTTCCATTATTTAATAAGAACTAATTGCTATGGTGGTGGTGGTGGTAGTAGTAGTTATTACGAGCATTGTGTTGTGTTGTGTTGTGTTCGTTACTGCGACTGCAACAACTTTTATTATGGCTGTGGTGTTAAATAGAATAGAAGAGAACAGAAAACAAAAAATGCAGAGAAGGCAAGAAAAAATAAATCTAAGCACTCACTAACACAGTCGCACAGATTTTCATCTATACATATGTACATACATACATGTAATCGAATAAAATAAAAATTGAAATCTTCTCAGGTTAGGTTACCGAATGTGTTCGTTTGTTTATTTATTTTTTTCTCGCGCTCTCTCTCTCTCTCTCTCTCTCTCTTCCTCCTTTTTTTATTTTTGTAGTGAAAGAGCTGTTGCTGATTTAAAAAAGCTTAAATTGAAACTAAAATAAATAGAACAGCAATAAAAATAAAAACAAAGGCGAAAAAAATGGAATTTTGTTTTAAAAATCTTTTGTGAAATTTTTTTCATTTCTATTCTCTTTATGCATTTCTTATTTTGTGAGTGTATGTGTGTATATGTTCACTTGTTTATAGTGTGTGGCATAGTAGATGTGAGTTATTATTTTTCTATTGTTGTTGCTGGTTGTGTACTGTTTTTCTCTCTGAAATTTTTTTAATTTCGATTTTTTTTTTTGCATTAATTGGCTGTGCACATGCATTTTTCTTTCTCTCTCTGCAGTTGTAGTTAAACTTTCATATTCTCACACATACACACACACACTGATACACACTCATATAAATACGTTTACCTACACACTGGATTACTTTAGCAGAATAGTGTACTACTACAACTACTCGGTAGTTGTTTGTTATTTTTTTTTTTCATTTTTTTTCCGTTTGAAATATTGTTGACGCCATTTTGAAATTTTTTTTAAAAACTATAAGAATAAAATTAAAATTGTTTTTAGTATCGTTACAGAATTTTTTAAACAAAATAAAATTATTAAAATCACAAAAATATAATTATCAACTGCTGTATGGATTTACATATGTAATGAATTATCAGAATCAAAAGTATGATTAAATAATCCAAACATACATATAAGAGTTCGATGTAACCTTCTTTCAATGGCCCCACTCTAGATTGGTGAGTGACAATAGTCGAACTTTTTTAAGTAGTTTTCGTCCACTTTTTTGCATACTTCGTGCAATATATCTATCGGCTATAACTTGAAAAATGTAGATTTAGAACAGTGTTTACCATTTCATACCACAATTGTGCAGAGAGAACTCACACGCATTCTTGTGTTTTTGGATTTAGTTGTCGATCAGACTGCGACAAGAACACATGTGCGGCGGATGCTCTACCATTTTTTTCAGAATGACACTCAAAAAATATTGTATGTTAAAAGATGCTTTTGATAATGTTCAATGCCTTATATGTTATAAAACATTTAAGGAATGTAGGGAATATGTTCTTAAAAGACATTTTGTATGTTACCATATTCATATTAATAATTTTAATGATAAGGAAAGGCAAGAGTTTTTTAATAGACAAAAAACAATTTATTTAGAAAAATTAAAAGGTTAAAAGGAAATTTCCGAATCAAAATTAGTTCCTAAATTAAAAATTGAAATTTCAAGATTAATAAGTTTGGAATTATTAAAAAAAAATTTGGCAAAGGCTTAATTACAATACAAAATGTATACAGTCTCTTCCACTGTCTGACAAAACTGTAACCAGTCGGACTCTTCAGTTAGGAACATCTATCGAATTTCGTTTTAAATATTTTTTAAATATCGTTTTAAAAAACTTTGGATTTTGAAAATAGATTAAAAAACAATTGGGTAATCAATAATTTTGTGTGAAAAGATTAAAAATCCTGTTTTTGTCAAATAAAAGAACGCTGGAAGGTTTGAGAAATATAAAAAAATTTGAGTTCTATTGAACAAAACTCACTACACTATGTCATCCGCTGGGCGTATTTCAATTTATTTTTTTTATTTTGTCGCATAGTATGTATAATTTTTTTTAAATGCTTTGGAATGCTTGCTTTTTCTCTATTAATAAAAAATGGTTTTTTATTTTTATTTATCTAAAAACATGGTCTGATTTTTAAGCCAAAGATGGATACCTTTACGATCTTTTAATAAAAAATGGATTTTTTTTTATTTTATTTTTATTTGTCTAAAATTATTAAGCCAAAGATATATAGCTTTACATACATATGTATGTTGATAAAATTAAAATCAAAATAACGTATATATGTATATTTTACTAACACTTTTCTATGGCTGTAAATAAATCAATTCTCTCAATTTATTTTCTCTCTCTTACTCACTAATACACAACCAAAAAATTTTTGGTAACCCCTGGTTTAGAAAAGCTCCGACATTACGGGAATACCCGCGTTAAAGCGGTTTTTCACGTAGCCCCTCCAAAAACCAATCTATGGTCGCGAAATTTCATGATATTAAAGCCATTATGAAATTATTATTTCTTGATATGTATCTATAGGAGCTGTAGATTAGGAGACAAGGGCAAGGTTACCTTTCTAGTTAACAACAGATGACAATACTGTCATCCTGCAATCTGCTACAGTTGATCATTTATTTGATTTACTGGGAAAACGTGATTAATGAAACTGAAAGAAAACAGAAAAACTAATAAGATGATAGGGTATCGGATATTTTTTTCTTTATCTGATTAAGGCGCAGGCCGCAACGTTTACTTATTGTATTAGTAGAGCGATTGGGATAACATAATCGGCTATAGGGTCCGTGCAATTGTGTAAGGTTAGAATGAAAACGAAATTTCATGTCAACTTAATGTGAAATTGATAGAAAATATAACCAGCGTTGTATCGAAAAAATGATTCCAAAGTGATGATTTCTTCAGATAGTATAAGAGATATTTTTACTCCATCTAATCCCCTTACCACTTTCACTTATTATGTCTATTCGTCCGAAAATGGAAAGCACCTCCCATGTATGATATCGAGTGATATTTTTTATATATGTCATCTCATCAAATGAACTTTTAGTTCAATCATTTTCAGAATTTTTGATGGATCTTGATTGTTTATCACAAAATGTGTCAATTTCACGTTTGCACGACTTCCAGAAGTCGGCTAATATTTGTGTTTTTTGCAAATATTATTATTTCTCTTTGTGCAAACATTGGCCAACTTCTAGTGGTCGCTCAAACGTGAAATTGACACATTTTGTGATAAATAATCAAGATCCATCAAAAATTCTGAAAATTTTTGAACTAAAAGTTCATTTGTGAGATGACATATATAAAAAATATCATTTGGCTGTTAGACACTTTAAATAATAACTACGGTAATTTTTGTCCGATTTGATCAAATGATGACTCAATCTCTTCACAAGAGAACAGACTTTAAGAATATTATCACTTATTCTATATTGTTTATTAAAGTTTGCTACTATGAATGGACAAACTTGAAAAAATTAGAAAAAAATTTGAATTTTTCAAGTTTACCTTATCAAATCTCATAGAATATTAAGTCGAATAATAGATATGTGTACCGTTTTAAAGGTCCATCTCTCCCCTTTCTAACAAGATTTAAATTTTAGAAATCGGGTCGGAAATGTTTGTGTAATCCAGAAATTTGTACGTAAAGTAAAAAAAAAAACAGTTTTTGTCAAATAAAACAAGTTTGGAGGGTTCGAGAAATATAAAAAAGGTATTTTTGAGTTCTACTCAACTAACATAATAACGTGGACTATGTAGTTACTCGGGTGTATTTTCACTGTCGCACCGTGTAATTAATTTTATAATGGAAGATGCTAATAATCTGTTGATCAACTAGAGCTCCGTCGCAATGAACTTCCGTTTCGTTTTTTTATCGATACTTCAACAGAATACACTCGGAGAAATAAAATGACTTGAAATCAATAAGCGAATATTTTTACGAAATTTTTTACATCTGTCACGTAAAGCACATGCGTTTGTAATCGATTGATCAGTGGATCACTATATTTTATTTTATTTAATAAGAAGTACATACGTCGTAAAAATTTTAATAAAATTTACAAAGTTTACGGACATTATGCTGTAACTAGAAAACCGGTGTAGAACTCTTTCGATCCGATAATTTTGATTTTCAAGACTCAACGGGTGAACTTTGCTAGGGAATCGGGCACTCATCACCAAACAGTTATCAACCATTTAAAGAAAGCTGGATACACATAGAAGTTCGATGTTTTGAATGCCACACGACTGAACACTAAAAACGAAATCGAAGCATTTGTGAAGCGAAATATTATAAACAATTAATGGTGGATCATGTACGACAATAATGGAAAAAGAAAAGCTTCGCAGACGCCAATAAAACCAGGATTGACACCAAAACGTGTAATCCTGTGTGTCTGATGGGATTTTTATTATGATTTTCTACATGGTGGCCGGCCAAACGATTAACTCTGATTTCTTACTTACTTATTTAATTGGTCATTACAACCCTTTAGTCAGGATTACAACCTAGTTTCTCACACCATCCATGTTGTACCTATGTGTAATTTTTATCCATGAGTGGCGAAACCTACAGTTTAAAGTCGACTCCAAACTATAAATTTTTGAGAAATTTTTCATTTCATTTTTTTACTCTCAGAATTCTTTGTCAGAAGACTGCTAAGGGCAAATCGGCAAAGAAATATTTTTTTTTTGTATTTCATATTGTTCGAGATGCCTGAGATCACGTCTAATAAGCCAACACACTACCTACTAGATTACGGCGACTTCAACTTAGATTTCTATTATCTACAATAACCGGAACTAAAGCTAACAATGCTATTAAAACGATCATAATTGATCAGCAGCAAAGTTTTGTGTTCCATCATGGCAACAGCTAGCCAAATGCATCTTTAAGTCCTGGCAAAAAACTGAAAGGCCTAGGTTGGGAAGTTTTGACGCCTACCACAGAGCGTTCTTAAAGGAACAGTGTTTGTTTCAGAAATTTAGTCATTTCTATTACTGGTAAAATAATGGCTTTCCTCGACAAATTTTTTTTACAAAAGCTTGTTTCAAATACAAAAAAATTAGTTTACTTTAGTGTTCCAGTTTTTTTTTTTGTACCTATAACAGAACTTTTTCGAATACCGAACAACTTATTGCGAGGAAAAGTTTTTCACAATTTTTTTAAGTCTTAAATTCTGGTAACCTCTTAGTCGCGAATGTTGAACACAAATTTTCCTTAAGTTTTAATCCATATACACACGCACACACAATATACAAATTAACAACAACAACAACAACTAATCCTTATGATTTGAATGGAAAACAATTTTTATTTGCCACATTATCCTTCATCAACCACTTTAACACGTTCCTACGAACAGTTCAAAACACTTTAACAATAAATCGATATTTAAATTAAACGTGCAACATAAAGCCATTAAAATTAGCTAAGCACGATATTAAATCATTTACATCAACAACAACAACAACATCTTATTCAGCAATAATCATATGAGAAAAGGATTCCAAATATTGAATAAATCACACACACACACAACAACAGCACAAAAATTCAATAAATTTTGCCAACGATAGACGAACATTTGAACGAATGTTTTACGAAACGACAATGTAAGATGTGACACGCACTTCTCTGTGTCTCCTCTTATGCCTAACAACTCGGTTATCGCTTAAAAAATTAAAAAAAAAAAGAAAACAAACAGACACGCACTCGTTAAATGCGTGTGTCACGTGTGCCAAACATTGCGTAACTGAAAGAGTTAAAGGAACGCAAACAATATTTGACCAACAAACAACACACTTTAGAAGACACCGGCACCACACGAAAAGAACGAACGAACGAACGAAAAAGCAAAAAACAACACAAACAACAACAATAAATAATTGATTTTGGAGAAGACTACAACAACAATAATAATACGAAATAATTTGTGTTTTTTTGGAAGAAGAACGAAATTGTTAAATTTTGGGAAAAACCAGCCGAAAACAAGGAAAACAAGAAGCAGAAGAAAACCCGAAAAAAATGCCACTAAAAGGGTTGAGAATAGGAAAACAAAACATTAGAAAAAACCGGTAAAACCACTACTCTTAACGAAACACACACACACATACATATGTACATACACATGGCACTTGTAAAATGTGATAGAAATTTAGCGGCGGCATAAATAAAACAACAAAAAAAAAATTTAGTGAAAAAAAATGTTTTGGTTTGAATCAAAACTTTTAAACGGCGGAGCTTTAAAAAAAAAGTACTGACCACCACATGGCAAAGCATTAAAACGAGAGTGTGAGCATGGCAGTGTTTTAAGTTTAAACAAGGGGTTGGCGTATACGTATGTTGTTTTTTATTGTTGTTGTTGCTGTTGTTGTTTACGTCGCTTATTTTTTTTAACACCCATTTAAAATTGAATTAAAAGCGTTGAGTAAAACAAAAAAAAAAAAAATTTTATAAAATAATACAACCCTCTCATTAGAGCGTGAAAAGTCAAGAAAAATACTCACACTCAAAATATTTCACACTCGTTCTTTGCAGATAAATGTTTACAACACATCTGTAATAACAGTTCTCCTGTGTGCGATGTTTTTGTTTTTATTTAAAGAAAACCCACTCATTTGCTGTATTGACTCTCTTTTCTTTATTTGAATTACGCTCTGCTGTAAAACCTGAAATAACTGCAAATCGCTGTGATGCATTTTAATACTTGAGAGCTCCGCCTATTTTGTTTTTATTGTGCATTCGTTTAATTATACTTACTTTCAGCCATGGCGGCCTCTAGTGGTAAATAGTTGAACTTATTTGCTTGGCATGCAGACACAGTATTGAGTGGTTTTCATTTTCTATGTTTTACAAATTTCTCCTGCTTTGTATTTAACTCCGCCAAATTGTATTTGAGTGTTTTTCAGTGTCGTTGCAGTGTTTTTTTGCTTCCCTATATTGTTAGAAATTCTATGTTGCTTGTTTTTGTTGTATTATAACAGTTTCATTTTATACGAAGGGTTTGTTTTGGTAGTTTTCGTTACTTGCAAGTGTTTTATTTTTTTTTTTTTGTTATAAAACTGTTCCCAGTTCGTTTATTTGAAATAAATTGTAATCAAGACCAAGGATATGGTAACAGTTGGTTGGTATAAGGAGTATAACTGTTTACATTTGTATGCCAGAGTTTAATAAAAGGAAAATAAATGTTATAACTGTTATATTGTAAATGATTTGTGTTGAGGAAAAAACAAAGAACACTAGAAAGCAGTGTTGAAAAATTGAAATTTTTAAATGGTACTGAACTATAACTGAAAGAGTACTTTTTCGCATCAAATGGTACTTTTGTAAAAAAAATACATACATACATACATTACGTGTGCGTTAATTTTATACATGAGTGGCGGGACCTAAAGTTTTAAGTCAATTCCGAACGGCAGATTTTTGAGAAACTTTTCATGACAATTTTATTTACTCTCAGAGTTTTTGCCAGAATGAGGTCGCCGAACGAATATTTTTTAATTTTTCATTATTTTGGAGATGTCTGACGTTGGGTATGAACCGCGGGCTCACATCTAGTAAGCCAGCACACTGCCTACTAGACAATTTACTTCTTTATATTTAATGCACGTACGGTACGGAACAGAAAAACTAACGACTTATACGTGTTCCTCACATATAAAACAAAAAGTGCTGATTCTGAATGTAACAAAACGTAAAAGTTCCGTGTAGTCAAACGTCGACGGAACGTTATGGAACATACTTTCGTTTGTAGCATATGAAGAGCATTGTTAATGCTTACCGAAATCATTTGTCGGTTCAGTAGGCGTTCTCATTGCTTTTTGTATTCTAAAAACGAACGTACGTTCCGTGGACGTTTGAATTTATCGCTTAAATTTATCGCCTAAATTTATCGCTTAAATTTATCGCTTAAATTTATCGCTTAAATTTATCCCTTAAATTTATCGCTTAAACTACTCGCTTAAATTTATCGCTTAAATTTATTGCTTAAATTTCTCGCTTAAGTTTATCGCTTAAATTTATCGCTTAAATTACTCGCTTAAATTTCTCGCTTAAATTACTCGCTAAAATTTCTCGCTTAAATATATCGCTTAAGTTTATCGCTTAAATTTACTCTTAAACTTCTCGCTTAAATTTTTCGCTTAAATTTATCGCTTAAATTTCTCGCTTAAATTTCTCGCTTAAGTTTATCGCTTAAGTTTATCGCTTAAATTTATCGCTTAAATTACTCGCTTAAATTTCTCGCTTAAATTTATCGCTTAAATTTCTCGCTTAAATTACTCGCTTAAATTTCTCGCTTAAATTACTCGCTTAAATTTATCGCTTAAACTACTCGCTTAAATTTATCGCTTAAATTTATCGCTTAAATTACTCGCTTAAATTTCTCGCTTAAATTTCTCGCTTTAATTTCTCGCTTAAATTACTCGCTTAAATTACTCGCTTAAATTTCCCGTTTAAATGTCTCGCTTAAATTTCTCGCTTAAATTACTCGCTTGAATTTATCGCTTAAACTACTCGCTTAAATTTATCGCTTAAATTTCTCGCTTAAATTTCTCGCTTAAATTTTTCGCTTAAATTTCTCGCTTAAATTTCTCGCTTAAATTACTCGCCTAATTATCTCGCTTAAATTTCTCGCTTAAATTTATCGCTTAAATTACTCGCTTAAATTTATCGCTTAATTTTCTCGCTTAAATTTATCGATTAAACTACTCGCTTAAATTTCTCGCTTAAATTTCTCGCTTAACTTACTCGCTTAAATTTGTCGATTAAATTTCTCGCTTAAATTTCTCGCTTAAGTTTATCGCTTAAATTTATAGCTTAAATTACTCGCTTAAATTACTCGCTTAAATTTATGGCTTAAATTTCTCGCTTAAATTTCTCGTTTAAGTTTATCGCTTAAATTTATCGCTTAAGGTACTCGCTTAAATTTATCGCTTAATTTTCTCGCTTAAATTTATCGCTTAAATTTCTGGCTTAAATTTCTCGCTTAAATTTCTCGCTTAAATTACTCGCTTAAATTTCTCGCTTAAATTTCTCGCTTAAATTTCTCGTTTAAGTTTATCGCTTAAATTTATCGCTTAAATTTCTCGCTTAAATTTCTCGCTTAAATTTCTCGCTTAAACTACTCGCTTAAATTTATCGCCTAAATTTATCGCTTAAATTTATCGCTTAAATTTATCCCTTAAATTTATCGCTTAAACTACTCGCTTAAATTTCTCGCTTAAACTACTCGCTTAAATTTCTCGCTTAAATTTATCGCTTAAATTACTCGCTTAAATTTCTCGTTTAAATTTCTCGCTTTAATTTCTCGCTTAAATTTCTCGCTTAAATTTCTCGCTTAAACTACTCGCTTAAATTTCTCGCTTAAATTTATCGCTTAAATTACTCGCTTAAATTTCTCGTTTAAATTTCTCGCTTTAATTTCTCGCTTAAATTTCTCGCTTAAATTTCTCGCTTAAACTACTCGCTTAAATTTTTCGCTTAAATTTATCGCTTAAATTTCTCGCTTAAATTTCTCGCTTAAGTTTATCGCTTAAATTTATCGCTTAAATTACTCGCTTAAATTTCTCGCTTAAATTACTCGCTAAAATTTCTCGCTTATATATATCGCTTAAGTTTATCGCTTAAATTTATCGCTTAAACTTCTCGCTTAAATTTTTCGCTTAAATTTATCGCTTAAATTTCTCGCTTAAATTTCTCGCTTAAGTTTATCGCTTAAATTTATCGCTTAAGTTACTTGCTTAAATTTCTCGCTTAAATTTCTCGCTTAAGTTTATCGCTTAAATTTATAGCTTAAATTACTCGCTTAAATTTATCGCTTAAATTTCTCGCTTAAGTTTATCGCTTAAATTTCTCGCTTAAATTTCCCGCTTAAGTTTATCGCTTAAATTTATCGCTTAAATTACTCGCTTAATTTATCGCTTAAATTTCTCGCTTAAATTTATCGCTTAAATTTCTCGCTTAAGTTTATCGCTTAAATTTATAGCTTAAATTACTCGCTTAAATTTGTCGCTTAAATTTGTCGCTTAAATTTCTCGCTTAAATTTCTCGCTTAAGTTTATCGCTTAAATTTATCGCTTAAATTACTCGCTTAAATTTATCGCTTAAATTACTCGCTTAAATTACTCGTTTAAATTTATCGCTCAAATTTATCGCTTAAACTTCTCGCTTAAATTTTTCGCTTAAATTTCTCGCTTAAATTTCTCGCTTAAATTTCTCGCTTAAGTTTATCGCTTAAATTACTCGCTTAAACTTATCGCTTAAATTTCTCGCTTAAATTTATCGCTTAAATTTCTCGCTTAAATTACTCGCTTAAATTACTCGCTAAAATTTCTCGCTTAAATTTATCGCTTAAGTTTATCGCTTAAATTTATCGCTTAAACTTCTCGCTTAAATTTTTCGCTTAAATTTATCGCTTAAATTTCTCGCTTAAATTTCTCGCTTAAGTTTATCGCTTAAATTTATCGCTTAAATTACTCGCTTAAATTTATCGCTTATATTTCTCGCTTAAATTTATCGCTTAAATTTCTCGCTTAAATTACTCGCTTAAATTACTCGCTAAAATTTCTCGCTTAAATTTATCGCTTAAGTTTATCGCTTAAATTTATCGCTTAAACTTCTCGCTTAAATTACTCGCTTAAATTACTCGCTAAAATTTCTCGCTTAAATTTATCGCTTAAGTTTATCGCTTAAATTTATCGCTTAAACTTCTCGCTTAAATTTTTCGCTTAAATTTATCGCTTAAATTTCTCGCTTAAATTTCTCGCTTAAGTTTATCGCTTAAATTACTCGCTTAAATTTATCGCTTAAATTTATCGCTTAAATTTCTCGCTTAAATTACTCGCTTAAATTACTCGCTAAAATTTATCGCTTAAATTTATCGCTTAAGTTTATCGCTTAAATTTATCGCTTAAATTTATCGCATAAATTACTCGCTTAAACTACTCGCTTAAATTTATCGTTTAAATTTCTCGCATAAATTTATCGCTTAACTTTATCGCTTAAATTTATCGCTTAAATTTATCGCTCAAAATACTAGCTTAAATTTATCACATAAGTTTATCGCTTAAATTACTCGTTTCAAACTATTCGCTTAAATTTCTCGCTTAAATTTATCGCTTAAGTTTATCGCTTAAATTTATCGTTTAAACTACTCGCTTAAATTTCTCGCTTCAATTTGTCGCTTAAATTTATCGCTTAAACTACTCGCTTAAATTTCTCGCTTAAATTTATCGCTTAAGTTAGTCGCTTTAATTTATCGCTTAAATTAATCGCTTAAAATTTAAGCGATAAATATAAGCGAGTTATTTAAGTGATAAATTTAAGCGAGTAGTTTAAGCGATAAATTTAAGCGAGAAATATAAACTACAAATTTAAGCGAGCAATTTTAGCGAGAAATTTAAGCGAGAAATTTAAGCGATAAATTTAAGCGAGAAATTTAAGCGAGAAATTTAAGCGAGAAATTTAAGCGATAAATATAAGCGAGAAATTTAAGCGAGTAATTTAAGCGAGAAATTTAAGCGACAAATTTAAGCGACAAATTTAAGCGACAAATTTAAGCGACAAATTCAAGCGAGTAATTTAAGCGAGAAATTTAAGCGAGAAATATAAGCGATAAATTTAAGCGATAAATTTAAACGACAAATTTAAGCCACAAATTTAAGCGAGTAATTTAAGCGAGTAATTTAAGCGAGATATTTAAGCGATAAATTTAAGCGAGTAATTTAAGCGATAAATTTAAGCGATAAACTTATGCGAGAAATTTAAGCGACAAATTTAAGCGAGTAATTTAAGCGAGAAATTTAAGCGAGTAGTTTAAGCGATAAATTTAAGCGAGTAGTTTAAGCGATAAATTTGAACGATAAATTTAAGCGAGAAATTTAAGCGACAAATATAAGCGAGTAATTTAAGCGACAAATTTAAGCGACAAATTTAAGCGAGAAATTTAAACGACAAATATAAGCGATAAATTTAAGCGACAAATTTAAGCGACAAATTTAAGCGAGTAATTTAAGCGAGAAATTTAAGCGAGAAATTTAAGCGATAAATTTAAGCGAGTAATTTAAGCGATAAATTTAAGCGACAAATTTAAGCGACAAATTTAAGCGAGTAATTTAAGCGAGAAATTTAGGCGAGAAATTTAAGCGATAAATTTAAGCGATAAATTTAAGCGATAAACTTAAGCGAGAAATTTAAGCGACAAATTTAAGCGAGTAATTTAAGCGAGAAATTTAAGCGAGTAGTTTAAGCGATAAATTTAAGCGATAAATTTGAGCGATAAACTTAAGCGACAAATATAAGCGAGTAATTTAAGCGAGAAATTTAAGCAAGTAACTTAAGCGAGAAATTTAAGCGAGTAGTTTAAGCGAAATATTTAAGCGATAAACTTAAGCGAGAAATTTATGCGATAAACTTAAGCGACAAATTTAAGCGAGTAATTTAAGCGAGAAATTTAAGCGATCAATTTAAGCGAGTAATTTAAGCGATAAATTTAAGCGATAAACTTAAGCGAGAAATTTAAGCGACAAATATAAGCGAGTAATTTAAGCGATAAACTTAAGCGAGAAATTTAGGCGACAAATTTAAGCGAGTAATTTAAGCGAGAAATTTAAGCGAGTAGTTTAAGCGACAAATTTAAGCGACAAATTTAAGCGACAAATTTAAGCGAGTAATTTAAGCGAGAAATTAAAGCGAGAAATTTAAGCGAGTAATTTAAGCGAGAAATTTAAGCGATAAATTTAAGCGATAAATTTAAGCGTTAAATTTAAGCGATAAACTTAAGCGATAAACTTAAGCGATAAATTTAAGCGATAAACTTAAGCGAGAAATTTAAGCGAGTAATTTAAACGACAAATTTAAGCGATAAACTTAAGCGATAAATTTAAGCGATAAACTTAAGCGATAAATTTAAGTGATAAACTTAAGCGAGTAATTTAAGCGAGAAATTTTAGCGATAAATTTAAGCGAGATATTTAAGCGATAAACTTAAGCGATAAATTTAAGCGAGAAATTTAAGCGAGTAATTTAAGCGATAAATTTAAACAAGAAATTTAAGCGACAAATTTAAGCGAGAAATTTAAGCGAGTAATTTAAGCGAGAAATTTAAGCGAGGAATTTAAGCGAGTAATTTAAGCGATAAATATAAGCGATAAACATAAGCGAGAAATTTAAGCGACAAATTTAAGCGATAAACTTAAGCGAGAAATTTAAGCGAGTAATTTAAACGACAAATTTAAGCGATAAACTTAAGCGATAAATTTAAGCGATAAACTTAAGCGATAAATTTAAGTGATAAACTTAAGCGAGTAATTTAAGCGAGAAATTTTAGCGATAAATTTAGGCGATAAATTTAAGCGAGTAGTTTAAGCGAGAAATTTAAGCGAGAAATTTAAGCGAGAAATTTAAGCGATAAATTTAAGCGATAAACTTAAACGAGAAATTTAAGCGAGAAATTTAAGCGAGAAATTTAAGCGAGTAATTTAAGCGAGAAATTTAAGCGAGAAATTTAAGCCAGAAATTTAAGCGATAAATTTAAGCGAGAAAATTAAGCGATAAATTTAAGCGAGTACCTTAAGCGATAAATTTAAGCGATAAACTTAAACGAGAAATTTAAGCGAGAAATTTAAGCCATAAATTTAAGCGAGTAATTTAAGCGAGTAATTTAAGCGATAAATATAAGCGATAAACATAAGCGAGAAATTTAAGCGACAAATTTAAGCGATAAACTTAAGCGAGAAATTTAAGCGAGTAATTTAAACGACAAATTTAAGCGATAAACTTAAGCGATAAATTTAAGCGATAAACTTAAGCGATAAATTTAAGTGATAAATTTAAGCGAGTAATTTAAGCGAGAAATTTAAGCGAGTAATTTAAGCGATAAATTTAAGCGATAAATTTAAGCGAGAAATTTAAGCGATAAATTTATAAATTTAAATATTTTTCCAACAAGTTTTTATGGTTTTGTAGCAAGAGTCTTCATTACATTTTGCAGGTACCTGGATATTTCAAAGCGTTATATTTTATGGTCCTCTATTTCGCAAATCGATCACCACAAAATTTCAATACATTATTATGTACATATGGAAATCTTTCCATAATGATGTTTGCTATCTGCTCACTTCATTCAACATATTTAAAGTAAAC
This sequence comes from Sarcophaga caerulescens, assembly GCA_927399465.1. Classification (NCBI taxonomy): domain Eukaryota; kingdom Metazoa; phylum Arthropoda; class Insecta; order Diptera; family Sarcophagidae; genus Sarcophaga; species Sarcophaga caerulescens. Next base: position 98,240,348 of record OV656867.1, on the reverse strand, counting down.
AAATTCCGTTTCCCATTTTTCTTCTACATTTTAATTAAAATTTTCTTATGGTGTGTTAATTTTATACATGAGTGGCGGGACTTGCTGTTTAAAGTCGACACAGACGACAGACTTTCAAGAAACTTTATCATGGCAATTTTGTTTACTCTCAGAGTTTTTGCCAGAAGGAAGTCGCCGGAGAAATACTTTTCCATATTTCGCTTTAATGAAGATGTCTGACATGGGGTTTGAGCCGTGGGCTCACGTTTAGTAAGCCCGCTCAGTACCTACTAGACTATTTATTTATTTATATTAAATACACATACACAATCCCAATGATTTATTCGTGTTCCTCACATATACATATGTATGACAAGAATAGCTGATTCGGAACGTAATAACGCGTAAACGCCTTTTGTAGTCAAACATCGATGGAATATAATGGAACATACGTTCATTTTTAGCATATGAAAAGCAATGCAAATTCTTACCAAAATTACATTACGGTTCGTCAAGCATTTTCATTGCTTTTCGTGTTTTAAAAACGAATGTACGTTCCGTGGATATTTGGCTAACCGGGGCTAAAGCCTAATTCTACCTTTAGCATTACATTGAACTAGCAACATCTTCATGCATTAATAGTTGAAAAATGCAAGACATAAAATATGTAATAATAAAGAAAGAAGTTCTGAAATCGTAAATAACAAAGATATAAAATATGTAATAATAAAAAAGTACTGAAAGCATCGCGGGGCTACTGCGGTATTTTTGAGATGATAAGGTACTGAAAAAAGTACTAAAGTACTGAATTTTTCAACACTGCTAGAAAGTGTGTTGGAATGGATTTAAGAGAATTAAATCCTGTTTCTGTGTGAGAAACTAGGTCCATAATCCTGACTGAAGGGTTGTAATAACCAATTATGTATGTACATACGTATGTACAGCTGTGTTCAAAATAATAGGAGTGCTACCATGTAATATTTTCAAAGTTCAAATTCTTTATTGTACCAATTTGCAAAACATGATATATTTTAATGGTAGTTACAACGATATGTAAGAAATAAAATACAAAAAAGAATCTCGTATTAACTTTAATATTTACGATGAAATTGATTTATTTCTGTGTTTGCCCTTGACTTCGGTTGATCAAAAAAATAGGAGTGTGAGTGTTCTTTTAAAAATAAAAATATAACAGCGTATAATTTAAAAAAAAGTGAACAGTAAGTACGGAAAAATGTAATTAAAACTTTTTCTACAGTGATTCACATAAATTTTTGTAATAGTGGGAGGACGAAAGCACTCTACTGAAGAATAGAGAGAACTAATTAAAAATCTTTGAAAAAAAGGCAAAATTTACAGAGAAATTAAGGAAATCTTAAGTTACTGCGATCAAAACCCGAAACGCTTGGGCGCAAGCGCAAAACATCAACTGTCGATGACCGCCGAATTGGGCGATACAGCAAAATAAATCCTTCGACGTCTTCAAAAAAAATTCAAAAGGATCTGAATCTTGCCGTAAGTGGCCCTACTATTCGTAGACGACTGATAGACAGCAATTTATTCGCAACAAGTCCATGAAAGGTGCCATTACTGACAAAAAACAGCAGCAGGCAGTTGACTTCTTTGTCGTTCGAAGTCAACTTTAAGCTATTGGTCCCACTAGTCATGGATAAGAATTAACACACACAACTTGGGTGATGTGAGTAATTAGGTTGTAATCCTGACTAAAAAGCGCTGTAAGGACCAATTAAGTAAATAAGTAATGTCTGGCCTATTTGACTAAGATGAAGTTAGAAAGCCTTAAGGTTCCAATTTTAACTCAAACTTTATATCAAATTTGCTAAACTAAGTTCAGGTCAAACCTACCGTTTACGATCTAGTAGCCTTTCGAGTGTTTGTACATGAATTTATTGTGGTTTTTGTTGCTGATGACAATATTTCGATAACATTCATATTTCATAATCCTTTTCCATAAGCCCTAAACACAAAAAAAAAAAAAAAATGAAAACAGAAATCCTACTCAGGAAAACAGAAATATTTTTTCCATTTTTTGTTCATGATTTCGTTGTTGTGATTGTTGCTGATGATAATATTTCGATAAAAGCTTTAAAATTTAATAACTCATAACACTATGCGACAAAATAAAAAAAAATTAAATACAACTGGCTAATGACATAGTGAAGCTTGTGAGTTTTGTTCAGTAGATCTCAAAAATATTTTTTTTTTATATTTCTTGAACCCTCCAAACTTGTTTTATTTGACAAAAACAGTTTTTTTTTTACTTTACGCACAAATTTCTGGATTACTCAAACATTTCTGACCCGAATTCCAAAATTTAAATATTGTTGGAAAGGGAAGGGATGGACCTTTAAAACGGTATACATACATATATCTATTATTCGACTTAATATGCTATGAGTTTTGATGAGGTAAACTTGGAAAATTCGATTTTTTCATATTTTTTCAAGTTTATCCGTTCATAGTAGCAAACTTTAGTAAAAAAAAAATATAGAATAAGTGATAATATTCTTAAAGTCTGTTCTCTTGTGAAGAGATTGAGTCATCATTTGATCAAATCGGACAATAATTACCGTAGTTATTATTTAAAGAGTCTAACAGTCGTGTTATATTTTATATATGGGCAATTTCGTGTCAAGTGACCCAATTTTTAAAATCGATGTCTTCCGATTTGGATGAAAAAAAAAAATAAAAAAAATTTTTTTTTAAAATTAAAAAAATTATTTTTGGAAAGATTGAAGAAATAGCTATCTAATATCCTTTGGAAAATTTTTGCTAGGACCAATAGGTGAAAAGTTACACACATTTTAAAAAAACCCTGTATGACCAAAATGTCCAACTTTGACCCCCTCTAACTCCGACAGTTCTTGACTGATAGAGCTGAAAATTTGTGTCTGGCCAACTATCCAATAGTACTAACCTTGGTGCAAATTTCATCCAAATCGGAAGACATCGATTTTAAAAATTGGGTCACTTGACACGAAATTGCCCATATATAAAATATAACTCAAAGGTTAGACTCTTTAAATCATAACTACGGTAATTATTGTCCGATTTGATCCAACGAAGTGCCAATCTTTCCACAAGATAATGTACTTTCAGAATGTCATCACTTATTTCATATTTTTTAAGTAAAGTTTGCTACTATGAACGGACAAACTTGAAAAAATATGAAAAATATTCGAATTTTCCAAGTTTACCTCATCAAATCTCATAGCATATTAAGTCGAATAATAGATATATGTATACCGTTTTAAAGGTCCATCTCTTCCCTTTCCAACAATATTTAAATTTTGGAATTCGGGTCAGAAATGTTTGAGTAATCCCGAAATTTGTAAGTAAAGTAAAAAAAAAACTGTTTTTGTCAAATAAAACAAGTTTGGAGGGTTCGAGAAATATATAAAAAATATTTTTGAGATCTACTGAACTAACTGAACAACGTAGACTATGTAGTTACTCGGATGTATTTTCACTGTCGCACCGTGTAATTAATTGTGTCTCTATTTGAACGGAACTGTTGAAAGAAATTAAAAAAAATTACAAATTAATTGTTGTTTGGCTAATTTTTGTTTAAAAATAATTAAAACAATAACAACGTATTTATAAAACAGTTAATGAAAATTTATTTGTTTTCGCATTTTCTATTGACAACATTTACGATTCCATATTGTCATCATCACAGTCATCATCATCATCATAGTCATCGTCAGCAGTTGAAAGTCTAATCAAATGGTATCCCGCCAAGGCACCCACACAATGATGGTTGTGGATTTCACTCATACCATTACACGGGTATGTGTATGTAGCAGAGTTACTGGCAAATGGCTTGACAAACATTGGCAGTGAATTAAGCGGAATAAAACGATGACAGAGGGACACACCGACCGACAGACAGAAATTGTTTGTATGCGAAATGCGTATCGTTTTACAAGCCAAAGTAGATTAAAAATCAATAAACAAATGACATGACATTTAGAAAATTGAAAAATAAAATAAACAAATACACACACACGCACACATAGAGAGACACAGTTACAGTTACAGTTACACATGCAATGTACATTTACATACAAATGTTGTATTAATTGCTGTAATAGAGACAACAGACACGCACACACACACACTAACAGGAGCAAAGTTAACATTAAAAATGCACCAAAGAACTGCCCACGGCGGGGTTTCAGTTTTACAATAATATGTAGGGGGTTTGTAAACGAGGAGTACGAGGGAGTGTGCCTTTTTAAGGAAGAGTGAAAAAATTATTCTCTTTTCTAAGCAGAGGGGGTCACATGACGCAAACAAAAAAAAAAAAAAAAATTAAATCTGCCGCTCCTTAAAGGCAAATTAATATTTTGACTGACCAAAGCGTAAATTAAACGGAATTTTTAAATGATTTACACGAGAAACAACAACAGCATCCATGTAATCAAACATCATTATCTATTTTGTTGTCTACATATTGATTTAGAAAATTAGAATTTAAATTTTAAATCAGTTGTCTATTCAAATTGGATTTAAAATTCCCTTTTTGTGCTGACATTTCACATTATCACATATCGTATTCGAAATTCAATTTAATTGAAGCTGCTGCTCAATAGTCCTCACAGAGGGGTGGGTAAGGCAGTGTGTTTGTAAAAAAAAAAAATGGATTTTTTTGCTCCTTCTTCTTCACATTAAGTTCATGGTTGTAAATTATTATTTTGTGAGTTTTTTGTCCTGGTTGTTGAATTAGATAAACGAAAAAAAAAAATACATTTAACGAAGAGATTTTCTCATAGAGAGCGCTTTACTATCTAAAGGATGCCTTCAAGGATAAGATGAAATTGAAATAAAAAAAAAAACTGAAATTTAAAATTCTGTTACAAAGGTATTCGAGAGCTCATTATTACTTACACACATACATGCATAATTGATCATTACTACACTTCAGTTAGGATTACCACCTAGCTTCTCACACCACTTATGTATATTGTACAGGTCTGCACAAATGTATTTGACTTCAAAAAGTACATACGATCTAGTATACATGTACACTTATCCGAAGAAGAAAAGTACTCTTTTTTGAGAACAACAAAATATCGAATAACTTTTTGTTGCTATTTGACTGCGTTCGCTTCATACCAATACATGTTCAACTTTCCTTCTTACTCGAAAATACCGGCACAAAACATGTCGAGTACAACGAGTACCACCAAACTTCACGTAGTACTTCAAATACCAATGAGTACTGCAAATACCACAAAGAAGTTTGGCAGAGAAAAGATCTACACCAAAGACTATAAATATGTAAAGATGTTGCACACAGTGTATAAAGTAACATGTACTCAGAGAACTTATTATACTCAGAGAACGTATTGTTCTCTTCTCTAAGCAATTTATTCTCATATGCGTGTATACGTGTGTGCATGTATGTATACATGCATTGCCAAATAAAATAATAAACAAACTGAAAGTTGTCTTGTTTTCGCAAAATGTATGTGCAAATAGCCTGTGGAAAACAAATATTACCGTTTGTTTTATTGTAGGGTAAGAATATGTGTTTTATTGTTGTAGAAATGAAATTATATCGATTCGCACCGAATTATAATGTTATTTTTTAGGCTGTTCAATTATGTATGTATGCATTTATGTATGTATGTATTTTTCGAAGGCAAGAAATCTTATTTCTGAGAAGAGGTCTGCTCTTGGAACTAACGGAGCTACAATAAACAAAATAATGTTTTTACACTCTAATATGAATAAAACAAAAATATACGAAGAAATAGAAAGAATAGAAAGTGATCTCTAGTTTTGAGTTTTATGGACATGAATTTTTAGTTTTTTTTTATTTAAGGATTAATGTTTTTATGTTTTGTTTTTCTTTTTAAATAAATTCACAAATATTTTAAAGTTTTTAAAGTTCCTTCTCTTCTATATACATATACTTAACTTTATTTGTTACACTTATTACTTACATACTTTTATCATTTTAAATGATTTCTGAAAATATGAAATATAAACTATGTTTTTTTTTACGTTTTAGTAATTTTAAGTGAATTTTTTTGTTATTTTAATTGTTTTTAGTTCATTGAAAATAAAGAATTTTTTAAATCAAAAAGCGAAAAAAAAATATTTTTCAAAAAAATTTACTATTTTCGATTTCTATTTTTTTATTTCAATGATTAATAAATATATGCCTAACATGTCGTTTGTTCATACACATAAGCATTTATATATAAAAAAAACATCAGTTATGTGGTGTTTTATGCAGACCCGCCACGATCAAACTGATTGGATCAAATTGCCATTTTTGTGATTGTATTGGTAAAACTGTACTCACACGTACAGAAAACTGACCTCACACGTACAGGCTGAGAAGAGTTTTTTACCAACACATATGCAAAATTTGATCCAATCTGTTTGATCGTGGCCGAGGCACTTTATGCTGCGAGTATTTGAAGTACCACATGAAGTGAACATAACTTTAGGAGTACTTGTTTTTGCGGATATATTTTTCAATGAGTACTCTTTTTACGGAACATAAGCAGCTTCGGATAAATACTTACTCGTATTTGTCTTGCACACATTCTCTTCTCTTCACTGCTTGAGCTGTTAGAGAGAGAGTAAGTACTCTATTTATCCGACAACGAATTGCACACATGAAGCAAAAAAGTTATTCGTTGCAGACCTCTAGTATATTGTGTGCGTTAATTTCATACATGAGTGACGGGACCTACAGTTTAAAGTCGATTCCGAAAATATTTCATGGCAATTTTATTTATTCACAGAGTTTCTGCCAAAAAGAAGAATTGTTTTTTCATATTTCGTTTCGTTTTGATGCTTGGCCTGGGGTTTGAACCGAGGCCTCACGTCACGGGGTTATTATTAATTAAAAAAAAATAAATTTTCTTTTTGTTCCAACTGAAATTTGTTTAATCCTTGGGTTTTTTATATCTTAACATTTTTGTATGCAATGACTCCATTAAAAAAGTTTTGCCGATAGCGAAACAAATGATAACATAATGGTGCACATGCAAGGTTAAGGATGATCTGATGGTGGTCGTAATAGAGCACAAAAACTTTTTTGTTGTTCAATTCTAATCCTTTTAATTCAAGTGCTTGCTTCAATCCCTTTAACTGTTGACTGTAGAGATCAGAAATAATTATTTTACCAGGTTGTACAGGCCCATATCGAACAATTTCTTTCCAAACCAATACATTTCTTGGGTTTTTTTTTTGGTGAAACCAACACTCAGGGGATGGTCCCTACTCATGCAGTGCATTTTGCAGGTTTTTAGGAAAATGGGTTATAGGAAGGTGGACATCTCAAGATGCGAACGGCAAGGAAACGAGTTGCTGCAAGGTGACTATAAAATGGCCAGTGCTATACCTTCACCATTAGACAGTCTACAGCAATCGTCCCCAAGAAGCACGCACCCTTCAGTCCTAGCTTCTCACACTACTCATGTTGTGTGTGTTAATTTTATACATGAGTGGCGGGACCTACAGTTTAAAGTCGACTCCGAACGACAAATTTTATTGAGAAGCTTTTCATGGCAATTTTATTTACTCGCAGAGTTTTTGCCAGAAATCTGCTAAGAGGAAGTCGCCGAAGAAATATTTTTCGTTTTGATGTCTGACCCTTTGATGTCTTATTAGACCTTCAGTCTAATAAGCCAACACACTATCTACTAGACCACGGCGACTTGAATGAATCCTGTGTTTGCCACCGTCTTGCTTCCTCTATTTTGTCTTTTTAGCATAATATTGTCGCACATGATCGACTTTTAATCGTTCATAATGTTACGCCTCACAAATGGCTCGATTTCATTCTGTTTTAGCAATTCATCGCAAATTCAAATTCGGTCCATTTTTCACTGTTAATACCTAATATCCATCTTTGTTGCGTATGGATTTGATAACTTTTTGGCTGATGAATGCCTAATTCTCTAGCAGCGTCTTCAATGTTTACGTACCGATATTTTCCAATTTTGTCCATGATCTAATCAAGTTTTTTCCTTTTGTGATAGGTCGACCAGAGCTTTGCAATTTTCCTTGTTGTAGTAAGGACAATTGAGTTTACAAATCTCTTTCAGAAGCCTGGTCCGTATTCGTATCTTTTCTCTAAAATGAAATTTTCGTTTTCGTTTGGACATTATGTTGCTCATTTTTAAACATGAGGACTTTTTTCAGAACAATGTGTATTCAAAAACGTCTCCTAACAAAGTGAAGACGAAAATGTCTTACTTAAAACGCTCTGTCATACATGAACGCCTCTCAGGCAGCCCCATTAAAGTGAACGTAAATAGCAAATGTAGAGTATCCTGGAATGTAACAAATGATGATGCCAATTGATCGAATACAATGAAGAATTTTTGTTACAGCTCTCTGTTCCACATGGAATTAAAGGACTACCCGTATATAGTAGTGCCCAATGTGTTTATTATTACCAGGATATTACAGCCACCTATCGAAAATTTGTAATCAGACTTCCTCAAGAAGCCACAAGCATCATCTTGTCATTATAAAACAAAATTTTTATCAACGAACTTTGGTTATAAATCTTAAATTGTCTAGCCCTTAGTAGGTTGAGGTTGAAGATATTAGCCATAGGCTTCTTCAAAGGTTTGATATTAGGACTCTCCATAGATTCATAAATAGGTTGAGCTGGTTGAGAAGTGCTAAGGCATCAAAGTTGTACTCGCGTTCTCTTGTGTTTTTGTGTTTCATCTTTTTCTTCCGTCTCTTATAGCCTCCCTATCCTTCCTCCTCTCCTCTCCTTTTCCAAATTCCCTATCTCCTTCACTATCCTCTCTCTCTCACCTCTAGAACGATGTATTTACAATATGGGTTACTTTGACCTCCGAGTATTGTACTTGTCTTAGTAACAAGAACACGGCCTCAAACCTAACTTAACCTTGGTTATAAATGGTAGGGTTGTTAAACAAGATTTTAGTCTCTAAGGCAACTTTTCAATTGATAATTTTTTTGCCATACCATGCAACACAAACATGTTTAGTTTTAGTCCTTTTAAATAAAACAAAGAAAATTATCTTAATTCTGCATTTATTGGCATATTTATCATACATTTTTTTGCATTTAAGTGTCGTTAAATAGCGTTGTGTGAACATTTTATAAACTTTTGTGGATGCTTAAATTAAAGAAAAAAAAAACATTTTTTAACAGCACTTTTATGTCTACCTACCAAAGATCAGCAATGAGTATTCAAAAAGATTAGTAGAATTGAATCGTACTCATAATTTCTGATATTTATACGCATTCATACTAATTTTAATATCATGCAACCTCCCTACTCATATTCAGAGTTTGAACTACTCATCATATTCATACTTAACAACACGTATGATGTTGTTGGTTTCGACCCTCCATAACTCAACATATACACGAAGCACAAAATAATTATGAATCGCGTACGAACACTAAAATACTTACTAGAAGGTTGTGTGTTTGCTCTGCTTGGTGCACTGTCTTTTTTGCTTATGTGTCTTTTTTCTTGTTGTAAATGCCTGTGACTGTTATATTTCGAATGGTATGAGTTTGATGTCAACATTGCACAGTGTACGATTTAGCCATTCTAGGTAGACAAAATTAAATATCTTGGAAAACAATTATGCTAGACTTATGAATTTTGGTACAAGGTGTTACTAGGCCAATATGAACCATTGCCAAAAATATGGGCGACATTGGAGCACTGCCACGCCCACTTCCCATACAACTGAAAAATTTATTTTTGATATTATTCGCGAAGGATAATCAAAAAGTAAAAAAGTATGAATGATAATGTTTAAAATAAATAATAAAGAGGTAGAAGTAACAATTAATTTTGATTTATTAATTTTTTTTTTAATTTTTTATTAATTTTTAAATAATTTCATATGTACATAGTACATATAAATTAAAGTATGAATAAAATATTAAAAGTCATAGTTTTCTTCTGTTAATTTTGGAAATTTCAATAAATGTAGAACTTCTGGGGTCAATGCTGCTTTTTTATATACAGGAGGTCTTCGCAAACTGTTTGTATATGGATCAGATGTTACTAAAAGTCTGTTTATTAAATCTTTGTTGGTGTCAGTTCTTGAAATTTTACGAGTGAAACATTCCCGATAATTTCGTTGGTGTTTATTTCTGGCTTCCAAGGCCTCCTCTAACAATTGCCCAATGGGAAGGATGTACGTATCAATAATTTGCTTTGAATGGTATAAAACTTTATGGACAGTCACCGGCATACAGTACCACCAATATTCTTTCAAATATAGGTTTCTGGTTTTATCTGCATACTCTTGAAAAGCCGTAGAATTAATAGGATATCCAGAAGCCATAGACTCTAATAAAATGTGAAAACGTTTTATAAGATCTAAATTAAGTCCAGTTATCCGTGCCGTTATTTCAGAGTCTCTAAAAAACCGTCTGGCGGTGTTACCGTCATTCGTATTACCTCCTTTGGGACTTGGCATATCAATTGAAAGTCCTGTTTCGGACTTAAATTTACTTTGAATTAAGCATTTTCTTTGTGAAACTTTAATTTTTTCATCAGTTCCTGTGACGCGCCACTCCCTTACCTCCATATGTCAAAAAGTTTGTGATATGTGGTGTTATCACTCATTAGTTGTTTCTCTTCTTTAGCCGGCAAATCTTGGCAGATAATTTTATATGTGCCTTAAAGTAGACACTTCCGGCGTTCGTATAACACTAATTTGGTGTTGATCCGGTGTGAACCAAAAAAGTTATCGATTACAGAATTTTTTCTTTTTTTCTTAACTTAACAAAAAAAAAAGTAATTGTTTAATTGAAATTAAACGAAAAGAATTTTTCTTTTAGAACCGTAAATTCTCGTGATGTTGATAGCGAATATGTTGAGCTTCAAAACAAAAAAAAGTAGTTAAAAAATTCCGATCCAATAAAAAGTTACACGCTTTTAAGAATAAGCAACTTAATGTAGATATTTTTATTGTTTTTAATTCACTCAAAAATATGAAGTTTAAAGTACCATTACAATGTTATTGCTGACAAATTAGGAAAAGTTTTGGCGTTTTCTTATTTTATAACAAGTGCTCTTTCATATTGAATAAAAATATTTACTCAAATCGAAACTCAAAATAACGAGTTTTGTCCAGCTAGATTAGCAAAATCTTACACTGTGCATTGTACACATACACTCATTGCAACCTGCAACTTATAAATCAACGTTGTAGTGAGTATGAATGAATCAGAGTACATAGTTAAATTTCAATATTGTTGACTCACTTATATTAAAAATTTTAAGAGCGCTTATGAGTAGCGAAAAAACGTTTCATTGTTGATCTCTGCTACCTACCATATAACTAAGCTTTCATAATTTACGCATTTTTTATTTTTTTTGGCCTTTTAACGGCAACCAAATCATGTCGACAAGCTTCTTAAGTTACAGATTAAGCATTTAAGAACGGATATGGTAGGTATTAAATAAAATTATGGATTCATTATTAATTGAAAATGACTGCCAAATTAAAAAGAACAATTTTCAGAGCTTACAAGAAGGAAAAAAAGAAAGAATTATTGATTATCGTTCGACAGTTAATGCATTCAGTAAGAGGACAAATTGCTCAATAAATTTCAATACAACGGTTGTATTGAATAAATTTTTTTGGGGCATAAGCAGCAGACTCATAAGCATAAAATGCAGCCAAAATGCGTTCAGCAGATGATTTGCCATCTTTATGCAGCCTAAAAATGCATTTCAGTTTTTGGGTGCAGTTATGCTGATGCCCATATAACTGCCGAAATATGCATAGCAGTAGCCGAAAAACAAAAGTATCATATTTCATAACCCTTCTCAATAAGCCCTAAACAAAAATGGAAACCCTTTTGAACAAAAAGAAAGAAAACAGAATTAATTCCTCCTCAGGAAAGAAAGTATATTTTTCAACGAAAAGTAAAAAGATCATGTAATATCAGTGACCTTAACATTACGAAACCAATAATTCTACCGCCATACATAATAAATACGGCTCTGTCTGGCTGTCTGTCTGTCATTGGACAAAGCTTAAGTGAATATGCACAGGACTTGGTAGGCAGCAACCCTTTGGATATTTTATGCTGAACTTTATAATTCAGTTACTAAGAGAAGAAGTAGAGAAGAAAAATGGGAAAAAGAAAAGTAAATATTTGCATTACAAGCAAAGGAAACGAACAGCAAGCACTTGGTAATTACAGCACATGCGCAAAACATTTTTTTTACAAAATTTATGATCTTGACGAGCGGGTTACGCCAAAAAAAAAGAAAACAAAAATTCAAAACTTACAACAACAACTACAACAACAATATTTATTAGCCCTTCAAATTTATGTGAACATTTTTTCATTTCGTTTTAAAATTTTTCCCTTTTTTTTTTTGACCACAACAGAAAAAAGGAACTCCTCATCAGTATGACCAAAAAAAAAAAAAATTAAGAATCTTCTTAAAAAAACAAAAAACTAAAGGAAAAAGGGGGTTAATGGTCTCTAATTTGACGTTGTAACTCTTGTATATACTCGCTGTAACTGTCTGTTGTAAGCTGTTGTTAAAAGATAACGATGGCTTACCAAGTCGTCTTTGCGTCTTTCTTTCTTAATGAAAGGCTCTTTTCAAGCGTAAATTTATGAATAGCCAGCTACAGCGGCATGTTTAACAAGCTGTTTATGATTTTTTTTTGCTCTCTCTCTCATTGTCTTAATAGTTTTCTGAAACGATCTTAAAAACACAAAAAAAAATGAAACAAAAAAAATATTGAAAAATAATTAAAATTTATGGCTTTAATTCGATACATTGTTTCACAAATGATCACGACTACTCAGCACGGCTACCTTACGTGCTGTACTTATTAATTAAATTTCAATTAAAAAGTATTTCGTTTTTTGTTTTTTTTTTCGAAATTTATAGGGGCTCACTATAAAGTGGCCATAATTTTTTGGCCTCCATTTAATTGAATATTTAAGAAATTATGGTGCACATCATATATTATGTTTAAAATTTATTTTATAATTATTTTATATGATTTAAACAAGTGAATATTATGATGAAAACAAAAGCAAAAACAAGATACTTTTAATGGATTTCTGGAATTAACCAAACACTTAAAAAAATGAAATAAATTGATGTGTGTGAAGATAAATACGAATTTAACAACCAAAGACGCAAACCTACACTTTTAGCAGCGACACTTCTTGTCTCTAACAAAATAAACGTTGCTATTAACAGAGCACTGTTAACTATTTAACAGTGGCAACAGTGGATTATTCTACTACTTCGCAGTTATTGCAAACTATTGACATGCAATTTAATCCTCATTATGATCATTATTATTTGTGAACAAAAGTGTTGAAATGTAAAGGATGGTTGGTGGGCATGATGGACGGAATTGTTCTAACTATCCCACTACCACGGTTCTCAAGAGGACCCTCTGAACTACCATTTGCATCAGAGATCAGCAACGAGTATTCAAAACGATGAGTAGATTCGAGTCATACTTATTATTTCTGATACTTATACGCATTCATACTTATTTTAATATCATACTCATACTACTCATACTCAAAGTTGGAAGTACTCGTCGTATTCATACTTAACAATACGCATGATGTTATTGACTTCGACTCGTCTCTACTTAACATTTACACGAAGCACAAAATAAGTATGATTCACGTACGAACACTACTATACTCACAAGAAGATTGTGTGTATGATTTGCTTGTTGTCTTTGTCTTTCCTTTCATCTTTGTTTGTATATGCAACAATAACAAAGGCTGTAAATTTTGATGAATGATTCGAGCCACTCGAATCACTTATAAGTATTATAAGTATTTTTCTAAATTTATGAATCAGAATGAGTAGGCGTATGAATCAAACACATTTCGAATGTTGTGAGTTTGATGTCAACGTTGTACTCATGCTCATTGTAACCTATACTTATAAATCAATGCTGTAGCGAGTACGAATGAATCAGAGTAGTTGAATTTCAATTCTGTTAATTCACTCATACTCAAAATTGCATGAGTGCTTATGAGTAGCGGAAAAACGATTCATTGCTGATCTCTGATTTGCATATAGTCGGGAAGGTGTATTATTTCTTAAATGTTCCAAAATGGTCACTGATCTTCTAGAGAATTTTCAATCAAAGAATTAATAGATTCAAAGCTAATTTTCTCAATACCAGATCACTTTATATGTGACTATATTGCTGATTATATTAAGAGGCCTTGGAACCTTGCCTTGCATATAGTATGGTACTCATAGACCTAATATTTGTCCTAAAATTAGCTCCTAAACAAGTAAGCTTGTTCAGATGGATACTGTTAAACAGCTAACACTACTCTGTTAAGGGCAAATTTTGTTCTGTTAAGAGCAAATTTTGCTCTGTTAATGCCAAATGTGGCGCTGCTAAAATTTATGGATTGCGTCTTGGATTTTCAAATTTGAGTTTATGTGTGTGAAGACATAGTAAATTGCATAGGAATTTATGACCTAAAAAGTTCTTTTTTTTTCTTCTTCTTCATGTTAACACAAGCCGATCATCAACAGAAATAAGAGAAAAATAAATCTCAAGTTTAATTCGAGTCATTCGAATCATTTATAAGTGAATATCGCTCCTTTATTGCAACATAGTCATATCTCAAAAAAACTTGAACTTGGCAAAATGCGATTTAAGTTTTCAAGACATAAGTCCTATGATCTAATTGCCGCAAACACTTTTTACTATAACTTCGGTTCAGCTTGGGATATAAAACTGATTTTTTTTTTTTCAACATGTACAGAAAGTCTAAAAGAGCAGTTTTGCTTAAGTAACTACAAATTTTTAATTTTTTGAGATATGACTATGTTGCAATAAAGGAGCGATATGATAAGTATTTTTCTAAAAATATGAATCTAAATGAGTAGGCTTATGAATCAAACATATTGCGAATGGTATGAGTTTGATGTCAACTTTGTACGCATACTCATTGCAACCTGTACTTATAAATCAACGTTGTAGTGAGTATAGTATAAATGAATCAGAGTACATAGTTAAATTTCAATATTGTTGACTCACTTATATTCAAAATTTCATGAGTGCTTATGAGTAGCGAAAATACGATTCATTGCTAATCTCTGGTCTAAATACATTATGTTTTAGTAGAGAATTTCTTTTTAACCCTATGATAAACTATGATAACCACAAGTCCATATCGGGTCATTGGTTTCATTAAAAAAGCCGGTATCCAGTCAGTTCATAGATTTCTAAGCTTTGTTGTGGCATCAGTAAGCAGTAGGTAAACGATAAATATCAGCATCTGATTCTAATGCCAGTTATAACATGCCTCATGTATTCTAAGATTTCCTAATGATAGAGTGTTACAAATTATTGGGACAATTCAATGTCGCAGACTTCCACACCACTTGATGAGATAGACTTGGTTGTTGCTCTGATACAACACATTTTTCTTCCGTAATCAACTACTGGATTTTGTGTGACATTGCTTCCTTTAGATGATACAATAGTTTACAGTGCACATCTAAATTCAGAGTTTTATTTTAAGTACACCAGGTACACACTTTCCTATCAAGCGTATTGAATTCCATCACGTAGACTTACTTTCGATGTGTCGCGGTCCTGCTGTTGCTCTGACTGAACACAATACTTCTTCTGTAGTTCCTTGTAATTCCTTTGCTCTTTTTGTTGGCCTTTGTAATCGATTTCTTTCTTCAAATGATTAAATTGTTGGCGGCAAAATTACAAATTAAAAGTTGTCTCATATGGAAGCAAAGCTAAATTTTCCAGGTCATTGGTTGGTGCATACTTTGCGTCTCGATTTTTTTACGGTCTTTTAAACGACTTAGTTTTCATCAGAAATTAGCGGAATTTATAGTGATTACGACATGAATCCATAAATCAAATTTCATTTTGTATTCAGCTTCATGAATCAACACAGTTTTCTGTGCAATATTTTTACCTTTCCGCCTCTAGAGCATCCTTGCTATCAAAATTACCAACAAAACTATATATCGATAGGATTGGCTTTTGAGTAGTAGAGTAGTGCAGTGAAAGTCTTCTTACCTTCTAGAGAGGGTGACATCAATAATGATCATCATATTGTTACGTTTTTACTCTTTTAAAAACGTTAAAAATATAAGTTCGTAGATTGCAAATAAAATAAAAATAAATTTGTGTTTAGTTTAAAATCAATTCTTTATTGTCCGCACAATTCCGTGTGCCACCTTTCACGACTTGATTTAAACAACAACAGTTTGCTTAAGCTTTTAAGCTTTTAACTCTTCCGCGTACACAATAACAATTGTTCAATAGATCTTTATAACATAGATCTTCAAACCACAATTATTCTCTTCATACGCAACGTGTGTTCACACAAGACTAACTGAATTCTTCCTGAATTGCAGTTGCCTGCTCTGTCTTGCCTTTATATCGCAGGGTAAGCAGTCTGATCAATGCACTTGAAGGAGAATGTCTTTGCCTTTGCGAAATCTCTATAAATGTAAACAAGTTGTTTATTGTTATTTGTGTATTTTGTTTACGTTGTCCTTGCAGTGTTGTTGTTGCCTGTTTACTTGTTTATCCCCTTTTTATACTGATGTTGTTGTTATATTTTTGTTTATTCGTTGATCATGTAAACCAGTCCATTGTTTTGTTTTTGGAGCTTTTGTTTATCATTTTAATAACACCATTTCCATTTTCGTAACAATATGTTAGTTAAGCAATGTCATGTCGTTAAAAGGAGTTTAGGAAATTTCCTTATCAGTACTCCCAATTACACGTTCGTGTAGTGTGTGTTGTTACGCAACGACAGAGATTACCCATTCTTTATGTGATTTAACTAGCAGAGTGTCTGCTAAGAATCGGAGCCTCACTAACAGGCTAGTCCACTACCTATTAGACTACCAAGACACCCATACTTTGAAGATAATTTGAATAAAGCGTAAGCACATATTTCTTTTATTGTTAAATAAGTACAAAAACAAAAGTTCTTCTGTTCATTAGGATGGACTCAAATTTCAATCTTGATTTATATCTTTATTTAAACAAATCCTTTATTTATTTAAATAACAACACAGTTAAATTGGTAACATAGCTTTATCAACTTTATTTATACTATGTTCAGACAGGCACTTTTATTGAGTCAATATTCGTTTATTTGAGTACACACATAATATACGCAACATTTATTTGACAGTGGTAAACAAAACAGCTGGTTGTTTCAACAACATTGTTTTTATTTTGTTTTTTTTTTTTTTTTTTTTGTTATGTTGTTTTTTTTGTTTTGTAGTTGTTGACATTTGAGTTGTCAAATACCAATTGAAAGTGTTTGGAAAATTGTAATATGCTCACTGAACGTCTTATTTTAAGTTTTACTCAATATTATAATAATTGAAACTTTATATGAAATTGAAATTAATTGAAATATGAATATGAAATATTGAGCTCAATAATGGCATTTATTGCGATTTACACAATAAAAGTGCCTGGCTGAACATGGTATTAGAAAGATCAATCTCTTGGCTTACAATACCACTGGGCTTGCTGTTGCACTTTTTATTTCAACTTTTGTTTTAGTACTGGCTGGCAACGTTTTAGACATGAATGTCTGGCATCATTGTCATTCGCTCTATTTATTTTCAATTATTTTACTCCTGGCAACTACTACTAGAAGTCACCGTAGTCTAGTGATAGTGTGTTGGCTTATTAGACGTGAGGCCACGGTTCATATGAAGAAATATTTCATCGGCGCCTTTCTCTCAACAGATTTCTGGCAAAAACCTGAAAGCAAATAAAATAAAAATAAAAAGCAAATTTTTAAAAAGAAAGACAAAAATTACACACCATTTTTTACTATTTTGCTTTATAACGTATATTGTATCAGAGTTTCTACAAATTTTACTGTGAATAATAAACACTTTTTTTCAATTTCACTTACATATTGATAACACTTGTATTGAATTTTTTTTAATTATCTGTTGGTTAACAGCCCTCCAAGAGCACGGTATTAAGTTCCTACGAAAGTTTAAATTAACGTAGGAACTCTATACCTCGCTTATGGCAATAAAGGCGTCTTCTTCGAATATTTTTTTGGTTTTTTTAAAAAAGAATCACTCACACTTTTTTTGTTTTCTTGTTTTTTGCATAATAAACTTACTCTTACCTGTCTGTCATTCGCCAGCAGCCTTAAGCAAATCTATAATAAAATTAAAATTGATTATAAAATATTCTGTGTTGTAAATATTTGTATTTAAAATTACGAAACAAATATTTGACTAAAGGCTGCATGTAAACTGTAACAAAAAAACCAAGAGATTATGAAACCCAAAAAAACCAAAAACCCAAAAAAATAAATAAAAACTAGAAAAAAGTTATTAAACGATATTGTTCTTGGCTTAAAGAAAAAAAAAATATAAAAAAACTTATTTGTTTATTAATAAAAAAAATACCACACACATATACCAATACAGTCAATCCTCCTATAATGCGGTGAGTGCGTACCGCGTTGTATGGAAACCGCGCTATAAGAAACTCGGATTTAACAGTACAAACCAGGCTAATTCGTAGCGTGTTCTATGGAAACTGTCTACCGCGTTATAGGACTGTTGACTGTAGTTCCTTGTAAGATATTTAAGTCCTCTATACAAAGAAAGTGTTTGTATTTTAAACCCATAAAAAAAAAAAAACTGAAAAGAAAATGAAAAATTTTTGCTTTCTTATATCGTGGTGGTAATTTTAATATCGATAATGTATGTAGTTTTATTGGTTTTTATGTGTTTTGTTAGGTTTTTAAACAAAAAAAAAAGGAATTTCAAGTACTTTGTCTATTTCATAATCATTTTATAGACAAAGAAAAAAATGTCTTTTTTTCATGTAAAGTAGTTTCTTATGGTTTATCCTTTAATATGTTGGGGTTTTTTGCCTTCCCATAAGTCTCCTTCCTCTCTCGATACAAAAAAAAAGAAACTGATAAGTTTCTTAAAAGCTTTGGTGCCTTTAAGTCTACTTTAGAAAGCCATAACAATTGTTTATCATACAGTTTAAACAATAAATAAAGGGTCCGCCAAATAACTTTTTTTTTTTCGAAAATGCTTTAAAAAAAAATACAGAATATTTTCTCAAATTTCTTTTTTTATTTGAAAGTACAATCCTTCCGGTTAATAATGGAAAATAATTTCATTAAAATGGCTGCCTTGGCTGGCCATGCAGTAGCCTACACGATCGGTCCAATTTTTAAGCACATTATCGATTGTGTGCAGCTGTATTTCACCAATGGCTTCACGAATATTGTCCTTTAAAGCGTCAATTGTCTCTGGCTTGTCGGCGTAACACTTATATTTGACGGTACCCCACAAATAATAGTCCAACGGTGTCAAATCGTAGCTCCGAGGTGGCCAAACAATATCAGCTCTGCGGCTGATAATGCGATCTTCAAAAACAGGGCGCAAAACATCAAGTGTAGCTTCGGCTGTGTGGCACGTAGCGCCGTCCTGTTGAAACCAAATATTGCCTATATCCTCTTCTTCAATTTTTGTGAAAAAAAATTCGTTCAACATGGCCCGATAACGATCGCCATTGACTGTAACGGCTTCTACTTGCTCATTTTTGAAGAAAAATGGCCCAATTATGCCTCTGGACCAAAATCCGCACCAAACAGTAACTCGTTTTGGGTGCGTCGGCTTTTCAACGTATGCGTGCGGGTTTTCTGTGCCCCAAATACGACAATTTTGCTTGTTTACATACCCGCCAAGATCAAAATGAGCTTCATCTGAAAAGATGATTTTTTTTTGCCAAAATCGGCATCTTCTGTAAGTCGATCGCAGGCCCACTTAGCGAAGCGAAAACGCATTGGATGGTCAATTGGCTTCAACTCCTGAACCAATTGAATTTTGTATGGCGTCATACCAAGGTCTTTATGCAAAATTCGTTTCAATGATGTCTCCGAAATGTTCAATTGTTGAGAACGACGGTGAATTGAAGTTGATGGCGCTTCACGCACACTTTCTGCCACAGCAGCAATATTCTCGGGTGTACGCACTGTTTTTGGCTTTTCACGCTTTGGTTTATCGATGAGGATGCCAGTTTCTTTCACTTTTTTCACAAGATAACGAACATACAGAGCTGACGGTGCTTCTCTTCTTCCAGAATCCGTACGTAATTTTCGCACACATTCTGCAACATTACCATGATTTTCAAAGTAATGTCGCAATATTTCCCAGCGTTGTTCAGCGGAAGGCTAAAACTAATTATCTGTCAAATCAGACATGAGCTAAGTGTTACCATTCACGAAATAAGCACTAGTTGAAAAAAAAAAACGTTAAATTGCGGACCCGATACTTCATATTTGTAAAGAACTGTTAGTATTTCTTTTATAAACGATTTAAAGGATTATTAATTATGAAAGAATTACATAAACTAAATGATTCATTATATTAAATAGTTCAATTATATGGACAAATTAAAAAAAAAAACATCAAAATAAGGGGTTAAGTTGCAAACCACCCCCCTGAAGAAAGGCCCATTGTGATACCACAATCAATTCTACCCGATGGTCAATCAAACCCTGGAGAAAAAATGTTTGTGAAGATAAATTCGAATTAAAAATCCAAAGACGCAAACCTACACTTTTAGCAGCGGCACTTCTTGCCTCTAACAAGATAAACTTTGCTATTAACAGAGCACTGTTAACTATTTAACAGTGGCAATAGTAGATTAGTCTTCTACTTTGAAATTATTGCCGACTATTGACATACAATTTAATTCTTATTATGATCATTATTATTTGTAAAAAAAAGTGTTGAAATGTAAAGAATGGTTGGTGGGGACGAAGGACGGAAATTTTTTCAACTCTCAAAATTATTCCATCTATCCCATAACCAGGGTCCGAAAGAGGACCCTCCATGGACTACCATTTGCATATAGTCTGTATGGTGTACTGTTTCTTATAGGTTCCATGTATGGGGTATGTTTACTAGAATATAATTTATTTATTTTTGCAGTGGTAGCTTTAATACCAAAACCTCAAAACGCAGTCCCTCTACTGATCGAGTTCCACCAAATTCGGTAAGAATTTGGTCAGCGTTAATGTTGTCCCTTTTTGGTACTTTTGTCAATGACTTTTGAAATTAATCCAAATAAAAAGCCATAAAAAAACTCTATCGAACTTCGTATTGAAAATAAATTACAATGACAATGACAGTGACAGTGACAAAACTCACACATTACTTAGTAAGTAAAAATAATAATACATTTATCTAGCGATGACAGTGACAAGATGATTTATTTTTAAAAATTTGTTTCAAATGATTGTCAATTATTTCTGTTTCTTACAATTTAAACGTTTTTATTATCATTCTTATCGATCAATTTGTTTGTATGAATTTTAATTACAATGACAGTGACAAATTAAACTGTAAACAATTACTACTAAAAATTTAAATACCGGGTTATCCATTTCGTGGTTTCAAAAGTATGGGACTGGAATTCGACATCTGTCAAACTAAGTTGTGAAATCAATTTTATTCTTTTCAGTTGAAAGTCTGACATTTGCGAAAATGGATCGCTTAACTATCACACAACGCATAAAAATTATCAAAACCTACTACAAAAATGGTGATTCTGCCACAGCCACGTATCGTGCGTATCGGCAATTTTTCGAAAAAAATTTTCTTCACGCGATGAAGCACATTTCACACTCGGTGGGTATGTTAATAAAAAAAATTGTCGTATTTGGGGTTCTGAGAATCCTCAAGTAATTGAAGAGAGGCCATTACATCCAGAAAAAGTCACTGTTTGGTGCGCTCTTTGGTCCGAAGGTGTGATTGGACCTTACTTCTTCGAAAACGACGATGGAACGACTGTCACCGTCAATTCGGAGCGTTATGGCCATATGATAACCGACTTTTTTTGCCTGCTATTGAAGAATACGACTTGGAGAATATGTGGTTTCAACAAGAGGGTGCCACATGCCACACAACTCGAGCGAAAGTGGCTTTATTGCTAGAGACATTTCCTGGCCGCATAATTTCTCGTCGTGGCGATATCAACTGGCCACCAAGATCATGCGATTTGACACCATTAAATTTTTTTTTGGTGGGGCTACGCGAAAGACCGTGTTTATGCAGATAAACCTTCAACTCTTGAGCACTTAAAAACCAACATTCGTCAAATTATGGCTGAGATACCGCCCAATATGTGTCAAAAAGTGATCGAAAATTACCTCAAAAGAATCAATGCTTGCAACACTTTGCGTGGAGGTCATTTAAATGATGTAGTGTTTCACACATAATGTCAACGTTCAAACTTTACAAAAAAAAAAGAAATATCATGAAAAAAATATTTTATATGTATTTTATTTGCATTTACTTTTGAAACCACGAAATGGATAACCCTATATTATGCTAAAACTTGCATTGAAATTGTTTAGCTGGAATTAAAATAAACCGCGATCTGATGTGTGTGTAAGTGATACTGAATTTAATGTGTGTATGAGTAGGAATTATTTGTCATCACACCTTACCTAATAAACTTACCAAAAAGGCTAAAGAATGTGTCAATAGGAATTTCATCTATCATAGTTAAATATGACTTGAAAATATATTAGAATAGAATGTCATGCTTAGCGCAACAAAGTATTTTGAAATGAAATGAAATAGAGAAGAAGCGGATGCTTTGATGTTGAATAAAACTACGCTTGAAACATGATTTGGCTGTTAGCGATTTAATTTTAAAATCGCTGTTGTTGTGCTGTATTATGTTGCGTTACTTAAAAGCCAAGTTAAAATAAGTTGTGGGAATTTTTAATTTATCATGTGGCTTAAATCAAAGCACAACATAAATACCCAATAAACAATTTATTGTTACGTTTTTACCTTTTAAAAACATTTAAAATATGAACTTGTAAATTGCAAATAAAATAAAAATAAATTTGTGTTTAGTCTGAATTAAAATTCTTTATTATTCGCACAATTCTGTGTGCCACTATTCACAACTTGATGTAAACAATAACAATTGCTTTGTTTTGTTATTCCTCTGTTTACACCCTTTGAATAAACAATAACAATTATTCGGCAGATCTTTGTAACGGAGATCTTCAAACCACGTTTACTCTCTTCAAATGCACCGCGTTTTCACACAAGACTGACTGAACTTCACTAACTCTCTCGCCTGCTTTGCCTTGTCTTTTATAAAGGGTCCGCCAAATAAATTTTTTTTTGAAAATACTTTAAGAAAAAAACTACTGAATATTTTCTTAAATTTCTTTTTTTATTTGAAAGTACAATCCTTCCGGTTAATAATGGAAAATAATTTCATTCAAATGGCTGCCTCGGCTGGCCATGCAGTAGCCTACACGATCGGTCCCATTTTTATGCACACTATCGATTGTGTGCAGCTGTATTTCACCAATGGCTTCACGAATATTGTCCTTTAAAGCGACAATTGTCTCTCTGGCTTGTCGGCGTAACACTTATCTTTGACGGTACCCCACAAATAATAGTCCAACGGTGTCAAATCGCAGGTCCAAGGTGGCCAGACGACATCAGCTCTGCGGCTGATAATGCGATCTTCAAAAACAGGGAGCAAAACATCGAGTGTAGCTTCGGCTGTGTGGCACGTAGCGCCGTCCTGTTGAAACCAAATGTTGCCAATATCCTCCTCTTCAATTTTTGTGAACAAAAATTCGTTCAACATGGCCCGATAACGATCGCCATTGACTGTAACGGCCACTCCTTGTTCATTTTCGAAGAAAAATGGCCCAATTATGAATCTGGACCAAAATCCGCACCAAACAGTGACTCGTTTTGGCTGCGTCAGCTTTTCAATGTATGCGTGCGGGTTTTCTGTGCCCCAAATGCGACAATTCTGCTTGTTTACATACCCGCCAAGATCAAAATGAGCTTCATCTGAAAAGACGATTTTTTTGCCAAAATCGGCATCTTCTGTAAGTCGATCGCAGGCCCACTTAGCGAAGCGAAAACGCGTATACACAACCATATTCGTTCAGCGGAAGGATAAAACTAATTATCTGTCAAATCAGACATGAGCTAAGTGTTACCATTCACGAAATAAGCACTAGTTGAAAAAAAAAACGTTAGATGGCAGACCCGATATGCCAAAGTAAATAGTCTGATGAATGTTCTTGAAGGCGAACTTTAATGACTTTTCCTTCTTGCAAATCACTATGATTGTAGTGTTGTTCGTGTATTTTTGTTTACTTGTTTACAATTTTTTTAATGCTGGTGTTTGTTGTTATATTAAGCAGTACGATAATTTGTAAACAGGTTTGTTTACTGCATTGTTTTGTTTTTGTAGCTTTTGTTTATAATTTTAATGTTAAGCGATGTAAAAGCAAAACACCAGTATTTAGATTTTTTTCAATTTCGTAACAATATGTAACATTCTCAATGAAGCAATGTTCGATGGGTTATGCTTAACAGTGGGATATTTGCCAAAATGGGTACAAAAAAAATGGAATACATGTGGCACAGCAAGAACGTGTGACACACACTTTTTCCAAAAGCTCACTCACTCTCGCCTTTTGTCAAATGACTGTTTGTTCACATTTGTTGTTGACGGTGATTTTGTCTGTCTGTCTGTTTGTTTGACTTTGTCAATATGTAGATTTGTTCTTAGTGTTGTTGTTGGCGCTGTTTTTTTTAGCTTTTAACTCATTTCAAATGCATGACAGAATGTTGATTTATTTGGTGCTGTCATGCACAGTAACAGTTTTAAAACATTTAACCGTACATTACAGTTACAGTTATACAATTGATTTAAAAAAAAATTGTTCTAAAGTTGTTGTTGTAGTTGTTGTTGCTGTTTTGTTTACTCTCATTTATAAGATGAGTAGGCATAATTGGTAAAGCCTGGTGATTTGTAACCCACGTTCAATTTGAGCGACACGCAGAAAAGGGGGGGGGGATAATATAAACAAAAAATTCATTAATAAAGTATACTTTTTTTTTTTTTTTTGGTGAAACTAGCACTCAGGGGATGGCCCCTACTCATGCAGTGCATTGTGCAGGGCTTAGGACAATGATTTATAGGAAGGTGGAAGAGAGGGAATAGTGTTTGTGGACATCTCAAGATGCGAACGGCAAGGAAACGATTTGCTGCTAGTTGACTATAAAATGGCCAGTGATATACCTTCACCATTAGATAGTCTACAGCAATCGTCCCCAAGAAGTTCGCACCCTTCAGTCCTAGCTTCTCACACTACTCATGTTGTGTGTGTTAATTTTTATACATGAGTGGCGGGACCTACAGTTTAAAGTCGACTCCGAGCGACAAATTTTATTGAGAAACTTTTCATGGCAATTTTATTTACTCTCAGAGTTTTTGCCAGAAATCTGCTGAGAGGAAGTCGCCGAAGAAATATTTTCGTTTTGATGTCTGACCTGGGATTCGAACTCGGGCCTTCAGTCTAATAAGCCAACACACTACCTACTAGGCCATGGCGACTTCAATAAATGAATCTCCTTTTAATGGATCCTGCCTATGTAGATCCTTTCTATCTAGAAAAGTTAAAACCAAGATCCAAAATTGTATAAAAATTAACAACAAGTTTTGATGCTCAAAGCGTGGAATTGCTGCCTCCTGTAAGCATTAACTTAGAGTATTTAAAGCACTTTTTTGTTGCCATGAAATAGTCGAAATGCCCACACATAACCTTATTTCTTTATTACAACCCTTTAGTCGGGATTACAACCTAGTTTCTCACACCACTAATAATGTGTGTGTTAATTTTATACATGAGTGGTGGGACCTTCAGTTTAAAGAAACTTTTCATGGCAATTTTATTTAACACTCAGAGTTTTTGCCAGAAATCAGCTGAAATCGTCGATGAAATATTCTTTTCATATTTTAAATTTTGATGCCTGACCTGGGGTTTAAACCAGAGATCAGCAATTAATCGTTTTTTTGCTACTCATAAGCACTCATGAAATTCTGAATATAAGTAAGTCAACAATATTGAAATTTAACTATGTATTCTGATTCATTCATACTCACTACAACGTTGATTTATAAGAACAGGTTGCAATGAGTATGGGTACAATGTTGACATCAAACTCATACAGCAAAAAAGACAGAGCAGCACGAAATGCAAACACAACCTTTTAGTGAGTATTTTAGTGTTCGTATGCGATTCATATTTATTTTGTGATTCGTGTATAAGTTGAGTTATAGAGAGTCGAAATCAATAACATCATACGTGTTGTTAAGTATGAATATGATGAGTACTTCAAACTTTGAATATGAGTAGAGGAGGTTCCATGATATTAAAATAAGTATTAATGCGTATAAGTGTCAGGAATTATGAGTATGATTCGATTCTACTTATCTTTTTGCTAATCTCTGGATTGAACAGAGGCCTCACGTCTAATAGGCCAACACACTATCTACTAGACTACGTCGACTTTGTCAAAATGCTCACCATACATGCATACATACATAATTGGTCATTACAACCCTTTAGTCAAGGATTACGACCTAGTTTCTCACACCACTTATGTTGTGTGCGTTAATCTTTATACATGAGTGGTGGGACCTACAGTTTAAGGTCGTCTGCGAACGCCAGATTTTTGAGAAACTTTTCATGGCAATTTTATTTATTCTCAAACTTTTTGCCAGAAATCTGCTGAAAGGAAGTAGCTGAAGAAATATTTTTCATATATTATTTTGTTTGAGATGCCTGACCTGGGGTTTGAACCGAAGCCTCACGTCTAATAAGCCAACACACTACCTACTAGACCACGTCGACTTCAAAATGCTCAAACCATTCCATTATTGATCAGTGGGCTGTTTTCTATGGGCACTAGGGCATCTAAAGTCCGTGGATACATATGATTGTTGTCAACATAACGTTGTTGTTGTTGTTATTGTAGTTGTTATCTTTCGGTTTTAACATTTTTATCGCCTTTACACTCCAAATAATGAACAATTTAGAAAACAATTCATGAACTTATGGTGTTTTCTTTTCTACAAAGAAAATGTCACCCTCTTACAAGGTACATTAAAAAAATTTTTGACCAACCCTGTTGTAATGTCATTTTTTATTTGAGAAGAACATAACACAAATATTAAAAAAGGATATGCCCTGTGTTTACCACTTATTAAGAAAATGTATGAAGAAATGCCAATTTGTTCAAAGGTGTTGCCAGATCGCTAATTTTTCGACTTCATTTTTTGCATGCTTTTTTTTTTATAACAAAAAAAAAAATATTTTAACACTGTTCTAACATTGAATGCAATTTTTTATACTGCTGACCATGTAGCTTTAATAATCTAATATTTCCTTAAGATTACTTCACAAAACAATGAAAAAATTAACTTCAAATTGGATAAAATCACCAGGCGACTTTTTTTAAATTTCATCTGGTAGCCCTATAAATAAACAAAAGCCATCTGCTTTGCAGGGCATTAGCAGCACTCTCGATTTATACAGGGCATAAAATGCAATGCCCTCCACCATTGGCAAGTGCGAATTATTTAGAATAAAACATACCACCCATTTAGAGGGCGAAACATTTTTAAGAAACAAACGCAAAATTTCATTTTGCATTAATAAAATGCACATTTTTTGGTAGAAAAGAAAACACCATTAATTTACATTAAGTGCTGAAGGAGGAAGAGGGCAAAAAAGGTTAACAAAAAAATAAACAACAAACAACAACCTTAAGATTGTCAACGCATTGTTGTAAAACTGAAAAATATTGTTGTTGTTGTTGTAACTTTATTGTTATTATTGTTACCAGCACTCAACTACTGTTTGAAAATGACAATGACGACGACAACAACGATGACAACGACAACGATCGGAAAGCAAAACAGAAACAAAAAATAGAAAAAATCTGTGATCAGTTGGCAAAATTGTGTGAGACTCTGACAGATCACAAATCACACCTCTTTTTAACATTCTTTTTTTTCCGATTTTTTTTTTCAATTTTTTTTTTTGCAATTTTTTGTTTCTATTTTTCTTCTAGTTGTTGTTAAATGTTGAAAGAAAAGGCATTTTAATAACAATAAGCAATATTTTGCATATAAAAACGTCATATAAATACGTACATATTTAATGCTTAAGCGTGGCTCTTACCAACAAAAAAGTTATAAGAATTGTTATGAATAATAATAATAAAAAAGAAAAATAAATAAAAGGACAGAAAAAACAAAATCAAAGACAGTCAGTTAGAATGATTAACAAACAGTCAGCCAGTCAATCACACTATTTTTTTCTGCTGTCATACATACATATTTGCAAGCGTTTTGATAGTTTGAAAGCATTACAAAGTGGGCGTCAATAGGCAAAAAATAAAAAACAAAAAAGAATAACAAAACAAACATGGTTTATGAGTTAAAACTGAAATTGTGTTTCTCTGAAATTTTGTTTTCCCCCTTTTTTTTTTTTTTTCTTGGTTACACAATTTGCTAACAAGCCCACAAAGTACGACAACGACAACAATTCACGTTAAAATGTTGTTTAAATTATATTTTTGATAGAGCGCGATAGAACACACAAACAAACACACAAACAAACACGCAATAGCAATAGCAACAGCAGCAACAATAATAATTGTTGTCTTAATAAATAAATTTTTTCAAAAATCGTTTCTTTTGTTTTTTTTTTTTCAAGCAATTGCCAGCGCCAATTGTTTTTGGGCCATAATTGCCGGTTATATGATCGTTTGTAATTCAAATGTCATTTCAAAAAAAGTATAGGAAACCCACCATTCGCCACCACCACCACCACCACTATCTTTAACTCTTAATATTTCCATTAACATTACCATAACCAACAAGAACAACAACAACAGCAACAGGCAACAATGGCAGGCAACAACATTAATAAACAATAGGCAACCAACACTCCACTCTACTACCGTCATTTATTCTTATTTTACTGTGGCTTAAATGTAATCGTTTAGATCTGTCGGATAAGTCAATCAATGTGATTTCTTTTCGACGTAATTAACATTTTCATTTCAAACAAAAAAAACAAAAACAACAACAACAAACAAAAACTACTACAGCAACAACAAAAAAAAACAAAAAACAGAAAAAAGCCCAAAAAAAAAAAAAAAAACCAATGTTTTAAGGTGTGTGCGTGAATTTGAGTAGGGGGTGTCGTATGTTACAGTAAAGAATCTAGATGTAGCAACCCATTACGTCAAGGGTCATAGTTAGTTAATCAACGTCTTAAATAATTCCAAATTAATTGTTGCAATTCGTATTACAATCGACTAAGGAAGCTGCAAAAGTCTAGACCAATAGCACTTCAATCATTAGCACCAGACCGCGTTCGATCCTATACCTAACAAATAATTTTTATTCCGTGATCTAGTAGGTAATGAGCTGGCTTATTAGACGAGACAAACCTTGATTCAACCATGTTCCCAAAAAAAAAAAAAAATGAAGCCATCGTGGTCTAGTAGATAGTGTATTGCCTTATAAGATGAGAGAGCCCTTGTTTCAACCCCTAACTCAGGCATTTTGAATAAAGCTTGTGGCAAAAACTCTGAGAGCAAGTACCATTGCCATGTGAAAAGCTTCTCAAAAATCTGTCATTCGCGGTTGACTTTAAACTGCAAAAAAATTCGAAATATTGTGAAATTTTTTCGGACATTCTCCTTAATTGGTGAAAGTTGAGTTTGGTGATTGCTAGAATTTTCTCTTTAAAGTACAGTTTCTTTTGACGCTCACCGTATACCTTAAAAGAAAGCTAAATAGGTTCAATATTTCGGTTTAGATTTGAAATTTTAGTCCCCGTATTTTCTATAAATTTTTTCTCTTTTAGGAAGAAAAAACAAAGAATTTATGTGTGTGAAAATAATTTCGAATTTGGAAATCCAAGACACAATCCATTTTCTCTTAACAGAACAAAATTTGACATGAACAAGACCATTTGTTTAGGAGCTAATTTTGGAAAATAATCTAGATCTATGAGTATACTGTATGCAAAGGAACGTTCCAAGGCCTCTTAATAAAGGGCTATCCATTTCGTGGTTTCAAAAGTATGGGACTGGAATTCGACACCTGTCAAACTAAGTTGTGAAACCAATTTTTTTCTTTTCAGTTGAAAGTCTGACATTGACGAAAATGGATCGCTTAACTATCACACAACGCATAAAAATTATCAAAACCTACTACAAAAATGGTGATTCTGCCACAGCCACGTATCGTGCTTTAAGAGGAGATTATGGTTTACATAATCGTCCAAGTACGCAAGCAATTGGCAAATTTGTGAAGAAATTTGAAGAGACTGGAGTGGTTACAAATATTGAAAGGCCTGTGCATCATCGTTTCGCTCGTTCCGCTGAAAATATCGCTATTGTAAGTGAAAGTGTTGCCCGAAGACCCGAATGTGTCGATTCCTCGTCGTTCTCAGGAACTAGGACTGTCTTGCGGCACATTATGGCGTATTTTGCATTTAGACCACACCTACATCCATATAAAGTCCAGCTCACGCAACAACTGAAGCCAGCTGACCATTCACAACGTCGTAGATACGTGGAATGGACAGGAACAACAGGCGGTGGACGGTAATTTTTCGAACAAAATTTTCTTCAGCGATGAAGCACATTTCACACTCGGTGGGTATGTTAATAAACAAAATTGTCGTATTTGGGGTTCTGAGAATCCTCAAGTAATTGAAGAGAGGCCATTACATCCAGAAGAAGTCACTGTTTGGTGCGCTCTTTGGTCCGAAGGTGTGATTGGACCTTACTTCTTCGAAAACGACGATGGAACGACTGTCACCGTCAATTCGGAGCGTTATGGTCATATGATAACCGACTTTTTTTTTTGCCTGCTATTGAAGAACACGACTTGGAAAATATGTGGTTTCAACAAGACGGTGCCACATGCCACACAACTCGAGCGAATATGGCTTTATTGCAAGAGACATTTCCTGGCCGCGCAATTTCTCGTCGTGGTGATATCAACTGGCCATCAAGATCATGCGATTTGACACCATTAGACTTTTTTTGTGGGACTACGCGAAAGACCGTGTTTATGCAGATAAACCTTCAACTCTTGAGCACTTAAAAACCAACATTCGTCAAGTTATGGCTGAGATACCGCCCAATATGTGTCAAAAAGTGGTCGAAAATTACCTCAAAAGAATCAATGCTTGCAACACTTCGCGTGGAGGTCATTTAAATGATGTAGTGTTTCACACATACAGTAATCCCTCGATTTACATCGCAGTTGGTTCCAAAAAAAGGCGACGTAAATCGAAACGACGTAAATCGAATTTCATATTGCTCATACTACAAAGTAGTATGCTTTTAACAAGGAACTTAAAAAAGTTATATGAATTTACAGTAATCCCTCGATTTACGTCGCAGTTGGTTCCAAAAAAAGGCGACGTAAATCGAATGACGACGCAAATTGAAATTAGAGGGAACAAAAAATTTGACGGCGTAAATCGAAACAACGTTAATCGAGGCGACATAAATCGAAGGATTACTGTAATGTCAACGTTCAAACTTTACATTAAAAAAGAAATATCATGAACAAATATTTTATATGTGTTTTATTTACGTTTACTTTTGAAACCACGAAATGGATAACCCGGTATAATCAGCAAAATTGTCACATATAAAGTGATAGGGTACTGAGAAATTTGGCTTTGATTATCAATTTTTTTGCTTGAAAATTGTCTAGAAGATCAGTGGCCAAATGGTAGGCCAGAGGGTCCTCTTTCGAACTGTGGTAGTGGGATAACTGGAATAATGAATGAGAGTTGAGAAAATTTCCGCCCTCCATCCCCACAAACCATCCTTTACATTTCAACACTTTTGTTCACAAATAATACTGATCATAATGAGAATTAAATTTTATGTCAATAGTTTGCAATAATTGCAAAGTAGAAGAATAATCTATTTATTGCCACTATTAAACAGTTAACAGTGCTCTGTTAATAGCAAAGTTTACTCTGTTAGAGACAAGAAGTGGCGCTGCTGAAAGTGTGGGTTTGTGTCTTTGATTTTTAAATTCGAATTTATCTTCACACACAAGTTTCATTCAATTTTTCCTTTTTTTCTTAAATTGAAAAAGTTTTTATAATTTCAATTGTTTCTAATTTGATGTCATTGTCATGTGTCCATAGAGCCTCTTTATTTTGTCATTTATCAATATGATTACAATATTGCCAACAGTTTGACAACAACGTTGTTTTTTTTTTTTGACTTTTTGGAAAATTTTTAATTTATATGCCAAATCTTTAAAGCTTTTCTTAGACGTAGAAAAGTGGCAGTTTAGCTGAAGGCAGAAAAACAAGCTGCATATCTGTATGTCACATACATATATCTAAATGCATATCTATGCATTTAATTAATAAATATTTACAAAATATTATGAATATTTAACTTAAATAAATTGCATCTTAAATAATATTTATTGCCTTGGCGAGATAAACGAAAACCTACGCATTTCATAGCAGATTTTTCAAACACTTTAGGATTTTTTTTCTTCACTTTTTTTTTTGTTTTATTTGTTTCTGTGTTCACATCTTCATGGGAATCATATGGTGACGTTTGGATTTTTCTTTTACTGAAAATCGATGAAAGACTACAACAAGAACAAGAAAAATATTGGTAAAACGCTTGAAACTGCACATGTGCAAATCGACAAGGCATTGAGGCAAATATGCCTCATGTCAATAAACAACATTTTGATCAATAAGTTTGTCTTTTTTCGCCTTCTTCTTATTTTTTTTTCAGCACAAAATTTGTGCTAAAGTCAGCCAACATCACATTGCTTAAAAACTTTTATTTTTTTTTTTTTATTAATTACACTATGCAACAAAATACAGAAAATTAAATACATCCCAGTAACTTAAAAATACTTTCGTTATACTTCTCAAACCCTCCCAAACTTGTTTTGTTTGACAAAAATGGGTTTTTTGATCTTTTCACACAAAATTATTGATTACCCAAATATTTTTTCACCTATTTTCATAAGTCCAAAGTTCTTTAGAAAGGGGAGATATTAGGCTTTAAAACGGTATACATAAACATTTTGTTCAAATTTATATGTTATGCGGTTTGATGGAGTAAACTTGGAAAATATTATATTTTTCTTATTATTTCAAGTTTGGTCATTCTTAATTGCAAAATTTAATTAAAAAATATAAAATAAGTGATGACATTCTGAAAGCGCATTATCTTGTGAAGAGATTGACACTTCATTTGATCAAATCGGATAAAAATTACCATAGTTATTATTTAAAGAGTACAACAACTGAGTCATTTTTTTTTATGAGGGGTGATTTTTTAAGAGCTATAGGAAAATTTAAAAAAAAACACTTAAAATTCAGAAAAATGCATGAAATCCTTATTTGAATCGGTAGTACGGTCCATATAATTTAATGTTTGAAGATTATTTCATGCAAATGTTGACCGCGACTGCGCCTCAAATGGTCCATCCGCTTAGTCCAATTTTGGCATACTCTTTCCAACATTTCGGCCGGTATCTCACGAATAAATGCTTCAATGTTGTCTGCCAATGCGCCAATTGAAGCGGGCTTGCCTGTATAGACATGAGCTTTAACATAGCCCCACAAAAAATAATCTAAAGGCGTTAAATTGCACGATCTAGGCGGCCAATTGACCGGTCCCGAACGTGAAATAAAATGTTCACCGAACTCGTCTCTCAATAAGTCCATTGTTACGCGTGCTGTGTGGCATGTGGCACCGTCTTGTTGAAACCACATGTCACCCAAGTAAACCTCTTGCATTTTGGGCAAAAAAAAGTTGGATATTATCTCACGGTAGCGCTCACCATTCACAGTTACGTTACGATTCGCAGCATCTTTGAAGAAGTACGGTCCAATGATGCCAAATTCAATGATTTGCAAGCGTTGTTCGTTTGTAAGACGATTCAGGGTTCAATTATAGACCAAACTGATGAAGATGTTTGACAGTGAAACAAAACACGAAACGTGCGTGAGCTGTTTAAACCAGTGTTGCCAAAAATATAATAGCTAAAAAATCACCCTGTATAAGTATGTCATCTTATCAAATGAACTTTCAGTTAAAAAATTTTCAAAATTCAATTCAATTCATTTCAATTTTACATTTGCACGACTACTAGAAGTCAAATAAACTTTCAGTTTAAACATTTTCCAAAGTTTTGATGGATCTTGATTGTTTCTCGGAAAATGTGACAATTTTACGTTTGCACGACTACCAAAAGTCGGCTAATATTAGTGTTTTTTGCAAATATTATTATTTCTCTTTGCGCAAACATTGGCCGACTTCTGGTGGTCGCTCAAACGTGAAATTGACACATTTTCCGAAAAACGATAAAGATCCATCAAAAATTCTGAAAATTTTTGAACTAAAAGTTCATTTGATGAGATGGCATATATAAAAAATATCACTCGACTGCTAGACTCTTTAAGTAATAACTACGGTAATTTTTGTCCGACTTGATCAAATGATGACTCAATCTCTTCACAAGAGAACAGACTTTAAGAATATTATCACTTATCCTATACTTTTTTATTAAAGTTTGCTACTATGAATGGACAAACTTGAAAATATATGAAAAAAATTCGAATTTTCGAAGTTTACCTTATTAAATATCATAGCATATTAAGTCGAATATTAGATATATGTATACCGTTTTAAAGGTCCATCTCTTCCCTTTCCAACAAGATTTAAATTTTGGAAATCGGATCAGAAATCTTTGAGTAATCCAAAAATTTGTGCGTAAAGTAAAAAAAAAAACAGTTTTTGTCAAATAAAACAAGTTTGGAGGAGTTTTGGAGTTTTGAAATTGACACATTTTCCGAAAAACGATAAAGATCCATCAAAAATTCTGAAAATTTTTGAACTAAAAGTTCATTTGAAAAAAAAAAAATATAACTCGACTGTTAGGCTAAAAAATAATAAATAATAACTACTGTTAGTTTTGTCCGATTTGATCAAACGAAGTGTCAATCTCTTTACAAGATAATACACTTTCAGAATGTTATCACTTATTATATATTTTTTAATTAAAGTTTGCTACTATGAATGGACAAACTTATAAAAATATGAAAAAAATTCGCATTTTTCAAGTTTACCCCATCAAACCGCATAACATATAAGTTTGAACAAAATATTAATGTATACCGTTTTAAAGGCTAATCTCTCCTCTTTCTAAAAAAACTTTGGTATTTTAAAATAGGTTCAAACATATTTGGGTAATAAATAATTTTGTGTGAAGCAATCAAAAAAACCGTTTTTGTCAAATAAAACAGGTTTGAAGGGTTCGAGAAAAATAAAAAGTATTTTTGAGTTCTACTCAAGCTAGTGAATAACTTAGGCTATGTAGTTACTCGGGTGTATTTTCACTGTAGCACTGTGTTATTGTAAAAAAAAAAAAAAAAAAAAAAAAAAAAAAAAAAAAATTAATAAAAGTTGCCAGCCGTTATGATGTATTGCTGCTTACTAAAATGCCACAAAAGCGTCAATGGCAAGTTTCTTTCAGTCTGTCTGTCTGTCTGTCTGTTTATGCAGAATAAAAATAACTCAGGCAGTCAGCAGTTACAGTCAGTTTTACTTGGCAGTGTCAACAATTAACAACAACCTGCTTAGATAGAGCTTTATGCCATTATGATCTCTCTCTCTGTACAGAATAGTTTCTTTGAATAAATATTGAATATTGATTATCGCATCGCATAATATGCGGGTACTGTATACTGAATATTGATTATTGAATATGCATACATACGTACTCCATAGTTTAAGGTAATTTATGATGCAAGCCAAATAGCATATGACAAAAGTCAAACCACAAAGGAAACACTGGCTGACTTTTGTGAATTCTTAAGTGGGCTTGTTGCAGCAACACCCTACACAATACTTTGTTTCCATATTTTTTTTTTGCATTTTCTTTCTTTATATACGAAGTATTGTTTAGACAAACACACACAGTTTAGGGTGTGTTGAATGTAAATTTAATTGATCACTTATTGAAAATGGATATGGTGTTTTGGAAAGATAATTAAAACGTTTGCAAACTTTTGTATCGAGAAAAAGATGTCATTGAAGCCTGGTACGGCTATCATATATAGTACGATGAGTGTCACTTATTAAAAAAAAAATTATATCAGCAATGAGTATTCAAAAAGATGAGTAGAATCGAATCATTCTCGTAATTTCTAATACTTATACGCATTCATACTTATTTTAATATTATGGAACCTCCTCTACTCATATTCAAAGTTTGAAGTACTCATCATATTCACACTTAACAACAC
Source organism: Sarcophaga caerulescens (assembly GCA_927399465.1). Classification (NCBI taxonomy): domain Eukaryota; kingdom Metazoa; phylum Arthropoda; class Insecta; order Diptera; family Sarcophagidae; genus Sarcophaga; species Sarcophaga caerulescens. The sequence continues at coordinate 98,204,117 of OV656867.1, read as the reverse complement.
GTATGATGTTGTTGATTTCGACTCACCACAACTCAACATATACACGATGCAACAAAATAAATATGAATCGCGTACGAACATTAAACTACTTACTAGAAGGTTGTGTGTTTGCTCTGCTTGCTGCTCTGTCTCTTTTGCTTATGTGTCTTTTTTCTTTTGTTGTAAATGCAACTTCAACTAAGACTGTAAATTTTGTTGAATGATTCGAATCACTCGTGTCATTTATGAGTGTTATAAGTATTTTTCTAAAGCTATGAATCTAAACGAGTAGGCATATGAATCAAACATTTTTCGAATGGTATGAGTTTGATGTCAACGTTGTATGCATACTCATTGCAATCTGTACTTATAAATCAACGTTGTAGTGAGTATGAATGAATCAGAATACATAGTTAAATTTCAATATTGTTGGCACACTTATATTCAAAATTTCGTGAGTGCTTATGAGTAGCGAAAAAACGATTCATTGCTGATCTGTGGCTCAAACCCAGTCCAGACATTTCTAACAAAACGAAATATGAAAAAATATTTCTTTTGGTGACTTCCTCTCAGCAGTTTTCTGGCACAAACTGTGAGAGTGAAATAAATATGTATGCCATGAAAAGTTTCTCAGAAATCTGTCCCGCCACTCATGTATAAAATTAACACACTCGATATGGGTGGTGTGAGAGGCTAGGTTGTAATCCTGACTAAAGTGTCGTTTCCAAATGATCAATTTTTCAAAAAATTAATTGTCACATACGATATAATAGATTGAAATATTTAAATGTAGTGAAGATAGCGCCATAGAAAGTCTATTTTTGGCTTCTGTATGGCATCATGTGTTGCTTTTAAGGATAGGCCAGAAAGCAGGACTCATTCTATGCATCCAAAAAATAATGGCATGATGTGTGTTTGTTGCTGGTTTCATTAAATGCTTGAACAGCAAGTTGCCAATAAATATACATAAATTATTACAAAAACAAATAAAAAATAAAGAAAATTTAACTGTAGAAAATATGTACATGTATGTATGTATGTACATATGTGCTATGTATGTGTATACAAGATTTCAACAGAATAAATGACAATTTCTTATATTTCTCTCGAATATAATTGCTGACTGCATGTTAACAAATTAAAACGGTTTTTCTGCGAATAAAATGTCCGTTTTACAGTTTTTTGTTGCAACCTTTACAACATGTGTGCTAGACACCAAACTGTGCTTGCTGTTGGGTTGGTTGTCCAGTGTCATAGAATGGAAAACAACTTAAACAGAAAAAAATTGGAAACATTGCTGTTTTCCTTAAAGAAAATGAAAAACAAATTCAGCCTAAAAGCTGAAAAAACCAACTCACCTGCTGTTTTATTAATAGACACAACATGTGCGAAACACCTTCATGGGGCAGCAGCATGTGGCGATAATGACTTTAATAATCCTAGAAAGTTAAGACTTTTTAGACATCCAAAGCCAGCCACTACTAGTCAGCAAAAACAAAAAAAAAAAAAAAAAGCCAGCAAGCCAGTCGTCATCCCATAACACATGTAACACAAGTCAAATTGTTTGTTGTTGCTGTTGTTGTTGTTGTTGTTGTCTGAAGTTATCTCTTACTCACTGGCCAAGCCTCTGCCTTTTTTGCATTTGAATGTTTTAAGAAAAGAGCTGCAATTTAACAAAGAAAAGAAAACCACTTATTAGTTATGCTCCGTAAGGAATTTTTCAGGCTTTCGAAAATCGTCATCATCATCTACAGGCTTAAACTTGAACTAAACACCATCAATAATAACGACAAGAATATATTTTTTTTTTTATCGAAATTAAATGGAAAAATTGCCGTTTGCATTAAATTCTCCGCTTAATGGCATGTTACGGTTGTCGTTTTAGCCTCTAAACATATTGGAATACTTTAAGACGCACTCATATCCCTATGATAGCTAGCATTTGCTTCATTTGATTATTGTTTATAATATTCTCCTGTTAATCTAATCGCGCTTTCATAACTTATTACATGTCATGTGCTGTCTGTGGTGCATTTAGTGACAAATAATCATACAGACAAAGGTGGGCTACCAACTCTTATTTCGAAAAGAAAGCCGCTTCACTAAAATAAGATCAGAGTTGAGCATGTATTTATTCTAGAAAAAACAAGTTCCATATCGTCAATATTATTCACTAGTACAACAGACATAACCTTAGCCTTGGTTAACTAGAAAAATAAATTTGTTTTCTTTTTTACAAGTGCAACCCTGCAACGCATTTGACATTTAAATGTCAAAGAAGTTCAGAATTATCCCATCAAGGCCGTATTGTTTTGTATTCAGGCTGATTATTTCATAGTCTAATAGCCTGTGTGATTCTTAGTAACGATAAGATCGAGATTTTCCCTATGCAGACAGCCAGATGTGTTAAATAATGCATTGCCTCCGGCTTAATACATAGAGAGAGATAGGCATCCCTTCCGTATTATAGCTGGGATACGTTTGGTTGCGTTCAGGGTCTTCTTCGATCCCTGATCCCATTTTCATTTCCTGATCTAAGGCATTTGAATACGGAAAAGATTTTTTTTTTTTTTGTGAAACCAGCACTCAGGGAATGGCCCCTACTCATGCAGTGCATTGTGCAGGTTTTTATGAAAATGGGTTATAGGAAGGTGGAAGAGAGGGAGTAGTGTTTGTGGACATCTCAAGATGCGAACGGCAAGGAAACGAGTTGCTGCTAGGTGACTATAAAATGGCCAGTGCTATACCTTCACCATTAGACAGTCTACAGCAATCGTCCCCAAGAAGCCCGCACCCTTCAGTCCTAGCTTCTCACACTACTCATGTTGTGTGTGTTAATTTTATACAAGAGTGGCGGGACCTAGAGTTTAAAGTCGACTCCGAACGACAAATTTTATTGAGAAGCTTTTCATTGCAATTTTATTTACTCTCAGAGTTTTTGCCAGAAATCTGCTCAGAGGAAGTTGCCGAAGAAATATTTTCGTTTTGATGTCTGACCTGGGATTCGAACTCGGGCCTTCAGTCTAATAAGCCAACACACTACCTACTAGACCACGGCGACTTCAATTTGACATTCAAATGTCAAAGAAGTTCAGAAATGTCCCATCAAGGCCGTATTGTTTTGTATTCCAACAGATTATTTCATAGTCTAACAGCCTGTGTGATTCTTAGTAACGATAAGATCGAGATTTTCCTAATGTCGACAGCCAGATGTGTTAAATAATGCATTGCTTCCGGCTTAATACATTCAAAGAGATAGGCATCCCCTCCGTAGTATTGCTGGGATACGTTTGGTTGTTAGCTGCTTTAGTGAACTTTTCCATTGCATTCCGGGTGTTCATGGATCCCTGATCCCATTTTCATTTGCTGGTCTAAGGCATTTGAGTAGTTATTCATATGGGCATTGGGGGCACCTCCGTTAAATGTAATATATTACCAGGTACTGTACAATAAAAATTGTATGGTACTGCTGGCTGAATTTATTTTTCATCACCTCTATATAAGTCCCCATGGTGTAGTATGTTCTGTCACAAAATTCTATATACATATTGTTACGTTTTTACATTTTAAAATATGAGCTCGTAAATTTCAAATAAAATAAAAAAAATTGTATTTAGTTTTAATTAAAATTCTTTATTATTCGCACAATTCTGTGTGCCACTGTTCACAACTTGATGTAAAAAACAACAATTGCCTCTTTTTTTGTTATTCCTCTGTTTACACCCTTTGTATAAACAAGAACAATTACTAGACAATTGTTCAACAGATCTTTGTAATGGAGATCTTCAAAGCACCGTTTCTATCTTCAAACACACCACGTCTTCACACAAGACTGCCTTAACTTTACTGACTCACCCGCCTACTTGTCTTAGCAGAGTAAACAGTCTAATGAATGTTCTTGAAGTCGAATGTTTGTGGCTTCGCCTTCTCGAAATCTCTATAAACATCGTTGTTTTATTATTGTTGTTTGTGTATTTTGTTTACATTTATTCTTGTAGTGTTTGTTGTTGTATTTTTGTTTACTTGTTTACCATTTTTTTATGCCGGTGTTTGTTGTTGTATTTTTGTTTATAATTTTAATGTTAAGCGATGTAAAAGCCAAACACCAGTATCTAGATTCTTCCTTTTTCGTAACAATATTATCTGCACTGAACATAATGAAGCGATTTATGCTTGAGTAACGTTGGCATTTATTGGGCCAACGAGCAATTGTACGATGATGACGATTTTGCCAAAAAGAAAAATCATCTTTTCGGATGAAGCTTATTTTCATATAGGTGGGTACGTTAATAAGCAAAATTCCCTCAGAAAACCCATACGTGGTCTTACAGAAGCCAATGCACCCATTACGAAGACTGTTTGGTGCAGCTTGTGGAGCGGAGGCATCATTGGCTTGTATTTCTTTGAAAATAGGGACGGCGCAACCATTATGGTCAACGCACCACTATAACCGATTTTTTTGTACGCACTCTTCATGGTATTGTTGTGAACGATATTTGGTTTTAACAGGATGATGCAACTTGCCACATATCTCATGCCACAAACATTTGTTGGCCATTTCATTATACGAAATGGTAATGCCAATTGGAAACCAAGAAGCTGCGTTTTGAGACTGTTGGACTATTTTCTGTGGGGCGCCGTGAGGGATCAACCCGGATTAACCTAAAGGCCGAAGTCATAGCTACCCTTGCGATTAAACCGTTGCATTGGAGCAGAGTAAAACCTGAATATATGTTATATGGTCATAAATCCATCCCACAATGTATGTGTTCTATCGCAATATTAAATTGACAGAATCTTAATGCAGAGAAAACAAAATCATTTTTCTCTCTCAAGTCTGCCTTCACTACCTGATCTTTATCTTTACGGTGCACTGACTACTAGAGAAGAACGCCCGTTAAGCGTTCTCTCAGGCGATTTTTGCAAAAGTTGCAAGTCGGAGGAGAAAAAAGAAACTAATGTACGCTTTTACTCTAAGAAAAGTAAACTCTTTCGCAAGCTCTGGAATTTAACCAACATACAGCAACTGTTGTGAATTGTGAATGTACAGAGATGAGTTCTAAAAAAAGAATGAAATAAAATCAACAAACCAGTGACAATTGAGCATTTGAAAAGCAATATTCGTGATGCCATTGCCGAGCTACAACTCTCGACACTCGAAAACTTACATGAAAATTACCCTGATCGAATGAGGTACTGTGAGGCCAGCCACGACAGTCATATGAATGAAATAATCACCCTTATTCTAGTTGTCGTCGTCGCCGTCGTCGTCGTTACCAAAAATGATGTCGATAAAATCAGAGTCGACACAACACAATATCGACGGCGTATTGACTCACAGAATACCAAATGTGTGTCCGACAGTCATCTATAACTGTCAATAACGACAAACAGAATACCAATTTTAAACTGTCGACGACGACAACCAGAATAAGGGTGAATATTCCATTTCTAAGCGGAACAATTGTACTTCTCAGAAAAAAAATTTATTTGGCAAAATTGTCTATTTTAAATGGCCCACCCTTTATATCCAAGTTCTTTATTCTGATCGACAGATCATTGCACTCCTTTAAATCCCTTGCATTCTCAAAACCAATTAAATACCGATATACTAACAATCCTTGTGTGTATATTACCGCTGTTTATTGACTGACTGCTCCATAATAAATATTTATGATCGTTTCGTTGCAACTTTGATTTTAACTTTCATTAACTGCCATGCCATTTAGAAAAAAAAAATCGGTTTTTTGTATAATTGACTGCAATTACAGTAAATTTTCATTCACTTTTATTGGTACTCTCATCTATTTTGTATTGGCGGTAGCCAGACCATAGTGTTTGGTCTGGCTCCTGTTATTATCTTTCCCCGTTCAATTGTCTCTTTCACCGGCCGATGATGATAAGTCGGACGATGACAACCGATTGGATGTAATAAAGTGTCTGTTTATAGGCATACAATTAAATTTATTAACATTTTGAAAGTGTACTGTACTGCGAGTATATACAACCACAAATGAAATACAATATTAGAGCCATCTGTCTGTCTGTCTAATGGTTGGAAAGATTATTAAGAAAATTAAATGGATTTGCAAAGAAACAGGCTTTAAAAGAATTTAAATGAGAAATCTGATGTTAATTTAAGCCTTGATTGAATTCGGTAAATATTGTTATTATTTTAGATGTTGCGGCAATCGATTTGTGTGTGTGTTATGCAAGGCTTTAATTAATTTTTAATCCGTTTGTAATGTTTCCCACTTTGGTTATTAAAAGTTGAAAGAAACTGCTGGGAATATTTAACAGTAATCTATAACGGTAATTTTATCTAGACACCAAAGACATGTGATTTCAACTGGACGACCCTACATGCCACAACATAGACAACAACGTGTGTTAGCTGAATGGGCTCTAGAGCAATTGGCTAGTGGCCCTAATTTTCATTGAAAAATCATGCTCAGTTGTTTGGCCCATTTCACGATCAATATGAAGTGTGAACAAATAAAATTTTCGGCTTTTGGAAGACTGTTTGGTGTGGTATTAGTGGAATCGTCGTTCCATATTTGTTTCTTTGTCGAAGCTTCTTTTGGCCTCAAATCGTTGATACGATAGTTACAACACGACGTCCCTACGAGCCATACAGCTCATGTCGTTGGATATTCTGCACGAAGAATTTAAGGGAATGTTAATATCACTTGGAGGTAATGTGAGCTGGCAACTGAGATTCGGCATTTGATCTTTTGGCATTTTCTTAACTCGCTACAAATCACAGCCAACACAATCAAATTAAAAATTCAGCCTGATTTAAACGTCAGAGTCATAAAAATTTAACATTTCAGTTGGGCTTTACCTAGAGAAAACATTTGAACGATGTTATCTTCCACACATAATAGAATCCATAAGTCCATAAGGCTGTGGTTCAAACCCCAGTCCAGACATTTTTAACAAAACGAAACATGAAGAAACAATATTTCTTTCAGCAACTGCCTCTCAACAGTGTTCTGGCACAAATTTTGAGAGCGAAATAAATTTGTTATGAAAAAGTAGGTGCCGCCATACATGGATAAAATTAGCACACACAACAATGGGTGGTGGGAGAAACTAGGTTATAATCCTGACTACAGGGTTGTAATCAGCGTTACCGTTGAGCGACTAAAGTCGCAATTTGACACTTTTTCAGCGACCCCGGCACTTTTTGTGCCCCCTTACTAAAATGAACTAAATCTGACACTTTTCAAGATTTTTGACCCTTTTTTAGAAAAAGTATTTTTTCTTTTCTTTATAATCGCCGTAGTCTAGTAGGTAGTGTGTTGGCTTATTAGACGTAAAGTCAGGGTTCGAGCCCCAGGCCAGACATCAAAACAGAATACAAAAAGTATTTCTTCGGCGATTTCCTCTCAGCAGATTTCTGGCAAAAACTCTGAGAGTAAAATAAAAAATTGCCATGAAAAGTTTCTCAAAAAATTTGTCGTTCGGAGTCGACTTTAAACTGTAGGTCCCGCCGCTCATGTATAAAATTAACGCACACAACATAAGTGGTGTGAGAAACTAGGTCAATAATCCTGACTGAAGGGTTGTAATGACCAATTAAAAAAAAAAATTTTTTTTCTTTTATTTACATTTTTCGGAACAATCATCTTTTCAATTGTTTTTTATTTTAAAATATAAGGAGTGCGCACAAAAAAATCTGGACTTACACTTTTCGTTATAGAAATAAAACTAAATGGCGGATTTTTTACGTTTTATATTTCAATTAAAGTAAATAATATTTGAATTCTTTTGTGTATAAAATTTTCTTCTGACAAAGGTCTCAGAGCATCCAACTTTTTGAGCCACTTTTCTTCCAGACATGTTAGGGTGTTTTAGAAAAATACGTATTATTTTATTTGCTTTGTTTTGGTCGGCAAATCCGTTTTTTCTTCCACTTCCACGCTTTCTCTCAATACTTAAAGACTCCTTATATTGTTTTATTCTTACCTTAGAAACTGTTTTTTGGTTACCACCTGCGAGCCTAGCAATCGTTTTTTTGTAAGCGGCGCGATTTTTCATTGAAAATTTCAATTTTTTTTTTACGACATTCTTGTTGTGGGTGCCCATTTTCAAAAAACTAATTTTGCTATTGCAATGACATTTAGCACGTGGATTTTGAAACAGATGACTAACAAAAACAATGTAACGGTATTCATTTTTTTCAATTATGATAAAAGTTATAAGCTTAAAAGTAGGCCCATTTTTTTGTGCGCACTCCTTATATTATATTTTTTGTTATTTTTTTTTTTTTTAATTTGTTACAAAATACGCAATATTGTATAAAATTTTATTTATTTTTAATGAACTGTTTTTTTAGTTATAATAATAGTTTTGTTTTGTGTTTTGTATTATTATATAGTGGGTTAGCAAAAAAAGTTTTATTTAATGGAATTTTTATAAATTTAAAAATGCATTTTTTATTTTTGAAATTTAAATGTCCTAACGTTCATAAATTTGAATGAAATTACATTTTAAAGCTAGAAATAAAACAGAACAAATAATTAACAACAAATTTTGGCTAAAAATTTGTTTCTATTATAAAAAATTGGAAAAATTATTAAAAAATAAACTTATTATATGTTTGTTAATGTACAATACAAAATCCAATAAAAATTTATTTTTTTATCTGTATTAGTTCATTTTCTTTTCTTTTAAAAATGTTGCCCCTTTTTACTGCCAAAATACCCTTTATGTGCTACTTTTTTTCAAAAATCCCCTTTTTGTGCGACTTCTTAAAAATTACCAGCGGTAACGCTGGTTGTAATAGCCATTAAATATGTAAGTAAGCTAAGCGAAATTCTCTTAAATTTCCAACATACAACATCCTGGAACTGTAAACACACTTCACACTTCTGATAATTTCTTCGATATCAAGTAGCGCTTTTCGTGAAAATTCCCTGAGGCGGGAATTTCCTGGAATTTGAAAATGAATAAAATTTTTGCTGGAATTTGATTTCAAACACTTTGAAACAATTGCGGAATTTAATTTCCAGTATTTCAAAATTACAACATGAATTTAAAGTACGAACAGACCTATTGTCACGTATGACAACATGATAAATTTGATAAAAAAAAAAAAGAAATTAAAAACTTAAACAAAACTTGCTTTCAATTGCCATTTTAAATCAGCAACAATATAATCAAGCAACATTTATTTCGAATTTATCTTTTTTATTGCCCTCTTGAATCAAATCTAAACAGCAAGCAAGCCAGTACATCTTCAAAAACATCACTTAACTGCACTCAACTTGGCTGATCAGCATCAGCATTCCTTGGCCAATTAAATAGTTTTTAAGCTTACGAGTAATTATTTCTCTGTTGTTGTTGTTGTTGCTGTTGTTGAAATCGTAAAGATTTCAATAAGATTTACTAATTCCCCGTACATTAGATAATAACGCATATTTTTCATTGAAGTGATGCATCATCATGGCTTATGCTTATGGTCTTAACAACATCAGGCCATCTCAGGCTAATACAACAAGCCTTATCGGTGTAGTGTAGAGAGTGAATTTACAGTTTCCAAGTGATTAAAGAGGCATACAACCAAGAAGAAAAAAAATTGAAAAAAATTGGTGTTAAATCTACGCACAATACCGCTGCTACATGAACGAACGGAACGACTGGACTGGAGTGGTCAGCAGCGTGAATATGTACGTTTAAGCGCGGCTATTGTGGTTGACTTGTCAATGTGCTTGACTTTAACAGTTTAATTAATTACGTTTAATTAAACTGCGTTTAATGTAACCAGTTATCACAAGAGTGGACAAGTGCCTTGTATTGGACTTGTTAAACAGCAGTTGTTTTCTGCCTCTGCCTCTGCCTCTGGATTCTGCTTGCCTGCCTGTCTATCTTGGGATGTTGTGATTATGCAGTACCGTGATATCGATGGATGCCACATGAAATACAGAGGAGGTAGGCAGGTAACTGTAGAGTAAAACTTGTTGCCAACAATTTGGTTTACGCCACCAAAACAATTAAGATAAAAATCCAAGTGATTTTTTTTTTTTCAGTTTTTAGTTTTTTAATTGATATTTTTGCAAGTGATAATCATAATAATTAGAAACTGTTGGAGATTTGTTAATAGTTACGATCCAATACCTGGTAAAAACAACATGCAGATCTTCAGTAATACTGTAAATTCTATACTGTTATGTAAACAAATAGCCAAAGGATATAAAAGAAATGAAGATTTTTATCATTTTCTACTGATTAATCGATAAATCTTTGAATATTTTATTTTTTTGTTTTTCTCTTTTATGTCTCTGACATTAGTGGAGAAGTGTACAATAAACAATGTTTCATGGAAATTAATCGCCTATTAAAAAACAGAAAAACATTTTTTATTAAGAATTTTTTATAAAGAAATCATTTTTAAAGGCAGTTTTGTTGTTATCGGTGCTGAAGACAGGTTTTAAATTTCAGAATTTTTTATGTTAACACTGTGATAAAAAGAGTCGAGCATTATAATCAAATACTGATATGAGAACACATAGCAAAACTATTACAAGTTAATTGTTTTTCTTAGAATTACCAGGTCTACCGGTATGAAGTGAGCTTCAAGTTACAAATGTGTCTGTAGCAGAGATCAGCAATGAATCATTTTTTCGCTACTCATAAGCACTCATGAAATTTTTAATATAAGTGAGTCAACAATACTGAAATTTAACTACTCTGTACTCTGATTCATTCATACTTACTACACAACGTTGATTTATAAGTACACTTTGCAATGAGTATGCGTACAATGTTGATATCAAACTCATACCATTCGAAATATGTTTGATTTATAATCCTACTCATTTAGATTCATAACTTTAGAAAAATACTTATAATATTGTTACTAAAATGGAAATGGTGTTGTGAAAATAATAAGCAAAAGCTCCAAAAACAACACAATGAACTTGATCACACATAAAATGATAAACAAAAGCTCCAAAAACAAAACAATGCAGTTGTTCACGTGATCAACGAATGAGTAAACATATAGCAACAAAAAAACCACAGGCTTGTTTACAAGATCGATGAATAAACAAAAAAAATATAGCAACAACGTCCGTGTATAAAAAAATATAGCAGAAAGACAAACAAACAAAACAACAACAACTCTGCCTGGACGAAAGTAAACAAGATACACGAACAACAAAAATGGAAACAAGTTGTTTACATTTTTGGATTGTTCCCGAAGGTCGGCATCATCCTTCAAGGGCATTCATCACACTGTTGATCCAGTGATATAAAAGGCAAGATAAAGCGAGCAACGATGATTCAGTTAGAATTCAGTCAGTCGTGTATGAAGACACGTGATTCTCGGAGATCGAGTTAAGTTAGTCGTGTGACGACGTCGCGTTGAATTGAGTGAGAGTTCAACCAGTGGTGTGTGAAGACACGAGATCGAGTTATAATTCAGTCAGACTTGTGTGCAGACATGTTGCGTGAAGAAAACAGTTGTTAGTGTTGTGCTTACAAAAAAAGGGTTGTGAGCAAAGAAGAATAACTAACAAGTGTTGTTGTTGCTTACAAAAAAAAGGTTGTAAGCAGAGAAATATCACGAATAAGCACATATTGTGAAAGTTATCATTGTATACGTGGAATAAGTTCGAACAGTGACACAAAAGTTGTGCAAATAATAAAGAATTGATTGAAAAAAAAAAACACAGATTTATTTTTATTTTATTTGCAATCTACGAACTCATATTTTTAATGTTTTTAAAGGGTAAAAACGTAACAATATGTACTTATTAATGATTCGAGTCACTCGAAATTCACAGTCTTAGTTATTGTTGCATTTACAACAAAAGAAAAAATGTGTCTCAACAAAGAGACAGAACAGCAAGCAGAGCAAACACACAACCTTCTAGTAAGTATTTTAGTGATCGTACGCGATTCATACTTATTTTGTGCTTCGTGTATATGTTGGATCATGGAGAGTCGAAATCAATAACATCATACGTGTTGTTAAGTGTTATGAATATGAAGAGCACTTCAAACTTTGAACATGAGTAGTGGTTCCATGATATTAAAATAAGTATAAATGCGTAAAAGTATCAGAAATTATGAGTATGATTCGATTTTACTCATCTTTTTGAATACTCATTGCTGATCTCTGGTATGCTTCGATAAGGAGTGTGAATATTGAACGGTATAGTTAGATGATGTTAGATGTTTGAAAGAATTTAACTTAACTTACGTACTTATTTGGTCATTACAACCCTTTAGCCAAGCTTACAACCTAACTTATCAAACCACCCATGTTGTGTGTGTTATTGTTATGCATGAGTTACGAAACCTACAGTTGAAAATCGACTCCGAACGATGGATTTTTGAGCAAGTTTTCATGGATTTTCATTTTTTTTAACTGTCAGAATTTTTGCCCGAAGACTGCTTAGAGAATACTTTGTTCGATATGTCTGTGTTGGGGTTTGAACTACGGCCTTATGTCTGTAAGACAACGACTTCAATTTTGCTTAACATTTATGACAACAATGCCATTTGATTTCTTATTAAAATTTGACAATTTTAGTCTGTAAAACAATTTCTAAATTAAGATCATACATACATGTAAAATTGGTCATTACAAGCCTTTAGTCAGGATTACAACCTAGCTTCTCAAACCACCAGTGTTGTGTGTGTTATCTTCATACATGAGTGGCGGGACCGACAGTTTAGAAGAAACTTATCATGGCAACACACTATCTACTAACAGACATTGATGGACAATTTTTAGCTCGTTGTTGCTCGTAATAAATTTGTTATGGAATAGGAGGACTGCCTTGATATTGAATTAAATCAATAGGGCGACCTATCAACACCATTTGACGTTTTGCAGATGCATTCCTCTGGAGAAAAAAATCCTAGTTTTTATTTTAATTTTATTTGTATAAGCAAATTAATGCATTGGACTTTTAATAAATTTTAAAGAATATAAAAAAAACGTCTTAATTGAATTGAATTTTTCTTTGGTTGTCTTTAATCTACAACTTCCTCTGGAGATAATCAATATGTTTTAATCACCCCAAGAATAACTGGCATACTGGCTGGCATCTCTATCGTAGAGCAGCATTTTATAGAGAATTTCATTTCGTTAATCCAAATTGTGTTGATGCTTCAAAATGTATCATTAAATTTCATTATCAAATACAAGATTTTTATTTTTATTAGACAACATCCTCAGCCGGTTAACAGCATCAGTAACAGCAACAGCATCAGCACCCAGCACCAGCTGTATCAGCAGCATTAGTATGTGAAATCTATGTTGTGTTACCTATTAAAACAACATTTATCCTGTTAATGGCTTAAACGTTGTCAAGAAAATTATCATTAAATGACTGGCAAATGGGGGAAACCAGTTCCAAAAACAATTTTTCCAACAACATGACTGTTGTGTTTTTATGGTTCATCTTTTATCTTTTGAAAATTGTATATGTATGTACGTTTCCTAATAAACATACAGACATAGATACATATGTATGTATCTATGTATGTTAGGGAATAGCTAAACGCATTTCTTTGGTTTCGGATAACATTCCAAAACGCCGTTTAATGTTTCCTGCAGCAGGCAGCAGTGCACAATTTTTAATCATTGCACAGATAATTGAAGATTATTACATGTATTTAGTGGTAATTTAACACGGGATGTATGAGAAGTTTTGGTTAAGTTATAAGAAATTTGTATAGCCCATGAGTGCCTATATTATATGACAGCCAACTTGGGCAAACGTTCTGTAAGGCCATCGTAAGCATTTCAGGACCATCACTGGACTGAAACCCTCACCAGAAACCAGTGGTGTTGTGTAAATTTTTTTCTTTTACCGGAACGCGCATATACAATTATATAGACAGGGCCGATCCTGGGTAGGCGGCCGCTCTGTGCGGGCTCATGTCCCAAATTTAACGACGGGGGTGATTTTCCATGATAATCCTGTAGGCGGCCGCTCTGTGCGGTCTCATGTCCCAAATTTGACGACAGGGGGGAGTGAGATTTCACCCAATTTTCCCCCGTCGCCAGGTTTGAAATACTCAAATTCTTAAGTAGTAATTAGTTCGGGTTCGGGTTCACGTATTTGTTTCGGTTCGGGTCGAGTTCCGGTTCAGCAGAAAAAAACGTTCCGGACTCCGGTTCACGGTTCGGAAAAACAAGCCGGTTCGTTCCGGTTTTTGTTCCGGTTCGGGTTCGGTTCAAACCCTTGTTTATAAAAATACATATAAAAATTCGTCAAAAATTAGAAGAAAATAATCAGCAATTCTTTTTAATTTTTTTTTTTCAAAACGTCAGGCAATTCTCGTTATCAGAAATCATCTTTAGTTCCGGAACGCGTTCCTGCTCGACAACACCACTGCCAGAAACCCTCCTCCAACACCGCTGGAAGGGTATAAAAATATATTGTGATGATAGTGTTTGATGCAGTTATCCTGTCGAAGCCTTATATTCTCTTGAGGGAAATGATTAAAATAAAAAAACATGGGTGTGAAGATAAATTCGAATGTTAAAATCCAAGACACAAACCAAAAATTTTAGCAGCGCCACATTTGGCGCTAACAGAGCAAAATTTTCTCTTAATGAAACAAAATGTACCCTTAATAGAGCATTGTTATCGGCTTAAGGAGTTAAGGAGCTAATTTTAGCATATACACTAGGTCTATCATTACCTTACCATATTCAAAGGAAGGTTCCTAACTCTCAATATAGTCATATAAAGTGATAACAAAATTGGCTTTGAAAATATCAGTTTTTTGCTTGAAAATTCTCTAGAAGATCAGTGGCCATTTGGGAACATATAAGAAATAGTACACCATACAGACTATATGCAAATGTTAGTCCAGAGGGTCTGCTTTCGAACCGTGGTAGGGGAATAGCTGGAATAATTTTGAGAGTTGAGATTTTCAATTTGTAAAAAAATCGATTTTTGGCCAAAATTATATAAAAATTCCCTAGAAGATCAGTGGCCATTTTGGGACATATAACAAATAGTGTATACCTACCCTACTATATGCAAATGCTAGTCCAGAGGGTCCTCTTTCGAACCGTGGTAGCTGGAATACATCCCCACCAACCATCCTTTTTTTTTTTTTTTCTTATGAAACCAGCACTCAGGGGATGGCCCCTACTCATGCAGTGCATTGTGCAGGTTTTTTAGGAAAGGGGGAAGATGCGAACGGCAAGGAAACGAGTTGATGCTAGGTGACTATAAAATGGCCAGTGCTATACCTTCACCATTAGACAGTCTACAGGCAATCGTCCCCAAGAAGCCCGCAGTTTCTCACACCATTTCCTTTACATTTCAATACTTTTATTCACAAATGATAACAATAGCCTGCAATAATTGCAAAGTAGAAGACTAATCTACTTATTGCGACTGTTAAACAGTTAACAGTGTACTGTTAATAGCAAAGTTTACCCTGTTAAAGGCAAGAAGTGGCGCTGCTAAAATTGTGGGTTTGCGTCTTTGGTTTTTAAATTCGAATTTATCTTCACATGCCTTAAAAACACATTATTTTTGCCGTTTATAGACGTAATTCAGTGAAAAAAAGCTCGTTTAAGATAAAAACATTTTAAAGAATTTCTCAGACAACCTACTTACATACATTATTTAATTGTTTTTTTTTTCTGTTACTTTTTTGCAAAATAATACTCGCATTTGAAAATTCCTTTATTTTGATAATGACAACACAACGCAAATGTACCTGTCATGCCATTTCGCCATGCCTTTTACATTCAATCGTCTGAGATGTCTTCTTAATTATTAAAATATATTTCAAACATCATCATTAACATGTTAATGTTGATGTTGATGTTCTTCTGCACATCGTTTTTCTGCTGACTTGTAATAAAACGTACAATATAAGAAAAAAAACGAACACGAACATAAATTCCAAATAAATTTTCTGTCAAAATTGCTGATTGAAATCATTAATTTGTGTGTTTAAATGGCCAGCAAATAAAACGGAACCACGGACCAAAGACAAAAAAAAAAACATTTAAGCGTTTAGTGTTTTTAAATTTTTAATAAAATAAAATAAATAAATTTCTTTAATTTGCAGCTTAAATGCTGAGGCTTAATTAAGAATAGAACAGAGGAGAAGAGAATCTAAATCGAATGGAAACTTGAAAAACTTGGTTGTTTATCTCAATAGACATGCCAGTTTTACGATCTGTTAACATGTAAATATGTATGCTTGTAAAGATGATCTTGGCTTAGATATATTCTATTGTAGTTGGAATTGAATTTTTTTTTTTTTGGGTTTGAAGCATGGCCTCACGTCTAATGAGTTAACACCCTACCTACTAGGCTACGGCGAGGAATCAATAGAGAAAATAGTTACTCGTACAATCTGTGGCACTGTTTCACTGGACCTAAATATTACTTTCATATTGAATTTGAAAACAAATTAAGATTGCAGCAGAATTTAGATATTCCAAAGCCAAAGGACTTAACAGAAACTAATATGCAGGTGTTCTTACCTAAAAGGTCTCCAAGTTAATCGCAAGGCAATTAAAATTTAAGCGAATATAAAAATTTTAACAATCATTATCGAATAGATTTTTAAT
Source organism: Sarcophaga caerulescens (assembly GCA_927399465.1). Lineage (NCBI taxonomy): Eukaryota > Metazoa > Arthropoda > Insecta > Diptera > Sarcophagidae > Sarcophaga > Sarcophaga caerulescens. Next base: position 98,187,568 of record OV656867.1, on the reverse strand, counting down.
GATGGTCGTGAAATCAGATTTCACACAGTTTTTATTTAGAAAATGTAGAACTTTTATGCGGGATTTATTGCATAAATGTTATGGCCAATCCTTAATTTCTTTTAATAGCTTGTCGTAGTATTCATTAGATAGGAAATCAAATATGAAATGTTTTTAATAAACTTTTAAGATTTGATCGTAAATATTGAGGAGTTAAAAAAGAAATGAAAAAAATTTTTAAGTGTTGTTAAATACCCTATAAAAACATTGCTTATTTACACCCCCCCCACTAGGCAACAGTAGTTTGTATTGGTTTTGTAATAAAATTTCCAATAACAGTTCTATTTAAAATACTATCTATAATTGTACAGATTGACAATAAAATATGATAACTTTTAGTTACTTTGAAAGCCGTTTATACTGCACCACTAGCATAGACATGCAAACAATTCTTTTCTGCAATTAAAATACGTCTTGAAAACCAATTAAAAAACATATGTGTGAAGATAAATTCGTATTTGAAAATCCAAGACGCAATCCATAAATTTTAGCAGCGCCACATTTAACATTAACAGAGCAAAATTTCCTTTTAACAGAGTACTGTTAGCTAGATAACAGTATCCCTCTGAATGAGCCCACTTGTTAAGGAGTTAATTTTGGCAAATACTTTGGGTCTATGAGTACCATACTATATGCACGGAAGGAAGATACCAAGGCCTCTTAATATTATCAGCAACATAGTCACATATTGAGAAAATTGCCTTTGAAAATATAAATTTTTTTTGGTAGTCCAGAGGGTCCTCTTTCGAACTGTGGTAGTGGGATAGCCGAAATAATTTTGAGTGTTGAGATTTTCAATTTTGAAAAAATCGATTTTTGGCCAAAAATATATGAAAATTCTCTAGAAAATCAGTGGCCATTTTGGAACATATAAGAAATAGTACACCATACAGACTATATACAAATGGTAGTCCAGAGGGTCCTCTTTCGAACCGTAGTTGTGGGATCGCTGGTATATAATATTGATCATAATGAAAATTAAATTTTATGTCAATAGTCTGTAATAATTGCAAAGTAGAAGACAAATCTCCCTATTGCCACTGTTAAACAGTATAACAGTGCTCTGTTAATAGCAAAGTTTACCCTGTTAGAGGCAAGAAGTGACGCTGCTAAAAGTGTGAGTTTGTGTCTTTGCTTTTTAAATTCGAATTTATGTTCACACTAGAGATGTGCGATCCAGTGATTTTTGAAGAACGTTGTTTTCAGTGAACGTGATTTGTTAATCACTGTTCTTTAACACAGTGATTGTGATCACAGTATTCCAATAGTTCTATAATGACAATAACGTATTTTATTAAGTCGTAAGAAAGAGACAACTAGATACATATTACGAAAAGACTACTAAACAAAATCAAAGTGGTGTCATCAATGTTATTATTTTTAATGTAATTTTTTTTTTTATATGAAGTTTGATAATTAAGTTTCACAGAAAGTTCATGTATAAAACACAAAAGTAAATAATCAGAACAAAATGAAATAAATTTAAGTATGTAACAATTTTGAAAGAACGACATTATTAGTACCTGTTATTTGGCAATTTCAATCACTGTAGTTACCAGTGAATTATCAATCACCGTGATTAAATCACAGGTTTGAAAATATCGCTCATCTCTAGTTTACACACATTTAAAAAACACAATCTTGTAGTGTAGAATATCATGTGGCGTATATTGTCTGTAGAATTAACAAAAAAGCTACCATTTTGAAGTCTCAACATTTTGAGAAAATTAAACTCTTTGATAAGGCCTGCTTTAAAACTTTGTTTAAGTGTTTACAACATCTTTTTTTGTTGGTTCTTACAAGTTTGTTGGTGAGCCATTAAAAATGCTTTAAAAAATTTTATAGTTTCTCTAATTGCTGTTTATAGAAGGAACTGTTAATTGAAAATAAAATCTTTGTTGCGGTGTTAATCAACATCGTCAATAAGAAAGGCAATAAAGAACTGTTAAGCTCTCATAAAACAACACATCTTTTACGCCAACAATTCAAATACTTTGTACGTAAAGTGTGGCGATATGATCAGCTTAAATAAGTTTTTAGTACTTCGCAACTGTTTTTATATAAAATTTATATTTCTCTTCATTACATGTTACCATCATCTTTAACATGTTCCATCAAAAAAATAGATTTCAAAGAGATCAAAACATTTGAATTTATTATTTTAAAACTGGATGATATAGTAACCGTAGGCTAGTAGGTTGAGTGCTGCTTAATTAGACGCAAGCCCGTGCTTCAAACTCCAACTCTGTTTGAACAACGGCCACACGTCTAATAAGCCAACATTCCACCTGCTAGACTACGGCGCCTTCAGTGTACATTATTTAACTTACTAAATTGGTCATTACAACTCTTTTAGCCAGGATTTCAACCTAGCTTTTTACATTGCGCATATTGTGTTTATCCAAGAGTGGCACCTATTTAACGGTTACTCTCAAGACTCAAAGGAAAATCAGAAATAAGGAGCTCTGGACTTACTTTCATTGATTTAGTGAAGAGAAAATATGAGAATGGGTAATGCTGGTAGAGTTCTTCCGACAAATTTCTAAAGCACGATCCGAAAGAAAATTATCTTCAAATCGATGTCTATACAGTCCTGATTTCTGAGTTAATTTTTTTTTACCAGAAAGTCAAATTTCTATGAAAGGTTTGACATGTAAGGCCAAGAAGACTACTGAAGGTATGTCGTTTTGTTTTCCATGTTTGAACTGGAGTTGGAGCTACGAGCACATGTGTCTAATCAGTCAACACACAACAGTTTAGGCATGATACCACTCAGTTAATATTTTTGCTACTGGCTATGAGGACTCTTTATGGCTGCGTATGGAATCTAACATTTTTTTTTGCAGGTACTCACTAACACAAAGTTGTAAATACTTAGCTTACTTAATTGATCATCCTTTAGTCAGGATAACGACCTAGTTTCTCACACCACCCATGTTCTGGGTGTTAATTTTATTCATGCTTGTGGGATCTTTCAGTTTAAATACAACTCCGAATGAAAGAATTTTGAGAATCTTTGTTATTCTCTGAGATTTTGCCAGAAGACTGTCGAGAGCAAGACGCTGAAGAAATATTTTTTTATATCTGAGTATCTGTGGCCTCACGTCTAATGAGCCAAAACAGTACCTACTAGACTACGGCAACTGCAATAATTCGATGGTAATAATCCTACATATTTTGATTATTAGTCCTTCCTTACAGGTCAGAAATTGCATAGAACTCTGACTGTCTGGTAAAACCTTAACACAGTCATGAGGACAATACAGACTTCGAAGATATGAGGATCATTTCGAGCAGCACTTTAGAAATTTGTCGGAGAAACTCTACCAACATTAACATTTTCGTATTTTCTCTTCTCTAAATCTATGAAAGTAAATCCGTAGTTCCTTATTTCTGACCTCCAATAGCAATGCGAAACAAGTTCCCGCCTTAGAATTGCTTAAAGGAGGTATTAAGTTATTGTCTACTGGGCTTAGGTACGTCAGGTTTCCATTGTTCCAATTGGAGGTAATCAAATAGAATATAAAACATCGTTAACGTGACCACTAGTCTTGTCCTTATAGTGGGTTTGACGTATTGAATAAATCATGTTGTTTCTTCTAAGGTCAGACATCTTCAACCAAACGAAATATGAAAAATATTTCTTCGGTGACTTCCTCTCAGCAGATTTCTGCCAAAAACTTTGAGAACAAATCAAATTGCCGTGAAGAGTTTCTCAAGAATCTATGGTTCGGAGTCGACTTTAAACTGTAGGTTCCGCCACTCATGTATAAAAAAATTAACGCACACAACAAAAGTGGTTTGAGAAGCTAGGTTGTTATTCTGACTGAAGGGATGTATTGACCAATTGTGTACATATCAGAGATCAGCAATGAATCGTTTTTTCGTTACTCATAAGCACTCATGAAATTTTGAATATGAGTGAGTCAACAATATTGAAATTTAACTATGTACTCTGATTCATTAATTCGTACTCACTACAACGATGATTTATAAGTACAGGTTGCAATGAGTATGCGTAAGACCTTGACATCAAACTCATACCATTCAAAATATGTTTGATTCATAAGCCTACTCATTTAGATTCATAACTTCAAGTAAAATACTTGTAATATGTACTTGCAAATGATTCGAGGGATTCGTATCAAACATCAAAATTTACAAAACTTACAGTCTTAAGTAAAAAAGAACAGAGCAAATGTACAACGTTCTAGTATGTGTTTTAGTGTTCGTACGCGACTCATACTTATTTTGTGTTGCGTGTATATGTTGAGTAATGAAGAGTCGAAATCAATAATGTTATACGTGTTAAGTATGAATATGATGAGCATTTCATAATTTGAATATGAGTAGAGGTTCAATGATATTAAAATAAGTATGAATGCGTATAAGTATCAGAAATTATGAGTATGATTCGATTCTACTCATGTTTTTGAATACTTATTGCTGATCTCTGGTACATATGTGTGTATGTCTCTTCTAAATATTTTCGGTACTATTCTTGTTGCATTTCCCCATAAATTCTTATTATATTTATTTTTCTTTTTGCAGTTTGTAGTTGATCGTTTTCATTGTGTTCCATATTTCCAAATATTAATTTCTTAAACAATTCTTTTGAAAACGTGGATGTAAGTTTCCCGCCTTTTTTAATTTATTCAACAATCTCGTTAAATAAAAACGAGGACATTCTATTTTAAATACAAAAAAAAAAGAAAAAAAAAAAGAACGCGTCAAAATAATGCCGGTTCAAGGCGAAATGAGAGAAAGGAAAGAAAAAAAAAATTGGAAAAAAAAAAATAAAATCCCAAGAAAATGAGAAGAGAATAATAATAAATGAAATGAAATTAAAAGCAAACAATTTTAACAGCAGCAGCAGAAGCATCTGCAGTGGCAGACATAAACTCTAAGGAACACACCCACACAGACTCATTTGCAAGAGGGGACAGAAAAAGCAAACAAAAAAAACGAAATGAAAGCAACAGCATTAACAGCCAAGGAGCGTTGAAGCCAAAGAAAACTTTGTCCTTGGCTGTGTTGCTTAAGGAAGAATGAAGAAAAAAAAAACGAGAAATTTCTTGCATTTAGTTAAAGACGACAGAAGAAACAGAAGAAAATGGCAAAATGAAATTCATTTGCTCTGGTTTCCTGTGGCTGCCTTGAAACTACTACTCCCCATGCCCCCCTCTCCCCACGCAAACACACACACTGTCGCTCATCTAAGTATTCTGTTCATTTGTGCTGCTGATTATGCACTTTGTCGCCTTTTTGTGGCCCAATTTACGGTCGTAAGACTGTCTACGTTCTTGAGTCATTTCGTTTCTTTTTTTTTCGTTCTTTTTGTTTATTTAGTTCAGTTATTAACCCAGTTTTTATAATTTTCCTTTTTTTTTTGTTCTTCTTCTTCTCTACAACCCCCCATCGCCACCATGTCTAGCTGTTTCAGCTAAAAGCCGTCAAATGCTCAATGAAGCTGTGTGGGTGTAGAATGTAAGATGTAGGATGTTTATGTGTGTGTGTGTATGTGTGTGTGGGTCTTTAGTCTGCAAAGTATAATGAATGGCTGATGACTTGCTGGAGTTTGTTGTTGTTTTTTCTCATTTCATTCCCTTACTTTAGTCCTCTTGTTTTAATTTTAATTTTCCATTTTTTTTTTTCTCATTTTCAAGCAAGTCTGTGTGTGTGGCAAGAATGTTGGTAGTGGTTGACATTGTGACGTCATTATCATTATGAAGTTTTCTTTCTGTTTTTCTATTAAAAAAAAATTTTGTGTACATTTTCTAGGTCAAGAACATCTTGACTAAAAGTTTGTAGATTTTTTTTCTTCTTGTTTTTTTTTTGCCTCTTCATCTTCATTTTCTTGTAGAAACTTTTGTTTTTCATTTAATTTTGTATTCTTAATGAAGAAGAAAAAATGCGGAAAATAATTTGATTGTAATTTCTTGTCTTTGTTTTCTTTCTTTTTTCTTACAGATTTGCCGCGCATTTTTTTACGTCAAGTGAAAATAGGTGAGTTTTTCTTTTTTCCTCTTTCTAAAATAAAAAAAAAAATTGTTTTGTTTCTCTGTTACAATATTTATTAATTTTATTGTGTTTTTTACGTTTTTTTCTTGATTTTAAAATGATTTATCATTCTAATGACATCATGCTGAAGCATCATCAATTTTATTTAAAGATAAATGGCTGGCATCATTTATTAGGCAGAGATATTATGTTGTAGGGTTTCAGATACGTAAACGGCATGAAAGAATTCATATGTCATTTAACTGAAAAAATTTAAAATTGGAAGACAGTAGCTTTTTGTAAACAACATTGTAAAGTTAAAAATGAAAAAAAAAAACTGACTTTGGGAGTTAATTAGGCCTGTAGTAAATAATTCTTTTCCTCAAGTTTTTGCCTTCCATATGACCACTTTATTTCTTTCTGTTGCAAAATGTTTAAAGTATTTTGTTTATGAAGAAAGTCTGGCAAAGGTTTAGTAGATAGATGAGGTCTGAGCCAGAGATCAGCAATGAGCATTAAAAAAGATAAGTAGAATCGAATCATACTCATAATTTCTGATACTTAGACGTATTCTACTTATTTTAATATCATGGAACCTCCTCTACTCATATTCAAAGTTTGAAGTACTCATCAACGTCACTCATTCATACTTAACAACATGTATGATGTTGTTATTGATTTCGACTCTCCATAACTCAACATATACACGAATGACAAAATAAGTATGATTCGCGTACGAACACTAAATTATTTATTTATTTTTTTTTTTATTTATTTATTATAATGAATGTTTTCCTAATGCAACAAGATCAATTATCTTATAAATTACAGCATTAGAATCAAATAAGCTACATACCGTTTACCGTTTTAAAAAATTTTATGAATTTCTGTAATAACTACTTAACAAGTTTTTGAATCGCGCTGCGTTGCTAGTAAGTTGAATATTTGGGAGGAGATGGTTCCAGAGATAAATGGTATATATATAAAACTTCTGAAAAGAAGCACTCTTTCGGTATTTGAATGTTAGAATATTATTGTTCCTCGCAGACGATGTGAATACCAATTTGTCATAAAGAGACTCAGGCTTTTTTGTAGTTATTATTTTATGCAAAAAAATAAGATTTTTAAGCTTCATGTAGTCATCAAGGTGCATGCCAAGGACATGTATTAAATACGGTGATATTTGATCAAATCTTTTCAAAGCAAAAACATATCGAACAATATTATTAAACGCTATGTTGAGCTTTCGTTTCAAAGTCATATTGCATCCAGCAAAAATCTCAGAGGCATATAAAAGAGAAGGAATTAAATATGTTTTGGCAATCATCATCCTTATCCTCATGGGTGTAAAGTGTTGAGTCTGCCATAGGATTCTAATCTTCCCGTAAATTATGCCACATGCTTGATTAATGTGATCCGACCATGTCAGCGAGCTATTAAAAGTAACGCCCAAATTTTTGGCTGTATTTACCAATTGAATTTTAGTCCCATTAAGAGAAATATTCAAATTCCCTCTTAGTACCGCCGGAATTTTGCCAATTGTTAAAAATTTAGACTTAATAGGATTAAGAAGTAGTCCATTAGCAGATGCCCACTGATAAATTCTATCTAGATCAAAATTTATTTCATTAATAGCAGAATTTATAGCTGTTTTTGAACAACTTAAATATAGCTGTACGTCTTCAGCATACATTTGAATTTTAGAGTATCTGATCTGCAAAGGAAGGTAATTTGCATTCATGGAGTAAAAAAGTGGGCTAAGTATGGACCCCTGCGGAACACCTCGGCTTGTAAATAAGGGTGAAGAAACAATACCACCATTGACAACTATCTGTGATCTTCCAGTTAAATACGAAGATATTAATTTTCGTACTAGAAGGTTGTGTGTTTGCTCTGCTTGCTGCTCTGTCTTTTTTGCTGATGTGTCTGTTTTCTTTTGTTGTAAATGCAACAACAACTAAGACTGTAAATTTGGATAAATGATTCGAGTCACTCGAATCACCTATAAGTATTGGTGAGTACCAGTATTTTTCTAAAGTTATGAATCTAAATGTGTAGGCTTATGTATCAAACATATTTCGAATGGTATGAGTTTGAAGTCACCGTAGTCTAGTAGGTAGTGTGTTGGCTTATTAGACGTAAAGCGTGGGTTCGAGCCCCAGGCCAGACATCAAAACAAAATACAAAAAGTATTTCTTCGGCGATTTCCTCTCAGCAGATTTCTGGCAAAAACTCTGAGTGTGAAATAAAATTGCCATGAAAAGTTTTTAAAAAAATCTGTCATTCGGAGTCGACTTTAAAATGTAGGTCCCGCCACTTATGTATAAAAATTAACACACTCAACATAAGTGGTGTGAGAAGCTAGGTCGTAATCCTGACTGAAGGGTTGTAATGACCAATTATGTATGTATGTATGTATGAGTTTGATATCAACGTTGTACGTATACTCATTGCAGTCTGTAGTTATAAATCAACGTAGTAGTGAGTATGAATGAGTCAGAGTACATAGTTAAATTTCAATTGGGTAATTCACACAAGCCATTGTATCGTTGTATTGAGTGTATTGTTGGACGATTATCCAACAGTGTATGATTGTTGATAATTTTCATGTAAAAATCCGATACACTTATACACATTTTTTTCATATGTTTTTAAAAGTTGTATTGGTTTCGTGCTATCAAATTGTGTGAATGAAAAAAATTTGTATATGTTTTCATATGTTTTTCAAAGGTTGTATTGGTTTCTTGCTATCAAATTGTTTGAATGCCAAAAAAATACATTTGGAATACGAATTACACAATACAGCATAGCATTGAGCGTTCACAAACAACCAAGTGTATTCATACAACATACACAATACAAAGTCGTGTGAATTGCCCAAATATTGTTGACTCACTTATGTATATTCAAAATTCCATGAGTGCTTATGAGTATCGAAAAAACGATTCATTGCAAATCTCTGGTCTGTGTAAATCCCTAATTTATACTCTTTTTATTTTATAGTCTTTATTTGATTAGTTATTTCTATTACTGATGTTTTTTTAGTATGACAACATTTATACATAATTGGTCATTGCAACCCTTCAGTAAGGATTACGACCTAGCTTCTCACACCACTTATGTTGTGTGCGTTAATTTTATACATGAGTGGTGGGAACTACAGTTTAAAGTTGATTCCGAACGATAGATTTTTGAGAAACTTTTCATGGCAATTTTATTTCACACTCAGAGTTTTTGCCGGAATTCTGCTGAGAGGAAGTCGCCGAAGAAATATTTTTTCGTATTTCATTTTGATGGAGATGTCTGATCTGGGTCTTGAACCGTGGCCTCACGTCTAATAAGCCAACACACTACCTACTAGGCTACGACGTCGAACGACCCTTTTATCTACTAGGTTAGGGTAAGTTAATTTGGCACAGCGTACTTGTGTCCTATAAGGCCGCGTTGTAATATCGATATTACTTATTCCGCCATGTAATTATGTATATCTCCTGTTTGGCATCTCTCATTCGTTCAAGATTGTGTAATTATCAGTAAAATTTTTTCTTTTTTTTAAATTTTTATTCAATTTTTTTTTCTACTAAAATTCCAACAAAAATTAGAATGATTTTGTAGGCGTTATTTACAAAAAATTTTTTTTTTTTCATTTTGCAGTTTGTGGATCAGAATATTTTAAAAATAATCTTTTTTAAAGTCTGTCTCTCTCTCCTTGTCGTTATAAATTGCAATTGAAAAGTGTATTGAAATCTTTCCTTTTCACAATCGTTATTTCAGTCTGTGCTTTGATTTCTTGTTATTGGGCAAGCTCTTAAGAAAATATGTTTTTAAAATCAGTTGGGAATTTAAGAAATTTATTCTAAGATTTGTTCACAATAATTATCAAGAGACAATATGACAGTTGCTAAGGATGAAATAAATTGTATTTTGAAGAAATTTTCAAACAGAAATTAACAGAGCAAGAGAGGGAGAGAGAGAGAGAGAGAAAGTTTTAAAGAAGAAAAATTGTAAATTATTGCGATAGGACTTATTGCTTGCCTACACTGCATATATGTAACTGGTGGCGCCATCCAAAATCGGTATCAATGTACATTATATACGCAAATTTACCGACAGTAAAGCGGCCATTAGATCATTAGAATGTGTACATCACATCTAAGATTGTCTAAGAATGTCGGGTGTCTCTGGGGAAGATAGCGAGACATTTGACGGTGCCTGCCACGGGGACACGAGGACATTGAAAATAACGAACTTGATAAGACTGGCATCACGAAAAATTCAAATGAATTCCTTCATAAGATAGGCACCACTCTGCAGAGAGACAAACAAATGGTCTATAAAGAACTTCCATTCATTGGCAAAGATACATACATACGAACTTAATTGGTCATTACAACCCTTCAGTCAGGATTACGACCAACATTACCACTTCACTCATTTTATGTGTGTTAATTTTATACAAGACTGGCAGGATCTATAGTTTTAAAGTCGAGACCGAACGGCAGATTTTTGCGAAACTTTTCATGAAAATGTTATTTTTACTCTCAGCATTTTTGCCAGAAATCTGCTGAGAGAAAGTCGCCGAAGAAATACGCTACTCATAAGCAGTTATGAAATTTTTAATATAAGTGAGTCAACAATATTGAAATTTAACTATGTACTCTGATTCATTTATACCCAACAGAGATCAGCAATGAATCGTATCTTCGCTACTCATAAGTACTCATGCCATTTTGAGTATGAGTGACTCAACTGTATTGAAATTCAACTACTCTTTATTCATTCGTACTCGCTACAACATTGATTTATAAGTATAGGTTGCAATGAGTGTATGCTTACAACGTTGACATCAAACTCACAACATTCGATTCATTGTTTGATTTATAAGCCAGTCTACTCATTTAGATTCATAACTTTAGAAAAACACTTATGCTATACACTTCACTTGTTGGACCTATTTTGGAGTATGCGTCTATTATTTGGAATCCATACTATCGTTGTCACAGTAATTCAATAGAGTCTGTGCAGAAGCAGTTTTTATTATTCTGTTTATGTGGCTTAGGATGGGATTGTGCCAATGGGTTTCCGTCATATGAGGCTAGATTAGGTTTGATAAAACTTCCAAATTTAGAACGTAGAAGGACTGTTTTAGGGGTTTGTTTTGTTTTTAATCTGGTTAAAGGTGATATCGATTCTGAGTTTTTGCTTTGTAACCTGAATTTCAGTATTTTTACGGCACTATCGTCCTCTTTCTTTAGATTTTTATAGAACGAACTATGGATGTAATTTTCCTTTTCGTAGATTATGTAATGATTTTAACTTATATTATGATTTTATTGATTTTAATTGTATTGTTTGTAATATAAAACGTAGCTTATATGCTGGCATTAATTTGTAAATTATTATATAAAAATGTATTCTCGTTATTGTCTTAAGTAGTTCCGGTTTATTGGTACTTTATTCAGCTTGTGATTAAGTTCTGTAGCTGTTTTATCTTCTCGTTGCCATTACTTTTCCCTTACCCGCTACAGTCCGGACTGTAGTGTGTACGTGTCCCTACGTAATGGGGACGAGCCCTCCGCGGTCGGGTGATTGTAGGTTAGTGTGAGGCCCGGGACGTTCGAAAAAAAAAATGATTTGAGTAACTCGAATCATTAATCAAAATTTACGGTACAGTACAGTAGTGAGTATTTCAGTGTTCATACGCGATTCATACTTATTTTGTGCTACTAGAGTTGAAATCAACAACATCATACGTGCTGTTAAGTATGAAGTATGATGAGTACTTCAAACTTTGAATATGAGTAGATGAGGTTCCATGATATTAAAATAAGTATGAATGCGTATAAATGCGTATCAGAAATTGGACATTTGTTGTTTAGTAGGACATTTGTTGTTTAGTAGGGTACATATGTACGCCGATGATGTGCAAATTTACATTAGTGCTGACAGAAATGATATTGACGAACGTGTGTCCAGACTTAATGAGGATCTTAAACGGGTATATAATTGGGCATGTGCGAACGGTCTTTGTATCAATCCCACTAAATCTAAATGTTTGGTAATAACTCCTAGATCTATGAAATTTTCTATACGGTCTGAGATTTTTTTGAATAATCAACTGGTTGAAATTGTTAGATCGGCTAAGAATCTTGGAATTATTTTTAATTATAATCTGACATGGAAGGATCATGTAAATTATGCCTCAGGAAGAACTTTTTCTATGTTGAGAAATTTGTGGAGGACACAATACTTTACTCCACTTAGGGTGCGTAAGCTGCTCGCTAAAACTTATTTAATTCCTGTTTTGTTATATGGTTGTGAAGTATTTGCTTCGTGTGACTGTGCTAGTCTAAGGAAATTGAATGTGGCTTATAATGCTTTTGTAAGATATGTCTATGGATTATCAAAGTACGACAACGTATCTAATTTTGGGAGGTCACTCTATGGTGTATTATTTAGCGACTTATTGAAAATAAGGGTTCTGATATTCTTACATAAGATCATTCACACCCATGAACCGGACTACCTTTTTAGGAGGCTGTCATTTACTCGTTCTCTTAGATTAAATGATCTTCTTCAGTTCCGATATCGATATCTAATATCCGAATGGCAATTCTTCATCTATTCTATACGTCTTTGGAATTCATTAACCACGGGCACAAAAATTATAGATAATGCTTTGCAATTTAAAAGGGCTCTATTTAAATATTATTCCTAAATATTATTTATATACTTTAATTTTATTTTATTTCATTTTTTTTTAATAACACGGTGCGATAGTGAAAATACACCCGAGTAACTACATAGTCTACGTTGTTCAGTTAGTTGAGTAGAACTCAAAAATACCTTTTTTATATTTCTCGAACCCTCCAAACTTGTTTTCTTTGACAAAAACGGTTTTTATTGACTTTACGTACAAATTTCTGGATTACTCAAATATTTCTGACCCGAAAATTTAAAATCTTTAATTAAAATTTAAATCTTGTTGGAAAGAGGAGAGATAGACCTTTAAAACGGTAAACATATATCTATTATTTCACTTAATATGCTATAAGAATTGATGAGGTAAACTTGGAAAATTCTAATTTTTTTCATATTTTTTCAAGTTTGTCCATTCATAGTAGCAAACTTTAATAATAAAATATAGGATAAGTCATAATATTCTTAAAGTCTGTTCTCTTGTGAAGAGATTGAGCCATCATTTGATCAAATCGGACAAAAATTTCCGTAGTTATTATTTAAAGAGTCTAACAGTCGAGTGATAATTTTTATATATGTCATCTCATCAAATGAACTTTCACTTCAAAAATTTTGAGAATTTTTGATGGATCATGATTGTTTATCACAAAATGTGTCAATTTCACGTTTGCACGACTACCAGAAGTCGCCTAATATTTGTGTTCTTTGCAAATAATATTAATTCTCTTTGCGCAGACATTGGCCAACTTCTGGTGGTCGCTCAAACGTGAAATTGACGCACTTTGTGATAAACAATCAAGATTCATCAAAAATTCTGAAAATTTTTTAACTAAAAGTTCATTTGATGAGATGACATATATAAAAAATATAACACGACTGTTATACTATTTATATAATAACTATGGTAATTTTTGTGCGATTTGATCAAACGAAATGCCAATCTCTTCACAAGATAATGCACTTTCAGACTGTCATCACTTATTTCATATTTTTTAAGTAAAGTTTGCTACTATGAACAGACAAACTTGAAAAAATATGAAAAAAATTCGCATTTTCCAAGTTTATCTCATCAAAACTCATAGCATATTAAGTCAAATAATAGATATATATATACCGTTTCCAAGGTCCATCTCTTCCCTTTCAAACAAGATTTAAACTTTGGGAATCGGGTCAGAAATGTTTGAGTAATCCAGAAATTTGTACGTAAGGTCTAAAAAAACAGCTTTTGTCAAATAAAAAAAGTTTGGAGGGTTCGAGAAATATAAAAAAAATATTTTTGAGATCTACTCAACAAAACTCACAATCTACACTATGTCATTAGCCGGGTGTATTTCATTTTTTTTATTTTGTCGCATAGTGTAATTTTATTTTATTTCTTTTTTTAATAATTTCTGGAAATTTTTTATTTGGAATTTTTTTTTTTTTTACTAATTTGTTGTACGTTCTAATTTGAAACAAATTTTTCACGTTTTTAAACTACGTGCTATAATTACTTTATTAATTTTTTGTTCTATAATTAATATTAGTATTTAAGCATATATCTGATTCTGTACTATAATCATAAGACCTCAGGTCTTGTTGTATAGAATATCGAATAAATAAATAAATAAATAAAAAATAAATTATGAGTATGATACGATTCTACTCATCTCTTTGAATACTCATTGCTGATCTCTGATTCATACTAAGTTAGTTTATATCCTTTTCCCTTTAACGAGTCAAACGAAATCACTTAATTTCTCCGCTTTAGTCAAACTAATCATTGAAATGGCATTTGGCATGTTTATTTTAAATTTTTAATGCGTTCATCTGAAAAGCATTCCTTTATACTACTCCTTCATATAAAGGCATCAAACAGAAGTTGATGCTATTGCCTTAACATGTTTGTAAGCATTCGTTTGAATAATTTTTTTTTTTCATTTTTTTTTTCGGTTTGTTTTGTCAGGTAAAACATCAAACCAAATTACAAATATTTTCTTTAGTTTTTCTCTCACAATTCTATGGATTTTTTGGTTTTTGGCTTTTGGTTTTTGCTTATTGGATTTTGTCGATCAAATATTTGCCAATATTACTTGAAACTTGATGTGCTTAAAAACAAATATGAATGTATGTGTGTGTTTTTGTGTCTGTGTGTACGTATTCGTATTTTCTTTTTAACTTTCATATACGCTTGAATGCAACTTAAAAAAAATCGGAAAAAAAACGAATTTCAAATGCATTTTACAGAGAAAAGACTTCTTTTTCAAGAGAAAAAAAAAATCCCATGAACAAGTAAAAAAAATTTGAATTTGTTTAGAATAAATGAAGGAAAATAAGTATTTAAGACACAAAAACAAAAAAGAAAAAAATAGTTGAGGAAATATTTGATTTTCATGGTGGCATTATATTTGCATTGAGATTATAAGCCAAGTTGGCAAAATAAAACAACAACAAAAACAACTTCTATAACATGCTTCAATAATCATTTGATCAAATTGGAAAATATAAAAGGATTTCTCTCTCTCCCTCACTCTCTCTCTGAAAAAAAATAAACAAGGATTTTAAAGAATTCCAAGAATTGCAAAGAAATTTAAAATTCAACTTGAAGCACGTATTTGGAGAGCTTATTGTTAAAAGAAAACATGGAAATTATGTGCCTAGAATAGTTAGACGCGTCTAACTGCAATTTTTGAGTCCATCGAATAATTTCTTACGTCAATTTTATGACTAGAAATCAATCTCTTCCTCAGATTTTATTAATATATGCGGCAGAATACTCCTGGTTCCAGGAATTTGCGTAATGTTTTGCAAATATTGTTTATATTACTTTATAAACCTTTAGTCAGGTTTACAACCTAGTTTCCCCCACCACCCATGTTGTGTGTGTTAAGTGTATCCACAAGTGGCGGCATCTACAGTTTAAAGTCGTCTCTGAATGACAGATTTTGTGAGGAAATTTCCATGACAATTTTATTTCATTCTCAGAATTTTTGCCAGAAGACTGTTGAGAGAAAGTCGCCGAAAGAAATATTTTTCATATTTTCGTTTTGATGTCTGACCTGGGGTTTGAACCCGTGCCTCACTTCTAATAAGCCAACACGCTACATGCTAAATCACGGCCTAGGATGCTTAGCCGAGTCTTATTGCAACTAATCGTCGCTTTAGGGAGTTTTTGAGGGCATCGAGGGATTCCTTATTAGCAATTTTATGATTAGAAATAATCCTCGATTTGGCCCTTCCGATGCAAACAAGGTAGAACCAGTCTTCGCCAAATTCCGCAAATCTCCACATTAAATACCCGTCCCGGCGGAGCATCCTCCTCCATTCGAACGACAATGGCCGAGCCAGCGCAACCGCTGTATGTTAATACGCTACACAACGTCCATGTTGTTATGGAACACATACAGCACATGACAACCCTATGAAGTATGTGTTCTAAATTGCAAAAGGTCATGTAGTTTTCAATCATTAGTAGGACAAGTCTGCGCTTCATAGACATTTTAACGGAATTTTTTTTTATGAAAAATAGCGAAAATGTTCCTCAATTTCTTCGGTGGTTCATCTGTTAGTTCGTACAATTTGAAAACTGCGCTCGTATGGCGTATTACTTAGTCATTGAACGATAGTTTTTAAACAAGATTGTGCTTCAAAATTGTCGATTTTTGTGCCAACGAAACTTCATTTGTGCAAATGTGTGTGAAGATAAATTCGAATTTGAAAATCCATGACGCAATCCATAAATTTTAGCAGCGCCACATTTGGCGTTAACAGATCAAAATTTTCTCTTAATAGAACAAAATTGCCCTTAACAGAGCACTGTTAGCTATTTAACAGTATCAATCTGAACAAGCTTACTTGTTTTGGGAAATACTCTAGGTCTATGAGTACCATACTATATCCAAAGGAAGGTTCCCAGGCCTCTTAATATAATCAGCAACGTAGTCACCTATAAAGTGATATGGTATTGAGAAAATTGTCTTTTTTGCTTGAAAATTCTATAGAGGATCAGTGGCCATTTTCGAACATATTAGAAATAGTACACCATACAGACTATATGCAAATGGTAGTCCAGAGGGTCCTCTTTCGAACCGTAGTAGTGGGATAGCTGGTATAAAATAATGATCACAATGAGAATTAAATTTTATGCCAATAGTCTGTAATAATTGCAAAGTGGCCACTGTTAAACAGTTAACAGTGCTCTGTTAATAGCAAAGTTTACCCTGTTAGAGGCAAGAAGTGACACTGCTAAAAGTGCGGTATTGCGTAAATTAGAATTTATATTCACACACATATTGTGCAAAGCCTTCCTTTACTTTTGAAAAAAGATTGGGCTTGAAACATAGTGTTCTTTGGACTTTAATATGCGGGAAATGGTTTGTTTGGTTCAAAAATTATGATTTTGAAACGGAAGACAAAAAGCCGTCAAGTATTTAGAGGCTTTACTCTGAAGAAACTGTGCGCTATGGATAAAATTCTAAAACAATCATCAAACTCAACGTTTACCACATGAGGAGAGTGCACGAAAAAAGTTGCTAATATTTCGAAATTTTTTTTATTTTTATTTTTTTTTTTGCTTCAATTTTAAAAACTGGCAATGAAACAATTTTAAAATAAAAATAACGGTAATTTATTAATGTGTATATTTTTTTTAATGTACAGTTTCTTTTAATGCTCACTGTATGTAGCAAATGTTGCTTGAATACTTTACGAAAAGTAATATTTACGTTGAAGTACGACGGCTGCCTTTTAAAAATTTAAAATTAAAGTTTTCTATTTCTTTTTAAAATATTTTATTTTTAAAGGACTAGAAAAATCCAAATATTTTTCCAAAACAAAAACTGCCTTTCAATGGCTGTCACATGAACTCATAATATTAATAAAAAAAAAAACCGAAGATGAGAAAATAAAATAAAATCACGACAAAAAACGTTCATATTACTACTCCTTGATTTGATATTCAATGGAATCCTGTTTTGAAAAATACATGAGTTTTGCAATTTGCCATCTTGTTACAGCGACATTCCCGTTTAAGCAAAGGAATATTGAAAAAAAAAAATTCTTTTTTTTTTTTGTTGAAATCCTTTGAAATAAAAATCGCAAAATTACAACGAACACAACGAAACTAAGGGTGTGATTTTTCTAAATTTACTTTTCTTAGCTAAACAGCAACAACAACAACAACAATACAACAATAACCGTCTATTAGTCAATCAATAAGAGGGTGAGTTTCTACTTTTCTTACTCACAGTATACATATGTCTACACAGACATACATATGGGGGTATGGAGTAAGCATGTGTGGATTTTCTTCTTTAACAACTCGATTTCGTATCTCGTGTTACTTTTTTCTTTTGTTTTTGTAGAGAAAATACGAGAAAAAGTATTCCATTTTTTTCTGGGTAGTTTTCTATCGACATTTTTTCTTCTTTCCTTTTTTTTTTTTTGTTTTGCTTAACAAATCGTATGTGTTGGTTGTTATGGCACAATGTAAGACAACCATTTTGTTTTTTTTTTTTTGTTTTTTTTGTTGGAAAAAAAGGAAAATTTTAATTTTCCTACTCGTATGTGATGTGATGGGTTGTTAGACATGTTGTTTACCTGTTTTCTGGATGTTTGTTGTAAAATTGGTTTTTATTGCTTTCAAGCGTTGTTATTGTAGGCATTTCGTTCATTCTTAGAGATTGTTTGAAAAAATCAAAGAAAATCCATTTTATTTTATAGCATTTTTGTAGAACCAATCAGTGTTTGATTGGAAAACAGGTAAAAAGACATACCTACACATCTACAGGTAAAATAATACCTTATTTTTATTTGAACGTTTTTATTTGAACGTTAGTTAGCTTAAGAAATTATTCTGTAAACATATTATTTCATCCGGTAGAGAGATTATTTGGAGAGTATTCAAGCCTCTTAATTTTATAAATTCGCAAAACCGTAAAGAACACCACTTCAGCACGTAACCAGGCTCAATACTATGACTCAGAATATATAAAGGGTGATTTTTTAGCTATTATCTTTTTGGCAACACTGGTTTAAACAGCTCACACGCACGTTTCGTGTTTTGTTTCACTGTCAAACATCTTCAGTTTGGTCTATAATTTAACCATGATTCGTCTTACAAACGAACAATGCTTGCAAATCATTGAATTTGGCATCATTGGACCGTACTTCTTCAAAGATGCTGCGAATCGTAACGTAACTGTGAATGGTGAGCGCTACCGTGAGATGATATCCAAGTTTTTTTTTTTGTCCAAAATGCAAGAGCTTGACTTGCATGACATGTGGTTTCAACAAGACGGTGCCACATGCTACACAGCACGCGTAACAATGGGCTTATTGAGAGGCGAGTTCGTTGAACAATTTATTTCACGTTCGGGACCGGTCAATTGGCCGCCTAGATCGTGCGATTTAACGCCTTTAGACTATTTTTTGTGGGGCTATGTTAAAGCTCATGTCTATACAGAAAAGCCCGCTTCAATTGACGCATTGGGACAACATTGAAGCATTTATTCGTGAGATACCGGCCGAAATGTTTGGAAAGAATATGCCAAAATTGGACTAAGCGGATGAACCATTTGAGGCGCAGTCGCGGTCAACGTTTGCATGAAATAATCTTCAAACATTAAATTATATGGACCGTACTATCGATTCAAATAAAGATTTCATGCATTTTTCTGAATTTTATGTGTTTTTTTTTTTGAAAAATTTTCCTATAGCTCTTAAAAAATCACCCCTTATTTTCATTGTAAATTTCTGCCGAAAAGAGAGGATTGTGAAGGAGATGGGAACTAGAAAAGGAAAACGATAAAAAACAACGACCATAAACCCACCAGCAATTGCGACTTCAGCCTTGATGTTCTAGAATCTCTCAATCAGCCTAAACTATTTCTAAATTTATGGAGAGCGCTACTGTCTAACTACTGTCTGCTCTCGACAAAGAATCTAGGGTGCCTAACCTAATCCTACTAAGAGTTAGACAATTACAGCGTAGGTATTTCATAGTCTTCAACATAGGAACCATAGCCACAGAACATGCCCTGCAATCTGCTGGGTTGGGCTCCAGATCATTGTCAGCGATCTAACCTCGTTGTGCCCTGTATTAAACCAAACCCACTTGCTGAAGCAGGCTCCACGGAAAATTCATTCGAATTCCCCCATAAGATTAGCGCTCCCTTGCAGAGAAATGCAAACAAATGGTCTCACAAAAATTCCCATTCATTGACAAAGTTAACATGGGCTAATGGATCCTCTTGTAGAGGACCCGAGATACTGCTCATATGGCAGTATGTAGCACAGAATTTGCATTGAACCTATCAAGATTCCAGCTGAGAATTCTCATTGCAGTGATAATGGGACACTGGCCTTTGGGTATTCACGCCACGAGACGGCAGTCTCCTGTAGAAGTTACAATGATGAAGGAGAAGAGTAGACCTTAGAACATCTTCTCTGTTATTGAGTTTCGCTAGGGACCTCAGAAAAAGAATTCTTAGACACCCAAAATTTAATGACAAAACGTATCTGGTTGAAGGTGATTTAAGAAAAATCCTGTGATTCATAAGACTCTCGTCGTGGTTAAGATGTGACAACCATACAGTATTGGCCAAAACTAAAGCACCAGCTCAGTACATTTAGGATTGAACCGTTGTCCGTTTGGCCTGCCTCTGGATGCCTTATGCCATCTGAATCCTTTAATTTAAACTTAGATTCGTCAGAAAACAGCACATTCATCCATTTTTGGACACTCCAGTTGAGATGGGTCTTGGCGAATTCAAGTTTGGCGATAACAAAGGTTTTTTGCTGGTCGTCGACTGAATAATCCGACCTCTACCGCCCTTCTGGGAATCGTTCTTTCGGTTATTTTTAAATCTAAGCGGTTTCGTACGTGACTAGAAGATGCTGTAGGAACATTTTGGATTGTCCTTTTAATTAAGGAGTCTTCATGTCGCAAGGTTTCATGTGACCTTCCTCCAGAATGAGTAGGAGATGTGCGACCAGTCTGTAAAAACTTTTAAATTAGCCTAGAAATAATTGATCTGTTGATTGAATATTTTGCACTCAATTGATGCCTTGATAAGCCAGCTCTCCCATCCAATCATTAACTTAAAAATCAACCCACAAAATTGTAAAACCAAAGAAGATTTATTTGAAGCCGCAAAAATAGCCTGGGAAGCAATATCTCCTGAAATAATTAATAATTTAATGTCCCCTATGCCTAAAAGATGTGCGTGTGTCATTCAGAATAAAGGATTCGCAACGAAATATTGATTTCAATAGTTTTTTGTGCACCTTAATTGGGGGGGGTGCTTTAGTTTTGTCCGCTTATATTTGCGACTTAAAATGTTTTTTGAATTCAAACTTTTTTTTTTTAAATTCTGAATTCCTTAAGTTTGTGTTTTTCAATAATAAGGATATAAATAAATAATAAAAAAATAAAAATAAAATTTTAATAGATTTGTTTTCTTAAAAAATTATCATTAAAAAAAAATGTACTGAGGGGGTGCTTTAGTTTTGGCCAATACTGTACATACATATGTACATAATTGGTCATTACAAACCTTTAGTCAGGATTAAAACCTAGCTTCTTACATCACTTATGTTGTATGTATTAATTTGATACATGAGTGGTGGGACCTACAATTTAAAGTCGACTCTAAACGTTAGATTTTTTAAGAAATTTTTCATGGCAAATTTTATTCTACTCTCAGAGTTTTTGCCATAAATCGGCTGAGAGGAAGTCACCGAAGTCGGTTTGATGTCTGACCTAAGGTTTGAATCGTGGCTTTACGTCTAATAAGCCTACACACTACCTACAAGACTTGGCGCAGAGATGCCAAGCAGGAATAGTTAACAGCATTGGCGGAATAGTTAACAACAATATTACAACGGGATCTGATAGAACCTAAGTGACAGTGCCCAGTGTGGTGACTGCTAGTTTAACCTATCTCTACTAATTTCGAATTTTTAGCAATTAAAGTCAATGAATTTTATTTTATAAGTTATCTTAAAGCCGATTCGGGTAACTATGCACACTAGGATGGGTCGAAAAAAAAAGTTGAGCCAGTCACCCCCTAGAATTAAAGATATGTTAATAACGTTCCCAAAACCATAATGTTTTTTTGCCACGCCTAGAAATACCGCCCTTTTTGTTTTTTATATACTACGTCGCCATTTTAGGTCCGATCGTATAATTTTTAAGTATTTATTAATAAAATTTTTCTTACTTATTAACAACTACTACTGAATAAAATGGCCTTTCTTTTTTTTGATAATGGGACTTAAGAATACGAAGATCCAATTTGGTTTATAATGGAAAAATAAATACATATATTTTTTTTTTAGAAATTTATTTAATGATGTTTTCGACACATTGTAATGCATTTTTTGTTTGTTGCGAGAAAGGTTGTGAATGAATATTTGAACATTTTAAAATATCTGTAAAATAGCTGTTAATGCATAAAAGTGAGCATTTTAAAAGCGAATATTTTATATAATTAAATGCTCTTTATTCCTGTATAGCCACAATTACTAATTTTGGGGAAGGATCCGAGATATCAGAAGACGCGCATAGAATATGACGTCGAATTAAAAAATCGTCTTAGAGTGCAATGTAGCTGCCGTCATGCCACAAACACTGATATATGATATGTTACGATCGGACCTAAAATGGCGACGTAGTGTATAAAAAACAAAAAGGGCGGTATTTCTAGGCGTGGCAAAAAAATAATTTCTATATTTTTGGTAATGTTATTAAAATATCTTTAATCCTAGGGGGTGACTGACTCAACTTTTTTTTGTCCATAGAGAGCGACCCTCTCTAATGCACACCGTCTGATTAAATCTTAACACTATTAAGGCGGCTAATAATTGAATTTTTAAAAAAAAATTTTCCTTCACCATCATTTATTAGAATCCGGCAGCCGTCAGTCTATTAAAACGTTAGCCCTGGTCATGGTTAATGACATTGAAAACAAAAGCAAAAGCAACAACAAAAACAACAATTTTTAAATAAAAAAAATTGTACAACAAAGTGTACAGCATGTTAATTATCCTTGGCAACCAGCTGATGATGATGATGCTCACATTCATTCATTTATTCATTCATTTATTCACTCATTTTAATTTCGTTTTTCATACCCATAGACCTTCTTTTCATTTGTTTTGTTGTGAGAGATGGCCTTGGCCGTGATTTACATTTTTGCCCACCAAAATGTGTAACAGAAACGCACGTAAATAAACCACCAAAAATTATTTTATAAAATAAAAGCCAGACAATGAATGGCAAAGGCAGCGGAAAATAAAACGGAAAGAAAGATAAAATAAAATTAAAATACGAATACAAATACAAATAATGATGGGCTGTGCTGCCTACCGTTGTTCGAGCTGCTGCTTTTAACGCAGACCAACATAATAAGCTCGACGGCATTGATAATGATGATGACGATGATGATTGTGCCGAAGATGCCGCCATCTCTCTTTATTACATTTGCAGTTGTTGTTGTGGTAGTTGTTGTTGAAAATAATTTCATTCATTAACATAATTTTAATTTAGGTTAGGAAGTACATACAAAAACAAAACAAAAACGAAAAAAAAAAAATAATGGGAAATCCAATACACAGACAGAGACTATCATGCAAAATGCCACTGCAAATGTATTTTTAAGCATCACCATCACCATAAGCAACAACAGACTCTAGAATCCATCTCTCTCTCTCTCTCTCCCCCCTTATTAACAGACAAACAACAGTTGTTGCAGAGCACATTGAACTTAGCTTTGCTTTTTTAATTTTTCAAAAATTTTTTAACACATACGAACGAGTACTTTTACGGAAACAGGAAACAGATGCTAAGGAGTGTAGTTACATTTCGTAATGATGATAATTTTTTTTTTTAAATGCGAAATAATTTAAAATCAGAATGTCGTGCTTTTTTTGGGCTTTCCTTTATAGGATATCACTTTTACTTTTGTTTCTAGAAAAAAAGGAATCCTTTAAGTTTTTTTTTCTTTTTTATGTTAATGAGGTTACCGAAATTTGGCTAATTAACACTAGGTTAGGTTAGGTTAGAGGACGTGTTCTTGTCAATTGTGACAAGTACTGTACCCGGAGGTCGAATTGACCCATTGCACAACGTCCTAGCTTCTCACACCACTCGTGTTGTGTGCGTTAATTTTATACATGAGTGGCGGGACCTACAGTTTAAAGTCGACTCCGAACGACAGATTTTTGAGAAGCTTTTCATGGCAATTTTTACTCTCAGAGTTTTTTTTTGCCAGAAATCTGCTGAGAGGAAGTTGCCGAAGAAATATTTTCATATTTTCGTTTTGATGTCTGACCTGGGATTTTTGAACTCGGGCCTATCGTCTAATAAGTCAACACACTACCTACTAGACAACGGCGACTTTAATTAACACTATTGCAGCCGTGTATAGGGAAAAATCGAATGTCTAGTTGTAATGTGATAAAAAAAAAATTCTACTGAAAACAAAAACAGAATAGAAAATTAATTTTCAAAAAGAATTTGTATTCTTTGGCCTCTCAAAGGTGTCTCAATAGCTCACTAATCAGTAATCTATTTGATGCCTAGATTACGTCGCATTGAATCATTTTAGAAAAATATTGTTCTTTTCGTTGTAAAAGTTTCCCCTTTTAAAAAGGATTCGTGAGTTGTGGGAATGTGCAATAATAAAGGGTCCGCCAAATAACTTTTTTTTTTTTGAAAATGCTTTAAAAAAAAACTACTGAATATTTTCTCAAATTTCTTTTTTTTATTTGAAAGTACAATCCTTCCGGTTAATAATGGAAAATAATTTCATTCAAATGGCTGCCTCGGCTGGCCATGCAGTAGCCTACACGATCGCTACAATTTTTAAGCACATTATCGATTGTGTGCAGCTGTATTTCACCAATGGCTTCACGAATATTGTCCTTTAAACCCTCAATTGTCTCTGGCTTGTCGGCGTAACACTTATCTTTGACGGCACCCCACAAATAATAGTCCAACGGTGTCAAATCGCAACTCCGAGGTGGCAAAACGACATCAGCTCTGCGGCTGATAATGCGATCTTCAAAAACAGGGCACAAAACATCGAGCGTAGCTTCGGCAGTGTGGCACGTAGCGCCGTCCTGTTGAAACCAAACGTTGCCAATATCCTCCTCTTCAATTTTTGTGAACAAAAATTCGTTCAACATGGCTCATTGCTCATTTTCGAACAAAAATGGCCCAATTATGCCTCTGGACCAAAATCCGCACCATACTGTGACTCGTTTTGGGTGCGTGTGGGTTTTCTGTGCCTGCCCCAAATGCGAAAATTTTGCTTGTTTACATACCCGCTAAGATCAAAATGAGCTTCATCTGAAAAGATGATTTTTTTGCTAAAAAAAAAAAAATTATTTTTTCAAAATAATGTGGCAATATTTCCCAGCGTTGTTCAAGCGTATACACAACCATATTCGTTCAGCGGAAGGATAAAACTAATTATATGTCAAATCAGACATGAGCTAGGTGTTACCATTCACGAAATAAGCACTAGTTGAAAAAAAAAACGTTAGATGGCGGACCCTATACTTAGGTTTGAATGATTTAACGCAAATTCTTTTCTACATACTGCCATATGGGGCCAGATCTATTTAGTGTCTCTACAAGTGGATCCCTTAACCCATTTTACCTTTGCCAATGAATGGGAATTTTTGTAAAACCATTTGCGTGCCTCTCTCTCTCTCTACAGAGGAGCGCCAATCTTATGTAAGAATTCAATTGAATATTACATTGTGCCTGCTTTAGCAAGTGATTTCGGTTTAATACAGGCCACTACGAGATTAAATCGCTAACAAAGATCTGGAACAGATCCCACTTGCATTATTGCAAGGTATGTTGTGATAATGAAGAGTTGGAGACTATCGAACACCTCCTCTGCAATTGTCCTGACTTTAGTAGACTTATGGTGTTTTCTTTTCTACAAAGAAAATGTCACCCTCTTACAAGGTGCATTAAAAAAATTTGCTGACCAACCCAGTTATAATGTAATTTTTTATTTGAGAAGAACATAACACAAATATTAAAAAAAGGATGTGCCCTGTGTATACCACTTATTAAAAAGTGTTGCCAGATCGCTAATTTTTCGACTTCATTTTTTGAGCGCTTTTTTTTATAACCAAAAAAAAAAAATTTTTAACACTGTTCTAACACTGAATGCAATTTTTTTTTTATTTTACTGACCATGTATTACATTTAATAATGTAATGTTTCCTTAAGGTTACTCCACAAAATAATGAAAAAATTATCTTCAAAATTGGATAACGATACCAGGCGACTTTTTTTAAATTTAATCTGGTAGCCCTATAAATAAACAAAAGTCATCTGCTTTACAGGGCATTATCAGCACTCTCGATTTATACAGGGCATAAAATGCAATGCCTTCCACCATTGGCAAGTGCAAATTATTTAGAATAAAACATACCACCCTTTTAGAGGGCGAAACATTTTTAAGAAACAAACACAAAATTGCATTTTTTTTTAAATAAAATGCACATTTTTTTTTGTCAGAAAAGAAAACACCATTAGATAGTCGCCGTAGGTTAGTAGCTAGTGTGTTGATTTATTAGACAAGAGCCTGTGGCTCTATCCGTGACTCAGACATTTCTATTATAATGAAATTTGTAACAAATATTTCTGTCGGCAACTTTCTTTCAGCACTCTTCTCGGCAAAAACTCTGATCATTACCAAAGTTTTTGGTGTTAATTTTTTCCATCAGTGGCGGGACCTACAGTTTAAAGTCGACTCCGAACGACAACGATTGCAAATACATCTTAAAGATAAACTGGTTCCAAGGAATATTGCACTTGTTTTAAATGCCAAGAATGTCAAATATTTTCAAGAACACAGTGTTCATACTATACTTAGCTATACATGGTCCATCATTAATGCCAATAACGTATGATCCCATTCAGAGATTCCAGGTAGTCCAGTGTATGTCCATATTAAGTATTTTTGCTCGAATATGCAAGACACTTATCCCATGCTTACAAGAATATGAATGAATCATCTACTGATGATGGCAATTTGAATTCGTTTATATTCTAAAACTTAAGGAGTGCGCACAAAAAAATCTGGACTTACACTTTTCGTTATAGAAATAAAACTAAGTGGCGGATTTTTTTCGTTTTATATTTCAATTAAAGTAAATAATATTTGAATTCTTTTGTGTATAAAATTTTTTTCTGACAAAGGTCTCAAAGCATCCAACTTTTTGAGTCATTTTTCTTCCAGACATGTTAGAGTGTTTTTTTGAAAAATACGTATTATTTTTCTTGCTTTGTTTTGTTCGGCAAATCCTTTTTTTCTTCCACTTCCACGCTTTCTCTCAATACTCAAAGACTCCTTATATTGTTTTATTCTTACCTTAGAAACTGTTTTTTTGGTTAACACCTGCGAGCCTAGCAATCGTTTTTTTGTAAGCGACGCGGTTTTTCATTGAAAATTTCAATTATTTTTTTACGACATTCTTGTTGGGTGCCCATTTTCAAAAAACTAATTTTGCTATTGCAATGACATTTAGCACGTGGATTTTGAAACAGATGACTAACAAAAACAATATAACGGTATTCATTTTTTCAATTATGATAAAAGTTATAAGCTTAAAAGTAGGCCCATTTTTTTTTTGTGCGCACTCCTTATTTCGATTGTCAAGAAGAATTTCAATATGAACGTAAAAAAACGACTGAAAAATTTTGAAAATCTTAAATCCTTTAATCTAGACTGTCTGTCTAACAAACAAAGTCGCAAAAAAATGCAAATCAGGATAATTTTACAAAATTCGTTATACAATATAAATCTGACACTTAAATAAAAAACGAAAGAGAAATTCTTGTTAGTGAAACAGAAAATCCTTAATGAATTCAATATTGAGAGCCATACATACACACAGCAAATATAGTTTTGGCATATTACGAGTATATACTACCCAGTTGGCTAAATCCTTTAATTGGCATATCGGAACTGTGTGCCTTAAAGCGCAAACTACAACAAAATTGGCACAGAAAGAAAAAAACCATAACGATAAAGACAAATACTATCTAAACAATAATAACACAGGCAACCGTGTATCGTTAGCATGAGTTAGGTTTTGTTTTTTAACGCTAACAAGAATACATAACAACAAGCTTGTCTCGTCTGTTCGAAAATTAATTGACATTGACGGGAACATGATTTGCAAATAATGCACTTGAATTTGCATAAAACTTTTGTGAAATTTATGTTAATTAGATGGATTTTCTTTTCTCGCTCTAAACAAAATACTAATTTCAATACAACAGCAACAACAACAACAACAAAAATTCTAATGCATAAAACAAAAGTAACCGCACAGCTGCATTGAAACGTTTTCAAAACTGTATGAAACGGTGAAAGGCTTGGGGTATACTTTTTGCTATGCAGGTATACACAGGGATTTTTTTTCAATTTTTTTTTTTGTTCAATACTAATTTGCATATTAAAAAAAGAAAAATTATTTTTAAAAAAAAAAGAGTGTGATTTAAAGCCTTCATACAGATGAGAAACAAATCCTGCATTCGGTTTAAGGGGGTAGTTTTTTTTTTTAAATCTTAAATAATAAACACTAAAAACGCCGGGTTATAGTTTCAGAAACGTTCTTTAACCCTTAAGTGTAAATAGTTTATCATCACAGTTAATGTTTGAAAAATAATTTCATTGCTTCGTTTAAGTATGGCCAAGCAGACTGAAGGTAAACATTTCTTTAAAATTATCAGCTGATTGGTCTACCGTACCATGTTCTAAAAGCTTGTCTAGAAAATATGTCCTTATGTAGAATGTATTTTGGGTGTATTAGCAAGGAACTTCATAAAGGGCTATCCATTTCGTGGTTTCAAAAGTATGGGACTGGAATTCGACATCTGTCAAACTAAGTTGTGAAAGCAATTTTTTTCTTTTCAGTTGAAAGTCTGACATTGACGAAAATGGATCGCTTAACTATCACACAACGAATAAAAATTATCAAAACCTACTACAAAAATGGTGATTCTGCCACAGCCACGTATCGAACAAACTTTTCTTCAGCGATGAAGCACATTTCACACTCGGTGGGTATGTTAATAAACAAAATTGTCGTATTTGGGGTTCTGACAATCCTCAAGTAATTGAAGAGAGGCCATTACATCCAGAAAAAGTCACTGTTTGGTGCGCTCTTTGGTCCGAAGGTGTGATTGGACCTTACTTCTTCGAAAACGGCGATGGAACGACTGTCACCGTCAATTCGGAGCTTTATGGTCATATGATAAGCGACTTTTTTTTGCCTGCTATTCAAGAATACGACTTGGAGAATATGTGGTTTCAACAAGACGGTGCCACATGCCACACAACTCGAGCGAATATGGCTTTATTGCAAGAGACATTTCCTGGCCGCGTAATTTCTCGTCGTGGCGATATCAACTGGCCTGGTGGGGCTACGCGAAAGACCGTGTTTATGCAGATAAACCTTCAACTCTTGCGCACTTAAAAACCAACATTCGTCAAGTTATGGCTGAGATACCGCCCAATATGTGTCAAAAAATGGTCGAAAATTACCTCAAAAGAATCAATGCTTTGTAACACTTCGCGTGGAGGTCATTTAAATGATGTAGTGTTTCACACATAATGTCAACGTACAAACTTTACAATAAAAAAGAAATATCATGAAAAAATATTTTACATGTGTTTTATTTACATTTACTTTTGTAACCACGAAATGGATAACCCTATAAATAGAGTTCTATTCTAACTCAAAAGGTGCTTCAGTTTGACTGTTGATGTGTATTCTATATGACGCCTGTGTGCTGGCTTATTAGACGTAAGATCAAGGTTCAAACCACTCCAACAAAACGAAATATGAGAAAAATATTTCTTCGTCGACTTCCTCTCAGCAGATGTCTGGCAAAAACTCTGAGTATGAAATAAAATTGCCATGAAAAGATTCTTAAAAATCTGTCGTTCGGAGTCGACTTTAAACTGTAGATCCCGCTACTCATATATAAAACTAACACACACAAGGTAAGTGGTGTGAGAAGCTAGGTCCATAATCCTGACTGAAAAGTTGTAATGACCAATTATGTACACAGGCCCACAAAAGTATACATACGATTAACAAATTTCACAAATTTCTGAACCAATGGAAAAGACCGTTTTAAAATCGAGGAAAGTTATCAGACAATTATAAGGGTTTTCAACAAAACGGATTGGTTAAAAAAATTCTGAAATTTGTTAACCGTATGTATACTTTTGTGGCCCTGTGTATGTACAGCAGATTTTTGAGAAACTTGTCTTGGCAATTTGATTCACTTTGAGAGTTTTTGTTAGAAGACTGGCGAAACGAAGTCGCAGAAAGAAATATATTTTCCACATTTCTTTTTGTTTAGAGTTATCAGAGTCTGGGGTTGAACAACGGGCTCTCGTCTAGTAAGCCAATACGCAGCAGTAACCCAGACAAAAAGTTATTGGGAGTCTCAACATATGCCTATGGGAGAAAATAGTAAAAGTACCATTGACATAGGAAATTGTAAATCACAGACCATACAAAGTAAGCCATTAGATACAAATCTATTCAGAAGATTATGAAACTAGTGAGGAAACGATCAAGAAGCAGAAGAGAGATCTCGTTGCTGATGAAAATGTTCACAATATATGGACAGGAAATTCAAGAAAAATCATAGCCAAACTGTTGTATATCTTACAACCGCCAATATCCGAACAACGAATCAGCAAAGAAAAACAGATTTTAGATAATAATTCAAGAAAACTATTCTTCACAGAAAATGGTGGAAATCGGATACCCTTGTCACACAGATTTTTATCCCATTTATTTATAGACAGACAATATTTTTGTGTGATTTTTTTTTTTTTAATTTTAATGACAATTTTAAAACTTATAGAAGTTGTCCCATAACACAATGCAACAAAATATAAAAAAAATGAAATACACCCAGCTAATGACATAGAGTAAATTGTGAGTTTTGTTGAGTAGAAATCAAAAATATTTTTTTATATTTCTTGAACCCTTCAAACTTGTTTTATTTGATAAAAAAAAAACTGATTTTATGGACTTTATGTACAAATTTATTGATTACACAAATATTTCTGAACCAATGTCACAAATTTAGACTTTCTTAGAAAGAGGAGAGATGAACCTTTAAAACGGTATACATATATCTATTATTCGACTTAATATTCTATGAGTTTTGATAAGGTAAACTTGGCAAATGCAAATTTTTTTTGATATTTTTTTCAAGTTTGTCCGTTCATAGTAGCAAACTTTAATTAAAAAATACGCAACATGTGATGACATTTTGTGCATAGTGCATTATCTTGTGAATAGATTGACACTTGGTTTGATCAAATCGGACAAAAATTACCGTAGTTATTATTTAAAGAGTCTTAACAGTCGTGTTATATTTTTTATATATGACATCTTATCAAATGAACTTTCAGTTCAAAAATTTACAAAAGTTTTGATGGATCTTGATTTCTAAATACAGTCAAAGCCCGGTATAACAAATACTCACTTTAACGAATTCGGTATATAACGAATGAGCAAAATTTCTTAAACTGACTACCTTATATAACGAATGTTTTATAATTTTCAAGCTCAGTATAACGAATGATTTAAAAAACGTGACTCCTCTTATCCAGCCAATGGCCAAAACGCCATTCGCTTACTCAAATTACACTACAGAAATAGCCTCCTTTTAAAAATAGTAGCATCATAAATTTTTTAAAAAGTCTTTCTCTTTATGATGCATCCTGTATGATTGGTCTCGCCTGGAACAATGTTAAGGAGGACGCATTATCTAAATGTTGGAAAAAATTCTATTTTTGGAAAATAGACTTTTTCAAGGCGATGAAGTACAGTGTATAAGATGCGGAGTCAGACTATTAAGTACAATTTTTCCAAATGTAAGCAAATTTAAAGCCAAAAACAATTAGTACTTCGAGAAATACAGGAAGAAGCTCTTCAAATGAGTCTTCAAGTTACTTGTAAATAACCGTCTTTAAATGATTTTTTTTCACCAACTTAAATAATTTTTAATAATACTTTTACTCACTTATTGATTATCAAACGTTATTTTAAGGACATATCTATATATTTTTAATAAAATGAATTAAATGTACTTTTCTTTTTTTAATAAAATTTTGATAAAAAAAAAAAACTTTGCGATATAACGAATTTTTCACTACAACGAAAGGGCCTGACAATATATCGTTCGTTATACCGAGCTTTGACTGTATATTGAATTTCCTAAATCAATATTTTTTTACTTCAATCAGAGATAGCCAAGTAAGTTAGATTTTTCGCCATAGTTTATTATTGTATTCTACTACTAAAAATGTTTGAAAAATTTCAAAAAGAAAGATTTATGTATAGCTCTCAATTAATTGTAGTATTTTCACAATTATTTGATATACAAGACAAAAAAATGATTTCTTTTCAATAATCTTTTAAAATTTGAAATTTAAATTTAAATTAAAAAAAAATTTTTTTCTCAAGCAATACTTTAACATACTAACTCGCATATTCATAAAAATTAATTTTGTTTTATGAAGATTTTTTCGTACAAATTATGTTTTAAAAACCTTTTTTTTTTTGGTATGGGAGTTAAACAGTTAAACGTTTTAATAATAAATATACAGGTATAGGAAAAATCTTTTTTTAATTAAATTATTTCATTTTATTGATTGCTTTTAAATTAAAAAAATTATTAAAATTCAAATTTCCAACTTGTCGGTGGCTCTATCAATGAAAAGATTACACGGGTTGCACAAAAATTCAATTTTTTTTTTGCAGATTACAATTTGCCTTGTTTGCTTTTATTTTGAGTTAATAATTTTTAAATAAGAATAATTTTTAAAATTTTTTATTTTGTTTCTTAAAGTTTGTTGATTACATACCTTTTAATTCATGTAATTTTTTAATTTAATTTTTGCTTTTATTTTGAGTTAATAATTTGTAAATAAGAAAATTTTTTTTTTTTTAATAATTTTTAAAATTTTTTATTTTGTTTCTTAAAGTTTGTTGATTACATACCTTTTAATTCATGTAATTTTTTTATTTAATTTTTTTTAATATGAAGATTATTATTTTATAACGTTTTATTTTACTTAATTTTTTATAATTTTTTAATTTTCGAAATCTTGCTTTTTATTTTAAATTAAAACACTCACGACTTTCTCTTTTTAACGGCTTATAAATCACTTGTAATTCGAAAGTAAGCATTGGCATTACGCCTGTTTCAGCCAGGCAGGTTGTTAATGAATTCAATTCTTTATTTTTCTTTTTTTTTTTTGTTTTGTTGCTTTAAAGTTTTGTTTTTTTTTTCTTTACTTTTTTGTTTCATTAGTTCTTAAGAAAGAAGAAAGAAAAAAAAAAAGAAAAGATCGAATCGAAGTTATCATTGAAAACAGCAACCTTTTCATTTCACTTCACGTTAAGGAATGATATTTAAATCGGTTTGATGGCGTTTTCTTTCTTTATTTCATGGATTTTCTTTATATTCAGACTCTTATGTTTTTTTTTTTCTTTTCGCTATGTGCTGAGCTTAAGAACATCATCTTAAAAATGTAACAAAAAAAAAAAACAGAAAATCTTGTAAAAAAACAGCGAAACGTCCAACAAATTCAAAAGAAATCAAATAGATTTTGAAGGATTTATTTGACGGCTGCGTAAACGAAAATTTCTTTTTAAAAGAATTTCTACGTTTTTTTTCATTTCTTTTCTTATGCAGCCTCTTCAAACGAAACGCACTCCTCTCATCGCGTTGATGTTTTCTTTGACTTTCTTTTCAAATTTTTGTGTTTTTTTTTTCTTGTTTTTTGGTATATATACACACGTAAATTCAAGCGTACAGCGTTTGATTATTTTTTCTAACTTATTTAAGCCATGTTAATAACAAACAAAAGCTTTTCCCTTACACAGTTTAAAAGACGGACGTACCAGTCGGCATTAAAGTCCAACTGCTACTAAATTGTTAAGAATTTTGTTTCAAGAAAATTATGCATAAATTTTCTACACATCGGTTGTTTTTTTTTTTTTTTTCTCATACAAATGAGTATTGTTTGTGTGCCTTTCTATGTATGTATGGGTACAGTACAACACCATACTTTTTGCCACCCTCTTATGTTACAAGTGTATTGCCATTTCTAGTTGTTGTTTGTTCTTCTTTTTTTTATTCTCCCTTTTTCACCATAAGAGAGGGAGAGTGAGAATTTTTAAAAGCAGGACACGCGCATTAAACATAACACTCCATGCATACACTTGCAAAAACTCACTGACTGTTCCATAGTATTTTGAAATTGTTGTATTTGTTGAAGCAAAAACACAAAAACAACACAGAGTTCACTCACTTGTAACCCACCCTGTTGGAGTTAAGTTTTTTTACATAAAAAAACTTTGTGTTGCTTTTTTCTTGGTTTTTATTTCATTTTTGTTTTCAACTCAAATTTGTAAAACACAAAAATCCATTATATTTCCAATAATGGAAGTAAAAATTCTCATTTTTATACTCATGAAAAAACAAAATGAGAAAGTCTCAGTCGAAATTCTTCTCCCCTCCACACCCCCCAGTGTTGTGTATATGTATGTATGTAACAGGGTGACAATTTTCTCTATACCCACAACTTTTTTTTCTGCATTCTTCTTCTAGTATATATACGATATATGAGAGACTAAAATTATCTTGTTGTTGTTATTGTAAAATAACAAAAAAAACAAAACAAAATATTCGTTAAATTAATTCTTTGTACCCGAAAACAATTAACAAGATTAGGTCAGAGTTTAATGTCTCGTGTTTTTCTCGTTCTCGTTCTCTTTTGTTTTGTCTCTTCTCTTCTGTTTATTGAAATCTGTATGGGTGTATGGGATGTACGGGTGTACGTGTGTTGGTAAATAATAATTATTTTATTTTAAAAAAATTTTATTGAGTGTAAAATAGTAAATGAATGAACGAACGAACGCCATAATGAATGTGCAACATGTTGCTGGCAGTATTACATTAGTTGTTTCACACAGCGTACTATTGCTATTGAGTTTTGTCAATTAAATTCTTAAATGAATACATAGTACGTAAATTATTAAAGTGTTAATGGCGGTGGTGTTAGCAGAGTGTGTGTGTGTATTTAGAAAGCAAACTCTTTATTTTGCTAGCAGTTTTCTTATGGTATTTGAAACAGCAGACTTTTAAAGCATAACCTTAAGGCGTAACAAGAGAGAGAGAGAGAAAGAGAGAGTGAGTAAGTTAATCTGAATTTAAAGTGTTACGAAAATAAACTTTCAAATTAATTATTTTTAATGTACAGTATTCCCTAGATTTACGTCGTAGAATGTTCCGGAAAAAGGCGACGTAAATCGAATTTCAAATAACTCATACTATCAGGTGCATTTATTTAAGCGCATTTTCCAAAAAATAGCTAAAATAATTCAATTTTTATTCTGTATAACTAAGTACATACATAAATATAGATGGATTTTTGATTTGTTATAAAAATTTATTTCATATGTTGTTCACAAAAAGTTTAATAAAAAACAAAAAATTATCCATTAGCACTTAAATATTTATTTTTTTCAAAACTCTATTTAGGTATATTTTATTCAAATAGTTACACACAAATATTTAATTTTTTTTAAAGAGGGAATTCCCCTGATTTTGTTTGTAAACAACAGAGGCGACGTAAATCGATTGACGACGCAAATCGAAGTTGAAGGGAACAAAATTTTTGACGACGTTAATCGAAACAACGTAAATCGAGGGAATACTGTACTACGAACTAGGATTGTTTTAAAAAAAGTGCACAGCAAGAAGCAATGGTAAATAATTGATTATAAATTTTATCAAAATTTTTTATTTGTTTGAGGCATTTTAAGTAACAGCAGGGTAGAACAGGGACTCAATAAAATGTCCGTATCACATTACTTTAGTAAAATAATTTTATTTGTAGAGAACAAAACAATTGTTATGGAGACTTTGTTTAATTTGTTTGATTTAAAGTCTGTTAATTTTTAAATTTTGCAATTTTTTTTAACATTTTCAATGAATTCAGTCAACGGCGAGATGATTTTGAGCTGAATTGGAAGAAATGGATACCGACGACATGTGGTTTTAAATGGGACAACGCTACGTGCCATACAGCTCATACATGATCAGGATTATGTCCAAGCATCTAACACCACTTATCTTATCTTTTATACATGAGCGTCGTGACCTACAGTTTAAAGTCAACTCCGATTGAGAGACTTTTGAGAAACTTTTCATGGCAATTTTATTTCACACTCAGAGTTTTTGCCAGAAATCTACTGAAGGAAGTCGCCAAAGAAATATTTTTTTTTTCATATTTCGTTATGTTCGAGATGTCTGACCTGGGGTTTGAACCCTTGCCTTGCGTTTAATAAGCCAACAGACTACCTACTAGACTACGGCGACTTCTCAATAAAGCTCATGCCATTGAATATTGTGCACGATTGCTCTGAGTACATGGTCATCTCACAGGGCGAGAGATGTTAGACCTGTTAGACTTTTTCTTGAGCCGTTTCTTTGAGTTGCAAATGTATGCGAATAAGCCATAAACCACAGCAATCATAAAAGCCAATGTAACCTTGACATCGGTCAGATTCAACCTGATTTATTTCTTTATTTGGTCATACTTACTTACTCGGTCATTACAAACCTTTAGTCGGGCTTACAGGCTAAATCCTCACACCAGCCATGTTGTATGTGTTAATTTTATACATGAGTAGGGGAACCTGCAGTTTAAAATCGACTCCGAACGGCAAATTTTTGAGAATCTTTTCACGGAATTTTTTTTACTTGCAGTTTTTGCTAGAAAACTGCTGATAGCCAACACACTACCTACTAGACTACGGCGACTTCTTGATACAGCTCATGCCATTGAGCTCGATGTGAGGGCATGGTCGTCTCACATGTGGCGTTTCTTTGAGTTGCAAATGTATCCGAATAAGCCATAGACCACAGCAATCCTAAAAGCCAATGTAACCCATGACATCGATTAAATTCAGCCTGATTTATTTGCCAAGTAACTTAATTACTTGGTCATTACAAACCTTTAGTCAGGATTACGAGCTAGTTTTTCACACCACCCATGCTGTGTGTGTTAATTTTATCCCTGAGTGGCGGAATCTACAGTTTAAAGATTCCGAACGACAGATTTTTGAGAAACTTTTCATGGCAATTTTTTATTTACTCTCAGAGTTTTTGCCAGAAGAAATATTGTTCAATATTTCGCTTTTTTCAAGAGGTTTGGCCAGGGGTTTTGAACTATAGTCTCGCGCCAATACATTGAAAATTAGACTACTCGGATGCGATCTATTCACAGGCGTAGTGTACGACATTTGAACGATGTTATGTTCCACATACACAAATAAAAAATTCGGTGATTAAGAAATGAAGTGTTTAAACAAAGAGCCCATAAGAATCTATAAGACATTGGCTATAAAACTAAGATGCCTTTATACGGATCAACATTGCTTTCTCTTTGTTATTATCTGGTATAACTGATGAATATAAAATTTTCCAATCTTGTATTTGTGGTGGGTTGTTTTAGAATCATTAAAAATAGTTTGTCCTAATTCAAAGACTGGCTTACATATTAAACTCTTTAAATTTGTATATAACAGATGTCTGCAGGCATCTTCGCAGGAAACCATTACGATTGATTTCCTAAACAGAAAAACAAATCCTTTTTCGTTCAATTCTATTTGAAGTCGTTTCAATGTAAGTTCTTACAACTGATTTGTGGATTTTTACAATATGTTTATAAATACAACAACAACCGTAATAGCAACAACAAAATGCAATAGATGACGGCTAAATTTGAAAGTTAAACAGGATTAACAAAAAAAAAATGAAAAAAAGAAAAAATATTTGAAAAGAATCGCAAAAAAAATGAAAATCAAATGCGAGTAATAAAATAAAAATTAATAATAAGCCAAATATTCAACAAACATTACACATACACACACACACACACACACACACACTCATACATACTTACATACATATACACTTGAGCTTGCATACACACTATACATACGAAATGCTTTATTAAAAAATTTTCAGCAAAACTAAGAAATGAAATGCAAAAGAAGTAAAGCTAAATACCAACAAAAACAACAACTACTAGCAACTATTGCTACCAATAACAAGCTGTGTAGGAAAATCCTTTTCATAAGAGTTAAAAAATCAACA
Organism: Sarcophaga caerulescens; assembly: GCA_927399465.1. Classification (NCBI taxonomy): domain Eukaryota; kingdom Metazoa; phylum Arthropoda; class Insecta; order Diptera; family Sarcophagidae; genus Sarcophaga; species Sarcophaga caerulescens. The sequence continues at coordinate 98,149,611 of OV656867.1, read as the reverse complement.
GAAAAAAAACTGCTGCAACAACAACAACTACAACTCAAATTCCTTACAAAGAAAATGAGCGAAAAAAACGAACATCGTATTGTAAGAAAGATGAGAAGAAGAAAATGAAAAAACAAGAACACAAGAGCGAGCATAATGCGAAAATAAAGGGTTGTCCAGTTTATGGTTGCAAAATCGAACACATTATAACAATGTGTTCATACTATGATGACATTAGGAGTTTAGATAGTATGGGAATAGCCCATACTGGGGAGGGTTGGGATTACAGTAGGGCCTTAGTAGACAGTCGGACTTTTAGTAGGTTGGGCGATTTCGCCCGTGAAGTATTTGTTAGGAGAAATAGGAGGTATAGCGGAGGTAACCCCGAAATGTGATCACCCTTCGTGGTGTTCTCCTTGTCGTGCGCCCCTTGCTCCTTTTGCCGCTTTTGTCTGTCCCCGTGCGCAGATAGGCATGCGATCGTTGACAGTTTCGAATCGATTGCTGCTGGTTCTTCTGCTCCGCTTCGTTGCTCCTGTTGCTGCTGCTGTTGTCCACATGCCGGTCCAAATTGCCCCTCTCCCTTGCTGTCATCATCCCCGTCATCCCCGTTATCGCCGTCATTGCCGCCCTTGCCGTCACCGCCGCTGCCAAGCCTGCTGCGTTGTTGTGTGTCTTCCTGTCTTGTTTGTTTTGTCCATTCCTGGTGTCACACCATGTGGCCAAAGCCTCGTCCGTGAGGACGCTGTTCAATGTCAGTACTGTAAGTGTCGTTTTTTATGTTGATGTATGTTTATTGTTGTTGCTGTGGGCCACCAGTCCCGAACTGTTTGGAGTTCAACTGGTCGTAATCAATCTGATTACGAGGTCTGACCGGAGACTTAATTCTGGTACCACGGGGGCCAGGAGCCCCTGGAACCTAGGTTCCAGCCTGGGTGTTGGTGTGGCCCCTTTTGGGAGCATCGTGATGGCTGTGGTTTGGACCCAAATCGCGAGAAGAGTCCAGTTAATGGGCTCGGTGTGGAGTTGCATTTTTAACCGGGTGCCGTCACCCTAAGATCGGAAGGAGTTTTAGATAGGCTCCGCTCCTAACCAAGGGGGAAGTCATGTCCAAATACATGGCTTCGAATTGGTACTCAGGTGTAGCATCTGTTACATCTGGGGGCGTTGGTAGACGCATTGTATTTCACCCTGTGTTAAGAGCACCATGGGATTAGGTCCACGCGGACAGGTACACATGTAAAACCCATCGGCGTTATGGTTGCAAAAGTAATCGATAAATAAAATCCACATACAGCTTTGCCTTCTACAAAACTATCGGGTGGTATATCGGCGATATCCTAACGAATTATTGGTTTCCAGCCTTGAGGGACAGAATTTGTCATGGCCCCACAAAATTGCATGATCTTGGTGGCCAATTATCTTCACTTAAACGTGAAATTTCCCAATACTTTACTTACTTACTTCATTGGCCATTAACAACCCGATTAACACATTCCTCTAAGGGCCTAGGCGCGCAGTTGATCAAACCCATGCAATTTCCCAATAGCAGCCTTGAAGTTTACCCGGATAGCTCCAAGAGTAGTGGCGGGATGGTCTGTGGTATATTTGTTAAGGGTTAAATTTTCTTATAGGCGCCTGATCACTGCAGTGTTCTCCCAACAGAGGTGATTTTGAATTCTGTGCAACGCTTGTAGAGTTACGGGATTTTCCTTGAAAATCTCTTGATTTTGTCTGATAGCTGGACAGAAATTAAGTCCCTAACGAACGCAGTTTCAATGTCTGTCCTTGTCTATGAATGCCGAGAATTTGTTCAGAGAAATTCGGACAGTTCCCGGACATAGAAATATCGAATTATTGGTTTTTCAAATGCTCCAACCATGTGGGACAGAATTTGGCATTGCCCCACAAAATTGCAAGATCTTGGTGGTTAATTATCTGCACATAAACGTGAAATACTTTACTTTACTTAATTGGCCATTAACAACCCGTTTAACAGACTTTGACCTGCCTTAACACATTCCTCCAAGGGTCTCTGCTTCTTGCGCGCCTACGCTAGTTGGTCAAACCAATCGATGACAGGACTTCGTCGATCTGGTCCCTCCAACGAAAGCAAGGTCGTCCTCTTCGCTGACTTCCGCTGATCTCAGCATTAAATACCCTTCTCGCTGATGCATCTGACATGGCCGAGCCAGCCTAGCCGAAGAAACTCATGCACCTCACAGTTGCATCGGATAAGGAAATCATCACCAACTCGCACTGGACTGAAGATCTTACGTAGAATTTTTTTCTCTTGAATACTCTTAAGGCTACCGCATCAGTGCTTAATACAGTCCATGGCAATTTCTCAATAGCAGCCTTGAAGTTTACCCGGAAGGCTCCAAAAGTAGTGGCATAGTGGTCTGTGCTATATTTGTTAAGGGTTGCGATATTAAATTTTCTTATAGGCTGCCTGATCACTTCAGTGTTCTCCCAACAGAGGTCATTTTGTAAGCTGTGAAATGCTTGTAGAGTTACGGGATTTTCCTTGAAAATCTCTTGATTTTGTCTGATAGCTGGGCAGAAATTAAGTCCCTAACGAACGCAATTTCAATGTCTGTCCTTGTCTATGAATGCCGAGAATTTGTTCAGAGAAATTCGGATCATTCAAACGTAACTCTTATATGAGTTCCCGGACATAGAAATATCGTTGAAAATTGAATGACTGGTCAGGTGGATGGAGCTGGTATGGAGCTAGCAATCATACATACATACTTAACATAATTGGTCATTACAAGCCTTCAATCAGGATTACAACCTAGCTTCTCACACCACTGATGTTGTGTGCGTTAATTTTATACATGAGTGGCGGCAGCTACAATTTAAAGCCGATTCCGAACGACAAATTTTTGAGAAACTTTTCATGGCAATTTTATTTATACTCTCAGAATTTTTGCCAGAAATCTGCTGAGAGGAAGCCGCCAAAGAAATATTTTTTCATATTTTCGATTTGATGTCTGACCTGGGGTTTGAATCGTGGCCTTACGTCTTATAAGTCAACATACTACCTACTAGACTACGTTGATGTAGATGAATATAGTCCCCGAAATGTCTACTTGACCTGGTTTAAATAAGTAATTGGTACGATAGTATAGTAAGGTTGGATTCCTTCTCGGCATAGGATGCCTAATGATCAATTAAGCATGGAAAAAGTTTTAAATGTCTATCGTAGTTAGCTTCCTGAAAAAAATATCGTAAAGGTATGTTAAAATGAAACTATAACTGAGCACCGAGCAGTAGTCGGTTTAGTTTATTCCACACAACGCCCTGAATGGGTACAACTACATATATCGTGTACACTAAACAACGTATACACGTGGGTTTATCCACAATCACTTCATGGTTACGCGAACCTCATATGCATTTGTATTGTTTATTGGCATCACCGAGTCAAAAGTATGGCTCATCGCTAATGAGACGTTTGGGCGAAACATCAGCATTGAAAGTCTCTTGCTCTGGCATCAGCAATCAGCGTATCTACGTTGAGCGTTCAGCTGCCTTTAATTGTGGCGCAATTTGAACTTGACATGAATAGAATAGAACTAGCAATCGCCGACTTGGATTTCGATTGTCTGAGTTGCTGAAGACACTTTTGTTTGAAAAATCTGCATTTAAAGTCAATTGCTCCATTACCGAACCAGCATATCGAAGACGCTATGCTCGCCTGGATTTGATTGTTGATTGTATAGGACTTTACTTGGATGGAGGTGCAAATCCAAATTCAAATATGCCACAAATGAGCCACAACATAGCCTCAATTGCTGGCAATGTTGTAGACGCGACAAATTTCGATTATTCACTGCAGTTTCTCCACTTGATGCAATATTTTCGGCCTTGTTTACAGTCTCTTCCAATTACTTCTTAATCTTATTTTATTTTATTTATTCATTCAGGCGTAAATACAGTACAACAAGATATCATCTTATTTAATAGTACTGCTAAGTATATAGGCATAACAAAATATAAGAAAATACAAAATAATAACGTTAAAAATAAATTAACATAACAAATGTTATTAAAAACAAAATTTATAATTATATTAAAAAAAATATGATTGATTAATTACGTATGCGCATTATGCTCATTCAAAAATTTAATTATTGCAGTCTTGAAATGCTTAGCATTGCTTAGTAATTGTATGTTGTTTGGGAGTTCATTCCAGAGACGAATTGCATTGATGTAAAAGTGTCTCTCAGATATCTGCCTGCGGTATCTAACGCTATTAATTCTCAAGCCTCTATTAGATCTTGAAAAAACTATTCTATCAAACAAATAATGGGGTTTCTTAATATAGATGATTTTATGTACTCGTAGGTACACCAGAGTACGGCATTTCAACAAATTTTCAAAAGATGTATTATAGATTCTATATGAGAACTCAGATATCCTACTGTACCTTGTACGACCAAAAATATATCGAGCAATACTGTTATAAGTGACCTTGAGCCTGTTCCTACTTACTGAGTCGCAACTAGAAAACAGTTCACATCCGTACAGCAGAGTGGGGATGAGATATGTTTTCGCGAGCAGCATACGAATATCAAACGGAGTAAAATATTGCGTTAGCCAAAGACTTCGCAACATGGCAACCGTTTTACCACAAATAGAATTCACATGGTTGGACCAATTAAGGCTGTTATTAAAGATAACTCCTAGGTTCTTAACACTATGTACAGTCTCAATAGAAGTATTATTAATCTGTAATGGTGTAAGCTGTGCCGTATAGTTTACCTTGCCTATTATTAAAGCTTTTGATTTCCTCGGATTGAGGCATTCGCGCCCATTGAAACACATTATGCAGATCACAATTTATTTTCCCTATACAATTTGTAATATCAGATGGCAAGCAACTAATGTATAACTGAACATCATCTGCGTACATTTGTACCTTGCAAAACTTCAATCTAGTTGGCGGATCATTAGAATATATCGAATATAAAAGTGGACCAAGAATCGAGCCCTGTGGTACACCTCTAGATATTAAAAAATTGTCCGATTTAGTACCATCATGATACACAAATTGACTTCTATCACGTAGATACGACGAGATTAGCTTGACAGCAGTATTCGAAAAATGGCACATGTGTTCCAACTTTTGGCAGAGAATAGTATGATTAACGGTGTCAAAAGCCTTAGAATGATCAAGTAAAACCAAAAATGATGTCATATTGTCATCCGCACTTAATCGCAACTCTTCCAAAACATCAATGAGCGCAGAAATGCAGCTGTGATTAGGTCTGAAACCAGACTGCCTCTCAGCAAGCACGCCATTGTCACATAATCTTAATAATTTCATGCACAGTGGGTTGATTATGACGATCATTATTACCCCATAATGCTTGAAAATTGGGCACCACTTCCGATCATAAAATAATTAACAGCTGATCAAAAGGTTTTTACTCCACTAAATGAATAACCCAACACATACATATTAAATATATTGCATGTATTAGTGTGAGTGTGTGTGTGCGTTTCACATAAAGGAATAAATTTGTTTTTTTTTCTCTTCTTCTTCTTGTTTTTCGTCTTTGATAAGTTTATTTTGTTTGTAACCCTTCATACTTCAATAGTCGACACAAACAGCAACAGCAACAACAATACGAACAACATTAACGAACATGTTGTGTTTACAATAACAACCACATCTACAATGTTGTTTGCTTTCGTTCATCTTTTATTTCTTGTTTTTTCTTCTTCTTCATAGATTTGTTTGTTGGGCTTGTTTTTTGCATTTCTTCTTTTGCTCAAAATGAATACAAGAAGATGAGTAGAGTGGCTGGCTAATGTTGAATGTTTGTTTCTTTTCGGGTTTTTGTGTGTTCAAATGTTTATATTAAGCAAATATGTGTGTATAAGTATGTGTGTGTGTGTGTAAAAGGGAGTTTAATGTATGCATAGGACAATACATACACTTATACAAGAATATTTGTACACAAGTACACATGTATAGCAAGAGGATCTCATAATACATTTTCAACCATTCAACTGCATGCAGCAGCATGATTTGTACTGCCAAACGAACAAACAAACAAACAACATCGCCGATATATTTCGCCACTATTTCGGTAATCATAACAAATACCACAGGCGAGAGGATTATTTTGTATTAATTTAGGTTCTGGCCCTTGATAAGAGCAATTTCAAATTCAGGACACTTTCATTGACATGAAATGGCGGTCGATCGGCTCTGAATGTTACGCTGCCTGCATGATCATAAGGAAACTATAAATGGCCTAACTTTTATACGTAGTTTGAAGTCATATCGGGAATTAAATGCAACTTTCCTTGTGTCGTAGACTACTTTAAGGCTTTTCGACTGCGTCTCTAAGCAGAGTCACATTCCGAGAAACTGCAGAGCCGGCTAGCTCGCCAGAGTTAGTGCACTCCTTCCAGAATCCTCGTCAATCGACTTGGGTATGCCAACCTTTCGAGTCGCCAACCTATACTGGCTCAATGAGCAGTCCTGCACCACTGCTAGACTCATACATGCATAAAAATATCAAAAATTAGGTTCGCTTACTTCCGTTAAATTGGCCATTGTGCGGAAATTATTTCGGGACACCAACCTATCCTGAGTTAATGAGGCATCCTCCTGCTAGACTCACTTGACCTTTAATGGATAGAAGGCGCACCAAATAATTGCTCGGTCTTGATTGCACCGTCATCTCGATCACAGTGGCCATGCTTGCAGGTCACTGTGTTATGGGAAGACACGGGTAAAGAATACAGCTCCCATCTAATGACTTCTGCCATGGGTGCAGGAAGAGGAGACTGTTCTCCACTTTCTTTGTCAATGCCCATCTGTTGCGAGGTGCAGATATAGTTTATATAGGCTCTCCAATCCTTGTCAGCTGGACGGAGCTATCATCCATTGATGTCAAGAATATATCGCTCCTTTATTGCCAGATAGTCATATCTCAAAAAATTAAAAATTTGTAGTTACTTAAGCAAAACTGCTCTTTTAGACCTTCTGTACATGTTGAAAAAAAAAATCAGTTTTATATCCCAAGCTGAACCGAAGTTATAGCAATTAGAAGTTAGGCAATTAGATCATAGAACTTATGTCTTGAAAACTTAAATTGCATTTTGCCAAGTTCAAGTTTTTTTGAGATATGACTATGTTGCAATAAAGGAGCGATATCTTTCGTTTATGAAACTTTCGGATTAGTTTTCCACCGTATGGTAGTCGTGCTTTTAATGTGCAGCCGTTGAGCTGACCTACTTCTTCCCCAGTTTGGTGGAACTAGGTCAGTACAGGGACTGCGTTTACCAGTGACGTCACAACGGACCACTATGCGTGTTCAAGTGAGCTTTTGGTATTACAGCTTCCACTCCAACTTAACTACCTACCTACTACGGCGTTGTCCGTTCTGGTGCGAACCAGAGAAGATCGCTGTAGGTATGATTATGAATTTTAACCTAAAATAAACGCATAAATTGTAAATAAGGTGGTTGGGAAAGTTCTAAATAATAAACTGCCAACAAATCCTGCATCTAAGCTTAGAAGGCAACAAAACGGGTTCAATTGCCAAAAATTGTGCCTGAATCATGTCAATAATGTAAGAGTTTTAACAGAACAGTTGATAGTTGAAGTCGCCGTAGTCTAGTAGGTAGTATGTTGACTTATTAGACGTGAGGCCAGGGTTCAAACCTCAGGTTAGACTGCTCCAACAAAATGAAATATGAAAAAATATTTCTTCGGTAACTAAGAGACAATTTTTTCAGCAGATTTTTCGTAAAAACTCTGGGAGTAGTCGCCGTAGTCTAGTAGACAGTGTGTTGGCTTATTAGACGTAAGGCCACGGTGCAATCCCCAGGTCAGATTTCTCTCAACAGATTTCTGATAAAAACTTTGAGAGTAAATAAAAAATTGCCATGAAAAGTTTCTCAAAAAAAAAAAAAAATTGTCGTTCATAGTCGACTTTAAACTGTAGGTCCCGCCACTCATGTATAAAATTAACATACACAAGTGGTGTGAGAAACTAGGCCGTGATTTTGTCTGAAGGGTTTTAATAGCCAATTATGTATGTACATATGTATGTTGATGGGTTTTAAACCATTCAGCCATAAGTAGCGTTACGCTTAAATCAACCACAACCGTTTACTTCATACTTTTCTGTACAGTTTGCCAGTGAATACCAGTGAATAGCAATAGAGGCACTTATGGTCCAAACTATAGTTTCTATGCTTACAACCATAAGTACGGATATTAAAACCATGTACAAATAGTGCATCCATCACATGCATGCACACGCATACAGTGAGCGTCAAAAGAAACGGTACACTTTGGATAAAATTCTAACAATCACCAAATCTCAACTTTTACCACTTAAGGAGAGTGCCCGAAAAAATTTCACAATATTTTGAAATTTTTTTGTAATTTTTTTTTTTTTTGTTTCAATTTTAAAAACTGTCAATGAAACAATTTTAAAACTAAAAATAACGGTAACTTATTAATGCATATTTTTTTAATGTACAGTTTCTTTTGACGCTCACTGTACATAAATATACTATGTGTGTATGTGTGATTATGGAGTGTATGAGTGTATGAATGTATGCACCATAACCACCATATACTACATACTACTTGTGTAAAATATAACATCATATAAAAACTATTCGTTCAAATAGATTCTAGTTGAAGTAGCGTTTGAAGTAGAGTTTCATTAGAAATAAGAAGAGGAAGAAACTTCGTCTTTTTTTTTTGCTTTTCCATTTTGCAATGCCTTTGTCAAGAATTTGAATTTGATGAATATAAAGCAAGAGAATGTATGAACGAATCCTTAATAAATATAAAAATATTGTATAAAAATCATAATAATCATAATAATGATGATAAAAATAATGATAATCTGTATGTGTGTGTGTGTGTGTGTGTAAAACTTAAAATATTTATAGGATTTTATTAGCAGAGTTTTAATGTTTTTCTATAATCATTTGAAGTATTTAATGGGCCAAGATATTTATTTCTTAAATTAAATTTTTTAATTTGATTGAAATTATAACATCGCTTGTATTACTTTAAAACAAGATTCTTAAAGAAACCTGCACTGTTTTATCAACCCACTGTCGTAGTCCACAGAGATGGGCTCTATTGGTCATTTTAAACCTTTAGTCGGGATGACGGTGCATGTTTTGTGCATTATTTTTAGCCATATTCGGGAAAACCTACGAGTTAAATTCGAATCCAAACAACAGATTTAAAAAGGTATCGCATGGCAATTAGTTTATCCTCCAAAGCTTTTGGTAGAAAACTACTGAGAGGAGGGGGATCACCAAAAGAAATGTTTCCGTATTTCCATTCTATTTTTTTTTTTTTTATTATATCGGGTCCGCCATCTAACGTTTTTTTTTTCAACTAGTGCTTATTTCGTGAAAGTCAAACACTTAGCTCATGTCTGATTTGACAGATAATTAGTTTTATCCTTCCGCTGAACGAATATGGTTGTGTATACGCTTGAACAACGCTGGGAAATATTGCGATATTACTTTGAAAATCATGGTAATGTTGCAGAATGTGTTCGAAAATTGCTTACGGATTTTGGAAGAAGAGCAGCAGCGTCAGCTCCGTATGTTCGTTATCTTGTGAAAAAAGTGAAAGAAACTGGCATCCTCATCGATAAACCAAAGCGTGAAAAGCCAAAAACAGTGCGTACACCCGAGAATATTGCTGCTGTGGCAGAAAGTGTGCGTGAAGCGTCATCAACATCAATTCACCGTCGTTCTCAACAATTGAACATTTCGGAGACATTATTGAGACGAATTTTGCATAAAGACCTTGGTATGACGCCATACAAAGTCCAATTGGTTCAGGAGTTGAAGCCAATTGACCATCCAATGCGTTTGCGCTTCGCTAAATGGGCCTGCGATCGACTTACAGAAGATGCCGATTTTGGCAAAAAAAAATCATCTTTTCAGATGAAGCTCATTTTGATCTTGGCGGGTATGTAAACAAGCAAAATGGTACATTGAAAAGCCGACGCACCCAAAACGAGTCACTGTTTGATGCGGATTTTGGTCCAGAGGCATAATTGAGCAATTTTTCTTCGAAAATGAGCAGGGAGTGGCCGTTACAGTCAATGGCGATCGTTATCGGGCCATGTTGAACGAATTTTTGTTCACAAAAATTAAAGAGGAGGATATTGGCAACATTTGGTTTCAACAGGACGGCGCTACGTGCCACACAGCCGAAGCTACACTCGATGTTTTGCGCCATGTTTTTGAAGATCCCATTATCAGACGCAGAGCTGTTGTCGTTTGGCCAGCTCGGAGCTGCGATTTGACACCGTTGGACTATTATTTGTGGGATGCCGTCAAAGATAAGTGTTACGCCGATAAGCCAGAGACAATTGACGCTTTAAAGGACAATATTCGTGAAGCCATTGGTGAAATATAGCTGCACGCAATCGATAATGTGCTTAAAAATTGGACCGATCGTGTAGGCTACTGCATGGCCAGCCGAGGTAGCCATTTGAATGAAATTATTTTCCATAATTAACCGGAAGGATTGTACTTTCAAATAAAAAAAGAAATTTGAGAAAATATTCAGTAGTTTTTTAAATGACAGACCATACAAATCTATTCACAAGATTATGAAACTAGTAAGGAAACGATCAAGAAGCAGAAGAGGGATCTCATTGCTGATGAATACATATGTTGTTCACAAATGGATAGGAAATTGAAGAAAAATAGCCAAACTGTTGTATATCTTACAACCGCCAATATCCGAACAACGAATCAGCAAGGAAAAACAGATTTTAGATAATAATTCAAGAAAACTATTCTTCACAGAAAATGGTGGAAATCGGATACCCTTGACACACAGATTTTTATCCCAGAACCCTTAAAAGCAAATTTTCCATTATTAACCGGAAGGATTGTACTTTCAAATAAAAAAAGAAATTTAAGAAAATATTCAGTAGTTGTTTATGTTATTTGGCGGACCCTTTATCTGGAATCTGGACTCTTGTCTATTAAACTATCACTTTACACAGTAGGCTACGGTTACCACTTTTCATGGATTTTCATGGATTGCTTCTAGGATTTTCAAATTCGAATTAATCTTCACACACATAAAGAACGTACCTGCTAAATACCTCACTCAATGTGGAAAAAGTTTACTATTTAATAACACCCAACATTTATAAGAGAAATGACAACGAAAAAGCTGACATATCAAGTCTTTCAAACTTCTAAACCGCCCTCACCTACACTAATGACGCTTGGTTTGTGAAACTGAAAGTTCATAAGAAGCAAGAAATTTGATTGCAGTTTCAATGTTTGAAAATTCGTCTTTAATTTCATTTAAAACTTGTTCTCGTTACTTTAAAAGCCACACTTGAAAAAATCATATTTTTGGGCGACAAAATTCTGTTTTATTGAGTTTAAGATGATGGCTGTAGCAGCAGCAGCAGCAGGAGCAACATCAAAAATGCGTTGTACTGAACACAATATATTTTATTTTTTATATGTAAAAACATAAAAAATATAAAAAATAAAGCATTTCGTTAATATCCTTCAAATAGTTGTCATAAAAAAAAAAGAAGAAAAACAGACGAAAAATATTTCTTATCAGAAGCTGACACGCATATTGTCATTTTCATCATCATCTGGATGTGAATATCGACAGGATGAGTTGAGGAGAAAATGTGGAAGAAAGAACAAAAAAATATATAAAACAACGCATTTGATACGCGCATTTTAACGCAAAAATGAAAAAGAATTGAACTGAACTGAACTGAACTGAACTGAACAGAAACACAACGACAAGGCGCTACCGATAACAACATGGAACCAAAGTTAAAGCAGTATCAACGTCTTTGGTATCTGTAGGGGCAGGAACCGCAAGAAAAGCGTTAAACAAACAAGACAATACACACACACAAAGTAAAAAAAAAACAAATACAACATATTACGCTAGAGATTCATCAGTGACAAATACACACATATACACACCATACCCAACACTGCTTGGAACACGCATTAGGATACACTTGCTTACCATACACAACCAAGTGTAAAGGAAAGTTTAAAGGTTTGTAGGATACAATACAAAAGTAAAAAAATAAGTGTGTGACGATATTGTCTCACTAGTGATTATGGTCGTCTAAATTTATATGTATATGTATGTATGTATAGAGTGTCTATACAAATAATATATCTCAGTCACAGCACCTTTCACTCACTGAGTTGGAGACTGGGGACTGACTCTGTGTCACTAACTGCGGTTTCTTACCATCACAATGTTTAAAGTAAAGTGTTGCTGTTGAATGATAGATAGATGGCTGGCTGCATGGATGTATAGATGGCTGGCTGGATGGTTGGATGCTTGGTTCGATGGATAAATGGTTGCTTGAGATGTTTGTATAGCTGGTTGCTTGGTTGGTTGACTGACTGAATGAATGACTGAATGGATGGATTATGGTTTTCTTTTTGGCATAAATTAAATTTTCAATTTGTTTACTTTTATTAGAGAGAAAAAATGCAAAAAAAAAAAAATTGATGAACATGAAAATGAATATTCACGGAAATAAAACGATATTGATTTTATTTTTTATATTTTTTATATAATTTTTACTAAAAAGCTATTGTTATTATCATTTGTTTTGTTGTTGTTGTTGTTCTGATATTTGTAGTTTATTTAAATCAATATGTTCAACTACGATTTCGTTTGTTTTTAATGTTCACTTCTGAATAAAGTCGCAAATAAATAAAATATTAAAACAAATTTTTCCTTAAAAATATACAGTTTAAAGTCGTCTCCGAACGACAAATTTTTGAGAAACTTTTCATGGCAATTTTATTTCACACTCAGAGTTTTTGCCAGAAATCTGCTGAGAGGCAGTTGCCGAAGAAATATTTGTTTGAACCGTAGTCTAACGTCTAGCTACTAGACTACGGCGGTCAAATGCAAGTCTTTGCATGTTCGCAAGATATTCAATGCTTGGACCAGGGGTCAGCAATGGGTATTCAAAAAGATGAATAGAATCGAATCATACACATAATTTCTGATACTTATACGCATTCATACTTATTTTAATATCATGGAACCTCCTCTACTCATATTCTAAGTTTGAAGTACTCATCACATTCATACTTAACAACACGTATGATGTTGTTGATATCGACTCTCCTCCATAACTCAACATATACACGAAGCACAAAATAAGTATGATTTGCGTACGAATACTAAAATACTTACTAGAAGGTTGTGTGTTTGCTGTGCTTACGGCTCTGTCTTTTTTTCTTGCGTCTTTTTTCTTTTGTTGTAAATGCAACAACAACTAAGACTGTAAATTTTAATGAATGATTCAAACCATACGAATCATTTATAAGTACATACATATTCTAAGTATTTTTCTAAAGTTATGAATCTAAATGAGTAGGCTTATGAATCAAACATATTTCGAATGGTATGAGTTTGATGTCAACGTTGTGCGCATACTCATTATTGCAATCTGTACTTATAAATCAACGTTGTAGTGAGTATGAATGAATCAGAGTACATAGTTAAATTTCAATATTGTTAACTCACTTATATTCAAAATTTCATGAGTGCTTATGAGTAGCGAAAAAACAATTCATTGCTGATCTCTGGCCTGGTTAGGTTAGGTTAGGTCGGAGTGGTAGCTCTGATGTCACAAAGCTCACTTGAGCACGAATAGCGGCCCGTTGTGATGCAACGGTTGAACGCAGTCCCTGTACTGACCAAGTTTCCACCACAATGAGGGAAAAGGAAGAAGTTGGTCAGCGCAAGGGCTGCACAACGGAAGCACGACTCTTCTGCCATACTATTACGAACAATACATAGGAGTTTTTACATTTTCTATAGACCGGGTTTCCTGAAATTTGGGATTGTGGACTCATATGACCAAAAAAAATCACGAAGTGCACGAAATGCATTTTGAGTTAAACGCCCATGTTTGTAAAAGGCTGCAAGAATCTCAACATGCTGCTCAATTGTTTGTCCCTTCATGGTTGAATTTGTCAAACACTGAAGCAAAGAAATGTCAAATTAGGTTGGATAAAAAAACGATTAACATTGTGTTTATGGTTGGACCACACTTTACTTAGTCTACGTATGAGCAGTAAAATAACAAGCCGTCTACGTTTTCTTTTTCTCAGAGATAGTAAGGGGTTCCGATTCTTGTTTGGATGTCAATCATAAATCTGCATCGCTATGAGAAGCACTATTACTGTGAAGAGTGCTCATTAGATAAGTTTCCTGATGTCTGCCATTTTAAATGGGACATTAAAAACTCTTTCCAAAACTCCTCTAAGCAATTATCTTGTCTTGTTAGACAACAATATCTTTGTATAATTGCCATTAAAGAATTTCTTTTCATTTTTAAAAATTTTAATACAATTTTGGCAAAAATAATTGAAATTCTTTCGAAAATTTCAATGGTTTTTCAAATTATTTCTAATGAATGCCAATAATATTATAAGCTTTCGTATAAAAGTATTAATAAAGCCTTAAAAGACTAAAATTACTTATGTCTGCAAGTATATGTAAATCGAAATGTCTGTCCGTCTGTATGTATTTATTAGTCATACACTTGTAAACTCTAACATTACTTCTGCTAAACAATGTTTCTGTTTCGACAATATTTTGTGTAAGTGACACATAAAATTTGTGTTGAAGGATGATAAAAAGGATACAAACAAAATCAAAATGTTGTTGTCGTTTGTGAAGATGGCTTTAAATGATATGCCAAAATAAAAAATTAATATTTTTCTTTTTCTTTTCTTTAACTTTTGTTGTTAAGAAATCTTCTTAACCAACCAACATACTACCATACTATCCATATACAATACAGTACAGAATTTGATGAAGCATTTACTCTATCCGAGTAAATGATTCCATTTACTGATGATTATGATACCATTTTATACGTTACAACGATGATGATTCTCATGCTGATGTTGATGTTGATGTGCAAAATTTTAAATGACAGGAAATTACAGAAGACTTTATCATCATCATCATTATCATGCAGAAGGAAATTAAGAAGCCAGTTCTAAGAGTTAAATGTGTAGCCATTACATAGGATAATAAACCTGCAGAAAAAAAAACAGATTTGATTTGTGCCGAAGTCTATTTGAAAAATATTTCAAAATTTATCGAATTTCTATCTCCTTTTCATATAATAAATGAAATTGTAATCGAAGTTAATAAATCATAGTGTAATAACCATTCAGTTGAAGTATTTAAAATATTTAAAATCTTTAAAATGTTTAAATCAGAGAAAATCAACAGTATTTTTAACATATTTTTCATTATGCTTTAGAATTAAGTATTGTTGTAGTAAATTTAACATTAAATACAGTTGGGTTGAGGTAATTAGCAGCATTAATTATGAAGTCGTCGTAGTCTAGTAGGTAGTGTGTTGGCTTATTAGACTGAAGGCCCGAGTTCGAATCCCAGGTCAGACATCAAAACGAAAATATGAAAATATTTCTTCGGCGACTTCCTCTCAGCAGATTTCTGGCAAAAACTCTGAGAGTAAATAAAATTGCCATGAAAAGCTTCTCAAAATACTGTCGTTCGGAGTCGACTTTAAACTGTAGGTCCCACCACTCATGTATAAAATTAGGGCACACAACATAAGTGGTGTGAGAAGCTAGGTCGTAATCCTGACTGAAGGGTTGTAATGACCAATTATGTATGTTATGTATGTAATTATGACCTCTTTAATGCATAGCTTGTTCTTTAAAAAAAATATGAAACAATGCTCATTCCACATTCTAATATTGACGTTAATATTGTTACGAAAACTATAAATATAGATCGCTTAACATTAAAATTATAAACAAAAGCTACAAAAACAAAACAATGCAAGTAAACAATCCTGTTTACAAATTATCTTACTGCTTAATATAACAACAGACACCAGCATAAAAAAATGGTAAACAAGTAAACAAAAATATACCAACAACACTACAATAATAAATGTAAACAATGATGTTTACATTTATCAAACAATCAAGCCCGAATCAGCCAAGTACAAAAGTGTTGATTTTAGCGCCTTTTTGGTATCAAAGTGATCTCATCATGTATTTGGTTTAAGCATATTTTTTCTTGATTTAAGATCGAATTCGTACTTGATTCAAGAGATTCAGAAGTTGAAGTAATCCTTAAGCGCACTTGTTTCAAGAATTATAAAGTTGATTTAGGCTAGATTAACTTATAAATGGGATCGAATTGAGGCAAATCGTACTTTATTCGAGCACAATGAACTTGATTTAAGCCCTAAATTATACTTGATTTAAACCTAAATTTATCCAAAAACGAGCTTGTTTCAAGAATTTTGAACTTGATTTAAGCTCGAACTCGTACTTGATTTAATCCTAAAATCGATTGATTTGAAAAAAATGCAAGTCATCTACACAAAAAAAAATGCAAGTCATCGACCGGAATAATCCAAGTCATCTACCAAAGAAATGCAACTTGCGAAAAATACGACATTTTGTTGGATATATATTGTATAAATCACATGAACTAAATGAGAATTATTAAAATTTTTACTTTTGAACTTAAAACCCACAATTCCATAACTCAAATAACAAATAAGTCAAAATTACACTTTTTAAGATAGATTTGAGCTTTTTAGTGTTGATTTTAGTAATATAAGGCTTAGTTTTTCACATCAATCCCGTTTTTTGGTTGTTTTAAGCAAACAATAGCCAAAACGGGCTTAATTTTTCAAGCACGTTTTTTGGCTTAAATTGAGAATAGAAAAGTTGATTTTAGCACGCCGTTTTTCTTTCTGTGTACTAGCTCATATTTTAAACGTTTTTAAAAGGTAAAAACGTAACAATATTATCTATACGAACAAAGCTTCAAAGCTTTAATCTCCTTTTAAAAACCCAACTGACCCACTGTCTTATCAACAATTAACATCATAGGAACGTCACCTGTAAGGAAGGAACTAAAAGTTCCTCGCCATCCCAGTAAATATAACAATGCAAAGCATGTTCCCATAAAACATTCTTATTTGCCAGCGTTAGATGACAAGTCCCCTTAGTTTAATAGGTTGTGTGTTGGCTTATTAGACGTAAGGCCCCAGCTCTGACATCCCCAACAAATCGAAATCTAGAAAAATATCTCTTCGGCGACTTCCTCTCAGCTGATTTCTGGCAAAAACTCTGCGTGTGAAATAAAATTACCATGAAAAAGTTTTTCAAAAAAATCTGTCGTTCGTAGTCGACTTTAAACTGTAGGTTCCGCCACTCATGTATAAAATTAACACACACATTATAAGTGGTGTAAGAAACTAGTTTGTAATCGTGACTAAAGGGTTGTAATGACCATTTATGTATGGATGTATGTACATATGTAGATGACAAGCATATCATTCTAGCATCTGCTTAGCTGTGGGGAAAATTTACTTAAGGAAACTGCAATGAAGCAAAGAAATGTTAAGAAATGCTACTTAAGCGTTTAAGTGTTTATATGCCTGTCTGTGAATGTGTGTATGTATGTGTCTAACTAATTAGACTTAGACTTCTGTATGAGATTACAAGTTTAAGTATATGTGTGTGTGTCGTTGTAAAAGGTATGTATTTGTCATCATACACTTACTTTTCCTGTGTGCATATTTAACCAATCAATCACATCAAGTATAATAATATTTGTTTTATTGTTGTTGTTGTACTCAATACCACCAAAAATCTGTACCACCAACCCAGCCACACCTTCTCCTACTGTTTTATGGATTGTGTGTCTGTCACAAAGAAAGCAGAGAAATCAGAAATCACTCTAAATACAACAACAACAACAACAACAAACTTTAAATTCCATACATTGAAATATTTTTATTCTGTTAACAATCATAGCAATGCACGTACATATGTATGTATGTATGTACATATATGATTACATATGTATGAATACATGTACATATGAATGTAGTACATACATGTGTGTGAATACGTGCGTAAATGTAAAAACAATTTTTATATGAAAAATTTATAAAATTTTATCCCGCATATACGTATGTTCGCATATACGCTGCGTATGTGTTTATCAACCCTTATCCTGTGACAATAACGACAACAATGTCGTTTACAGAATCCAAAAATGAATGCAAAAAAAAAAAAAGAAATAAAAAGAAATCGTAACGAAAATCCCAAGAAAAAAAAATTGTTACATGAAGAAAAAGAATTGAAAATAACATACTTTAGATATGAATGAATTGTTGTTGTTGTTATTATTGTTGTATGAATTTTTTAATTACACTCGGGGAAATATAAATAAGTCTACTTGAATTTAAAGAACATTTTTTTGATTTTTGTTTCTTATTTGTTTCGCATTGGCGGTTTTTTTTCGGCTTTAAAATTTCCCTTTTTCTTCATTTCTATGTTAGGTTAGGTTAGGTCGGAGTGGTAGCTCTGATGTCACAAAGCTCACTTGAGCACGCATAGCGGCCCGTTATGATGCCACGGGTGAACGCAGTCCCTGTACTGACCAAGTTCCACCACAATCAGGGAAAAGGAAGAAGTTGATCAGCGCAAGGGCTGCACTTCTTTTCTATGTGAAACGATCGAATTTAGCAGTTGTAACCGTTATATAGGGTGATTTTTTAAGAGCTATAGGAAAATTTTTCAAAAAAAAAACGCATAAAATTCAGAAAAATGCATGAAATCTTTATTTGAATCGATAGTACGGTCCATATAATTTAATGTTTGAAGATTATTTCATGCAAATGTTGACCGCGACTGCTCCTCAAATGGTCTATCCGCTTTGTCCAATTTTGGCATACTCTTTCCAACATTTCGGCCGGTATCTCACGAATAAATGCTTCAATGTTGCCATCCAATGCGTCAATTGAAGCGGGCTTGTCTGTATAGACATGAGCTTTAACATAGCCCCACAAAAAATAGTCTAAAGGCGTTACGATTCGCAGCATCTTTGAAGAAGTACGGTCCAATGATGCCACCAGCCCATAAACCGCACCAAACTGTGACTTTTTCTGGATACATTGGTAGCTTTTGCAATGCTTCTGGCTGAGCTTTACTCCAAAATCGACAATTCTGCCTATTTACGTATCCATTGAGCCAAAAATGAGCTTCGTCGCTGAACACAATTTTTCGATAAAGAAGTGGATCTTCGGCCAACTTTCCAAGAGCACGCATTTTGATAATAAAATTCAATGATTTGCAAGCGTTGTTCGTTTGTAAGACGATTCATGGTTAAATTATAGACCAAACTGAAGATGTTTGACAGTGAAACAACACACGAAACGTGCATGAGCTGTTTAAACCAGTGTTGCCAAAAAGATAATAGCTAAAAAATCACCCTTTATATGAATTTTTTAATTACACTCGGGGAAATATAAATAAGTCTACTTGAACTTACAGAATATTTTTCTGATTTTCTTTCTTATCGTGCATTGCAGGTTGGGTTAGTTCTTGAATCATTTTTTCCCCATTAAAATCACATTTTTCTCCAATTCTACGAGTATGTTAAACAATCGCATTTTATTTTATTTGTTTTCCGCATTTGAAACCTTTATCGCTTTGAAGGAAGGAAGAGAAGGTTTCCTAATTTCGGTAATTGAGCACAAATTTTACTCCAATATGTTACGTAATCTGCAAATCTGATTCACATTTAATAAATTTAATAAATATTTACGTAGTCTAGTAGGTAGTGTGCGGTTCAAACCCCAGGTCAGACATCAAAACGAAAATATGAAAATATTTCTTCGGCAACTGCCTCTCACTAGATTTCTGGCAAAAAGTCTGAGAGTAAATAAAACTGCCATGAAAAATTTCTCAAAAATCTGGCCTTTGGAATCGATTTTGAACTGTAAGTCCCCGCACTCATGTATAAAATTTACATACACAACATAAGTGGTGTGAGAAGCTAGGTCGTTATCCTGACAGAAGGGTTGCAATTACGTATGTATGTTTCATCCAATTTTTCATATAAAGATAAATTCGAATTTGAAAATCCAAGACACAATCCATACATTTTAGCGGCGCCACATTTGGCATTAACAGAGCAAAATTTCCTCCTAAAAGAACAAAATTTGCGCTTAACAGAGCACTGTTAGCTATTTAACAGTATCAATCTGCACAAGCGCATTTGTTTAGGAGCTAATTTTGGGAAATACTTTAGGTCTATGAGTACTATACTATATGCACGCAAGGAAGGTTCCAAGCCCTCTTAATATAATCAGCAACATAGTCACATATAAAGTGATATGGTATTGGGAAAATTGGTTTTGAAAATATCAATCTTTTACTTGAAAATTCTCTAGAAGTTTAGTGGCCATTTTGGAACATACGAGGAATAGTACACCATACAGACTATATGCAAATGATAGTCCAGAGGGTCCTCTTTCGAACCGTAGTAGTGGGATAGCTGGAATAATTTTGAGAGTTGAGATTTTGTATTTTGAAAAAAACCATTTTTCGCCAAAAATATATGAAAATTCTCTAGAAGATCAGTGGCCTTTTTGGAATATATAAGAAATATATATATCTCCACCAACCGTCCTTTACATTTCACAAATAATAATGATCATAATGAGAATTAAATTGTATGTCAATAGTCTGAAATAATTGCAAAGTAGAAGAATAATCTACTTATTGCCACTGTTAAACAGTTAACAGTGCTCTGTTAATAGCAAAGTTTACCCTGTTAGAGGCAAGAAGTGGCGCTGCTAAAAGTTTGGGTTTGCGTCTTTGGTTTTTAAATTCGAATTTATCTTCACACACATTATTTTCATACACTGTATTGGCATGTAGAGAATGTCAGAATTGTCGAACAAATTCACAAAAATATAATTTTTTTTTTTATTTTCTTTATTCTGTTCTGTTCGGCATAAAATATAAAATAAAATAAAGAAAATATTTATGAAACAACAACAATCCAAACAAAATAAAATAAAAAGCAATCCCTACAAATAAAGAAATACGAATATATGAGAGTCAAAACAATGTCGAATCATTTCGTAGAATGTGAATCACAAAAATAATAAAAAAAAAGGACGAAGAAAGTCACAGGATTTACATATTCAGAGACAACAAGTATACTCACACATACATACATCTATACAAACATACATGTTTAAATAGATTTACATGTGTAGGGGTTCACATGAATATCCCTCGCATGCTCATATACAGCGACGCACATTTTATTCATTTTTTTTTTTTATAATAAAATGAAATTCCTTTTGCAATTCAGAATAAAAAAAATAAAAAAATAAAAAATAAATTCTCATATGGAACAACAATTTTGTTGTTCGTTTTTTTTTTACTTGATTAAGGGAACGTATAACAATATGTATAAACACAGCAATAAAGTTAAAGAAATTCAAGTGAAAAGAAAGAAAACGGTTTTTAATCTAAAATTCTAAAAAATACTCAACTAATATTAAAAAATATTTTACATTCAAGCGAAATGTCTTATTTTCTTTTATTATTTTATCACCATATTAATCGAGTATGTACATACATCAACCGTATTGTATCGTTATCGAAAGGCTTAGTCATACCAATAATCTGTTCAATATTCTCTGTAAGCTGGTCTACTATTAAACCAGTCGATTTTCCAAGCCATGTCGACAAATAGCATTAGTCGCCTAGCACCAAAGAGGGTACGACACTGTCTAGTTTACAGGAGTTTAACAATCTCTGTGAAAAAAAGTCATTCAAAGATATCCGGTATCTGAGTAAAATAACCATCGCAATTTGATGATCAGAATAATAAGAACTCTTCAAAATAGTCTGATGAATGACTGACTTCACTTCCTCATGTAATTATCAACAAAAAAAAGTTTAGATTTTCTTAACCCCGTTGCACTTGACAAAAGACTCCTTGTCTCTCCATCATACCGTTACGAAAATTAAAAAATCTAGATACTGGTGTTTTGCTTTTACATCGTTTAACATTAAAATTGTAAACAAAAGCTACAAAAACAAAATAATGAACTTGTTTACAAATTATGGCACTGCGTAATACAATAACAAACACCATAAAAAATGGTAAACAAGTAAACAAAAATACAACAACAAACACTACAAGAATAAATGTAAGCAAAATACACTGCAATAATAAGAGATCTCGAGAACGAATAAGGGAGTTAGTATCCGAAAATCTCATTTTTTCTCGTAGCACCATGGCAACATTCTGCGACACCTAACGTCCGATCGTTTTGCGCCCACGAGGGTTGCTCAAAATTAGTATGGGGCTGTCTAGGCAAGCTAATCCACTTAGGCATGAAATGCATGGCAATGAATAGATCGATGAGTATGTGGGAAGTGAAGCTTCAACACTTACAATAGGGGCAGAACTTTTCTGTAGAGTGGAAAGAGGAATTTATGAGGATATTCTCAGCGAAAAGTATTGTTACGTTTTTACCTTTTAAAAACGTTTAAAATACAGTATTCCCTCGATTTACGTCGTCTCGATTTACGTTGTTTCGATTAACGTCGTCAAAAATGTTGTTCCCTTCAACTTCGATTTGCGTTGTCATTCGATTTACGTCGCCTTTTTTTGGAACCAACTGTGACGTAAATCGAAAGATTACTGTAACTTTTTTAAGTTCCTTGTTAAAAACATACTACTTTGTAGTATGAGCAATATGAAATTTGATTTACGTCGTTTCGATTTATGTCGCCTTTTTCTGGAACATTCTACGACGTAAATCGAGGGAATACTGTATGAGCTCGTAGATTGCAAACAAAATAAAAATAAATTTGTGTTTAGTTTTAATTAAAATTTTTTATTATTCGCACAATTCTGTGTGCCATTGTTCACAACTTGATGTAAACAACAACAATTGCTTTTTTTTTGTTATTTCTCTGTTTACACCCTTTGATAAACAATAACAATTACTAGACAATTATTCGATTGTCCCTTCAAACACATCGCGTCTTCACACAAGACTGACTGAACTTCACTAATGCACTCGCCTGTTTTGCCCGGCTTTTTATATGGCAGGGTAAACAGTCTGATGAATGTTCCTGAAGGCGAATGTTTGTGGCTTAGCCTTCTCGATATCTCTATAAATGTAAACATCGTTGTTTCATTATTGTTGTTTGTGTAATTTGTTTACATTTATTCTTGCAGTGTTTGTTGTTGTATTTTTGTTTACTTGTTTACCATTTTAATGTTAAGTGATGTAAAAGCAAAACACCAGTATCTAGATTCTTCATTTTCGTAACATCCTAATATATATTATAATTCTTTCTGTAAGTCTGTTTGTTTGTTGGTTTGTTTGTTAGCCAATCACGCCTGAACCGATTTTCTTGAAATTTGGGATATAGATCGAGCTTTTGCCGGTGCAGGTTATAGGCTATAAATCTTTTCAAAATTTTGACGCCAAAGGGGGAGAAAAATGGCAAAAAGGAGAAAAATGGGCAAAAATTAGTACTTTTATGCATAAATGCTGTATTTTATCTGTTTTAAAGGTAATTTTTTACGATTTAGCTTGGTTAAGTTTCCCAAATAGCTATTGGAGGTGTTCCGTTTCTAAAGTTGAACCAAAAGGGGTCTAAAAAGGGGGAAAGGGGCCAAAAACTGGCAAATTGAGTGCATAGCCAATCACGACTGAATGCCTGGACCGATTTTCTTGAAATTTGGGATATAGATCGAGCTTTTGCCGGTACAGGTTATAGGCTATAAATCTTTTCAAAATTTTGACGCCAAAGGGGGGAAAAATGGCAAAAAGGGAGAAAAATGGGCAAAAATTAGTACTTTTATGCATAAATGCTGTATTTTATCTGTTTTTAAGGTAATTTTTTACGATTTAGCTTGGTTAAGTTTCCCAAATAGCTATTGGAGGTGTTCCGTTTCTAAATTTAAACCAAAAGGGGTCCAAAAAGGGGGAAAGGGGCTAAAAACGGGCAAATTGACTGCATTTATATTTAGGACTTAGAGTATTCAAAAAACTGGGTTGTTTGTTAAACCGGTTTCCGAATAATTTAAAAAATTTCATTTTTTAAGAAACCGGTTTCAAAAGCGGTTACAAAACATATAAACCGGTTTTTTATTTATTATTATTTTTAATGCAAAAATGACCCAATAATAATTTTTTTTAATTTTTTAAACTAATCCAAACTACATGTACCCGCAACGCCGGGTACAATCTGCTAGTTATTATATATTTTTAAACAAGGAAGTGTCTTTAGATCCACATATAGCAACCTACTAATCGAAGTTTTTCCAATTTTCCAATCTTAAAAAGAAAGTGAAGTTGAATATCCTACTTAAGAAGCACGAAATAATGTTCTTTATCCCGCAATAGTCTGCTTTAATCAGTTCTAAACAATTGCGAAAAATCCTTGAATTAGTTGGATGTGCATGACAAGTTTTTGTGGTTAAATAGAGGACAACTATTGATTGGCATTCAATTTGAATAGGAACCGAAAGCAACAAAAAAGAAAAAAACAACAAAAAATTAAGGATCCTTCAAACAACCCACATGCTTAGTTCAGTCACAACAATAAAAATGTTTAACGACAAAAAACCGAACCGAACCTAACAACAATGAAGGCAATAATAACAATCAACACAAAAAACGAAGGGAGTAGAAAAAACTTCATATTTTTTTATTGTAATTTTATTTGAAATATTTCACATACATTGTCATGTAATTTTTATTACATGCATGGGTGTGAGAGTATGTAAGAGATGGTGATAGAGTGTGAGACAAGGAGAGAAAATAATATGAAATTTTAAAAATAAATAAACACACACAGTATAATAATAAGCATTATTGTGACAATTCTCAACATCTACCCACACACTCACTTTAATAAAATTGTTAGTACCCAGTCTAAATAGAAAATTTCAAGCAGGAAGAAGAATGAAGAGAAGGAGAACACAAAAATGTCATATTCCTCTTCATACGTACAGGATGTAAAATATTTTTATTATTATTTTAACCAAAATAAACAAAACCAAAAAAAAAAAACAAATCAAAAATTAAAGGAGTAGAGTAGAGTATAGGGGTGCGTGCGTTAACTAAAGGTAATGTTCGTTCGTCTTGTAGTTTGAATCGGATTTTTACCGTTTTTCTGTTGCTTTCTTTACATTGATTGAACCTACTACACTTGAGATATGGCATACGGGCTAAAAGAAAAGAAGAAAAAATCTTGCTTTTAAAATATAATAATGGCGGTACCGTACGTCATTATTAGTTCACCATGTTGTTTGCAACACGTAAGGGAATATAAAAAAATATCCTTAAACCCCTAAGAACCTACTGTTGGGGATCTAATATTGATTGAACCTACAATAAAGGCGATTTTATAAAGGCAACACGTTCTAGGTTCTAATAAGAGCCTAAATTATTAGGTGTAGTAGAAAAAAATCAATTAATTTTCTAAATTAGCCAAAAAAAAAGGCCGAAAATAATGAATTAGAGGACCATTCCCTGACAATTATCGTTTATTATCGTTGAATAACACTGGGAGAAGTCGCCGTAGTCTAGTAGGTAGTGTGTTGGCCTATTAGACGCACTGCCACGGTTCAAAACCCAGGCCAGACATCAAAACGAAAATATCGGGTGATTTTTTAGCTATTATCCTTTTGGCAACACTGGTTTAAA
Organism: Sarcophaga caerulescens; assembly: GCA_927399465.1. Taxonomy (NCBI): domain Eukaryota; kingdom Metazoa; phylum Arthropoda; class Insecta; order Diptera; family Sarcophagidae; genus Sarcophaga; species Sarcophaga caerulescens. Next base: position 98,124,028 of record OV656867.1, on the reverse strand, counting down.
TAGCTCACGCACGTTTCGTGTTTTGTTTCACTGTCAAACATCTTCAGTTTGGTCTATAATTTAACCATGAATCGTCTTACAAACGAACAACGCTTGCAAATCATTGAATTTTCTTATCAAAATGGGCTCTTGGAAAGTTGGCCGAAGATCCACTTCTTTATCGAAAAATTGTGTTCAGCGACGAAGCTCATTTTTGGCTCAATGGATACGTAAATATGCAGAATTGTCGATTTTGGAGTGAAGATCAGCCAGAAGCGTTGCAAAAGCTACCAATGCATCCAGAAAAAGTCACAGTTTGGTGCGGTTTATGGGCTGGTGGCATCATTGGACCGTACTTCTTCAAAGATGCTGCGAATCGTAACGCCTTTAGACTATTTTTTGTGGGGCTATGTTAAAGCTCATGTCTATACAGACAAGCCCGCTTCAATTGACGCATTGGAAGACAACATTGAAGCATTTATTCATGAGATACCGGCCGATATGTTGGAAAGAGTATGCCAAAATTGGACTAAGCGGATGGACCATTTGAGGCGCAGTCGCGGTCAACATTTGCATGAAATAATCTTCAAACATTAAATTATATGGACCGTACTATCGATTCAAATAAAGATTTCATGCATTTTTCTGAATTTGAAGTGTTTTTTTTTTGAAAAAATTTTCTATAGCTCTTACAAAGTCACCCTATATAAATAAAAATATTTCTTAGGTGACTTCCTCCCAGCAGATTTTTGACAAAAACTCTGAGAGCAAAAAAAAAAATTGCCATGAAAAGTTTCTCAAAAATACTGTCTTTCAGAATCGACTTTAAACTGTAGTTCCCGCCACTCATGCATAAAAATTAACACACACAACATAAGTCGTGTGAGAAACTAGGTCCATAATCCTGGCTGAAGGGTTGTAATGACCAATTATGTATGTATCACTGAGAGGCAACTGCAATTAAAATATGTTTCCAAGCAACAGAACATATCAGAAGGCAAGGAAATGGGGATAGGAACCGGGTTTGCAATGCTTTACGCCGTATTGTCATAGAACCAAAGCTGGTAAGGCTAACAAAGAGGCTCTGCAACGGTTTCCGTAGCAGATTTCTTTATAACTGTTATCATTCAGTCACTGTACCGCCTCAAAATTCGTTTCTGACTCACCTAAACACGAAATGTTGCAACGACAATGGCTACACACGTATACCTTGAAAAACGGGAATTGCATACTAAAAAATGGAAAAAAAAACACAAAAACAATATTGCGTTGGCGACAAAAGCAACAACAATTGTAACGACAACAACAGCAACAATAATAATATTAATAATAAAAGAGCGAACGGCACTGCACGTCTACTTTACTTTTCTTCGTTTTTTTTTTTTTTTTGAGCAACACATTACATCCTTCAATGTTTTCTTAACATCATGTCGTAGTTGCTGCTGGTGGTGGCTGATGATGTTTTTATTGTGATGGCGAAATATTCAAATTGAATTGAAATTGCCTCTATTGTTGTTGACGAGGACTTTCCTTTCCTTTATTATTTTTAAACTTCTTTCTTTCGTTTTTTTTCATGTTCCTGTCGCACATACATATAAGGGCAAAGACATCTGTAGGTACTGCGATTACCTAGTATTGCATGTATGTACATACGTATATTTAAAACTCTAACACAAAAAATTCATAGCAAAACGAATTAAATTTTTTTAAATCACCAGAAATACGAAAAGGTGTTTACTTTAACCTTTTGTAGGCTACGGGAACGCATGTGTCACAAGGAAATTTTGTTTTTAATGAAATGATTATGGCTGTTTTACTATTCCATGATTCTCTTCTGTATTACAATAATTAATATTTTTGTGGAAATCTTTATTATTCGCCCACCTTCTCCTTCCAAAAAAGTGTACAAGAATATAAGAAAAAGAGCAACATAGAGCAACGTAAACTTCACTTACGAATTGAGGGAATTTTTCTTTATTTATTAGAATGCAAAGACAAATAATATTCCAAAGATTACCATCGATATGACCCACACTCTGTACAATACCGAATTAAAGAGAAATGCCAATCAAAGCTCAATTGAAGTTGAAAGAAAAAAAGAACGTAAGATGAAGGAGATTGGTCATATACAAAGTAAGCCGGTAGACAATATCGCTTTGAGGACTATTGAATGAAATTAGAAGAAAAGTAAAACTACACAACTATAGAACTAAGAACTACAAAACTACCAACTACTAATAAAAGTAAAACTACAAATAGATCTTTACACAGCTACCAACTATTAAGAAAAGTAAAACTACAGCGAGATCTTTACACAACTACCAACTACACAACTACCAACTACACAACTACTAACAAAAGCAAAACTACAGTGTGATCTTTACACAACTATCAACTACACAACCACCAACTACTAACTACTAACAAAAGTAAAACTACAGTGAGATCTTTACACAGCTACCAACTATTAAGAAAAGCAAAACTACAGTGAGATCTTTACACAACTATCAACTACACAACCACCAACTACACAACTACTAACAAAAGTAAAACTACAGTGAGATCTTTACACAGCTACCAACTATTAAGAAAAGTAAAACTACAGTGAGATCTTTACACAACTATCAACTACATAACCACCAACTACACAACTACTATCTACTAACAAAAGTAAAACCACAGTGAGATCTATACACAACTACCAACTACACAACTACCAACTATACATAACTACCAACTACACAACCACCAACTACACAACTATATAACTACCAACTATACAACTACCAACTACTAACAAAAGCAAAACTACAGTGAGATCTTTACACAACTATCAACTACACAACCACCAACTATACAACTACTAACAAAAGTAAAACTACAGTGAGATCTTTACACAACTACCAACTACACAACTACCAACTATACATAACTACCAACTACACAACCACCAACTACATAACTACCAATTACACAACTACCAATAACACAACTACATAACTACACAACTACCAACTATACATAACTACCAACTACACACCCACCAACTACATAACAACCAACTACCAATTACACAACTACCAACTATACATAACTACCAACTACATAACCACCAACTACCAATTACACAACTACCAATTACATAACTACCAACTACACAACTACCAACTACATAACAACCAACTACCAATTACACAACTACCAACTACACAACTACACAACCACCAACTACCAACTACCAACTAACCAACCAACTACCAATTACACAACTACCAACTATACATGACTACCAACTACACAACTACCAATAACACAACTACATAACTACACAACTACCAACTACACAACTACTAACAAAAGTAAAACTACAGTGAGATCTTTACACAACTACCAACTACACAACTACCAACTATACATAACTACCAACTACACAACCACCAACTACATAACTACCAATTACACAACTACATAACTACCAACTATACATAACTACCAACTACACAACTACCAATAACACAACTACATAACTACACAACTACCAACTATACATAACTACCAACTACACACCCACCAACTACATAACAACCAACTACCAATTACACAACTACCAACTATACATAACTACCAACTACATAACCACCAACTACCAATTACACAACTACCAATTACATAACTACCAACTACACAACTACCAACTACATAACAACCAACTACCAATTACACAACTACCAACTACACAACTACACAACCACCAACTACCAACTACCAACTAACCAACCAACTACCAATTACACAACTACCAACTATACATGACTACCAACTACACAACTACCAACTATACATAACTACCAACTACACAACTGCCAACTACATAACAACCAACTACCAACTACACAACTACCCACTATTGAAACAGCACCTGAATGCACAACTGATGTGGAAAAAAATTAAGAATTGTGCTGGAAAACTTTGTCATGATTCTGGGCTTTAATAAGAATACTTACTTCACTTACTTAATTAGTCATTACTATCCTTTAGTCAGGATTACGACCTAGCTTCTCACACCACCCATGTTGTGTGTGTTTATTTTGCCCAAGAGTTGCGGCACCTACAGTGTAAAGTCGTCTCCGAACGATAGATTTTTAAGAAACTTTTCAAGGCAATTTTATTTTTACCTTCAGAGTTTTTTTTTTTGCCAAAAGACTGCTGAAATGAAGTTGCTAAAATGGAGCAATTTTCGTAAAATTTGATGTTCACAGAACTCATCATCATCATCAAAAACAAAACCTCGATTAAACTAAATTTCACTAAAACTTTCGTAGTTCGCTGTCACAATCAGCGGGGCTCTCTATTAAAAAGATTTCCAAATAATTCCTACTCTAAAATATTACCTTCTCCTGTACGGTTTTACTTATTAAATGTATTCCTCAATTAATTAAAGATTTGTTATCCTTCCTGTGTTTTTCTCATTCCCATGAATGCTAACTTTGTCTGGTTACAGTCTCTTCAACCTGTTGCTTTTGCTCTTTCAATTACTCATTTCATTTACTTTTAACGACCAAAGACAAAAGCTGTCGAACAAAAAACAGGCAACAACAAAGACGAAAAAGGAGGAAAAATTTTCCCACAAAACTCAAGAAGGCAAACAAAAAAAGGCAAATTATGAAAATGGTAATTGAATTACAACACACAAACACACGCACACACACACATAGTGATTTTACTTTCACAGACTGTAAGAACAAAAGAGCAGCACAGTGAGTAGTAAATGCTGATCAGATGATGATGAGGAGTGGAGTTAAATAATTGGGGAATTCCCACGAACAGTATAGAAGAAGAAAAAAATTAAAAAAAAAAACAGACCCAGCCAGACAGTTTGACTCAATTTCTGTTGAACTCACACACACACACACACAGTTAAACACATTAATTGTGCAAAAGAAATTCAAAAGAAGACATACTCACTTACACACTCCCTCTCTCCCACATCAATTTATTACTCATCAAGTCCGTGTTTAAATGTTAAAACATTTTAATAAGGAAAAACTTGTTGTTGTCGTTGTTGTTGCTCCCACACTCCCACATTGTTTTAAACAAGAGACACAAGTTCATTTACTCTTCTGCTTTTATACACAATTTTCTTTGGTTTTGTTGTTGTTCATACAGTTCAGCCTTCAATCCAACCATAACCAACCCCAACAAAGTTTTAATTAATTGCGTACAAAAAAAAAAAAAATAAAATAAAACAACAACAATTGTTACAATAACAAATATTACAAAAAAAATCAAATGAAGTAAAAGTTCTGTTTATTGTTGTTGTTGTTGTTGTTGTTATTATTTCTTCATTTTCACGTACAAATGTTAACTAAGCAGACTGACTGGAGAAGAAAAAACACAAGAATGTCATTGACGTTGTTGTTCATAATAAAACAAAACAAAATAAAACAAAAAAAAGCAATGTCGGTCTGTAAGAAGACTGAACTTCATTATCATTTTGCTTATCATCATTAAAAGTTGGAGCATTGGAAACAGCAAGCAAAACAGCTGCTGTAGTATTTAGTGAGCACGGAGAAATATTTTCATTGCCAACTTTATTTATGTGATAAACTTCTTAAGAAACTGGGTTGTATACAACATTCTCTTCTTCTTCTTCTCCAACGTCATCGTCATCATCTTCATCTTTTCCCTGCTGTCTTATTATAATTTTTTTATTTTTAATGTGTGCGGGTGTGTGTGTGTGTTGGGTGTAAATATTCATTAAAATCTCTATCATTTCGTTTACTCAGCCTCCCTCTCTCTCACACTCTGGCTTGGAGACTCAAGTTCACTGGCAATTTAAAAGTTTTCTTGTAACAAGAACACACCATCCGTGTTTCTCTTGGCTTGCCGCTGTATTTCGCAGTTTCTTCAAGAAATGTTGCCGTTAATGTTGCTGCTCCTGTTCTCATTAAAAACAAAAAAAGAAATTGTGGCTTGGGGTGTTTGTTGTTGTTCTTACTTATTTCGCTGCCTTCCGTTTGGCATAAATGGCGATTGTTGTAGGTACGTTGTTTTTTTTTTTTAACTGTTTTCGTGATTAAAAACAAACCGGCAATGAATGCAAAGAAATTGTATGAGTATAGCAGCAGAGTAGCAGGGATTTTTTCGCGCCATAATTTCCTTCTATTTTTTTGTTCTTATTACGTTTCTTTATTTTTAAAAAACTCATTTACTTGTGTGCCAGTGTTGGTTTGGTTGTTAAGGGATAGGAAGTTTCGTCTGTATGTATGTGTGCAAATTTCCTTAACTCCTACTCACGCTCATTGTTTCATTTAAACAGTCCGGGTATTTTGTTTTTCCTTTTAATTTTTTTCTGTTTCTGTTTGAAGAAAATGAAACTGAAAATAGCAAAACAAAACAAACTTGCAGCGAATTACGGTTTGTTATTATTCCGTCTCTTTCTTTCATTATTTCTTTTCATCTGGTATTTAAAAGACTAATGAACTAATGTTACCGAGTGCAGCGCCAACTCATACCATCATCCACTATTATTAGCACGTGCTTTTGCTTCTGTTTGAGTCATTTTTCTTTGCCTCTAACTCATTAGGGAAATTTATTTCTTATTTTTGTTACAATTTTTATTCATTTTTTCTCATTTTATTCCTGTATTTTAGTGTTTGTCTCTCATTTTCTTTGAAATTTTAGTGCAGTTGTTACAAAACAAAAAAAAAAATGCATAAAATTTTATGAATGAATTTATTTACGCGGTTTTATAGTCGCTATTTATTAATAAGCATTCTCATTGAAAGGAGTTTAATTTTGTTAGGAAATATGCAGTTCTGCGCAACTTTTTGTTACTTGAACCGGAGTTTTGTGTTGTTTTTTTTGATTGATTTTTGGAGGCTTCAAATTTCGAAACCTTTACGGTGGTATTTCCTTAGCAGAATGCAAAGCTATTTGGCCAGTATTTATGTTACCCGGTCCTTTATAAAAATATTTTTTTCGTAGGTATTTAAATGTTTATTAACAACAGCTAGTGGTGCATTGGATTCAGCAAGATACACTGGCTTTTAATACTATTTTCATAATAAATTTAAATAAATGTGTTTTAATATCTAACATGTCGGATAATTTCAAAATCTACTATCAAAACTCGCTCTATTAAGGTTTCTAGCAATTAATTTAGATAAACGGACGTAATATGCATTAAAAAAAATTTACTTTGTGCACCCATGTTGTCCTGATTTATCCCTGTATTGATTTATTTACTGTTTATTGTAGTTCTTAATACGTAATATTTTGTAACAGTGATTAACTGTAGGACTTATTTTACCAACTTGTGATTTTTTACCTAATCTTACCAAGGAATTTTAATACTTTTCCTGTATTTCCTTTCAAGTCTTATGTTAATTGTTTAACAGAGTTCTGTTAGTAACATAACAGAGTTCTGTTAGTAACATAACAGAGTTCTGTTAGTAACATAACAGAGTTCTGTTAGTAACATAACAGAGTTCTGTTAGTAACATAACAGAGTATTGTTAGTAACATAACAGAGTTCTGTTAGTAACATAACAGAACTCTGTTAACTAACTTCGTTTGCGTCCAGAGTAATAGATTTGAAAATCTATCTTCACACACATAGAAGACGGAACAAGCCGAAAGCCAAAAGGAACATCGTATAACTACAGTTATTAGATGTGTTCAATTCATAGTGAGCAGGAGGTATAGAGCATGGGACAAAAGAATACCATCTGACTACCAAGTTCTCATCCGACTACTCAGGACATATGAGGTTCTATTAAAATTGAAGTCGCCGTAGTCTAGTAGGTAGTGTGTTGGCTTATTAGACTGAAGGCCCGAGTTCGAGCCCCAGGCCAGACATCAAAACAAAATACAAAAAGTATTTTCTTCGGCGATTTCCTCTCAGCAGATTTCTGGCAAAAACTTTGAGAGTAAATAAAATTGCCATGAAAAGCTTCTCAAAAAAACTGTCGTTCGGAGTCGACTTTAAACTGTAGGTCCCGTCACTTATGTATAAAATTAAGGCACACAACATAAGTGGTGTGAGAAGCTAGGTCGTAATCCTGACTGAAGGGTTGTAATGACCAATTATGTATGTATGTATGTATTAAAATTAATATGGGACTGGCTGCGCAAGCTTAATGAATTAGGCTAGAGAAATAAGGTCATCTTCTGTTGGATTCCAGGGCATGTGGGAATTCACGGCAATATAGAAATAGACTACAATCGCCGTAGTCTAGTAGATAGTGTGTTGGCTTATTAGACGTGAGGCCACGGTTCAAACCCAAGGTCAGACATCTCGATCAACACGAAATCAAAAAAATATAATCCTGACTGAAGGGTTGTAATGACCAATTATGTATGTATTGTTACGTTTTTACCTTTTTAAAAACGTTTAAAATATGAGTTCGTTGATTGCAAACAAAATAAAAATAAATTTGTGTTTAGTTTCAATTAAACTCTTTATTGTCAGGACAATTTTGTGTGCCAATATTTTATTTGCTTGTCTTGTTCGTTATTCGTCTCACACAACTATTCGCTATTCTGCTCACAACGGAGATCTTCAAATCACGACTGTTTTCTTCACACGCAACGCGACTTCACACAAGACTAATAGAATTCTTAATACTCGTCGTCTGCTTGGTCTTGCCTTTTTATAGACCTACGTAAACAGTCTGACGAACGTTCTTGAAGTATAATGTTTTCGCTTTCTCGAGAACTCTATCGCGACTTCATTGTTGTTTGTGTATTTTGTTAACATTGCTTGTGGTTACGTTCGCTTGTAACATGTTCGTCGTATTTGTGTGTGTAGCTTTTGTTTATCGTTTTAATGTTAAACGATGGTACACCGTTTCCATTTTCGTAACAGTATGTATGTTAACTTTTTCTAGGTAATTACAATAGGATTAAGCATCAGATTGTATAGCTCGGGATGTTACCGGACTTTTAATCGGGCGTTGTTGGTTTCAGCGAATGTTATATTCGAAGAAAAGAAAATGTATAGAGACGGATGTGGAACAATCTAAACTTTTACTAGGTAATTAGAACGGGATTATGCTTTAGACCAGGGACCGGCAATTCCTATGCACGCGTGCAAGGCGAATTTAAACAACGTACTCACAAGTATTAAAAACACACTCAGTCTCTTTTCAGCATTCATTGAAAGAGGTTGTGTTGTCGCATGTTTCTTGATTTTGTACATGAAGATCTACTAATGCAGGGATGGAAAACTTAATGTTTTTAACATCAGCGTATGTTTTCTATGAAATATGTATATTTCAAAAAAAAAAACAAATTTTAATCTAAAATGCTTTCTTAAATCGATCTAATCAAAGAAGTCTAAACGAATTTTATAAATTTTAATTTAATAAACTAATATTTTTAATTAAAATACCAACATTTAAAAATTTAAACTTTCCAAGCCTGTATTGTAGTGAATGTAAGAGTACAAATTTTCTCTTTTCTTATTTTTCGCTCTCGCAACAACTGACCAATAGCAAGTGCTGCCGGTCCCTGCTTTAGACTGTACAGAATAAGCTTAGGTTGTAACCGGACTTTTAACCAGGCATTGTTGGCCTTAAGGGCCTTTGTTCCGAATATAAGTCACTTGTAGTCTAATATGTATATGTAGTGATGGGGAAAATGAATCGCAATAACACATTCCTGTGCAATAACCTGTGCAGCGTTAATGCATTTCAGAAGGAAACACTTGCTTGAATAACAATCAGGCAGTATCGTCAGTACAACAGATCTTCTGGTCGCAGTACTCTAGCAACTCTACACAGTAATAATAATAATTAAGGAGTGCGCACGAAAAAAACTGGACTTACACTTTTCGTTATAGAAATAAAACTAAGAGGCGGATTTTTTTCGTTTTATATTTCAATTAAAGTAAATAATATTTGAATTCTTTTGTGTATAAAATTTTTTTCTGACAAAAGTCTCAGAGCATCCAACTTTTTGAGCCACTTTTCTTCCAGACATGTTAGGGTGTTTTTTGAAAAATACGTATTATTTCACTTGCTTTGTTTTGGTCGGCAAATCCTTTTTTTCTTCCAGTTCCACGCTTTCTCTCAATATCAAAGACTCCTTATATTGTTTTATTCTTACCTTAGAAACTGTTTTTTGGTTAACACCTGCGAGCCTAGCAATCGTTTTTTGTAAGCGGCGCGGTTTTTCATTGAAAATTTCAATTATTTTTTTACGACATTCTTTTTTGGGTGTCCATTTTGAAAAAACTAATTTTGCTATTGCAATGACATTTAGCACGTGGATTTTGAAACAGATGACTAACAAAAACAATGTAACGGTATTAATTTTTTCAATTATGATAAAAGTTATAAGCTTAAAAGTAGGCCCATTTTTTTGGTGCGCACTCCTTAGTAGGCCAAAATATTATATTCTGTTCTGAAAGAAAAACAAGTGATAAGCATCAAGACAGTTATTGCTTTCCAAACCATAACTGTTGCAGGTTCATGCTTTTTTAGAATTATTTCAATGACTTCTCTTAACTCTTATTCTCTTTTTTTGGTAAAACCAGCACTCAGGAGATGGCCCCTACTCATGCAGTGCATTGTGCAGGTTTAGGAAAATGGGTTATAGGAAGGTTGAAAGAGGGAGTAGTGTTTGTGGACATTTGATTTAAACTTACCAATATCGTAACTGACGTGAAAAACTTCTGCAGGAAGATCATTCCACAAGCGAACAGTGCGGACAATAAATGAATTTTCCCTGTAATGCATTGTGCGGTTCACTGGACCATCAACCACAAAAGGATGTGCCCTCCGAGAGGTACGAGTACCACGTAAAAATATGTGATTATCGGGAACCAAGTCCCTTATCTCTCGAGAACACCTACCATTATAGTACCGATAGAACAATGAAACACACGTCACATTGCGACTCATGCTCCAACGAATCAATAGAATTGGATACCCTACTGTCATTAATAAGCACCTTTACCCTCTCCTGTACGCGGTCGAGAAGCTTCAAAATAGACTTTGTAGCACCGGCCCTTACATGAGAGTTGTACTCCATTCGAGGTCGGATAAAGGTCCTGTAAATAGTAAGAAGGTCGGATGGAGTGAAGTATTTTCTGCACCGTTTTAAAAAACCAAGGCACTTGAATGCTTCCTTCATTCTATTATTTTAAACAAATTTTCTATAACGTTTCATTGCATCTCCTCTTTATGATGCGGGTAAAATACATGAAATTTGTTTCAAATTTTCATAGATGATGATGAGAAATATTTGTTGTAGATTTCATTACAAATTAAACGCTTAAATGATTATTCGGGTTTAGCTTGCAAATGAACTCAGATCGACATTCAAGAGTACATATTTGAGTGAGGTAAGGGGTTAATATATGAAAAACAATTATAAACTTTTCCTTATCGTTTGAAACGCATCATCTGCATGAATGTTTATAAGCCAGAAACACATAAAACAGCATGCAAAGTGTGTGATCACAGATCACATTTAAATATGTTCAGATGCGTGTATAGGCTCAGCATATTGGCTGGATGGTTTTGTGTATCTTTAAAAAATTCAAATAACCTCAGAGGTTTATCTACAGACAGACAGACAGATACACGCATATTTACCTTTATAAATATGTAAGGATATATGTATGTGTATGTGTGTGTGTGTATTCATAATTTATCCTTCCTTTATTCACAATCCACTTCACGCATTATGATTTTTGATTATAGATTTTATGGCTTCTGCTGCTGCTGTTTTCATTTTAATCTATTGTTTCTTTATGATTTCTTTTTTTTTTTCTTTTTGTCTTCCATTCAGTGGGGTTGTGTTACGTTTTACATTTCTACGCATGTCCTTGATGTGTTTGTTATGTTTACATGTGTTGTTTATAGTATGCCACAGCACCCAGTTATGTTAATATTTTATTGAAATCATATGTTTAATGCTCTCATAAGTAAACGGTAGCATTATCATCATTCTCTTACACTTTCCTTTTTTTTATTCCTTTTTGGAATTTTTTTTATTAAATGCTTTTGATTTTATTTGTTCCATGCCACTGGTTACATTTAATTTAGGCAGGTTTCATCATTAATCCGTTAATGATGCCATATTTACAATCTATACGGTTTAAATTTCCATGGAAGATTCAGTAGATTTTCCTACATACTCCTCCTCCTTTCATCATATTCCCTCTATTTTCCTTCCCTCTTCAAGGACGTTGTACAATGGGTCAATTCGACCTCCGGGTACTGTACTTGTCTTAACTGACAAGTACTCGTCCTCTAACCTAACCTAACCTTCAGTAGAATACTTGTGACTCAATAGATACGGAAAGCTGATTGGATCTAGTTGTGGTGAGATGTTATTAATTGATGTTTAACTTAAGCTCTAGGCCTCATATCTGAAATTTTTTAACCATTAATTGTCGAACTTAACGAAATTTTCAAAAAATTATTTCTTCAGCGACTTTCTCTCAGCAGATTTCTGGCAAAAACTCTGAGAGTAAATAGAAATTGCCATGAAAAGTTTCTCAAAAATCTGTCGTTCGAAATCGACTTTTCATGTATAAAATTGAGACACACAACATAAGTGGTGTGAGAAACTAGGTAGTAGTAAATGATCAATTAATGCACATATGTAAAAATGTACATATGTATGTATTGTTACGAAAATGGAAATGGTGTTATTAAAATAAGCAAAAGCTCCAAAAACAACACAATGGACTTGATCACACATAAAATGATAAACAAAAGCTCCAAAAACAAAACAATGCAGTTGTTCACGTGATCAACGAATAAGTAAACATATAGCAACAAAAACAACAGGCTTGTTTACAAGATCGATGAATAAACAAAAATATAGCAACGTCCGTGTATAAAAAAAAATAGCGGAAAGACAAATAAACAAAACAACAACTATTCTGCCTGGACGAAAGTAAACAAGATACACGAACAACAATGATGACGAGATGTTTACATTTTTGGATTGTTCTCGAAGGCCGTCATGATCCTTCAAGGGCATTCATCACACTGTTGATCCAGTGATATAAAAGGCAAGATAAAGCGAGCAACGAGGATTCAGTTAGAATTCAGTCAGTCGTGTATGAAGACACGTGATTCTCGGAGTTCGAGTTAAGTTAGTCGTGTGACGACGTCGCGTTGAATTGAGTGAGAATTCAACCAGTGGTGTGTGAAGATACGAGATCGAGTTATAATTCAGTCAGACTTGTGTGCAGACAAGTTGCGTAAAGAAAACAGTTGTTAGTGTTGTGCTTACAAAAAAAGGTTGTGAGCAAAGAAGAATAACTATCAAGTGTTGTTGTTGCTTACAAAAAAAGGTTGTAAGCAGAGAAATATCACGAATAAGCAGAAATTGTGAAAGTTATCATTGTATACGTGGAATAAGTTCGAACAGTGGCACAAAAGTTGTGCAGATAATAAAGAATTGATTGAAAAATAAACACAGATTTATTTTTATTTTATTTGCTATCTACGAACTCATATTTTTAACGTTTTTAAAAGGTAAAAACGTAACAGTATGTATGTTTAAAGAGGCAACTATAATCCATCCGAAACTGTCGTCTTCTGTCACAACAAATCTTCGAACACACATTCATATTTTACGCATTATAGAGAAACAGTCAGTAGAATAGGAATCGCTCTTCTAACAGATCTTAAACGAATTCAACACAATATTCGCTATCATCCATCACCAGACAATCTGCAAGGCAATGCGTTGTACTAAATTCTAAACAGCATGGATCAAATCAGAGCTCTGTATTGAAATTTATCCTGCCGGGTAATGCATGCATTATTGTTGGACAGTCCAAGTCGTTTAAATACTGATGTACGGCGGGTTTGGATTCTATTACTGTCTTTAATCAAAACCGTTCTTGATCGATAATAGGGCAGACAAGCGGCGTTCAAAGTGACATTTGTTGGTATTGGTGAATCTGCACGCTCATAGCTTTTCACATAGATTCTGTATTTAACTTTAGCAGATTATGATCGAAGTCGTCGTAGTCCAGTCAACCCCATTTCAGGCATCTTCAACTAAACGAAAATATGAAAAAATATTTCTTCATCGACTTCCTCGCAGCCGATTTTTGGCACAAACTCTGGGAGCAAAATAAAATTGCCATGAAAAATCTGTCGTTTGGAATCGACTTTAAACTGTAGGTCCCGCCATTCATGTATAAAATTAACACACACAACATAAAGTGGTGTGAGAAGCTAGGTCCATAGTCCCGTTTTTCTTGTAGGGCACATCCATTTGTGCTCGATTGGCCAGTGGATTGCACACTGCATTACAGACAGAATTCGTACTTTAGTCGGACTATCCGTATATGGAAGTCCCTATCTGTAGAGGTATTTTATGCCATTTATAATATTGAAAAATTCAAATCTAATGTCCACAAACCTTGTCCTTCTATCGTCCTTGTCATAACCTATTTTCCACATTCCAACACAACGCACTGCATGAGTAGATGACTGAGTTGTGATCTATTAAAAAAAAAAATGTGTGTGAAGATAAATTCGTATTTGATAATCCAAGACGCAATCCATAAATTTTAGCAGCGCCACATTTGGTGTTAACAGAGCAAAATTTGCTATACATGTTAACTGTTTAACAGTGGCAATAGTGGATTATTCTTCTACTTTGCAATTATTGCAGACTATTGACATAAAGTTTAATTCTCATTATGATCATTATTATATGTGAGCAAAAGTGTTGAAATGTGAAGGATGGTTGGTGGGGGTGGATTTTCTCAACTCACAAAATTATTCCAGCTATACCACTACCACGAAATGAAAGAGCAACCTCTGGACTAGCATTTGCATATAGTCGAATAGGTATACTAGTTCTTATATGTTCCAAAATTGCCACTGATCGAGAATTTTCATCTAGAGAATTTTCAATCAAAATATTGATAGTTTCAAAGCCAATTTTCTCAATACCATATCATTTTATATGTGACCGTGTTGCTGATTATAAGGTATGTTTCAAAGTTATAAGAACACTTTGTAATGTAAAATTTTTCATTAAATTTCTTCATATTGTTTATACATTATGTTGGGAACATATAAATGTCTGAGTGTACTATTCATCGATATGGTACATTTCTATGTTGCTCTTGTATTTTTTAATATTTTTTAAAATAACAAGTAAGTCGGTGTTTCAGATATATAAAAACATTTTTAATTTTTAAAAATAAAACACAATTTTAATGAAATTATTTGCGAATTAGTCCACCTTTATTTTTTATAAGATTAAATATTCTAGAGGTCATACTCTCTACTAATGTATTGAACTATTAATTAAACTATGATTAAGTTTTGGTCAATATTTGACCATTCGTGACAAATTGAGTTTTTTAATAAATTTAAATTTTCATATTGGCGATTTCCCGAGTAAACACGATTGCACAATATACCCCAAATATTTTCCATAGGATTTAAATCTGAAGAACACGCTGGCCACTCTAAAACTGTTATATTTTTTGAGCTAAACCAGTTTTTTTGTAAATCTGCTGTTGTGAATGTCAGCGTTATCCTGCTGAAAAATATAATTTTTTAAGGGATTTTGAGCTATGAAAGGTAATAAACTCATTTCCAGAGTTTTGACGTAATCTGTGCTGTTCATTTTACATGACACGAATTGAATTTCAAGACACCCATCGCTACAAAATGCTCCCCAAACCATCACTGATCCACCACCAAAATTTCTCTTGGAGAAATGTAGAGGTTCCTTTCGAATATTTCTCCAATAGCCTCTGTTTCCATCCGGACCGTCAAGATTCCATTTCTTTTTATCCGAAAATTTAACCATAAATAAAACTGGTGGTTATTTTCACATTTACAAAAATTGAGTAAAGTCATACCTGAGTCCAATTAGTTTGCGTATTTGCTTTGGCGAACTGTAACCTTGTTGCTACATGACGGGGTAGTAACCGCGGTACTTGAGTCATTTTTGAATATTTTAAGTTTTTATTTTCTGTTATTGATCTCCATATGGTTGTTTTTGATACAGAAACACCCGTTATTAACACGTTAACTGCCGCGGCTATTTTCAGAAAACTGGCCCAAAAACGACAATTTGATTTTTTTCACATTAGTGAGTACGAGATAACTCGTAGTTTGGCACCTTAGAAGGAAACGCAATCTACGAGTTATCTCGTAGTCGGCAGTCAATGTGTTAAGAGGCCTTGGAAACTTACTTTGAGTATGATATGGTGTACTCATAGACCTAGTATATTTCCTAAAATTACCTCCTTAACCAGTGGGCTTGTTCAGATGGATACTGTTAAACAGCCAACAGTGAGTGCTGTGTTAAAGGCAAATTTTGTTTTCTAAAGAAAAAATTTTTCTCTGTTATCGCCAAATGTGGCGCTGCTAAAATTTATGGATTGCGTCTTGAATTTCCAAAATCGAATTTATCTTCTTCACACACATGAAAAAAAAAATATTTTTTTAATTTCTAAATCCTGTAATCAGCTTTTAGTTTTATAACGCATTCTTTTTTTTTCAATTTCAGATCAAAACTAACTTCCCAAGTATATCCTGTTTAATCACAGTAAGTAAGTAAAAAGAGATTTTCTTTCTATCATAAAAATACAAAACTCTTGTTATATTTTTTTTTTTTTTTTGTTTGTAAAGAGAGCGTAAAATATGTTTTCTCTATTGTTTGTAGGGCCCATTAATATATTTCATACGTGTGTTACCACATGTTGGTTGGTTGTTATTTTTGCTATTAAAAGGCTTAAAAATGTTTTCGTTACATTTAAATTTGAAATTTCTTTCTTTTGAAAATTTTTGATTTTTTATTTTCAAAAAAAAATGTGTTAAATGTTCGGCCATAAATCACGAATTACAATGAAAAAGAAAAAAAAAACCCTTGATTTTAAAACAAACAACACGAGAGTACGAGTAACAATGCTTTGATCACCAAATACTATTTTGCATTGGCTTTAGAAACAACAGACGATGAATATGAATATGAATATGAATATTCATAAAAATCAAATCAACCATAAAAATATACACATACGCACATCATATGCAAACACATACATACATACATACATGTATACCCATTGAACTATTAAAAGGCAAATTTATATTAATGGGCCAAGCGGTAAAGGATAAGCGCGCCTGTAAAGACAAAAAAAGCAGAGTGAATTACAACCCCTATTTTGAGCTGAGCCCAGCAGTATCAGAATTTCAATGATAAAAATTTTATCTCCGCTTTATTAGTTTTTCGCATCCTTTTTAGGAAAAAAAAAACACGAAACCAACGAAAGTAAAATAAAAGGTTGAAAGAGAGCACAGAGCACAAAGGGCGTATAAAATAAAACAACAAAAAAAAAATTCGAAGTTAAAGTGTATAGAAAACCACTTTTGATGATTTTACAGTCTGATCTAATCAATGGCAATAAATCGCACATTAAATGTAAACTACAAAACCTAACTACAAAGCCAGCCTATTGATAAGGTCCTTTAAAAATGCCATGAGCTGCTGCTCATTCATTGCTTATACTATGCCTGGGTGTATGTATTTAGTTTTTGTATTTTTCGAGTATCTATTTAGAGAGCATCCTTTTATGTTATACATTATAAAGGATCTTAGGGTGTTTGTTTAAAAAAAATAAACTCTTTTACTGTGGCTTTAACATAAAAGAGTTCAAGGGTTAAATAAACTATTTGCAATAGATTTTTGCAAAACAAAATAATAATAATAATAATAACACAGGCATTAAAACAACAGATACCTGACTTTTTGCCACATATTTATTGTTTGTATTGTTATTTGTTGTTTAATAACAACTAGAACAACAACAGATTTCAAGTAGTTTATCGTTTATTCTAATTCAAAACGATTTTGGATATCAGCGAAATGGAATACTTATTAAAGGCATATTCCAAGTACCATATTTCCCAAGTAGAAAATTAACTTCATAAACTTTTCTTTAACCATCTACTACCATTCGCAATGTGTTATCGGAATAGATCCAATTACTGACGCAGCAAATACAGTGAGCGCCAAAAGAAACTCTACACTATGGATAAAATTCTAAATCTAAATCACTACGCTCAACTTTTACCACTTAAGGAGAGTGCCCGTAAAAATTTTACAATTTTTCGAAATTATTTGAATTTCTTTTTTGTTTCAATTTTAAAAACTGGCAATGAAACAATTTTAAAATAAATTTTATTCTTAGTGTACAGTTTCTTTTAACGCTCACTGTATATGAAAAGGTATGAGCGAGCAAATTCATACACCAACAAATGTCACTTTGAGCGAAACTTTCCTGCCTTATTAACGATTAAGAACGAAGTACCTGTCGTACTTCAGTATTTACACGAATTGGGTTGTCCATTAATCATGCATGCAGTACCCGGCATGATAAATTTCAATACAGAGCTGTGATTTGATCCATCCTGTTGGAACTTAATAACAACGCTTTCGTAATCCTGACTGCAGGGTTGTAATGACCAAATTATTATCATCTCCTGTCATGAAAGCAATCACTAGCTGCATCCAGTTTAATTTATGGGCGTCATATTTTAAGGCGAAGTCACGAGAGTGATCAAACTGGACTTGTCTGTCAGTTCTGAGGCATAGTCTCATATTGGAACACAATAACCATTCCTGTTCTATCTTTCTACCATTATGATATCAGCTTTAGATATTAAAATTAATCGTTTCGCAAGTTTGAATTTGTAAATTTCTGTTAAAGTCCCATCATCTCCATGCACGTCATAGCCTTGTTCGCCATCAATCCAGTCTTTAACGTGTTCATGTTCATGTTTTATTTCATTTTAAAAACCTCATATTTAATCGATTATTTCCGGTTTTTAATAATCATTTCGCAAATAATTGTTTTACGTTGTGTTTGTTTGATTCATCAATCAATACGGTCAAGCCATTCAACAATTCAGCTTAATTCCGACAGTGGCCGTTGTGGCTGCGCTTGCTGCATTATTTCATTACTTTTTTTTTTCAATGAATGCGCTATCAAAATAGGACATGTACATGGAAACTTACACAACAAATTCGAGTGAAATTCTGCAAAGTTTGGCTGATCAATCAATATGGTCAAGCCAACCAATACTTCAGCTTAATGTGTCCTTCTGACAGTTGCCGTTGGATGCTTCACTTGTTGCGATCTTTCATTACTTTTTTTCAATGAATGCGCGACCAGAACAGGCCATGTACAGAACAAATTCGAGTGAAATTCTGCAAAATTTGATTGATCAATCAATACGGTCAAGCTAACCAATAACTTCAACTTAATGTCTTCTTCTGACAGTTGCCGTTGTTGCTTCACTTGTTGCGATCTTTCATTACTTTTTTTTCAATGAATGCGCGACCAGAACAGGACATTTACATGGAAACTTACAGGGCAAAATGAAGTGAACTATTCCCATAATCTGCTTTCAATCACATCATTCATTTTACACATTTCAATTAGTGCAGCTTGTTGTACAGACGTACGTTACGTAAGTTTTTTTTTTTTTTTTTTTTTGTAAGAATAAACGTCTATTTCTTACACTAGGAAGCTGCCACAATTTAAAGTTTAAGTCATTCAAATCTAATACTGCTGCGCCAGAATTCAAAGGTCATTATAGATGTCAGATATTTCAGTATTAGAAATGAAATAAAATTATAGGGCTCCCTACACATTTTAGTCTTTACTTTCATGAAAACTTTTTATGAAAAATTTATAATTTTCGAGTTTGTCGAAAAGAATTCAAAAAATATTTCGAATTGCAAACATATTTCATTTTCATCATGATCAGCTAATCTGTAGGAGGTAGTTTATTGACATTGTGAATACCATGGCCATGAAAATACCAACACGTAGCCACTGCTTGTCATCAATCAAACTAGGATTAGTATAAAAAAAGATGTATTTATGGGCTCTTAGAAAATTTGTCATGCTTAATGGAGAACTTAATCCAGCCTCGGGATAAACAGGAATGCAAAATATAAATTCAAATTGAAAAGCAAAATAAATTTCTATGAGAGGTGAAGCATATTTTTTTTTTTTTAAATACCAATTGATGTTTGAAATACGTGACAAACAGCTCAGCTGTCAAGCCATACGTTTTAAGCCAAAGGGTTTGACAAGAACGTCTTATTATTTATGCGCGAGCGTAAACGCCTCATTGACAAGCAAAGAAAAAAAAAACAAAAAAAAAAAGATCCTTTTTTGCATAACAAAACAAGCATATATGATCACTACTTACTTACCTATGAAAGCATCATTTGGGGGTTAAAAAAACGTTCAGCGAAAGCACACAAAAAAAAAAGTAAAAGGATTCGTTTTTTTTTTCTATTGAAATGATAATTTCCAAACGAACCCTTCTTGTTTTACAAGATCTATGTTGCCAACATGCTGTTCTACGTTCTCTGTTTAGTTTTCTTTGCCTATTTTGAATATGAAAAGGATTTTGTTTTTTGTTTTTTTTTTTTGTTGTTGGAATAAATTAAAATTTATTATAATTTGCATACACGTTAAGGATCATTAAATTTCAGATTTCAGTTTTTCAAAATTATTTTTTAAAATACAAGGGTTTTCTAGAGTGTTGAAAATAAATTTGAATTCAGTTTCACATAAACTTTGATGCGGGCAACAGTTAGAAAGAAGAAAATTGAAATTTTAAACTTAAAAAATAAATTTAAAAAAATGAAGTGAAATTAAAAGTGAAATTAAAAAAAAAATGTTTAAAATGAGAGCCCGGCCTAATACTTGTTTAACAAATTTCAATGAATAAAAGAATTTAAAAAAATCATATCAAAAAAAGTAAATCGGTTTCCTACAGAATGAATGTACAGTGCATTAAAATTATTATGGTAAATTGAATTAAACTTACATGCTTTAGTTTAACCTCTTCACGCCCTTGGCCACATATGTGGACGTTTGATTTTTTTTTAATTATAATTGTAATAATAATAAAAACAACAAAAATTTGATAATAACTTATTGACTACCAAATCCTCTAACAAGAGAAGTAAACATTTTACCCTTTGTCTGCACTGATGATATTATTTCCGGTGCATAGTTGGATACTTAAAAAAAATGTGAAATAATTCTTTGGCAATCTGTTTTATTGGATTATATCCAGAAATCGTTAATATTTAAAAAAAATAATATCAGATTTATTTAATATAATAAGTTTTACAATCACTACCTAAAAAATCTAACAGCTGCACTAAAGTTAACCCTGGAATGAGACTGGACGGTATAAGTCATTATCCTAAATACAAGGAACTGAAACATCCCCCCAGAAGTCACGATAAAAATTGTGTAAGACAGAATCTCTACATTTGTGAGATATGTTAAGAATATATATGCCTGATATGCCCGGAATGTATGAAAGCATTTCACACATATATTACCATTAACGCTCAGTGGCCACAAATGTGGACGTTATTCCTTTTTGTGCATTTTAATTTTTTTTGCTTTTTGAATTCCTATTAAAATAAAGTTAATTAATTTAAAAAGAAAACAAAATTTAATCATTTTTTTGTCACCATAAAAAAATCGTCCCTGAAGAGGTTAAAAATAAAATTCAATGTAATTACAAATAACAGTCTAAACCCTGCAGGAAATGAAAATAGTGAAACTCTACTGACTTACTATTGACACAGTCACCAGTACTAGTGACATTTTATACCCCAGCCAATGTTATTTACTATAGACATTTAACATGTGCGTGTCATTGAAAATCTACTACTGACATTAGTACTATTGACTATATAGCTACTACTACTCCTTTTGGGACCATATGTAGACATTGGTGAATCAATAGTACAATTTAGCATTTCTAGTCTACACTTTTGGTACTTTTCTGTAGTAAAAGACGACAATAAAATTTAAATTTTTGTAAATATTTGATATTTTATTAAAAAAAATTAAAAGGAACGATTTCATTGTTACAGCCTTTTTTAAATTTAAATATAAAAACTAAAAAAGTACTATTAATTCAATATCTCTTATTTATATAAGAACATCAAAATAACGTTTTTATTTTATTAAAATTAAGTAAAATTATTAATCCTCTTTGGGAGAATCGTCTTCTTCACGATTTACATCATTTTTGGTTTTGAAATGTTGTTCTAAGTTGATATTACATCTGGATATTAAAAAAACGAAACAAATTTTTAAAATATTACAAATATTTATGAAAAGATAAACAAGCATTTATTACCTATTAGGGTTTTAAAAACATTTGATTATTCGCGCAACCTCTTTTTGCCAAAAGAGCCATCAACATTAAAATTCATGATAATATTTGGCCAAATATCACTTTTCAAAATAGCATCAAATTCTCTCTGTTTTTCTTCGGAGTCGGTAGGGAAAAATTCTCGGGCAAACTATATCTTGGAAAATCAATTTGAGACGACACAGAACATTCAGGCTCTACAAAATTTTCACAATTCACACTTGGACTTATAATTGCCTCATTTTCACTACTTCTATAACATTGATTGTTTTTTTTTTTTTATTAAACGTTTATAATTTCTTGACAATTTGACAATTGACGATTTTGTTTTTTTAACAAAAGGCAAATTAAATAATTGTTGACGCTTTGATCACAACGTCACCATAAAGTCACCAATATAGTCGACAAAACTGGTGACTTGGAGACACTTGTCGACATGTTTCCTTCAGGGAAGTTTTTAAATTGAAATACAAAAAAAAAAAAATAATGAAGTGTTCGTCAACTAATTAAACATACTGTATTATGTATTCGTAAAGATATTTTCCGATGGAAAAGCAATTGCTCATTAATTGTATTGTTTTAAATGGAAAAAAATTAAACAAATATGCAGCACTAGATTCCAGTTTATATCTGGTTCTAGTTTATAGCTTGTATCAGACATCAGCAATGAGTATTCAAAAAGATTAGTACCGGGTTATCCATTTCGTGGTTTCAAAAGTAAACGTAAATAAAACACATATAAAATATTTTTTTTCATGATATTTCTTTTTTATTGTAAAGTTTAAACGTTGACATTATGTGTGAAACACTACATCATTTAAATGACCTCCACGCGAAGTATTGCAAGCATTGATTCTTTGGAGGTAATTTTCGACCACTTTTTCACACATATTGGGCGGTATCTCAGCCATAACTTAACGAATGTTGGTTTTTAAGTGCTCAAGAGTTGAAGGTTTATCTGCATAAACACGGTCTTTCGCATAGCCCCACAAAAAAAAGTCTAATGGTGTCAAATCGCATGATCTTGATGGCCAGTTGATATCGCCACGACGAGAAATTACGCGGCCAGGAAATGTCTCTTGCAATAAAGCCATATTCGCTCGAGTTGTGTGGCATCTGGCACCGTCTTGTTGAAACCACATATTCTCCAAGTCGTATTCTTCAATAGCAGGCAAAAAAAAAGTCGGTTATCATATGACCATAACGCTTCGAATTGACGGTGACAGTCCTTCCATCGTCGTTTTCGAAGAAGTAAGGTCCAATCACACCTTAGGACCAAAGAGCGCACCAAACAATGACTTTTTCTGGATGTAATGGCCTCTCTTCAATTACTTGAGGATTCTCAGAAACCCAAATACGACAATTTTGTTTATTAACATACCCAACGAGTGTGAAATGTGCTCCGTCGCTGAAGAAAATTTTGTTCGAAAAATTACCGTCCACCGCCTGTTGTTCAAGCACCCATTCCACGTATCTACGACGTTGTGAAGCTGGTCAGCTGGCTTCAGTTGTTGCGTGAGCTGGACTTTATATGGATGTAGGTGTAGATCTAAATGCAAAATACGCCATAATGTGCCGTAAGACAGTCCTAATTCCTGAGAACGATGAGGAATCGACACATTCGGGTCTTCGGCAACACTTTCACTTACAATAGCGATATTTTCAGCGGAACGAGCGAAACGATGATGCACAGGCCTTTCAATATTTGTAACCATTCCAGTCTCTTCAAATTTCTTCACAATTTTGCCAATTGCTTGCGTAGTTGGACGATTATGTAAACAATAATCTCCTCTTAAAGCACGATACGTGGCTGTGGCAGAATCACCATCATTTTTGTAATAGGTTTTGATAATTTTTATGCGTTGTGTGATAGTTAAGCGATCCATTTTCGTCAATGTCAGACTTTCAACTGAAAAGAAAAAAATTGGTTTCACAACTTAGTTTGACAGATGTCGAATTCCAGTCCCATACTTTTGCAAACACCAAATGGATAGCCCCTTATAATCGAATCATACTCATAATTTCTGATCATTATACGCATTCATACTGATTTTAATATCATGGAACCTCCTCTACACATTTTCAAAGTTTGAAGTACTCATCATATTCATACTTAATAACACGTATGATGTTGTTATTGATTTCGACTCTCCATAACGCAACATGTACATACGAATGACAAAATAAGTATGAATCGCGTACGAACACTAAAATACTTACTAGAAGGTTGTGTGTTTGCTCTGCTTGCTGCTCTGACTTTTTTTTGCTTATGTGTCTTTTTTCTTTTGTTGTAAATGCAACAACAACTAAGACAGTAAATTTATATGAGTACGCTTATGAAGAATCAAACATATTTCAAATGGTATGAGTTTGATGTTAACGTTGTACGCATACTCATTGCAACCTGTACTTAAAAATCAACGTTGTAGTGAATACATAGTGAAATTTCAATATTGTTGACTCACTTATATTCAAAATTTCATGAGCGCTTATGAGTAGCGAAAAAACGATTCAATGCTGATCTCTGGCCCACAGTCAAAAAAAAAATACTTCAGTTAATGGGTGTTCGACTGTGGACTGTATATGGGAACAGAGGAAGGAGATTATCGTTTGCCACTGTTGATCTCAATGGTGGAGCACTAAAGCAACCAAAATTAAAAAAAATTCTAAATTGCTAAAAAGTTCACAAAAAATACACTTTCCTTTTTCAATAAATCCGATAAATTTTAATTTAATAGAAAGTTAAAAGTAATATTAAAAGTAAAAGGACCAAAATGTCAAAAAATACGAAACGAAACTCACAAATAGATTTCACTGGTTTAAATTGGTGGCATAAAAACAATCAAAAGGTTCCAGAATCCGGGTCGTCTGGACCAAATGTTCGGCTATGGACTGTTATGGGTACAAAGGAAGGAGATTATCGTTTGCCACTGTTGATCTCAATGGTGGAGCACTTTTTTAAACACACTTCTGGTTGTACACTGTATTTATTTCATCTCACAATAAGTTTTATTTGTTACACTTTTCAATACTCCAGGCGATCGAAAAACGAATTGCATCCTTCAGGATGTTACAAAAAGAATGAATTTTAAGTTCAGCTTATACAACACAAGATGCCTAAGTTAAACATAATTACAGGGTAATGTTAAAATACACCAAAGCATAGATAAAGTTACATTATATTACAAAAAGCTTAAATTAATATTCTAGCGCCCTCTGTTGGTGGATAGGCCTCTTCAAGTTGATCGCTGGTATGGTATTTTGCCATCTGCGGACATAAACAATGGGTTTATTAAGAGGTTCAACAATTCTTACTTGCAACCAGGGCCTCGAAACTATTGGATATCGCTGGGAAATATTAAAAAATAGTGAAAATTATTTAAAATTTTATTTGTTTTCTTTGTTAGATGGGCTAAATTTGATATGGTTGTGGATGCATTTACATTTTTTAAATTATAATTAACACAAAAAAAAAAACAATTTTACAGTCTTGCTTAAATGTGTAGCAGTTTCTCATTTCGCTTGTACAAGTTATATACTAAGTAAACACTTCAGAAAACTGTTATAATTATTACAATACCGATTAAAAAATACCTTAATGAAATGAAATTTTCAAAAAAACATATATTATTACTAACTTCCGGGCTAATAATAAGCAAAAATTAATTAAATTTGATTTTGTATAATTAAAACACCACATCATATTTATTTTGTGCAACTTGAGAGGTGCACTTTAGGTGTACTTTAGAAGAATAACTACTAAATTATAATCCCCCTTTTCAAATGAAGAACGATTACTTTTAATGGCCATAATCACATAGAACACTATGTAGTTAAGCACTCTAAACAGAATAAACGTTAATTAAGTTGTAATTTGCATAAAATTTAAATAGAATTACTTCGTATTCATTGTTATTATTATTACTACATTCCATCCTATTAATTAACTGACTGACATCATTATAATAATAATAAAAATGCATTCATTTTGAACTCTCTCCCTTGCATTAGGAGTACAATCTAACCTGGTAATAGAACTACTGTTTGAAACCCCCCCACTATATATTTAGCCAGCTAACACGCTTGGTGTTTCTTTTTCTTGCTTCTTACCATTCTTTTCCGTATCCATTAATTATTTTTTATTTCATGATTTCGTTTGCAATGTCTTCGTTGTGGCCATATTTAGGAGTTATGTGCGGTTGAGTTGCGAGGCACTAATGTTTAACCATTTGTAACGTTTTAGCCGTATTCCATAATTAATAACCACAACATTCTGCAAAGATGGTGATGAAGTGGTTGTCTTCCATGCCATCTAACAAAATATTTTAAATACGCCATCATCATCATCATCCTCTATAAAATTATTATTTTGCATTCAACAACAACAACGACGACGATCAAGCGTATGTAAATGTGTCGTATTATCTATGAGCATATGCATGACTGTCATGACAGTAGCCATGGCGATCGTTAATGGCAAGACAGAGCTGTGAAAGAATGCATTTGGAACATTTCGTACGTCTTATTTATTTGCTCATATACTTCTGTCCGTACATCAAGCAACGCTATTTCAAAGGTGTAAAATGAATGATGTGATTGAAAGCCGTTTATGGGACTAGTTCACTTGATTTTGCTCTGTAAGTTTCTATGTACATGTCTTGTTCTGGTCACGCACTCATTGAAAAAAAATTCATGAATATCGCAACAAGTGGAACAATAACGGCAACTGTCAGAAGGAAACATTAAGCTGAAGTATTGGTTGGCTTGACCGTTTTGATTGAACAATCAAACTTTGCAAAATTTCACTCGAATTTATTTTATGGTCGTGCTGATATACTTCTGTCCGTACATCAACCAACGCTATTTCAAAGGTGTAAAATAAATGATGTGTTTGAAAGCCGATTATGGGAATAGTTCACTTGATTTTGCCCTGTAAGTTTGCATGTACATGTCCTGTTCTGGTCGCGCAATCATTAAAATGAAATAATGAATTATCGCAACAAGTCGAGCAACAATGGCAACTGTCAGAAGGAGGCATTAAGTTCAAGTTATTGGTTGGCTTGACGGTACTGATTGATCACTCAAACTGTATAGAATTTCACTAGAATTTGAGAGACATTAAGTTGAAGTTATTAGTTGACTTGACCGTATTGATTGATCACTCAAACTTTGCAGAATTTTACTCGAATTTGTTCTGTAAGTTTCCATGTACATCTCCTGTTCTGGTCACTCATTCATTGAAAAAAAAAAGTAATGAAATATCGCAACAAGTGGAGCAACAACGGCAACTGTCAAAAGGAGACATTAAGTTGAAGTATTGATTGGCTTGACCGTATTGATTGATCAATCAAACTTTGCACAAACACAACCTAATCGAATCATTTGTTTAACGAGCATTACAAACAGTGAATAATGGGTTCAATATGAGGCTTTTAAATGAAGTAAAACATGAATATGAATACGTTTTAACGTATTCATATGGAGTGATGGCAAATAAGGTTATGCCATGCATGAAGATAATGCTACTTGAATGGAAATTTATATCCATTCCGAAATCTGAGACTGAAAACAAAACCGTATAAAGATAGAATAGGACGGGAGGGAGTAGTATCTCTGTAAGCATATCAGACCATGAATGAGAATTAACAAACAAGTTCGAATTGATCAGTTTCGGGGTCTCATTTTAAAGCCTGACGCCCTTAAATTATACTGAAAACATTTAGTGCCGACATTAAGGCTCTCCATATATTCATTAATAGGTTGAGCTGGTTATGTTAGGCTAGGGTTTCAATGTTGTAGTCCCACCATTTTGTGCCTTTCTGGTCTGAGTGTTGCCTCTGTCTCTTTATCATTTTCCTATCTGTTCTCCTTTTCCCTATCTTCTTTATTTTACTCCCTCTCTCAAGTATTGTAAAGGGTCCGCCAAATAACTTTTTTTTTTTGAAAATGCTTTAAAAAAAAACTACTGAATATTTTCTCAAATTTCTTTTTTTTATTTGAAAGTACAATCCTTCCGGTTAATAATGGAATTATAATTTCATTCAAATGGCTGCCTCGGCTGGCCATGCAGTAGCCTACACGATCGGTCCAATTTTTAAGCACATTATCGATTGTGTGCAGCTGTATTTCACCAATGGCTTCACGAATATTGTCCTTTAAAGCGTCAATTGTCTCTTGGCTTGTCGGCATAACACTTATCTTTGACGGCACCCCACAAATAATAGTCCAACGGTGTCAAATTGCAGCTCCGAGGTGGCCAAACGACATCAGCTCTGCGGCTGATAATGCGATCTTCAAAAACAGGGCACAAAACATCGAGTGTAGCTTCGGCTGAGTGGCACGTAGCGCCGTCCTGTTGAAACCAAATGTTGCCAATATCCTCCTCTTCAATTTTTGTGAACAAAAATTCATTCAACATTGCCCGATAACGATCGCCATTGACTGTAACGGCCACTCCCTGCTCATTTTCCAAGAAAAATGGCCCAATTATGCCTCTGGACCAAAATCCGCACCAAACAGTGACTCGTTTTGGGTGCATCGGCTTCTCAATGTATGCGTGCGGGTTTTCTGTGCCCCAAATGCGACAATTTTGCTTGTTTAGATACCCGCCAAGATCAAAATGAGCTTCTTCTGAAAAGATGATTTTTTTTTTGCCAAAATCGGCATCTTCTGTAAGTCGATCGCAGGCCCACTTAGCGAAGCGAAACCGCATTGCATGGTCAATTGGCTTCAACTCCTGCACCAATTGGACATTGTATGGCGTCATACAAAGGGCTTTATGCAAAATTCGTCTCAATGATGTCTCCGAAATGTTCAATTATTGAGAACGACGGTGAATTGATGTTGATGGCGCTTCGCGCACACTTTTTGCCACAGCAGCAATATTCTCGGGTGTACGCACTGTTTTTGGCTTTTCACGCTTTGGTTTATCGATGAGGATGCCAGTTTCTTTCACTTTTTCACAAGATAACGAACATACGGAGCTGACGGTGCTTCTCATCTTCCAAAATCCGTACGCAATTTTCGCACACATTCTGCAACATTACCATGATTTTCAAAGTAATATCGCAATATTTCCCGGAGTTGTTCAAGCGTATACACAACCATATTCGTTCACCGGAAGGATAAACTAATTATCTGTCAAATCAGACATGAGCTAAGTGTTACCATTCACGGAATAAGCACTAGTTGAAAAAAAACGTTAGATGGCGGACCCGATACTCGTCCTCAAACCTAATCTAACCTAGTGATTGATTTGCTAACAGGAGATGATAGTTTCGCTCAGCTATTGTGAAACGGTAAACCAAATACAAGAACTCTGCGGTGAGTCACAAATGAATTTGAAAATATGTGGAGGACTGTTCGACCGATCTACAAACTCTGTCGAAGAAATTAGCAGGGCAGTAAAATTTCCCCGCATGCTCACTATCCCCTAATAAAATGCTATGCTAGAATAAAATGCAGGGACATACGTTTTGTTTACAATTTAGGCCACGTGAGTCTTGTTGGGCAGCAATATTCTTCGTCTGCTTAGAATTTTTCAGCGTCCTAATGAACAATTTAAGGAAGGTATTATCATAAATAAATAAATATTTGGAAATGGAAATGTACGTGGTCTAGTAAGCTCATGGGCTATGACGTTTCCTTGGCTATAACATCATAGACAACGGCAGGCCAAAAGGATTGCAGTAGTTGCCAACCAATACAGTGTTGAAATTTATGCTCGCTACATATTTGATTACAGCCTAGCTGTCAGAGAAGATCTGTAGCTCAAGAAGAATATCTTTTAGTTTCCATTAAAAAAAATCCTTATAATGGCAGTAAGAGGGACGGTTATTTCAATAAGACGGTGTTAACCTGTTGACTTTTTTTGTTTTGTTTTACATTGAAGTCCTTTAAACTTCTGTTGTATGACAAAAAAAGCACGCACTATAACTGGTGGCGCACAACACCAAGCTGTGCATAGATCTCAGGGTGTAAATAATTATAGAGTCCGGTGTAACTCGCATACCATAAGTGAACGCAAGTGGGCTGGACAAAACAAAATATGTGTATGCGATTTTCCTAAATAATAATTAAATCGAAATGAAAATTAAAATTAAAAAAAACAGGAAAAACAAACCAATGTTATTGTTAAAGAAAATCAAGAATTCTTTTTAACGACGATATTTTAAAGAAAAAAAAAAGAAAATGGTCTCCTTGCTGTTTTAAAGCAAGGGGGGGGGGGGTTAAACGAAAAATGGAAATTAAGTTTTTGAATTCACATACGCTTATGATAAAAGAAAAGTAAAGGAAAGAAAGAAAGAAAAGAAATGTTGTAGACAAACTTTTGCTTCTCAACAATCTTTTGTGTGTGGAGAAAATAAATTTCAAACACTGTGCACTACACTCGATGAAGTTAATAAGACTGAAAATCACTTTGCTTTTGTACTTTTCTTCATCAAAATGATGAAGAGAGCCATGACTTAAAAGCCACCATAAAGAAGAGATGAAGTGTAGATGTGTTGCATAAAGGAAATAAAAGTTTTGCCATGTGTGTGTTGGTGGAGTGTTGCTTTGATTTGCAACAATACCGCACACATATGTTGTGGGTGTGTGTGTATGGAACACATCCACAGAACAGACCAGGCCAGAGCACCCTGTAATGCATCGGAATTGTTTCTTTTTTTTTTTTAATATTCTTTAAAAGAATCTCTCACATCAAACAATGGATTTTATTGTTACTTTCGTTGTTGTTGTTGTTATTGTTTATAATCTTTATTTATTCATGTGAAATTTTTCATTCTTTGTTGAGTTCTTTATTGGTAAATAAAGGCTTAAAACTTGTATGAAGAGTTTAAAGTGTTGCCTCACAAGCATTTGTTATTTGTTGCAACTTAAAGTGATGCATTCGTTGCAAATAGTTTGAATGGCATGGCAAATTGCATACAGGCAATTTATTAATTGAAGAACTTTCCTTTATTAATAGAAAAACTTATAAAAAGGGCTTTACTTAAGAGCACCATTAAATGACGATAGTCATTTACCTTTCAATGGAAATTCTATTTGCAACACAATTACATACAATATTACGATTTCTTTCTAACACTGGCTAGGTCAGAAGATAGCTTTGACACCAAAAGCACATTAGAGAACCATTAAACCAGAGATCAGCAATGAATCGTTTTTTCACTATTATTTCACTTATTGAAAGCACACA
The DNA here is from genome assembly GCA_927399465.1 of Sarcophaga caerulescens. Lineage (NCBI taxonomy): Eukaryota > Metazoa > Arthropoda > Insecta > Diptera > Sarcophagidae > Sarcophaga > Sarcophaga caerulescens. Next base: position 98,092,639 of record OV656867.1, on the reverse strand, counting down.
ACATTACTTCTCATGGTCAGCAAGTCTTTGACTGATGACAGAACAGGCCGAATTCCATTTAAAAAATGTCCTGATCACACACGTTTACATCCTAAGAGTACTCAGAAGGTCACAACCTGAGATCAGCAATGAATCGTTTTTTCACTACTCATAAGCACTCATGAAATTTTGAATATAAAAGAGTCAACAATATTGAAATTTAACTATGTACTCTGATTCATTCATTCATACTCACTACAACGTTGATTTATAAGTACAGGTTGCAATGAGTGTATGCGTACAACCTTGACATCAAACTCATACCATTCGAAATATGTTCGATTCATAAGACTACTCATTTAGATTCATAACTTTAGAAAAATACTTATAATATGGACTTATAAATGAGTCGAGGGACTCGAATTTACAGAAAAACGACAGAGCAGCAAGCAGAGCAAACAAGCAATAAAGATTTTAGTGTTCGTACGCGATTCATACATACATATCTACAGTAACTGTACTCCACATTTTTCCTGCCTAGAAAACACTGTCAGGTCTTCTACTACAAAATATCGGGTCCGCCATCTAACGTTTTTTTTTTCAACTAGTGCTTATTTCGTGAATGGTAATACTTAGCTCATGTCTGATTTGACAGATAATTAGTTTTATCCTTCCGCTGAACGAATATGGTTGTGTATACGCTTGAACAACGCTGGGAAATATTGCGACATTACTTTGCAAATCATGATAATGTTGCAGAATGTGTTCGAAAATTGCGTACGGATTTTGGAAGAAGAGAAGCACCGTCAGCTCCGTATGTTCGTTATCTTGTGAAAAAAAGTGAAAGAAACTGGCATCCTCATCGATAAACGAAAGCATGAAAAGCCAAAAACAGTGCGTACACCCGAGAATATTGCTGCTGTGGCAGAAAGTGTGCGTGAAGCGCCATCAACATCAATTCACCGTCGTTCTCAACAATTGAACATTTCGGAGACATCATTGAGACGAATTTTGCATAAAGACCTTGGTATGACGCCAAGGTTCAGGAGTTGAAGCCAATTGACCATCCAATGTGTTTTCGCTTCGCTAAGTGGGCCTGCGATCGACTTACAGAAGATGCCGATTTTGGCAAAAAAAAAATCATCTTTTCAGATGAAGCTCATTTTGATCTTGGCGGATATGTAAACAAGCAAAATTGTCGCATTTGGGGCACAGAAAACCCGCACGCATACATTGAAAAGCCGACGCACCCAAAACGAGTCACTTTTTGGTGCGGATTTTGATCCAGAGGCATAATTGGGCCATTTTTCTTCGAAAATAAGCAAGGAATGGCCGTTACAATCAACGGCGATCGTTATTGGGCCATGTTGAACGAATTTTTGTTCACAAAAATTGAAGAGGACGGCGCTACGTGCCACACAGCCGAAGCTACACTCGATGTTTTGCGCCCTGTTTTTGAAGATCGCATTATCAGCCGCAGAGCTGATGTCGTTTGGCCACCTCGGAGCTGCATTTTCACACCGTTGGATTATTATTTGTGGGGTGCCGTCTAAGATAAGTTTTACGCCGTCAAGCCAGAGACAATTAACGCTTTAAAGGACAATATTCGTGAAGCCATTGGTGAAATACAGCTGCTTAAAAATTGCGATAATGTGCTTAAAAATTGGACCTATCGTGTAGGCTACTGCATGGCCAGCCGTGGCAGCCATTTGAATGAAATTATTTTCCATTATTAACCGGAAGGATTGTACTTTCAAATAAAAAAAAGAAATTTGAGAAAATATTCAGTAGTTTATTTTTAAAGCATTTTCAAAAAAAAAAAAAGTTATTTGGCGGACCTTTTATTAAGGAAACCTATTATTTTTTTTTTTTTTTTTGTGAAACCAGCACTCAGGGGATGGCCCCTACTCATGCAGTGCATTGTGCAGGTTTTTAGAAAAATGGGTTATAGGAAGGTGGAAGAGAGGGAGTAGTGTTTGTGGACACCTCAAGATGCGAACGGCAAGGAAACGAGTTGCTGCTAGGTGACTATAAAATGGCCAGTGCTATACCTTCACCATTAGACAGTCTACAGCAATCGTCCCCAAGAAGTTCGCACCCTTCAGTCCTAGCTTCTCACACTACTCATGTTGTGTGTGTTAATTTTTATACATGAGTGGCGGGACCTACAGTTTAAAGTCGACTCCGAACGACAAATTTTATTGAGAAGCTTTTCATGGCAATTTTATTTACTCTCAGAGTTTTTGCCAGAAATCTGCTGAGAGGAAGTCGCCGAAGAAATATTTTCGTTTTGATGTCTGACCTGGGATTCCACAGAAGTACAAGGTGGTATTTGGAATAGTAAATGTTTTTTAACGTCATACATACATACATACATGAATATAGATGAAGATATATGAAGTGATAAGTATTTTAGAATGGAAATAAAATAGACTCATTGAACCATCACACTCTTCACAAGAGGTTTATTTCACTTTTATGGCCATTCCTATATTATTGATCAGTGGAGAGAGGAAATAAATTTTTAAAAATCAAAAAAGATTAAAAATTTGTTTACGATTATAATTGAATCGATAAATCTCTTGCAATCTTGCTACCAACAACCAATTACATGTGAATGTAAGCTCGAGTGTCATTAAGACGGCTATAATTATTGTATAACCATGTCTAAAAGTGGTTACAATAATTGTTACCTGTTGTTGGCTGACTGACTGACTACTGTTAAATGTTGTTTGCAGCTCTGGTTTTTTAATCTTTCAACTTTTTTCAATTTAACAAATAATTTGTTAAAATAGTCACGCGTTATAAATAATAAATTTAAAGGCAATCATTTGAAAATTTTTTAAAAAATAATTAAAAATCAAAAAATTTAATTTAATCCATGGCTTTGAAAGTAAATGGATGGCAAAAAAGACATTTCGGACAATGTTAGCCATATGGCCAGCAACAGATTTCAATGAAAACAACTTCTAACCGGAGTATAAACAGATCTGTTTGGATGGCATTTAGGTGATCTTAAGCAACAAAATTGTATTACAAGTAATGTTTTTTCTATGTGTGTGAAGATAAATTCGAATTTGAAAATCCAAGACACAATCCGTAAATTTTAGCGGCGCCACATTTGAGCAAAATTTTTCCTCTTTGCGGAACAAAATTTGTCCTTAACAGAGCACTGTTAGCTAATAGTAATCTTTAACAGTATCCATCTGAACAAGCCCACTTGTATAGGAGCTAATTTTGGGAAATACTCTAGGTCTAGGAGTATCGTACTATATAACAATGATTCCCATTTCATAGTGCTTTTGCGCAAACTAAAAACACACATATTCTTATTCTCTTTGGTTAGTCGTCAATCAGACAGCGACGAATGCACATGCGTAGCGGGTGTACGATTTTTTTGTAATATTTTTTTGTAATATTTTTTTGTAATATTTTTTGCTTAAAGCACTGAAAAAAATTTACTATGACTTACGAAACATATTTTATGATAAAAAATGCGTTTGGTGATGCTCATTGCATTTTATGTTATAAAATATTGAAGAAATGTAGAGAATATGCTTTTATAAGGCACTATTGTTCCTATCATAGTGATATGGATGATTTTAATGATGGGGAAAAAAGATTTATTTTGTAAAAATAAAAAAATTTTAATTTTTTTAAATTTTGAAAAATTATCATAAATCTTTTATGGGAAATATTACAAATGAAAGATAAAAAAATTAGCATATAATTAATTTAAGATTGTAACTTTTCTTGAGAAACTATATTTTAGTTAAATAATATGGACGAATTTCGATTCCAAATTTTATTGTAAATTCCACTTTTTGGATTTTTTCCGTACATTTTATTTCAGTTTACACAACTTTTCTTTCAGTGCAGTTCTCTCTCGCTCACCAATACTACTACAGTTTTAGCTTTGGGCATCCCTTCTATATAAGGTTCCAAGGCCTCTTAATATAATCATCAACATAGTCACATATAAAATGATATGGTATTGAGATATGTAATTGGCTTTGAAAATATCAATTTTTTGCTTGAAAATTCTCTAGAAGATCAGTGGCCATTTTGGAACATATTAGAAATAGTGCACCATACAGACTATATGCAAATAGTAGTAGTGGAATAGGTGGAATAATTTTGAGAGTTGAGACCAACCAGCCTCTACATTTCAACACTTTCGTTCACAAATAATAATAATCATAATGAGAATTAAATTTTATGTCAATAGTCTGCTATAATTGCAAAGTAGAAGACTAATTTACTTATTGCCGCTGTTAAACAGTTAACAGTGCTCTGTTAATAGCAAAGTTTACCCTGTTAGAGGCAAGAAGTGGCGTTGCTAAAAGTGTGGGTTTGTGTCTTTGGTTTTTAAATTCGAATTTATCTTCACGAACATTGTTTTTGAAGAGGCAATAATAATTTTGAAGAATAGCAACACTAATAATAATTGCAATAAATTTAGCAGCACCGTCAATAAATAAAGAAAAAGAAAAAAGAAAAGTCCTACGTAAGATCTTCGGTCCAGTGCGAGTTGGCGATGATTTCCGCATCCGATTCAACAGTGAGCTGTATGAGCTCCTCAACGACATAGACGTTGTACAGCGTATTAACATCCAGCGGCTGCGCTGGCTCGGCCATGTCGTTCGAATGGAGGAGGATGCTCCGGCGAGACGGGTATTTGATGCGGGGATCTGCGGAAGTCGGCGAAGAGGACGACTTTGTATCCGTTGGAAGGACCAAATCGAGGAAGCCCTGTCATCGATTGGTGTGACCAACTGGCGTAGGCGCGCAAGAAGCAGAGGCGCCTGGAAGGATGTGTTGTGGCAGGCCGAAATCCGTTAATCGGGTTGTTATGGCCAATTAAGTAAGTAAGTAAGTCAATAAATAAATAAAGTGGCCGTAGCCTAGTAGGTAGGGCCTGTTCGTAAATGCATTACTGCTCTGCATATTATACGCATTATGTTCATAAATGCAAACCTTGGCAGCACTGCAGCTGTCAAATGTTCGTAAATGCAACATTAAAACATATTATGCGCAAATAAACACAAAACACTAATCATAAAAATGACTGATGCATTGAATTAGTGAGAGAGAGAGAATGAGAGTTTTAACAGAAAGTTTCTTTTTTTCTTCCTAAATGTCTTCTTTTTTGTGCATTTAACATTTTTGTCATTTGTTTTATCGTCCAGTTCAAAAATCAAATTTTTTAATAATTTTTCGTTCGTAAATGCAAACAAATAAATCAGCAAAAAGAAGCATCAGCAACATGTGGTTAGCAGTGTGAGCTCAAAATAATCATATTATGCAGCGCAGTAATGCATTTACGAACAGACCCGTGTGTGCGGTTCAAACCCCAGGTCAGACATCAAAACGAAAATATGAACAAATATTTTTCCGGCAACTTCCTCTCTGCAGATTTCTGGCAAAAACTCTGAGAGTAAATAAAATTGCAATGAAAAAAAATCTTTAAAAAAAATCTGTCGTTCGGAGTCGACTTTAAACTGTAGGTTCCACGTGAATGGAAGTAACACACACAACATAAAGTGGTGTGAGAAGCTAAGACGATTTCCTGACTAAAGGGTTGTAATGAGCAATTATGTATGTTTAGACCTTTACTTTATCATTGAATAAGTGATGAAATCATAAAAAGCTACAAAGAAAAAAAAATTTCATTTACAACTTCTAAATATGCTAGAGCATCCTCCTCTAATTCCGAATGTATGTCTTAAATAAGGTTTTGATTGTTTCTTCTGCATCTGATTGCAGATTAATAAGGCGACTATTGTAACTGAATATTGTTTTTAAACGAAAAAATTAAAAACTTTTCAATTCTTATGCTTTAATATTCAAAAACTTTATAAAAACTTTAAACTTAAAGCATTTCAAATGCAAAAAAAAAAAAAAACCATGAAATTCTTTAACCATTGAATCAGAATATTTTTCTAATCAAAAATAAGAACATTTTTGCTTGACTCTCTTGCCCGTTGCGTTACATTTCGTTTTATTTCGAATTCGTATTTCGTTCTTTTCGTTTTATTTTGTTTCCAGTGAACCATTTTATGTTCAATCAAACTAAATGGCAAAATGTCTTTTATTATTCAGATCACAAAATTTTATGACAATCACGCATCAAAATAGCATTCATCAGGATGAAAATAGAAACACACACAACACACACACACACACAAACACACAAATGAACGAACACGATGAAGAAGAGCAAAAAAGAAAAAAAAAATGGCAACATAAAAAAGCAAATTTTCAACAAAAGGATAAAGGCTACAGACCCAGACCGTACGTACGTAGGAGGAGGGATAATGGCAAAAAAAAAAAAAAAGAAGTGAACAAATAATCGAAATACATTTCGCCATAAGAATCGAACATAAAACCCGAGGGTGTTGTGGACAAATTGGTGGTGGTGGGTGGGGGTGAAGAATGAAAGGAATATGTGGTGAATTTTCATTTTTTTCCCAATTTTTTTTTTTTTTTTTTTGTATTCCTCTCTCTCTCTCTCTTTTAATTTTGGCAAAGAATTGGTACCTTTCTTTAGATGTTCATGGATGGAAAATGTTTTGCGTTTACAGTTGATCTTTTTTTCTGCTTGTAGTTCTTCATGTCAAAGCAATATTCTTCTGTTGGTAAAGAAAGGGTCGAATGTCAATCGATTTGATTCTTAAAATTCTAAATGGATTACACGCGAAATGTATGCACATATGATATGTATGTATGTATGTACATACGTGTGTATGTATGTCTTTAATATCTATCCAATAAAAAAATTTCTAATTTAGACACACACACACATTTGTACTTACATGTGTGTGGGATTGGATTTTCGTTAAAGATTTACTTTGGCGGACATATTGATATGTGAACATGGTGTTGTTATACTGGATAGTCATACCCATAGTTTTGCTGTAGAGGTAAGAATTTTCAATACAAAATGCAATTTAAATTTAAGAAATATTTCTCTAATTCATTCAATGATTTTAAATTTATTGCTTGGCTCAAATGCCAAGAAAAATTATTAAAATTATTATACAGTGAAAGCTCCACTGGCGGACAGCTCTAATAGGCGGACATCTCCGCTAGACGGACAATTTTCTAAGTCCCATCAATTAGGTCGTATTTTTAGGGCAAATTCATCTCCCCTGGACGGACGCGGACACCTGTTTTTCCAAAAACATCTCCCATAGGCGGACAAATAAATATTACAAAAGGCAAAGCTGAGCAATTTTATTGTATTTCGGTTTATCCACCTTTTCTACTATGCGCAATGAGTAGAGATTACATAAATTTGTCTTTGTTGAGTGTGTATTTTTCAACTTAATCAGATTATGTAACATTGCGTAGTGCGGTGATTCCCCGGTTTATTATTTTATGTAATGTGATGTTCATAGACAAAATCTAAATTGTGATTCCCCTTTTTATTTTCGTTTATGTGATAACTAATGGATGGTCATTAAATATGATGTGAAAGTTTAAAGTTAGTGTGTTTCAAAGTCGCAAGGTGTTAAGATGGCTCCGACAAATTTTCTTTCATTAAAAGAAAAAGTGTCTGTAATTTATTTGCAGAAAATGAAAAACTTTCAGTTCGAAACATCGCAAAAAGGCTTATGTATTTCAAATTTTGGTTAGGCCAGCCTTATTCATTCTTGTTTTTTTATAACAGATATAATATTGGAAAGACTCAGGCTGCCAATATTTTAAAAAATAAAGATTTCATCAAAAACAAATGGCAGTCTGGGGATAATGTAAATAGCAAGAAGAATTTTTTGTCAGAGAGGGGTTCTAAAGTAGACAAATTCGTCTTCGAATGGTTTTCTTTGGCTAGGGCCAAGAATATTCCACTTTCGGGGCCAATCGTTAAGGCAAAAGCCAAAGAAATAACAGAAAAAGTGGGATATAATGAATTAACTGTATCAGATGGTTGGCTTCAAAAATGGCATAAACGTCATAATGTTGCTTTTAAATGCATATCAGGTGAAGCTGCAGACATCATTCCAGAGGATGTTACTCAGTTCAAAGAAAAATTCCCTTCAATACTCAGTAAGTACAATCACGAGGATGTTTAGAATGCTGACAAGAGTGGTCTATTTTTTCGGGCATTGCCTAACAGAACACTATCTCTAAAGTCAGAAAAATGTACAGGTGGTAAATTGTCTAAGGAAAGACTCACAATTCTATTTTGCGTTAATATGTTGGGAGAGAAGGAAAAACTATTGATTATTGGTAAAGCGGCTCGCCCACGAGCCTTTAAAAACACCACAGTTGCCGCTTTGCCGGTTGATTGGAAATCAAATAAGAAGGCTTGGTGAAATTATGACGGAGTGGTTAAAAGGGTTGATTAAAAAAATGATGTTATGCAACAGAAAAATTATTTTATTTTTGGATAATGCTGCATCCCACCCAAAGGAGTTAGTGCTAACAAATGTAACAATACACTTTTTACCAGCCAGTACCACATCTGTTTGTCAACCACTAGACCAGGGCATTATTCAAAACTTTATAGTTAGTTATAGGACATTAATTTTAAAGCACATCGTATCAAGAATGAATTTAGCGAATTCAATTTAATTATTTCTTAAATTTTTCCCGAAGTATTTTAACAAAATATCTCTTGGACGGACATCTCCCCTAGGCGGACAAAAATGCCTCGACGGTCGGTGTCCGCCTATGGGAGCTTTCACTGTAATACTTGCATCCTACATATTCATTTAAGTAGTAGGTAGGTTGAGGGGAAGTGGAAATAACTATAGAGACGTCAGCATGCGATTAAGCAATCATTCATGTCGGCATGTTGAGCACTCATGTGTTCAATTTACCAAATTATCACAAACCTAGATTGCACATTCCTTTATCGGATGTATCCGCTGTTGGTAAGCAGTATTATGGTCCGGTAGTTTGGTTTCTGGTTCTTTTATATGGAAACCCAGTCCCATCTTATCCCCACGTTAAGGGCCATCCTTGTAGTTTCGAGTCGCCACTGGCTTCTGGACATTGGATCCGTTTGACCAAGAATGTTAATTCACAATATTCTATCGCATGTATCTGCTCTTGGTAAGCAGTACCATGGTCTGGTAGTTTGGTTTCTGGTTCTTTTATATGGAAACCCAGTCCCATCTTACCTTCATGATAAGAGCCATTCGTGTAACATCAAGTCCTAATGAGCATTGGATCCGTTTGACCAAGAATGTCAATACCCAATCGAATAATGAGTTGCGTTAAGCATCCATTGCTTAACATTGTACCATGTTAAATTCAGTGTCTCAGTTATACTGCTAATACGATTTGTTGGTCTGGTAGATCCATTGCTCCATAACCTAGATACAAAACGCGGTAGGTGTCTCTGCATATCGAACCCGTTTCACAATCAATTGAAAAAAGAGTTTCAAATACTCTCTCGCCACTTGAATCCGAATTATTCTAATGTAGCATTTCGTATCGATCGATGTCTACCAGGCTGCTACAGCAGATTAAGCCACTGTGTCGTGCTTAGAGCGAGCGGCCACATTTCGCTTTTCCTGTCATATCCTGTAGACGTCTTCGTCTACATTTCAATTGCCTATCCAGGATACATACTTAATTAGTCACAACCTAGCTTCTCACATCAATCATGTTGTGTGCGTTAATTTTTATTCACAAGTGGCGAGACGTACAGTTTAAAGTCGAACTTTCCATGGCAATTTTTATTAACTCTGAGTGTTTTTGCCAGAAGTCGGATTTACTTTATTCGAGATGTCTGGCAGTGGAGTTTTAATCACGGCCTCACAGCGACCAAGATAACATGCAAGTATTTCATTGGATTGGATATTCTGATCCCCTTGTCATTAGCAATCTTCGAGTTCCTTGTAAATAAGCATATTTGAGTCTCAATTCGGTCGTATTCAGACCTCTCGTTTGTGGCAAATTGTATGCTATTGTTACGCAGATCGAAACGACCTAATATCGTTTCACATAAAAATAATAAACAAAAGCTACCGGCCACACTAACACATATGTACATCGAACCATACATAAACCAACAATAACATCAGTATGAGTATGAGAGAGATGGATAACGCAACATAAGCGAACGCAACAAGAGGCAATGTGTACACAATACACACTCACAAATGCATCGAACATCTTCCAAATAAGGCAACAACAACAAGCATGAGAGTAAAAGGGATGGACAAGTAAGCATACGCAACAACAAACAACGCAGTTGCCATAGAAATTGCGAGAATGCGAAACCGCAAACATTCTTCTTCAAAAACGTTCGATGTACTGTTCGTGTTGGACTATAAAAGGGCAAGACAAAGCAGACGAGTGAGTTAGTTAGAATTCAGACAGCCTTACGTGAAGTTGCGTGTGAACTAATCAGTCCCGGTGTGAAGACAAGTTGCGTGCGAAAAAAATAGTCGTGGTTCGAAGATATCCGTCGCGAGCAGAATAGTTGCGTGTGAATAATAGTGAACAAGCAATAAATTGTAGTAATTATTGTTGTATCGATTAAGTGTGAACAGTGGCACATAAGAAAGTGTGGACAATAAAGAGAGTTTAATTAAAATAAGACACATATTTGTTTTTACTTCGTTTGCAATTAGCGAACTTATATTTAAACGTTTTTAAAAAGGTAAAAACGTAACACTTTGTTCAGAGCATTTTCCGGTCGTTTTCTTACCCCTTAGAGAGGTATTAGCATGTGATGCTGACTTAAAAATGAAACTTCTTTAACAAATTGTCATTGTTATGTTAGTGTCACTGCTTAAATATTTTCAAATGAGTTTTTTTTTTCTTAAAGCTACAGGACTATACAAAAGCCTGAGCCAAAACAGATTACAATAAAACTGTTTAAGATTCCATAGGCGTTTTAAAGCTCAAGAAATTAGAAACGGAAATAAGTTGTGAAACAACTGACTGACTATCAATACAATTCAATTAAAGAAAAATACCTTTTTCTGTTGCTTTGCATTTGGCAGGCAAAAAAAATAAGAACCCGAGGAAAAAGAATATTAAAATAGGCAGCAGCAGCAGAGAACGAAGAGATATTTTCCAAATTAGAATTCAATTTGCAAAAATACAAAATGATGGATTGAATAATATCCTCAACAAAAAATAAAAAGTGATGGTGTTGTATTTTAAAATATAATATATGCACGGGAACACATATACACAGACACACACACACAGGCATATTGTATATACAAATACAATAATATGTACATTTGTTAATAAAAATAAAGGAAAGAAATGGAGCACCCACAGAGAATTATTCATATGTGTGTGCCTCATGTTCTCTCTCTCTCGTGTGACAAAAGGACTCGTCGTATTAGAGCAATAACAACACATTTGCATATAAACATTAGAAATACACCTACACACCTACACACACTCACACACACACATACCACTCACCTTTAAGAAGTTTAAAACAAATTGAAAACGGTTTTCCTTTTACTTTTTTTTTTTTGCAACTGATAAACGCAGAAGAGATACATTCCTGCGATTGCTGCTGCTGCTGCCATCAAGCGTTTCTTGCTATAAAGAATATGAGAAGCTAAAAAGATAAAAGCGAATGTCCTGATATACTGTTTACAAGGACACAGCATATACAATTCCTTGGAATTACTTAGAAAATAAGCAAAAAAAAAAATAAAAGTGAGGAGACATCCATCAGCAGTACTTATAATACAACAGATATGCCAAAACGGATTGATACACAAGTATACTTAGAAAAAGGACTACAGTGTGGTTGAGATAAGGTTAGGTTAGGTTAAACTAGCTACTGCCTTACCAAGCACAACTTACTTCGGTCCTGTAAGAATGTAATTATGGCTTCTGGTTGGTATCTCTCAAACATTCCGAGAGTCCTATGAAGCTTTGAATTCTCCTCAATATAGCTATTGGCTAGACATGCTTTGTCACTAAATTCTGGTTGTCCAAGAATTCTACTTCTTAGGTTCCCAAACGCCTGACAATGACAGAGAATAAGTTCTGTTGCCTCTTCTACGTTATTGCAGGTTCTGCAGAAGTAATTATAGGGTATTCCCAGTCTCCTGGCGTAAACACTCAGAGGCAAGTGTCCTTTAATTGCTGCTATGGGGTTCCTTAAATAGAATCTTGTTAGGTTCAATGCAAATTCTGTTCTACATGCATTCATATCGGGCCAAATCTGTTTGCTTCTTTGCTCTATAAGTGTATTGTTACGTTTTTACCTTTTAAAAATGTTAAAAATATGAGTTCGTAGATTGCAAATAAAATAAAAATAAATCTGTGTTTATTTTTCAATCAATTCTTTATTATCTGCACAACTTTTGTGCCACTGTTCGAACTTATTCCACGTATACACTGATAACTTTCACAATTTGTGCTTATTCGTGATATTTCTCTGCTTACAACCTTTTTTTGTAAGCAACAACAACACTTGTTAGTTATTCTTCTTTGCTCACAACCTTTTTTGTAAGCACCACACTAACAACTGTTTTCTTCACGCAACTTGTCTGCACACAAGTCTGACCGAATTAAAGCTCGATAGATTTAATTCTCACACCGACGTGACGTCGTCTTACACGATTAAATTCAAACTCAACCATTGCTCGCTTTGTCTTGCCTTTTTATGTCGCTGGATCATTAGTGTGATGAATGCCCTTGAAGGATGATGACGACCTTCGGGAACAATCCAAAAATGTAAACAACTTGTTTCCTTTTTTTGTTGTTCGTGTATCTTATTTACTTTCGTCCAGACAGAGTTGTTGTTGTTTTGTTTGTTTGTCTTTCTGCTATATTTTTTTTATACACGGACGTTGTTGCTATATTTTTTTTGTTTCTTCATCGATCTTATAAACAAGCCTGTTATTTTTGTTGCTATATGTTTACTCATTCGTTGATCACGTGAACAACTGCATTGTTTTGTTTTTGGAGCTTTTGTTTATCATTTTATGTGTGATCAAGTCCATTGTGTTGTTTTTGGAGCTTTTGCTTATTATTTTAACAATACCATTTCCATTTTCGTAACAGTATTTTTATTAATCCATTTTAGTTTTGCCCTTGAATAGAGTTTTTCTGAGGCCTTTTGTGTGCTCATCTCTGCAGATGTTCTATTGTCTTCTCTTCTTGCTCGCTTCTGCAGAAGTCATTAAGAGCTATACCCTGATTCCTAATCTGAGTAGCCAGAAGCCGGTGTCTTGTTATAACTGCTATGAGGTTCCTTAGGTTCCTTGTTGGGTTCAGTGCAAATTCTTTTTTTCATATACGGGCAATTTCGTTTCAAGTGACCCAATTTTTAAAATCGATGTCTTCCGCTTTGGATGAAATTTGCACCAACGTTAGTACTATTGGATAGTAGGCCGGACACAATTAATCACACACACACAAAGACACAAAAATCTTATTCTTGAGTTAAAAAATAATTTTTTTGATAGATATCCCATTCGCATCCCATTAAGCGATTATGAAGGCCTTAAACGAAATTTTATAAGCTTTCTTTTAAGCAAAAAAAAAAAAAAGGCCCAAATTGAAAAAAAATTAAAAAAAATTATTTTTGGAAAGATTGAAGAAATAGCTATATAATATCCTTTGGAAAATTTTTGCTAGGACCAATAGGTAAAAAGTTACACACATTTTAAAAAAACCCTGTATGACCAAAATGTCCAACTTTGACCCCCTCTAACTCCGGCAGTTCTTAACTGATAGAGCTGAAAATTTGTGTCTGGTCAACTATCCAATAGTACTAACCTTGGTGCAAATTTCATCCAAATCCGAAGACATCGATTTTAAAAATTGGGTCACTTGACACGAAATTGCCCATATGCATGACGGATCAAATCCGCCTGATATTTGTAAGAGTAGATTCCCATATGTGTGTGAAGATAAATTCGAATTTAACTAGCAAAGACAAAAACCAAAAATTTTAACACAGCTAATGTTAAAGTTAACACAGCAATGTGAACTGGTTAACAGAAACTATGAAAAATAGTCAAGGAAGAAATCACCCAAATATACGATATCAGAGAATGGAATACCTATTCCATTCCTTTAAAAATGTGCTCCTGAGTGGAACAGCAGCTCTGGTGGTAGGAAAATTCTTTTAAGAATTGCAAAATTTATACTAAAAAAAATGTGTTTGTTTTCAGAATATCTGAATAGGATGATGGAAAAAAAGGACCTATGTACACAAAGTGTAGCCGAAGGTATCCCCAATTAAACCCAGTAATTAGTATATCCGCAATAAATTTTGGATTTTGAAATATCTAGGTTCAAATATTCCCTATGTTAACATAGTAGTAATTTTTTGGGCTTATTTGGGATATACCACTTATTGGTTTTCATTAGGGACACCATAGGCTACAATTTGTGTACATAGTGGGATACCTGCAGCCCAGTACCATTTTTCCCTAATAGCAATGATCATACCCAGACATTCTAATAAATTTTTTGTCGTAGTTTTTCAATTTTTAAATGAATAACCAAATTACCAGAGCCGCTGTTCCACTCAGGAACGTTTGGAGCATAATTTTAAATGAATGGAATAGATATTCCATTCTCTGATATCGTATATTTGTGTGATTTCTTCCGTGACTATTTTCTGTTAACCACTTAACATTGCTCTGTTAACTTTAACATGAGCTCTGTTAAATTTTTTGGTTTTTGTCTTTGCTAGTTAAATTCGAATTTATCTTCACACACATGATTCCCATCGTAACTTCAATGAATAAAGTTCTTGTGAGACCATTTGTTTGCCTTTCTATAGAAGATCGCCTATCCCATGCAGGATTCATTCATTTGAATTTTCCGTAGTGCCTGTTTTGCCATGTACATCGGCCCTGTTATTACCTAAGATGTCCCTGTGTCCGGGAATCCAAATGAGTCGATGTTTCGCTAAGGCCTCCAGGGACTACCGGCATCTTGGACAATCTCTAGGGATCTAATGGCCGCTTTACTGTTGGTAAATACGCGTATTTTAGCATACAATACAGGGTGGCTGATATGTATTGCAACCAACTTCAGGTTGTTATCATTTGTAAACCGCTCGTCTGACAGCTGACAGATTTATTCCAGTGACAGTTCATTTTATTATTTACAAGCTTACAAAAGCATTTTGATCTATAACATTCAGAAAAAAAGTTATTCGTGATGGAATTCAAGCGTGATAGTGTGATTGCTTTATATTTGGCTGGAAAACCACAGGTGGCTATCGTTAAAGACCTCCAGCATTTAAATGTGAATAAATCTTTTGTTTCTCGTACCATTGCTCGTTACCGTGATACTGGCAGTGTTGCATCGCGTCCAAAAAATGGACGAAAAAAAAACGGTAACAACACCAGAAATGATCCGAAAAGTGAAGGCCAGATTTGATCGAAATCCACGCCGCAATGGTAGAAAAATTGCTCGTGAGCTGAATATATCGCGAGAACGGATGCAACACATATTGAAAAATGAGCTTGGACTAAAGCCATTGAAGTTCCAAAAAGTGCAAGAGCTCACCGATGGACAAAAAAAGTTAGACTGGAAAGAGCCAAGAAGTTACTTCTCTTGCACGAAAGTGGCCAGTTACCGAATTTGGTTTTCTCCGATGAGAAGCCATTCCAAATTGAACAGTTTGTGAACAAACAAAATGATCGGGTTTACTTGCCAAAGAGGTCAGCAGAAAATTTACACCTGCGATTGGCCACCAGAACTCAAGCGCCGCCGATGGTAATGGTGTGGGCCGCCATAACGGCCGATGGTCGGTCCCCGCTCGTATTCATCGACCGTGGGGTCAAAATAAATGCCGAAGGTTAGGTTAGGTTAGAGGACGTGTACTTGTCCGTTAAGACAAGTAAAATACCCGGAGGTCGAAATTGACCCATTGTACAACGTCCTTGGAGAGGGAAGGAAATAGAGGGAATAGGATGAAAGGAGGGCATAAGGGTAAGGGGAGTGCTGATAAATGCCGAATATTATCGGGAAAATGTCTTAAAGACAGTATTGAAGCCCTGGGCAGACAAACATTTCGGCCGCAGACCATGGACATTCCAACCGGACTCAGCACGCGTCAACCAAGAATGGCTTAAAAAGGAGGTTCCTCGCTTCATTTCTACCGCACAATGGCCACCATGGATCAGACCATGGACATTCCAACCGGACTCAGCACCACCGCACTCAGCACGCGTCAACCAAGAATGGCTTAAAAAGGAGGTTCCTCGCTTCATTTCTACCGCACAATGGCCATCAAAATCTCCGGATCTCAATCCGTTGGACTTTTGCGCCTGGGACATTTTGGAGAGTAAGGTTCTCACTAAAAAATACCAAAGTGGAATGGGCCAAAATACCGCAGAGCCACTTTCGTGCAGCCTGTGATGGCTTTGTCGGCCGTTTGAAGGCCATAATTCGTACCAAAGGTGGCCAATTCGAACAAATCTAAACTGATTCTAAAATTTAATGTTATTTCCAAAATTTTTTGCTTTTGAACAATAAATTTGAAAAAAAAAAAATAAAAAAATATAGCGCTTTACTTTGTTGCATTATATATCAGCCACCCTGTATATTCTGATACCGAATTCGCTTTGGAGCAGCTGTATTAGCCATTATTTCAACCTGTAAAGTACTACAATAATCTGGTACAGCAATGGACTATGTAATGTTTTATTGTTCTGAAGAGATTCCGCATCCGACTTTGTTACGCAATCTGCATCAATCAGTGAGAACCTGAATGACAATTCCTTGGGTGGTGTAAACCATTGCCATAAGAGGATCTCATCGCTATCGATAGCAGGTTCAAGTATCGTGTAGTCCAAGATTTTGGCACGACCAAAGCTTCTGTATTTCCATGCTTTTATGTTGCTCAGTCTCATTGCTGCGTTTGCAGCCACTTGTTTAGTTAACATGTCTTGAGAGGGGAAAAAAAAAATTCGAAAAATGTTTCACATTTATTATCAGACATTAAAGGTAAATCCCCCTTACACAAACAATGCTTCACAGTTTTGCCCTTCACTGTATTAAGTTTTTCGCAAATAAACTCATACTCACATCTCATTAATTTGTGATTGATACGTTTGTATAAAACATCGCGCATACGTGTGTCTAAAGTCATTGATTTGACGGGCTGACTGACTAACTGGCTGACTGGTTGAAGACTGTCAAAGTAAAACGAACACCCGAAATAAAAATGGCGTATAAGTTTACATACACACACACACATGAATGTATGAGTATAAGTGTATTTTCAACAGAGGTGTAGGGGGGGGTAAAGCTTGTTTTTGTCAAAGCATTAGTAACTCAATTGAAGTGTGATGCCATTACCAGAATTTGCAAAAAAAAAAATTTGTTTTTTATTTTCGCCAATATTATTATTATTGTTGTTGTTGTTGTTTTCTTTACTTTCTTTTCGTTTCAATAATATATTCGTGCATATACAATTTATTTATTTATTTATCTTATATTTCATTGCTTACATACATACATACATACAGACATACATACACACATACATACAATGTTTTCCCAAGTAAAAGAAAACAAACAAAAAAAATGTTCAAATGTTGGCATCAATAACAAAAACAGATCACATTTCACAAAATGTCGTCAATTTTTAACATTTGATGGATTTTTCTCAAAGTGACACACACATACAAGTCACTAAAATATATCCCCCATTACCCTCTCCCACCACCACCACAATGAAAAATAAATTTTTAAAATCCAATATCTATGTACCTAAGTGTGTACAGACACACACATGTGTGTATATGTAAGTGGTAACAGGTTATCCATTTCGTGGTTTCAAAAGTAAACGTAAATAAAACACATATAAAATATTGTTACGTTTTTATCTTTTTAAAAACGTTTAAATATGAGTTCGTTGATTGCAAACCAAGTAAAAACAAATATGTGTCTTATTTTAATTAAACTCTCTTTATTGTCCACACTTTCTTATGTGCCACTGTTCACACTTAACCTATACAACAATAATTGCTTGTTCGCTATTATTCACACACACAACAATAACTATAACAATTGTTCGTGATTGTTCGTTATATTTCTTTGCTTACAACCTTTCCGTAAGCATCAAACCGCAACTGTTTACTTCACACGCAACGCTCTTCACACAAGACTGACTGAATTACTACTGAACTGGTTGCTTGCTTTGTCTTGCCCTTTCATAGTCCAACACGATTCGCATTCTCGAAAACTCTATGGCGACTGCATTGCTTGTTGTTGCGTTTGCATACTTGTCCGTCCCTTTTTCTCTAATACTTGTGGTAGCTGGTTTACTTATAAGAAGTTCGATTTATGTGTTAGTGTATATTTGTGTCGTGTATATTGTGTACGCATTTTCTCTTGTTGTTGTAGCTTTTGTTTTTATGTGAAACGATTTTAGGTCGTTTCGATCTGCGTAGCAATATTTTTTTCATATTTCTTTTTTATTGTAAAGTTTGAACGTTGACACATTATGTGTGAAACACTACATCATTTAAATGACCTCCACGCAAAGTGTTGCAAACATTGATTTTTTTGAGGTAATTTTCGACCACTTTTTGACACATATTGGGCGGTATCTGAGCCATAACTTGACGTATGTTGGTTTTTAAGTGCTCAAGAGTTGAAGGTTTATCTGCATAAACACGGTCTTTCGCGTAGCCCCCCCAAAAAAAAGTCTAATGGTGTCAAATCGCATGATCTTGGTGGCCAGTTAATATCGCCACGACGAGAATTTACGCGGCCAGGAAATGGCTCCTGCAATAAAGCCATATTCGCTCGAGTTGTGTGGCATGTGGCTTCATCTTGTTGAAACCACATATTCTCCAAGTCGTATTCTTCAATAGCAGGCAAAAACAAAAGTCGGTTATCATATGACCATAACGCTCCGAATTGACGGTGACAGTCTTTCCATCGTCGTTTTCGAAGAAGTAAAGTCCAATCACACCTTCAGAGCAAAGAGCGCACCAAACAGTGACTTTTTCTGGATGTAATGGCCTCTCTTCAATTACTTGAGGATTCTCAGAACCCCAAATACGACAATTTTGTTTATTAACATACCCACCGAGTGTGAAATGTGCTTCGTCGCTGAAGAAAATTTTGTTCGAAAAATTGCCGACCACCGTCTGTTGTTCAAGCAACCATTCCACGTATCTACGACGTTGTGAAAATGGTCAGCTGGCTTCAGTTGTTGCGTATGCTGGACTTTATATGGATGTAGGTGTAGATCTAAATGCAAAATACGCCATAATGTGCCGTAAGACAGTCCTAATTCCTGAGAACGACGACGAATCGACACATTCGGGTCTTCGGCAACACTTTCACTTCCAATAGCGATATTTTCAGCGGAACGAGCGAAACGATGATGCACAGGCCTTTCAATATTTGTAACCACTCCAGTCTCTTCTAATTTCTTCACAATTTCGCCAATTGCTTGCGTAATTGGACGATTATGTAAACCATAATCTCCTCTTAAAGCACAATACGTGGCTGTGGCAGAATCACCATCATTTTTGTAGTAGGTTTTGATAATTTTTATGCGTTGTGTGATAGTTAAGCGATCCATTTTCGTCAATGTCAGACTTTCAACTGAAAAGAAAAAAATTGGCTTCACAACTTAGTTTGACAGATGTCGAATTCCAGTCCCATACTTTTGAAAGCACGAAATGGATAACCCTTTATTTCTGTTATTTTACGTGTGTTTTGTTTTTATTTTTAAAAATATTTGTTTGCTTACCCTGCCAATAACTTTTATTCTCATCCATCCACATACGCAAACTAGCATACGAATTATCACACAACTATTGTCACTTACTTTCAAAAACATACTCATTTATATAGGCATGTCTCTGTGTGTGTGTGTAAATGAAAATGTGTTAAAAATTTAAAAAAAAAATACACTGTGCTGTAAAATTAAAAAGATTTGTAACAACAGCATTTATAGTAGACAACAACGATTCCTTTCATACATACACACATACATGCATACCTACATAATTGATCATTACAAACCTTCAGTCAGGATTATCAACCTAGTTTCTCACACCACTTATGTTGTGTGCGTTAATTTTATACATGAGTGGCGGTACCTATAGTTTAGAGTCGGAGTCGACAGTTTTTTGAGAAGCTCTTCATGGCAATTTTATTTACTCTCAGAGTTTTTGCCAGAAATCTGCTGAGAGGAAGTCGCCGAAGAAATATTCTTTTCATATTTCATTTAGTTGCAGATGTCTGACCTGGGGTTTGAACCGTGGCCTTACGTGTAATAAGCCAACATACTATCTACTAGATTACGGCGACTATATTCCTTTCATTGGATTTAATCTCAGCTCAGCCCTTTTAGGCAGCAATAATTGAATCTTGTTTGCCGATGTTCTATGTTCATAACCTATAATGATCGTTTTGTATATATATATATTGTATATATATATATATGTATATAAGTTCCTGTTGTTTATCTGCTGCTACGATCTTCAGCTCGTTCCACGTTTTGTTGACTTTGGCTGCTTCGATATCTAATTGTCGACGCTAGGTGTGACTTGGCCGACCTTTCCTGCGGCTGCCTTGTGGATTCCAGTCTATTGAGTTTCTGGTGGTGTCGGTTTGGGGTCTTCGCAGGGCATGCCCAATCCACCTCCATTTCCGTTTCCGGATTTCGACTTCAACTCGTGTTTGTCCGCACTCGGCCCATAGGCGTTCGTTTGTGATGGTGTTTGGCCAGAAAACTTTTAGTATGCGACGTAGACAACGGTTGATGAATACTTGTAAGGCATTAATATCGCATTGGTTTGAGTTCCAGGACTCGCAGCCGTAAAGCGCAACTGATTTTACGCAGCTGTTGAAGATGTTGCTTTTAGTGCGCTTTGAGATATGGGGGGACTTCCATATATGTTTTAATTAACCGTAAGCTTGTCAGGCCTTGTTAATGCGATTTCCAACGTCCTCTCTAGAGCCTCCGCTTTTTGTTATTATGCTGCATAGGTAACAGAATGATTGGACGTCTTCGATCAATTGTTGTTATAGCATGAATTGTCGTGTATTTGTTGCGTTGATTCTCAGGGTTTTCGTTTTTGGAATGTTAATTTTGAGACCACAAGTTGCTGATTCGGCTTGGGTGTTATTAAGCTTTGACTGCATATCGTCGAATCTGTGTGAGAGCAAACAAATGTCGTCAGCGTAATCTAAATCTTCGAGGCGGCCGTTGAGTCGCCAGGTGATGCCTCTCGATGTTGCTGTGACCTTTTCCAAGATGCTGTCGATTACTACATTGAAGAGCAGGGGGGATCGTTTTGTATGTGTCTTATTATTGATTTTGTGATGAAATCATAAGAACTACAAAGAAAAAAATTTATTTGCAATTTCCATCTGCTAAGGCATCCTCCACTAATCCCCAGTTCGATGATATTATACTGTCGTCTTTGGAAGATCTTTATCTTTTGATATATGTATGGCTACATGGCCTACGTCTTTTAGAGTTTCACTAGCTTGTTTGAGGCCCAAATAAATGACTGCTTTCTCACAACGTTCGGCTGTCTTCTGAGATCTACGAGTTTATCTCGAAAACTCGCTTAAAGCTTTGTCGCTTTCTATAGGGTGATTTTTAAAGAGCTATAGGAAAATTTTTCAAAAAAAACACATAAAATTCAGAAAAATGCATGAAATCTTTATTTGAATCGATAGTACGGTCCATATAATTTAATGTTTGAAGATTATTTCATGCAAATGTTGACCGCGACTGCGCCTCAAATGGTCCATCCGCTTAGTCCAATTTTAGCATATTCTTTCCAACATTTCGGCTGGTATCTCACGAATAAATGCTTCAATGTTGTCTTCCAATGCGTCAATTGAAGCGGGCTTGCCTGTATGGACATGAGCTTTAACATAGCCCCACAAAAAATAGTCTAAAGGCGTTACGATTCGCAGCATCTTTGAAGGAGTACGGTCCAATGATGCCACCAGCCCATAAACCGCAACAAACTGTGACTTTTTCTTGATGCATTGGTAGCTATTGCAATGCTTCTGGCTGATCTTCACTCCAAAATCGACAATTCTGCTTATTTACGTATCCATTGAGCCAAAAATGAGCTTCGCCGGTGAACACAATTTTTCGATAAAGAAGTGGATCTTCGGCCAACTTTCCAAGAGCCCATTTTGATAATAAAATTCAATGATTTGCAAGCGTTGTTCGTTTGTAAGACGATTCATGGTTAAATTATAGACCAAACTGAAGATGTTTGACAGTGAAACAAAACACGAAACGTGCGTGTGAGCTGTTTAAACCAGTGTTGCCAAAAAGATAATAGCTAAAAAATCACCCTTTATAACAGTGACGCCATTCGTTGACATGTATCAAGGCACCAATCGTCAGATTAACAAGGCATTTGTGGTCAGATGAAAGACTAGCCTCAGCTTCCTTAAGAGTGCTCTGGCCAAAGCCTTAGGCTATGTATGTAATACTAAGAGAGTGGAAGAAAAGGTGCCCATGCTCCTTAAAAACATGAAAAGGTATATAAAAAATTTCCTTTACTTAATTCGCCATTACAATCCTTTAGCCAAGTTTACAACCCAACTTCTCACACCACCCATGTTGTGTGTGTTAATTTTATACATGAGTGGCGGGACCTACTGTTTAAAGTCGACTTTGAAGGCTAGATTTTTAAGAAGCTTTTCATAGCAATTTTATTTTACTTTCTAAGTTTTTGCCAGCAGGCTGCTGAACGAAAGTTGGCAAAAGAAATTTGTAACGACACGTTTCCGCTCGGGTGCAGGGGTAGTTCAGCGGCGTCCAGTGGTTACATAAAAAAGACACTTCCTTGAGAGTTCTACGCTATTTATTAATAATAAGTAAAATAGCTTACGTACTAAACTATGTTAGGGCTACAGAGAAGGAAAAATCAAGTTTAATATAGTTATTAAGCCCTAGGCCGGCCAAACAACGGTTCGTCAGGTAACAGTGAGTCTAGTCAACCAAAGGGGAATGTCAGAGCAACAATCAAATGGCCTACGCACAGGATGATTGTGGTTCTGAGGTCTCTGGTGTCTGTCCAGTCACAGTTGCCAATGTTTTGTTGGCTGTAAATATCTCACTAGTGGGGACAACCACAACACTTGTGATTTGATATATTTTCAGCGATAGTCGATGTCACAAGATCTATCTGCCTTACCAGCAACTCATCAACAACTGCCCCAACCGCTGAAGTCACGCTCGCTTTTACTCACAAAATTAACGAATAACAGATCAAACATGATCGAACATCAAACATGTTGTGTCCTTCTACACAACTTACCAATATGAAAGCAAGCACTAATTGAATTCAGCAGAGAGGTCTTGTAGGTCAAATGTGAGTCGTACGACAACCGTTATCAAGAATAATAATGTTTCTAAAAATAGATCATAAGAGCTTAGCAAATATTAATTTACATATTTTAGGCACAGTGGGGCCTGTTATGAACTTATACTAAAATAATTACAACAGTTTTCTTATTTAATTATAATTCATACAGCGAAAAAGAAAATTAACATTAATTCATAAATATCATAAAGTGGTATTGTGTGGGCAAAAACAAGGTCCCCGCCTTTTGTCGTCACAAATATTTTTTCCCTTATTCGTTTATTCGTTTTGTCAGATTTCAGAGTTGAGATTTGAACACAAGAGCTCCAGTTTAGTAAGCCATCATACTACATAGTAGACTATGGCAATTTCCTGGTGACTGTATATTTAATTAAGAACGTGAGTTGCTCTGTTTGATATTGAAAACGAAATGATTCTAGAAAAATTTGTTGCCATCAATGGTGCTGATTGCAAAGTATAGCTAATGGTGAGAACCATACAATAATTCATTTCGAAGAGCTGAACAACTAGAAGAGTGTCAACCCATATTTAAGCGTTCATTTTTAAGTTATCAGGCCGTTGTGCGTGTTAGCTTTATGAAGACTTATCCTTTTGATTATTTCATTTGATGGCAATAAAGCTTTACTTTTATTGGCAACTGTATTTCGCAGATTGTACATATAATTGTAGCATGAGTGCGTAGTGGTAGTTAGATTTGAAAGTATTTTTCTTTTGCGATTCTAATAAATAGAAAATCAACTTCGATTTACAGTTTCTTTGTTAATATGCATACGTATGTACATATGTATGTATGTATATATGCATGTGTATGTGTGACATTATACAAATTGACACCCTCACAACACAATACGCAAGAAAATGCCTTTTTTTATTCGCTTTCCCAGCCATACTTTTAACTGTTTCAGTTGCTTCAACTTGCCACCATTTATAGTCTACCTGCCATTGACATGAAGGAAAAATATTTTCTGTTTCCATTACCGTTTTAAGGAAACGCAATTTTTGGAGGCGTCGAACGGCGGAGCGAAAGAACAAAAATGAAATTATTGCCAAAACGAAAAAACTCTTGCCGGAAGCGTGAAAAATCTACACTGGTTGTGTGTGTGTAAGTATGGCTCAGTTGGTGGCAAACAATACACACGTGTAGTCTTAACGCACATCTTGAGTTACAAATACGACTTACAACGCTTACTACTATTGTAGCCGGTAGTGAGTGGTGGCATGAAGAAGATATTTTCATGAAAATCCTCAGCCTCTGCCTGGTTTTCCTTTGCATGTAAGTTTACTCGGTCGTATCTTTTGTAGACCTTTACGAAATACAATTACAAGCACCATCATCCAAAATCCCAAAAAAGAAAACCGAATTTGAGAATTGCTTGACGGTTGGTTTGGTTGAGTTTTATTTTTGCAAATGCCTGTCGCAAATGTATCTGAGAAAATAAAGTATTGTAACACATACGTATCTACATACATACATACATATGTACATACATGCTTAATGATATTTATGCGCTTATTTCGAAATATTATATCTCGGGGTTTATGACTTTCTTTTTGTGACAGCAAATTTGTAAATGTAGTGTAAATTTTATTGAATTTTCATTCGCGTTTTCGTATTTTTTATTTTGTTATCTTAAAATTATAATAATATTTGCATACACATTGTCAATTTCAATTCCATACTAAAACAAAGTCTCTTTGAAATTCAATCAATATCAAGTACATATACAGCGTAATATTTCTTACTTTACTTCAGAGAACTGAACTTCAAATTTATATTTGGTCAATTCACACAAGCCATTGTATCGTTGTATTGAGTGTATTGTTGGACGATTATAAGGGGTGATTTTTTAAGAGCTATAGGAAAATTTTTCAATTTTTTTTCTTTATTTGAATCGATAGTACGGTCCATATAATTTAATGTTTGAAGATTATTTCATGCAAATATTGACCGCGACTGCGCCTCAAATGGTCCATCCGCTTAGTCCAATTTTGGCATACTCTTTCCAACATTTCGGCCGGTATCTCACGAATAAATGCTTCAATGTTGTCTTCCAATGCGTCAATTCAAGCGGCCTTGTCTGTATAGACATGAGCTTTAACATAGCCCCACAAAAAATAGTCTAAAGGCGTTAAATCTCACGATCTAGGCGGCCAATTGACCGGTCCCGAACGTGAAATAAAATGTTTACCGAACTCGCCTCTCAATAAGTCCATTGTTACGCGTGCTGTGTGGCATGTGGCACCGTCTTGTTGAAACCACATGTCATGCAAGTCAAGCTCTTGCATTTTGGGCAAAAAAAAATTTGGATATCATCTCACGGTAGAGCTCACCATTCACAGTTACGTTACGATTCGCAGCATCTTTGAAGAAGTACGGTCCAATGATGCCAAATTCAATGATTTGCAAGCGTTGTTCGTTTGTAAGACGATTCATGGTTAAATTATAGATACGATGGTTAAATTATAAATACGAAACGTGCGTGAGCTGTTTAAACCAGTGTTGCCAAAAAGATAATAGCTAAAAAATCACCCTTTACAACACTGTATGCTTGTTGTTGATAATTTTCATGTAAAAATTCGATACACTTATACACATTTTTTTCATATGTTTTTCAAAAGTTGTATTGGTTTCATGCTATCAAATTGTTTGAATGCCAAAAAAAATACATTTGAAATACGAGATATGTATGTACACAATACAACATAGCATTGATCGTTCACAAATAACCAAGTGTACTCAATACAACATACACGATACAAAGTCGTGTGAATTGCCCAATTGTATTCAATCGAAAAGTTAATAAAGTTGTCGGTATCCGACTTAGACCTTTTTCTATTATTTTAACTATGACGTATGTGTCTACGAAATTGCCTAATTTTGACCAAAAAAGGAATCATTAAAACCGTTGAATACTTTTGAATTTAGCCTTGAATTGTAATGAATCATATTCGTTGAAAATAAGACCCATTATAAGCATAAATTGAAGTCGTGGTCCAAATCCACTAGGGTTAACATATTTTCCTTTTCATATATTTATTGAATCTAATAAAAAAAAAGATTTCATGTCCGATCAAATCCAAGAATAAATAGCGATAACTAAGCGATGGATTATATTCAGAAACATTGTGTGGTAAGCAATATAACTCGGCGAATGTGACTTTTGTTTACATTAACTGGATAGCATTACCATTACTAAGTGTGAATTATACTTACTGTATACAGTGCGGATAGAACATGAGTTGTTAGGAGTTAACTTACTTACTTACTTACTTAATTGGCCATTAACAATCCGATTAACGGTTTTTGATCTGCCTTAACACATACATATTTTCTGGCGCCTTTGCTTCTTGCGCGCCGACGCCAGTTGGTCGCACCGGAGCATCCTCCTTCATTCGAACGACATGACCGAGCCAGCGCAGCCGCTGGATGTTAATATGCTGCATAACGTCTATGTCTATGGATATGTGTGAGGAGCTCATACAGCTCACTGTTGGATCGGATGCGAAAATCATCGCCAACTCGCACTGGACCGAATATCTTACGTAGGATTTTTCTCTCGAATACTCTTACGGCTGCTGCCTCTGCGCCATAAAGAAGCACGGGGAGGATGAGTGTCTTGTAGAGTATTAGTTTTGTTGTACGGGAGAGATGTTTGCTACTCAATTCCCTTATGAGACCATAGTTGGCAAGACCTGTTGGCAAGAGTGATCCTGCGCTTGACCACCAGGCTGACACCATTGTCTATATCGAAAGTATAGTTATCGGCCGTAATCTAAGATCCAATACGCCACATGTCCCTACTTGTCGATAACAAATACTTCGTTTTGCTCTCATTTACTGCCGCGCCCAGCTTAGTAGTTAACTGGTGTATCTTATTTCAATTTGTAGTATTTTCGTTTCTATGTAAAGTATAGTGGTTATATATTTACGACTACCTCCAAAATATTGTAACTTGTAGGCTCTGGCGCACTTCTTGGTAGTTTATTCGAACGGGGAGACGTAAACACAATTTGATTCATTCATTCTTATTCAGTATAGTTTTTAACAAATCTCCTGGTGGAAAATGTATTGCAATAGTTGTCGACACGTTTCGTAAATGCCATGTATGATCTAAGAAGAGAATACAGTGAGCATCAAAATAAATTGCACACTTTTAATAAAATTCTAAAAATCATCAAACTCAACTTTTACCACTTAAGGAGAGTGCCCGAAAAACTGGCTAATAAACCAGCATTTTTTTTATGATAGGTTAAGCCAAAAACCCATAATTAAGTTGTTTGACCTTAAGCAGGAACAAGAAAAAGGAACTGAAATTAACCCATAACATCTAATCATTACTACTCTCGATTTCTTATTAAAAGACCAGACCTAAAAATCAATTACAATGTAATGGTGGACAAGTTTCGCCATAACTTGACCTCGAATGATCGAAAGATCGACCATTTGCCTTAACATACGTTTCATTTCAGACTAGCGTATACGAAACATTATTGACTTTCAAAATTGAATAGAATCCAAATGTTACTAGACGAATGGCTGAAACTTTGAATAAATTGACTTTGTACCAATGATTCGAAATAAAAAATTTCAAAGTACAGTGAAAGCTCTAATAAACGGACACTTTCCGTCGGCGACTATTTTGTCCGCCAAGTGGAGATGTTCACTTGTTGGAGGGAAATAAAAAAGAAAATATTTTAGTTTTATTTGATATTTATTGGCTTCTATTTTTTAAAACAATACATTTTACATGGTAGAAAAAAAATCCAGAATATTCTTTTGTTTTAACTTTACACATTACTTTCATAATTTGCTCCCCATAATGGCATTCTAAATACTTTAAGTGTGCATATGCTGTGTAGTCTTCGTCTGAAAACTTCATTAAACATCTAACTTCTTCTAATGCTTCTTTAAAAGAGGATATTTTGTTTGGATGTTCTTCTACGGTGCTAATGTCATTTTCTGATGAACTTAAATTCACTTCTTCAACGAAAACTTCTACATCATCAGAATCTGTTAAAAGGTTTTCATCAATAGTTGTAAACTCAACATATTCTAAGTTTTGTCTTGCCAACCTTGAAAGAATAGACAAAGGTATGTCGTCCTCTGCATCTAATTCTACAGAATTAAAATTTTGTATAAATCCTGCTTTCCGAAAACAGTTTTTTATGGTTTCGGGTATTACATTTTCCCATGATTGTTTAATAAAATACAAAGAATCATTAAACTCAATGCCTGGCAGTAAATTTTGTATGATAGCAGTTCTATAGTGCACCTTAAAGTTTTGAATAACACCCTGATCTAATGGTTGGCAAACTGAAGTGGTATTGGGAGGCAAAAAAACAATTTTAATATTTTTTAAGATTATGTCTTTAGGGTGGGAAGCATCATTGTCCAAAAACAGCAAAATATTTCTTTTTTCTCTTAACATTTTTCTGTCAAACTGCATGAGCCATTCAGCCATAATATCACCGGTCATCCAAGCCTTCTTGTTATGCTTCCACAATGCTGGTAAATCTTTAATTTTCATATTTTTAAATGCTCTAGGTCGAGCCGCTTTTCCACTTATCAATAATTTTTCTATTTCCCCTATCATATTTACACAAAATTATGTTTAATTTAACTTTAATTTTTTTTTAATGTCCGCTTATTACAACTTTTTTTTTCAAAGAAAGTATTTTTTTCCTGTCCGCATACGGTCATGGGAGCGTCCGTTATAGGGAATGTAATTCGTTTGGATTTATCCAACCGGTTCTAGAGATTTAAGTTTTGTCCGTTTAATAGAGATGTCCGCTTATAAGAGCTGTCCGCTTATAAGAGCTGTCCGCAAAGGGAGCTTTCACTGTATTTACAGACATGCACCAGACATGCACGTTCATCACTTCTTTAATTCGATTGCAATCAGCTGTTTCTATGGAATACTTATGCATAATCATGTATAACTCATTTGCACTCTAATAAATCTATCTTGCACTAGGATATGAAAGGATATATAAAATCCTAAGCTCTTCTGCTATTATAAAAATCTTTCATTTTGAGTGTAAATGTATAGGTATTTGACTTTATGAATATTTCTTTACAGACAGTTTCAGTACAAATATTTTTTTTTAAATTTCTTTGTGACTCCCCTACTGCTGTTCAATTCAATTGTGGAAATTTATAGATGAAACCCATTGAAAATAATTCAATATTGAGACAAATTAAAAACACTCTCTTGACACTTTGCTTTAACATTGAAGTGAAAAAAAATAAGCCCTGAAAATTAAAGTTCAACTAAAAATAAAGACTGTGATAAATTTTTATGAATTTTTTCTTTTTTTCTTGTTTTTTGTGTTTTTTTTTTTTTGTTTTTTTTTTTTTTTTGTAAAGGATGACATACTTTTATGGCAACTTTTTTTTAATAACAGCGAAGCAGAAAAAATACTTCGAGACCAGCAATTATTATGTCTGCAATCACCCTGCCAGTTTGTCTGTATGTGCCGCCTCTCTTACTCTTGATTTTCATTACTTTTTCTCATTTTCCATTTTTTTTTGTTGTGCCTGACATGGTTTTTGTCTTTTTCCATAAATTTGTATATGCATGTGTGTATGTGTGTGCATGTTTTTTTTTTATTATTTATTTATTCTCTGCAATTTTCAATTGAAACTACAAAATTTTTGCGCGGTTTTACATACTCTGTCTCTGTCTTCTCTTTTGCTATTTTATTTTATATTTTTGTTGTTGTTGTTATTTCACTGTTATTTGTTTAATTTCGAATGCTGGCTGCTATTAAAACAAATGCACACACACACACAATGTTTTTTTGTTGCTTTTCCTTTTTGCTATAGTCTGGCACATGTTTTTACTAACTCCCTCCCGGATGCTTTGCCTCCTGCTTTAGCCCGAAAGCTTGATGAGTAAAAATTCAAATGAATATATTTTAAATATAACAACAACAACTAGAACAACAAAATAATGTTGAGAGAAAACGCGAAAAGCCGCAATAACAGTCAACCAGCATCCTGCTTTTCCCTCTCTCTTTTTCTCTCTGTGTCTCTTAGCATCCTTAACAGTCATGGAAAGGTTTTCCTTTCTTTTTCTCTCTTTTTTTATGTTCATTATGAACCGGGTTTGAATGAAACGACGAAATGAAATGAATAAATGATAATGAGAGCATTTGCAGCTGATGTAAATTAGAAAGAATTGCTAAGAGACCACTACTACTACTACTAACACTACAACCACTACCACTACCACTACTACTATACTAAATACTTCTACTACCACTACAAATTGTTTTTGTTTTTGGTTTTTAAATTTTTCTGCTTGTTTTTACTTTAAAAGTGGAATGATGAAGAGTATGAGGACTATTCTGTATGAGGAAGAGTGTGTGTTTGGTGTTATGGTGTGAGTGAGTATTTTTATACGTACACTTTCAATGTAAATGAGTTGGTGAAAATAAAACCGGCAATGCTACAGCATCACACTGTAATAGAGAGCATGAATGTTTTAATGTTTTACTTGATGATTCTGTTTTTGTTTTTTCGTTTTTAATGTTTTTAACAGTACTGGCTCTATATGTGTATGTGTGTGTGTAAGTGTTTGAGGAGCATCCTCGCTAGTAGTTCGTTGAATGTAAATGAATGAACGAAATGAAATGAAATGAATGGTTGGTTGGGCTGGCTGGCTCATTTGCTGATGAAATAATGACTTTCTCTGTCGTTAGTTGCTCTCGTGCTGCTTTTGCTTTTACTGTGTTGCCGTTGCTGTTGCTGTTGCTCTTGACTCCTGTTTAATAATGGTGTGTTTCACCCTGATAATGATGTTTATTATGATAATAATGAACAAATGATGTTGCTGTCCGTGTTCTGTTGTTTTTGTTGTTAATAATGAGGTTATACATACATATATCTCTTGTGTTCTTATTTCTGCTGTTTTTTTTTGTTTTTTTTTTTTTTGTTATTATTTCGCTCTCATTATTATTTTTGTTCATGTTGTTGTTGTTGTATTTTAGTAACGAATATATTATTTTAAAATGTAGGTTTCAAGGTCAAGGTAATGTTGGCTGTTTGCCTGACACCCAGTCTGTGTGTGCACGTGAGTCTGTATTGGTGTGGCTCATTATCGTTGTTCAGCTCATTATAATTTGTTTTTTTTTTTTTTTTTTTGGGTAATTGTTATTGTTATTTTACCGGTTTTATAACGGTTCGTTTGTTTTTTTTTTTTCTTTCCTTTTTTGTTTTTATTTTATTATTCTTTGTTTTCCCTTTTATTTTTTGCTATAATTCTATTTAAGAAATGAAATTTATGAATTCCTACACAATTTTTCCTGATTTCAGATAAAATTTCAGCTGATTTCCAAGCAAATTAATGGCGAACTGCGAATTACAGTGTGTTTAAGACTGAAACTGGTTAGGTTACGTATATAAATTTAGCATGATTGTACAAAAGGACAATAAATTGGCCATTGAAAATTCATTTTTTCAATGGATTATATAGAGGCTTATTCGAAATTAGTAGAGATTTCAATCAAAAACGATTTATTTGTGCTTTTTTAAGGAACATTTAGTTGTCATGCAGCATCTGCTTCATCTTCTTACGTATCTTTGATTTGTTTCAGTTGCATAAATCAAGTTTTACAAGCTAAACAGTGTTAGCATCCAACATTACCTAGAATCAAAGTTCTCTTTAAACATGCATTGAATTGGTGGATATGGTGAGAAACTTTGCGACTCTTTCTCAAGGGGTGACACTGCCTGATCTTCCAGTAATATTTGTTGTTGATGTTCATCTCACTGGATTTGCCAAGGTAGCCGGTGGGTGAATTACATACATACATAATTGGTCATTACAACCCTTCAGTCAGTATTTCGACCTAGCTTCTCACGCCGCTGGGTGAATTATTTAAAGGAAATTGAAGCGTCTTTATTTCCTATTTTTTTAATTCAAAAACTATGATGGAAATTTGTTAGTCTTCTTCCGTGTTTCCATATCGATTGCTTGGTTTTTATAGTTTCTTTCTATATTACTAACATATTCCTTTCTTCAGAGTTCAATTGGTTGTTCTAGAATAGGGTCGCCTGAAAATGCGCTTTGTCTAAGATATATTGGGTTGTTCGGAAAGTAATTTCGTTTTTTTTTTTTTTTTTTTTGAAATGAAAGACAGTTTTCATATAATAAACAAATATTTTATTAAATTTTATTGAATTTGATAAATTTAATCTCAATCCGATCTCACGTGTTGTTATTCGCCGGTTCGCATCAACTAATGCTTTTATAGCGTCTCTGTCAGCTTCAACCGGCCTTGCCGAACGTAGTGCATCTTCGACATTAAAATTGCCGAATCGAAATTTAGCGAATCAGTTCTGGCACTGGCATTCTATTAACACACCTTCTCCATACACATCGGTCAATTTGTTTCTGGCTTGAACAGCATTTTTACCATTTCTGTAGTAGAACAGTAAGATATGTCGAAAATGCTGCTTATCGCTCTCCATATTTAAAAGGCCACCAACCAAAAACTACTGCATAGAATTAATTGAAATTTTTCACACACAAGCCTTACTATATAAGCTCTCAAAGCATATACAAATTATACGCTTTAAGTGTGAAGTTGGGTGCAAAAAAAAAAAAATACAATAAAATCCTCTGTCGGGAAAAAACGAAATTACTTTCCGAACAACCCAATACAATAAGTGTCGCTCTAACTTTGTTATTACATGACAAATTTTATGTTTTACAATGAACTCAAACATTAAGATAGTTTTTACAGAAATAACTTCAGTGTTCATTCTAGCGTTCGTAAATTAATTCTAATTAAAAATTCTAACACTAGTTCCAAACAAACAAGGAAGATATAAGGTGTGCATATTGGTGTGGTTTTTTAATGACAAAAAGAAATGCAAACTCGACGCTCTTCCTGTTCAAACATACTTCTTTTGAAAAAGAAGTAAAAAGTTTTCATCTTTTTTAATATTGTTACGAAAATGGAAATGGTGTTATTAAAATAATAAGCAAAAGTTCCAAAAACAACACAATGGACTTGATTACACATAAAATGATAAACAAAAGCTCCAAAAACAAAACAATACAGTTGTTCACGTGATCAACGAATGAGTAAACATATAGCAACAAAAATAACAGGCTTGTTTACAAGATCGATGAATAAACAAAAATATAGCAACAACGTCCGTGTATAAAAAAAAATATAGCGGAAAGACAAACAAACAAAACAACAACAACTCTGCCTGGACGAAAGTAAACAAGATACACGAACAATAAAAATGGAAACAAGTTGTTTACATTTTTGGATTCTTCCCGAAGGTCGTCATCATCCTTCAAGGGCATTCATCACACTGTTGATCCAGTGATATAAAAGGCAAGATAAAACGACCAACGATGATTCAGTTAGAATTCAGTCAGTCGCGTATGAAGATACGTGATTCTCGGAGATCGAGTTAAGTTAGTCGTGTGACGACGTCGCGTTGAATTGAGTGAGAATTCAACCAGTGGTGTGTGAAGATACGAGATCGAGTTATAATTCAATCAGACTTGTGTGCAGACAAGTCGCGTGAAGAAAACAGTTGTTAGTGTGGTGCTTACAAAAAAAGGTTGTGAGCAAAGAAGAATAACTATCAAGTGTTGTTGTTGCTTACAAAAAAAGGTTGTAAGCAGAGAAATATCACGAATAAGCACATATTGTGAAAGTTATCATTGTATAAGTGGAATAAGTTCGAACAGTGGCACAAAAGTTGTGCAGATACTAAGGAATTGATTCGAAATTAAACACAGATTTATTTTTATTTTATTTGCAATCTACGAGCTCATATTTTTAACGTTTTTAAAAGGTAAAAACGTAACAATATTTTCACTACTGTAGTCTCAGTTTAACTTAATCAAATTTGCTCTACTGTTTGTCTTGTGCCTATCCAATCCACTTTCTCATTTGTGCGTCTATTGAACCCATGCAACGACCAAAGATGTCATAAGGAGTGGTACATATTTTAGAATTTTCGGGGAGAATTGATTCAACCAACAAAACAATTATTATGTTCATACAAAAGGAAGAAAGTTTTTTCCTAAATGCCTTGTGCATGATGTTGGCGCCCAATACCACATTAGGAAAATAATCTTCAAACAACAATATTACTACTGCCATGCTTTCGGTATTACAGTCGATAAAATGACTGAACAAATTGAGAAAGAGAGGCATACAAGCGGACCTTGCTATGGATCTAGCTATTCAATCTTATCAAACACTTATCGATCATTTGAAGAGATCTTGTACACAAAAAAGTTCGATGTTTGGTTGTCACATAAGCTAACGTTCGAACCATATCTTAAGCCAATGATTACAACCTTTGAATTGTTTATAATACACTACATTACACGAGTGTAAAAACAATCATGGACGAAGCAATGAAAAGCTTTAATGACGTTGACAAAGCCGGAATTGACACTAAGAAAGCTGATGCTGTGTGTCTGATCAAAAATTAAAGACACTGGAGTAAGCAATTCAATTAAAATGACCGGAATTTAACAATAGAAAGAGTGTCGTGTTGCTTCATGACGTGGGTAGATTGCACGTATATTTGAGGATCCCATAATAAATAAACTGAGAGAGCTTGACTAGGAAATATTGACCACAATATAGCGCCGACTTTGCATTTATTTTGATCTCTGCAGAACTCTAGTAATGTTATAAATTCGAATTCCGTAGAGGCCTGGAAAACCCAATTGATGATTCAGAGGTTAGCTATGCAAAACCAAAACTTCTATACTGACAATGTAATGGGTTGTGGCAAAATATTATCAATACAAACGTCTTATATTCGGTTAATAAAGCTCGTTTGCAATCCATATTTCCTTTATAATTTCTATGAAATTTTAATTCCTTTGATTGCCTAAAAACCAATTTCGATAAATCGCCTTCAAAGCTGAAATGTAATCGATAATTAACACAATATTTGAAAATTTAATTTTTACTAAATTTATGAAATTTAAATTGAAATGAAAGACTTAAATTATGTATGTACTCGTATGTTGAGAATAATTTCGATGGAAAAGTAATTCAAGAGAAATAGATTCTTGTCTTTAAATGTGAATGAATGTCTCTATAATTTTATATAAAAATTGTTTCGAAATAAATTGTCAAATGGCAGAATGAATGAAAGAGGAAAACACACACACAGATACATGCCATGTATGTATGTGGCATGTACATATGTATGTATAGTTAAATCTAAATATGCAGAAAAAAGTTAAGAAAATATTACTTATATTCAGTCTTGCCTACCATTATAAAGCCCCTTCATCTCCATCCCCCCCCCTCCAATAGATGACTTTTCTTCTTTGTTTAGTTCCAAACCATTCCTCCAGCCTTTAAACATTAAAAAAAAGAAGACGAACGTACGAACGAACGTACGAACTTTCATGACATTAACCCGTTACGCCTTGTTTGCTTTTTGGCGAATATGGAGAATGAAAAACAAAAACAGAAAAGAAAGAAAAAAAAATTATTGAAGGAAAACAAGAAAATCTATATGAAATGCTTAAAGGGAACACAAGGGTTTTTTTTTTTTTGCATACGTTGTTAGGCGATGTACATACATGAGCGAATACACACACGGCAATTTCATATCATGCCCCCTTTGGCATTTTGCTCGTAACACATTCTCATGTGTTAGTATTACCATACACTCGTATGCTCTCTCTCTCTCTCAGTTTGTGAAAATTCTCTTCAACTCGTATATGATTACGGCGTGCGTGCCATTATAAAACGGTAAAATCCATGCAATACCACTAGTAAGCATCCATCCATCCATTTTAGTTGCTGTTTCAGCCATTACTATGGAATACAATTTATTTTTATCGTTTTTCATTTCATCATTCGCTGTTTATACTACTACTAGCAAGTGATGCCAATATATTCCTCTATTTAGTGGAAATTTGAATCACTTTTCTACTGATACATCACATGAATAGTATGAACGCGATCATGGATAATATTCGATAAGAAATGTTCGAATTAAAGCTTAAAATTTTGAATAAATTTTGTAATTTCTTTGAAAATAAATCTACAAGAATTTTTATATCAAACTAGCTGACCCGGCGAACTTCGTCCCATCTAAAATTGATTTTTTAATTGCCCAAAACAGGTCACACTATATATTTGTTGTAATACGCTGCATAAAATAGTTATATAAAAACAACTAACTCACTATAAGTGTGTGGATCTATCTATCTAGTTCAAAATTTAATCGAAGTCGGTACGTTATTTAGGTGAGGCATACAAAGAATAACAATAAGAGGTCCGAATCATGGGTGGTGCTGCCGAAGTTGAAACTAACAGATATATGTATGTACATGTTATATAGTATGTAGTTGTAAACCATCGAATTAGCCGACTTATAGGTATCTTTTAAAGAAGGAGGATTGCCACGCCCATTTTTGGTGAGTTTGTCGATATCGACTCTTTGAACTTACCCACCAAATTGCATTCGTCTACGATCACTATGTCCCTAAATATTCAATTTTAACGGTTTGCCACGCCTACTTTTTGCTATATCGAATTTTTTTAAACCATCTAAACCTGATAAGCTTTCGAACAAAAAATAATGGTTAAAATCGGTTCAGTAGTTTAAGAGTTATAGGTATCACTTGAAGGGGGAGGGTTGTCACGCCCATTTTTGGTGAGTTTGTCGATATCGCCTCTTTGAACTTACCCACTAAATTGCATTCGTCTACGATCACTATGTCCCTAAATAATCAATTTTAAGTGTTTGCCACGCCTACTTTTTGCTATATCGAATTTTTTTTTAAACCATCTAAACCTGATAAGCTTTCGAACAAAAAAGAATGTTTAAAATCAGTTCAGTAGTTTAAGAGTTATAGGTATCACTTGAAGGGGGAGGGTTGTCACGCCCATTTTTGGTGGGATTGTCGATATCGACTCTACGAACTTACCCACCAAATTTTATTCGCCTACGATCAATATGTACCTAAATATTAAATTTTAACGATTTGCCATGCCCTCTTAATATTTAGGGATATGAAAAATAGATGTTGTCCGATTCTCTGACCTATCCGATATGCACACAAAATTTCATGAAAATCAGTTGATCCATTTCGGAGGAGTTCAACCACTAACACCGTGGCACGAGAATTTTATATATTAGAGATTTAAGCTAAGCAACCTGAGGAAGTCTGCTGTCTAACAAAATTTGAGAATGAAAGTGAAATTGCAACTCGAAAGCTCTCGCTTTTCCTGTACTTTGCTTGCCATTACAAGTATTTGAAGCAAAACGGAATGCAACTGATATCGTCTGCTCAGTCTAAATATTCTCCAGGTAGTGCCTCTATAAGTTGATGTGACTTTCGCCATAATAGTGTCCATAATTACATGTAGCAGCAGAAGATAGTGTCTACTAATAATACCACGCGCCTACAGTTGGTTATGACTTCGTTTATAGTGCAATAATTAGCATAATCGTATTGCTGCGGGGGAGTGCCTTCCAGATCTTAATGTCGATGAATGTTAATATAGAGACGAACGTGATTTGTCTGCTTACTACACCGATATGCTTGCTATAAAGCCATCTATCTTTCGAATTTTAATCATATTTTCTCTTTTAAAAACTCTCTCAGTGAATTAGTAAAACAGAATCATAATGAAGAAGAAGTTAGTTTTGGAGGCTTATACCTGGGTCAGCAACTGACAGATTATTTGTCGATTCCGGGTACATAATAGGTCGCCGTAGTCTAGTAGGTAGTGTGTTGGCTTATTAGAAGTAAGGCCACGGTTCAAACCCCAGGTCAGACATCAAAACGAAAATATGAAAAATATTTCTTCGGCGACTTCGTGTCAGCAGATTTCTGGCAAGAAGTTTGCGAGTGAAATAAAATTGCAATGAAAAGTTTCTCAAAAATCTGACTTTTAACTGTAGATCCCGCCTCTAATGGATAAAATTAACACCTAGAATGTGGGTGGTGTGAGAAACTAGGTTGTAATCCTGGCTGAAGGGTTGTAGTGACCAAGTAAGTAAGAAACATGAATGCGATTCCGGTTTTTGTTGCATCCGTATCTCGTACTGACCAGAGTTATAGCTGTGACGATCTACTCACCGTATTTTTTAGTGATTTACCAGAGCTAAGTAGCCATCAGCAGTTATTTTGACTTTTATTATTTTCTTGGTCTTGGTATCCTCTGTCTAACGGTCCAAAATAATGTAAAGAATGCATTATGCGGTATGTATATATGTATGTTTGTTCATCAGCAGTTCAATTTGAAAAGCGTTACTGAACCCATGTTTCAGATTCGCATTTACTTTGCAGTACGATTTTAATGCAAGTGATGATATTATGACTGAAAATAATACAGGACGTGGAAGCTGACGTCCACGAGTCCATTTAATTATAAATTTTAACATATACACGAGTATTTTTTGATTTATACATACATGCATAATTGGTCATTACAACCCTTTAGTGAGGATTACGACCTAGTTTCTCATATCAGTCATGTTGTATGTGTTAATTTTATACAAGAGTGGCGGGACCTACAGTTTAAAGACGATTCCGAACGACAGATTTTTGAGAAACTTTTCATGGCAATTTCATTTGCTTTCAGAGTTTCTGCCAGAAATCTGATGAAAGGAAGTCGGCGAAAAATTTTTTTTCATATTTTCGTTTTCATGTGTGACCTGTGGTGCGATTCACTAAGCTTTTTTAACGACAAATGTGTCTTTTAAAAAATATTAACCACAAAATTAACCATTCTACTATTCACTAACACTTTAACGATTTCTGTTGTCGTTTAAAGTCAGTTGTTTCAATCAGCTGTTATTTTTAACCAAATAAATTGTGGTTTATAAACGCCAACATTTTTTTTTGAGGTTTAAAGTGTTTTTAGAAAATTGTGCCTATAAAGGCGTTTGAGTATTTAGCCTACAATTTATCTGATAATGAGCCAGCTGATAATGCCCCTTCAGTCAACCGGCGTGATCTTCGTAACTTAAATAATCCTTTTGGGTTGGCAGTAACAGTGTTCATTCTATCAATATAAATAAATAGTTAAAATAAAATAATTATTTGTAATATTTTACTTACCTTGCTTTTTAAAATTTCCAAAATAATGCTTTTCGTTTTGTTTTTTCTTTATTCTTCTTTGTGCTTTTCTCTTATTTTGCAATGTAATTGGACAAGGTTGCCATATAACTTTAATTTGAATGTAGAGAAAAATAAAACTGTTTACCGTGGCTAAAAATAAGTTAGTGAATCATATAGTGGTTAGTGCAAACCCCAAAATGTGTGGTTAATGGTAAAACCTGTTAAAAGTGTTAAAAGTTAGTGAATCGCACCACTGGGGTTTGAACCGTGGCCTTAAGTCTAATAAGCCAACATACTACCTATTAGACTATGGCGACTTCTTTGACTCACCGGAGACAAAATTGAAAGTTTTTTTCTTCTTTCATTTGAACAAAAAATTCATCCACTTTTCCTTTTCTAGAGATATTTTAAACAAAAATCACAAGTAAATTTCGCCTATACTTGACAAGAAACTGAGTCCTAATTTTATGTTTATAGTTTGGGGCAATTTTTATTTATTTTTGCAGTACACACCGTATATATCCTGGAGTTATGTTAATTATAAATTTCGATTTTATTGGCATTACTGGTAGCCATCATCATCAATTTTACTCATCGCCAACACACACTTTCACAGAAGCATGAGAATATGAATTTCTATGTTGCATTTGCTCTTTAGTTTCCTTTTTCTTCATTTTCTTGTAGGGGAAACCAAAACAAATTGCCGCTAAACTCTGGCCAATACGCATGTCCTTTTTGGTGTAAGCGAACGAAAGAATAAAAAAGAAAAGAAAGAAATAAAGTAGCGTGTAAAAAAAAAACAATATTAACCTACTCTTTCTAGCTACGGGCATTATTGCCCGTACATTTTTACTCTCTTTCTCGCTCTCGCTCTCTCTCCCTCTCTCTGTCTCTGTACGAAACAAGTTGTCTCTCAGGGTATTTGTTTTCATGGATACTCACCCTTAAACGGTATTTTTCTGTATACAATTTTTGAGTTTTCTAGGATATACATACACAATCACCATGAAACGTTGTAATTAGTATTTCAATTGTGTATGTATGGGTTGTGTTGTGTTGTTTTGTGACGGGGGGAACAAATTGGAATAATGAAACACAAAAATTAACACACACACAGACAATGCGAAATGAGGAGTACAAATTAAAAACACTACTAACATTACAAAAACAACAACAATAACAACAACAACATGATGTTATTTATTATTATTTTTTGTCTTCATCTTCTTCTTTTTCTTTTCATTACAGACCCATCTCTGCTGCGTGCCAGGCAAAATCCAAAAAAAAAAAACAACAAAACAGCACAGTTAAACGGAGATTTTTTAATGACGTAACAACCTGCTGTTGTGTCTCTGAGCAGTAGTATAAAACGGAAAAAAAAGAAACAAAAATCTGGAAAGAAAAAAAACAGAAGAGAAACTCAATTAAGCAACAGTTAAATTAAGTGGGTTTCAAGTTCAAGGCTGTCAGTAACGCCGGCACTCTCAAGCATACGCACACACCACAGCACATACCAAACAAAGTCGTTGTACTCGTACGTACGTTAATCAATATTTGTTTGTTCTTGTTCTCGGTCTTCTGCTTGTGGAATTCAGTTTAATTAACGACAACAACAACCATAACAATGTCACTTTCATTTGAGGCAGCCTCTAATGAAGGACCCGGCTATGTAGGCATACGTTTCTGTCAGGAATGCAACAACATGTTGTACCCGAAAGAGGATAAAGAGAACAAAGTACTCATGTATGCCTGTCGCAATTGTGACTATCGCCAGGAGGCTGATTCCAATTGTATTTATGTGAACAAAATTATGCACGAAATCGATGAATTGACTCATATTTGCCCGGATGTCATATCGGATCCAACATTGCCACGTACTGAGGATCACGAATGTCCCAAGTGTGGTCATCGTGAGTCCGTGTTTTTCCAGGCTCAAACTCGTCGCGCTGAAGAGGAGATGCGACTGTATTATGTGTGCACCAATCAGAATTGCACCCATCGTTGGACTGAGTAAAATGGGTCTGGGGTAAGGGGAGAAAACAAGCTACAGAGATTTTCAAATGGTTGGTTTTTGTCTATCTTAAACGATTTTTCAATTTTTAATTATTAAACCAAGTAGTAAACTACACTTTAAACTGAACTTTAATGTATCAAAACTGATTAAAGGCCCCGAAAATTGGCAATTTCACTTTCCGTAAACCAAGTTTACTAGTTCTAGTTGTGCTTTATCCTAACTACTGCAAATATTTTTTAATTCTTTATACATTTATAATCAAAAATCATTAAAAAGTTCTTATTAACTGTTTATTAAACCTAAGTTAAGAGCACTTTAAACCTCAATTTTAAATTTTAAATCATTTAAACACTCTTTACAGTTTCCGTTTCGGTGTTTATTAAGCAGGACTATACAGGTTTTGGTATTAAAACTACAAAAAAATTTATCTTTTTCTAAACCTAGCTTTAAACATGATTTAAATTTCAAAACCACAGTTTTAGCGCTTTATTTAAAATCATGAATATTAAAATTATCACGGATTTTATCAATACTTTCTTTAATCTCGAACTATACTCAAGTTAACCCTTAAAATTAACTTTGAACTTCAAACTTTAAACCCTCTTTAGGCTTAAATCAAACTTACTTTAATCGTAAATTAAACTTTAATTTCCAAAAAAATTAATATATTACAGTTGTATATGGCTTTACGGGCTTAAACCGAGTTTACAACACGATTTAAATTACATTTAAAGTTTTTAAATATTTAAGCCCAGTTTTAATATTTTTAATTCCATTTAAACTTAGCTTTAACTTGCTTAGAGTGGTTTTAATCCCGATTTAAATTTTTTTCATTTTATTTAAAACCCTGAACATTAAAATTATCACGCATTTTATCATTATTTTCTTTAATTTTAAATTACA
Organism: Sarcophaga caerulescens; assembly: GCA_927399465.1. NCBI lineage: Eukaryota > Metazoa > Arthropoda > Insecta > Diptera > Sarcophagidae > Sarcophaga > Sarcophaga caerulescens. Next base: position 98,050,364 of record OV656867.1, on the reverse strand, counting down.
CTTTAAAATTAACTTTGAACTTTAAACTTTAAACCCTCTTTAGGCTTAAATCAAACTTGCTTTAATCGTAAATTAAACTTTAATTTCCAAAACAATAATATATTACAGTTGTATATGGTTTAAGCCCGTAATTAAACCGAGTTTATATCAAGATTTAAATTATACTCAAAGTTTTTAAATATTTAAACCCAGTTTTAATCTTTTTAATTCCATTTAAACTTGGTTTTTAGAGCACTTAGAGTGTTTTTAATCCGGATTTGAATTTCTTTAATAATTAACTTAACTTGCTCTGGCTTAAATTTCATTTAAACTTAATTTAATCTTCTCTTATATTTGCTTTAAACTGGACTTTAACTTGCCTTAAACCTAACTTTAAATGATTTACAGTAAACTTACCTAATACCTTGTTCCTATGTGATGAATGGTTCCAGACAAATGTCTTGTTCGTATGGAAAAACTATCAATTTTGTTTCATCTTACAGACATAGGCCCTAAATATATGAGTTGTCATTTAAAACTTATTTAAACTCCAACTAAATTTAACAAAATTTTCACTTTATCTTGGTTTAAGCTTGTCTGTAAATGGGTTTAAATTTTTTAAAATATTCTTTAAAGTTTTTCTTGTAACAATGAGCGGTTTAAAGTTTAATTAAAGTTGGTTTAATTTTGGTTTTCAGCTTGCCTTAAACTTGGCTTAAATTTTTTAAAATATTCCTAACAGCTTTTTCTTGTAACAAAAAGCGGTTTAAAATTAAGCTAAAGTTAGTTTAAAGTTGGCTTTAGCTTGTCTTAAACTTGATTTAATTTGATCAAAATGTACATGAAATGTTTTCAACTAAAGTTAGTTTAAAGTTGGCTTAAGGCATGTCTGAAACTAGATTAAATTTATTAAAATAGTACTGAAAGTTTGTTCAACTAAAGTTAGCTTAAAAATGGTTTTAGGCTTGTCTTAAACTTGAGTTTAATTTCATGAAAATATTGATTAAATGTTTTCAACTAAAGTTGGTTTAAACTTGGCTTTAATCTTATCTTAAACTTGGCTTCAATTTATTAAAATATTCTTTAAAGTTTTTCTTGTAACAATGAGCGGTTTAAAGTTTAGTTAGGGTTGGTTTAATTGTGGTTTTTAGCTTGACTTAAACTTGGCTTAAATTTTTTAAAATATTCATGAAAGTTTTTCTTGTAACAATGAGCGGTTTAAAGTTTAGTTAAAGTTGGTTTAATTTTGGTTTTCAGCTTGCCTTAAACTTGGCTTAAATTTTTTAAAATATTCCTAACAGCTTTTTCTTGTAACAAAAAGCGGTTTAAAATTAAGCTAAAGTTAGTTTAAAGTTGGCTTTAGCTTGTCTTAAACTTGATTTAATTTGATCAAAATGTACATGAAATGTTTTCAACTAAAGTTAGTTTAAAGTTGGCTTAAGGCATGTCTGAAACTAGATTAAATTTATTAAAATAGTACTGAAAGTTTGTTCAACTAAAGTTAGCTTAAAAATGGTTTTAGGCTTGTCTTGAGTTTAATTTCATGAAAATATTGATTAAATGTTTTCAACTAAAGTTGGTTTAAACTTGGCTTTAATCTTATCTTAAACTTGGCTTCAATTTATTAAAATATTCCTTAAATTTTTCTTGTAATAAGCGTTTTGAAATTCAACTAAAGTTGGTTTAAGCTTGGCTTAAACTTATTAAAATATTCATAAAAATTATTCTTGTAATAAAAAACTGTTTAAAATTTAACTAAAGTTTAAATTCGGTTTAAAGCTTGGCTTAATTTCATGAAAATATTCATGAAATATTTCCAACTAAAGTTAGTTTAAACTTGGCCTTAATTAGATAGTACCGAAAGTTTGTCTAGTAACAATAAGCGGTTTAAAATTCAACTAAAGTTAGTTTTAAGCTTGTCTTTAACTTGGTTTAATTCCATGAAAATATTCATGAGATTTTTTCTTTAGTAAGCGTTTTAAAATTTAACTAAAGTTGGTTTAAACTTGGCTTAAGGCATGTCTTGAACTTGGTTTATTCTTGAAATAATAAACGATTTAAAATGTAACTAAATTTGGTTTAAAGTTTAAAGACGTATTTTAAGCCTACTTTAATTTTTCTTGTAGTTTTCAATGGACTTCTGTTCATGCTCTTTTAATAATTAAAGCTTTATCACTACTTAAGCTGGGTTTAAACTTATGTTGAGTATTTTTCATTCTTAAAAATATTTTCTTTTTATAATTTAAACTTAAAAAACTGAACATTTACTAACATATTCATAAAAGAAAACATTTTCGATTTATAAAAGTTTTATAAAACATAATTTAAATGAAAATTTGTTCAATAAAGCCTTCATGAATCAAGACTAGTTTTTATGAATATGGCAGTTAAGCTTTAATTTTAAATTAAACTTGGTTTATATTGCTTTAATTACCATGAATGAAATTCTTATTTAAACTGTTAAGTTAAAGGTTTTCTCCCCTTGATTAAAACATTATTTTACTTTCAAAAATGAATTGATTTTTCTAAAAATTATAAACAATTTGTATATCATTCTTAATATTTCAAATTTTTATTTGTATTCCCTTTAAATAAATCAATTTCAAAGCATTAAAATAAACGATTTAACTTTTTAAAATCTTTGGGAAAATCTAAGTGGTAAGTATAGTTCGTTGCAAAAGTCTAACGACATTGCAGAAAAATTTAGTAATGACTACAAGGTTAGTACAGTGCCACAAAAAAAGTAATGGCACAGAAGTCTAACGACGTTGCAGAATAATTTGTTCACAATTTTACTAGGTTAGTATGGCTGAGGTTACGATTATTTGCGATGCGAATGTCTCCAATGGAAACATAACCATACTCTCCGATAGCCAGGCGGCTATTAGAGCTCTAGGCTCCAATGTGATGAACTCCAGGACGGTCTACGGCTGTCGAAAACACTTAAACAGGGTGGCATAGAGATATAATGTACACAACATTTGGGTTCCAGGACACAATGATATCCCGGGCAACTGCAGAGCGAAAACACCTAAACAGGGTGGCGTAGAGATATAATGTACAAATCATTTGGATTTCGGGACCCAATAATATCCCCCGAAACTGCAGAACGGATGAACTGGACAGACACGGCACAACCATCGAACTCTCCGACGAATTCTTAAATATTGGAGTCCCTGCAAGCTCAGGATTGACATCGAGATCACGGACTCCGTCAACCGCAGGTGGATAGCTGCGGATAAGGGCAGAATAGCGCACATAATCTGGCCGAGGCTGGATGGAGGGCGCACTGCAAGGCTGCTTAAACTCCAAAGAAGAATCCTCTGTACGGTTATCGGAGTCGTGACGGGGCAGTGCATTATGGGTGTCCACGCGGGACGCATTGGTCTGGGACACCTCGCAAATGATTTCTGTAGAAGCTGTAGGGATGAACAGGAAGAAGAGACTGTTCTTCATCTACTGGGAACATGCCCGGCACTATGTCAAAGGAGAAAGAGACATCTTGGTGCCTACTAAATCGATGATAACACGGTGCGACAGTGAAAATACACCCGAATAACTACATAGTCTACGTTGTTCAGTTAGTTGAGTAGAACTCAAAAATACCTTTTTTATATTTCTCGAACCCTCCAAACTTGTTTTATTTGACAAAAACCGTTTTTTTTTACTTTACGTACAAATTTCTGGATTACTCAAACATTTCAGACCCGATTTCTAGAATATAAATTTTGTTGGAAAGGGGAGAGATGGACCTTTAAAACGGTATACATATATCTATTATTCGACTTAATGTGCTCTGAGATTTGATGAGGTAAACTTGGAAAATTCAAATTTTTTTCATATTTTTTCAAGTTTGTGCATTCATAGTAGCAAAGTTTAATAAAAAAATAAAGGATAAGTGATAATATTCTTAAAGTCTGTTCTCTTGTGAAGAGATTGAGTCATCATTTGATCAAATCGGACAAAAATTACCGTAGTTATTATTTAAAGAGTCTAACAGTCGAGTAATAATTTTTATATATGTCATCTCATCAAATGAACTTGCAGTTCAAAAATTTTCAGAATTTTTGATGGATCTTGATTGTTTATCACAAAATATGTCAATTTTACGTTTGCACGACTTCCAGAAGTCGGCTAATATTTGTGTTTTTTGCTAATATTATTATTTCTCTTTGCGCAAACATTGGCTAACTTCTGTTGGTCGCTCAAAAGTGAAATTCACACATTTTGTGATAAACAATCAAGATCAATCAAAAATTCTGTAAATTTTTGAACTGAAAGTTCATTTGATGAGATGACATATATAAAAAATATCACTCGACTGTTAGACACTTTAAATAATAACTACTGTAATTTTTGTCCGATTTGATCAACTGATGACTCAATTTCTTCTTAAGAGAACAGACTTTAAGAATATTATCACTTATCCTATATTTTTTTTACTAAAGTTTGCTACTATGAATGTACAAACTTTAAAATTTATAAAAAAAAATCGAATTTTCCAAGTTTACCTCATCAAATCTCATAGCATATTAAGTCGAATAATAGATATATGTATACCGTTTTAAAGGTCCATCTCTCCCCTTTCCAACAAGATTTAAATTTTGGAAATCGGGTCAGAAATGTTTGAGTAATCCAAAAATTTGTACGTAAAGAAAAAAAAAAGCAGTTTTTGTCAAATAAAAACAGTTTGGAGGGTTCGAGAAATATCAAAAAAAAATATTTTTGAGATCTACTCAACAAAACTCACAACCTGCACTATGTCATTAGCCGGGTGTATTTAATTTTTTTTATTTTGTCGCATAGTGTAATTTGTCGAACATTAACATCGGCCGTTTGAGCCGATTCATTGGAAGCTGTAAGTGGTTCCAGAACTAAAGGATAATTAACATGAACTGTGGTATCACAATGGGGCCTAAGTGCGTCCAACCGATTCCTTAGGGAGATGGCCACCTATACAGTACAGTGCGTCAAGAAAGTTGTGTGACTTAAAAAAAACTATAATAATGCTTCAATGCTTTTTAAAGCGTATCTTTAAATTTTCGAAAACAATTCAGAAGAAGCCCTTTAAATACTTAAACTGCTGCTACTTCTGCTTTTATAAAGCAATTTCGCTTAGTTTCGCCCTCTTATTGTAGTTGTTTTCGCAAATATTTTACAGAAAATTTTAAAATTATTGTTTAAGGATAATAAAAACAAGACAGCAAAGCAAAAAAAAAAGTAGTCAAGAAAAATACATTTTTCTTGTTATCAGGCAACGAAAGGATATAAAATGGCAAATACAACAACGACAACAACAAGAACAAAAATCTTAATACACATTTTCTTTATTTAAAAAAGGACTAAAAAATATATGAAAACGCACAGACCTTACGACAGTCACGGTGAAAAAGACATAACAACTGTTCGTCATTTGAAGCTTTAACAGCCACAATATATTTTAGTCCTGTACTCTTGCTGCTGCTGCTGCTACTGCTACGGTAGTATTTGTTGTTATTGTTGTTGTATCCTTATAAGATAAGTTGTGTCAAAGTAGAAACGTATCCGTTGGTAACATCCTGAGTCAAAGATGATGGAACTGTGTACTGTCAACCCTCCTTTAACGCGGTGAGTGCATAACGCATTGTATGGAAACCGCGTTCTGGGGGTACCGCGTTATAGCAGGGTTGACTGTATAGGGATGTGTATGGAAACGACACTAAATACATGAACACTCACCAAGACATTCATTGAAAACAACAATGATATTCACTTGGAAATTATTTCGAAATATTTATAAGACAAGACCCCCCCTCACGTACTAAGCCTCTGCAGAATATGCGTAAAATTTAACTCCTTTTTATTTGCAAAGCAAAAAAAACAAAAAAAGAATGAGGGTTGGATGGTTGGCCTCAGCGAAAACGTAATCTTCTCTGGATACTGCCTCTTTCAATAACGACAAGCGGAGTAACAGAAGCTGCTTCAACTACTTGCTGGCAGTAGAAAATATTCACAACGATATGAAATACCCGCGAGACTTTATGACGATATTTTCAAATAAAAACGAAATTTTTGCAAAAAAAAAAAAAAAAATTTATTTTAAAATAATAATTGACAATGACGAGGGTTGTTTTAAAAAAAACTGTGTTAAATTTGCGTATGAAAAGCTTTTTTTTCTGTTCATCTTAGAATGCAAGCGAAACACTCAATCACCCTTCTTCCGCAAAGAATTCTTAGTTGTTGTTTAAGAAAACTTTCATTTTTGTTGTTTGATTTTTGGCATTAGAAGAACTTATTTAAACGACATGTAAATGTTTATACAATTATATGTGTATGTATGTATATGTAAGGCATGTATATGTGCCTACAATTAAAGGAATGCAATCGCAAACGAAAGAAGGTGTATAGGCTTCAGAACATACCAACATACTTAAAAGTTATAAAGGGTCCGCCAAAAAACCTTTTTTTTTGAAAATGCTTTAAAAAAAAACTACGGAATATTTTCTCAAATTTCTTTTTTTTTATTTGAAAGTACAATCCTTCCGGTTAATAATGGAAAATAATTTCATTAAAATGGCTGCCTCGGCTGGCCATGCAGTAGCCTACACGATCGGTCCAATTGTTAAGCACATTATCGATTGTGTACGGCTGTATTTCACCAATGACTTCACGAATATTGTCCTTTAAAGCGTCAATTGTCTCTGGCTTGTCGGCGTAACACTTATCTTTGACGGCACCCCACAAATAATAGTCCAACGGTGTCAAATCGCAGCTGCGAGGTGGCCAAACGACATCAGCTCTGCGGCTGATAATGCGATCTTCAAAAACAGGGCGCAAAACATCGAGTGTAGCTTCGGCTGTGTGACACGTAGCGCCGTCCTGTTGAAACCAAATGTTGCCAATATCCTCTTCTTCAATTTTTGTCAACAAAAATACGTTCACCATGACGAGATAACGATCGCCATTGACTGTAACGGCCACTCCTTTCTCATTTTCGAAGAAGAATGGCCTAATTGTGCCTCTGGACCAAAATCCGCACCAAACAGCGACTCGTTTTGGGTGCATCGGCTTTTCAATGTATGCGTGCGGGTTTTCTGTGCCCCAAATGCGACAATTTTGCTTAGCTGACGGTGCTTCTCTTCTTCCAAAATCCGTACGCAATTTTCGCACACATTCTGCAACATTACCATGATTTTCAATGTAATATCGCAATATTTCCCAGCGTTGTTCAAACGTATACACAACCATATTCGTTCAGCGGAAGGATAAAACTAATTATCTGTCAAATCAGACATGAGCTAAGTGTTACCATTCACGAAATAAGCACTAGTTGAAAAAAAAACGTTAGATGGCGGACCCGATATAATTAGGAGGCCTTTCAATAGATTTTTTTCTTAAAACCTAAGAATTACATTCTATAACGTTCTAACTTAAATACTGTCAAAATTTGGTTAAGATCCGCCGATCCGTTCCGAAGTTATAGGGAAAAATCTACTTAGAATACACATATAGTCGTATGTCGCGTGAAAACTTTGAGAGTTCATAACTCAAAACACACTTTTTCGACTTAGAATGTTATAGAACGGAGGCGTCGATATATAATTGGTCATTACAATCCTTTTAGCTAGGATTACGACTTAGTTTCTCACACCACTTATGTTATGTGCATTAATTTTTATACATGAGTGGCCGGCCCTACTCCGAACGACAGATCTTGAGAAACTTTTCATGGCAATTTTATTTACTCTTAGAGTTTTTACCAGAAATCTGTTGAGAAAAAGTGAGCAAATAAATATTTTCTTTCATATTTCGTTTAGTTGGAGATGCCTGACCTAAAGTTTGAACCCTGGCCTTAAGTCTAATAAGCCAACACACAACCTACCAGACTACAACGACTTCAACTGGTCCTTCAATTTTCTTAATATATTTTTGATGTCTTTTGTACTGCAATTTTCTTCTGTAATCGTACTCAGTGGTGTTGTCGAGCCGGAACGCTCCGGAACGTCGTTCCGGTACTTCCTTTTTGGACAGGAACGCGTTCCGGAACTAAAGATGATTTCTGATAACGAGAATTGGCTGACGTTTTGAAAAAAAAAAATTAAAATTTTAAATTTTTTTCTAATTTTTGGCGCATTTTTATATGTATTTTTACAAACAAAGGTTTGAACCGAACCCGAACCGGAACAAAAACCGGAACCGGAGTCCGGAACGTTTTTTTCTGCTGAACCGGAACTCGACCCGAACCGAAACAAATACGTGAATCCGAACCCGAACTAATTACTACTTAAGAATTTGAGTATTTAAAACCATTTTTTTAACCCTTTCGGCCGTATTTAAATTTACCTGTTGCTACCAAGAGAATCACTTATTTTTTCCATACAAAAATGAAGAGCGGGTATTTCTGCCTTTTTCTCGTTAAATCATGGTTTTTAACTGTGGGCCAAATGACGGGAATTCCCGCGATGACGGGATTCCTTTCCTTTTTATGCTATATACAAGGCCGATCCTGGCGACGGTAGAAAATTGGGGGAAATCTCCCTCCCCCGACCTAAAAAAAAACGCCGCCGCTAGGATTATCATGGAAAATCACCCCCGTCGTTAAATTTGGGACATGAGACCGCACAGAGCGGCCGCCTACCCAGGATCGACCCTGTCTAATAATATATACGCGTTCCGGTAAAAAAAAAATAGCACAACAGCACTGATCGTACTGCCCAAGATTTAAAAAATTGACCTTGATTCTGAGATAGCATGAGGGCCTAATCAGATCTCCCGTTTATTCACATTTAACTCCACACTTTTAGGCACTTATTACAATCAACTTCTCTCAATTATTTTGTCAGTTCATATGGTTTAGCCTGAATATCGCATAAATTATAATCGCATAATTATCTACATAGTATGGTAAGCTAAATTGAGTGTTTTCCAACAGTTATTTTCTTAAAACCTAAGCATGACTTTAAACTTATGGATGTACAAAGAAAGGATTCCTAATAAAAGAAAAGGCAACGTAAGTATCAATTTTGATCATGACTCAAGCCCCAGTTATGCATCCGTAACGGAACGTAACCGCAACAGTAAGAAACAGCTGATCGTTTTTGTTATGTATAAAGCAATACGAATGGTTATAGAAATGTAATGTAACGTAACCGGAACGTAAGAATCTGTAAAAAATAGAATTTTCTTACATTTTTACGTGACATCTGTTTAGCAGTGTTAACAACATGTCAATATTAAAAACAACCGAAACTGAAAATTGAAATTATAAACAGAATTTAAATTTTCTACTTGTGTTATGTTTGTCTGTATGTGGTATTCACTTTAAATAAAACTTCACCACATATTTTAAAAACCCAAATTATAATTTATTTCATTATTAACTTTTATAATTTAAAATAAAAATAAACACTATTTTACTATTACATTATGTAGGTAGTGTTTATTTTTATTTCGAATTAGAAAAATATAGTTATCGATTTTTAACTAATTAAACTAATTATTTAATTTGCATTTAACTTTTACTAGAGCAGATAAAAATGTTTTAACATTCGTACAAATTTGGTTTCCTTAATACATGACCTGTTTCTGTAGGATAAACAATTTCACTTGCTCGTCTATTTATGTATATGCAAAATATAAACAAAATCACTAAATTTTGTGTTTGTGTTTTCCTCAACAAACAAACACAAACTAAATTGAGTGTGTTTGTGTGAAAGTGAAATTGTTTGGCTTACAGAAACAGTACATAAAACTTTTAATAAGTACATTTAAATAAATAAAAAATCGTTAAATTGAACCTAAAAAGTCTGTAGTGATAACACTGGTTAATAGCTGAATTAAAGCAAAACAAAAGGCGCCATATTGAAAGTGATAAAAGAGTGAAAACAAAGTTTTTAAAATATGAAATTAATGTTAAATTTGTATAAAAAACAATAATGAAATAAAAACTCAAATCCAAAAACATGACTTCTATATCCATATCTGAATTTTTGTCTTTTAGTTTTTGCAATTTTTATTTCTTTATTTGTTTTTCTTTATTTCTTTTTTGTTTTGTTTACATAAAAACATATTTTTACGATCTATAATTGCACTTACATTTTAACGTTCCGTACACGTTACATTACGTTACTGTTACATTCCGTTACGGTAGCATTACTAGGGCTTCATTCATATAAAACGTAAGCTTCAAAAAAACTCACTCTAAATCATCGTTTACCATTTCATAGCACAATTGTGCGGAGAGAACTCACACGCATTCTTGTGTTTTTTGATTTAGTTGTCGATCAGACTGCGACAAGAACGCATGTGCGGCGGATGCTTTACCATTTTTTTCAGAATGACACTCAAAAAATATTGCATGTTAAAAGATGCTTTTGATAATATTCAATGCCTTATATATTTTGTCGCATAGTATAATTTTTTTTAAATGCTTTAGAATGCTTGCTTTTTCTCTATTAATAAAAAATGGTTTATTATTTTTTTTATTTTTATTTATCTAAAAACATGGTCTAATTTTTAAGCCAAAGTTGGATACCTTTACGATCTTTTAATAAAAAATGGATTTTTTTATTTTATTTTTATTTATCTAAAATTATTAAGCCAAAGATAGATAGCTTTACATATGTAAGTTGATAAAATGAAAATCAAAATAACGTATATTACAAACACTTTTCTATGGCTGTAAATAAATCAATTCTCTCAATTTATTTTCTCTCTCTTACTCACTAATACATAACCAAAAATTTTTTGGTAAACCCTGCTCTAAATACACACACACTCTCAGCCACCAACCCATCATATTCATTCATTCAATCGCCAAAAAGAAGAAGAAGAACCGAAAAAATTCTGACAAAAATTTCAATGAAATTTTGCTTCATTCGTAGTTTCTCGATACCAGGAGATCAAAAATTTCAGAAGGTATTTTTTTTTTTTTTGAAAAAATGTTTTAATCGGTCAATATAGTCATATCTTAAGGCATAAGTTTACACAGAATTTTCAAGGCCCCCTAAGTTATGCTATAAAACTACTGTAAGCATAAAAACCACACTGATTTTCATACACCACACATACCGTATAATCAAAATTCAAGAGCCGATATGAATCGAAAGTAATTTTTTTTTATAAAATTTGTTTAGAAAGCAATAGGATTTGAGGTGCCTATAGTTTCATACAGTTGATATGGTTAGAAATCCACTTTTTTCATTCGTGTTACAACCTTTATGTAAGTAGTGCTTATGTGGTTCAGAATTCCTGGTCGGAAAGGTGTTATTCCTTTCGAAAAACCTATTTGAAACCCAAAGGCTTGAAGAAATACTTCGCCATCTGTTAGTCTTCAGTGAGAGTCATAGTTAAGCTCTAGAAGGAAAATATTAGTGTTGTCGAAGAAGGGGATTCCTGATAATTTGGACGATCAGTAGGGCCATCACCATTTAAAACAACAATGAAAACATTCCGAATAGGTGTTGGTCGATCCAAGATTGAACTTGTGCTAGAAGGAAAAAATTTGTGTTGCTATAATACTCGGTCAGAGAGGGTGATTAGTGATTATATGGACTATCAGTGGGGCAATCACCATTCGAAATAATGGAAAAACATTCCGAATTGGTGTTGATCGATCGGAGATTGAACTTGTCTTGTGTGTTTTTGATTTTGTACGAAATATGCAAACATAATCGATCCATTTCGTAGGCGTGAATTAAACATGAATCCAATATAATACACCAAATACCAAAAGTGAGTTTCCCCGAAACGAATTAATGTCAAAGAAGGCCAAGTAGACATACGTAGGTAAGCAGGATGAAAGAGAGAAGACCTCATGCCTTTTGACATACACTTAAGCCATCGTGTAGCCTTGCTGTCTATTCAACATTAGCAATACCACCTTACTATCTAGGGGAAATCTGTATCTTACACAAAATTCCAGTATATTCCTCTAAGAAGAGTTATGTCTAGTGTAATGTCAAATCCAAATTATTGGAATCACGAGCTTACAAAAACTTTATGCATTCGTAGGTTTAGGTTAGAGGACGTGTACTTGCCAATTGAGACAAGGTCCAGCTGACCCATTGTACAACGTCCTAAAGGGGAGAGGATAATAGGGGAGATAGGGCAAAAGCAGAGGAAGTAGAAAAGGGAGAATAAGAGAGCGAAGGCATTACACAGACTAACAAAACACACAAGAGAGAGCGCGACTATACTATTGAAGCCCCAGCACTTCTCAAGCAGCCTTGATGTCGGCCCTCGACAAAGAATCCAAACCCTCAAAGAAACCTTTGCCAAGGGTCTTCAACCTCAACCTACTAATGGCTGGAAAGTTACAGAGGAGGTGTCCGATAGTCCCCAACTCCTTCTCATTGCAATATGCCCTGCAATAGTCCGGCTGGGATCTGTTCCAGATCTTTGTCAGCGATCTAATCTCGCAGTGCCCCGTAATAAACTCAATAACTAATCTTAAACTGGCCTTATCCAAGTCCAGCAGCCAACCTGTTCTTACACTGTCTATAGCAGGTCATAGACACCTAGAAACGTAACAACCCGATCCATTCTCCTAATACCTCTGGTCTCCCCCCCTGACCCATTCATTGATGAGGCCGTAGAGGTGGCGGCAGATTAGACGATCATGACCAACTATCACATCGCCCTCAGAAGGTGAACCTAATCTAAGCGAGAGCATTCGTCGTCTCATTACCGAGTATTCCGCTCAGACCCGGAACCCAGCATAGACGGATTCTGTGTGGTCCAAAAGTCATGCAGTCGTATTTCATATTACTTTTTTCGGTGTTGGCTGTGTTGCTTTTTTGGCTTTAACGTCATATAACCATGAACTTTTATCAGTTCTTTAAGCAATAGCTCTTAGGTGAAGTGTTCTCGATGGTCCTTTACCTAGAAGTAAAGCCAAAGGACATAGCTTTTCAAATTCTCTTTTTATTCCTGAACCGTATGAAAAATTTAAACCCATAAGTCAACCGAATTATCAGCAACTTCTCTGATTCCAATGATTCAGCAATTTCTGAAACTGAATGAGATGAAAGACGAGGAGATAACAAAAAGGAATCGATCGTGAACTTGCCATTCCTTGGTCATCCTTAACTTCATGAATATTTCTGTGTAAAGCCTTCTTTGTGACACTGTCGGATTTACCCGTAAGTTAAGCTTGCAGTAATGTATGCCTTACAAATGGCTTTTTCGCCTTGTTGATTGTGCTTTTTGTGTTCGTTTCTGCGTCGTACTTATTTAACTGCTTAGATAGCAGTAGCTATTTACGTCTCCGACTATTTGGCCTTGCAGCACAATGTTGTTGTCTCTTTCCTGTAGTTTCTGTTCTATTTGACTCAAGTTCAACAGTCACGCTTATCCCGAAGACGAACTGAAGGCTTTTAATTTAGAAAATTCATCTCCGGCTTTTGAACACTGTTATTAAAGGGTCCTCCAAATAACTTTTTTTTTTTTTAAGTATGCAGTAGCATGTAGTAGCCTACACGATCGGTCCAATTTTTAAGCACATTATCGATTGTGTGCAGCTATATTTCACCAATGGCTTCACGAATATTGTCCTTTAGAGCGTCAATTGTCTCTGGCTTTTCGGCGTAACACTTATCTTTGACGGCACCCCACAAATAATAGACCAACGGTGTCAAATCGCAGCTTCGAGGTGGCCAAACGACATCAGCTCTGCGGCTGATAATGCGATCTTCAAAAACAGGGCGCAAAACATCGAGTGTAGCTTCGACTGTGTGGCACGTAGCGCCGTCCTGTTGAAACCAAATGTTGCCAATATCCTCCTTTTCAATTTTTGTGAACAAAAATTCGTTCAACATGGCCCGATAACGATCGCCATTGACTGTAACGGCCACTCCTTGCTCATTTTCGAAGAAAAATGGCCTAATTATGCCTCTGGACCAAAATCCGCACCAAACAGTGACTCGTTTTGGGTGCGTCTGCTTTGCAATGTATGCGTGCGGGTTTTCTGTGCCCCAAATGCGACAATTTTACTTGTTTACATATCCGCCAAGATCAAAATGAGATTCATCTGAAAAGATGATTTTTTTTTTGCCAAAATCGGCATCTTCTGTAAGTCGATCGCAGGCCCACGTAGCGAAGCGAAAACGCATTGGATGGTCAATTGACTTCAACTCCTGAACCAATTGGACTTTGTATGGCGTCATACCAAAGTCTTTATGCAAAATTCGTCTCAATGATGTCTCCGAAATGTTCAATTGTTGAGAACGACGGCGAATTGATGTTGATGGCGCTTCACGCACACTTTCTGCCACAGCAGCAATATTCTCGGGTGTACGCACTGTTTTTGGCTTTTCACGCTTTGGTTTATCGATGAGGATGCCAGTTTCTTTCATTTTTTTCACAAGATAACGAACATACGGAGCTGACGGTGCTTCTCTTCTTCCAAAATCCGTACGCAATTTTCGCACACATTCTGCAACATTACCATGATTTTCAAAGTAATATCGCAATATTTCCCAGCGTTGTTCAAGCGTATACACAACCATATTCGTTCATCGGAAGGATTAAACTAATTATCTGTCAAATCAGACATGAGCTAAGTGTTACCATTCACGAAATAAGCACTAGTTGAAAAAAAAAACGTTAGATGGCGGACCCGATATATCTGAAGAAGTTGCCGTAGTCTAGTAGGTAGTGTGTTGGCTTATTAGACGTGAGGCCTTGGTTCAAACCCCATGTCAGGCATCTCCAACCAAACGAAATATGAAAAAATATTTCTTCGCCTGCTTCCTCTCAGCAGATTTCTGGCAAAAACTCTGAGAGTAAATAAAATTGCCATGAAAAGTTTCTCAAAAATCTATCGTTCTGAGTCGACTTTAAACTGTAGATACCACCACTCATGTATAAAAAAATTAACGCACATAACATAAGTGGTGTGAGAAACTAGATCGTAATCCTGACTAAAAGGGTTGTAATAACCAATTATGTATGTACTATATTTGATTTGAATTCATTCATAAGAGAATAATCAATAATTGATACTACAGGGTGGGCCAAAAGTCACGAAGGGGTTTAATAGTTTAATCGTTCTTGGGAATCTCGTGGCTTTAGTTCTTACACTAACTGCAGCTTGTATGGGAAAAGATGTAAATTTCCCTTTAATATTCTGCGTAAAGACCGCCGAGACATTTGCAGCTCAGCAGAGCGCCTTCGAGTTGATGTTTCAGGATTCTCCTCAACACTCTCCAGAACGCGTTGAATATTTGCTTCATTAATTACAGAATGTGGTCTTCCGCTTCGTGGAAGATCCCTTAGTGAGCCTTGTTCCTGAAAACGTGTCACTAATTGATTCGGATGGTGAATTCCGCACATTAAAATGACGACGATAGGCTCGTTGAGTTTGAATTATTGATCGATGATGTTCAAAATAAAGTTCTATTATTTTGGTTCGCTGGATAACGTTGTAACCTTCCAAAATTATTCTCCCAGATTTATTTTACAAGTCCTAAAAAGAAAAATAAAAAAAAAAATTAAGCTAGAAAAGTTATTAATTTTTCAAATCCCTTCGCGACTTTTGCCCCACCCTGTACATTGCTACTATGTTCACGTCATCTTATCACATCCTTCAGAAATAGCTTTTCCATATACGAGTTCATTAAAACACAAATACATTCCTTTAAAGCACTGCTCTCTTCACACATACAATATAAACTTTGTCAAAATACGGTTAAAAATACTGAAGCAGCAGCGTTAATGGAAGATATAACGGTAGCGGCAGCAGCAGTGACAGCAGCAGCATCACCAACGGCAGCATTCATCAATTTGATGGATAAATAAATTGTGAATGCAAATTGTGTATTAGCTTGAGTGCGTGCTTGTATAAGTGAGTGTTCAAGTATGTGCGTGTGCGTGTCTGTGTGTCTGTGTATGTGTTATTTGCTTTTGGCATGTAAATTTTACATACATACGTAGTACTTACGAGTATATCTTCATGTTTATTGTTATTATTGTTGCCTGGATGGTGGCTTGTTTGTTATTGTTGTTGTTATTGTAGTTGTTGTCTGTCATGTTATCCTTTTTCTTCTAAATTTATTTATTTGTGTGTGCGTGTAACAATAACTACATGCGTTAACCAAATACTATTCTACACCACACATTTAGCAAAAGGAAGTCAATGTACAATGTTTACATGAATTGATGTATGTACGTATGTGCGTAAAATGCTAACGACTGTCTTTAGATGCTGCATAGATATCCCAGTAAGCAATTTGATGGTAAGTTACGCTCATCGGTCTTGTGTCAGTCGCCGTAGTCTAGTAGGTAACGTGTTGGCCACTGAAACATGTGCTGTCCCAGGTCAGACATCACCAACAAAGTGAAACATGGAAAAACTATTCCTTCGGTGACTTCCTCTCAGTAGATTTCAGGCAAAAACTCTGCGACTTGAGAAGAGATAGGCCCTGTAAGTACCGGTAACAATTGCATCGACATTGGTCGGAACTATCAATGACTTTAACCTTCGCCTGGAAAACAGTGCTTTGGAACAGTTGTAAAATCGTTACCTGCGTTTTACTTTTGGCAGAACACTATTTAACCATAAGGTTTTAAAATGGATGTGCATTTTGGTAGTTTGATTTCGATTCTCCGCTTGGATAGGGACGTCACCAGAGATCAGCATTAAATCGTTTTTCCGTTACACATAAGTACTCATGAAATTTTAAATATACAGTGGACAGCAAAAGTCATAATACTCCAATATATTTTGACAAAAAAAAGTGCCCACAGGCTTAATACAAAGTCCCGATATGACTTCAAGAGAGTATTTAGGAGGTAATTTGAAAGAACCGTTACGTAATCGATAAATCTCAAACAAAAGTCAAGCGAAAAACTTGCTTATGTTGCCAACAGAAAACACTAAACAAAATTTGTATATTCAATTCCAATTGGGTTAAATGGAGTGCTAGACCTTAAGGGATATTCTACTAAATACAAGGGATAACATTTTCATATAATAGGCCTATGAATTTTAAATTTACTCAGGGTTCTCCTTGAGTGCACCTATGGAGTCATCTGACACTTTTTCTTATTTTTCTCTTGTTTTATGAAAAACATTAAAAAATTGTTTATTTTATTATAAAACAGAACGAAATTAATAAAATAAATATATAAACTATAAATTTTTATGCAAACTTTTGGCTAAATTTCATGAAATTGCTAAAATATATTGCCATACTAAGACTTTTGCTGTCCACTGTAAGTGAGTCAACAATATTGAAATTTAACTATGTACTCTAATTCATTTATACTCACTATAACATTGATTTATAAGTACAGGTAGCAGTGAGTATGTGTACAACATTGACATCAAACTCATACCATTCGAAACATGTTTGATTCATAAGCCAACACATTTAGATTCATAACTTTAGAAAAATACCCTGAAGGAAACATGTCGACAAGTGTCTCCAAGTCACCAGTTTTTTCGACTATATTGGTGACTTTATGGTGACGTTGTGATCGAAGGGTCAACAATTATTTAATTTGCCTTTGATGAGAAAAAAAATTGTCAATTGTCAAATTGTCAAGAAATTATAAACGTTTAATAAAAAAACAATCAATGTTATATAAAAATAGAAGTAGTGAATATGAGACAATTATAAGTGTGAATTGTGAAAATTTTGTGGAGACTGAATGTTCTGTGTCGTCTCAAATAGATTTTCCAAAATATAGTTTGCGCGAGAAGATAAAAAATTGGTATATTGGACACAATTGTTAAACAAAATGAAATTGCTTCAAATCTTATGGAATTTTTCCCTATCGACTCTGAAGAAAAACTGAGAGAATTTGATGGTATTTTGAAAACTCATTCAGACCCATACGTAAGTATTTACTTTTATTGTGGAACTACTTCAACGAATAAAATTGCATTTTTTGTTTATATTCAATAGATTCGATAAATGAAATCACTCCCTGGGGGCAGAACGAAACCTTCATGAAATATTTGGCCAAAATATTATCATGAATTTTAATGTTGATGGCTCTTTTGGCAAAAAGAGGTTGCGCGAATACTCAAATGTTTTTAAAGCCATAATAGGTAATAAATCCTTTTTTGTGTTCTCATAAATATTTGTAATATTTTAACAATTTGTTTCGTTTTTTTAATATCAGATGTAATATCAACTTTCAATGAAAATTCGGACAAAACACTTAGAGCAGCATTTCAGCGCCAAAAGAAAAAATATTTCAAACAAATGTGTCGCAGCAGAACCAAAAATAATGAAAATCATGAAGAAGACGACTCTCCCAAAGAGGATTAATAATTTTACTTAATTTTATTAAAACAAAAAATTTATTTTGATGTTTCTATATAAATAAGAGAGACTGAATTAATTGTACCTTTTTAGTTTTTATATTTAATAAAATATCAAATATTTACAAAAATTGAAATTTTATTGTCGACTTTTACTACAGAAAAGTACCAAAAGTGCAGACTAGAACTGCTAAATTGTAGTATTGATTCACTGGTTCCAATGTCTACATATGTATGGTCCCAAAAGAAGTACCTAGTCAATAGTACTAACGTCAGTAGTAGATTTTCAATGACACGCACATGTTAAATGTCTATATTAAAAAGCATTGCCTGTTATATAATAAGGCAGTAGTACTGGTGACTGTGTCAATAGTAAGTCAGTACAGTTTCACTATTGACATTTCCTGCAGGGTACTTATAAATGTTAGGAATTTACAAAACTACACACATAAGCAAAAAAGACAGAGCAGCAAGCAAAGCAATCACACAACCTTTTAGTAAGTATTTTAATGTTCGTACGCGGTTCATACTTATTTTGTGTTGCGTGTATATGTTGAGTTATGGAGAGTCGAAATCAACAACAACATCATACATGTTGTTAAGTATGAATATGATGAGTACCTCAAACTTTGAATATGAGTAGAGGAGGTTCGATGATATTAAAATAAGTATGAATGCGTATAAGTATTATAAATTATGAGTATGATTCGATTCTACTCATCTTTTTGAATACTCACTGCTGATCTCTGATTTCGATTCTCCGCTTAAGTAGGGACGTGAGAGCCATAATTTTTTTTTTTTTTTTTGTTTTGAATTTGTTGTCAAGTTTTTATTGCGTTGTTATCCGAATAAAGTTACCAAAAATTTTGATTGCCTTGAGTCTGTCTCGTACAAATTGTAGCACCATACGATCGGTCTAACTTTGCTTGCTTTGTTATCACTCCGCCATTGAAATATTGTGTTTTTTTTTGTGTGTGTTAAGTAAAAAGAATTTTAAATCGTAATATTTTTATGCAAATTTGTTGCAAAAGACGGTTGACAAACACACCACATAACCCACATGAGACATGATTTACTTTCTCACACAAGACCAAGGAAAATATATGTTGATTGTGAAAAGAAAAATGAATGAGAGAAAGAAATGCGACAAACAAAATAAAATAAAATAAAATCACATGCATAATTTCAATTTCAAATCAATTTTAATATAAAAAAAGAAAAAAAAAAAGAAAACCTTGACAATCAAACGAACTTCAGGATAAGAACTCACATGTCTCTGACAAGACAAAGGATGTGAATTACACAAAGAAAGCAAAAAAAAAGGAATTCAAATTGATTTTAAAGACAGATGTACGATGTAAATACGGTGTGAATTTCTTGTGAATATCCTTTAAGGAACAACCCTTTGCTATGAAAAATCCTCAGATTATGTTGAAGCGTAATTAGATTATGAATGAAAAAATTAAAAAAAAAAATCTGATCTTCATAAGGGATGATCGTTCAGGGAAGGGTTGAGAATACATATGTAAATTAATTATAAATTATTCATTATTGTCTACGTATACTTCGGGGAAAGTGCAACAATGTTATGCAAATTTCCAAGCTTTACCTTTTAATTGTTCGTAGAAAAAAAAAAAAAAAAAAAAAAGAAACAAAAAATATTTCAATCAAGCATTCAAGAAAAATGATTAATGGGGGGTTCCCAAGTTGGTATGGGCCTTAAACAATTGATCACTTTTGATTTCATTGTAAATGCCTTAACGAAACGATCAAATGTCAGAATGTGAACAGAACAAACGAAACGATAATAAAAAAAAATTTGCATTTGAAAATGGAAATCTAAACTAAGAACATAAATTCACATGCCAAAGGGTATTGCTATTATAAAACCCATCCCGTAAGCATGTATACGTAGTCCTAACTGTGAAAATTAATATTTTCCTCTTACAAAAGATTACAACGAAAGTAAAATTTGCACATGCGCAGTTCCAAAAATTGCAAAATTAAGCGTTGCTATGCAAATTTTAATTTTTTCTCTATGCAAATTTCTTGCCTAGAGGCTGACAATCGTGGCATGCAATCAGTGTGTGGTGACAATAAATTAATTAAGTTATGGTGACATTTGTTAAAGGACCTCTTTATTTCATTGCATTTGCCAGAAGGGGTTGTTAAACTTTTTTTTGGAATTTTCAAAAAAAGTATCAATTTTCAGTATATTTAAGGTGTTTATAGGAAATCTGTTGCTAAGTGAACGCCAAGTAAATTATGTAATGCTGCACTGCATGCTTAAAACGCCTTCTAATGGATCCACCTAAAATATGAAATTGCTCAATGGGATACTAGCAAACTGCTAAACTAACTGACTGCTTATAAGAGCAAACACTTTATAATTTTTTAATTAAACGTTTTAGTCCTTCCGGATATAAACAAAGTAAACCAGGAGACACATTTCTAATCTATTTCCATATATTTTTTTTTTTTTTCTTCGAACGTCCCCGGCCACACACTAACCCACCCTCACCCGACCGCGGAGGGCTCGTCCCCATTACGTAGGGACACGTACACACTACAGTCCGGAATGTAGCGGGTAAAGGAAACGTAATGGCAACGGGAACATAAAACAACTACAGAACTTAATCACAAGCTGAATAAAGTAACAATAAACTACGTAAGACAAGAACGAAAATACATTTTTATAAATAATTTACAAATTAATGCTAGCATATAAGCTACGTTTAATATTACAAATATTACAATTAAAATTATTTACAACACCTACTCTAGTTTTCACCTTTAGTTCTTTGTTAGCAAAATATTCCTTGCCCAGTACACATCTTAAGCGTCTATTAACAAAGCATACATATAAATTGGTTTTGAATCACTACAACCATAAAGTAATACAGCATAGAATTCTTGCCTTAAAAATGAGAATGGTCGCGTTTAGATTATAAGTATTTAACTTCCAGTTCTTATTTAAATGTGTGAATGGTCCAATCGATTTTCTTAGTATCGTTACGAAAATGAAAAATTCAGATGCTGGTGTTTTGCTTTTACATCGCTTAATATTAAAATTATAAACAAAAGCTACAAAAACAAAACAATGCAGTAAACAAACTTGTTTACAAATTATCGTACTGCTTAATATAACAACAAACATCAGCATAAAAAAAATGGTAAACAAGTAAACAAAAATACACAAGCAACACTACAAGAATAAATGTAAACAACAATATTTACATTTATAAAGATTTTGAGAAGGCAAAGTCATGAACATTCGCCTTCAAGAACATTCATCACATTATTCGACAGCAATTGTCATCGTGTTAATAAAAATGGCTGTCGTACCGATATTCATAACCAGATATTGGTTAACAATGGTTATTAAAATACGCTATAGCATATGTATATACGTACATACATAATTGGTCATTAGAACCCTTCAGTCAGGATTACGACCTAGTTGTTCTTACCACTTATGTTGTGTGTGTTAATTTTATACATAAGTGGGTGGGAACTACAGTTTGAAGTCTACTCCGAACAACAGTTTTCTGAGAAACTTGGCAATTTTATTTTACGCTCAGAGTTTTTGCCAGAAGTCTGCTGAGACGAAGTTGCCGAAGAAATATTTGTTCATATTTCGTTTTGATGTCTGACCTGGGTTTTGAACCGTGGGCTCACGTCTAATGAGTCAACATACTACCTACTAGACTACGGCGACTACATTAGGGCCATTATTACAACTTGCCTTTAAAGGTAACTTTAGCTAAAGTGAACTTTAAAGTCACCTTTAACTTCTTTTCGTTATTAACGGGTGATTTTTTAGCTATTATCTTTTTGGCAACACTGGTTTAAACAGCTCACGCACATTTCGTGTTTTGTTTCACTGTCAAACATCTTCAGTTTGGTCTATAATTTAACCATGAATCGTCTTACAAACGAACAACGCTTGCAAATCATTGAATTTGGCATCATTGGACCGTACTTCTTCAAAGATGCTGCGAATCGTAATGTAACTGTGAATGGTGAGCGCTACCGTGAGATGATATTCAACTTTTTTTTGCCCAAAATGCAAGAGCTTGACTTGCATGACATGTGGTTTCAACAAGACGGTGCCACATGCCACACAGCACGCGTAACAATGGACTTATTGAGAGGCCAGTTCGGTGAACATTTTATTTCACGTTCGGGTCCGGTCAATTGGCCGCCTAGATCGTGTGATTTAACGCCTTTAGACTATTTTTTGTGGGTCTATTTTAAAGCTCATGTCTATACAGACAAGCCCGCTTCAATTGACGCATTGGAAGACAACATTGAAGCATTTAATCGTGAGATACCGGCCGAAATGTTGGAAAGAGTATGCCAAAATTGGACTAAGCGGATGGACCATTTGAGGAGCAGTCGCGGTCAGCATTTGCATGAAATAATCTTCAAACATTAAATTATATGGACCGTACTATCGATTCAAATAAAGACTTCATAAATTTTTCTGAATTTAATGTGTTTTTTTTTTGAAAAAATTTCCTATAGCTCTTAAAAAATCACCCCTTAAAAGGCAAGGCAAAGCAGGCGAGTGAGTGAGTGAAGTTCAGTCAGTCTTGTGTGAAGACGCGGTGCGTTTGAAGAGAGTAATCGTGGTTTGAAGATCTCCGTTGCAAAGATCTGTCGAATAATTGTCTAGTAATTGTTATTGTTTATGCAAAGGGTATAAACAGATGAATAACAAAGAAAAGCAATTGTTGTTGTTTACATCAAGTTGTGAATAGTGGCACACAGAATTGTGCTAATAATAAAGAATCTTAGTTCAAATTAAATACAAATTTATTTTTATTTTATTTTTAATATACGAGCTTATGTTTTAAATGTTTTTAAAAGATAAAAACGTAACAATACAATATTTTAATGCCGATCTCGATAAACGAACAATTGAGGAGGTCCATAACAAAACGCAATAATTACATTTTTCAAGTTTTTTGATTTTTTTATTGAATCCTCTTCTATACATTGAAATCTATACTGCCTTTATTATAAAGCATTCCAAAACTCAATAATTACACCGTAATTCAATATCAAATACAATGGTTCAGAGCAAAATGCAATAATTACACATCTTTGCCATAAATCGCTACAAGAAATTTTAAAAATGGCTTGTGGCAATTCTTGGATAACTGTAAAACTTTAGAAATTTTTGTTTAGTTAATAGCTTCTGCTTTTGCCAAGTAAATTGTGAATAAAGTAATTTAAAAATTTAAACATTTACAAATAAAAAAGTAGATGAACGTATTTATGGCAGAAGCTAAAGCAAGCCAAAGGAGCTAAAGCAAGTGGAATTATATTTTCCTGTCCCTGGTCATAGTTTTTTACCAGCGGATCGAGTTTTGGAACGTGTTGAAAAAGACTTGAGAAAGAAAACTACCATATTTATCAAAGAAGATTATCATCAAATTTATCCTTTACATGGACGAGTTAAGATATTAGGAAAGGATTGGCACCTTAAAGATTTAAAAACGTTGGCAGAATATTATCGTCCCATAAAGGGCATCCAAAATATGAAAAGAATTTATCTTAAACTCTCCTCAAGTGAACAGAAGCAATGTGTAGTCAAAACTTTTGAAATATACAAAGTTGAAGGAAACGAAAAGTTTATCAGCTATCTTAAACGAGGCAAAAGACCCCCGAAGACGCTTGATAATATTCCTCTTGGTGTTGCAATTAGTTTTGAAAAGAAAGCAGATGTTTTAAAACTATTGGAAAAACATTATGGCCAAGGGTGGTCACAAATTTCGGAGTTAGAGTATTATGCACATATATTTTCAAATCAGCAAGGAAATAGCGGCAATGATGAAGTCGATTCAACTTTTTGTGACTGTTTGGAGGATGACGTTGAAATGAAAGTATAACATAATAATTTTTTTGTATTTTCTTAATAAATTCTATGAATCTGGATTACATAAATTTAATTTAATAAACGTGCTTAACATAAAAAAGTGTTTTCATTTTTCTACAAGTAGTTGCAATTTAAATCAAAATGACATAAGCAAAAAGGAATAATTCCAACCCTAGTTCAAATCAAAACGCAATATTTTCATACAGTTCAAAGCAAAATGAAATAAATACTATGATTCGGACCAAAACGCAATAATTCCAAATTTGTTATCTAAATAACTTTAAAACAATCTGTCAGATAAAATAATTAATTTGTGATTAATATTGCTTTTTGTAGACAATAACACCTCAATAATTGTTTTTTAAAAAAATGTTGTGCTACTTACTTAAATTACAATTTTTTATTTATCCAAAAAAATGTTATGGTGTAATTATTGCGTTTTGTTATGGACCTCCTCAATTGTATATTGCATATGTCTAGAATAAAATTATTAGGAATTACTTGGCATATGTGTTGAATACAGTACCAGTTTTTAGCTCAATTAATTTGGAATATCTGTACATAACTAACTAAACTAAACTACATATAAACTTCTTAATATTCTAAAACCGCAAATAACCATATATTTGCAGCCATCAAACGAACCTAATCCCGCTAGCGATACGCATCGTTAGAAAGAACAATAGGAAATCATTTTAAATCTACTCATAACTTTACGTTTTAAATATCTCTCTCTTCTAACATTTATTTTAAGTAAAGAAAATCCACGTTAATGAAATTCACGAAATAAAACTCACCCCCAAAAATATTTCATTTGCTGGCAAATGGCTCCATCTATTGCAAATCCTTGAAACTAAGCAACCAGACAAGATGTTTTTCACACACAGCATCAATCATTTGCACACAAACACACATTTGCCTACACAGTCCGGGAATAGACATGCGACATGCAAATATACGTCGATAAAACAGTCTCCATAACGAATGCGAAGAAAAGGATAATAAGGATGTAGAGTATGTAAAATAGATAGAAAAAAAAAGCGAGAAACAAAAACAGAAATAAAAATATTTGCATGCGAATTTTTATTTTAAATTTCCAATAAGAATTTTCCTATGGTGGGTTGTGTTTTTTTTTGCAAAATATATGAAGGAAAACAAAGAATTGCGAAATGATTTTCAACGAATTCAAATTCGCCGCTAGAAAAACTTTGTAATTTGTAAAAAGTGGTGAATTTAAAATGACTTAGGACTAGAGTTGTACGTTAATATTTAAGAACTGGAACAGTTTGAGTGCCATAATTAGTAAACATTTTTTAATAAAATATTAAGCGAGTATATAAGAAAAAGAATTTAGGAAAATAATTTGAAAAGTCGTTTGAAATTTAGGCTGTTGTATGGTTGCGAAATTTGGAATATCGCTGACGTTAGAAAAATTAGAAGAATTGTTGCATTGCAGTTATTGGCCGACTTTTTAAGGCAACTGCTGCTATAGGCCATGCAATGCTACAACCCAATTGAATGGTTATATGTCCAAATCGGCCTAGACAGCTGCAATCTGCAGCAGCTTATTGCAACAAATCTTGAATCAAGTTGAAGAACTCAAATCCGAATGGACGGATTCGCTTAATCGCTATGTTCCTTTCAGTAACTTAACCACTAGATGTTGTGCGTAGGCTTATACCGGTGCGACGACTGTATTAATGGTAGGAACTTTTTCAAGAAACATTAATAAACAATTAGGAAAACAAACAATAGCAAAACAACAAAGAAGAGAGATGGACAAAGATCAAATTAGCATACAAAACAAAGCTACAAAGGCTACAAAAGAATAGCAACAACAAATCAATAGAAAGATTCTAGAAGTTGACAAACCCAAAAACATGAAGTCTAAATAAAAACAATAACGAGCAAAGATCGAATCATAATACAAATGATAGGCAAGAATAACAACAACAAATCAACAGAAAGATTCTAGAAGTTGACAGACCGAAAATAATTGAAGTTTAAATGGAAGTGAGTTGTAGCAAAAAAAAAGACATATAATCAGTGTTTTAACACAAACTTTGAAGTTAGGTTTTTTTTGCATTTTTCTTGTCAATTTTCAATCTCATCTGCGGAAAACATATATTTTTGAAAGACGAAAACAAAAAAATAGAAATAATAAATTAGTGGTTAATTGTCGGCCTTAATTACGCCTTAATCGTTTGAAAGTTCTGACAGCCGCTTATTGCAACAAATCTTGAATCAAGTTGAAGAACTCAAACCCGAATGGATGAATTCGCTTAATCGCTATGTTCCTTTCAGTAACTTAACCACTAGATATTGTGTGTAGGCTTATACCGGTGCGACGACTGTATTAATGGTAGGAACTTTTTCTGGAAACATAAATAAACAATTAGCAAAACAAACAATAGCAAAACAACAAAGAAGAGAGATGGACAGAGATCAAATTAGCATACAAAACAAAGGCTACAAAATAATAACAACAACAAATCAACAGAAAGATTCTAGAATTTGACAGACCCAAAAACATGAAGGCTAAATAAAAACAATAACGAAGCAATAACGAGAGCAAAGATCAAATCATAATAAAGGGCTATCCATTTCGTGGTTTCAAAAGTATGGGACTGGAATTCGACATCTGTCAAACTAAGTTGTGAAACCAATTTTTTTCTTTTCTGTTGAAAGCAGTGTTGCCAGAAATTTCTTTTAAAAAACTTTTTATTTTTTGAAAAAAAAAACCTTGTTTTTACAAAAAAAAAAACTTGTTTTCTACGAAAGTACCTAACTTTTAAAAGAAAATACCGGAGTTCGGAGTCTATTGAAAAAACATGTTTTGTTAGAAAGCAAATTTATTGAAAAATTTTTTGCATCTCAAAAAACTTTGAAAAAAAGGGAAAACTTGGCAAATGGCAACGCTGGTTAAAAGTCTGACATTGACGAAAATGGATCGCTTAAATATCACACAACGCATAAAAATTATCAAAACCTACTACAAAAATGGTGATTCTGCCACAGCCACGTATCGAAAAAAATTTTCTTCAGCGATGAAACACATTTCACACTCGGTGGGTATGTTAATAAACAAAATTGTCGTATTTGGGGTTCTGAGAATCCTCAAGTAATTGAAGAGAGGCCATTACATCCAGGAAAAGTCACTATTTGGTGCGCTCTTTGGTCCGAAGGTGTGATTGGACCTTACTTCTTCGAAAACGACGATGGAACGACTGTCACCGTCAATTCGGAGCGTTATGGTCATATGATAACCGACTTTTTTTGCCTGCTATTAAAGAATACGACTTGGAGAATATGTGGTTTCAACAAGACGGTGCCACATGCCACACAACTCGAGCGAATATGGCTTTATTGCAAGAGACATTTCCTGGCCGCGTAATTTCTCGTCGTGGCGATATCAACTGGCCACCAAGATCATGCGATTTGACACCATTAGACTTTTTTTGTGGGGCTACGGAAAGACCGTGTTTATGCAGATAAACCTTCAACTCTTGAGCACTTAAAAACCAACATTCGTCAAGTAGTGGCTGAGATACCGCCCAATATGTGACAAAAAGTGGTCGAAAATTACCTCAAAAGAATCAATGCTTGCAACATTTCGCGTGGAGGTCATTTAAATGATGTACACACATAATGCCAACGTTCAAACTTTACAATAAAAAAAATCATGAAAAAAATATTTTATATGTGTTTTATTTAAGTTTACTTTTGAAACCACGAAATGGATAACCCGGTACAAATGATAGACAAGAATAACAACAACAAATCAACAGAAAGATTCTAGAAGTTGACAGACCGAAAATAATTGAAGTCTAAATAGAAGTGAGTTGTAACAAAAAAAAAAAAGCGACATATTATCAGTGTTTTAACACAAACTTTGAAGTTAGGTTATCGATTAAGGGCCATTATTACAATTTGCCGTTAACTAAAGGGAGGATTTTAACGGGCAGATAAATTGTTTTTCATTATTATGAGTACCCAATAAGATAGAAGTGATCGTTAAGCTAAAGGGAAGATCATCCTACCTTTAACATTTAAAGGTGACTTTATGTTTGAACTTGCCATGTCATATACTATTCTCGATACGGCAGCTTCAAATTTAAACAAAATGAGCATATATTCGTACAACAAAAAAACGAAGTCCGCTGTTGCCACTGCGTTAAAAAAAAACTTGTTTAATTAAGCAGTTTTATCGACTTTGCTCCGGCACTACCATATTTTAATTTTATTTTATCTGTAAGTTGTAATAACGAAAATAAGTTAAAGGTAACTTTGTCGTTCACTTTAGCTAAAGGTACCTTTAACTAACCCCAACTTTAACGGGAAGTTGTAATAATGGCCCTAAAATGTTTTTTTTTTTGTATTTTTCTTGTCAATTTTCAATCTACCCACCTCATCTGCGGAAAACATATATTTTTGAAAGATGAAAACAAAAAAAAAAATAGAAATAATAAATTAGTGATTAATTGTCGGCCTTAATTACGGCTTAAATCGTTTGAAAGTTCTGACAAATATATGAAATCCTAATCAAATGATTAGAAAAACTGTTTGCCAGATTTCTTAAAAATGAATGAGTGATGGCTTTATTATCTTTTACTTCAATTTAACCTTATCAAGCTTTATTATATGAACGACTACTTACGTCTCCTGTCGCCCACGCTACCGGTAGCCTAGTAGTTATTTGAACTGTAGGGTGACCACATAGAATTGTGATGTAAGATACCAATCAATATGCGTGACTTGAACCAATGTAATTTTGTTATTTTTATTTAATAAATTGGCAGTAACTGGATCGGCCCACAAACACAACTAATAATATCCTTTAACAGTTCAACAAATATCAATTAATTGTTGAGCGTCCTCCCAGCAAATATATCCATATTTGACAATAAATGGCCTTATATTGTTACAATTTCCATTGAGTTGGACTTTCATTTAAAAAATAATAATTTTTATAAATTTTAAAAACGAATTATTAAAGGCTGGAAAGAAAAAAATATCGACTGTATTGAGGCAATTTGTCAAGTGAATAAAGCGAATAAAGTTATTGGCCCTGCGCAGCTTGACATTTACAATTAATTGTGAATGTGACTGCAAGTAATTTACAAAAATAAATTAAAAAATAAAGACTTCACTCCTCATATACGAAGTGAGTGCGTGAAATTATTGGTTAAATTAACATTCATTCCGTTCGTGCAACTAAGCAACAATAATTGCGACTTTGTTTTCCGTGTGCCAATAAAAAAAAAAGACGGCCGCATATTTGACTTGACAAATTATTGTTTTTAAGCGTCTTCTACTTTAGCCTGCATACGGTGGCCTTGAAATTATTATTAATAAATAATTAAATTTTCTTGTAAACAAAAAAACATAAAACTTTTTTGCAACAACAAAAAAAAAGTCTTCTGTTTTTAATTACTTTTTAACAATGGCATGTCATCATTGTCCTCACCTTCATAATTATTATAAGCAACCTCGTCATCATACCGTTGGTCATTCCATCCAATTCAATTCCAACCAGCACTTCATTATGTTTGAAGAGGTGAGTGAACAACACACACACAGCATAAATACAAAATTAAATGTTGCAGTTTGACTTTAACCAGAGACACCCGATCATTCAATAAAAAACCCAAAAGAAACGAAAGAAAAATAAGAAAACATGTTCGGTGATACCTTTTTAAGAAAACTTCACATGTAGAAAGAGAGAGAGAGAGAAGGACACGACCATGTGAATTTTAAGTACCCTTTTGCTTATAATAAGTTCAGTGAATAAAAAGTATAAGGATGGAAGGCGTGGGGGACGAGGTAAATTGTATAATTTGTACCCTGAATTATAGTATTCATATACGAGTATGTATGGTAGATGGGGGAACATTATTATGACGGTCTCTCTTGTTGTAATAAATGTAATTTTAATGAACATGAATGCCGCAAATGCTCATCATACCGGTTGTAAATAATATCATCGTTTGCGTGGTACGTGTGTGTGCAGCAGTTTGCAAGTGCTTAACAGCTGCAGTTGTTATTCATTTACTTCTGCTGGCCATTCATGTGAGTTTGCATAAGCAATTGTAGGCAGCTTTTTTATTATTCTAAGAAGGATCGTTCATTTCTTGTGGCCCCCATATCCTTTTCGTTTTGTAATGGCAAAACAGTTTTTTTTTTTATTGCAGAGAATATATTTTTATTTCATGGCAATTTATGTTAGATTTGTCTTTCGAGGCAATGAATTTGTCTTCATTTTATAGCCTTTGTAACGGTCATGGGTTAAATAACACTATGCGACAAAATAAAAAAAAAATTAAATACACCCGGCTAATCTCATAGTGTAGGTTATGAGTTTTGTTGAGTAGATCTCAAAAATATTTTTTTTATATTTCTCGAACCCTCCAAATTTTTTTTATTTGACAAAAACTGTTTTTTTTAAGACTTTACGCATAAACCTCTGGATTACTCAAACATTTCCGACACGATTTTCAAAATTTAATTTCTTGATTACTTAAACATTTCCGACACGATTTTCAAAATTTAAATCTTTTTGGAAAGGGGAGAGATGGACCTTTAAAACGGTATACATATATTTATTATTTGGCTTAATATGCTATGAGTTTTTTAGAGGTGAACTTGGAAAATGCGAATTTTTTTCATATTTTTTCAAGTTTGTCCGTTCATAGTAGCAAACTTTAATAAAAAAATATAGGATAAGTGATAATATTCTTAAAGTCTGTTCTCTTGTGAAGAGATTCAGTCATCATTTGATACTAAAGGTCCATCTCTCCCCTTTCCAACAAGATTAAAATTTTTAAAATCGTGTCGGAAATGTTTAAGTAATCCAGAAATTTGTGCGTGAAATCAAAAAAAAAAAAAAAAAACAGTTTTTGTTAAATAAAACAAGTTTGGAGGGTTCGAGAAATATAAAAAAGGTATTTTTGAGTTCTACTCAACTAACTGAATAACGTGGACTATGTAGTTACTCGGGTGTATTTTCACTGTCGCACCGTGTAATTATTCCTTGTGCCGTTAATATGAATATCATGGATACGATAAATACTATGGATTAATTTTTAAAAGATAGTACGACGGATTAATGCAAACCTTTAATTAAACTTTACATGTTCGTAAGATATTCAATGCTTGGACCAGAGGTCAGCAATGAGTATTCAAAAAGATGATTCATACTCATAATTTCTGATACTTATACGTGCATTCATACTTATTTTAATATCATGGAAACTCTCTACTCATATTCAAAGTTTGAAATACTCTTCATATTCATACTTAACAACATGTATGATGTTGTTGATTTCGACACTCCATAACTCAACATATACACGAATCACAAAATAAGTATGAATCACATACAAACACTCACTAGAAGGTTGTGTGTTTGATCTGCTTGCTGCTCTCTCTTTCTTTTTTTGCTTATGTGTCTTTTTTCTTTTGTTGTAAATGCGTAACAACTAAGTCTGAAAATTTTGATGAATGATTCGAGTCACCAGAATCATTTAGAAGTACAAATTATAAGTATTTTTCTAAAGTTATGAATCTAAATGAGTAGGAGGCTTATGAATTAAACGTATTTCAAATGGTATGAGTTTGATGTTAACGTTGTACGCATACTGTCATTGCAACCAGTACTTATAGATCAACGTTGTAGTGAGTATGAATGAATCAGAGTACATAGTTAAATTTCAATATTGTTGACTCACTTATATTCAAAATTTCATGAGTGCTTATGAGTAGCTTAAAAACGTTTCATTGTTGATCTCTGGTCAGAATTACGAACCGTGGTCTCACATCAAATAAGGCAATATACTATCTATGTATAATGAAGTCGTAGTGGTCTAGACTTCATTTACAGTTCCAACCCTGTCAATTAAGAAATGAAAGTCGCCGTAGTCTAGTAGGTAGGGTGTTCGCATATAGACGTGAGGTCGTGGTTCAAACTGCAGGTCAGACATCAAAACGAAAATGTGAACAAATATTTCTTCGGCGACTTTCTCTCAAAAGTCTTGTGCCAAAAACTTGAAGTGAAATAAAATTGCCATGAAAAGTTTGTCAAAAATCTGTCGTTCAGAGTCGACTTTAAAACTGTAGCTCCCATCACTCGTGGATAAATTTAGCACACACAACATGATTGTTGTTGGATGATAGGTTGTAATCCTGATTGAAGGCTTGTAACAGACGTCGGCACAAAGAGAACATTATAAAAATGTGAGTGTATTTGTGAGAGGCATGTGTTAACCCAGAGGAAAATTGTTAGTAATATTTTCAAGTGCAACCAAATAATACTTATGTATAAGTATGTAGTGGAAAATATAAAAAAAAAAATTACAACGCCAAATCCCTAAAGACTGCGTATTTAACTTGACAAATATTCTTCTAAAAATGAAGAGAATTTCTCATTGTTATTAGTGAATCTCATTGAATATTAGTGAATCCTACTGTAATATTTTTTTGGGTGTATAATTGAAACCTGCAAAAAAAGCGACATGAACCTTCTTCTTTACGAGCTGACAATCAACTGAATGCAATTTTACGCTCTTTTTAACGAACATTGTTAACGTTTGTGACCTATGTGTGTAAAAAGCCGAAGATGTTCTTCCCCTGAGGGACATTTGCGCCGACGTCTGGTTATAATGACTAATTAAGTAAGTAAGTAATCATCATATCATACATATTATTCACCATATTATTCATATGTACCAACAACAAAGTATTTTAGGATCTACGTCTACGGTTAATTTTTTTCGTGCCTTAAACTGTCTTCGAACAGGATTTGACAAATTCTGAAACCCAATAGATATCGTATGTAAAAGAATTTGATAAAAATTTTAAGCCGAGTTGATATTTTTTACACAATTTTAGCAGCTTGGTGTCCCTTAAAAATTATGAGAATTATTTTAAAACTGAAACCAACTACAGTGAGCGTCAAAAGTGAGTAAACACCGCTGAAATAATTCATTTTCTTAGGATAACGAGAAAAGTAGAATAGTCGAATAAATTTCCATAAATTAAAAACGTTTATTTATTACTTATAAAATGTTAAAACAAAAAAATCGCAAAAATTATTGTTCTGCTAAAAGTATATTTTTTATAATAGAAAATTTAGAATTATAGTGGGTGTTGACTCACTTATGGCGCTCTGTGTATATCTTATGTCCACAATACCCTCTTATCCTTATTTTACTTTTTTTATTACAAATTTTTTGTTTTGATGATAAACTTGTCACCTTTAATTTGCTTTTTTTTTGACTCAACATTTTATTTCGTTTCTCCCTTTCACTGTGTGGGGAGAGAAAGTCTTTGAGTTGCAAATTGTTTATGTCTGACAGTCCAAACTTCCCATCCTTGCCGACATAAACAGGATTGTTTAAATGATGGTAAATTGGCAACAGAGGGCGCTGCCGTGTTAAGCTTTTTTTATATTTTAACATTAGTGTTGTATTTGACTTTAAGACTTTTTTATTTATTAATTAGATTATTCGCTTTTTGATCATCTGGAGGGATGAGAGCTCCAGAAATTTGAATTAAAATATTTTTGAGGCATTCGGCCATTATTTTTTTTGTGTGAAATAATTATATTCAAAACAAATTAAAATTTTAATTTATATATATTTTGTATTAAAAAGTGTAACAAATAAAACCTATCGTGAGATGAAATAAATACAGTGTACAACCAGAAGTGTATTTAAAAAAAAGGGAAAGTTTTTTTTGTGGTTTCTTTATTAGTGACTATTGGAAGCCCTCTAATTTTTGGCTCTTTTTTTATAGTGCGTCCTCACATACATCCCCATATACAGTCCACAATCGAACACAAATTAAACACCAAAAAAACCAAAAAAAAAAACCGAAGAGAAAAAACGAAAATATTGTTAACAAAAGTTGTTAACAAGGCATGCATGTGTCTATAATTTTTTCAATAATTTTGTAATCAATAATTTAAAGATAAGATCGTACACATTTTGGTGGTTGTACGTTAATTATTTTTAATTTCACTCTGCAGAATACAAAGACATCAAATTTATGTCCCCCTTATTTTCGATAACATGGTATGGGGAGGGGACTTAATCGTCAACACCAAAAAACTGTCGTAAAGTCATGTTAAAATATGTCCTTTTTTTTTTAGAGAAATTCTATACGAAGGAATAAATTTTGTCAACACTTGACCAATTTTGCTGAAAAATTATAAAAACAAAAAGAAATAAAGTGGGGTTTGAAGCCGCCGTAGTCTAGTAGGTAGCGTGTTGGCTTATTAGACATGAGGCCTCGGTTCAAATCACAGGTCAGGCATCTCCAGCTAAACGAAATATAAAAAAAACATTTCTTCGGCGACTTCCACTCAGCAGATTTTTGGCAAAAACTCTGAGAATAAAATAAAATTTTGCCATGAAAAGTTTCTGAAAAATTTGTCTTTCGGAGTCGACTTTGAACTGTAGTTCCCACCAATCATGTATCGGGTCCGCCATCAAACGTTTTTTTTTTTCAGCTAGTGCTTATTTCGTGAATGGTAACACTTAGCTCATGTATGATTTGACAGATAATTAGTTTTATCCTTCCGCTGAACGAATATGGTTGTGTATACGCTTGAACAACGCTGGGAAATATTGCCTGCGATCGACTTCATCGAAATCATCTTTTCAGATGAAGCTCATTTTGATCTTGGCGGGTATGTAAACAAGCAAAATTGTCGCATTTGGGGCACAGAAAACCCGCACGCATACATTGAAAAGCCAACACACCCAAAACACGTCACTGTTTGATGCAGATTTTGGTCCAGAGGCATAATTGTGCCATTTTCTTCGAAAATGAGCAAGGAGTGACCGTTACAGTCAATGGCGATCGTTATCGGGCCATGTTAAACGAATTTTTGTTCACAAAAATTGAAGAGGAGGATATTGGCAACATTTGGTTTCAACAGGACGGCGCTACGTGCCACACAGCCGAAGCTTCACTCGATGTTTTGCGCCCTGTTTTTGAAGATCGCATTTTCAGCCGCAGAGCTGATGTCGTCTGGCAACCTCGGAGCTGCGATTTGACACCGTTGGACTATTATTTGTGGGGTGCCGTCAAAGATAAGTGTTACGCCGACAAGCCAGAGACAATTGACGCTTTAAAGGACAATATTCGTGAAGCCATTGGTGAAATACAGCTGCACACAATCAATAATGTGCTTAAAAATTGGACCGATCGTGTAGGCTACTGCATGGCCAGCCGAGACAGCCATTTGAATGAAATTATTTTCCATTATTAACCGGAAGGATTGTACTTTCAAATAAAAAAAGAAATTTGAGAAAATATTCAGTAGTTTTTTTTTAAAGCATTTTCAAAAAAAAAAAGTTATTTGGTGTTATAAAAAAATTAACGCACACAGCATAAGTGGTGTGAGAAACTAGGTCGTGATCCTGACTAATGGGTTGTAATGACCAATTATGTTAAGTTATGAAACTGTAAACACTGATTATTAAATGAGAAATACATGAAATCTTTGTCTACGAATATATTTGAAGAGATCGAAAATCTACTCAGGTACATAGGTAGGTTGGAGTGGTAGCTTTGTTACCAAAAGCTCAGTTGAGCACGCATAGCGGCCCATTGTACCTGTACTGACCGAGTTCCATCAAGCACAGGAAGAAGTTGATCAGCGCAAGGGCTGCACATTAATAGCACGACTACCCTACGCTGGAAAACCAGCCGGAAAGCTTTGATAATCGAAGCTACATATGTATATTCTTGACATAAATGGATGATAGCTCCGTCAATTTGACAATCTGCATCTCGCAAGAAATGGGCATTGACAAAGTAAGTGGATAACAGACCCCTCTTCCTCAGCGAATCAGCATCCACGGCAGAAGTCGTTAGAAGGGAGCTGCATTCTTTCCGCGTGTCTTCCCATAACACAATGACCTGCCAATAGCCCAGTCTCCCATTAGAATGCAAACCGTTCTCTTGTCGAACTCAAGTAGTTCCTTGCTTCTCTCATTGTATACTGGTGGACATAGCAGTTTTGAAATTCAGCAACCAAGTATTTTGGACCAGCCACGGTTTATTGAATTTCATACAGCTTTTTCCAATTTGTTTTCACGAAGAAACAATTAGAAAAACAACAGATGTGAGATATGGACAAAGATCAAATTACAAAACAGAACTACGAGTACATAGAAAGACCACATATGTATGATAGACAAGAATTACAACAACAAATCAACAGAAAGTTTCTAGAAGTTGACAGACCGAAAATAATTGAAGTCTAAATAGAGAGAAGGATAATGTTGCCAGTAAGTTGTAGAACAAAAGCGAGGTATTTAAAACTTTTCTATTGTAGGCGTATGATGTGTTATCACCAGTGTTGCCACCAACAGCTATATGATTTACACACAACTGGCATCGAAATTACATATGAAAAAAAAATTACACACAAAATTCTATTTTTACAAATATTGCATACATATACAGTGGGACCTCAATTTTCCGTAATGGTCGGGAACGGAAGCATTCTGTATAATCGATTTTCCCGGTTAATTGAGTACCAATTTTGGCCAGTTTTTTAATAGATATTTGTATTAATTATTAAATGAATATG
This sequence comes from Sarcophaga caerulescens, assembly GCA_927399465.1. Classification (NCBI taxonomy): domain Eukaryota; kingdom Metazoa; phylum Arthropoda; class Insecta; order Diptera; family Sarcophagidae; genus Sarcophaga; species Sarcophaga caerulescens. The sequence continues at coordinate 98,013,650 of OV656867.1, read as the reverse complement.
TACATATGTACACCTGTACACCTGTACCTCGATTTACGCGGTAGATACGTTCCTGGCCAATTCGCCTAAATCGAAATTTACATTTTTGTATGAAAAAACCGCGTAAAGCGAATACCTACTGCAAAAAAGCTTTTTCTTTGAAAAAAAAAATATAGTTTTAAACTGTTAATAATTTATTAAAGTATGATTTAAGTAAAAAAAAAAAAAACATTTATTCCATTAAAAAATACACATACATATACTATGTACCTCATTACACAAAACATAAACTTTTTAAGCTAACTTAATCGCTATCATTTTCAACAACAAGTCTTTTTACGAATTTCTATGATTTCCGACTCATTACTGTATAAAGTCATCTCATTAGATTGTGCAATGGTTGAATTAGTTTCAGTTTGAATAGAATATAAGTAAAAAAAATTTTTTCTTCATTTTAAAAACCGCGTAAATTCGAAACCGCGTAATCCGAGTTCCGCGTAAACCGAGGTACAGGTGTATATAAAAACTAAATAATTCAAGGATTTTATATATGTACATACATGTCTCAAAAATATAAAAAAAAATAATTTTGTCAGAAAACAGTGAACAGTAGATAAGGATTTCGTATACTAAAGAGGGAATTCCCCTTTTTCGCTTGTTTGACCAAAATAATGGAAAAAAACTTTTGCTTATAATCACGGATAATAGAGGTAATCACGGTTAAACGATGCAGAAAAATTTAAGTCGATCCAAAATAAAATTAAGTCGATGCAAAAAATTTTCTTTTTCCATCCCGGATAATTAACCCTTATCCTGTATTAATGGGTCAAAATTGCCCAAACAGTTTTTATTGCTCATTTATTCCTTAAATACTCAGCGGATTTTTTTGAAACTTTTGTACAATTATTATTTTAGTGAATACTATTAAAATTTAAAATATAATTCTTGTATATCGTTTCACAAAGCGTATGTAAAAAAACTTACGCAATTGGTACTTTTGGGTCAAAATTGCCCAATGCAACAAAATCAATTTACGCATGTGATACGAGCTTAGTAACAATTTTGTGCGCCTTGACAACATCATAACTAGCAACAACCCAAAAAATAAGTAAAAACGCAGCTATTTGATAATAACACAAGTGTTTTTTGTTTTTTATAACGGTATTACAAACTGCAACAAAACCAAAAAAGAGAATAAGTTGTGTAAATATTTCATTCGTTTATGTATTTTTGAATTGAATACAAGCGACAAAATCTTTACTTATTTTGGAACAATGGAACCAGAATAGATAAGAACTTTTCTTATGCAATCAGATTCAGGCGATGAAAGCCCCCAGGACACATCAAGTGAAGATGAAAAGGATCTCGTTTCTGAACTTGCATCTGACTATGACCCCAACTCTTCGTCAGGCGCTAGCATGGACATTTCCGAAATTCTCGATCAAACTACAGATGAAGTTTTAATGTATCCGTCCAAAAATGGGAAATATTTATGGTCCGAAACATCAACAATAAACAAAATTGGAAGATTTTCTAAACAGGACATAATAAATTTGACTCATGGTCAACGCGTTATGCTATTTCAAGAGCTGATAGTATAAAATCTTTTTTTTCTGTTATTTATGCCCAGTGATATTATGAAATTAGTTGTTGATGTGACTAATTTACAAGGTGACTTATAAGAGTAAAAGTAATTCAATCGGTTCACTTAGGTCAATCTGTATTTGGAAATAATTGGATGCTATAGACGTCAGAACAATTGAAGCATATTTCGGGCTACTTTTGTTAGCGGATGTATTTAGATCTCATGGCGAAGTTCTAGAATCTCTATGGGGCGACCGTAAAGCAGACCGCTATTCACCACCAAGAGTTTGCGCCGATTTCAAAATATATCTCGAGTGATACGGTTTGATAAAAAGTCAGACAGGACCGAAAGACGATTCCGTGACAAACTTACTCCAATAAGAGATTTTTGGAACCGTTGGGAAACGAATCTACGAAATATATTTCATACTGGCGAGTGTGACAGTGCATGAGCAGCTCGTAACATATCGTGGACGATGCCCATTCAAGCAATACATACCATCAAAACCAGGAAAATATGGTATAAAAATTTGGGTGTTGTGTGATGTAGAAACAAATTAAGGACCAGGTGTATAATGGATATTCTTGGAAGACTTAGGCATGGATCTTATAAGCGGAGAAATATCTCATGCTACAAAGTAGTCCTGCTGACGCAGTCGTAAAAAGCCTTTAAAAGCATTCTGCTGAAGTCTCGCAAACAAAAAATTTAAAAAGACGACGTTGTTACTTTTGTCCAAATCGTTCTAACAGCACCAAATATGCAAATAAATGTTCCGAATGTCAAAAATTTATTTGCAAAAAGCATTCTGAGACCAAAATTGTATGTAATGAATGTAAGGAAATAAAAAAACTGAATAAATATTATAATTTTTTGTATTGGGCAAATTTGACCCACTAATGTCACATGCGTTTTATTTCTGAAGTACAGGATAAGGGTTAATGTTGCCGGATAATCGAATCACGGATAATCAAGGTCCTACTGTATTATGTAAATATTAAAATTATATATTCATATACATACATACTTAAAATAATATACATATAACATTTAAAACTTTTATTTTAAAACATAAGACATGTAAATGCATATATCAAACATTAGCCTTAAGGCGACTGGAGACGATCAAATAAAATCATCAACGCCTTATATGTAAGCGCGTTGTCCTTTTACACGTACACGTTGTCGGCTTTGATTGATGAAAATCAAAAAATTTAGATTTTTCTCATTTGATGACTTTTTATTTGATCGTCTCCATTTGTGATTGACAAGCATTTCTCATTTGTTCTGATATTGTAGTAATCAACACATACGTAGATAAAAACTAATAATTTTATTGCCGTCATGTAGAAATGTGCAAATGAAAAAAATAATATTTTGCAATTTATTGAAAAATACCAGTGTCTACAGTTCTATTGAATAAAAAACTGGAATGTTCTTACAATATTGCACAATGTTAATAGCAATAAATCGTCATGCAAAAAAATATTTAAGCAAACAAACAATACGAAATTAAAATACATAATGATTGACGCATTTATTTAAACGTCTCCTTTTAAACGTCAAGCACACCACACACACACTTGTGTATTATTTGATGAATTTATTTGATCGTCTCTAGGCGCCTTTACATGTATTTAAATTAGAACGAGAAGGATGTAGGTGTTCATTTTTGCAAACTAGTGTTGGAATTGCAATAAATTTATAAAACAAATCAGTGTTAACAAATTGCCTGTTAAAAATTAGCGATTTAAGAAAAAGGTAGAACAAAAAGTAAAATTATACACAAATTACACACGAAACTAATTACACACATGCTACACACACAATTAAAAATTACACACAATATGTGTAATTACACACAAGGTGGCAACACTGGTTATCACTTAACTTTAAATAACTAAAGAACTAGGCAAAATAGACAACAGCATGGCAACTACCATCGATATGAGGTTGAGATCAAGTTCGAGTAATTGATTGGTGCGCCAAGTGAGGCTAGCAGTGGAGCAGGACTCCTTAAATAACCCTTAATTTTTAAAATAATTTAATCAGCTGTACTAAAGCTTGTCAACCAAATAATATGTCTGCATAAAGTAGAAAGGTGTCCCATCATAAGACCACATAAATTTTTTTTATTTGTGGATTTAATATCGAATGGGCTGACTTGACCACAACCTTAATGCTGGCTTAGAAATAAATAAATTTCAATTTTTATTTTCACAGCTATTGCTACGTTTTTTAAGAACCAAATGTGGATTAAAAAAAAACATTTTTTTTTGTATTCTTTAAAGAACCCCTGACTGTTTTTATGCGGCGATCAGCTGTAATTATGTTCAAATTTTATTTGTATTTTTTTCATTGACCGCATGTTTAACTTTTTTAGAGTCATGTTAATAACGTTTTTTTCTTTATTTTTGGTATTGTTTGCCTTAACAACGTGTATCTTTAAGTACAATTTGTTGTTGATGACTTGTTGGCACGTCATGTCCAACATCAATCGAATTTCGATCAATTTTAAATGACTGATCACAAGTACATGCCTGCTTGACTGCCTGCCTGCCTGCATAAAATTGCTGTCTTTAACACCGGGGGTATCCTTAACTCATATTGGTTTTCTTCGTTATAAACGTGTATAATTTTTTTTTTTGGTTTTATTGTTGTTGTTATTGGCTTAGAAGAAGATCAAGGGCAATTTGAATTGTTTGTTTTAAAAGTTTTTTCTTTTGTTTGTTTGTTTGCTTAAATTGTGAATTTTAAAAATTGTTGCAAATTATCGCAAATGCTCAATTGGTTTCGTTTCGTTTGGTTTGGTTTGGCAGTGAGAATCCTAACACACACACTCACAATGTTTACAAGTGTGACTTTAGAGTGACCATACTTCTTAGATCCAGAATAAGAAGATTAAAGAACAAAAGAAGAGAGTCAAAATAAATACAGTGGGGCCTCGATTTTCCGTGATGGTCGGGACCGGAAGCATTCTGTATAATCGATTTTCCCGGTTAATTGAGTACCAATTTTGTCTAGTTTTTTAATAGATATTTTTATTAATTAATAAATGAATACATATGTACATATTTATATAAAAACTAAATAATTCAAGGATTTTATATACATACATACATACATGTTTCAAAAATATAAAAAAAATAATTTTGTCAGAAAACAGTGAACAGTAGATAAGGATTTCATGTACTAAAGAGGGAATTCCCATTTTTCGCTTGTTTGTCCAAAATAATAGAAAAAAATGTTTGCTTATAATCACAGATAATAGAGGTAATCACGGTTAAACGATGCAGAAAAATTTAAGACGATCCAAAATAAAATTAAGTCGATGTAAAAAATTTTCTTTTTCCATCCCGGATAATTGATGTTGCCGGATATTAGAATCACGGATAATCAAGGTCCTACTGTATATTGTAAGAAACAAATAAATATAACTGAACTACGAAGACAATAAAATTTTTATTTAGAAGTGATTCAAACCTAGAAGTCGCCATAGTCTAGCAGGTAGTGTGTTGGCTTATTAGACGTAAGGCTTTGGTTCAAATCCTCGGCCAGAAATCAGAACGAAAATATTGTTACGAAAACGAAGAATAAAGATTCTGGTGTTTTGCTTTTACATCGCTTAACATTAAAATTATAAACAAAAGCTACAAAAACAAAACAATGCAGTAAACAAACCAGTTTACAAAATTATCCTACTGCTTAATATAACAACAAACATCAGCATAAAAAAAACGAGTAAACAAGTAAACAAAAATCCACAAACAACACTACAATAATAAATGTAAAGAAAATACACAAACAACAATAATAAATGTAGTCTATGGAGGGATGTTATAGTCAAGGAGCTCTATGGATAGATTATTTAAAAGGAAATAATACCTGCAAGTCTGTATGTTTAGGCAAAGCATCAAATGAAGAGAATTCACTGTCTCATCTAAAGATCTGCCGTAATTCTGTCCATTGTTATGATTAATATGTGTGTAATATTTGCAGGCCTTGTCCATATACTGCTTCTAATGTCATTGTAGAGCCTACTCACAATTGATTTTCACATTTTTTGTTTTTTCTTTTGGTTCCAAGTGCGATCAATCTGTGATCTTTGGCCTTCTGGTAGCAATCTTTTAGTGATCAAAATAGCATCTGAAGACATCCGTCTCTGGTACAGTCATAGCTGCCCGAAACCTTGATTGTCTGGTGTACGCTAAAGCGGTCTTCCCTGAAATGATGTACTGAGAAGAGCAGAGAGTTTTTCAGGTTCTAGTAATACAGTTGCATTCAAGATCATATCAGATTTGCAGCATTCTGTAGATTACATGAGACTGTTTTTTGGGACATGCAGAAAAGCTAAGGGTTCGATGTAAAATTAACGCATCACCTACTTATGTACATGTTGACCTTAGTTCTCCAATTTAAAAATGAGATGAGTTATATTTAGTCATGTATATGACAATATTTTAATCTGGTTCTGGGGCATACAACCACACTAGGAAAGGAAATTTTCCCCCTACAATGCTGTCGTAAAGGGGAGAAACTGCCTCTTCGTAAGGATAAAGAACAAGTAGAGTATCTTTTCCTGTGCTATTTTAAGAGCTCTCTAGTCTGTATATGACAAGAGCACAATTCTTAAACTGTCTTTTCAAACTACTAACAGTGCACAGGTCTCGCTATACGGTCGGTACACATTCGGAGAAAATGTAGAAGTTGTCAAGATATCTCTGAAAAATGTTACTTAATTTTCATGAACGTTCGCTTTCAAGAATATTCATCAGACTGTTTACCCTGCCATGTAAAAGGCAAGGCGAAGCAGGTGACTGAGTTAGTGAAGTTCAGTCAGTTTTGTGTAAAGACGGTGTGTGTTTGAAGTGGGTAATCGTGGTTTGAAGATCTCCGTTACAAAGATCTGTCGAATAATTGTCTAGTAATTGTTATTGTTTATGCAAAGGGTGTAAACAAACAAAGCAATTGTTGTTGTTTACATAAAGTTGTGAATAGTGGCACACAGAATCGTGAGAATAATAAAGAATTTTAATTAAAAATAAACACAAATTTAATTTTTATTTTATTTGCAATCTATGAGCTCATATTTTAAATGATTTTAAAAGGTAAAAACGTAACAATATGAAAAAATATATCTTCTGCGATTTCCTCCCAGCAGATTTCTGGCAAATACTCTGAGAATAAATCAGAAATGCCAAGAAAAGTTTCTAAAAAAAAATTCATCATTCGGAGTCGACTTTAAACTGTAGGCCCCGCTACTCACTCAAAATTAACACACAACATAGGTAGTGTAAGAAACTAGGTCGTAGTCCCAACTGAAGGGTTATAATGACCAATTATGTAAGTATGTATGTAGAACGTCTGTTGAATTGCTATTTAAAAGCAATTAAGACCTACGTATTAAGGAATTTTGATAAGGCATGAGAATCACACATTTTACATCGCAATTTATCATAAGGCTTTCTCACAGGTCTTCATCGTCGAACCTGATTCTACAATTGTAGTCGCCGTAGTCTACGAGGTAGCTTGTTCGCTTTATAGACAAGAGCCAGTAGTTTAACATTTAGCTCAGACATCTCGAACTTAACGAAATATGAAACAATATTCATTCAGTGACTTCCTCTCAGCAGTCTTCCAACAAAAACCCTGAAGCTGGAGTTCCACACCACGCGCTTTCGCGTCAAAGCGTTGCGTGCATTTCATACCTTCTTCGCATTCTACGCTTCAAGCTACATGCAACGCTTTTGATGCGCCAATGTTTGTTTTGATCAGCTGTTAACAAAATATAAACATTTGATTGAAAATACTTGAATAAAACATTTCGTACAAAAATGGCAAATGAAATTGAAAATTTTAAAGAATTTATAGAATTAATTGAGTTTGAATATAATATTTTGTGCCACAAATGTGTACAATAAGCTCCAAAAGAACAAACGACGATTTTGGGTGCGTGCTTTGTACTTGGAACGAGATGTGTCTGATTTTTTGCCGCAATTTAAACAAATTAAAACAAAACAACTTGTCAAAATCAGCTGTTTTGTACGCGCGCCGCTTGTGATGCTTACAAAAGTAGAAAGTAGATCTACTTCTCGCGTCCTATGCGTCAAAGCAACCTACGCTTTTGTGCATGTAACTTGCATCAAATAAATACATTAATTCTACGTTTTTCACAGCCGCGTACAATGCGAAAACGCGTAGAATGCGTGGTGTGGACCTCAAGCTTGAGAGTGAAATAAAATTCCCATAAAAAGCTTCGCAAAAGTCTTTAAATTGTAGGTCCCGCCAGTCCCACACACAACGTGAGTGGTGTGAGAATCTAGGTTGTAATCCTGACTAAAGGGTTTTAATGACAAAATTAAGTACGTAAGTAATTTGATATCAGATAATGTTAGTCTTTAAAATTTTTTTCTAGTCTGGCCTCTCTAAAATGTTTGTATAACAATATAAATGATAAATAATGAGTCTTTTGGCGAAAAGAGAAGAACAAATATAAATAACCAGGCTAATGTGCAAAAATACTGTGTGTTAACAAACCATTTTATTCCTATTAACCTAAAGACAGGCTTTAACGAAGGCAAACAAACTAAAACTAGAGTTAATTTAATGATTAAAGTGACTGATCAACATGAAAACCAAAAAAAAAAAAAAAAACGGAATAAAAAAGAAATTGGATTGAAACATAAGCTCAATCCACATTTACATGTGTTCGTTCGCAAGGCACCACACCATCAAGTCCAAATGTAGGACTTTAACAGCAAACCTTAAATGGAAATGCAGGCACATGGGAAACCAAACTCTTGACCATTATTAAAGTATTCCTCATAATGAAGTTCGAGATTATTAATGATGATTCCAATATTATGCTGTTATCCCCTGCCTTAATGATTAAATTAATCGATTATTATTAATGCGTTTGTTTATTATGAATGCCCTTGTTTGTAGGGATTATTTGCCTTTCAGTTTAAAATTTTTTTTTAAATTTTTTCCCGTGTGTTTTATGTTTCATTTTCAAAGGATATGAGTTTATGCTCTAAATATTATCGTTTGTTTAACGGTTTATTACACAGTTTCTGAAAACGGGAAGACACATTTACAGTTAATCCCGGGGAAGTGTAATATATTTTTGGTAATTAACGGTTTTAGTGTTTGATGAGATGATTATATCCGTTGCTGTAATAATAATTAATTTTATTTGATGGCGAATAATAAAAACCGTTTTATACTCTTGGTTTTTTTTTTGCGGGTTGTTTTAAACATTTGTTATCAACATGTGCAACAGATCAATGATTTTTAGGCAAAGTTATTCGATAACAATACGGCTTTAAAATACGGTTAAAAGTTAAGTGGTTTACATGGTAAAATGGGGTGATTTTTTAAGAGCTATAGGAAAATTTTTCCAAAAAAAAACACATAAAATTCAGAAAAATGCATGAAATCTTTATTTGAATCGATAGTACGGTCCATATAATTTAATGTTTGAAGATTATTTCATGCAAATGTTGACCGCGACTGCGCCTCAAATGGTCCATCCGCTTAGTCCAATTTTGGCATACTCTTTCCAACATTTCGGCCGGTATGTCACGAATAAATGCTTCAATGTTGTCTTCCAATTCGTCAATTGAAGCGGGCTTGTCTGTATAGACATGAGCTTTAACATAGCCCCACAAAAAATAGTCTAAAGGCGTTAAATCGCACGATCTAGGCGGCCAATTGACCGGTCCCGAACGTGAAATAAAATGTTCACCGAACTCTCCTCTCAATAAGTCCATTGTTACGCGTGCTGTGTGGCATGAGGCACCGTCTTGTTGAAACCACATGTCATGCAAGTCAAGCTTTTGCATTTTGGGCAAAAAAAAGTTGGATATCATCTCACGGTAGCGCTCACCATTCACAGTTACGTTACGATTCGCAGCATCTTTGAAGAAGTACGGTCCAATGATGCCAAATTAAATGATTTGCAAGCGTTGTTCGTTTGTAAGACGATTCATGGTTAAATTATAGACCAAACTGAAGATGTTTGACAATGAAACAAAACACGAAACGTGCGTGAGCTGTTTAAAACAGTGTTGCCAAAAAGATAATAGCTAAAAAATCATCCTTTACATCCCGTATTCTGTTAAATCGTTTTAGAGATTTAACGCTGAATTTATAGTAGGTCTAGATAGAGTTTCACAAGCTTAACTTGCTTTATTGGTTATTATAAAGCTTTACTCAGGATCACAACCTAGCTTCTCACACCACTTATGCTGTGTGTGTTAATTTTATACATGACTATCGGGACCTTCAGTTTAAAGTCGGTTCAGAAAGATAGATTTTTGAGAAGCTTTTCATGGCAATTTTATTTACTTTCAGAGTTTTTATCAGAAATCTGCAGAGAGGAAATCACCGAAAAAATATTTTTTCATATTTCGTTTTGCTGGAGATATCTGATATCATAATACACTGGAATCCTCCCATTAAGATAAATAAAGCTGGACATCCTTTATAATTAGTGCCTAATCGATGTACAACAGAGATCAGCAATGAATAATTTTTTTGCTACTCATAGGCACTCATGAAATTTTGAATATAAGTGAGTCAACAATATTGAAATGTAACTTCTGATTCATTCAGGCTCACTACAACGTTGATCTGTAAGTACAGGTTGCAAGGAGTTTGCGTACAACGTTGACATCCAACTCATACCATTCGTAATACGTTTGATTCATAAGCCTACTGATTTAGTTCCATACACATACATACATACATACATAATTGGTCATTACAACCCTTCAGTCAGGATTATTGACCTAGTTTCTCACATCACTTATGTTGTGTGTGTTAATTTTATACATAAATGGCGGGACCTACAGTTTAAAGTCGACTCCGAACGACAGATTTTTGGAGAAACTTTTCATGGCAATTTTATTTACTGTCAGAGTTTTTGCCAGAAATCTGCTGAGAGGAAATCGCCGCAGAAATACTTTTTGTATTTTGTTTTGATGTCTGGCCTGGGGCTCGAACCCTGGCTTTACGTCGAATAAGCCAACACACAACCTACTAGACTACGGCGATTTAGATTCATAACTTTAAAAAAATACTATGTACTTATAAATGATTCAAGTGACTCGAATCATTCATCAAAATTTACAGTCTTAGTTATTGTTGCATTTACAACAAAAGAAAACAGACATATAAGCAATAAAGACAGAACAGCAAACAGAGCAAACACACAACCTGCTAGTAAGTATTTTAGTGTTTGTACGCGAATCATACATATTTTGTGATTCGTGTATAAGTAGAGTTATGAAGAGTCGAAATCAAGAACATCATACGTGTTGTGTTAAGTAAGGATATGATGAGTACTTCAAACTTTGAATATGAGTAGAGGAGGTTCCATGATATTAAAATAAGTATGAATGCGTATAAGTATCATTAATTATGAGTATGATTTGATTCTACTCATATTTTTGAATATTCATTGCTGACCTCTGGCTGGAATCCTCCCATTAAGACACATAAAGCTGAGCATCCTTTATAATTAGTGCCTAAACGATATTTATTTATTTTTATTTATTTATTTAAGTCAATGGACAAATTCCTTATTGACTAATAACAAAAATAGGTACGAATAAAATTAAATACAATTACAAACAGTTTCTTCAAGAATAATGTAATTATTACAATAAAAATAGGAAAAGTTAAGAATTGAGAAAAACAATAATATTCCGTTTTATAACGCAGGAATTTAAAGAAAAATCAATAAAGTCTGACAAATAATTAAATTGACGGCAAATTCTAGTTAAAGGATCAGCAACAGCATAATTAGTTCTGCAGAATTGAATATAAATAAGATTTATAACAGCGGAAATTACGACAAGGAATATTGAATTTAACCGATCTTAACAGAAATTCACAGCAAATATTTCCATTGATCAGGTTAAACATAAAGGATATATTTAACATCGTTCGACGGCTCTTAAGGGTAGGCAGTTTTATTAATGCCAGTCTGCTAGTATATGGAGGCATATCTAAATAATTCCATCCAAGGCCACGCAAACAGAAGAGAAGAAATTGTTTCTGCACAGATTCGATGTGTTCACTGTAAACATCATAGTGAGGATCCCATACAATGGATCCATACTCCAAAATTGGTCTGACAAGTGATACATATAGCTGTTTCGTAATATAAGAATCAGAAAATTCTTTTGCCCAACGTTTTATGAAGCCAAGAGTGCTTCTTGCCTTATTTACAGTCAAAGTGATATGATCATTAAAGTTTAATTTTGTGTCTAATAGGATCCCAAGATCAATAAAAGAGTCAACATTCTCCAATTGATGACCTCCAAGCAAGTAATTCACCGTGATAAAATTATTTCTTGAGAACCGCATACATTTACATTTTTTAATATTCAGCTCCATCATGTTGTATTCGCACCACAAAAAGAAATTATTGAGATCATTTTGAAGATACATATGCTCGATGAAATTATTAAAGGAGAGAAAAACTTTTACATCGTCAGCATACATCAAGATATTGGCAAAATTAATTATGTTGGGAAGATCGTTTATAAACAGCGAAAAAAGAAGTAGACCAAGATGGCTGCCCTGAGGAACACCAGATAGCACATAAATATGCTTAGATATGCTATTGTTCACACATACGGTCTGCTTTCTACCAGTCAAATACGACTCTAGCCATCTTAAACTCCTATGATTTACACCCATTAAATCCAATTTAGTTAACAGAAGTTTCTGATTCACTTTATCGAACGCTTTGCTAAAATCCGTAAAAATTACATCAGTTTGCTTCTGTTGAGAAAAGGCCGCATTTACCATGGATGTTAACTGAAGCACATTAGTCGTTGTTGAGCAGCCCTTTCGGAAACCATGTTGATGAGGTGATAATAACGATGAAGTATGATGGACCAAAAAATCGGCAATCAGTTTCTCAAACATTTTTGGAATAGCACTCAGTTTTGCAATGCCCCTATAATTTGTAATATCAGACTTATTGCCAGATTTAAAAAGCGGTATAATATACGAGTCCTTCCAAAACACGGGATATACAATAATTTCTCAATTAAAGCTGATTATTTCAATGACAATTTCCATGAAAACGTTCGATATTTTCCATTGATTAATGCTAGACTTGCTGGCACCATACACTATAAGAATTATCGTGACATGTTCTCTTACAAAATATGGAATTAATTTGCATTCGTAAAATAAACTCAAACTTGTAAGACCCGGGTATTTACATTATGCTCTTAGGGGTCTTCTATTGCATGCAATTATAAAAAATAATTACAATCCTGGCTTAAGAAAACGTATATCAAAATATTGTGATTTCGTCTTCTTCATTACCATTACACTCGTATAGAGTCATTGAAATTATTTTGCTTTTTTAAGCATAAATAAGCAAAAAAAAAAAAAGAAATGAATTTATTAAATGAAAATGTTCGTTTGTAATAATATTTATAATTAATATGATACATACACACACACTTATATAATCAAAGATGTATACGTACACAGTGAATGCATTCATTAATTTACACTGACTAGATGCATATGTACGTATGCAGATAGGCGAACGGGCAATTGAAATGTCCCAGGAGTTCTTAATGCAGATGTCAAACACATGAGATGTGATTTGGTGGTGGCACTTGAATAAATGAAAAACAAGAACTCCATCAAACCAAAACCAAATTTGTTTTGCCATGTGAGGTGAAAGAGGTTAAACGTCAGGCAATAAGTTGATGTACGATAACCGTAAAACACTTCATTCACTATGTATGCAACATCATCATACGTGTATGTATGTGTTGTTATCAACAATATAAAAAACATGTGAATGCAAAAATAATGAACAAGTTTATGAATATATTAACTACGTACGCTTCATTTCTTATTATTTTTTGTTTTGTATATATGCACGCTTGTTGTTGTTGCTGTTATTTGTTGAAATATAATTAGTAGATGAGGTTGCTGGGAGAACAAGCCAACCATCCAACACCAACTTCAACAACAGCAATCATAATATTAAGATGTTGGAAGTAAAAAAACATGCAACTTTTTTGTGTTGGCTTTTGTTACTCTTGTTTGTTTGTTTGCTCTTGTATGGCAAGTGTCGCATACAAAATTATAATTACAATTACAACAACAACATTCAGCATACAACTTGTCATTGTGTTCGTTTCGTACACGTACTTGAAAACTGCAGGCTCCTCTTCATAACAATATCAGGACTTTGAGGCAAATAAGACCTGAAAAATTTTTTGCTCCATTTAATTCGCCTCAAACTGCCTATGAAATTAATATGCGATTATTTTTATTGTAAGCTTATGCCTACGTATTCATACGTTGTGGGTTATTTTATAGTGAAACAATGAAAAAAAAATTTGTTTTGCCTTGCATAGCTGTTCCAAGGATCGTAATCAGACAGTTGGCAGTTATAAGTACCAAGTATGGAACAATAATACACCATTAGAAATATTATTTTTAAGTTTAAAGTAGACTTTAAAACATTTTCTTGAATATGAGAATTCCCTGCATTTTTTAAGTCTAAGTTAGTGTAACATTCTAGGCATTTAATTTATTTTTTTTTTTACATATTAAACCCGGTTATTTCTTTCAGTTTATTTTTACATGATATTTCGTTTTTTTTATAGAATTTAAACTGATGGTTAACAATGTCAAACGATCTGTTAATAAACACCTTACGTTTACAACGATTATGTGTAAGAACAGGTAAAGAATTGATACCCTACCTAGAGCAATACATGAAAAATCGATGCCTAGTAAATTCTGACTACGTCAACGATTACTCAAAGCTCAATTTAAACACTCAAATTAGGGCTGAATGATGATTTGTGTCTTCAAATAGTTTTAGAACCTTCGATCGATCAACACAGATTTACGTATTTACCCAATTGGCTGGTAACAACCTGATTAACTGATTTTGCCCTGCCGTAACACATCTTTCCAGGCGCCTTTGCTTCTTGCGGGCCTTTGCCAGATAGTCAAACCGAACGATAACAGGGCTTTCTCTAAAGCAGACAAGGTCAACCTTTACGCCAGTTTCCGCTAATCCCCGCATCATCCATATGAACGATATGGCCGAGCTAGTGCAGCCGCTGGATGTTAATACGCTGCTTAGCGTTGTAGCGCAGTGGTCTAGTAGGTAGCGTGTTGACTTATTAGACGACAGGCCTCGTTTCAGACCCCATGTCAGACATCTGCAATAAAAGCGAAATATGAAAAACATATTTCTTTGGCGACTGCCTCTCAGCAGATTTCTGACAAAAATTCTGTCAGTAAATAAAATTGCCATGAAAAGCTGCTCAAAAAAAATCTGTCGTTCCGAGTCGACTTTAAACTGTAGGTTCCTGCGCTCATGTATAAAACTAACACACACATCTTCAGTGATGTGAGAGGCTAGGTCGCAATCCTGACTAAAGGGTTGTAATGATCAATTATGTATGTATGTATGTAGAACGTTCCTGTCATTGACTAGCTCATACAGCTCGTTATTGGATCGAATGCGGAAATCATCGCCAACTTGCACTGCAACGAAGATCTTAAGCAGAACTTTTCTCTCGAATACCCTCAAATCTGTTTGATAGTGTCCATACTTCTGCGCCATTGAGAAGCACGGACAGACTGAGTGACTTGTGGTGCATAAGTTTCTTCGTAAGAGAAATTTCTTTGCTTATCAAGAACATAACGGCACCTGTTGTCAATACTGATCCTGCGCTTGATCTTCAGACTGCCATCATTTCTGGTTACAGCGGAGCCAAGATAAACATATTCGGGCAGGATGAGCGACTTGTAGAGTACGCACCAGAGATCAGCAATGAGTATTAAAAAAGATGAGTAAAATCGAATCATAATCATAATTTCTGGTACTGATACGCATTCATACTTATTTTAATACCATGGAACCTCCTCTACTCATATTCAAAGTTTGAAGTACTCATCATACTTAACAACATGTATGATGTTGTTGATTTCGACTCTCCATAACTCAACATACAATACACGACACACAAAATTAGTACAATTCGTGTACGAACGCTAAAATACATACCAGAAGGTTGTGTGTTTGCTCTGCTTGCTGCTCTCTGTTTTTTTTGCTTATGCGTCTTTTTTGCTTTTGTTGTAAATGCAACAATAACTAAGACTGTAAATTTTAATGAATGATTCGAGTCCTTCGAATGAGTAGGCTTATGAATCAAACATATTTCGAATGGTATGAGTTTGATGTCAACCTGTACTTATAAATCAACGTTGTAGTCAGTATGAATGAATCAGAGTGTGGTTGAATTTCAATATTGTTGACTCACTTATATTCAAAATTACATGAGTGCTTACGAGTATCGAAAAAACGATTCATTGCTGATCTCTGATGCTTACTAGGAAAATTAGCAGTGAAAAATTTAAAGCATGTCCCTTCGACTGTCCATAACTCAACATATACACGAATCACAAAATAAGTATGAATCGAATCATTTGAATGAATGAATCTGAATGAGTAGGCTTATGAATCAAACATATTTCGAATGGTATGAGTTTGATGTCAACGTTAACGCATACTAATTGCAAGCTGTATTTGTAAATTGTAGTGTTGTGGTGAGTATGAATGAATCAGAGTGCGGTTGAATTTTAATATTGTTGTCTCACTTTTATTCAAAACTTCATGAGTGCTTATGAGTAGCGAAAAAGCGATTCATTGCTGATCTCTGGTACGGATCAAACCAAATAAAATCCACAACCGACATCGTAGTTAGATCAGGCAGAGCTATCTCTTGTTTAAACAACAAAAACCTACAAATCGCCAATAATCTGCCATGGGCTGATGAGATAATTCTTAAAGAATTATCAGGAACAATAATGTGTTGGATGCAGAAATCGTGACCATATTATGGAAATACAGCGCCTATTAAGTCGCTATTACCTGCTGAATGCTTGGCATATGCATATTTTATAACATTTTAATGACAACTTAAGTTTATTGCTGGATTTTTATTTCAAAATTTTTTTTCTTATTTTTTATTTTTATTTTATGCTGCTTCTTTTTAGAGAACGAATGAATGGCAAAAAAAAAAAAAATTCCACATGAATTGTTAGCGGCTAAATGCGTGCATTTCCATAAAAAATTGTATCATGATGATGAGTGAATGACGATAATGATGAGAACGATAAGTGGTTAAGGGGACATGTTATTCAATGAGAATGTATATGAGTATGTGCTTCCTTTTTTATACATATTCAAGTGCAAGTTAAACATAAAAGAAAATACTCGTATTATGAATATTCACAACATTATACACCCCATATACGATATTCATACAATTATTGGCATACCAAGGATGGTGTGTATTCTTAGAATACATACCTACAAATAGAATGCAATGCGACAGAAATGAAGAAGAAAAAACCTTAGGCACCCAAGTTTAAGTATGGGATGCCCTATAATGGCAAACGGTATTTTGGCTTACGATACGAAATTGTAGTTAAAAAGCACGGCCCCACTTTGTGTAAAGTAAGCGTAAGGTACACTTTAGGCACCATACTCATATCGTTACAAAAATGAAGAATCTAGATACTGGTGTTTTGTTTTTATATCGCTTAACATTAAAATTATAAACAAACAAAGAATACAACAACAAACACTAGCATAAAAAATTGGTAAACAAGTAAACAAAAATACAACAACAAATACTACAAGAATAAATGTAAACAAAATATAGAAACAACAATAATGTAATCAACGATGTTTACATTTATAGAGATTTCCAGAAGGCAAAGTCACGAACATACAACTTCAAGAACATTCATCAGACTGTTTACCACCGTGCCATCTACAAGGCAAGGCAAGGTCAAAGGCGAGTATGCCAGTGAAGTTCAGTCAGTCTTGTATGAAGACGCGGTGTGTTTGAATAGAGTAATAGTAGTTTGAAGATCTCCGTTACAAAGATCTATCGAACAATTGTCAAGTAATTGTTATTATTTATGCAAAGGGTATAAACAGAGGAATAACAAAGAAAAGCAATTGTTGTTGTTTACAAGAAGTTGTGAACAGTGGCACACAGAATTGTGCGAATAATAAAGAATTTGAATTAAAACTAAAAACAGATTTATTTTTATTTTATTTGCAATATATGAGCTCATTTTTTAAACGTTTTTAAAAGCTAAAAATACAACAATATGAATATAATCCTACTTATCTGTTCTCTGCCAAACTGATTTAGTCTACTATGACCCATGAAATCTCTTTTAATGATTCCTAGCAAATAACTCTCTGTTAATGCCACTGTGTCCAGTCACTGAAAATGTGTGCATAATAGAACGTTACGAAGCTTAGTCCACCAGCAATATACATACCATGGCTTCTGTAGCGCTCACAAAAAAAAAAGAAGAAACGAATTATAAGATGAAGATGAAAAACAAAGTAACGCCATCATTGACATAAAGTGGACGAAGCTCATCATACCACCATAAAACTGTATTAAATAGTGAGCGTGAGTATTTAGAATAATAAGAGCACCGCCATCATCTATAAATGCAACGTACATATGTGTACGTTGACTTGCAGGGAAAACACATCCATTTAGTCATTCAACCAGGCCAGCATTCAGCCATCCATCCGTACGAACAGTACCCAGTGCATTTACATTTTCGCTCTTCATGTTGTTGTGTATTTTTATTTAAAAAACTACAAGGCTAAGGACAATGCCAATCCACTACAGCAAATGCTAAATAGTCGGCAGGCGGAGGCATTTTCTAAAGGCACTCTAAAACGCAAATATGCAGCAGTCATACAGTCAAACCGCCTGCCAGCCAGCCAGGCGGGCAGGCAGGCATTCATTAAGCACTTGTGTTAATTGCATCCCAATGATTTAACTTATGCATGCACATGCAAGTCCGTCCAATTGTGGATGATTTTCATATATTTTTTTTTTTTCGTTTACAAAATAGAGTGACAGGGTAGCCTCCAAAATGCTGTGGATAGATGCTTAATGTTGCATTCATGTATTCATGTATTGTTACGATTTTGCATTTTAAAGGCGTTTAAAATATGAGCTCGTAGATTACAAATTCAAATAAAAAATAAATTTGTGTTTAGTCTTAATTAAAATTCTTTACTATTCCCACAATTCTGTGTGTCGCTGTTCACAACTTGATGTAAACAACAACAATTACCTTCTTTGTTATTAATCTGTTTATACCTCTTTGCATAAACAATAACAATTACTAGGCAATTACTCGACAGATCTACCACGATTACTCTCTTCAAACACACCGCGTCTTCACACAAGACTGACTGAACTTCACTAACTCATTCGCCTGCTTGCCTTTTATATTTCAGGGTAAACAGTCGGATTAATGTTCTCGAAATCGAATGTTCATGACTTCGCCTTCTTGAAATCTATATAAATGTTAACAACGATGTTTACATTTATTAATGCAGTGTTGTTTGTGGATTTTTGTTTACTTGTTTACCATTTTTTATGCTGGTGTTTGTTGTTATATTAAGCAGTATGATAATTTGTAAACAGCATTGTTTTGTTTTTGTAGTTTTTGTTTATAATTTTAATGTTAAGCGATGTAAAAGCAATTTCGTAACAGTATTCTCAATCACAAAACCCCTTAATTTTGTAGGTTATGAATAATTCTTACATTTACGTAGGGATTGGGACCGTAATATGTATTTTAATAAATTTTTTAAACATGTTTAACTATTTAACCATTTATTTACATAGAAGCGCAAATTAATTGAAATATAAAATACGCTCTTAAAGATCTTTTTTGCATCACCCTGTATATGCTGCAGGAGAGGTGGTGTATATACTTACGAATGTATTTAGACGGTATACATTACATGTTCATATAAAATTCTCAAGAGTGTTGTTGTTTTTAATGGAACTTTGTCGTATAATTTTTTATTGTTGATCAACTGTTACAATCATATGTAATTTACTACAGTTGAGGTTAAAATTATAGGCAAATAGTAATGAAATAAATTCAAATTTAATGTATTTGTTTCATTCTATTATTTTTGGAGTGCATTGAGATGCAATTTGATAAAAAGATTGTAGGAAAAGAAATTTTTGAAATTGCTGGGGACTTGCACCGATTTTTCACAACGGATTTGCCTAATTAACATACTGTTAGGAAAATGACAAATCCAGAAGCTGGTGTTTTGCTTTTACATCGCTTAACATTAAAATTATAAACAAAAGCTACAAAAACAAAACAATGCAGTAAACAAACCAGTTTACAAATTATCGTACTGCTTAATATAACAAGTGTGAGAAACTAGGTCAATAATCCTGACTGAAGGGTTGTAATGACCAATTATGTATGTATGTATGTTAATATAACAAGAAACACTAGCATAAAAACAAATGGTGAACAACTAAACAAAAATACGTCAACAAACACCAGCATAAAAAAATGGCAAACAAGTAAACAAAAATACACCAAGAACACTACAAGAATATATGTTAACAAAATACACAAACAACACTACAATAATGAATGTAAACAAGAATGTTTACATTTATAGAGATTTCAAGAAGGCGAAGTCGCGTACATTCGCCTTCAAGAACATTCATCAGACTGTTTACCCTGCCATATAAAAGGCAAGGCAAAGCAGGCGACAGTAGTAGTGAAGTTCAGTCAGTCTTGTGTGAGGACGCGGTGTGTTTGAAGAGAGTAATCGTGGTTTGAAGATCTCCGTTATAAAGATCTGTCGAATAATTGTTTAGTAATTCTTATTGTTTATGCAAAGGGTATTAACAGAGGTATAACAAACAAAGCAATTGTTGTTGTTTACAAGAAGTTGTGAACAGAGGCACACAGAATTGTGGGAATAATAAAGAATTTTAATTAAAACTAAACACGAATTTATTTTTTATTTGAATTTGCAATCTACGAGCTCATATTTTAAATGTTTTTAAAAGGTAAAAACGTAACAATATATTTACAATCACTGCTATAATTTCAATTACCACTGCATACTTAACATATGCAAGTAAAGTAAAGTATCCTGTGTGTAAATGTTGTAATGGAAAGAATAAAAACGAATGACTTGGTTTCAGTATTTATTTTTTTATTTTGTTTTGAACATTTTGAGTGTTTCATTTTTGTTTTATTTTAATTTTTGTTTCGTTTTTGTTGTAATTTATATTTTTTTTTTGAACAATTTTTTCAAGACTAAACAAGAATAAAACAATAAAAGTTTTGTTTTGTTGTTGTTGGAATGCATTTACTATTCATGCCTAAAGTACCACTGTTGATATCATTTCTTTAATGAGTTTTTCTTTTCAGCACCATTCATTTGCGAACGAACGAACGAAGAAACGAACAGGAGGAGGAGGAAAGAAAGCTGACTGCTGAATAGAAATGCAGCATGCAGCAGCAGCACGAAAATTTAATGGATTTTTAAAAACAAAGAAAGTAGGAAGATTTTCTTTACATTTAACATGCAAAACAAGGTAGCACTGGCACTGGCAGGAGTGTATGACAACAACAAGAGTTAAAATGGAATCCTTTTTTCGTGTTTTTTTTTTCATTCTTTTAAATCATAACGTAAAATATGAATGAATTTTAATACAATATTTTAAATAAAGTGTGCTTTAATTTAAAGCCTTTTACTTTATTGTAAATGCAAAAAAGTATAAAAAAAACAGCGTTGCCACGACCAAAAAAATTTTATAACCAAAATTAAAATAAAAAATAACCAAAAAATTTTTTTTATATAAATGTATTTGTTTTTAACAAATTTAAGGTTTAATACAAAAATTTTATTTTTTTCTGTATAGTTAACCTCTCATGCCCGAATTAAAACGGGAGTGGCTAAAATTTTTTTGAGTAGACATATAAGATAGAGTTGACCTCAATAGCAACTGACAAAAATTTCAATGTTCTAGGTGTCCTGGTTCAAGAGCTATATTGTTATAAATTTAAATAGAAATTTGTTTTTTTTTTTCAAATGTCGTTTATTTCAATTTATGTAAACAAGGATATAAAACAATTTTTTTGAGGATTGGAGCACAAGTGCACATTGCATCTGCTGCATTTACAGGCTTTCCAAAGTCTAGATCTGTCCCTTGTTCCCCATTCCGCCTAATGATTATAACCATCAAATTGTAGGGATTTTGCAGGCTGTGCAACATGTGCTCTTTTATAGGCAATTGATTCAGAACTCGTAGAACGAGCTGGTGATGACGGGGTCGATGGAGAAGGTGATAAAGTTCCTGAATTCATTGTCAAATTGTCAAAAGGAGTAATGATGGACAACCTCTCTTTTTTGCTACAACTCTTGACTTGTACAATTCAAGCATCATTTCCGCAAGATCAACACCTCCCATGTGCTTGTTGTAGCATTCTACTATACCTGGACGAGGTATAGTTATGAACTTCTTATCTTTACGGTACCCATCTCTTGCATTCTTATTTGCATAGTTCTGCTGAGAGGAAATCGCCGAAGAAATACTTTTTGTATATTTGTTTTGATGTCTGGCCTGGGGCTCGAACCCTGGCTTTACATCTAATAAGCCAACACACTACCCACTAGACTACAGCGGTAGTCTAGGGACTCTGGTCCCTACTAACAATTCTAAGTCAACAATTAAGTCAAAATCTATGACAAATTAAAACTTTCAAGTCTGGATACTGGATACTGAAGCTCCGATACTAAGAAAATCAAAATTTTTTTTATTAAAAATTAAATGAAAAAAGAACTGAAAAATAAGAATCCAACATATGCCATCTAAATGAGTGGCAATCTCACTGACTGATTTAAATAAACAACACAGACCTGAGGCACAAATAAACAGGATACCAATGAAATAAGACCAAAAAAAGGGAAAAAAAGGAAAAAGGGAAAGGGAAAGGATTTACTCAATAACAAACAAAATTCGGCAAAAAATAAACAACATTTGCTGCAAATGAATGAAATTTGAAAAACGAATAAAAAAAAGTGAAATTGAATGGATTTTATTTGTTTATTTGAACGAATATCGCAGCTAATTTCCATACAGATGCACGGCACATTAATCTTTGTAAATAGATACACCCGTTTCACCGAGACAAATCCAAAGAAAACGTTTCACAAAAAAACCGAAAACTATGCAACGACAATGATTCTCTAATATTTTTTTTGATGGGAATTCAATCCCAAAAAAAAAGGATTTTTTATATAAAAATTTTGCTGTCATAGAAAAAAAACCTGGAAAAAAATCATCCTTTAAAATAAATTTAAAACATATGCAAATTAGTTTTTTGTTTTCATCCTTTTTTTACGTTTCCACTTCCACTTTTTTTTTTTGAAATCGGGACAAAAAAAGGATTTAATTTGTGTGGCGGTTTGTCTGTGTATCTCTGCGCTTTATTTTAAGGGTTGGGGTCTTTGTGTACGTGTGTGCATTTAAATTTTGTAACTGATATCCGAAATGTGAGAAAATTCAAATAAATTTCTAATGATGATGATAAAAAAATAACAACAAAAACAAAAACAATAAATACGATCCTCTTTTATTGTTTAGAAATAACAATATTACAGACAGCATTAGAGCAGCATGTGTATTAGTTGTTGTGTTTTCGAAAGTGAATTCGAAAAGGTGTGTTGAAATAGTAAAAAAATAAAACTAAAGTTATGCTAACGTATGCAATTAATATTCTGTTGTACTAGAGCATTTAAAAGAGTAGGACCCAGAGCCGATTCCTATGAATAACACAGTTCTCTGCTATCCTTTTAAAAAGCCTACGGCTTTCACAAAACAAACTGATCCTTTTACTCCTTTTTCCTTGCCTTGTTTCAGTTTTGTTAACCAAGTTTCTGCAGCAAAGAAAGTAGTTTGCCTACTGTAGCTGGTTTTAGAACAATAGAGTTGCCATTTGCCATTATCCAGAGAGAATGAATGAATTGGACTATTATATTGAACTCAATGCCGGGATCCTTGCTCATTAAATCCTATTCTCCTTCCGCAATAGAAAACACCAAGCAATTTAATATGATTTACGTTACTGTTGTAATTCTCTCTTTTAGGATTCCAAACGCTCACTTCTGGAGGCAGTGGTGTTGTCGAGCCGGAACGCTCCGGAACATCGTTCCGGTACTTCCTTTTTGGATAGAAACGCGTTCCGGAACTAAAGATGATTTCTGATAACAAGAATTGGCTGACGTTTAAAAAAAAAAATTAAAAAGAATTGCTGATTTTTTTCTAATTTTTGACGAATTTTTATATGTATTTTTATAAACAAGGGTTAGAACCGAACCCGAACCGGAACAAAAACCGGAACGAACCGCCTTGTTTTACCAAACCGTGAACCGGAGTCCGGAACGTTTTTTTCCGCTGAACCGGACCTCGACCCGAACCGAAACAAATACGTGAACCCGATCCTGGAGACGGGCGAAAATTGGGGGAAATCTCCCTCCCTCCGTCGTCAAATTTGGAAATGAGACCTAAAAAAAAAACGCCGCCGCCAGGATTATCATGGAAAATCACCCCCGTCGTTAATTTTGGGACATGAGACCGCACAGAGCGGCCGCCTACCCAGGATCGGCCCTGTCTATATAATTATATATACGCGTTCCGGTAAAAAAAAAAAAAAATTAGCACAACACCACTGTCTGGAGGGGTCAGAGATCAGCAATGTGTCTTCAAAAAGATGAGTAGAATCGAATTATATTCATAATTTCTAATACTTATACGCATTCATACTTATTTCAATATCATGGAACCTCTACTCATATTCAAAGTTTAAAGTACTCATCTTGCATTCATACTTAACAACAAGTATGATGTTATTGTTGATTTCGGCTCTTCATTACTCGACATATGTATATACACGAAGCACAAAATAAGTATGATTCGTGTACGAACACTAAAATACTCATTAGAAGGTTGTGTATTTGCTCTGCTTGCTGCTCTGTCATTTTTGCTTAAGACTGTAAGGGCCATTATTACAACTTGCCGTTAAACTTGGGTTTAGTTAAAGGTACCTTTAGCTAAAGGGAAATGTAAAGTTACCTTTAACTGATTTTCGTTATTACAACTTACCAGATAAAATAAAAATAAAATTAAAATATGGCAGTGCCGGAGCAAAGTCGATAAAACTGCTCAATAAAACAAGTTTTTTTTCTTTTAACGCAGTGGCAACAGCGGACTTTGTTTTTTGTTGTATATGCTCATTTTGTTTAAATTTGAAGCTGCCATATCGAAAATAGTATATGATATGGCAAGTTCAAACATAAAGTGACCTTTAAATGTTAAAGGTAGGATGATCTTCTCTTTAGCTTAACGATCACTTCTATCTTATTGGGTACTCATAATAATGAAAAACAATTTATCTGCCCGTTAAAATCCTCCCTTAGAAGTCGCCATAGTCTAGTAGGTAGTGTGTTGACTTATTAGACGAAAGGCCCGAGTTCAAATCCCAGGTCAGACATCAAAACGAAAATATGAAAATATTTCTTCGGCGACTTCCTCTCAGCAGATTTCTGGCAAAAACTCTGAGAGTAAAAATTGCCATGAAAAGCTTCTCAAAAAAATCTGTCGTTCGGAGTCGACTTTAAACTGTAGGTCCCGCCACTCATGTGAAAAATTAACGCACACAACACTAGTGGTGTGAGAAGCTAGGACGTTGTACAATGGGTCAATGCGACCTCCGGGTACTGTACTTGTCACAGTTGACAAGTACATGTCCTCTAACCTCTAACCTATCCTAACCTAAAATCCTCCCTTTAGTTAACGGCAAGTTGTAATAATGGCCCTAAGTTTTTTAAATTTTGATGAATGATTCCAGTCACTCGCATCATTTATAAGTACATATTATAAGTAGTAGTTGTAGTGGTGGGAAGTCGCCGTACTCTAGTAGGTAGTTTGTTGGCATATTAGACGTAAAGCCAGGGTTCGAGCCCCAGGCCAGACATCAAAACAAAATACAAAAAGTATTTCTTCGGCGATTTTCTCTCAGCAGATTTCTGGCAAAAACTCTGAGTGTAAATAAAATTGCCATGAACTTTAAACTGTAGGTCCCGCCACTTATGTATAAAATTAACACACACAACATAAGTGGTGTGAGAAACTAGGTCAATAATACTGACTGAAGGGTTGTAATGACCAATTGTGTATGTATGTATTATAAGTATTTTTCTAAAGTTATGATTCTAAATGAGTAGGCTTATGAATCAAACATATTTCGAATGGTATGAGTTTGATGACAACGTTGTACGCATACTCATTGCACGCAGTACTTATAAATCAACGTAGTAGTGCGTACGAATGAATCAGAGTACATAGTTAAATTTCAATATTATTGACTCACTTATATTCAAAATTTTATGAGCGAGAAAACGATTTATTGCTGATCTCTGGTATAGTAATTAAAGAACTGGAATTAAAGAACTTTTTTTTTTTTTTATTTTAGTTATCATTTCATTTTATCTACACGACCGAATGCTTGCAAATGTAAAAGCTTTTTATTGTCGTAATAATATTCCGCCAAAGACGTCCACTTGACAGATGGAAAAAAACTTAAAGCATATTTGCTATCAATGCTAAAATTATGCATTTCGTACATTACATTCGCCTTGAAAGGACATTCAAGATGCATGTTACTTTTGCTGTGAAGTTCATGAAAAAGCATACGTAATATAAAGTGATTTTGTTCCGATTCTAAAGCTTCGCAAAAATCTAACTTCACATTTAAGTACGTAGAATTTCGTCCATTCATTTCGGCAACAATTGAAAAATTCAAAGTGACATCTTTTGCTATCACTTGACTTAATTTAAAGCGAACATTCAACATAAGCTGGTTGTGGTCATCGGGCAACGTGAAACACTCTACAAAGGGCATTAACTTCTTATCAAAGTTTTCACACTGAAAACCAGTGAAATAGACATGATGCTGTAAAGAAAAAGGTAAAAGGTTAACAACTATTTCATAAATTTTCAGTATATTTACCACCTTAGAAGTACAATAAATTCTCTCCACCGAAAAAAGTAAAATAACCATCAGATAATGTGACTTCATGATGCCAAGATATTTGCAGAAATAGTTTGAATAATTTGATGTGTGTTCTAAACAACGTTTGCAAAGTTCGATCAATGGAACAAAGTTTAATTGTAAACGAATAATTTATTTTTAATTAACATTTTCTAATTTAAATTAATTGCTGAATTAATTTTATTATTAAAAATCGATTAAGAGAGTGACGTTGGACCATGGCAATCATTTGGTGGGTCAGATTAGCAAAGTATTTCATTAAAATTCAATTACTGAAAAGAGTTGCAAGATAATCTTTAAATAGATTTTTTTATTAATTAATTCGTACGAGTGGTCGCCGCAGTATATCGGGTAGTGTGCAGCAGAGATCAGCAATGAGTATTGAAAAATATGAGTAAAATCGAATCGTACTCATAATTTTTTGATACTTTTACGCATTCATACTTATTTTAATATCATGGAACCTCATAACAAAACGTATTATGTCGTTATTGATTTCGACTCTCCATAACTCAACATATTCACGAATCACAAAATAAATATGAATTGCGTACGATCACTAAAATACTCACTCAATGGTTGTGTGTTTTATCTGCTTGCTGCTCTCTCTGTCTTTTTTGCTTATGTGTCTGTTTTCTTTTGTTGTAAATGCAACAATAACTAAGACTGTAAATTTTAATAAATGATTCGAGTCACTCGATACTCATTTATAAGTACATGAAGTGCTTTTCATAATTATAGCACCACCCTAATTTTTTGAATTTCTAAAAAAGTACATTTATAATAACAACAACAAAACATTTCATTATGTGTAGTGTTAACGTAAAAGAAAAAATAACAGTAAATTTTTCAAATTGTTACCGCAATTTTTACTTCAGTATAAAAAGTAAGGTTTTTGGTCTTTGCATAATTATAGCACCATCAGTTCTGAAAAGCGGGGAAGAAAAATTATTGATTTTTTTTATTGTTTTGTTGTTTCTAATAATAAAGGTAATATTTAATTACACATTCCGCCCAAGAAAATGTTGAGTGGTGTTGGAAAGGGGCAGATTTTAGTTTTAAAAGACCAATCTCTTTCAGTACGTGCCTTCACAAGAAAAATTGGAAATAATTAAATAAATTTTCTGTAAAACCCAGACGGATATGGTAAGACGAAACATACGGGTCGCCCAAGAAAGCTTTCGGTGCGCAGCGCACCTAAAATCGCAAGGAAGATTTCCGGTACATCAAAAAGTTGCTGTGAAATTTCTCAAGTTCTTGACCAGGCCGTCAGCATTTTAACCATCTGGTGAAAAGTTAAACGCAATCTTAACATCGAAAGACAAAATTCGAAGTTTCTCCACATTTACTTCCTATGCACAAAAAAGAAAAATGCGAATTTGCAGAACTTAACATGGATAGGAATTGGGAGAATGTAAGAGTAATTTTTCAATAATAACAAACAATGAATATAAAATTTTTTGTCTTCAGATCATATTCTCTGATAAAAAAAAAGTGAACTTAGATGGACCAGATGCCTATCGATACTACTGGTGTGACCTTAGATAGGAACCAAAGTATTTTACTAAAAGAAATTTTGGGGGAGGTAGTCTCATGGTTTGGGGGGCTATTTCTTCAAGTGGTTGCCCCGAACTTCAGTTTCCATCCATGTACATGAATAGTACAGAGTACATACTGTTCTTAGCTGTAGTTTGCTCCACTTCTTGAGAGAAAATAATGAAAAAAATTATGTTTTCCAACAGGACAATGCCAGAATTCATGCCAGCAGACTGAGTATGGAATGATTTCGTAACCAATCTATTGAGGTTTTATCGTGGCCAGCTTGCTCTCCTGACATGAATGTTATTGAAAACGTTTGGGGAATTCTTGTCCGAAGAGTATATTCAAATAACAGACAATTTACCAGTGTTGAAGATTTGAAATTAAAAATAATCGAAGAATGGGGGAAAATAGACGGAGAAATATTGAATAATCTTTATACGAGTATGAAAGATCGAATATTTTATTTAATAAGCTCTAAGAGAGGGATTACTAAGTTTTAAGTATCAACATTTTTGGTAAATAAAGCTTCTTATTTAACAAAACTGAGACTGGTGCTATAATTATGCAAAGACCAAAAACCTTAATTTTTATACTGAAGTAAAAATTGCGGTAACAATTTGAAAAATTTAGTGTTATTGTTTCTTTTACGTTAACACTACACATAATGAAATGTTTTGTTTTTGTTATTATAAATGTACTTTTTAGAAATTCAAAAAATTAGGGTGGTGCTATAATTATGAAAAGCACTTTATTATAAGTATTTTTCTAAAGTTATGAATCTAAATGTGTAGGCTTATGTGTCAAACATATTTCGAATGGTATGAGTTTGATGTCAACGTTGTACGCATACTCATTGCAACCTGTACTTATAAATCAACATTGTAGTAAGTATGAATGAATCAGATTACTTTGTTAAATTTCAATATTGTTGACTCACTTTTATTCAAAATTTCATGAGTGCTTATTAGTAGCGAAAAAACGATTCATTGCTGATATCCGATACACACACACAAGCAGGTCCAGCACTAAAATTATTCAAATATTTTTATGAAATTATGGAAAGTTCTGTGCTGTAGAGAAAGTCCAAAATATTCCAAGACAATTGGTACAATTATATCTCGATAATGTAGATCCTATAATCTGCTTTAAGCCTGTGGTTGTCATTACTTTTGAAGCGTTAAAGCTTAGATTAATTAGCACTTAACACGTCGTGACTTTTAAACTATGGTTTCCTTTCCCTTGCATCTGCTGATTGCCTGTTTTGTTTTCTTTTAAACATTACTGCCAGCAATGGTTTATTATGTATTATTTAAAATAGTAAAGGGCTATCCATTTTGTGGTTTCAAAAGTATGGGACTGGAATTCGACATCTGTCAAACTAAGTTGTGAAACCAATTTTTTTCTTTTCAGTTGAATGTCTAACATTGACGAAAATGGATCGCTTAACTTAACACACAACACATAAAAATTATCAAAACCTACTACAAAAATGATGATTCTGCCACAGCCACGTATCGTGCTTTAAGTGGAGATTATGGTTTACATAATCGTCCAACTACGCAAGCAATTGGCAAAATTGTGAAGAAATTTAAAGAGACTGGAGTGGTTACAAATATTGAAAGGCCTGTGCATTATCGTTTCGCTCGTTCCGCTGAAAATATCGCTATTGTAAGTGAAAGTGTTGCCGAAGACCCGAATGTGTCGATTCCTCGTCGTTCTCAGGAATTAGGACTGTCTTACGGCATATTATGGCGTATTTTGCATTTAGATCTACACCTACATCCATATAAAGTCCAGCTCATGCAACAACTGAAGCCAGCTGCGCATTCACAACGTCGTAGATACGTGGAATGGGTGCATGAACAACAGGCGGTGGTCGGCAATTTTTCGAACAAAATTTTCTTCAGCGATGAAGAACATTTCACACCCGGTGGGTATGTTAATAAACAAAATTGTCGTATTTGGGAATCTGAGAATCCTCAAGTAATTGAAGAGAGGCCATTACATCCAGAAAAAATCACTGTTTGGTGCGCGCTTTGGTTCGAAGGTGTGATTGGACCTTACTTCTTCGAAAACGACGATGGAACGACTGTCACCGTCAATTCGCAGCGTTATGGTCATATGATAACCGACTTTTTTTTTGCCTGCTATTGAAGAATACGACTTGGAGAATATGTGGTTTCAACAAGACGGTGCCACATGCCATACAACTCGAGCGAATATGACATTTTTTTTTTTTTTTATGAAACCAGCACTCAGGGGATGGCCCCTACTCATGCAGTGCATTGTGCAGGTTTTTTTTTTAGGAAAGCTGGAAGATGCGAACGGCAAGGAAACGAGTTGCTGCTAGGTTACTATAAAATGGCCAGTGCTATACCTTCACCATTAGATAGTCTACAGGCAATCGTCCCCAAGAAGCCCGCAGTTTCTCACACCACTTATGTTGTGTGTGTTAATTTTATACATAATTGGCGGGACCTACAGTTTAAAGTCGACTCCGAACGACAGATTTTTTGAGAAACTGAGAAGAAATCGCCGAAAAAATACTTTTTGTATTTTTTTTTATTGCAAGAGAGATTTCCTGGCCGCGTAATTTCTCGTCGTGGCAATATCAACTGGCCATCAAGATCATGTGATTTGACACCATTAGACTTTTTTTTTGTGGGGCTACACGAAAGACCGTGTTTATGCAGATAAACCTTCAACTCTTGAGCACTTAAAAACCAACATTGGTCAAGTTATGGCTGTGATACCGCCCAATAGGTGACAAAAAGTGATCGAAAATTACCTCAAAAGAATCAATGCTTGCAACACTTCGCGTGGAGGTCATTTACATAAATGATGTAGTGTTTCACACATAATGTCAACGTTCAAAGATAAAAAAAGAAATATCATGAAAAAAATATTTTATATCGACGGCTCCGTTCTATAACATTCTAAGTCGAAAAAGTGTGTTTTGAGTTATGAGCTCTCAAAGTTTTCACGCTACATAAGACTATATGTGTATTCTAAGTAGATTTTTCCCTATAACTTCGGAACGGATCGGCGCATCTTAATCAAATTTTGACAGTATTTAAGTTAGAGAACGTAGAATTTAAAAATGCAAGAACATTGAAAACATTCTAAGTACACTTAGAACTTTATTGAATGGAGGCGTCGATATGTGTTTTATTTACGTTTACTTTTGAAACCACGAAATGGATAATCCGATATTTTAAAAAAAGCTTTCTTCTAAAACTCTGCTCGCAAACAAAACTGTATTCAGATTTTTATGATGATACATTTTAATGATCTAATTTAAGTCTAGAATTTCAAAACTTTACCAAGTTCTTCGAGAGCCGCTTGATAATCCAGCACCACCATTTATTCCTTCCTTCTTTCATGATCGACTGTAAATATAAAACAAACAGTTGAGTTGAGAATTGTCGTGTCAGGTGCCATAAAGTCTCTTAATTATATACGAGGGTAGAAAAACAAGGCAGTTCTCTTCGCCTAACACATAATTAAAAAAGTAGAGAAGAAAAATGAATTTAATTTTGTTGCCAATAAAATCGTCGTTGAATTAATTGCAAAAATGTATACGAGATACATTGTTCATCATAATAATTACAAAATTTTCCAAAGAGAGAGAGAGAGAGAGAGATACAACCAACAACAGGTTGCTTAAACAATGTGTTTCTGTTTCTGTTTTTTTTTTTTTTTTATTGTAGCCCAAGGGTGACCAATGGAATATTTAGCACCTTAAACATGACATGCGATCTGTGCCATCGAGACAAAATTATGAGCCATTTAATATTAATTTATGTTTATGGCCAAAACATAAATAAATTTTGTGCGAAAGAAATAATTTTTTTTAATATTAAAATGCAATGAAATGAAATGAATAAAGACTTTGCAAATAGATTATGGCCACAGTCAAATAGTTCGTTTATAGTGCGTTTAATTGCGTTTAAATTTATGCACTCGCATCTGCACACAGCCTGTGTCCAACATTTTTACTGTGTGTTATGTAGTGTATTTAGTGAATTAGAGAGAATCGTTTCATGTTTTGTTCACGCACTTGCCTGCCACAGGAGTTAGGCAGAGGTATGGTATGGTATGGTGTGGTATGGTAGGCATAAACTTATTTAACCATGGAATAACTCAGCATATATGTATATACATACAGTGAGCGTCAAAAGAAAGTGTACACTATGGATAAAATTCGAAAAAATTTTACAATATTTCCAAAAATTTCTAATTCTTTTCTTCTTGTTTCAATTTTAAAAACTGGCAATAATAAAATTTTTATGAATTATACACTTTCTTTTGACGCTCACAGTATGTTGACTTGACATGATAATGATGACGCTGACGATGACGATGACTATGACGACAAAGACGTTCCCTTCGCAGCTGGTATTTTATGTTCTGTTTTTAATTACTCCAACATGGTCATGGAATTTAAGTTCTTTACCCAAATAATACATACGTATGTACATATATGTATGCCAACTAAATATGCGTTAATGAAATCAATTAAAATGTTTTTAGTTTTTTTTAGTTTTATAACTTTTTTTTTATACAATAATAAATATTAATTATTAATGTGCATAAATTAAATAAAAAAAAAATAAAAATAAAAAAATACAAATAAAATTGCCATTAAATTCTAAGAAATCGTATAAAATTTGTAAAACATAATTGGCTCATACAGCAGCCGCAACTATTCTATCAACTCACATGGAGAGGTGAAAACATTGAATATAAAAGACATTAAAGAATGAAAAAAAAAGAAAAATCGTATAATAAAAATTCAATTCCATATATAAGATCAGCGTTGCCAGAATGATGATTTTATCATATTTTTGATGATTTTTTAAATAAAATATGATTTAATGATTTTTCTCCAAAAAATATGATTTTTTTTTTCCAAAAATATGATTTTTTTGTATATAGATACTTCACGTTATAAACAGTGTAAACAAAATGTTTCAAAGTACAAACTCCCAAATTCAAAAAATGAATTCTGAAATGAAACGTTTATACTTAAAAATATTAGACAATTTTGTAAAGCCACATACATTGGCTACACTGATTTCAATATTGAGGAAAATATTGAAAATAAAGACGTTTTTTTAAACGCCGAAGATGTATATTTAAGAGTATTTGTAAAAAAAAAAGATTTCTGAAACAAAATTTACCAATAGTGAATTAACTGAATTCACTAATTACTGCGTTTCATTTTACATTGAGTTTTGTAAACAATTAACCAAACGTTTTAATTTTAAAGATACTTCCTTAAAAGAAATGTCATCTATTGATCCACATAATATTATTAATAAGAAAGTTTCTTCATTGTCTCCACTAATAGAAAGATTTCCAAATTTAATTAATGAAAATGATTCTCAAAAGCTAGACGATGAATTTAGAGAGCTTCGTCACATAGATTTCGAACAATATTTTCAAACCTTAGAAAATATTAATTGTGAAGATTTTTGGGCCAGAGTTTCTAAAATAACTCGTGTTGTTAGCGATTTAGTTTTTCCAACATTGGCGAAATTTGTGTCCAGTATACTTTGTCTTCCCAGTTCATCTGCAAACGTTGAACGAATTTTTTCTAAAGTTAATTTAAATAAAACTAAGTACAGGAACAGGCTTGAAAATGCAACATTAGAAGGATTTTGCTTATACAGGATTATTTACTAGTTAAAAGGTGTTCCTGTTATAATCTTAAAATTGATGAAGAAATTGTAAAAAATATCAAAGCTTCCCAGTATTATAATTAAATTTTTATAGGAAATTACTAAAAGTTTTACAAAACTCTACTTTTCTATTTAGATCTTATTTTTGTACCTTATAAAATTACTACTTACATATCGTCGGCTGGCCTGCAAAATGGCCTATGTGCCTTTTGGGAAATTTATTTTATTCGCCCATTTTTAAGTCTTATTTGTGGTCCTTCTCTATAGCAAAAATTTGTACAACGTCTCCGCTGGTTCCAAAATTGTTGCAAAAATATTTAAGTAGTTTTGTATGCCTTTCATATAAAAGTTATGTTGTTTTTTAGGTCTTCTGAAAAGTTGTTGAAGGCCAGACGACAATATGTATGTATGGATTTTTGAAAATTAATTTTAATTAAATCGAATTGTCTTTTATGTATAACATACATATTTATTTTTTGTTTTGTTTGTATATAATATTTTTGGTAAAATATGTAATTAATTTAAAATTGTTTGATTATCGGGTTACTCGTATATCATATCCTCAAGATTAAAGTTAGTATATGATAACAAAACTCGATAACCAATCAATATAAAACACTTTTGTTTTGAATTGTTATTTATTTTTTAATGTTTTACAAATAAAAGTTAAAAAGTGATGATTTTTTCTCCCAAAATATGATTTTTTTCCTTAAAATGATGATTTTTCACCAGAATCTTCTGGCAACACTGTATAAGATCAAGTATTTTTTGTCTCTTTTCTCATGGTCCTTACCACAGATCAGCAATGAATCATTTTTTCGCTACTCATAAGCACTCATGAAATTTTGAATATAAAAGAGTCAACAATATTGAAATTTAACTACTTTGTACTCTGATTCATTCATACCAGTGTTGCAAAATCGGAATTTTTAAATGGTACTGAATTACAGTAGAACCTTGATTATCCGTGATTCGATTATGCGGCAACTTCAATTATCCGGGAAGGAAAAAAGAAAATTTTTTGCATCGACTTAATTTTATATTGGATCGACTTAAATTTTTCTGCATTGTTTAACCGTGATTACCTCTATTGTCCGTGATTATAAGCAAACATTTTTTTCTATTATTTTGGTCAAACAAGCGAAAAAGGGGAATTTCCTCTTTAGTATACGAAATCCTTATCAGAGATCTGCAACGAGTATTCAAAACGATGAGCAGATTCGAGTCATACTTATAATTTCAGATACTTATACGCATTTATACTTATTTTAATATCATACCCATACTACTCATATTCAAAGTTAGAAATATTCATCGTACTCATACTTAACAATACGCACGATGTTGTTGATTTCGACTCTCCATAATTCAACATATACACGAAGCACCAACTAAGTATGATTTGAGTACGAATACCACAATACTCGCTAGAAGGTTGTGTGTGTGCTTTGCTTGCTGTCTTTGTCTTTTCTTTTCTCTTCTTTTGTAAATGCAACAATAACTACTACTGTAAATTTTGATGAATGATTCGAGTGATTCGAATCATTCGTAAGTATTATAAGTATTTTTCTAAATTTATGAATCTGAATGAGTAGGCGTATGAATCAAACAATGAATCGAATGTTGTAAGTTTGATGTCAACGTTGTACTCATACTCATTGCAACCTATACTTATAAATCAATGTTGTAGCGAATACGAATGAATGAATAGTTGAATTTCAATACTCTTGACTCACTCATACTCAAAATTTCATAAGTACCTATGAGTAGCGAAAATACGATTCATTGCTGATCTCTGATCCTTATCTACTTGTTCACTGTTTTCTGACAAAATTATTTTTTTATATTTTTGAAACATGTATGTATATAAAATCCTTGAATTATTTCGTTTTTATATAAATATGTACATATTCATTTATTAATTAATAAAAATATCTATTAAAAAACTAGCCAAAATTGGTACTCAATTAACCGGGAAAATCGATTATGCAGAATGCTTCTGGTCCCGACCATCACGGAAAATCGAGTTCCCACTGTATAACTGAAAAAATACTTTTTTGCATCAAATGACACTTTAATAAAAATATATTTATTTATACACGTACGGAATGGAATAGAACAATTAACGACTTATATATATTTCTGAGCCACAAAACAGTTGATTCGAAACGTAAGAGTCACTCGAATCATTCATCAAAATTTACAGTAGTAGTTATTGTTGCATTTACAAAAGAAGAGAAAAGAAAACACAAAGACAGTAAGCAAAGCACACACACAACCTTCTAGCGAGTATTGTGGTGTTCGTACTCGAATCATACATATTTTGTGCTTCGTGTATATGTTGAATCATGGAGAGTCGAAATCACCAACATAGTGCGTATTGTTAAGTATGAGTACGATGAATATTTCTAACTTTGAATATGAGTAGTATGAGTATGATTTTAAAATAAGTATGAATGCGTATAAGTAAGTGAAATTATAAGTATGACTCGAATCTACTCATCGTTTTGAATACTCGTTGCTGATCTCTGCTGTATACCTGGTTATACTGCGTGGCTTTTTGGCAGTTGCATAGTACAACATGCATACATACATACATAACTGGTCATTACAACCCTTCAGTCAGGATTATTGACCTAGTTTCTCACACCACTTATGTTGTGTGTGTTAATTTTATACATAAGTGGCGGGACCTACAGTTTAAAGTCGACTCCGAACGACAGATTTTTTCGAGAAACTTTTCATGGCAATTTTATTTACTCTCAGAGTTTTTGCCAGAAATCTGCTGAGAGGAAATTCCCGAAGAAATACTTTTTGTATTTTGTTTTGATGTCTGGCCTGGGGCAACATGCATAGTATACGTAAAGCTTCGATTAGGTACGCAGGAATGCACGAACATAACAACACATTCGAAGTCCAGCGGTCTGCAGATACAAACTGGAATTTTTTTTTTTGGAAACAATATAAGTATGGTCGCCGTAGTTTAGTAGGTGGTGTGTTGCCTTTGTAAACGTAAAGCCACGGTTCAAAACCCAGGTCAGACACCAAAACGAAAAATTAGAAAATTTCTGGCAAAAACTCTGAGAGTAAATATAAAATTGCCATAAAAAGTTTCTCAAAAAAAATCTTTTGTTCGGAGTCGACTTCGCATTGTAGGTTCCACCCCTGATGACTAAAAATTAACACACACAACACGAGTGGTGCGAGAAACTAGGTTGTAATCCTGACTAAAATGGTTGTAATGACCAATTAAGCAAGTAAGTAAGTGTTGCATCAAATTGTTCACAAAGATTCTTCAATAATTTCCAAATTTTATATCAGTTTTGTTTATCAAATTCCATTCCGCTATTCAATTCATATGCAATGGATTTAATTTCTTCATTTTAATTCAAAATTATGGGGTGTTGCCAGGTGGGTGGTAAATTATTCTTTTTATAGAAACGAAGTTAATGTTGAATTCAAATCTTTATCTTAACGTGGGCGTATTTGTGTTTATGTCCAGGGCTACAAAGCCTTGCAGAGCTGGCTATTAAGATTGCTGCTTAAGACTTAAATTTTATTTTAATTTCTTTTAACGTTGCCACCATTGTTGTTATGGTTTAAACAGCCAAAGCAGGAGTAGTAAGTCCTACCACAAGACGTTGTATTCTCATTAATATCTCTATGCATACATAAATACCTGTCAATATGGTCTTATTGTGGCTTAATTTTACACGCTAATCTTATTCAAATTGTAAGATTTTTTTTCAAAGTCAATATGGGCAAGAGTAAGGCAGGGGGGAGGGTGTGTAGAAGTGTGCTTTATTACCTTTTAAGAGTTTATATTGGCTATTGGCTTTGTTCTCGGTTACTACACCTTCGTTTATTGTAATTATACCACCTAGAGAAGAAGGAGTTGGGTGGAGTTGGTTGGCTGTTGTTTGGGCGTGTATCGATTTAATCTGTTGCAAGTCATTTACCTCCACCCCTTCTACATGTATTTTGCCATACTTTGGCGCCAACAACTAATCTTTAAATTATTACAGTTCAGCTCGGAATATTTTCCTTCTTTTCTGGGACTTTTTTTTCCTCTTTTCCATTCTTTTTGTAACGTTTTCTTTATTTTTAGTTCGAAAAGCAATTAAACTGTAATTTCTGTCCATAAATATTGATAACGGTTTTGTTTTTTTTTTATTATTATTTCCATTAAGGTATTGAGAAACGTAGAGATGGCCGAGCGTGGAGTTGTTGAAATATTCCCGGGGATTAATTGTAGACAATCAGACAGTTGTAGATGGAAATTAAAAATACAACAGAAAAAAAAAAAAAAAGAAAATGAAAAGCGAAACGAAGAAGAGGATTTTCATAAAAATAAAAAAGATTTACAATATTGTTACAACGAATTGCATACAAATTGCCTCATTTACCATACTTTCTTAACTTTTCTTTCTTTATCCATCTTCTTTTCATCTTCATCTGCTAATGTGGTCTTACCTTGAACGTAATTAATGTACGATTGGATTGATAGCATTAAGTTGGGGGGTTGAACGCAATATAACTCCATGAAATATGAAATAAAAATTTAAAAATTTTGAAATTAAAGTATTGTTATGAAAATGAAAAATCTAAATGTTGCTTTTACATCGCTTAACATTCATATCATAAACAAAAGCTACAAAAACAAAACAATGCAGTAAACAAACCTGTTTACAAATTATCGTACTGCTTAATATAATAACAAACTCCCGCCTAAAAAAAATTGTAAACAAGTAAACAAAAATACAATAACAAACACCAGCATAAAAAAAATGGTAAACAAGTAAACAAAAATACAATAACAAACACCAGCATAAAAAATTGTAAACAATTAAACAAAAATACAACAACAACACTGCAAGAATAAACGTAAGTGACAATGTTTACATTTGTAGAGATTTTGAGAAGGCAAAGTTATGAACATTCGCCTTCGAGAACATTCATGAGACCGTTTACCCTGCCATATAAAAGTCAAGGCAAAGCAGGCGAGTTAG
This sequence comes from Sarcophaga caerulescens, assembly GCA_927399465.1. Lineage (NCBI taxonomy): Eukaryota > Metazoa > Arthropoda > Insecta > Diptera > Sarcophagidae > Sarcophaga > Sarcophaga caerulescens. Next base: position 97,974,849 of record OV656867.1, on the reverse strand, counting down.
TTAGTAAAAGTTCAGTCAGTCTTGTATGAAAACGCGGTGTGTTTGAAGAGAGTAATTGTGGTTTGAAGCTCCTTCATAAACATCTGTCGAATAATTGTCTAGTAATTGTTATTATTTATGCAAAGGGGTATAAACAGAGGAATAACAAACAAAGCAATTGTTGTTGTTTACACCAAGTTGTGAACAGTGGCACACAGAATTGTGGGAATATTAAAGAATTTTAATTAAAACTAAACACAAATTTATTTTTTATTTTATTTGCAATCTACGAGCGCATATTTTAAACATTTTTAAAAAGTTAAAAACATAACAGTATTTTAAAGCCTCCACAAAATCTCTTTCAATTTAATGGAATTTCATTTTTTTTTTGTTTTTCATTTTATTTCTCTTACAAATTATTATTTATTTGCGAAAGTTTTTATTCCACCTCAAATTATGGGAAAACAATTTCTTTTATGGCCAGCCGAAGAAAAAAGCATTTCGAAATTGGTTTCTGCCACGCAAAAATCCAATGAGAATTCCCAAAAGTCTCGTTACAAAGTAGGAGAAAAAAAAAGAAAACATCAACAAAATAAAACATCTTTGTAGATAATCTCAGAAAAATAAAGAAATTATTTTCAGAATTTCTTTTTATTCGAAATTATCTAAAAAAAAAATCAGAAATTCATTAGAGGCGTAGGCATTGACAATTTCTTGAAAGTAATCAGTAGGGTGAGTAGAATAATAGCAAATGAGCAAAATACTTTGCAAATGTTGAATTTTAAATCGAGCATATATATAATTTGAATCCCGATTTTTAGAAAAATCATGTCCAAAAAAAAGGAAATTTCTTAACTCCCTGTAATGTGCCTAGGGGACAATGAATCTTCCTTTCATCTGTTGTGCAGGTCCTGAACCCTTGAGTAATGTCAACCTTATTCGTCTGCAACATAGAACAGAACACTTCATCATGATTGCAACTTCAAACTCTTAATTTGAAAGACACATTTTTCTCTCGAACTTATTTATTTATTTTTATTATTATTTATTTATTTATTTATTCGATATTCTATACAACAAGACCTGAGGTCTTATGATTATAGTACAGAATCAGATATATGCTTAAATACTAATATTAATTATAGAACAAAAAAGTAATTCTAGCACGTATTTTAAAAACATGAAAAATTTGTTTAAAATTAGAACGTACAACAAATTAGTAAAAAAAAATTTCCAAATAAAAATAAAAAATTTCCAGAAATTATTAAAAAAAGAAATAAAATAAAATTATTAAAAAGAAAAAGAAATAAAATAAAATTAAAGTATATAAATAATATTTAGGAATAATATTTAAATAGAGCCCTTTTAAATTGCAAAGCATTACCTATAATTTTTGTGCCCGTGGGTAATGAACTCCAAAGACGTATAGAATAGATGAAGTATTGCCATTCGGATATTAGAGATCGATATCGGAACTGAAGAAAATCATTTAATCTATGAGAACGAGTAAATGACAGCCTCGTAAAAAGGTAGCCCGGTTCATGAGTGTGAATGATCTTATGTAAGAATATCAGAACCCTTATTTTCAAGAAGTCGCTAAATAATACACCATAGAGTGACCTCCCAAAATTAGATACGTGGTCGTACTTTGATAATCCATAGACATATCTTACAACAGCATTATAAGCCACTTTCAATTTGCTTAGACTAGCACAGTCACACGAAGCAAATACTTCACAACCATATAACAAAACAGGAATTAAATAAGTTTTAGCGAGCAGCTTACGCACCCTAAGTGGAGTAAAGTATTGTGTCCTCCACAAATTTCTCAACATAGAAAAAGTTCTTCCTGAGGCATAATTTACATGATCCTTCCATGTCAGATTATAATTAAAAAATAATCCCAAGATTCTTAGCCGATCTAACAATTTCAAGCAGTTGATTATTAAAAAAAATCTCAGGCCGTATAGAAAATTTCATAGATCTAGGAGTTATTACCAAACATTTAGATTTAGTGAGATTGATATTTATTAACATATACAGTGAGCGTCAAAAGAAATTGTACATTAAAAAAAAAGTAGACATAAATAAATTACCATTATTTTTATTTTAAAATTATTTCATTGTCAGTTTTTAAAATAGAAACAAAAATAATTTAAAAAAAAAAGTTACAAAAAAATTCGAAATATTGTCAAATTTTTTTCGGTTACCCTCCTTAAGTGGTAAAAGTTGAGTTTGGTGATTGTTAGAATTTTATCCTTAGTGTACAGTTTCTTTTGATGCTCACTGTATATAGTAATCAATAATCAATTGAATACCGGTCATCAGCGACCATATTACTTTTAAAGACGCATAATTTTTAAGTTTTTCAGAGATCACGATGAATACTTTTTCGTATTTACAAGTAGACGTGCCTAAGTTCCAGTCAGTACTCAAGCAGTTCATCTACTACAAAATGAAACGTAAATTTTGCGAGAGAGGTTTGTAGCTTTGAGAAACTGGAAATCCTTACTAGAGTAGTACCTCTAGTATAAATTAAAATAAAAATTCATTAACTATCATCAAGTTCCAGAGTTCTAGATTAGGAATCTTCAAAATTGAGCCATTGGTTCCATAGGTATTCTATTTATCTACCAAAATATCGAATAAATATCTTAAAACACTATGAATCGAGCTAAACCTTGACGTTAAAAATGGTGATGATGTCAATATTGATGGTTGTCATTGCTAACTATCAACAACAAACACTTGATGAGTTGTTATTGAAAAACGCGTTTGTGTCTTCATGTTTTTTCCATAACAACAGTCAGTCAGTGTTCCTTATACTCCCCTTCCCATTTGCCACCAATCACGAACTCATTCATTCGTTCTTTATTTGGCTGTAAACATTCGATTAGGGAAGGAAAAATAAACAACAACAACAATAACAAAAACATGTTTTTTGAAAACGAAAGAAAACTAACAATCATTGAACAAATATCGATTCCATCCCTGATGTGTTATCATTAAATAAGTGTGGTGGGTGTGTGTGTGAAACAGTGTGAGTAATATTATCAGATACAAAAATTTAAATTGCAAATATTTTATATACATATATGTATGTATGTATGTATGTGTGGGGGAAGTTGCCGTATTATTGGAAAAGTTAAATTATTGAAATTAGTTTCCTGTTGAGCATTTAATAAAAAGCCTCTTTAATAGGAAAAAAACGCCTGTTTATAGGCAATTTTTATTAGATTTCAAATTTTATTATGGGTTTGTGAGTGTATATGTGTGTGTGTGTGCCTGTGTGCCTGTGTGGTTGTGTATTTTTTTATAACACATTTAACACAACATTTTTACCCTCGTTAAGTTATTTGTTGTTAATGTTAGTGTTGTTGTTGTTGTAGCATGGCTGACTGATCGATATCCTTAAAGTACAAAACAAAAAAAATAAAAACAAAAAATTGTGGACAAAAAAAAACATGGGTTCTCTACTTATGCTGCTTATACCCACAACCACCCACAGTTTAATAATTTTTTCTTCCAACACACAGCAAAACATCCCTTAAGTGTACACCTTCACCCCCCACTCTGTTGCTGGCTGACGCATTAAGCCTCTATCATACACACACGCAGTCAAACTTACGCTGTATTTCTATACCCCATGTTTACCTCTATGAGAACAGAGTAAAAAAAAAAAATACAAGAAATAGCAACAACAACGTTAAAATCATGCTCAAAAACTTGCTCATCCGTAAGGAACCATTAAACTTGTTTTCTTTATTTCGTTTTTTTCTCTCTTCTTTGCTGTTGTTTTTTTTTTCTTTATTTTTTTTTTTTTTTGAAAATCCATCATTGAAAAGCAAACTTTTCGTACAACAACCATGTTTGTTTCCATTTCGATTTAGTTGTTGTAATGCTATACTCGCTATACTGTTGTTGTTGTGCATGCCTGTTATTTTCTTTTTTGCTCCGCTCTTTTTATATCATTTTCCATATTTTTTAACGATTTGAATGCTTTTTTTTTTCGTTGTAATTGTCTTTTTAGAGAGAGAGCGAGAGTGCAAGTGAGGGAGTAAATGTAAAACTTTAGCACCCCTCAACTGGCCCTGGGGTGGTGGTTATACTGCCAACAATAACGTGTGGGTATGTTTTGAGCATTGTTTTGTATATCATCGTTGTTGTTATTGTTAATCGTAGAGGTGAGTTAGAGAAGTCAACTCCAAATTTTTTTTCTTCTTTTCTTTTTCTGTTTTTCATATAAAACTTAAGCAAGAACAACAAACTCCATGGTATTGTTAAGGTAGCTGCAATAGTAGTGGTAGTTGTAGTAGTGATAGCAGTTGTACATATTATAAGTAGTGGCGCTACTCTCTAACTACAGCACTGTAAATTGTTCTTTCTGTGTGTATACGTTTGTGAATGTGTAGGAGATTTTTATCTCCTCATACACAATGCATAAGCGAGTGTGTGTGTGTGTTTGTTTTTTTTCAAAGTTGTTATTGAGTTTTGTATGGGCTTTTAAGTATTTTTGATTACATTTTCTCCCCCATATTTACGATATAAAAAGTTATCAAAAAAAAAAAAAAAAAACAAGAAAAAACCAAGAGAATAAAATGCCTGAAAGTATATTTTTCTGTTTATAAAATCAGTTTGGTATGTATGTACATATGTATGTATGTATGTATGTATGTATGTATATATGTTGCTAGTGGTAACAGTTGACTAGAGATTATTTGTTTACTTTTTTTTTTTTTGCTTTTCTTTTTCTGCTGCTTTTTAATGAAAATATGAATTTATTGTGTGTGTTGTTGTTTTTTTTTTTGTTTTAAAGTTAAAGGTACGAATTTATTTATAAATTTAGAAAACAGCCAGAATGGCAAAAACTCTGTTTCTATAGGCATATTCATAGGAATTTGAAACAAAAACGCAATTCAATAATTTTTTTGGTTTTTTTGACACTGAAATTAAATGTAAATCGAATGGAATAAAATAAAGTTTTCGGTGGAAAAAATTTCGAAATTATTTTTTTATTAAAAAAGTCATAAAAAATTGGATTTTAGAAAGGTACATACAGGTATTAGAAAATCAGCATACTCCTTATCGCTTTAATTTAGAAATATAGCAACAATTTGCATTTTAAGGAATGCTCTTCGAATGTTTTACCTTCTAAATACATATACACCAGAGATCAGCAATGAATCAGTTTTTCGCTACTCATAAGCACTCATGAAATTTTGTATGTATGTAAGTGAGTCAACAATATTGAAATTTAACTACTCTGTACTCTGATTCATTCATACTCATTACAGCCTACAGTTTTAAGTCAACTCAGAACGACTGGCTTTTGAGAAATTTTTCATTTCAATTTGCTACTGCTCTTAGAGTTTTTGCTCGAAATCTGCTGCAGAAAGTCGCCAAAGAAATATTTCTTCATATTTCATTTTGTTGGAGATGTCTGACCTGGTGTTTCAAATAAGGCCTCATGTCTAATAGGCAAACACATTACCTACTAGACTACTGCGAGATAAGATCAGTCTGCAATTTTAATTAAAATCGGCATCAATATGTTGTTTTGAAATCAATTCAATGCCACTGAAAACAATTAATCACAGAAAAACAAAATAAAGAAGAAGGATTACAGCCATCCGAAGATCGCATTCTAATTGTCTAGCCGCTAGACCTGTATATTCACAAAGAATATTAAATGACATTTTCTCAGAGATATCTTCATAACTTTTATATTTTCTCCGAACAGACACCGATCGTGCGAGGTCAGACATGAAAACGAAAATGTGAAAATATTTCTTTGGCGACTTCCTCTCAGCAGATTTCTGGCAAAAACTCTGACTGTGAAATAAAATTGGCATGAAAAGGTTGTCAAAAATCTGTCATTCGGAGTCGAATTCAAACTGTACGTCCTGGCACTCATGTATAAAAATTAACACACACACACACAACATAGGTGGTAAGAGATACTAGGTCGTAACCCTAGCTGAAGGATTGTAAAGACCAATTATGTAAAGGGTCCGCCAAATAACTTTTTTTTTTTTTTTGAAAATGCTTAAAAAAAAACTACTGAATATTTTCTCAAATTTCTTTTTTTTATTTGAAAGTACAATCCTTCCGGTTAATAATGCAAAATAATTTCATTCAAATGGCTGCCTCGGCTGGCCATGCAGTAGCCTACACGATCGGTCCAATTTTTAAGCACATTATCGATTGTGTGCAGCTGTATTTCATCAATGGCTTCACGAATATTGTCCTTTAAAGCGTCAATTGTCTCTTGGCTTGTCGGCATAACACTTATCTTTGACGGCACCCCACAAATAATAGTCCAACGGTGTCAAATTGCAGCTCCGAGGTGGCCAAACGACATCAGCTCTGCGGCTGATAATGCGATCTTCAAAAACAGGGCACAAAACATCGAGTGTAGCTTCGGCTGAGTGGCACGTAGCGCCGTCCTGTTGAAACCAAATGTTGCCAATATCCTCCTCTTCAATTTTTGTGAACAAAAATTCATTCAACATTGCCCGATAACGATCGCCATTGACTGTAACGGCCACTCCTTTCTCATTTTCGAAGAAAAATGGCCTAATTAGGCCTCTGGACCAAAATCTGCACCAAACAGTGACTCGTTTTGGGTGCGTCGGCTTTTCAATGTATGCGTGCGTGTTTTCTGTGCCCCAAATGCGACAATTTTGCTTGTTTACATACCCGCCAAGATCAAAATGAGCTTCAAACTGAAAAGATGATTTTTTTTTTTGCCAAAATCGGCATCTTCTGTAAGTCGATCGCAGGCCCACTTAGCGAAGCGAAAACGCATTGGATGGTCAATTGGATGGATCATTGGATGGTCATATTCGTTCAGCGGAAGGATAAAACTAATTATCTGTGAAATCAGACATGAGCTAAGTGTTACCATTCACGAAATAAGCACAAGTTGACAAAAAAACGTTAGATGGCGGACATCTTTCCTTTAATATACACTTATGGTGTTTTCTTTTCTACCAAAAAATGTGCATTTTATTAACGCAAAATGCAATTTTGCGTTTGTTTCTTAAAAATGTTTCGCCCTCAAAAAGGGTGGTATGTTTTATTCTAAATAATTCGCACTTGCCTATGGTGGAGGGCATTGCATTTTATGCCCTGTATAAATCGACAGTGCTGATAATGCCCTGTAAAGCAGATGACTTTTGTTTATTTATAGGGCTACCAGATGAAATTTAAAAAAAGTCGCCTGGTATTGTTATCCAATTTTAAGTTAATTTTTTCATTGTTTTGTGGAGTAATCTTAAGGAAATATTACATTATTAAAGCTACATGGTCAACAATATAAAAAACTGCATTCAATATTAGAACAGTGTTAAAATATTTTTTTTTTGTTATAAAAAAAGCGTGCAAAAAATGAAGTCGAAAAATTAGCGATCTGGCAACATTTTTGAACAAATTGGCATTTCCTCATTCATTTTCTTAATAATTAAGTGGTAAACACAGGGCATACCCTTTTTTAATATTTGTGTTATGTTCTTCTCAAATAAAAAATGACATTACAACAGGGTTGGTCAAAAATTTTTTTAATGCACCTTGTAAGAGGGTGACATTTTCTTTGTAGAAAAGAAAACACCATTAGTTCTTCTAATTGCCCATCTTTATCCAAATTTAAATTACATTTTCTTCTCAAAGTAATCTTAAATCTCTTCTAAATCACTTCATTTAAATATAAAATTTGTTTATCTACTGCCTTCGACAAAATAAAATAACAATTAAAGTTAATTATTCCCACCTCATTACAATTGTAAACAAACAAAAGGAGGACAATAAAAATAATGCCATACTCTTGGCTGTTATTATTTATTGTTGTTTCCAGAGATTTGTAAACAACAACAAAAGAAAGAAAGAAAGAAAGAAAAAAAAAAACAAAAGTAAACAAAAACCCATAATTTCCCAATTGTTGTTGACAAATCGATGCAATTTCGCAAAATAAACACACACACTTACACACGCACAATCATTTTCAAAACAAATTTTAATGATTTGTCTTCTGCAAAAAAGAAAAAAACAAAAACAAAACAATTCGATTTACTTACGCATGTTTGCTCTCTTACCTTTCGTGTTACAACACTCGCTGTCTCTCTTTTGTTTTCGATTGTAAAACTGAAGGGACTATTTATTGTCTCTAGGATACATGAAAATAGAAACAACAACAACACCAACTCAAACATCCCTCAAAAATTGATTTTTCTTTCATAAATTTCAACAACAACAACAAAATGCACAAAAATCGAACACCTCTATTGAAGCTTTATTGTTTCTCTTCTTTTTACAACAAAGAAAGAAAATTTGCAAAACAATACATGACACTGGCAAAATAGAAAGTGAGAGTAACTGTGGTGAGATGTAGTGTTGACAACAACAAAAATGGTGACATACCAAAAAAATAAATAATTATTGTATGATGGGATTTATTGATGAAATCCAATAATTGCTAATCATTTGTCAACACAATAGGGGATACTCATACAACGATAGAAAACCAATTAAATTTATGCCAATAAATCAATTAACGAAAACACCCCTGACTGCTGAACTTGTTCATTTGTATCAGCATAGATTGGGTGTTTTGTACCGTTTAAAGAGGGATGCATTTAATTGCAAATTTTTTTTTCTTTTCTTTTTTTCTCTTTATTTGTTTGCAATTAAGATGAGTTTTAGGGGTCGTTTGCTGTTGTCAACACAGTAGGGAAAATGCGTGTGACCTTTTTGCATTTGTAAGCGGCATAATAATTGGGCAACTTGTTGATCTGGATTTAATTGATTTTTATTAAACACAGTGGGACAATGGGATAAATTTTTACGTGCTTAACTTAATTATTAATTACAATCCTTTAGTCAGGATTGCAACTTAGCTTCTCATATCACCAATGTTGTGTGTGTTAATTTTTATGCTCGTACGGCCGGACCTAAAGTTTAAAGTCGTCTCTGAACAACAGATTTTTAAGACACTTTTCATATCCAAACTAATATGTACTCTACTGGTACAAGACGCTCATCCTACCCGTGCTTCTTTATGGTGCAGAGGCATACATAACATAATTGGCCATTACAACCCTTTAGTCAGGATTACGACCTAGCTTTTCACACCACCCATGTTGTGTGTGTTAGTTTTATATTTGAGCAGCGGGACGTACAGTTTTAAAGTCGACTCCGAACGACAGATTTTTTGAGAAACTTTTCATGACAATATTATTTCACACTCAGAGTTTTTGCCAGAAATCTACTGAGGGTAAGTCGCCGAAGCAATATTTTTTCATATTTTATTTTGTTCAAGATGTCTGACCTGAGATTTGAACCGTGTCATTACGGTCTATTAAGCTAACACACTACCTACTAGACTATGGCGACTTGCATGGCGCAGAGGCATGGACACTAATAACTACTGATGCGGCAGCCTTGAGAGTATTCGAGAGGAAATTCCTACATAAGATCTTCGGTTCAGTGCGAGTTGGCGATGATTTCCGCATCTGATCCAACAGTGAGCTGTATGAGCTCCTCAACGACATGGAAGTTGTGCAGCGTATTAACATCCAGCAACTGCACTGGGTCGGCCATGTCGTTCGAATGGATAAGAATGCTCCGGCAAGACGGGCATTTGATGCGGAGATTTGCGGATGTTGGCGTAGAAGTCAACTTTGTTTGCGTTGGAAGGACCAAATCGAGGAAGCCCTGTCATCGAATGGTGTGTGATTGGTGTAGGCGCACAAGAGACAAGCAGAGGCACTTGGAAGGATATGTTAAGGCAGGCCAAAATCCGTTAATCGGATTGTTAATGTCTTGTTAAGGAAGTAAGTAGGTAAGGTTAGGTTAGAGGACGTGTACTTGTCAACTGTGACAAGTACAGTACCCGGAGGTCGAATTGACCCATTGTACAACGTCCTAGCTTCTCACACCACTCGTGTTGTGTGCGTTAATTTTATACATGAGTGGCGGGACCTACAGTTTAAAGTCGACTCTGAACGACAGATTTTTTTTTTTTTTTTGAGAAGCTTTTCATTGCGATTCTCATTTTTCATTTTACTCTCAGAGTTTTTGCCAGAAATCTGCAAAAAAGGTTTGGAAGTCGCCAAAGAAATATTTTCATATTTTCACTTTAATGTCTGACATGGGATTTGAACTCCGGCCTTTCGTCTAATAAGCCAACACACTACCTACTAGACTACGGCGACGGAAGTAAGTAAGTTTTATATCAAATTTATCTACCATCAGGGTTTATGCCAGGAGACTGCTAAGAGTAAGGTGCCAAAAGAAGTATTTTTTTATAATTCATTTTTTTCGGGATGTCTGAGATAGGGCCTGAACGATGGACTCAAGTCTGATAAGCCAATACATTAAGTATTAGACTACGACAACTGCACCAAAGAGCCAACGCATGCAATTGTAAAATGGTTTGAGAAGAAGTGTTTAAGGATCACTCTGTCTATGACTGGTTAAACAGATGAGAAGCTTTGCCTTACCACTTACATCCACTGGCATCCGATTCTTTACCTTCCAGTAGTTTACATTACAATAGTTTACATATTTTATTTCTGACGACTATCGTCACAACTCGTTCAATACATGCAATACTAAATTAACGTGAAGATTGAAATTCTTTACCACTAAATCTACCCACTAGGTTTTTTTAGGTTAGAGGACGTGTACTTGCCATTGAGACAAGGAGGCCAAGTTAACACAATGTACTACGTCCTAAAGGATATGGGATAATAGAGGAGATAGGGAAAAGAAGAAGGAAGTAGGAAAGAAAGAATTCTATCCACTAAAATAACATTCAATCACATATAGAAGAGAGTTCAAGCTTTCCTTTACAACTCATCATCATCATTTGCCAAGAAATTCACCAACATCATCATGTAACTGTAAATGGCTTTGGTTAACTGTAAGGCAGTGCTCATCGATAAAGACATTATCTGGCCAACCGTCAAATTTATGGGATTCTGTGATTTGCGCATCATCAGAAGTACCAGTTTTTGTTCGGGCACCGATAACTCATACCACAAACAATCGCCATAAATCACGTTCACTACTTCGTCATTCTGGAATTTAAATTAGAAAATATTGTATATCCAAGAGGAGAAGAACTATGTTTACGAATTTACCGATATTTCCACCAAGTGACCAAGACCACAATAGGCATATAACATGATACTGCTGTAAACTAAATAGGCAAAGGCAGCTGGCCAACTGCGTATGACAATTGAAAACAAAGTGCAACAGATGCTTACAACAGAAGTAAAAATTTGCACGAATATTACACCATAATAGACGTCTTCAACTTGATTAATATATCTAAGGAGATAAAGGCTTCCCTGAACTCAAACTCTGCTTTACTAAATTCTTTGTGGACTTACTTGCAATAATTCTGATGCCATTTGACAATCTCCTTTAACATGGACATTGATTTCCGAAGGTCATGTGTTGCCAAAGCCACCTGATTTAGTTTTTCGCATTTAATTTTCAATAAATCCTTTAGTAACGGTATATTTATAATGAAAATAATAATGAACATGTCGCCAGCAAAGTTGCCAAAGGCACCCAAACAAATCAGGAAAATATGGAAACCATTATGCAATATATACCCCGTATCTGTATTTGGATCTATGCCAGGCAATAGGAATTGCATGACAAACAATTTCTGGCCATAGATTGCACCATAGATAAAGGGAAATACAACAATAATGCTGCCGCTCGTAATGTACATCCATAAGACCATTTTTAAGATTTTCGAAGTCAAGTCAATGCGATTTTGTAGCACTTCCCGATAGGCATTATCAAGTTTCTGATGCTCCTTATAAACCTTGCGTAAGTATGCATTCATTTGGATCATAATCAAGCGTCGATAAAGACATGATAACAGCTTGCTGTAGCCCTGGCAGATGATATTAATTCGTAGACAAAAGTTTATTTTTTTTTTCATTTTTAAAGAGTGTAAGTGTGCTACTTACTTGCACTGCACTGCCCACTAAGCTTAACGTCTGCAGTAATAATTTCCAGTCGCCTTCGATGACCAGACCCACATACATGGTGTAAATGGTACAACAGTAGAAGGCATTGATGGCTACAATTACAAGCCATGTTAATGGTGACATTTTATATTTTGGATTAATAACATCGGCTCCACAAATGGCTGACATTAAACGGGTGATATTCATAATCCTGTTATAATGATCGAAACAAGTCTTAGCCATGATTGTTAAAATGCGAATGAAACACAACACAAAAATGATTTCCTTTCTTTTAAATGTCCAGATTATATTGATTTTATATTGGATTTATTTAGGAAATAGAAAACTTAACTGGAGTGACAGTTATTATATGCCACCCTTGTGGTTAATAACATTCTCATGGAGTATATGGACTTCATTAATTGACTCATCACAAGAATAATTAAATCATCTGCGGCTGACAACCTTTAAATGACAAGATAATCGCTTTTATCACACAATTATTCTATTAAAGTTAAGCCATTTGCCTGCCATGCATGGTGAAAAGCAAGTTAATTTTATAATTACACCAGACAACAGGAATGAATTTCGTTTTCATGTTGAAATTAATCGATATTCAGAAAGAGAAGAGATTTCCGACAATTTCTCTGTTTTGAGAATGAAATAAACTGGGCAAGAACTTACAAGACATGCCAATAATTGTAATCTAAAATTTTCCCAATGGACTATAATTTGCCTTTAGTCTAGGAACTCTTTTTAAAGTCAATTTAAATCTAAATTGGCCTCAGATAAGACTTAAAGAAGAAAATCTTATAAGAATCTGTCCATCACTGGTAGATTCAAATCCTGTATATCATTAATCTTTATCTGATGAAGGAATAGCACAAATTCAATCAATTTTCGGGTGGGATACTTACCTACTTACCAACTTAATTGGCGACTGGAAATTATTACTGCTGTCGTTAAGCTTAGTGGGTAGTGCATTGCAGGTAAGTAGCACACTCATAAGCATTAAAAAAAGTTTTTTCTACGAATTAATATCCTCTGCCAGGCCTACAGAAAGCTGATATCATGTCTTTATCGATGCTTGACAATGGATTACATGTTAAGTTAGATATGCTAGAAATGTAAGTTGAAGTATAGGAGACCAACCAAAGGTCTCGTACCTATCGACATTCACCTAAGCCATCCAGTAGGCTTGTTGTGCCCTTACCATAGTTTCTATAGCAAATTTTTGGAACTTACAGTGAGCGTCAAAATAAACTGTACATTAAAAATAAAAAAATTAATAAATTACCGTTATTTGTAATGGTAAAATTGTTTCATTGCCAGTTTTTTAAAATTGAAACAAAAAAAATATTACAAAAAATATCAAAATATTGTCAAATCTTTTCGGGCTCTCTCCTTAAGTGATAAAAGTTGAGTTTGATGATTGTTAGAATTTTATTCTTAGTATACAGTTTCTTTTGACGCTCACTGTATACATATATAAACGGGTAATACACGTTATTCTTAGTGGTAAACTTGATTTCATTTTAAATACAAAATTTTAGTTAGATTTGTTGGACCATTTTCTTCCACAGGACTATGCTCTCCTAAAAAACTTACACATCAAATACATACTTACATACATACATACATATTTGGTCTTTACAATCCTACAGCCAGGATTACGACCAAGTTTCTCACATCATTTATGTTGTGTACGTTAATTATATACATGAGTGGTGGAACCCACAATATAAAGTCAACTCCGAACGACAGATTTTTGAGAAACTTTTTCATGGCAATTTTATTTTACGCTTAGAGTTTTTGCTAGAAATCTGCCGAAAGAAAGTCGCTGAAGAAATATTTTTTTATTTCGTTTTGTTGGAGATATCTGACCTGGGACTTGAACCATGGTCTCACATCCAATGAGCCAATATATGACCTACTAGACTGCGGCGACTTCAAATAGACATTATGTCCATGGGAAATCGAAATATCGTCTAACGATTCCTCTTTGTTGTAAGCTTTTGAGTCTTGTCTTGAGTGATTAAAGTTTTCTGGTGATTATGCTTCTCTTGAAGGAAAAATATTTATAAAAACAATCTGAAACATATTTTTTCTATATACGAGGGTTGCCTTTTATATTTCGGGATTTGGCCAACTGACAGCTCTATCGTAAAGCTTGACATTTTTAAGGTTATACGTACTCAGAACGTTTTGACATACGAGCGCTATTTGTGTTGTTTACAGTAACTTAAAAGATTCATCTCGCCCAAAACGATTGACAAATTGTATGGGATCCAACGCACAACAAATTTTTTTGACAGTCAAATGTTCATGCAATATTGAATGTATGCTGGTCCCACTAATGCCTAAGGTTGTCTCAATCTCACGATAGGTCACATGACGATCTTGCAATATCAGTTGGCGCACAGCATCAATGGTTTCCGGAACAACAACTGATTTTGGACGACCTTCACGAAATTCGTCTTGGAGTGAACTACGACCTCGGTTGAATTCAACATACCATCGATAAACACTGGTCCTTGATGGAGCTTCATCGCCAAAAATTTAATTAAGTTCATCGATACACTGTTGTTGAGTTAATCCACGTCGAAAGTTGTAAAAAATAATCGCACGAAAATGTTCACGATTTAATTCCATTTTTTGGGCGAGATGAATCTTTTAAGTTACTGTAAATAACACAAATAGCGCTCGTATGTCAAAACGTTCTGAGTACGTATAACCTTAAAAATGTCAAGCTTTACGATAGAGCTGTCAGTTGGCAGATTGCAACACAAGGGTTGCCAAATCCCGAATTATAAAAGGCGACCCTCGTACTGCAGGATATTAACTTTAATGTGAGTGACATTGTTTCAATTCTCCGATAGACTATGTATGAGGGATGTAATAAAATTTTCCACTTGATATCATTGATTAATGTTGAACCGTGTTCAACAGCCAAGAAGGCAATAAATTTTAAGTTTAAACAAAAAACCCTCAGCCTTCTTATTTCTTTGGGGGATATTTATATTCAAGAGGAATATATATATCCTAATCTTGCTCGTCAACTCATCCTTTGTAAGACCCTAGGAGTTTAGTTGACTCCTAGAGCCTACAATTAAAGTTGGTATTTGTATAGTTTTTGTATTTGTAAAAAACTTTTCCCCAAAATACTATAAATTTCATTGGATTCAATAGAAAATTGAATTTCAAATTTCTCATTCCCCTTGTCATACTCTTTCATAATGGGATGTCTACTCTACATACAGAAACTTCCCTATCAGAAACCTGGTATGATTTTGAATATCTAAGCATATCATTTTGTTTTTCTTTTCCAATGTGTTTTTTTTTTTGTTATTTTATCAACCGATCGAATGTGAAATAAAAATTTTTTGATGCATTTCTCACGTTCTCATTGCTTTAGCAGCATATCCTTTAATATAAAGAAGAAACAAAATTTAAATGCATGGCATGTCCTTAAAAGCACGTTTACTGGCATGTCATGCATGTACTATGTACATACATGTACCATATGAATGAGTATCATTTCTGTACCACTCTTCATTCCTCTTCCCCAATACTTCTGTGTGACTCTTCAGATATCAAAAGAAATTCCTTTTTGCATTTCTATACCAATTCATACACAAGTGTTGTGTATATCCTTTGACAATATTTTTTTAAGATACAGGATAACAAAAACAACAACAGCCATGGCAACAGCAACGAAGAGTATAAGAAATAAGTGTAAGAACAAGAGGAGGACACAATACAAAATATTTCCTTCCGTCTTGCATGAAAAACGAAAAATATGCTTCTCTAGAAAGGATTCTTTCCTTTAATAGGAGAACAAGCAGCCCGAGCAGCAATATTATGCATAACAAAAGCTTATAACGCTTAGGAAATAGGAAAAAAAAATCAGGATGAAACCAGGAAACATGACATAAGAAAGACAAAAAGTTGAAAAGAACGGAAGAAAAGGAAACTCTGGTGTTAGAAAAATCTCTTTTTCTGTACATATTTGAATATTTTCTTTAAGTACTGAAAAGCATTAAATGGGCGTCAAAATAAATATTGTGCCGGAGAATGTGTTTCGTTGTGTAAGAAAAGCAACGAACAAAAACAAAACTTATCCTACAGCGTCAATCATATGCAAATTATTTCGATTTCTTCGGCGATATTCATATGCAAATGAGCCAAACAGCAAATCTTAAATTTTAATTAGAATTATAATTGACACACACACACACATACGCATACACACTCACAGGCACATGAACAGGACATGAAAATAGGCCACACACACATATCCTGTTGTCAACAATCTTTCTTAAAGATTTGCACTTGAAGATTTATAAGGATTGTTTGGATTAATATTGTTACGTTTTTAACTTTTAAAAACGTTTCAAATTCATATTTGATTAGAATAATTTACAAATAAAATAAAAAATAAATTTTTGTTTAGTTTTAGTTAAAATTCTTTATTATTCGCACAATTCACAACTTGATGTAAACAACAACAATTACTTTTCTTTGTTATTCCTCTGTTTAAACCCCTTTGTATAAGCAATAACAATTCTTACTTACTTACTCAATTGGCCATTAACAACCCGATTAACGGATTTCGGACTGGCGCAACACAACCTTCCAGGCGTCTCTGCTTCTTGCGCGCCTACGCCAGTTGATCACACCAATCGATGACAATAACAATTACTAGACAATTATTCGACAGATCTTTGTAATGGAGATCTTCAAACCACGATTACTCTCTTCGAAAGCACCGCGTCTTCACACAAGACTGACTGAACTTTTACTCACTTACTCGCCTGCTTTGCCTTGCCTTTTATATGGCAGAGTAAACAGCCTGATGCATGTTCTTGAAGGCGGATGTGCATGACCTCGCCTTCTCGAAATTTTTATAAATGTAAACATGGTTGTTTACATTAATTATTGTAGTGTTGTTTGTGGATTTTTGTTTACTTGTTTACCATTTGTTTTTATGCTGATGTTTGTTGTACGATAATTTGTAAACAGGTTTGTTTACTGTATTGTTTTGTTTTTGTAGCTTTTGTTTATAATTTTAATGTTAAACGATGTAAAAGCAAAACACCAGTATCTAGATTTTTCATTTTCGTAACACTATATTCCATTCAATTTTGTTTCACTTGCCTTTAAACAATTCTCATTAAGTATGATTGGAAGAAGAACGAAATTATTTTCAAATTAAATTTCATTTTCCACACAACACACTTCAAATACTGGCAGCGGGTAAATGATTGTCAAGCTGATTGCGCCTTCAACGTGGCTGTTTACTGTTGTAATGAAACGGAAACGTACGTGACGTACATGACAAGTAACATATTGTTGTTGTAAATGCTGTAGAAAATAGATTTTTTTGTTGTAAAAATTTCAAATTCTTATAGAAAGGAAAACTTAGTTGCTTTGTAATGAGAATCCGTTGTTGTTGTTAAATGTTAAATGTAAGTGTTGTTTTTATTATTATTGTATTCGATACTCTCTCTCTAACAAGGGTTAATTTATTTTTTCTAATCATTGGCAGTCCGTAATTTCTTTTCTTTCCTATTTTTTTATTTTTTTTTTTTTTTTTTTTTTTATTTTTGGGTATGAAACCCAAGCATAATTTGCATTTAATTTTTATTTAATTTTCCTAGCGTTTATGTTTTTTTTTTTTTTTTTTTTGGTAATAATTTTGTTTCTTTCCGTCCTCAAGATGTTCAATGTTTAGTGTAGCTAGCAGAAGCACCCTAACTGTGAAAGAAGATACTTTTTTACTTTGTTTTCTGATTTTTATGAATTTTGTTTTTTTTAATAAAAACTGAAAATGTTTTTTTAAGCTTTGGAATAGAATTTCAATATTTATTTACATTGCTTTTAGAGTACAGTTACATTTTATTGGAAGAAAGACAAATGGATTCTTAGGAAATGCCGTTAATAGAACGCCGATAATAAAGGCATCCATGCAAAAACACTTCCTTATGCAATCCTCAGTAACAGTTAAATGCTAATTAGGACAATAGCATCAATGATTAGACGATCAAGAACTGTCCTGGAAAGTAAGAAAGCGCTTAAGAATTATTCCAGGCATAACACGATATACTACATATATTAAATGGATACCCAGTCATCAAAGACTGATTAGGAAGCCTGTCTAACAGAGATACAATATTACGTGAGCTAAACTTGGACCCTCAATGTTTTTACATACATACATAATTGGTCACATTACTACCCTTCAGTTAGGACTACGACTTTTCACACCACTTACGTTGTGTGTGTTAATTTTATATTTTAAATTTATAACATAAATGGCGTCATCTACAGTTTAAAGTAGATTCCGAATGACAGATTTTTTTAAGAAACTTTTCATGGCAAAAATTTATTTACTCTGAGAATTTTTGACAAAAATCTGCTGAGAAGAAGTCGTCATAGAAATAATTTTTCATATTTCGATTGATCTGTCTGTCTGACCTCGGGATTGAATAGTGACCTTACGTCTAATAAGCCCTTGCGCTGACCAACTTCCCCCTCCTTGGTTCGGAGGAACTTGGTCAGTACAGAGACTGCGTGCTGAAGGGGGTTTTTGGTATCAAGGCTACCACTCGAACCTAACATAACCTACTAGACTACGGCGACTTCAGCAATGTTTTATAGTGCATTGGAAAATAGCCTACAAACTGAACTGATCGTCGGATAGGCGCTGTAGTAAATAATGAATGCAAGACATTTAAAGAAGACATTAAAACGATGGACTACTTTTATGTCATTGCACAATTTTTTCAAACTCGGAAATCTAATATTTTCTTAAAGATACTAAACAGAACTGGAAGAAGCTGAGGCGGTCTGTCAATAACACAAATTTTCTATAGAAACTATGGTTAGTATCCCTAATGATGAGGGCACAACAAGCCTACTTGATGGCTTAGGAGAATACCGGGTCTCATGCCTACCCTTAAATTAAATTTTGTTTCTTCTTTATATTAAAGGATATGCTGCTAAAGCAATGAGAACGTGAGAAATGCATCAAAAAATTTTTATTTCACATTCGATCAGTTGATAAAATAACAAAAAAAAAAACATTGGAAAAGAAAAACAAAATGATATGCTTAGATATTCAAAATCAAAATGTAGAGTAGACATCCCATTATGAAAGAGTATGACTAGGGGAATGAGAAATTTGAATTTCAATTTTCTATTAAATCCAATGAAATTTATAGTATTTTGGGGAAAAGTTTTTTACAAATACAAAAACTATACAAATACCAACTTTAATCAATGATATCAAGTGGAAAATTTTATTACATCCCACATAGTCTATCGGAGAATTGGAACAATGTCACTCACATTAAAGTTAATGTCCTGCAGTATACAGAAAAAATATGTTTCAGATTGTTTTTATAAATATTTTTCCTTCAAGAGAAGCATAATCACCAGAAAACTTTATTCACTCAAGACAAGTACTCACAGATTTACAACAAAGAAAAATCGTCAGACGATATTTCGATTTCCCATTGACATAATGTCTATTTGAAGTCGCCACAGTCTAGTAGGTCGTATATTGGCTTATTGGATGTGAGACCATGGTTCAAGTCACAGGTCAGATATCTCCAACAAAACGAAATAAAAAAATATTTCTTCAGCGACTTCCTTTCGGCAGATTTCTAGCAAAAACTCTGAGAGTAAAATAAAATTGCCATGAAAAAGTTTCTCAAAAATCTGTCGTTCGGAGTTGACTTTATATTGTGGGTTCCACCACTCATGTATATAATTAACGCACACAACATAAATGATGTGAGAAACTTGGTCGTAATCCTGGCTGAAGGATTGTAAAGACCAAATATCTATGTATGTATGTAAGTATGTATTTGATGTGTAAGTTTTTTAGGAGAGCATAGTCCTGTGGAAGAAAATGGTTCAACAAATCTAACTAAAATTTTGTATTTAAAATGAAATCAAGTTTACCACTAAGAATAACGTGTATTACCCGTTTATATATGTATACAGTGAGCGTCAAAAGAAACTGTACACTAAGGATAAAATTCTAACAATCATCAAACTCAACTTTTATCACTTAAGGAGAGAGCCCGAAAAATTTTAACAATATTTTGATATTTTTTGTAATATTTTTTTTTTGTTTCAATTTTAAAAAACTGGCAATGAAACAATTTTAACATTACAAATAACGGTAATTTATTAATTTATATATTTTTAATGTACAGTTTATTTTGACGCTCACTGTAAGTTCCAAAAATTTTCTATAGAAACTATGGTAAGGGTACAACAAGCCTACTGGATGGCTTAGGTGAATGTCGATAGGTACGAGACTTTTGGTTGGTCTCCTATACTTCAACTTACATTTCTAGCATATCTAACTTAACATGTAATCCATTGTCAAGCGTCGATAAAGACATGATATCAGCTTTCTGTAGGCCTGGCAGAGAATATTAATTCGTAGAAAAAACTTTTTTTAATGCTTATGAGTGTGCTACTTACCTGCAATGCACTGCCCACTAAGCTTAACGACAGCAGTAATAATTTCCGGTCGCCAATTAAGTTTGTAAGTAGGTAAGTATCCCACCCGAAAATTGATTGAATTTGTGCTATTCCTTCATCAGATAACGATTAATGATACACAGGATTTGAATCTACCAGTGATGGACAGATTCTTATAAGATTTTCTTCTTTAAGTCTTATCTGAGGCCAATTTAGATTTAAATTGACTTTAAAAAGAGTTCCTAGACTAAGGGCAAATTATAGTCTGTTGGGAAAATTTTAGATTACAATTATTGGCATATCTTGTAAGTTCTTGCCCAGTTTATTTCATTCTCAAAACAGAGAAATTGTCGGAAATCTCTTCTCTTTCTTAATATCGATTAAATTGAATGGGCAAAGAAAGTTTGTTGTCTGGTGTAATTATAAAATTAACTTGCTTTTCACCATGCATGGCAGGCAAATGGCTTAACTTTAATAGAATAATTGTGTGATAAAAGCGATTATCTTGTCATTTAAAGGTTGTCAGTCGCATATTATTTAATTATTCTTGTGATGAGTCAATCAATGAAGTCCATATACTCCATGAGAATGTTATTAACCACGGGGGTGGCATATAATATCTGTCACTCCAGTTAAGTTTTCTATTTCCTAAATAAATCCAATATAAAATCAATATAATCTGGACATTTAAAAGAAAGGAAATCATTTTTGTGTTGTGTTTCATTTGCATTTTAACAATCATGGCTAAGACTTGTTTCGATCATTATAACAGGATTATGAATATCACCCGTTTAATGTCAGCCGTTTGTGGAGCCGATGTTATTAATCCAAAATATAAAAAGTCACCATTAACATGGCTTGTAATTGTAGCCATCAATGCCTTTTACTGCTGTACCATTTACACCATGTATGTGGGTCTGGTCATCGAAGGCGACTGGAAATTATTACTGCAGACGTTAAGCTTAGTGGGCAGTGCAGTGCAAGTAAGTAGCACACTCACACTCTTTAAAAATGAAAAAAAAAAATTAACTTTTGTCTACGAATTAATATCATCTGCCAGGGCTACAGCAAGCTGTTATCATGTCTTTATCGACGCTTGATTATGATCCAAATGAATGCATACTTACGCAAGGTTTATAAAGAGCATCAGAAACTTGATAATGCCTATCGGGAAGTGCTACAATATCGCATTGACTTGACTTCGAAAATCTTAAAAATGGTCTTATGGATGTACATTACGAGCGGCAGCATTATTGTTGTATTTCCCTTTATCTATGGTGCAATCTATGGCCAGAAATTGTTTGTCATGCAATTCCTATTGCCTGGCATAGATCCAAATACAGATACGGGGTATATATTGCATAATGGTTTCCATATTTTCCTGATTTGTTTGGGTGCCTTTGGCAACTTTGCTGGCGACATGTTCATTATTATTTTCATTATAAATATACCGTTACTAAAGGATTTATTGAAAATTAAATGCGAAAAACTAAATCAGGTGGCTTTGGCAACACATGACCTTCGGAAATCAATGTCCATGTTAAAGGAGATTGTCAAATGGCATCAGAATTATTGCAAGTAAGTCCACAAAGAATTTAGCAAAGCATTTTTGAGTTCAGGGAAGCCTTTATCTCCTTAGATATATTAATCAAGTTGAAGACGTCTATTATGGTGTAATATTCGTGCAAATTTTTACTTCTGTTGTAAGCATCTGTTGCACTTTGTTTTCAATTGTCATACGCAGTTGGCCAGCTGCCTTTGCCTATTTAGTTTACAGCAGTGTCATGTTATATGCCTATTGTGGTCTTGGTCACTTGGTGGAAATATCAGTAAAATCGTAAACATAGTTCTTCTCCTCTTGTATAGACAATTTTTTTCTAATTTGAATTCCAGAATGACGAAGTAGTGAACGTGATTTATGGCGATTGTTTGTGGTATGAGTTATCGGTGCCCGAACAAAAACTGGTACTGCTGATGATGCGGAAATCACAAAATCCCATAAATTTGACGGTTGGCCAGATAATGCCTTTATCGATGAGCACTGCCTTACAGTTAACCAAAGCCATTTACAGTTACATGATGATGTTGGTGAATTTCTTGGCAAATGATGATGATGAGTTGTAAAGGAAAGCTTGAACTCTTTTCGATATGAGATTGAATATTAATTTAGTGGGTAGAATTCTTTTTTTCCTACTTCCCCCTTCTTTTCCCTATCTCCTCTATTATCCCCTATCCTTTCGGACGTAGTACAATTGATCAACTTGACCTCCTTGTCTCAATGGCAAGTACACGTCCTCTAACCTAAAAATTTAAAAACTTAGTGGGTAGATTTAATGGTAAAGAATTTCAATCTTCACGTTAATTTAGTATTGCATGTATTGAACGAGTTGTGACGATAGTCGTCAGAAATAAAATATGTAAACTATTGTAATGTAAACTACTGGAAGGTAAAGAATCGGATGCTAGTGGATGTAAGTGGTAAGGCAAAACTTCTCATCTGTTCAACCAGTCATACACAGAGTGATCCTTAAACACTTCTTCTCAAACCATTTTACAATTGCATATGCTGGCTCGTTGGTGAAGTTGTCGTAGTCTAAAACGTAATGTATTGGCTTCTCAGACTTAAGTGCATGGTTCAGGTATCATTATGAACAAATATTTCTTTCGGCACCCTTCGTCTTCTGGCAAAAACTAAAAGAGTGGAATAAAATTGCCATGAATAAGTTTCTCAAAAAATCTGTCGTTCAGAGTCGACTTTAAACTGTAGGTTCCGCCACTTCTGGACAAAATTAACACACACAACATAGGTGGCGTAAGAAACTAGATCGTGATTCTGACTGAAGAGTTGTAATGTAATAATTATGAATGTATGTATGTATGTGTACGAGGCTGAAAAATGGTTACTTTGAAGCTGACAGAATATCCATTTAAAATTGAATACTTTTTTAAAGATTTTAATAAAGTTCATAGAATAATCTGAAATGAATACACTTTACAGTCATAGCTGCCAGATAAATGAAGCATCAAATCGTCAAATATTTGAGAGAAAATCGTCAAAATCGTCAAAGTCGTTCATTGAAATCGTAAAAAAATCGTCAGAAAACCGACTATTCGTATGTGAAACTCAATTCCTGCAGAGGTCTTTCCTATTACTTATGGTATAAAAATATTCAAACCTACACTGTTCTCTCTTTCCTCCTTCCCATAACATAGTTTCCTAGTTTCAAACACAGTGCCATCCTTATTGGATGGATGGTGTTGGTCGTAAGAAAAAAAAAAAAAATAATGGCACTTGCCTCTGATCTTCCGATGGTAATATTAGAGGCTACAATCGAATTTTTAAAATTGTCTGCAACGGCAAATGATACATTATGCTCAATTACTAGGTTATTTAGGAGTTGTAATTTTTTTGATCTTAACAGATTAAAAAGGCACGAAATACAGACAAATCATCACAGGTATTCGAAAATAACTTAAAAGTATAATAATTTAGTCGTTGTTATTACTAACATAAATTTCCAATAGTAATAATTGCAAAGCAAATACAAAGCTTAAAGTGGCCTTTAATGTACTAAAGTAAAGGATATGATATAAATTTTCAATTTCCAAAAATCGTCAAAATGAGGGCATAAATCGTCATATCATCAATATGATATTTTTGGAGCTCATAATCGTCAAAAGGACGATAAATCGTCAAATCTGGCAGCTATGTTTACGGTTAGTTTTAATACATATAAAGGGAGTTATAATTACATGTACCTTTAACCTTGATTTTGTTCTCTTAATATAGTATAAAGCAGAGATCAGCAATGAATCGTTTTTTCGCTTTTATAAGCACTTATGAACTTTTGAATATAAGTGAGTCAACAATATTAAAATTTAACTACTATGTACTCTGATTCATTCATACTCACTACAACGTTGATCTATAAGTACTGGTTGCAATGAGTATGCGTACAACGTTGATATCAAACTGATACCATTCGAAATATGTTTGATTCTTCATAAGCCTACTCATTTAGATTCATAACTTGAAGTCCCCGTAGTCTAGTAGGTAGTGTGTTGGTTTATTAGACAAAAGGCCCGAGTTCAAATCCCAGGTCAGACATCAAAACGAAAATATGAAAATATTTCTTCGGCGACTTCCTCTCAGCAGATTTCTGGCAAAAACCGTGAGAGTAAAATAAAATTGCCATTAAAAAGCTTCTCAAAAATTTGTCGTTCGGAGTCGACTTTAAACTGTATGTCCCGCCACTCGTGTATAAAATTAACGCACACAACACGAGTGGTGTGAGAAGCTAGGACGACCACCGGGTACTGTACTTGTCTCAGTTAACAAGTACACGTCCTCTAACCTAACCTAACCTAACCTAGATTCATAACTTTAGAAAAATACTTAATCGAGTGACTCGAAACGTTCATCAAAATTTACAATCTTAGTTATCGTTGCATTTACAAAAAAAAAAAAAAAAAAAAGCCACATAAGCAAAAAAGACAGAGAGAGCAGCAAGCAGATCAAACACACAACCTTCTAATGAGTATTTTATAGTTCGTACGCGATTCATACTTATGTTGTGATTCGTGAATATGTTGAGTTATGAAGAGTCGAAATCAACAACATACGTATTGTTAAGTATGAAGTATGATGAGTACTTCAAACTTTGAATATGAGTAGAGGAGGTTCCATGATAATAAAATAAGTATGAATGATCAGAAATTATGAGTATGATTCGCAGTGTTGTCAATTTAGCGCCTTTCGCGCTATATTTAGCGCGTTTCAACTACCAAAAAGTCGCATTTTTTCTCTTTATCGCTTTTTTAAGAAAACACGCTAGGTTGGCGCTTTTCTATTTGATTTTTTTTAGTTCCACATTGATTGAATATAGTTATTTGGGATATAATTTTGAAAAGGCTTGACGAGATAATAATATTGAAGGTTGTGAAAAAGAATTAATACAGACAAATTTAATTAAATTTACTAAAGCTTTAGGGCATGAAATAAGATCAAGATTACCAACTAATATTACAATTTAAAAAAAATATCATTATTTAGTGTCGAAAATATTTTTTCAAATAAGATAAACGATATCATTGAATTTTTGAAAGAAGACGATATTGACGAAGTAGAAAATTGTCTTAGTAATTTAAAGTGATGTCAGTGGAAAAATATAGGTAATACAGAGCAGTTTTGGATAGAGGTGCACAGTTTTAAAAATTCACTAGATGAAAATCCGTTTACAAAATTGTCAACACTTGTAATTAATTTATTAAGTTTTCCTTTTTCAAATGCGGAAGTAGAAAGATCTTTTAGCGTTATGAATTACTTTAAAGCTAAGATGAGAAATAGAATGTCACTCAATACATTAAACTCATTAATATTCATATAAAATATGGCCTTAAACTGGAAAACTCATGCTGTGAAAATTATGTTATTCCAGATAAGTTTTGTTTAAAAATTAAACAAAATTGCACCTATGAGAATTCTAAATATTATATAAAAGCTGTTTTTTGGTCAGAAGATTCTTCAAATGAAAGCATGATATTTTTAGATGAGCCTTTTTAAATATTTTTCAAAATTTTTATTTTGTTTTTTTTTTTTTTTTTTGTAACGTATGTGTGTCAAATCTAGTGGCTCATTTTTAAGACTTACAATACATATTTATTTTAAGTAAAATATTAGAAAACTATAATTATATTAATTAAGCGTACCAATGAAAGTATCTATTTTTTTTATATTATACATAAATATGAAAAAAGAGTTTTAAGTCGTTGGTTTGTTTCAAATAGTTGTTAATTTTGTTTTGTTTTTACAAATATTTAAATTAAAATATTAAAAAATCTTTTAAAAATTGTATGTATATAAAGGGTGATTTTTTAGCTATTATCTTTTTGGCAACACTGGTTTAAACAGCTCACACGCACGTTTCGTGTTTTGTTTCACTGTCAAACATCTTCAGTTTGGTCTATAATTAAACCATGAATCGTCTTACAAACGAACAACGCTTGCAAATCATTGAATCTGGCATCATTGGACCGTACTTCTTCAAAGATGCTGCGAATCGTAACGTAACTGTGAATGGTGAGCGCTACCGTGCGATGATATCCAACTTTTTTTTGCCCAAAAAGGCAAGAGCTTGACTTGCATGACATGTGCTTTCAACAAGACGGTGCCACATGCCACACAGCACGCGTAACAATGGACTAATTGAGAGCCGAGTTCGGTGAACATTTTATTTCACGTTCGGGACCGGTCAATTGGCCGCCTAGATCGTGCGATTTAACGGCTTCAGACTATATTTGTGGGGCTATGTTAAAGCTCATGTCTATACAGAAAAGCCCGCTTCAATTGACGCATTGGAAGACAACATTGAAGCATTTATTCGTGAGATACCGGCCGAAATGTTGGAAAGAGTATTCCAAAATTGGACTAAGCGGATGGACCATTTGAGGCGCAGTCGCGGTCAACATTTGCATGAAATAATCTTCAAACATTAAATTATATGGACCGTACTATCGATTCAAATAAAGATTTCATGCATTTTTCTGAATTTTAAGTGTTTTTTTTTTGAAGAATTTTCCTATAGCTCTTAAAAAATCACCCCTTACATAATAAACATATTTTTTTAACAATTCCATTACATTTTTCTATTTTTTTTATTATTTTACACTTTTTTACAGCGCGTTTTGATTATAGTTAGGCTGGAGGTCCACACCACGCGTTTTCGCGTCAAAGCGTTGCGTGCATTTCATACCTTCTTCGCATTCTACGCTTCAAGTTACATGCAACGCTTTTTACGCGCCAATGTTTAAACAAATTTAAACAAAACAACTTGTCAAAATCAGCTGTATTGTACGCGCGCCGCTTGTGATGCTTACAAAAGTAGAAAGTAGATCTACTTTTCGCGTTCTATGCGTCAAGCATCCTACGCTTTTGTGCGTGTAACTTGCACCAAATAAATACATTAATTCTACTTTTTTGACAGCCGCGTAGAATGCGAGAACGCGTAGAACGCGTGGTGTGGACCTCCAGCTTTAGTTACTAAAATTATTACTTAGCGCTTTTTAGCGCCATTTGAGTGCTAGGACGGCGCGTTTTGACCATAAAAAATTGGCAACACTGATGATTCGATTCTACTCATCTTTTTGAATACTCATTGCTGATGTATGGTGTACAGTGTGCAGTGTGCAGTATTATTACTTCAATGGAACACTTGCTTGTATGTAGAGTGCTTTTGAAATTTGAGACTTAAAAGACATATGTATTGGAATAAAACTAAAAAAGAAAAGTAAAATGTAAATAGAAAATGGTGGAAATAACAGAAGAGAAGGGAAGGTAAAGTATAGTACATACACTATAATCATGATTTTAATCCATGCTGACAATGAAAAATCATCATTTCGTTTTTAATTCACTTAAAAACAAACGAAAAAGATTAACACGTACACAAGAATACATTTCTAATATTGAAAACAAAAAAAGGAATCATTTTATCAAAAAAAAAAAAATAAATGAATAAAAAAAATGATAGAAAAAAACTGCTTAAAACTACGTCTGTTTTAAATGCATCATTAATCAAAAAGTGTTGGAAGTGATGCATAGGAAAAAAAAATGAGAAAAAAAATACAAATTCATCACAAGGATTTCGTTCTCTCACTCTCTCTCTCTGCTTTTTTTGTGTTATTACTGAAGGATTTAAAAGAAAAAACAAAAAATTTTTTTGTTGTTGTGGTAAGAAACAAAAGATTTTCTACACACACACACACAAAAGCGTAGAAATAAATTTTTAATAAAATTTTGAAAAACGGCTCGTCGTTGTTGTTGTTTTTGTTTTGTTGAAGGAAAAAAAGCCTAAAAAGTTTTGTTCCTAGCAAAGGAACCTTTGTGAGTGTAATTTTTTTTCGTTTTTTTTTTTTTGCTTTTGCTTTTACTCTTATACCCTGCCTCCCAGAGGGATTTAAAAAACAAAAAAAATTACAAGAAAACACGAAAAAACGAAATGTTACCACCCTAATGAAGAATATCAATTTAAAGCTGGATAAATTATGTTGTTGTTGTTGTTGTTGGTATTGTTGATGAATAAAAAAAGAGAAGCAAAAAAAAAACACACACAAAATTATTAAAGATTGTGGCCATGTTTTATGAACTGCACAGTGTAGTTTAGCAGACTCATAAGCTGTGTGAAATAATCAAAAAAAAAAAAAACGAAAATATTTTTCTTTTCTTTTTTTGTTTCTGGCATTGTGTAGTTAAAGTTTATGAAACAAAATTATTTCTGCAGTTGTTGTTGTTATATTCATAATAGTAATTGTTGAAAACATTTATCAGAATTATATTTCAATGAATCATCATCACACCATTCAATCATTTGTCCTTACGTTGCTTCACTCACTTGAACAATATTTTCAAACATCTTTGCTTAGGCCTGACGGACAGTGCTGTCGTAAGGGAGTTGAAGATTTTTATTTAAGTGTTTATGTTGGTTTTTTGTTGTTTTTTATTAATAAAGAAAGAAAGAAAGAAAAAATCTAATCCAAGTCATAAATTATCGTTGAAAAACTTACTTTACGGAAAGTTTAAGTGAATTTTTTTTGTTGATTTTTTTTTTTTTTGTTCAAGAAACCTAAATGAGTTGTGGTCACACAGAGAGGACAATGAAATTTATCAGGCTCAAGTAACGAAATTTTTCTTTTAAATATTTATACATGAGCCCCTGCATAATACGTATGTATTACCAGCATAAAGGTAAAGGTGATATCCACCTTGCAATAGAAATAAACAAAACAAATCTATTGAAGTAGTAGTAGTCGCCGAAGTCTAGTAGGTAGTATGTTGGCTTATTATACTATGTTCAGACATACACTATTATTGAGTCAATATTCGGTTTATTGATTACAATATTTTAAATGTTTAGACACAACAATATACGCAGTTCAGCTGCTTATTCAATATTCATTTGACAGCTGGTAAACAAAACAGCTGGTTGTTTCAACAACATTGTTTTTGTTTTGTTCGTTGTTCGTTGTTCGTTGTTTTTTGTTTTTTTTTTTTTTTTTTTTTTTTGTCGTTGTTGATATTTGAGTTGTCAAATATCAATAGAAAGTGTTCGGAAAATTGTAATATGCTCACTGAACGTACTTATGACAGTGCTGTATTTCAAGTTTTAATCAATATTATAACAATTTATGAATTTATTGAGCAATAATTAATTGACATTTTATATGAAATATTGAGCTCAATAATGGCGTTTATTGCGATTTACTCAATATAAGTGCATGTCTGTACATAGTGTTAGACGTGAGGCCACGGTTCAATGTAAAGTCGAATCCTTTCAGAAAACAGTTTGGTTATAAATGCCTATGTACCGGTCTTTTTCAAATTTTTTTCAGATGATTTTACCTACATTTTTAGCAAAATGTTCGGTTTAAGAGACAGATAATGTATAACTCCTTTCACATCCCTTCAGACACGTATTATTGCAATGTCTTGGTGTCAATTCTGACTTCATCAGTGATAGCCAAGCCCCATTATGTCTCGTTCATGGTCATTTGCGCATATTGTTTTCGCCGTGGTCTAGTAGGTAGTGTGTTGGCTTATTGGACATAAGGTCACGCTTCAAATCCATGATTCGAACAAAACGAAATATGAAAAAATGTATTTCTTCGGCAAGATCTTCTCAGCAGATTTCTGGCGAAAAATCGGTAAACGGGGTAAATAAAATTGCCATAAAAAGTTTCTCAAAAAAACTGTGGTTTGGAATCAATTTTGAACTGTAGGACCCGTGACTCATTTATAAAATTAACGCACACAATACGAGTGGTGTGAGAAGCTAGGATGTTGTACAATGGGTCAATTCCACCTCCGGGTACTGTACTTGTCACAGTTGACACGTACACGTCCTCTAACCTAACCTAACCTAACCTTATGTGCCGGCCTTTCTCAATTTCCTTTTTCCATGAATTCACCAATGTTTTTAGTAATTGGTGGATTGAAGAGGCCTTGACCAGGTTGAAGGGGCTCATAACGAATAATTTCTTTCAAATTCCTTCACACAGTATTACAATGCTTTGTTGTCACTGATAGGCTAAGTCTCACCTTGCCTCATTCATAATAATTTTCGCACATTGCTGTCGTACTCATTCAAAATTTTTCAGTTTAGTTCCGTTTTAATAGTACACCACAAATGAAAATTCGTTCCATTTTAATTTGTAATTAATACATACATAGTCCATCATTCAGGATTACGACCGAGCTTCTAACACCACTTGTGTTGTGTGTGTGTTTTTTTTTTGCATGCGTGGCGCGACCTACAGTTTAAAGTCGACTCCGAATGGCAGATTTTTTCAGAGGCTTTTCATGGCGATTTTATTAACTCGCAGAGTTTTTGCCAGAAATCTGCTGAGAGGAAATTTTTTTGTTTTGCCTGATGTTGGGTTTGAACCGTGGCCTCACGTCTAATAAGCCATAACACTACCTACTAGACTACGGCGACTTCGACTTTTTAATTAATGTGACACCTAAATATCGAGATTCTTTGCGTATTCTGATTTCTATAAATGCTTAATGACTGTTTGATAACAAAGGCATGGTTCGCTAGCAACGATCACGTTGCTTCTTTTCCACTCTTGCTCAATTTTTGCCATGACTTCAAAGTCTTTTTAGGTTATGGTTTGACCAAACCAATAGATTTTACATCGAAAACAAGCAAATTATTTCACTTTAAGACGGATTTAGTCTTTCTGCTATCACGGATGGATAACAAATCTCTCGAAGTTCTGCAGGATGTTATAATCCATGCCGGAAAGCATAATCACTAGGGCCGTCCAAAGTCGTTTCTAATGCCTTAAGACCTTAAATATTAAAAACTGTACTGCAGTTTGAATACATGACACACCTTAAGTAGAATTAAAGTTGTGTTTGGCTTTTGAGCGAATCACATTCATTTTTAAAGCCATGAAATGTAAATCCTTCTCCCATTTTGAAGTTTTCTGTTGGAAAATTTATTAAATCCGTCTATGTAATGAGGCATTCTAAATAAAATTATGGCTGACGGAAACAACAAGTTTGTGTTCGTTTTTTTTTTACCAATAACTGTATTTTCTGTTGGCATTTTGAATATGAAATTTAAAGAGACCCACACAATATACGTATATCTACCAATGGGTATTAGTGTTGCCATATCTAGGAAAATAAAAAATAATTCAAAGGGAAAGCAAGACAATTTTCAATATTTAATACTATGTTCAGACATGCACTTTTATTGAGTCAATATTCGGGGTTTATTGATTACAATATTTTAAGTGTTTAGACATAACAATATACCCAGTTCAGCTGCTTATTCAATATTCATTTGACAGCTGGTAAACAAAACAGCCGGTTGTTTCAAGAACATTGTTTTTGTTTTGTTCGTTGTTTTGAGTTGTCAAATATCAATAGAAAGTGTTCGGAAAATTGTAATATGCTCACTGAACGTACTTATGACAGTGCTGTATTTCAAGTTTTACTCCATATTATAAAAATTTATGAATTTATTGAGCAATAATTAATTGACATTTTATATTGTTACTGGTAGCTGGTAGCTTTTGTTTATTGTTTATGTTAAACGATATTAGGTCGTTTCGATTATTCTTGCGTAACAATATGAAATATTGAGATCAATAATGCCATTTATTTCGATTTACTCAATATAAGTGCATGTCTGAACATAGTATTAAGGAAAACTTGACAATTTTCAATATTTAAGATAACATGCCAGCCTCTTTTATGTGAATTTATTTCATAAAAATTTTGAATTTTCAATTTGAATTTGAAGAATTTAATTTAAAACTTAGCAACTCTTAACGGAACAATATGGCTGCTTATCAATATAATTTTGCGTATTTTTCTTTCGAATTTTATCTCCAATTTTATTGTCGATTACATGCCCTTGCCCCCACCGCTTTCCCCCATCTACCATAAACTTATAAACTAAACGTAATTCTATATTTGTTGCAGCAGTACAAAGAGAAATAAAGAAAAAAAGGAAAAATACTATGCCTGTAAAACTTGGTAGAAATAATTTTATATGCCTGATTTGAGTTTCTGATTTTATTTTTTCGATTTACTACGTTTGTCTTTTTTGTGCACGTTTTTTCTTGTTTTTTTTTTTCAATTCAATTCAGTTCAGTTTTATTTTATTTGTTGATTTTAATATAAATCGAATTTCCCTTTAATTTTATATTCCACAAGACAAATGACAAACTCTCTTCATCTTCATCTTCATCATCATCATCATCTTCATCAGCCATGATGACAGCCAAAGCAATAACAGCAACAAAGACTCAACAGTATGACATTTAAGGATATCAAACATGTACACCATACGCAGACAGACGGTATTACCAAAAAAAAAAATATGTGTGTATGTTGGAATAAGTATTTTCGATAAATAAAGGGTATACCAATGAAGGAATTTATTTCATGCATTATACAATGAAGGAAAACGACATTTTTTTGGGATGGCACCTCATATTAGTGAAATTCAGTCAAACTTGTGTGAAGACGCTGTGTGTTGGAAGAGAGTAATCGTAGCTTGAAGATCTCCGTTACAAAGATCTGTCGAACAATTGTCTAGTAATTGTTATTGTTTATCCAAAGGGTATATAGAGGAATAACAAACAAAACAATTATTGTTGTTTACACCAAGTTGTAAACAGTGGCACACAGAATTGTGCGAATAATAAAGAATTTTAATTAAAACTAAAAACAAATTTATTTTTATTTTATTTGCAATCTACGAGCTCATATTTTAAATGTTTTTAAAGGGTAAAAACCTAACAATTATACAAGTTGGGTTCCATAAAGCTGGTGGCCGTCTAATGAAAAAAAATTATATTAAAGGATCTTTATTTTTGTAATTGCTTTGCTCAGAGGCTTCTAAGCTCGTTTCAAAAGTATAAGCTACCGTTCCGGAAATCCTAGAAGTCACCGTAGTCTAGTAGGTAGTGTTTTGGCTTATTATGCAAAACCTACAAAACTACGGCGACATGTGTAACTTTGCAAATGTTAAATAAAATGCTTAAGAAAGCCATGTTACTGAAAGGCAGGAACCTTCATTATATTGCAAAGCTTCTGCCATGATACTGATGACTTGCATTTGTCAATGCCTTTCATTTATCGATGACTTGCATTTGTCAATGACTTGCATTTATCGAAGGCTTGTATTTATCGATGAATTGCATTTATCAATGACTTGTCTTTATCGATGACTTGCATTTGTCAATGACTTGCATTTATCGAAGACTTGTATTTATCGATGAATTGCATTTATCAATGACTTGTCTTTATCGATGACTTGCATTTGTCAATGACTTGCATTTATCGAAGACTTGTATTTACCGATTACATGCATTTATCGAAGACTTGTATTTATCGATTGCATGCATTTATCCACGACTTGCGTTTATCAATTACTTGCATTTATCTATGACTTGAATTTATCGATGACTTGCATTTATCGATTACTTGCATTTATCCATGACTTGTATTTATCGATTACTTACATTTATCGAAGACCTACATTTATCGATGACTTGCCTCTATCGATGGCTTGGATTTGTCAATGACTTGCATTTATCGATGACTTGCTTCTATCGATAACTTGCAATTATCTATGACTTGCATTTATCGATGACTTGCATTTATCGGAGACTTGAATTTATCGATTACTTGCATTTATCCATGGCTTACATTTATCGATTACTTGCATTTATGCATAGCTTGCTTCTATCGATGACTTGCATTTATCGAATTCTTACATTTATCGATTACTTGCATTTATCGAGGGCTTACATTTATCGATTACTTGCGTTTATCGAATACTTAAATTTATCGATTACTTGCATTTATCGATGACTTACATTTATCCATGACTTAAATTTATCGATGACTTTCATTATCTATCGATGACTTGCATTTATCGATGACTTGCATTTATCGATGACTTACATTTATCCATGACTTAAATTTATCGATGACTTTCATTATCTATCGATGACTTGCATTTATCGAAGACTTGCATTTATCGAAGACTTACATTTATCGATGACTTGCATTTATCAGTGACTTACAATTATCCATGATTTCATTGACTTTTATTAATGATTACTAACCAGAGCATCAGACATCTCAAACAAAACGAATTATAAAAAGAACATTTCTTCCAAGATTTTCTCTCAACAGTCTTAGGTGAAAACAACTGAGAGTAAAACAAAATTGCCATGAAAAGTTTCTAAAAAATCTGGCTTTCAGAGTCGACTTTAAACTGTAGGGCCCGTGACTCATAAATAAAATTAACACACAAAGCATGAGTAGCAAGAGAAGCTAGATATGTCACTGCTTAAACTTTCTATGAGATTCTTATTAATGTTGTCCTTACTGAGAAGTAACAGTATTTTAATTAAATCCCCCATTTTGCATTACCCTTTAAGCCTGCCACCTTTTTGGACATACCAACCAAAGAAATTATTGTAATACTCTGATGATTGTACAAATAAAAATGGTTGAAATCCAAAGAAGAGAGAGAAAAAAAAACTGACAACAAACAAAATTTAATCTTCATCTGATTAAATAGACGACGAATAATTTAAAATTTTGTTCAAAAACGTAATTTTCTTCTTCAACGACAGGATTTCATCTTCAAACACTAGCAAACAAACCAAAAAAAAAAAAAAAAACAGCCACGAAAGCAAAAGGAAATTATGACCGCCATTCATGGCATTTCTTGACTGGATTTTGGATTTTTTCCACTCATGTTTCTGACATCACAAATAAAATGAAAATTCTGGTTGCCTTTCTTTTTCTCATTCTGCTCTTTCTGATGTTAAACAAAAAAAGAAAAAAAAGGAAAGAAAAAGGAAAAATCAGTTCATTTTGATTGGTAGTGAAAGCTGAATTCTAAGAAATTATTATGAAATTTCAAAATGATGATGATGAGAAGAGTCATTGTAGTTAAGCAAATAAATAAAGAATTTAAAGACTTTTAATGAATTGTCACACGTATATACATACATACATACATACATATGGTATGCAACGGCACGTGTTTTATACGGAAAATTATTGAAATTTTTAATTGCAGCCAAACATACTTACTTACGTACATTATTGGCCATTAGAACACTTTAGCTGCGGCCTGGCTTCACTGGCATTTAAATACAATTCTTCATTAAATTCTTGACATTTTCAATTGCTTAGGAAAACGATTCATTTACCAATGAAGACAATTCACATGGCTTAAAGGCTTAATTACTTCACAGTAATACAATGTAGAGAATGTGAAATCTATGAATAAATACTTATGGTATGCACTGTACAAAATTAAGAATTTGTTAAGAAATTTAACAAAGTCCTTTCGTTAAGGTTCGTATTAAGGTTAGCATATTTTTGGTGACGTCGACGCTTACTTACAATGTATTCAATCAATCCTGGGAGAATTGAATTTCTTTAGCTCAGCAAGAGTATCATAAATGGTAATTAATATCCTTTCAATAAGAGCTACAACCTAGCTTCTTACACCTTCGATGTTGCATGTGTTAATTTTTCCGTGACTCAACTCTGAACGATAGATTTTTGAGGAACTCTTCATTGCAATTTTATTTTACTCTCAGCGATTTTGCCGCCAGAAGACTGCAAAAATGTTGTTCGAGATGTCTTGGGTTGGATCACCGGATAACGTCTAATAAGCCAACAAACAACATACTATACTACGCTGACTTAAAATGATTCCAATCACTTTGTTTAATTCACTTTCCCCATGACCGCGTAGACATTTGCAGAGGATTAGGCATTCGTAATCGAACTATTTTCTGAAAGGATTCGACTTTATGCATTGTGGGCTTCTGTTGGTTAAACCCTTGACTCTAACCTATAATTGGTCATTATAACCAGACGTCGGCACAAAGAGAACATGATAAAAATGTGAGTGTATTTGTGAGAGGCATGTGTATAACCCAGAGGAAAATTGTTAGTAATATTTTCATGTGTAACCTAATAATATGTTTATGTAGTGGAAAATGGAAAATGTACATCGCCAAATTTCTAAAGACTGCATATTTAACTTGACAAATATACTTCCAAAAATGGAGATCATTTCTCATTGTTATTAGTGAATCTCATTAGAAAATAATGAATCCTACCGTAATTTTTCTTTGGGTGTATAATTGATATACAAAAAAATTTCAAAAAGAAGCGACGAGAACCTGCTTCACTAAAAGCTGACAAACAACTGAATGCATTTTTACGCTCTTTTTAACAAAGATTGTTGATGTTCGTGCCCTATATGTGTAAAAAACCGAAGATGATCTTCCCCTGAGGGACATTGGTGCCGACGTCTGAATATAACCCTTCAGTTAGAACTACGACTTAGCTTCTCACATCACTTATGTTGTGTGTGTTAATTTTTATACGTATGAATGGCGGGACCTACAGTTTAAAGTCGACCCCGAACGACAGATTTTTTGAGAAACTTCTCATGGCAATTTTATTTTTTCTCACAGGTTTTTCCAAAAGACTGCTGAGAGGAAGTCGCCGAAAGTATTATTTTTTCGTATTTCGTTATGTTCGAGATGCACGTCTAATCATCATCTCACGTCTAATCAGCCAACTCGACGACCTACTAGCCAACACACTACCTATTAGACTTGATGTTCTACACGTGTTTACTTCTTGTGGTTGCCAGCAGAGATCATCAATGAATCGTTTTTTCGCTACTCGTAAGTACTTATGAAATTTTGAATATAAGTGAGTCAAATACATACATAATTGGTCATTACAACCCTTCAGTCAG
This sequence comes from Sarcophaga caerulescens, assembly GCA_927399465.1. Taxonomy (NCBI): domain Eukaryota; kingdom Metazoa; phylum Arthropoda; class Insecta; order Diptera; family Sarcophagidae; genus Sarcophaga; species Sarcophaga caerulescens. The sequence goes on along the minus strand of OV656867.1, from coordinate 97,937,564 downwards.
GCCTATTGACCTAGTTTCTCACACCACTTATGTTGTGTGTGTTAATTTTATACATAAGTGGCGGGACCTACAGTTTAAAGTCGACTCCGAACGACAGATTTTTTTGAGAAACTTTTCATGGCAATTTTATTTACTCTCAGAGTTTATACCAGAAATCTGCTGAGAGGAAATCGCCGAAGAAATACTTTTTGTATTTTGTTTTGATGTCTGGCCTGGGGCTCGAACCCTGGCTTTACGTCTAATAAGCCAACACACTACCTACTAGACTACGGCGACTAAGTGAGTCAACAATATTAAAATTTAACTATGTACTCTGATTCATTCATACTCACTACAAGGTTGATTTATAAGTGAAGGTTGCAATGAGTATGCGTACAACGTTGACATCAAACTCATACCATTCGAAATATGTTTGATTCATAAGCCAGTCTACTCATTTAGATTCATAACTTTAGAAAAATACTTAGAATATGTACTTATAAATGAGTATCGAGAGACTCGAATAATTCATTAAAATTTACAATCTTAGTTGTTGTTACATTTACAACAAAAGAAATCATACACATAAGCAAAAAACGAAAGAGCAGCAGCACAGCAAACACACAACCTTCTAGTAAGTATTTTAGTGTTCGTACGCGACTCATACCTATCTTGTGATTCGTGTATACGAGTATGTTGTGTTATGGAGAGTCGAAATCAACAACATCATACGTGTTGTATGATGTGTGAAGTATGATGATTACTTCAAACTTTGAATATGAGTAGAGGAGGTTCCATGATATTAAAATAAGTATGAATGTGTATATGTACCAGAAATTAAGAGTATAATTCGATTCAACTCAGCTCAGATTAGCTCAGTGCTAATCTCTGGTTGCCGGTACTTAAGTAGACTTTCTTCTCATGTATAGTTTGATTAACAATCAAGGCTTTTACAAAAAAAAAAAAAATCTCTCTTAAACCTGAGAGAACAAAAATTTTCTTACCGTGTAGCGGTCATTTTCTATTGAAAAAAATGCTATGAAACTTAGAAATCCCTTGTCAGCAAAGCCATTCAGAAAACGACCTTCGAACGAAACAAGTATCATTTGCTTGAGAAGCTCAACAACGCAACATGACTGGGACTTTATTTGATCGTTTTAATAAAATTATGAAAATTACACGATTAATGGCGACTATATGTGGAGCCGATATTACAAGGCCCGATTATAAAATGTCGATCATAACATGGACTGTAATCATAGCCATCAATTTGTATTTTGCTTGTACCATTTACACCATGTATGTGGGTGTAGTAATCGATAAGGATTGGAAGGTAATTTTGCAATCCTTGTGCCTAACAGGCACAGCTATACAGGTAAGTACCGTTAATAATATGGAAGGAAGAAAGGAAGGAAGGAACGATTTAATGCTTTGTGCTTTAGGGTTACAGTAAACTGTTGTATGGCATCCATAGTCGCTTGATTATAATTGAGCTGAATAAGACTTTGGATAATATTTACATTGAGTATGAGAAGGTGGACGTGAAGTATAGAAAAGTTTTAAAATATCGCACGGACTTAACAACGAAACTATTGAAAATATTTTTGGGAATTTATATTTTTACGGTGGTTATGCTTACCACATATCCGCTGGTCTATGCCTCAATATATGGTGAGAAATTATTGGTCATGCAATTCCTATTGCCTGGCATTGATCCGATGAGTCCCAATGGCTATTGGGTGCATAATACATTTCATATGTTTCTCATTATATTGGGTGGCTTTGGCAACTTTGCTGGGGACATGTATCTTTTCATATTCATTCTACATATACCGCTGCTAAAGGATATTTTAAAAATTAAATGTGAAAAGTTAAGTGAAGTGGCAGTGAAAGCTCATGATGCTCGAAAAACAATGGCCATGTTAAAGGAAATTGTGGAATGCCATCAGGACTATAATAAGTAAGGATGGGGAAACGATGTACGGCAATGAAATAATTGTTTTGTTTTTTTTTTTTCAGATATCTCAAGCAAGTGGAGCAATCCTATTATGGCGTGATATTTGTAGAGATCTCCACTGCAGTGGTTAATGTTTGTTGTACCTTGTTTTCAATCATCATTGGCAGTTGGCCGGCTGCGTTTTCTTATCTGCTATACAGCAGCACCATGTTATATGCCTATTGTGGCCTGGGTCACTTAGTAGAACTATCGGTGATATCCGAAATTCTTTTTTTTTCTTTCCATTTCCTTTTTTTTTTAATTCAATTTTTTCATTTCATTTCAGAATGATGAAGTATTAGCTGTCATTTATGGTGGCTGTTTATGGTATGAATTATCTGCTCCCGAGCAAAAATTGATTCTCCTAATGATACGAAAATCTCAAAAGCCTACGAATCTCACTATAGGCAATATAATGCCTTTATCCATGAGTACAGCTTTAAAGTTAACCAAAGCCATTTACAGTTACATGATGATGTTGGTGAATTTCTTGGAAACGGATAATATTTGAAGGGAATTTTTGCTAGGCGCACTCAGTCTGTACTCGTATTAATAAAATAAATCAAAAAATTTGAAGTTTAAACGAAACGTAACTTAATATTAAAATAAACACGTAATTTATTTACTATATACAGTGGGCAACAAAAGAAACTGCACATTACAAAAAAAATATATATACATCAATAAATTACCGTTATTTTTAATTTTAAAATTGTTTCATTGCCAGTTTTTTAAAATTGAAACGAAAAAAAAAAATTGTCAAAAAATTTCGAAATAAAGGGTCCGCCAAATAACTTTTTTTTTTTTGAAAATGCTTAAAAAAAAACTACTGAATATTTTTTCAAATTTCTTTTTTTATTTGAAAGTACAATCCTTCCGGTTAATAATGGAAAATAATTTCATTCAAATGGCTGCCTCGTCTGGCCATACAGTAGCCTACACGATCGGTCCAATTTTTAAGCACATTATCGATTGTGTGCAGCTGTATTTCACCAATGGCTTCACGAATATTGTCCTTTAAAGCGTCAATTGTGTCTGGCTTGTCGGCACCCCACAAATAATAGTCCAACGGTGTCAAATCGCAGCTCCGAGGTGGTCAAACGACATCAGCTCTGTGGCTGATAATGCAATCTTCAAAAATAGGGCGCAAAACATCGAGTGTAGCTTCGGCTGTGTGGCACGTAGCGCCGTCCTGTTGAAACAAAATGTTGCCAATATCCTCCTCTTCAACTTTTGTGAACAAAAATTCATTCAACATGGCCCGATAACGATCGCCATTGACTATGTTTTGCAATGTTTTGTATTCTGCAACATTACCATGATTTTCAAAGTAATGTCGCAATATTTCCCAGCTTTGTTCAAGCGTATACACAACCATATTCGTTCAGCGGAAGGATAAAACTAATTATCTGTCAAATCAGACATGAGCTAAGTGTTACCATTCACGAAATAAGCACTAGTTGAAAAAAAAAAACATTAGATGGCGGACCCGATATTGACAAATTTTTTCGGCCACTCTCCTTAAGGTGTAAATGTTGAGTTTGATGATTGTTAGAATTTTATTTTTAGTGTATAGTTTCTTTTGACACTCACTGTATACAGTATTCAATTATCACTTGAATACCGGTCACCTAAAGGGATCGACAGTGAATTTGATGCCTGCCCACAGCTTCAGCAAACAGATTAGGTTTTAATATCTGCAAGTCTGTGTTCAGGCAACGCATCAAAAAAAGATAATTCGCTGTCTCATAATTGATGCTTGGAGGTCATCAATTGGAGAATGTTGACTCTTTTATTGATCTTGGGATCCTATTAGACACAAAATTAAACTTTAATGATCATATCACTTTGACTGTAAATAAGGCAAGAAGCACTCTTGGCTTCATAAAACGTTGGGCAAAAGAATTTTCTGATCCTTATATTACGAAACAGCTATATGTATCACTTGTCAGACCAATTTTGGAGTATGGATCCATTGTATGGGATCCTCACTATAATGTTTACAGCGATCACATTGAATCTGTGCAGAAACAATTTCTACTCTTCTGTTTGCGTGGCCTGAGATGGAATTATTTGGATTTGCCTTCATATACTAGCAGACTGGCATTAATAAAACTGCCTACCCTTAAGAGTCGTCGAACAATGCTAAATGTATCCTTTATGATTAACCTGATACATGGTAATATTTGCTGTGAATTTCTGTTAAGATCGGTTAAATTCAATATTCCTTGTCGTAATTTCCGCTGTTATAATCTTATTTATATTCAATTCTGCAGAACTAATTATGCTGTTGCTGATCCTTTAACTAGAATTTGCCGTCAATTTAATTATTTGTCAGACTTTGTTGATTTTTCTTTAAATTCTTGCGTTATAAAACGGAATATTATTGTTTTTCTCAATTCGTAACTATTTATATTTTTATTGTAATAATTAATTGTATATTTGAAACTGTTATGGTGTTTTCTTTTCTACCAAAAAATGTGCATTCTGCATGTGCAAAATGCAATTTTGTGTTTGTTTCTTAAAAATGTTTCGCCCTCAAAAAGGGTGGTATGTTTTATTCTAAATAAATCGCACTTGTCAATGGTGGAGGGCATTGCATTTTATGCCCTGTATAAATCGAGAGTGCTGGTAATGCCCTGTAAAGCAGATGACTTTTGTTTATTTATAGAGCTCCCAGAAGAAATTTAAAAAAAGCCGCATGGTATCTTTATCCAATTTTGAAGTTAATTTTTTCATTGTTTTGTGGAGTAACCTTAAGGAAACATTACATTATTAAAGATACATGGTCAGTAATTTAAAGAAATTGCATTCAGTGTTAGAACAGTGCTAAAAAAAATTTTTTTGGTTATAAAAAACAGCGCTCAAAAAATGAAATCGAAAATTTAGCTATCTGGCAACACCTTTCTCATATTTACATATTTTATTGAAAACAAATCGAAAAATACAACATATTTTTAAATCTAAACCCTTAACGTTAATAAATATAAAACATTTAATACGTACAAAACAATTTTTTTTAAATTAATTTTAAATATTATTATTTATATTGAACGACTTTTGAACAAATTGCCATTTTCTCATTCATTTTCTTAATAAGTGGTAAACACAGGGCATACCCTTTTTTAATATTTGTGTTATGTTCTTCTCAAATAAAAAATTACATTACAACAGGGTTGGTCAGAAATTTTTTTAATGCACCTTGTAAGAGGGTGACATTTTCTTTGCAAAAAAGAAAACACCATTAGTCATTGTATTCAAATTTTTTTTTTTTACCTATTTTTGTTATTAGTCAGTAAGGAATTTGTCCATTGACTTAAATAAATAAATAAATAAATAAAATAATATTATGATTAATATGTGTATTCTGTTCGCAGGACTTGTCTATATTCTGCCTCCAACGTCATTGTAGTGCCTACTCACCATAGCTCCTCACATTTTAACACTTTCTGCACAAAGTGCTATCAACTTGTGAGCATTTGCTTTCTTGTAGCAATCTTTCAATGTCAAAAATAGCATCTGAACACGTCTGTCGCTGGTAGCATCTTAAGACATCCATCTCTGGTACAGTCATAGCTGCCCTTAACTTGGATTATCTGGAATATGCTAAGCCAGTCTTCCCTGAAAGGTTGTACTGAGAAGAGCTGAGATTTCTCCAGATTGTTGTAATGACCAATTATATATGGACAGTAAGAGAACAGATTGGCTGCTGGGCTTGGTTAAGGCCAACTTAAGGTTGGTTGTCGGTTTTATCACGGGGCACTGCGAGATTAGGTCGCTGACGGGAATCTGGAATCTGGATCACAGCCGGACTATTGCAGGGCATGTTGCGATGAGGAGGAGTTGCAGACTATCGAACACCTCCTCTGTACCTGTCCAGCCCTTGATAAGTTGAGGTTGAGGACCCTTGGCAGGGCCTTCTTTGAGAGCTTGAATTCTGTGTCGAGAGCCGACATCAAGGCTCTCTACAGATTCATTAGTAGCTTGGGCTGGTTGAGAGGCGCTAGGGCTACATGAGTGTAGTCGCGCTCTCTCCCCTTTTTGTTTGTGTCTGTTTCTTTCTGTGTGATTCCTCCGCTTACCATTCCCCCCCTTACCTACATACCCTGCTTTCATCCTATTCCCTCTGTTTTCTTCCCTCTCTAAGGACATTGTACAATGGGACAATTCGACCTCCGGGTACTGTACTTGTCTTAACTGACAAGTACACGTCCTCTACATACATAATTGGTCATTACAACACTTCAGTCAGGATTACGACCACTTATGTTGTGTGCGTTAATTTTATACATGAGTGGCGGGACCTACAGTTTAAAGTCGACTCCAAACGACAGATTTTTGAGAGGCTTTTTATGGCAATTTTTTTTTTTTTTTTGGTGAAACCAGCACTCAGGGGATGGCCCCTACTCATGCAGTGCATTGTGCAGGTTTTAGGAAAATGGGTTAGAGGAAGGTGGAAGAGAGGGAGTAGTGTTTGTGGACATCTCAAGATGCGAACGGCAAGGAAACGAGTTGCTGCTAAGTGACTATAAAATGGCCAGTGCTATACCTTCACCATTAGACAGTCTACAGGCAATCGTCCCAAAGAAGCCCGCACCCTTCAGTCCTAGCTTCTCACACTACTCATGTTGTGTGTGTTAATTTTATACACACGTCCTCTAACCTAACCTAATTATATATTGTGTGTGTATGTAGTACTACAGTCACGCTCAAGATCATATCATTTGTGGTGACTGCTATTTGCCAGCTTCGCAGAATTCTTTAGATTACTGGGAGACTGTGTTTTTTTTTGAGACATGTAGAAATGCTGATTTGAAGTCGCCGTAGTCTAGTAGATAGTGTGTTGGCTTATTAGACGAAAGACCTGAATTCAAATCCAGAAATCAAAACGAAAATATGAAAATATTTCTTCGGCGACTTCCTCTCAGCAGATTTGTGGCAAAAAAAAAAAACTCTGAGAGTAAAAATTGCCATGAAAAGCTTCTCAAAAATCTGTTGTTCGGAGTCGACTTTAAACTGTAGGTCCCGCCACTCATGTATAAAATTAAGGCACACAACACGTGTGGTGTGAGAAGCTAGGACGTTGTACAATGGGTGAATTCGACCTACGGGTACTGTACTTGTCATAGTTGACAGGTATGTACACGTCCTCTAACCTAACCTAGAAATGCTGAGGGATCAATGTAAACCTACTACCAGGCCTCTCGTGTCATTTACCAGCATCTCGACCTTAGTTCTACAATTGAAAAATCGGATGAAGAGTTTTAATAATGTATGAGCTAGTATTTTAAACTGGTTTTGGGTTATACTTTACCGCTCCTACTTTGCTGTCTACAAGGGGAAAAGCTGTCTCTTCGTAAGAGCAAAAACTATGTGGACTACCCTTCCCTGTGCTATTTCAAGAGCCCTTTAGCCTCTGTATGACAAGAGTATAATACTGAAACTGTCTTTCCAAAGTACTAACATTGCAAACGTGTCACTAGACGATCGGTGCCTATTCGAAGGGAGAAAATATAGAAGTTGTGAAGACATCTCTGAGAAAATTTCACTTATTTTTCTTTGTGAATATCCACGACTAAAGGCTGTATGATTAGAATGCGTTCTTCGATCTTTTGGCGCTCACTGTATGCATAAACAACAGGAAAAAAACAACATAAAAGAAAAAATCAAATCAAAAATCAGCCTCATCATCATCATCATCGTCAGCGTTATCATACAAGTGCCGTTCAAAATATTTTCAAATATTTTAAACGCATTCATGCGAATATTTTCCCATTTTCATGCATTTTAGCGATATTTTCCTTTTCTTTTTATCGTTTCATTTTTTTCTGATTTTTTTTTTTTTTTGCTTTTCGTTGTTGTTGATTGCGATTCTGAGGCTCTGTTCGTTTACATTTATTTTTTCTTTCTTTTGAAGTTTTTGACATTTTCGTTTTTTTTTTTTTGTTCATTGTACAAGAAAGAAAAAAAAATTCGAGAGATTTTCTTTAAAAGTATTGTACAAATATGTTTATGATAAAAAGAAATTATTATTAAAATAATGTTGGCCAAAATGAAACGAATACAAAAAAAAAAAAAAAAAGCAATGCCGGAAAAAAAAGGAAGTTTTTTTTTCAAAAGAAATCAAATAAATGATGAAATCACCCCAAAAAACAAACTCTGTTTGAACAGTAAAAAAATAAACAACAACAACACCAACAACAAAACAATACAAAAACAGATTAAAAAATTTTGCAGAGGAAAATAGAGCTGCCATAGGCTAAGTAGACTTAATGGCACACTTCGATGCCTCAATTTTTAATGTTCTTGCATTTTTAAATTCTACGTTCTCTAACTTAAATACTGGCAAAATTTGGTTAAGTTCCGCCGATCCGTTCCGAAGTTATAGGGAAAAATCTACTTAAAATACACATATCGAGCCATAACCGCAAAAATATCTCAAGCGACATATTTTTCATATACATATCGTTTTTTGTAATAAATAAATTCATTGGCATCATTTGCATCATCTATAAAAATTTCAGGGTCACACTCTGTACCGTTATGAATTTATAAAAAAAAAAAGTTTAACTTTCTAACTTAATTTGCACAAGAAATAAATAATAAAAACCTTCCCCTGTAAAATTTCGTTTTTGTCGCTTGAGATATTTTTGCGGTTATGGCTTTGAGAGCTCATAACTCAAAACACACTTTTTCCACTTAGAATGTTATAGAACGGAGGCGTCGTCTTATTCAAATTACAAGCTATAGTTGATACAGAAAGCCTATTACAGATCTGCCATTACCTAATTGATCATTACAGCTGTTTACAACCTAGCCTCTGACACCACTTATGTTGTGTGTGTTAATTTTATACATGAGTGGCAGGACCTATAGTTTACAGTCGATACCGAATAACAGATTTTTAAGAAACGTTTCATGGCAATTTTATTTGCTCTCCGAGATTTTGCCAAAAATCTATTGAGAGGAAGTCGCTGTATTTAATTTTATTGAAGATGTCTTGACCTGGAGTTTGAACCGTGGTCTCACGCCTAATAGGCCAGTATACTACATATTAGACTACCGCACGTTCATTCAATTAGTATTTCTAAAATTATCCTTTAATTCCCAGCAAACGTTAACGAAACCAAATTACTTTAAAAATCAATAAAATAAAGGCAGTTTTAGAGCCAACTGACAAGAATCCTATACTGAAATCACCCAATATGTTTTCCTGCTATTTACTCCTCCACATAGTAAACAACTGGATTCAAAATCTCGACAAATAATTACTCTTGCATAATCCAATCAACTGAAATTGTTTTCTGTTTCAGGCTAGCTTCGTAGCGTATTCACACCCAGCAATGAATCGTTTTTTCGCTACTCATAACCATTCACGACATTTTGAATATAAGTGAGTCAACAATATTGAAATTTAACTACTATGTACTCTGATTCATTCGTACTCACTACAATGTTGACCTATAAAAACACAGGTTGCAATGAGTGTAGGCATACAACGTTGACATCAAACTCATACCATTCGAAATATGTTTGAATACTCATTTAGATTCATAACTTTAGAAAAATACTTATAATACAAATAATCTTTTTAAATGATCATTGCTGAATTCTGTTGTTAAAAGCGGGCAAATCTACGCATTACGATGAATAGATATTCTGCTGCCAATGTATATGTTAAGCTGCACTGCCTTATCTCAAATAAATTCAATATTATCTGCCATTAGATTAAATCTACCAAATGTTGCTATGTTGTTGAAATTACCGTGGTGTACCAGGTAGTGTGTTGGCTTGTTAGACGTGACGCTATGATTCACAGCCCAGGTCAGGCATCTCCAACAAAACGAAAAATTAAAAAATATTTCTTCGGCGGCTTCCTCTCAGCAGATTTCTGGCATAAACTCTGAGTGTGAAATAATATTGCCATGAAAAAGTTTCTCAACAATCGGAACAACGTTCGGAGACGACTTTGGTCCCGCTACTCACGTAGAAAATTAATACACACAACATAAGGGGTGTGAGATGAGAAGCTAGATCATAATCCTGACTTTGAAGGGTTGTTATGAGAAGTCGCCGTAGTCTAGTAGGTAGTGTGTTGGCTTATTAGACAAAAGGCCCGAGTTCAAATCCCATGTCAGACATCAAAACGAAAATATGAAAATATTTCTTCGGCGACTTCCTCTCAGCAGATTTCTGGCAAAAATTCTGAGATTAAAAATTGCCATGGAAAGCTTCTCAAAAATCTGTCGTTCGGAGTCGACTTTAAACTGTAGGTCCCGCCACTCATGTATAAAATTAACGCACACAACACGAGTGGTGTGAGAAGCTAGGATGTTGTACATCCTATTCTATTTTATTACCATGTCTAATTTTAAACTCAACTTATCAAATGTACCCCCCAAAATCATCTCATCAAGGAGTTTACATATTCTTAAGGAATTATAGTATGTTTGGACAGCGTAAGGTTGGCTGAAGAGTATTAGTTTTACAGTTATAAACATTCCAGGGAATATAATTCTAACGATAGTAGAGCGGGGCTTTTACTCCTGTAAGCGCTATTATTATGTTTCATTTCCATTATCGTAGTTTTGGGATCAATAACTGATCAAAAACTGTAGCACACCCTGCTCTATAAAATTTCTCATTTTTACTACTCGCAAGATACCATCGTGTATACCGGTACAAGAGTGTATACCAATTAATTAATTGGTTTAAATAAAAGAGTGAATAAAGGTGATAGGATGACTTTTGAGGAAAAGCAATGTTGCTCTGCGCTTTTTATCGATGTGTCTTAGATGTTCGATAAATGAAAGCTTGGTGGATAAACTGAAAAACATTTTTCACGTGAGTACCTACCTAAAAGCAAGTTTCAGATACTATTAGGTAAACGAATCTAGGGCTATTAACACTAAAGTACCGGAAGGTAGTATAGGGTCCGCCAAATAACTTATTTTTTTTGCAAATGCTTTAAAAAAAAAACTACTGAATATTTTCTCAAATTTCTTTTTTTATTTGAAAGTACAATCCTTCCGGTTAATAATGGAAAATAATTTCATTCAAATAGCTGCCTCGGCTGGCCATGCATTAGCCGGCTTACAGAAGATGCCGATTTTGGCAAAAAAAATCATCCTTTCAGATGAAGCTCATTTTGATCTTGGCGGGTATGTAAACAAGCAAAATTGTCGCATTTGGGGCACAGAAAACACGCACGCATACATTGAAAAACCGATTTTGGTGCGGATTTTGGTCCAGAGGCATAATTGGGCCATTTTTCTTCGAAAATGAGCAAGGAGTGGCCGTTACAGTCAAAGGCGATCGTTATCGGGCCATGTTGAACGAATTTTTGTTCACAAAAATTGAAGAGGAGAATATTGGCAACATTTGGTTTCAACAGGACGGCGCTACGTGCCACACAGCCGAAGCTACACTCGAGAGCTACACACGCAGAGCTGATGTCGTTTGGTCACCTCGGAGCTGCGATTTGACAACGTTGGACTATTATTTGTGGGGTGCCGTCAAAGATAAGTGTTACGCCGACAAGCCAGAGACAATTCACGCTTTAAAGGACAATATTCGTGAAGCCGTTGGTGAAATACAGATGCACACAATCGATAATGTGCTTAAAAATTGGACCGATAGTGTAGGCTACTGCATGGCCAGCCGAAGCAGCCATTTGAATAAAATTATTTTCCATTATTAACCGGAAGGATTAGACTTTCAAATAAAAAAAGAAATTTGAAAAAATATTCAGTAGTTTTTTTTTTAAAGCATTTTCAAAAAAAAAAAAAAAAGTTATTTGGCGGACCCTTTGGTTTAAACATGCATAAAGACCTAAGAGAAGAAAACGAAGCCTTTGTTGAAGGGAATTTGAATAAGTTAAGAGTTCAATTAAACTTACAAGTCCGTGCTGATTAAGTAGAAGTAACGAGAGAACAATCTCCTCTACCTATGATCATTTTGCCATACGTGACTTAGTTGATGTAATTTTTAATATATATACCTAGGATAGGTTAAACTGTCAGCCGCCTCAATGGGCTTAACTGACTTGGGTCCTATAAGGTGTCATTGTAACGCCGATATTTAATAAGATTATGATTTACAAATTCTTATTTTATCTTCTGGAGAATTTATAATTTATAAAAACAGACCAAAAATAAATGACTAATCCAACCTCGTCTGTAGATTTAAGTTTCATAGGATTTTTAAAAATAATACCCAAGCCGTAGTCTAATAGGTAGTGTGTTGGCTTATTAGACTGAAGGCTCGAGTTCAAACCCTAGGTCAGACATCGAAACGAAAATATGAAAATATTTCTTCGGCGACTTCCTCTCAGCAGATTTCTGGCAAAAAAAACTCTGAGAGTAAAAATTGCCATGAAAAGCTTTTCAAAAATCTGTTGTTCGAAGTCGACTTTAAACTGTAGGTACCGCCACTCATGTATAAAATTAACGCACACAGCATAAGTGGTGTGAGCAGCTAGGTTGTAATCCTGACTGAAGGGTTGTAATGACCAATTATGTATGTATGTATGTAATACCCAAGCGCCTGGCCACAAGGTCGTATACAATCCACATTAGTTAACCAAAATTTCTGTAGAGTAACCTGGTCTTCTTGCTCTATGCTATACCGTAATGCATGCCCATGATAATATGTCTGAAATACTTACAGTAGAGTACAACAAATAGCATATAACATACAATATATTGTATTGTATTCGTATTAAACGAACTCATATTATAAATCGAAATTAGGGAAAAAAAATATTCACGGAAAAATAACGAAAAAAATACGACCTTTTTCCATAACAATCAAATAAAAGTAAAAGTATAGGAAAAACAACAGCAACAACAACAAGAGGAACATTACAATAGTACAACAACAATACACATTCACAGGATACAGAAGGAACGGAGAGTCAAACAAACAGAAACAAAAAAAAAACGGAATAAAAATGAAAAAAAAAAATTTACTCACCCCTGAAAGGTGTGGCTAGAAGAAGTTGAAGGCAAACAAAAAAAATAACGAAAAGAACCGGAATTTTTAAGGGCATAAATAAAACCCTCATTTTTTTTTCTTGAAAATATTTTGACTACACCAGGCCATACAGGCGGCAGGGCAGACGAAACATTGATGACGGACTTACATGCCATTGAGTTGTGTATGGTAGCTGTGCCTTACTGGAATAATTTTTTTGTTTTTTTTTTTGTTGGGAATTTTTTTTGTAACAAGAAATTTTACCCTCAAATGTAATAAAATATTGGAAGTCTATTTAGAGTCCTTTTAAGGATTCAATAGCAAACAGTAGAGAGTAGAAAAACGAAATGGAAAGTTAAAGTCTTACGCACACATGCACGAAAGTGCGTGCAATGTGTGTATGTGTGTTGGAAGAATAGAAAGAATTTCGTAAATAATGAATGAAAATACCACAGAAATCTATTCGAACGTTTAATAAGAACGTTAGCACACAGGTAACAAGGATCTCTGACTCACTCTCTCTTCTTTTCTTATTATAATTTGCTCTCTCTCTCTCTCTCCCTCTCTCTCTTTACAATTCCAATAGATATTCTACTACTCATACCTAGAGGGCGTGTATATATACACGCATCCTGTTCAATATATTGTATTTAATAGTGACGTCATCATATTCCCCCAAATGAGGCAATAAACGTTGAGTATAACGTTACGGAAATTTATTTCTAATTATTAAAGAAAATTTTGAAGTCATGAAATACCAATAAATAGATGATATCAACACGTTTCTTTCAAATTTCCTGCTTTTAAATGAGCTCCTTATGGAATTTTTCTTAAGAGAAAGCCAAAACCAAAGGGTGCCTTAAAAGGCGCTGTTGTTTTATGCAATAGATCTTGACTATGATACTGTTACGTTTTTACCTTTTAAAAACGTTTAGAATATGAGCTCGTAGATTGTAAATAAAATAAAAATAAATTTGTGTTTAGTTTTTAATTAAAATTCTTTATTATTCGAACAATTCTGTGGCCACTGCTCACAACTTGATGTATACTACAACAATTACGTTGTTATTGTTGTTATTCCTCAGTTTACACCTTTTACATAAACAATAACAATTACTAGACAATTGTTCGACGGAGATATTCAAACCACGATTACTCTCTTCAAACACACCGCGTCTTCACACAATACTGACTGAACTTCACCAACTGCAGTCGCCTGCTTAGCTTTGCCTTTTAAATGGCAAAGAAAACAGTCTGATGAATGTTCTTGAAGGCGAATGTTCATGACTTTGCCTTCTCGAAATCTCTATAAATGTAAACATCATTGTTTACATGTTTACAATGTAAACATCATTGTTTACAATGTAAACATCATTGTTTACAATGTAAACATCATTGTTTACAATGTAAACATCATTGTTTGGAATGTAAACATCATTGTTTACATTTATTATCGTAGTGTTGTTTATGTATTTTTGTTTACTTGTTTACCATTTTTTTTAATGCTGATGTTGGATGTTATAAATGAAGTCGCCGTAGTCTAGTAGGTAGTGTGTTGGCTTATTAGGAGTTCGTGTGAAGGCACGAGTTCGAATCCCAGATCAGACATCAAAACGAAAATATGAATATATTTCTTCGGCGACTTCCTCTCAGCAGATTTCTGGCAAAAAGTCTGAAAGTAAATAAAATTGCCATGAAAAGCTGCTAAAAAAAACTGTCGTTCGGAGTCGACTTTGAACTATAGGTCCCGCCACTTATGTATAAAATTAACACACACAACATAAGTGGTGTGAGAAACTAGGTCGTAATCCTGACTGAAGGGTTGTAATGACCAATTATGTATGTATGTATGTACGTATGTATATGTATGTTTGTTGTTATATTAAGCAGTAGGATAATTTGTAAACAGGTTTGTTTACTGCATTGTTTTGTTTTTGTAGCTTTTGTTTATAATTTTAATGTTAAGCGATTTCAAAGCAAAACATCAGTATCTAGATTCTTCATTTTCGTAAAAATACTTTGTATACATTTTCGTTAGCATTTTCCCATCATTTATATTTCATTTTCAGCCTTTACAACTTAATACTACATGGGGAAATATTATGATATCTTTGAAGTCCCTGTTTGCCCTGTTTAGCCCAAGTCAGCGGCAATGTTCCTTTCATTGCTAATTATTCTTGAAAAAAACAAAAAATCAAAGAAGAGAAAGAAAAAACTAAAGAAAAACAACATCAAAAAAAGGCAATCTACACAGTGTTTGAACCTCTCAAAAACAAATTCGGTCACCATTAAGTCTGCTCGTCTTTAAAATTTTCTCCCATTCGTCCCTCATTCTACTGGCTGGTAGAGTTTGTTAAGCAGCATTTTGACCAGAGATTCGTGTTCTTTCTCGTAATTACTTTGTAAATCAAAGGAAATTGAGCGAATGAACACGTTATGAATTTTAAATAGTCACGTCGTCGTAAAAAAAAAACATCACCCAGGCAGGTAGACAGACTGTGGCAAAGGTATTGGGGTTTAATACCAAAAAAAAATGAAAAAAAAACACCAAAAATTAAAACAAAAGCTTATTGGAGAGGAAAAACTCTTTTCTTGTTCCTTACATCGTTGAGGCGTTTTGTTTCTTGTTGTTGGAATTAATTATTGTTTGACGTTGAAAACAGCATCAAAAGTTCTCTTTTTTCTCTTCACTTTTGTGGTTGTGGTCCATAAAATAAAAAAAGGTCATCAAACTATTCCAAAGGGGGGGCTGTAAGAAGCTTTAATTAAAGCAAATATTTCAATAAAATGAAGAATTTAAAATCTACAAAAGGTGAGTAAAAATTTAAATAAACCTGGCATCAGGCAAACAGCCGTCATAACATAAAATATCAATGTTAAGTAATTGATTGAAATAAAATAGAAATTCTGAATTAAATTTAAAGTAGAAATTTAAATAAAGTACAAAATAAATTCATTATAATGGGTCCGCCAAATAACTTTTTTTTTGAAAATGCTTTTTTTTACTGAATATTTTCTCAAATTTCTTTTTTTATTTGAAAGTACAATCCTTCCGGTTAATAATGGAAAATAATTCAAATGGCTACCTCGGCTGGCCATGCAGTAGCCTACACGATCGGTCCAATTTTTAAGCACATTATCGATTGTGTGCAGCTGTATTTCACCAATGGCTTCACGAATATTGTCCTTTAAAGCGTCAATTGTCTCTGGCTTGTCGGCGTAACACTTATCATTGACGGCACCCCACAAATAATAGTCCAACGGTGTCAAATCGCAGCTCCGAGGTGGCCAAACGACATCAGCCTTGCGGCTGATAATGCTATTTTCAAAAACAGTGCGCAAAACATCGATTGTAGCTTCGGCTGTGTGGCACGTAGCGCCGTCCTTACATTGATTTTTAAGTAATTCACAGGGTAAAAGAAATTGAATTACATACAATTTGGTTAATTCGCTCACAAAATTTTGTATGGCGAATTACGTAATTTAGCACATAATTGGATGTTGAATTACTATTGAGAGAGCGAATTACGATAAATTGTTGCCGTGCGAACATAGCATTACAGTGTTCTTCGAATTACAAATAAATTACAAACCAAGCGGCTAAAAATGTCGATACAAAATAATGCGTAATTTTTTATCCTTTTTTATCCATTTCCTGAAGCACATGCTGGCTTTTGATAATAACTAAGTACTGGCGGCGGTTCGGAAATGGTACCCAATGGTAACACATTGCCAGAAAACTTCATTTGGTGTTTTGTGGCTTTGGAAGCCGCTTCTATGCTACAAAATTCTTAATTTGCACATAAACTGAAAGCGAGAAGGATCAAGTTACCGAACTTATATTACCTGAAACAAGTAATTTCGTAACTTATTTTCCTACCTACAGTCTTCGTAGTCTCGTAGCTGGTGTGTTCGCTTATTAGACCGTAGGGCCACGGTTCAAACCCCAGATCATACATCTCCAACTAAACGAAATATAAGAAAATATTTCTTCGTCAACTTCCTCTCAGCAGATTTCTGGCAAAAACTCAAAAAATTCCCATGCAAAAGTCTCTCAAAAATCTTTCGTTCGGTATCGACTTTAAGCTGTAGCTCCCGCCACTCTGTATATAAAATTAACACATAAAAAATGGGTGGTATGAGAAGCTAGGTCATAATCCTGACTGAAGGGTTGTAATGGCAAATTATGACTATGATTATAATGGCCACTGATGACTGATGCCTTTAAACAAAACCTTAAACCTCAATTTTAATTATTTTTAAAAGATAATCTTAATCTGGTTTTTATTTTCTCTTTCATTACATTTGAAAATAATAATGTTTTCATTACTTTTTTTTTCTTATTTTCACTTGACTTCACCTCCAAAGCAAGCATCTCTTTAAATGCCAATGAATTTTAATTTCTTTGAAATTTAAAGAACGCTTTAAATGTAAAGGCAAGAAAAAAAAAACGCCAATTTGAGTGTATATTTATGTAATATGCAAGTGTAAGTGTAAGTGTTGTAAACAATTATTATTACAGGCCATATTAATTTAATTATTACTTGAGCAGTTAGTGAAAATCAAACAGAAACCTTAAGGAAACCATTAAAATGAAAAAAACAAAACGCCACGGCATAGAATTATAAAAAAAATAAGACACACACACACACAAACCAGAGTAATATTACCCACAATTACCCACAACGACAGTCCACAGTAGAAAAAAAATTTACTGTAAAGAAAACAAGAACATGAAGAAGAACTTGAAAAAACAACAGTAGAAGCAAAACAATTATGAAAATCAAATAATAAAACAAAACCAACAACAGCAATAACAACAATAATAAAGATAATAAGTAATAAGAACAAGCAGCAGCAAATACATTAGAATGTATTTTTAGTTGTTTTTGGGTTTTTTTTTCTTTTTTCTGAGCCCATAAGTATTAACATGTAGTCACCAAGCAATTTAACACCAATTACAATATCCGTTACATCTAATTACAATAATGCCTCAGCTACAACAGCAACAACACACACAAACACACACACACACAAATTAACATGTTCATAACATGGTGGACATCATCCTACACAGTCTCATTTCGCATCACATTTAATTGTACAATAAGGAGAAATTATGAAAGCAAACAACGAAAAACAAGAAAAAAAATCATAAAAAAATAGAAAAAAGAAAACGAACTAAAAACACATAAACATGGTAACGAGCAAAATTTATGGCCATAAAACCAGAAGGAAGCCCACTTATACCCACTGCGTTAGGAACAACTACATGTACATACCACTAGCACGCATACCAACCAATTCACGAAATATTATAAAAAAAGAGAAAAAAATTTTATAAATGAGTGTTTGCATGTGGGTGTGTTAGAGAAAACAGTTCTCTCTTGAATTTTTTTTTTTATATTTCGGTGGCCATAGTGAATATAAACATCACCATCATTAACGGTACGATTTAAGAAAAGCTATAAAACAAGAACTTCAATGTTGCCAGACTTAAAGCCATTTTGTCATTAAAAATAATTTTTAAAATCATTACATACTTATGTAAATAACAGCCACAAATACAATATTCAGGACATTTTTGAGTTTAGAGCACTTTATCTAAATGTCCAGTGGCGTACCTAGGGGGGGGGGGGCGGTGGGTGCGGTCCGCACCGGGCGACACTTACCCTGGGGGCGGCATTTTTTGTATTTACTTATAGTTGTAAACAGCAACTTACTCATTTCATATTTATTTTCTTTCTTGAATAATAAATGATTATTTTAAGTTTAATATTTGGTTTATATAAATTATGATTAACAATATGATTTCGAATATTATTCCTCGGTGTATATAAATGCACTTTAGTGTAAATTTTGAATTCTAATTCAAGAACAAGATAATAATTTTATTTTATTGTATTCATTAAAATTCGTTGAATTCGTAAAAGGATCTTTACGATTTTGTTCGGCAATTTTTCCTAACTAAAATTTTTTTATATCAGTTTATAAATGTCATTTCTTTTGAAAAGTTTATATGATTAGTTTGAAGTGATATATCAATATTTTTTTAAATCATCGATTTTTCTTTTGAAAAGCAGGGCCGGCGGAAGGCGGTCTGCTAGGTCTGCAAAGCATTAGAGCGCCGGCATAAGAACTATATTTTTCAAACAACAAAATCTAAACGAGTAAAAACAAAAATACTAACAAACTTACAATTTCAGGAAAAATTGACATCTGAAGAAGAAAATAGTAAAACGAGATCAGATGCTGGAGTATTACTCAATTCTATGCAATCTTTTTCTTTTCTATGTTACCTTCATTTATGGGAACCCGTCATTTTGGAAATTAATGACGCTCAAAAATACCTGCAAATAAAAGGGTTAAATGTCCACCAATGCCATATAAAACTAAATTCTTTGCAAACACATTTCATGGAACAAAGAGATACGCTAGTACAAAACGCTGTTATAGCAGCCAAAATAATTTGTGAAGAGTTGAAGATATCGACTGAGCGTCGACTTAGAAGGAGAAAAAATATGAGTGGGGAAAATTCGCGAGACGTGGGGCTATCCTTAGAAGAAGAAGTACGAAGAGGAATGTGGTCGTCTATGGACAGAATTATAAAGGAAATAAAAGAACGCTTCGATCAGTTGCAAGGCCTTGTAAGAAAATATTCGTGTATAATACAGTGTAACCTACTAAATGAAGAATTTGAATGTCAAATAAATGACTTGATTGACATTGATAAAGAATAGTTCCATATTGAAAGAAAAAGGATCCAGGTTTTTATGGCTGTACCTACACTAAAAGAAGAGGCAAAACATTGGAAAAACGGGGAGAAGGGCCCTCTTGATCTGCTAAAATTTATTCAGCAGTATAGGTTGGAAAATTCTGTTCCCAATATTGTAATTTTGTTAAGAATTTTTTTTAACAATTTCAATCAGTGTCGCTAGTTGCGAAAGAAGCTTCTCAAAATTGAAGTTGATAAAAAATTATCTTCGTTCTACAATGAGTCAATTAAGACTACAAAATCTTGCAATATTGTCAATAGAACAAGAAATTACAAATAATATAAATTTTGAGAGCATTATACACGATTTTTCTAGTATGAAAGCTAGAAGAGTAGATATTATACAAATATGTTTACGAGTGCATACAAATATGTCTAAAAAAATTTACTCTGTGTATTAATTAATATTGATTAAATAACTTAATAATTTATTTATGTGAATTAATTTATAAAAACCACTATTTGATTGACTTATAATAGAAAGGGCGGCAAACTGGAGATCGCCCCGGGCGGCAAAAGTTCTAGATACGCCACTGTAAATGTCCCTAAGGTCTAACACTGTTTACAGACTTTTCATCCTATAAGCTAACTTACATATTTATCTCATGGCCCAGCATTCGCAAGCTCGAGATCTCAATGTTTTTGGGGAAAGACATACCAAACATAAGACTCGTGCCAATGCGATATAACTGAGGTAACATCGTCGACTACATAACATAATTGGTCATTACAACCCTTCAGTCAGGATTACGACCTAGCTTCTCACACCAGTTATGTTGTGTGTGTTAATTTCAAACATGAGTGGCGGGACCTACAGTTTAAAATCGACTCAGAACGGCAGATTTTTTGAGAAATTTTTCATGGCAATTTTATTTACTCTCAGAGTTTTTGTCAGAAATCTGCTGAGAGAGAAAGCCGCCGAAGAAATATTTTTTTCATATTTTCGTTTTGAAATCTGACCTGGGGTTTGAACCGTGGCCTTACGTCTAATAAGCCAACACACTACCTACTAGACTACGGCGACTTCTACATCGTCTATTGGATTAATTAAAGTAGGCATTCTCGTTTATTACTCTGGAAGAGCGAATTGCAGTTGAAGTAAATTTGGATCTGTAGATTGTAGAATCTCGAGAGTTACCTGTTCCGATATCTTGCGCTCTAATACGCTCACAGATCGCAGAAGTGAGGACCTCTCCAGACTAGATTCTGTACTTACCGAACATTCGTCAATTAGAAATCATACACGCTTGATTGAAGTACATTGAAGTCTGATTATCATTTTCGTTGGATTTTTGTATTATACAAGATACAGACTTCCTATAAAAAGTATGGTTCGTATCAGAGATCAGCAATGAATCGTTTTTTTGCTACTCATAAGCACTCATGACATTTTGAATATAAGTGAGTCAACAATATTGAAATTTAACTATGTACTCTGATTCAATCACTTGTAGACACTACAACGTTGACTTATAAGTACAGGTTATAATAAGTATGTGTACAACGTTGACATCAAACTCATACCATACGAAATATGTATGTTTGATTCATAAGCGTCAAAACACACAACCTTCTAGTAAGTATTTTAGTTTTCGTACGCGATTCGTACTTATTTTGTAATTCGTGTATATGTATGTTGAGCAGACGTCGGCACCAATGTCCCCCGGGGGGAGAACTTCTTCGGCTTTTTAATGTTCGTTAAAAAGAGCATAAAAATGCATTCAGTTGCTTGTCAGCTTTCAGTGAAGCAGGTTCTCGTCGCTTCTTTTTGAAACTTTTTTGTGTATCAATTGTACACCCAAAGAAAAATTTAATTAAAATGTGAAGAAAAACTGGGAGACAGATTTTTTTGCTTTAAATATATCGAATTTAAGGTACCTGCAATATGTAATGATGACTCTTACTACAAATCCATAAAAACTTGTGCGAAAAATACCAATGGCATCAAAAAGCACAATATTTGTTAGAACACTGCTTGAAACAATAATTACTAACAATTTTCCTCTGGGTTATACACATGCTTCTCACAAATACACTCACATTTTTATCATGTTCTCTTTGTGCCGACGTCTGGATATAACTGAGGTGACATCGTCGATTACATACATAATTGGTCACTACAACCCTTCAGTCAGGATTACAAACTAGCTTCTCACACCAGTTATGTTGTGTGTGTTAATTTCAAACATGAGTGTCAGGACCTAAAGTTTAAAATCGACTCAGAACGACAGATTTTTTGAGAAATTTTTCATGGCAATTTTATTTACTCTCAGAGAAATCTGCTGAGAGAGAAAGCCGGCGAAAAAATATTTTTTTCATATTTTCGTTTTGAAATCTGACCTGGGGTTTGAACCGTGGCCTTACGTCTAATAAGCCAACACACTACCTACTAGACTACGGCAACTTCTACATTTTCTATTGGATCAATTAAAATAGGCATTCTCGTTTATTACTCTGGAAGAGCGAATTGCAGTTGAAGTAATCTTGGATCTGTAGATTGTAGAATCTCGAGAGTTACCTGTTCCGATATCTCGCGCTCTGATACGCTCTCAGATCACAGAGGCGAGGACCTTTCCAGACTTGATCCTGTACTTCTGTTGTCTTCGTCAATTAGAAATCATACCCGCTTGATTGAAGTACAGTTTGATTATCACAGACAGATTGAAGTACAGTTTGATTATCAGACATCCTATAAAAAGTATGGTTGATATCCGAGATCAGCAATGAATCGTTTTTTCGCTACTCATAAGCACTCATGAAAATTGAATATAAGTGAGTCAACAATATTAAAATTTAACTACTATGTACTCTGATTCATTCATACTCACTACAACGTTGATTTATAAGTACAGGTTATAATAAATATGTGTACAACGTTGACATCAAACTCATACCATACGAAATATGTTTGATTCATAAGCGTCGAATCACACAACCTTCTAGTAATTATTTTAGTTTTCGTACGCGACTCGTACTTATTTTGTAATTCGTGTATATGTTGAGTAATGGAGAGTCGAAATCAAGAACATCATACATGTTGTATGCTGTGTGAATATGATGAGTAGTTCAAACTTTAAATATGTATGAGTAGAGAGGTTCCATGATATTAAAAAAAAGTATGAAGTCGTATAAGTATCAGAAATTACAAGTATGATTCGAATCTACTCATCTTTTTGAGTATTCATTGCTGATAACTGGTTGGTATCCCTTAATGGTAAACGCACTTGAACCCTACGTGATGACTTAGGTGTATGAAGCGTAGCATGAGATCCTTAGTTGGTCTCCCCTTCTTCAATCTACCCTCTTACCATATCTAACCCCTTGTCATTAGATTCAACGTAAATACGTCTGCCATCTTCGACAATTTACTTCCTTGCTTAACTGTTCATTCCAACCGTTCAACCTAACCTTACGGCTTAGCTTCAAGCAAGGCCTCACGTCTAATAACTAGACTACTAGACAAGTTTTTAGAGACCAATTTTATTTTTTCTGAATACAGGGATTACTTTTGGGTTCCTTTATTTACCATCAAGTCCTCCATTTGTGATAAGTGTGGCAACATTAAATTTTTTATTTTTAAAATCATAAAATAAGTCTGTGAGTGATTCTGTGAATGTTCTTCTTGTCGGTCTTCTGTTTTTCTTCAATTCTCAAACATCATCAGAAAAAAATATATACTCATAGAATTTTATTCTTCTTTTTCGTCGTCTTCTTCATCTTACTTTAATAGAATGTGTGGGTAAAAGTTTAAAAAAAGAACGTTAAAATAAAAGCAACCGAAAAACGAAAAAATAAAAAAAAAATATTAAAAATGTCGTAAGACAAGTCGTTATTTAAACAAAACGCCCTCGAAGCCATCTGCAATTGAAGACAATCAAAAACAGAAACAAAACAGCAGCATTTGGTTCTCTTTTTTTTTATTAATTTTTCCACAATTTTCACCAACAACACCAGCAACACAGCAAGAAAATGAAATGAAAATGCTTTTAGCGCCAAGCAACACATTAAATGGCGTTTAAATAGAAATTCTAATGGAGAAAAACCAAATAAGCAACGAAATAATATTCAAAACGTAAAAATACCAAGAGTTTACAAACAGTAAGGTACCGCTAGGACATACCATACATAAAGTAAGAAGATTTTGACACACATAACAGAACACAGAGCTATCTGTCAAGTCATTATTAAAAGGCCTCAACAGTTGGGTTTCGCATTAAGGCATAATTCCCTTCGAATCAAGTTGAAAACAAGACTGAAAGTTAAATAAATCCAGTGATTGCTTTACTATTAAGTGACCCTATCGCCGTATATTGTGCCAAATGAGAGAAGCCTGCGCCGGGCTGGAGCCATTGTTAAATTATTGAGTACAGTAATCCCTCGATTTAGTTGATTGTTCAGTTGATTCCAAACAAAGGCGACGTAAATCGAATGACGACGCAAATTGAAGTTAGAGGGAACAAAAAATTTGACGACGTAAATCGAAACAACGTTAATCGAAGCGACGTAAATCGAAGGATTACTGTAGATATTTTTAATAATTTGTCAAATTATCGTATTTCAATCATTATACCTATACCCCACTGTTTTAAACGTATTAGTAACAGAAAAAGCATGGACACGTGCAAATGTGTAGTTTAAATATTGTAAAATTTATTCTTCTACTATACTATTTCAGATTTAAAAAGTTCTTCCTTAAAACTTACTAACTTATCAAACCTATACTAGAGAGGTACAGAATTTTTCAAGCTTCTAACAGAGCTAGAGGCATCTGTAAGCTCTATAAGAGCTATTTTTAAAACATTCAGTATTCAACCTTTAAATTCAATTTGTCATATGTCAACCAACTAAGGAGATCTTCTCGTTTGGATGCCCTGGTAGTCTAGTGGGTAGTCTGCTAGATTACACTGTCAATACATATCCGATTCTGACAATCAATTGGTTCGAGTAATCAATCTTTTTCCGAACTATTTGTCAAAAAACTGTCTGGTTTCCTAAGGAGAATAACGCCAACTACGAGCAACAACTACTACAGAAACTTATTTACATTACATTATTTACATTACATTATCTACATTACATTATTTACATTACATTATTTACATTACATTATTTACATTACAATTTACATTACAATTTACATTACAAGCCTTTAGCCGGGATTACAATCTAGCTTCTCACACCAGCCATGTTGTGGTGGCTAATTATATCCATTAGTGTGGCGGCACATATTGTTTTATCTCAACTCTGAAC
Source organism: Sarcophaga caerulescens (assembly GCA_927399465.1). Classification (NCBI taxonomy): domain Eukaryota; kingdom Metazoa; phylum Arthropoda; class Insecta; order Diptera; family Sarcophagidae; genus Sarcophaga; species Sarcophaga caerulescens. Next base: position 97,912,590 of record OV656867.1, on the reverse strand, counting down.
GACATATTTTAGGTTGATTCCTTTGTGGTTCATTGAGAGTAGTATTTATCGCAATTGTTACGAATTTTTCTTTTAAAAAATGTTTAAAATATGAGCTCGTAGATTAAAAATAAAATAAGAATAAATTTGGGTTTACTTTTTAATTAAAATTCTTTTATTATTCGCACAATTCTGTGTGCCACTGTTCACAACTTTATGTATACAACAACAATTGCTTTTCTTTGTTATTCCTCTGTTTATACACCTTTGCAAAAACAATAACAATTACGTGACAATTGTTCGACAGATCTTTGTAACGCAAATCTTCAAACCGCGATTACTCTCTTCAAACGCACCTCGTCTTCACACACACAAAACTGACTGAACTTTTAATAACTCAGTTGTATGCTTTGCTTGCCTTTTATATGGCAACGTAAACAAACTGATGAATGATCTTGAAGCCAAATGTGCGTGGCTTCTGCTTCTCCAGATCTCTATAAATGTACTCCAATTTAGCGGTTATGATTTCTTATCGGCCAGTATCCGGTATGTACAGGAGTTAGTCTGCAGATGTCCTCCCTTCTGTGATCTGTGAGAACGCTTGATGTTTTATTCGGAGCAAGATACTTTATTGCTACAGCCTACAAATCCAAGAAAACTTCAATCTATTCTTTCAAGGTAATGGCCGAGAATGCCATATTTAATTGATCCTATAGGCGACATCGTAGACTAGTGCGTAAAGTAATGCCACCAGTAAGAATTTCATCGTTATACTGTAATTGTTGAAAGGCAACTGATACTCTTTCGGCTCAGTTCTTGCGTATTTATAGGTCAAATTCTTATCTTTTTTATATATTTTTTTCAATGGTTTTATAGACTGAAAATGGGGTTAAAATCTTTAAAATTCGATAGCCCATATCAGTTTTTTCTTATTTAATTTACTCTATTGATAGTTAAAATTTGTCATTGAAAAGTAAGTTTACATTGTAATTTATGACCATACCATACCACATAATATGGTACATACATATGTATGTATATACCGAGCACAGCTACATTTCTTTCTATCAACTGCGCATTCCACGATTTATTTAACTTTGCTGACTGTATTTCTAAATGTCGCTGGGGTGTTCTCTTTAAAAACTGTTCTGAGGACATGCCCGACGAATCTCGATTTTAATAAAGCTCTGTCCGGTTTGTATCCCGTTTTGAGTATTGCTGATAGAGGCTAGAAAATCCGTTGGATTCCGCGAATGATTGTACTGAGGTTTTAAAAAGTTGCATTCCTTGATTCGTATCTATGCAAAGAAATTGACATCACGCCACTATCGTAACCCTTAAGTATAGTAGGTATGCCGAAATGTCAAAAAACTTCCGCGCTGAGTGCAATTAGCCGCAGTCTTGTCGGACCCTAATACTGGAATTCTGAATGTCCTCTCACAGCCAACATACGTTGCAAGAATTCCGAGATAGGAAAATCAAATTGTTTTTGGTATTCCTCATGTGCTGTCTAATGGCATTGGTTTCAGAAGTATATATCTTGAAGCTATATCATGCCTCTTTAACCTCTTCACGCCCTTGGCCACATATGTGGACTAGTGTGTTGGCCACAGTCTGACATCAAAACGAAAATAGGAAAAAAATATTTCTTCGGCGGCTGCCTCTCAGCAGATTTCTGGCAAAAACTCTGAGGGGTAATTAAAATTGCCATAAAAAATTTCTAAGAAAAATCATTCTTTTGGGTGTTAATTTTATCTATGAATGTGACGGGACCTACTGTTTACTATCAACCCCGAATGATAGATTTTATGTTGATTCGTGGTTGGTTTATTGAGAGTATTATTGGTTTACTGATCGCAATTGTTACGTTTTTACCTTTTAAAAACATTTAAAATATGAATAAAATAAAAATAAATTTCTGTTTACTTTTTAATGAAAATTCTTTATTATTCGCACAATTCTGTGTGCCACTGTTCACAACCTTATGTATACAACAACAATTGCTTTTTTTGTTATTCCCTTGTTTACACACTTTGCAAAAAGAATAACAATTACTACGCAATTATTCGACTGATCTTTGTAACGGAGATCTTCTAACCATGATTACTCTCTTCAAACACACCAGACTGACTGAACTTTTTTTTTATTTTTAAATTTTGCAATCCCACTTCTGACACCAACGGCATCCATTTACATCAAGGGCTTGTGTTAAGCTGGATTCAGCCATTGTTTCAGAACAAAATTTTTGTTCCGATACAAGTTCAGTTTTTTGAGAGTTTGTTCTGAAACGACTCACCCACTTCGAACAATTGTTCTGTAAAAACAAGGTTACCATATGATTTATTTTTGGAAACGATGCGTGTTAGTTTTACAATTAGGCAACATAGTAGCAGATGATTGCAATTTGTTTGTTTTCTTGGCTTGAGTGTGATCATATTTTTTATTGTGTTACAAAGAAATTGTAAATTAAAACAAATCATAGTGAAAAAATGGATAAACATATTAAACAACCGCTCTGTATTTTATTATACATATGTACATCCAAATGTACATATAATATGATGTGGCAGCTCACTTCAACTTTACTTAAAAAATTAAGGTAGCTGGCAGCACAGTTCGATTGTTTCAGTACAAAAATTAAAATTGAACCAATTCGAGCTGAAAATGTTCCGAAGCAATCTTACTCTCTTTCGCTCTCTCTCTCTCTCTCTCTCTCTCAAAAAGATAAACGTCAAACTACATAAAGGGTGGGGCAAAAGTCGCGAAGGGATTTGAAAAATTAATAACTTTTCTAATTTAATTTATTTTTTTATTTTTCTTTTTAGGACTTGTAAAATAAATCTGGGAGATTAATTGTGGAAGGTTACAACGTTATCCAGCGAACCAAAATCATAGAACTTTATTTTGAACATCATCGATCAATAATTCAAACTCAACGAGCCTATCGTCCATCATCGTATCACCATCCGAATCAATGATTCGACGCTTAGTGACACGTTTTCAGGAAGAAGGCTCAGTAAGGGATCTTCCACGAAGCGGAAGACCACATTCTGTAATTAATGAAGCAAATATTCAACGCGTTCTGGAGAGTGTTGAGGAGAATCCTGAAACATCAACTCGAAGGCGCTCTGCTGAGCTGCAAATGTCTCGGCGGTCTTTACGTAGAATATTAAAGGGAAATTTACATCTTTTCCCATACAAGCTGCAGTTAGTGCAAGAACTAAAGCCACGAGATTCCCAAGAACGATTAAACGATTAAACCCCTTCGTGACTTTTGGCCCACCCTGTATAAAAAAAATTGTTTCAGAACAAAATTTTTTGTTCCGAAACAATGGGTGAATCCAGCTTTACAGATGTATTTTTTCAATAAGACTATATGATCTCAAGCACGCTGCCGAATTTTTATTCAATTACGACTATTGTTCTGTCATTGTTTGTTATTTAAGAAATTGAATTGACAACAAATTCAATTACCATTCCATTCGATTATGCCATTTATGTACCTTAATAAAGAAAAACGTCACTTTGTTGTGCCATTTTCAGCAAAACAAAAGAAAAATCTTAACTCTATGGATTTTATAAACAAAAGTTAAATATGTATGTACATATGTATGTAAACCTAACAGTTACAAAACATCAACACCTTTTGTTCATCTATCAACACTTACTACACAGGACATGCATTGAATTTTCTTTTTCTAACAATATTTTGAATATTCACACCTCTTTTGTAGCACGTAAACAGATTAGAAATGTTGCAAAAAAAAAGTCAGCCACAGTGTGTGGCCGCCACAACAATTTTGCGAAAACAAAGAAACTAAGTGAGTAAGTGTGTATGCGATTTGCATAATTTCTATTTTCGTTCATTTCTTTTTTTGTCTATTTTTTGTTTTTTTGCAATCCCTAATCACTAAAAACTACAAAAGTTTTTAGAAAACAAACACAAACACAACACTACAAAACTATTATTTTATGCAAATTATTTACAACCTTTTCTTGTTTTTGTTTATTTTTTTAACATTTGCCATTGGGTTGTTGTTGTTGAAATATTTTTTTTTGCAAACAAATCAAAACCTAACACGAATACATTCATCCATCCCGAGCATATGCAGCCTGTTACCATGTCCTTGTGAAAGTAAAAAGTGAAAGTTTTTTATTTCCTCATAACCATGTAACCATAACCATTACATTCACACAAAACTTATTCATTGTATTCACATTCAATCATTCCTTTTGTTCTGTAATTCCCTTCCTTCATCACATTCATTCATTCATTCATCGCATTTCTTTTGGTTGCAAATAAAAAATAATTTTTTTTTTTTTTGAACCAACTGTTGCTAATTCGATTAGGGATTCGTTATTGACTCTGAGTGTCGTTATCCTGTTAATAAATGTAAAGGATTTTCCACACAAATACACATACACATATAGAGGCATACCCTGATATTCACTCAATTCAATTATTTATTCATTCAGTTTTGCATGAATAACAAAATACCTGGATTGTAGATTTAAAGCCCACACTTTATGATAATTTTTAATGCAAAATTTATGCAAATCACTCGTACTGTTCGCACTTTATTTTCTGATTTATTTGTTTTTGTAAATCAAATTGTTTTTCCTGTGGAAAACAATAAATGTGTATTCAAAAACTGTTTTATTTCCATTGAAGTTTATAAACGAATTCATTATTTTGGAAGCATTTTTGCATGAAAAGGATTTTTTTTTTTAATTTGAATTTGAATACTGTTAACACAGGGTTGCACAAAAGAGCATAACTTTGGCTTAACACTGTAAGAAATGAAATTTACAGCGTGAATAACAAAAAGAATAAATGCGTTAACCATTTACCATCGAAATGAGAAAATGACAAACACAGGACCTCAGATTCATGCACACAACAAAGCAGTCTCAAATTGCAGTCAATACAGCTGACCTCATAATATTAAAAAGGTTCAAAATATAACCCAGATTCTGACAGGATATAAAGGGTGATTTTTTAGCTATTAAAGGGTGATTTTTTAGCTATTATTTTTTTGGCAACACTGGTTTAAACAGCTCACGCACGTTTCGTGTTTTGTTTCACTGTCAAACATCTTCAGTTTGGTCTATAATTTAACCATGAATCGTCTTACAAACGAACAACGCTTGCAAATCATTGAATTTTATTATCAAAATGGGCCCTTGGAAAGTTGGCCGAAGATCCACTTCTTTATCGAAAAATTGTGTTCAGTGACGAAGCTCATTTTTGGCTCAATGGATACGTAAATAAGCAGAATTGTCGATTTTGGAGTGAAGATCAGCCAGAATCATTGCAAAAGCTACCAATGCATCCAGAAAAAGTCATAGTTTGGTGCGGTTTATGGGCTGGTGGCATCATTGCACCGTACTTCTTCAAAGATGCTGCGAATCGTAACGCCTTTAGACTATTTTTTGTGGGGCTATGTTAAAGCTCATGTCTATACAGACAAGCCCGCTTCAATTGACGCATTGGAAGACAACATTGAAGCATTTATTCGTGAGATACCGGCCGAAATGTTGCAAAGAATATGCCAAAATTGGACTAAGCGAATGGACCATTTGAGGCGCAGTTGCGGTCAACATTTGCATGAAATAGTCTTCAAACATTAAATTATATGGACCGTACTATCGATTCAAATAAAGATTTCATGCATTTTTCTGAATTTTATGTGTTTTTTTTTTCGAAAAAATTTCCTATAGCTCTTAAAAAATCACCCTATATCTTTTTGGCAACACTGGTTTAAACAGCTCACGCACGTTTCGTGTTTTGTTTCACTGTCAAACATCTTCAGTTTGGTCTATAATTTAACCATGAATCGTCTTACAAACGAACAACGCTTACAAATCATTGAATTTGGCATCATTAGACCGTACTTCTTCAAAGATGCTGCGAATCGTAACGTAACTCTGAATGGTGAGCGCTACCATGAGATGATATCCAACTTTTTTTTTGCCCAAAATGCAAGAGCTTGACTTGCATGACATGTGGTTTCAACAAGACGGTGCCACATGCCACACAGCACGCGTAACAATGGACTTATTGAGAGGCGAGTTCGGTCAACATTTTATTTCACGTTCAGGACCGGTCAATTGGCCGCCTAGATCGTGCGATTTAACGCCTTCAGACTATTTTTTGTGGGGCTATGTTAAAGCTCATGTCTATACAGACAAGCCCGCTTCAATTGACGCATTGGAAGACAACATTGAAGCATTTAATCGTGAGATACCGGCCGAAATGTTGCAAAGAATATGCTAAAATTGGACTAAGCGGATGGACCATTTGAGGCGCAGTCGCGGTCAACATTTGCATGAAATAATCTTCAAACATTAAATTATATGGACCGTACTATCGATTCAAATAAAGATTTCATGCATTTTTCTGAATTTTATGTGTTGTTTTTTTTTTTAAATTTTCCTATAGCTCTAAAAAAATCTTACCTGCACCGCCTCAGACACATCTTTCCATTAAGATATACTTTAATGCACCAAAAAAAAAATGTGAAACTGCTGAACTGTTGTTTTAAAAAATCCACAATTTGACGAACCTTAAATAGGTTGGGTTAAACTGACAGCCGCCTCAATGGGCATAGCTTATATGGGACCTATAAGGTCCCGTTGTAACACCAATACCTACATATTCCAAGTGTCTTATAAAGGTGTGGATTTTTCTAATCTAATCATCTTTGACTAGACACATTTTGTCACTAAATTCTGGGTGTCCAAGAATACATCTTCTTAGGTTTCCAAGCGCCGGATATTGACAGAGAAGATGTTCTGTTGCCTCCACTGCTTCATTGTTCTTGCAGCTTTTGCAGAAATGGTATTTCCGTCTCCCAGCGTGAACATTCAGAGGCCAGTGTACTGTTAGCACTAATATGAGGTTCCTTATCCATGCCGGGCCTGATTTGTCTGATGTTTCTACAAGTGGATTTATTAACCCATCTTATCTTTGCCAATGAATGAAGTTTTTGTGGGACCATTTGTTTGCCTCTCTCTGCAGAAGAATGCAAATCTCATATGGAAATTCAACTGAGTTTTCCAAGTGCATCAATGTTATTCTTATCTCGATGTCCACATGTCCAGGAGCCCGCGTTAGAAGGCAATTTCACCACCAAATAATACAACCGCATTACGAGGTACCTGTGAATCGATGAGACATATCAATGCGGATGACTACTACATGAATTATTCATTTTATCTCAGTCAGCTTATCAGTGTTTACATTACCTTCAGCCGTTATATGATCCTGCATCCATGAAAGGTGAAGCATAAAATGTTGTGCCAAAAAAGTTAGCATTCCCTAATCAGCATGAAGATTGCATTCGCTTCCGCTACGAACTTTAAGACTTCTAATGTTTGTACTCTATATTCTTTAAAATCAAATTGAAAGGCACAGATAGCAGATAATAGCCAATCTCAAAATATTCTCCTGCCGCAGTCAAAAATCTCTTTTACTTACACCTTCCACGTAATACTGTTCTGCAGGTCTCTCTCAAGTCTGTTTTAAGACGTACAGAACTGTGAAATTTTTTTTTTACGCCGAGGAGGGGTAAATGTACCTAACCGCACCATAGAGGAAGTCGTCACGTCCTCCGTGTGTGGGACCGTCACCCACTAAATCCCCCCCTCGTCCCGTGGACTGTTGTGCCCACTCCGGAACTACAGTTTTATTACTTCGGATTGGTGTCCTTTTGGCCCTTTGGCCACCTTCATGCTCATATCCGCGTCCGGATTGCGTATTGAAGGTTGAGGAGACTTCTAAGTGTCTCCACTATTCCCTTCGTCCAGTTTCCCGACTGGGATTTCGTTTGACACGTGAGCTAGTGTCATCTATGCCGGCGTGCCTACATGTTCCGCAGCCTCCAGATTTCACTTCTTCAGTCTCAGAATGCGCTCCACGTAATTCGCCACTAAGGCCCAATCCTCCCTACTCGCAATAATAACTCCGACAATGTTAGCGGCCGTGATCGTTCCAATCATTGACGTCAGTACAGAGCGATAGCTCTGCCAGCGTGCACATTCGAAAACAGTGTGTTCCGCGTCATCAATTACTTGCCCTTCCTCGTAAATACAGTAAGGGGAGGCGGTCTTGCCCATTCTGTGCAGATATTTCCTAAAATATCCTTGACCCGATAGCATCTGCGTAACGTAGTAGTTTACTTCTCCAAATTTCCGAACAATCCATGGCTTTATTTCCGGAATAAGTCTCACCGTCCACCTTCCTCTATCTTCATCGTTCCATCGTCGTTGCCATTCTGAAATGGTGTCTTCCCGGAAGTGATCGGTTTTGTGATTTCCAGCCGATTTCGCCTTATAATTCTCCATCCGCTCTACTGCCAGCAGATCCACAGGGATTGTACCTGCTATTACAAGTACGGCGGGGGCGGACACTGTTCGATATGCCGACGCGATACGCAATGCAGCCGTTCTCTGTACCGATAGCAGTGAGTTTGTTCGCTTCTTAACCTCTAGCGTTTCGGCCCAAATTTCGCTCCCATAGAGCATAATGCTGCTTCCAACCTCCATCAGGAGTCTCCGTCTCGCCGGTAGCGGGCCTCCAATATTCGCCATTAATCTGCTGAGCTGTCCAACGATCTTCCGGGCACAGAAGTGTGAAATTATGATTTACTGATTCGCTCTAACCTCTAACCGAATACATTTTGTTGGGTTAATAATACAGCGTATTCTCTCATACATTTTCAACATTGGCAACAATGGTATGGAGATGGTTTACGTTGCGTAAATGCGCGCATATGTAATATTTCTATATTTATTAGTATGTAGGTATATATAATAAAAGTTAAGATGGCTATTTAGTGTTAGAAATTATAATTGAATTAATTGCAGTTGATTGTAATAGGAGTTCAATGGGTCAGAGAAGAAACGATTAGCCTACAAATAAGATAGTTGCCATGTTTTGTAGTGCATTGGGATTAGTGTTGGGAAGCCCGGGATCCCGGGGTCCCGAAATCCCGGGATCCCGCAGTTTTTAACAATTCCAAATTCCCGGGATTGAGCACTTAATCCCGGGATTTGACTTTTTAAGCCGCAATGAAAAAAATCTTATATTAGAACTCTCACTAAAACGTCTTTATTTATTAAGAAATTGTATACCAAAGGCATTAATAGACATAGGTCCACCTAAAGGTGAATATTTTGCTTTATCCAAAGATGAGATTAATATGGTATCCGCAATCATTAGTGCTCTTATCCCAGTTAAAGCAACAGTTGACGCCCTTTGCCGTCGGGATGCTAATCTGTTCACAGCCGATGTTGCCATAACTTTTATGTTAAAAAAAACTTAAAGATGCTAACAACGTTATAAGTCAAAAACTACAATCAGCCCTCATCCTTCGCATGCACAAAGGAGAACAGATATCACTGGGGTACTTCAGTATCTGCACAATGGTAGAACAGATGTTCAGTCCGAATCCGAAACAGAGTTCGTAACGGTTCCTTCTTCCATACAATGTCGCAAATTAATAGTTGCGTTACTCGAAAGACTAAATGCTTCAAGTCCAGCTACATCACTTCTAATAGCTTCTGAGTCAGAAGTTACACCTTCAGATTCAGATAAGGCACGTTTCCAAATTATTTCAGATTCTTCTGAGCTTCCATCTGAATCTCTTTCTTGTTCTCTTGAAGAACCTTTAAATATTTCAGACGAGCTCAATGAAGCTATAAAAAAACACACTTAACGAGGATAGCAATTCGATGTGAGACGTTGTCTGTAAAAGTTCAGAGTGAAATGCTCTTGTTTGAAAATGGAGAAACACGTGGTGACTTATTGCAAAGTGCATACGATTTTTTAATGACTATTAAGCTAGCCAGTGTAGAGTCTGAACGTGCTTTTTCTGCAGCTGGATTTTTCGCAACTAAAATAAGAACTCGTTTGAGCGATGAAACTTTGGATGCTCTGTGCTTCCTCAAAACGTATTTTAAAAATAATAAAAAATAATAACATATCGCACTTGGACAAGAAAAGAGTATATATCTATAAAAACAATTAACTCTTTATATGTAATTAATTTAAAAATGTGTAAAATTAAAAATAAAATTAATTTTCTTATAATTTAATAAATTCTTTCTTATAAACCTATTTTTGGATGTGTCATGTTATTAATTTTATTGAAATAATATGTTAATATCTTTCAAGAACAAATTTTTTAAAATCCCGGGATCCCGGGACTAGGTAAATGAAATCCCGAAATCCCGGGACTAGGTAAATGAAATCCCGAAATCCCGGGATTGAAAATATAGAGCGGGATTGCCAACCCTAATTGGGATTTCTGATTATTTTACAGCACATTTATGAACTCAAAATTACTGTAGCATTTGAAACCTATAATGTATTGGATTGAATTCCTTCAATCTGAAAATCTTAGGATTTTACAAACAATAATATCCATGAGGATATAAATCCAGAAGTCCCATTCAAACAAATATTCTTTATTACAATACTATTCCCCCCTTCCTTTAAATTTCTTAATCAATAGCATTAAAAAAATTCCTTTAATTTGCATAATTTTTTTTTTTCGCTTTCAATATCAAAATTTCTTTTCTCAGCATAAATTTTCTCACGCAATTCCTTTTTGCTGCTCTTTTTTTTTTCCAAACACCCGTTAGCATATGAAAAAAAAAATCAAAAAAAGTAATCAAATGAAAGAAATTTTTACCTCTTAAACGGGACATTTGTTTTCTTATCCTGTCACATCCTTTTTTAATCATCAAATATTCAAAAAAACTCACACACACTTACACAATAACAAGCAGTTTTTTTTTTGTGGCTTTATGGGCCTTCATGTCATGTTAAAAACTGTTTAAGAAATTCACTTCCATTATGAAGCTGATGAAACTAGACAAAAAACAAAAAAGGAATAATAACAACAACAACAAAAAATTAAACCCTTTACAATAGTATTTCCTTCCTTTGTAGTGTTCATATGTAAAATATTTCAAAGACAATACAAAAACAGATCCTTAAAATCTCTTCTTCATGCCAACAAAACGTTTATGAATGATAATGCCATAGCAAATGTCCTTTTTTTCCCCTCAATTATGATCCTCATCGTTTTGCGTTTTCTTTTTATTGTTATTTTAATTAGACGTACAGATATTAAAACACTTCCGTTTTCATTTTTTGTGAAATATTTAAATGCGAAAATAATGAATTGAAGAAAACAAACAAAAAAAATGATGGGAAGAAATTTTGAAAATGTGTGGCTCAGGTAAGCTTTGCCTGATACTGATACGATCAGTTTCAATTTAGCAATCGTTGTGACAGGAAGGATTTTTGATTTAGAAATCGCTTAGTTTTCCGAAAATTCCGTTTTGTTTTGATAAATGTGAAGTGTTGGAGATTTTGTACAAAAATTTGTATTCTAAGATACACTTAAAACACCGATTACGCCTAAAAGCAATCACTTGATTAAAGAATTTGAATATAAAATCCTTAAGGTCCTGTTTAGTGCCGAAAAATATTACCTTTGATCAGTGGTGTTGTCGAGCCGGAACGTCGTTCCGGTACTTCCTTTTTGGACAGGAACGCGTTCCGGAACTAAAGATGATTTCTGATAACGAGAATTGGAAATGATTTTCGTTTCCTTTCCTTTTTATGCTATATACAGGGCCGATCTTGGCGACGGGCGAAAACTGGGGGAAATCTCCCTCAACCCGTCGTCAAATTTGGGACATGAGACCTTAAAAAAAACGCCGCCGCCAGGATTATCATGGAAATCACCCCCGTCGTTAAATTTGGGACATGAGACCGTACAGAGCGGCCGCCTACCCAGGATCGGCCCTGTCTATATAATTATATATACGCGTTCCGGTAAAAAAAAATTAGCACAACATCACTGCCTTTGATGTGTATTAAAAAAGTTAAGTTCCGTTCAAGCAATCTTCCCTAATATTACACAAATGAAGTCGCCGCAAATAAAGTGAAACTGCTGAACTCTTGTGTTCAAATATCAGTAATTTGGAGAACCTCGAATAGGTTTGGCTAAACTGACAGCCGCCTCATATGTGCACAGCATACTTGGGTGCTATAAGATCTCGTTGTAACACTGACACCTACATACATATTCCAAGCGCCTTATGAAGGTTGGAATATTTCTCAAATCATCTTTGGCTAGACACGATTTGCCACTAAATTCTGGATATCCAAGAATTCCTCTCCTTAGGTTTCCATGAGCCGGACAACGAAAAAGAAAAGTGTTCTTCTTCGTCGTTGCAGTTTTTGCAGAACTCGTTATGAGGTATTTCCAGTCGCTTGACGTAAACATCCAGAGAGGTCAGTATCCTGTTATCATTGATATGAGGTTTCTTAGACGGAATGTTGATTGCAAAAATGAAGTCGCCATAGTCTAGTTGGTAATGTGTTGGTTTATTAGACATGGGACCGTGGTTTAAACTCCAGCCCAGATATTATGAACAAACCGAATAAGCGAACAAACAAAAATACATCTTCGGCGAATTCTTTTCGTTAGACTTCTGGCTAAAACCCCTGAGAGTAAATAAGAATTTCCATGAAAAGTTTCTCAAAAATCTATGGTTTGGAGACGACTTTGAACTGCTGGTCTCGACAATCATGAATAAAATTAACACACACAACATGAGTGGCGTGAGATGCTAGGTCATAATCCTGGTAATAAGGCTGGTAATGAGCAACTACGTATTTATTAATCGTTACAATAAATAATAAGCCAGATTTCTTACGGGCGTTATTGAAGTCGCCATAGTCTAGTAGGTAGTGTATTGACTTATTAGACGCAAGGCCACGGTTCAAACCCTAGTCCAGACATCTCAAACAATAACGAAATATGAAAAAAATATTACTTCGGCAACTTCCTCTCAGAGCAAATAAAAATGGACATGAAAAGCATCTCAAAAATCATCTGTCGTTCGGAGTCGACATTAAACTGTACTTTACCCGCCACTCATGAGTAAATTAAACACACAACATAAGTGGCGTGAGAACCTCTAACGTATTCCTGACTAATGACCAAATAACTGCATAGCCAAGGTAGAAGTGTAAAAAAAGGTACACATTTTTTTTTTTTTTTGAGTGCCCTATTTGGTCTGTAGTCGAGTTTTATAACTTACTGGTACCATTTTTTTTATTTGTTTATCGTTATGCGGCATCTACACGTTGCAATTAGTTGTACAACGTGTTGAATAAAGAAGTTAATCGTCTTCTTCACAACCAACTTTGCTTACAAATTGTTTTTGTATCATCGTATTGGTCATCGGTTGAATGAAAAAAATTATTTTTGAACTCCAACCAACCGACGACCAACCAGTCCTTGAATTATTTGCAAAAAGTAATCAAATTGTGCAAACAGTCGCTAAAAGATATCAGCAATAAGTATTGAAAAAGATGAGTAAGAATCGAATCATTCTCATAATTTCTGATATTTATACACATTCATACTTATTTTAATATCATGGAACCTCCACTACTCATATTCAAAGTTTGAAGTACTCATCACATTCTTACTTAACAACACGTATGATGTTATTGATTTCAACTCTCCTCCATAACTCAACATACACACGAAACACAAAATAAGTATGATTCGCATTCGAACATTAAAATACTCACTAGAAAGTTGTGTGTTTGCTCTGCTTGCTGCTCTGTCTTTTTTGCTTATGTTGTAAATGCAACAACAACTAAGGCTGTAAATTTTGGTGACTGATTAACTCACTATATAGTCACACTACAATTATTTTTCTAAAGTTATGAATCTAAATGACTCGGCTTATGAATCAAACTTATTTCGAATGGTATGAGTTTGATGTCAACGTTGTACGCATACTCATGTGCAATCTATACTTATTAGTTAAAGTTGTAGTGAGTATGAATCAATCAGAGTACATAGTTAAATTTCAATATTGTTGACTCACTTCTATTCAAAATTTCATTAGTGCTTATGGGTAGCAAAAAAAAACGATTCATTGCCGATCTCTGGTATCTATGTGTATAGATTTTCCCTTACTGCAGAACCAAGGTAAAAGTGTAATAAGAGGAACACACAATTTTTTTGAGTGCCTCATTTGGACCTGTAGTCGAGTTTTGTAACTTACTGGTACCAAATTTGTCTTTTTATTTGTTAATCGGACTCTACACGTTGTGTTGTACAACAGGCTGAAGTAACGAGTTGGTCGTATTTTTTGCACGTTGCGAATTTTCAACCAACTTTACTTAGAAATTGTTTTTGTATCATCGTATTGGTCGTCGGTTGATTGAAGATCAAAAAATTCTTTGATTTTCTGACTTACAGGCACTTTCATTAAGTCAATATTCATTTATTTGAGTACAATATTTTAAGTGTTCAGACACATAATATACGCAATATTTATTTGACAGTGGTAAACAAAATAGCTGGTTGTTTCAACAACGTTGTTTTTATTTTGTTTTTTTTTTTTTTTTTTTTGTTTTGTTTCTTTTTTTTGTAGTTGTTGACAATTGAGTTGTCAAATATCAATTGAAAATGTTTAGAAAGTTATAATATGCTCACTGAACGTACTTATGACAGTGCTGTATTTAAAGTTTTACTCAATATTATAACAATTTATGTATTTATTGCGCAATAATTACTGGAAACTTTATATGAAATATTATTATTATATTGAAATGAGGGCAAAACAAAGTATATGTTATCGACAAGTAGACACGTGCGGCGTATTGATTCTCAGATTACGGCCGATAACTATACTCTTGATACAGTCAAGGAATTTATTTATCTTGGCTCCGCCGTTACCACCAAAAATGATGTCAGTTTGGAGATCAAACGCAGGATTATTTTTGCCAACAGGTGCTACTATGGTCTCAATAGGCAATTGAGTAGCAGAGACCTCTCTCGTGCGACAAAACTAATACTCTACAAGACGCTCATCCTACCCGTGCTTCTTTATGGCGCAGAGGCATGGACCCTATTAAGAACTGATGCAGCAGCCTTGAGAGTATTCGAAAGAAAAGTCCTACGTAAGATCTTCGGTCCTGTGCGAGTTGGCGATGATTTCCGCAACCGAACCAACAATGAGCTGTATGAGCTCCTCAACGACATAGACGTTGTACAGCGTATTCATATCCAGCAGCTGCGCTGGCTCGGCCATGTCGTTCGCATGGAGGGCGAGACGGGTATTTGATGCGGGGATCTGCGGAAGTCGGCGAAGAGGACGACCTTGTATCCGTTGGAAGGACCAAGTCGAGGAAGCCCTGTCATCGATTGGTGTGACCAACTGGCGTAGGCGCGCAAAAAGCAGAGGCGCCTGGAAGGATGTGTTGCGGCAGGCCGAAATCCGTTAATCGGGTTGCTAATGGCCAATTAAGTAAAGTAAGTAGGTATGAAATATTAAGCTCAATAATGGCGTTTATTGCGATTTACGCAATAAAAGTGCCTGTCTGAACATAGTATTACTATTTATTGTAATGCGTCTCCTACATGTTGCAACTGGTTGTACAGCTTGATTATTTATAAACAACTGTAATGTTGAAGGGTTGCCTGGTTGTCGGTTGGTTGAAGATCAAAAAAATTTTGATTTTTATTCAGTTGCAACGTGTAGGAGCCGCATTACAATAAATAGTAAGTCAGACTTCTTATAGGCGTTATTGTTAGCATGTTCTACTTCAGTATTTACTGAAATTGGCTTAGAGTTAGAGTAAGCATTCGATTATAAAATCGATATCAAAGCGGTTGCCTAGAACTATTCCACCTTGGTTGCCCAAGTGCAGAACTACAACAGAGGAGACGCTTTGTGGTACAGATTTCTTTCCCATTTTTACAGCTTCTGCGGAAATCCATGTGGTTTGGTTCATTGTCCTATGTTTCCCTGTTTATGACATTTACCAGAAATAAAAATTGTCAATATTTCTAATGACAAAACTGTATTTGATCATCATTAATAACAATTTAAAATGACACCACAAACAACTCGAAAATCTAAGTGAAAAATGTATTATCACATCCCTTAGAAGCATTAGCTAGCACACTATTTCAATAATTTTAACGTTTTTCGTATTTAAAAATAAAAAAAAAATATTTCCTCCTCTAATGGAAAACCATAAATTTTTTAATCATTCTACTCGCTGTCTCGGCAGAACTTTTATTTGTTGTTTTTTTTTTGTTTTTGTTTCACAACGAAATAAAAAAAGATAACAACTTACAACAAACATAGGATGCAATAGGCAAATTGAAAAACAAAAGACAACAAAACAAAAAAACTGATGCTTTCGCTACAAAAAACAATACAGGCGTTATTCTTTTTTTTCACTTTTTTGTTGGGTTTTTCTACTTTAAAACGGGTCACGTTTTATTGTATTTTTTCTTTCATAATTTCCCTCGTTTTTTTCCTTCTGTTTTTACCACTGCTACTACTACAGTCACGGCTGCTATTAACGAACACAGGACTCGCCGTCGTTGATGCCGATAGCCATTATGAGCCACAGGGCTCTGAAGTTCTTTTCCTCGAAGGAAAAAAAAAACAAACAAAAAACAACAGAAACCCATCCTCAACACTATCAAGCTAGGAGAGTATAGAAGAGAGGAAGAGAGTGGAAAGAGTGAAAAAATGAAAAGAAAAAAAATTAATTTGCATACAAACGCGGTCGGTATGCAATGGATTTACTACAGCAACGGCAACAGCAATGTTTTTTTTTCTAACTATACATACACAAAGTATTGTGAGTGTGTGTCTGCTGTTTAAGGAAAATGTGTGTGCGCTACGAGCTATTGCATTCACACTACAAAGCATTTGGTTAAGGCAACAGTTTTTGTTGAGAAACTCTCGTATATGTTTCAATTTTTAAATTTTCTTGTTTTAAAATTGCTATTAATAACGATCAAAGGCTGTTTTGTCATTAGAAATTTTAAAATTCTTACTTCTGGTTTTGGGATCCACTGTGTGGCGAAGGCCTTAAATAGGGAATGATGGAAAAATGAACCAAAACACATGGGTTTTCGCCGAATCTATAATAATAAGGAAGAAATCTGTACCACAGGGCGTCTTCTCTGTTGTTGTTCAGCACTTGGCTGTTTTCCCATTAGAAATTTTGAAAGTTTACAATCCTTTAGCCAGGATTACGACCTAGTTTCTAACATCAACCATGTCGCTTGTGTTAATTTTAAACACGAGTGGCGAAACTTACACTTTAAAGTTGACTTCGAACGTTAGATTTTGAGAAGCTTTTCATGGCAATTTTACTTACTCCGAGTTTTTGCCAAAAAAAACTGCTGAGAAAAAATCTCTAAAGATGTATTTTACTTTTGTTCGAGATGTCTGACCTGGCGTTTGGACCACGGCCATGGATTTAATAAGGCAACACACTACCTAAGAGGCTAAAAAAATTAAAAATTTCACTCCATCAACGCTGATATGCCGAGTTTTCTGAGAGAAAAACTGACTCAATTGTGTTTTGAAGGCCTCTAAGACATTTAAATTCCTCTAAGTAAAAAAGGTTGTGGTCACCGTAGTCTAGTAGGTAGTGTGTTGGCTTCTTAGTCGTAAAGCCCAGGTTCATATTTCTTCGCGACTGCCTCTCAGCAGATTTCTGGCAAAAACTCTTAGGGCCATTATTACAACTTGTCGTTAACAAAAGGGAGGATTTTAACGTGCAGATAAATTGTTTTTCATTATTATGAGTACCCAATAAGATAGAAGTGATCGTTAAGCTAAAGAGAAGATCATCCTACCTTTAATATTTAAAGGTGACTTTATGTTTGAACTTGCCATATCATATACTATTTTCGATATGGCAACTTCAAATTTAAACAAAATTGAGCATATACAACAAAAAACTGAAGTCCGCTGTTGCCACTGCGTTAAAAAAAAAACTTGTTTAATTAAGCAGTTTTATCGACTTTGCTTCGGCACTGTCATATTTTAATTTTACTTTTATTTAATCTGTAAGTTGTAATAACGAAAATCATTTAAAGGAAACTTTACAGTTCCCTTTAGCTAAAGGTACCTTTAACTAAACCCAAGTTTAAAGGCAAGTTGTAATAATGGCCCTTAGAGTAAATAAAATTGCCATGAAGAGCTTCTCAAAAGCTGTCGTTCGGAGTCGACTTTAAACAGTAGGTCCCGCCACTCATGTATAAAATTAACGCACACAACATAAGTGGTGTTAGAGGCTAGGTCGAAATCCTGACTGAAGGGTTGTAATGACCAATTATGTATGTATGTAATAGAGTTCTGCAAAGATTGAAATAAATTACAATCATAAAAATATGCCAGTAAGGCTCTATCAGATTTTGACGGGTTATCAAGACTATGTGTTGCCTGGTGCTGTCATGAGGGACCACAACACGTTCACTGTCATAAATTCTGGCCCTTCTGAATTGAATTACTAACTTCAATCTCTTTGAAGTCGCCGTAATCTAGTAGGTAGTGTTCAAACCTTAGGTCAGACATCTCGATCAAATCGAAATATGAAAAAATATTTCTTCGGCGACTTCCTCTCAGCAGATTTCTGGCAAAAACTCTGAGAGTAAATAAAGTAAAATTGACATGGAAAGTTTTTCAAAAAAATTTGCCGTTCGGAGTCCACTTTAAACTGTAGGTCCCGCCACTCATTAATAAAATTAACACACACAACATAAGTGGTGTGATAAACTATGTAGGTCGTAATTCTGACTGAAGGATTGTAATGATCGATTATGTATGTACGTTAGGTTAGGTTAGGTTAGTGTGGTAGCTTTATACCAAAAGCTCACTTGACCACGCATAGCGGCCCGTTGTGACGCCACAGGTGAACGCAGTCCCTGTACTGACCAAGTTCCTCCGAGCCAATGAGGGAGAAGTTGGTCAGCGCAAGGGCTGCACATTTAAAGCACGACTACCCCACGCTGGAAAACCAGCCAGAAAGTTTGATAAACGAGGCTATGTCCTTGACGTCAATGGACGATAGCTCCGTCAAGCTAACAAGGGTTGGAGAGCCAAATAACCTATGTATATCTGCATCTCTCAAGAGATGGGCATTGACATAGAAAGTGGATAACAGTCTCCTCTTCCTCAGCGGATCTGCATCCACGGCAGAAATCGTTAAATGGGAGTCGCATTCTTTCCATGTATGTACGTACTTCAATCCCTTCTCAGTAGAGATTAGAATCAGTGGCTAGACCATTAGAAACTTATAACGCATAAGGCTGAATACCTACTGATAACAATTTGGTTTCGTATGCCTTGTTCTCCAGCAACTACCGCACAAATTAGGTACCAAACTTTCTCTAGTCTGTTTTCGTTGATTTCATTAACTTTTTTAGCAATTAGTCGACCAAGTTTTCTCAAATTTTTTGAAGAATTTCACCGACTTTTTTTTTAGCAATTGTCGTCAAGTTGAGGTCCACTTTTATCACCAAAATCATCAAATCAAAAACGTGCAAATCATTTCGCTTCTGTTCTATTACTTACAGCATCCCTTCGACAAACTTCAGAGTTTGTTTTGAGTTTTAGTTTGTGATACATATTGACATGTATAATTGATCATTACAACCCTTTAGTCAGTATTACGACCTAGTTTCTCACACCACTTAAATTGTATGCGTTAATTTTATATATGTGTGGAGGGACCTACAGTTTAAAGTCGATTCCGAACGACAGATTTTTTGGAAACTTTTCATGGAAATTTTATTTTCACTCTCAGAGTTTTTAGCCAGAAATCTGCTGAGAGAAAGTCCTCGAAGAAATATTTGTTCATAATTCGTTTAGTTGGGGATGTCTGACGTGGGGTTTGAACTGTGGCCTCACGTCTAATAAGCCAACACATTGCCTAGAATACGGCGACTATTGAAGGGATTATAAATCTAAGCATCTGACATCCAATTTCGCGGCTCGGGAGGAAAACTATTCTATGTAAACTATATGGGCCATAATCATAGTCATCAAAAAAGTATACTTTAAGTACCATTTATAAAAAAGTCTACTTTTCGGCTACTATAGACGATAAAAAGCTTACTTTTGCCACTAAAGTCAGTTTTATACTTAAAACAAGGTGAAGTTGTTTTTAACGAAGTTAAAATCACTTTAAATCTATCAGCTGTTTGTTATTTATGCAAAATCAAAACAAACCAAAAACAAAAGTAATTTGAATTGTGTTAAATTTTTTATAAATTGTGGAAAAAGTGTTGAAAAATAATTGAAAAAATGTGTACAATTGAGGACATTGGTATGGTGATATTAATATTTTCCGTTTCCTCGCTGTTTTGGCCATCAAGTATTTCGCAGTCTAAATATTTAGCAGCTCTTGGTGTTTTCATACATTCAAATTCATTTTGATTGTTGCTATCAATTAAAATATCATCCTCAATAAACTCATACGAAATCATACCCTGTACTAAATCGTCCCCTGCATTCAGTTCGGGGATAACCACTGAATTTCCTGAATTTCCAGAAGCACGCTTTACGCTCGCAACTGCTTTTCTTGCACTAATTTTCATTCTCATCCATTGAGATTTAAGTTTTGAGATATCTCGATCAAAACCTGCAGATGCCATTGACTCTTTAATGGCCTTCCAAGCATTTTTTTTGTTATTTATCATAGAGATGTCATTGCCTTTGTTTTCTACAATGGACAGGTGGTTATTGATGCACTCGTGCAAAAACTCCTTTTCGCTAGTGCTCCAGTTTGCCTTTCGCTCCCTTTTCTTTTGATCCTGTTGACAATTTATAAATCAATGACACATAAGTATGTAAAACTCCATAAATGTAAGAACATTAGATCTATGTATGTACATACATTTTCTAAAGTTTCCATTGAGATAATAGTTTAGTTTCCCTGTATTAATTTTATGTAATTAATTGCTTTTTTCAAAATAACAATTTATATTTTGTTTATTTTTTTGGCGCTTTTATTATCAGCTGTGCAGAGATGCCACTTATACAATATTTATACCAGTTTGTATGCAAAATTTCAAACATTATACTAATCACCCACTTAAAGCTGATTCAACTTAAAACTATTATTAATTTTCACTATAGTTAAGAAACAGTTAGTAACAAGTTTAAATATTAAAGTTGTCTTTAAAAAGAACCGACTTTAGTGTTTGACTATGATTATGGGCCTATATCTTTAAAACTATTGTGCATGTTCCAGTGGAGAGCGTGAGTTAGGGCTTTCATTGTGTTGAACATCTCGAGACATCTTAATTTTATAAAATATTGCCTTAATAGGGTGTTCCAAAGTTCCAAATTTCCAATGTCCTACCCGAAGCCTGTTCGCTATGAATTTTTTTTAACAGATATGTATTTTTGCACGGTTTATAGTTGCTGGAGCCAAGTACAACCAACATGCGAGTCATCAACGTAATAAAATAAAAATTTATAGACACACAGCGATGGACAGACGAATGAATATGAAAAACAACACAGAAAAAAAAGAAAAATTGATTTGCTGCAGACAATGTTGGCTTTGCTATAAAAATGTTGAAAAAAAAAAAAAAACACAGAATCACTCACGGTAAAACAGAAAAAACAACAACAGAACAACAACAAAATAATAGTAACAATAACCGAGACTATCAATAAAGAAACGATAAAAAATATTTTGAAAATATGAATACAACAACAACAAAGTAAAATATTTCCTTACTGAAGGTGCTATACATTGTAATTTGTTATTGTTTTTGTTGCTACCGTTGTTGATCTTGTAAAGGGTGATTTTTTAGCTATTATCTTTTTGGCAACACTGGTTTAAACAGCTCACGCACGTTTCGTGTTTTGTTTCACTGTCAAAGATCTTCAGTTTGGTCTATAATTTAACCATGAATCGTCTTACAAACGAACAACGCTTGCAAATCATTGAATTTGGCATCATTGGAACCGTACTTCTTCAAATATGCTGCGAATCGTAACGTAACTGTGAATGGTGAGCGCTATCGTGAGATGATATCCAACTTTTTTTTGCCCAAAATGCAAGAGCTTGACTTGCATGACATGTGGTTTCAACAAGACGGTGCCACATGTCACACAGCACGCATAACAATGGACTTATTGAGAGGCGAGTTCGCTGAACATTTTATTTCACGTTCGGGACCAGTCAATTGGCCGCCTAGATCGTGCGATTTAACGCCTTTAGGCTATTTTTTGTGGGGCTATGTTAAAGCTCATGTCTATACAGACAAGCCCGCTTCAATTGACGCATTGGAAGACAACATTGAAGCATTTATTCGTGAGATACCGGCCGAAATGTTTGAAGGGGTATGCCAAAATTGGACTAAGCGGATGGACCATTTTCAAACATTAAATTATATGGACCGTACTATCGATTCAAATAAAGATTTCATGCATTTTTCTGAATTGTACGTATTTTTTTTTTTGAAAAATTTTCCTACAGCTCTTAAAAAATCACCCCTTATTAAACGGGCAACTGGATATACATTCAGGGTGAGCGTATGCGGCTGTATTTTGGTGTCCTTCCCTAAAATCTTAAATGGAAATGAAAATAAATGTGTTGCAAATGTTGTTCTGTGTATGCGTGTAAGGCTATGTTAAGGCTATGTTAGTGTTTAAGTGTTCTAGTGTGCGTGATTTATTATGATAACAATGCAAAAAAGCAACAAAAGCAACAAAAACCAACGATACAAACGATAACTAAACTGTTGCTGTTCGATTTAATGAAAATTTAAGTTTTTTTTTTTCTAAACAATTCTGTTTATACGTTAAGCAAATGCTAGCAAGCAAATCCATAATAAATCTGGTAAAAAAAAAAAACAAATTTAAACAGTCATAGAAATGCTGACATTTTTCACTTGAGATGGATCCATGTGCACAGAAAACACAAAAGTATACATACAAACATAATTGATCATTACAATCCTTCAGTCAGGATTACGACGTAACTTCTCACACCATTTATGTTGTGTGTGTTCATTTTATCCATCAGTGGCGGGACCTACAGTTTAAACTGCGACAGATTTTTGGGAAACTTTTTTTGGCAATTTTATTTACTACTCACAGAATTTTTGCCAGAAATCTGCTGAGAGGCAGTCGCCGAAGAAATATATTTTTTCATATTTCGTTTGATGCCTGACCTGGGATACGAACCCGGGCTTTACGTCTAATAAGCCAACACACTAACTACTAGTTTTTAAAATTGAAACAACCTAAAAAAAAAAATTACAAAAATTTTCAAAATATTATCATAATATTGTCTTCTTAGGTGGTAAAAGTTGAGTTTGCTGATTGTTAGAATTTTATTCTTAGTTTATAGTTTTATAAACAATTTAGGGCTTCAATTCTATTCAATATGCATATTTATTAAAAAAATATTCTATTGTGTTTATTCTTTCTTTTTTATTGTTTTTGTAATACCATAAACACAATAAACGCAGCGTGGCAAAAGCAGAAATTTTTCAATTGCAGGCAAAATAAACACTATATATACTGTATAACTACGGTGACCATCCGTCCACTATTATAGCGGACAGTCCGCTATTTTAACCTCCTGTCTGCTATTTTTTTTGCGTCTGCTATTTGTCCACTATTTTACCATACGTAACTCCTAAAAAGTATTTATTTTCCAAAATGTCCGTTTTTGTCAACTTTTTTCACTAATTCGGTAAAAACGATAGAGTTCTTTAACAAGAAAAATGTCCAACAATAACAATTGTTTAATTCTTTTAATGATCCATTTGCTATGTCTTGGTTATTACTTAAGTCAAGCTAGTGTCTTCCATAAATATATAGTGTCTTCAACATATATTTCAATGCCTGAAGCGGCTATAATATTAAAAGAATTTAAATCAAAGTTAATAGAACGTCACAATGAACTATTTTTACGACTTAACGTACAAAATTGTTGAAGAAAAAAGTTAAAAACTTTTACAGAAACTGTATTAGTTACCTGAACCAATGGTATGAATCTTTTAAAGAAATTGAGGGACTTGTTTGGATATTGTTAGATGCAATTCCATCTTGGTCTTCAGTACAAAAGTCGTTAATAAAGGTAACAGAAATCAGAAATGATTTAAATATAAATAATAACGAAATTTTTGATGAATTCACTTATGTAAAAAATTATGCAAATGCTGAACAAATAGAAATATGGAAACAATCAATCAGCATTAAATCCCGATAAAAAGTGGGTTAAAGTTTTAAAATTTTTCGAAACGAAAAATACATATTCCTAATAAATACATCCTGAAATTAGTAGATTTTTCATTTGCTTTGCCAGCGTCTAACACACCAACAGAAAGAGTTTTCTCTATATCTAACAATATTTGGTCTTTCGTAAAATCCCAAATGAGACTAGAAACTTTAGAATTTTTTTTGACCATAAAATGCAATTTTGAAATGGACTGTTCGGAATTCAAAACATTTTTATCTATCAGGCCCAATACTTTAAAAAAATACATTCTGTAGAGAAATATCAGAAGTAAATTTATACACATAAATATATCCATATGTATGTATGTATGTATATGTGTAAATTTATGTAAGTTTATGTATATTATCCCACCCAGCCAGCAATTTTGAAAATTATTAATCAAATTCGAGTCTTTTTTGATTCTTCTGCGCGATTAAAAAGCTCGAATATGCGCTCATTTTCTGATCATAAAAGACTTTGTTGTCGGGAGAAAAAAGTGACTACGAGCAACTCTTCTTAAAAAGTCACTTATGAGTCATTTTCTATATTATTTTAGAGTAATTTTCGACCCTTTTTCTAGTAGCTTTATAATCATTTTCGAATCACTTTCTGATCATTTATTAGTCTTATTTCCCTTCGTTTATGATTCTTTTTCGAGTCGTCTTTCAGTCATCGTTTAATCGCATACGAGTCTTTTATGAGTCCTTTTATTGTCATTTATGAGTCATGTTCTTATTAATTTGGACTCATTTTTAGGTCATTTATGATTAAAATTTGAGTCATTTATTAGTCGTACTTATAATTGTATTTTACTCTCTTCAAGTGTTTTTATTAGGTTTTCTGAGTCCTACGTTTACAACGCCGCGATTTCAAAAATCACTTTCGCATGAACATTAAGTAACAGTTAAGGAATATATGTTTATATTCGTGATGTATGTACATCAGACATCAAAGTTTATTTAAAACAAATATTTTTTTTTCGTTAAAAAACAAAGAAAAATTTTCTATTTAAAACAAAATTGTACTTTATATCATAGCCATCTTTACATAAATGAAAATTTATACAGAGAGCGTGTAAAAAAAGAAAAGCAGTTTTTAATCATCTATCTGCTCAAAATATGATCATAAAATACGTAATTACAATCACTTTTCAAACATATGCATGATCTGTTTTTGATTAATCGTTTTTCAATCTTCAATATAATTAGAATATAATAATAAAAAACGGAAATAATAATCACATTTTAAACGTCTGGATGATTAATTTCCGATTGCTATACAATTTTTTATTGTATTTTAAATCGAACTCATTTTACTCATTGACACGAATCATTTTTGAGTCCTTTTTTAATCGTGTAACTGACTAATAAGTTTTTGATCATCAAAAGTACTCTAAAAAGACTCAGCAAGGTGATTTTTTTAAAAACAATCTTCCAATTGCTAGCTGGGATATGTACCTATTATAGTCTGTATTTTAAAAATCTTTATATAAACTGTTAATTACAATAAATGAATTTTTTGTTTGTTTTTCAATTTTATATATTTGTCCGCTTTTTTCTCATGGAAATAATGGTCACCGTATGTATAACCGTTGTCAGTTTTCTCCATAATTTTTTAATTAGAAAATGAAATTTTCGCCAACATGTATTGGGATTTCAGAAAACAACATGCATAAGACATTTGGGATCTTCTACTCGTAAGAATGATAATTTTAGAAGCTTAACAGTCATCAAAAGTAGTAATAGAAAAAAAGAATTATGCGCATTTGTTTATTTTGCCTGCAATTACAAAATTTGGCTGCTTTTGCCGTGCTGCGTTTATTGTGTTTATGGCATTATACTCATAACCTCACATTAGATTTCTTTAATCTTAAAGCGATTTCCTCTTAGTGCTAAGCCAAGCAAATAATTAAAAAAAAATACAAATAAAACAAATAAAAAACAATCAAAAAAAGAAAGAATAAACACAATAAAATATTTTTATTTTTTTTAATAAATATGCAAATTGAATAGAATTGAAGCCCTAAATTGTTTATAAAACTATAAATTATTTTGCAAATTAGTTTTTTTTTTTTGGTTATGATTCGTTTCTGGTGTTGTTGTTTTTGTTGTTTTTGGTTTTAATTTATGCCATTAATTTATTGTAATAAGCGATTTCAAATTTATGCATTTGCGATATGAAACTATTAAATTGCAGCACTTTTAATCGTAACAAAACACTGCTATTCGCTCTATAATTGAAAGCCAAACACCTTGAAAGCGGCTTTATCGCCTGGTTGCCTTACAGACAACACACTGAGTGGCGGACTAACTGACTGGCTGACTGTAAGTAGTCCCATAGTCACAGGCTAGCATTTTGAAGGCAAAATGGTTGCGAATATAATTTTAAGGGTGGGTGTTTTGTTGCATTCCCATTGCGGAATTTCATTTTGCAAAAATGAAATTTTTATTATTAAAACGCTCAAGTTTTTCATTTTTTTCTCATTTTTTTTTTGTTGAATTTTTTGATGGCAGGGTAAGCCATACAACTTAATAAACGTATGAAACTTAAATGAAAAAATGCCACACGGGGCCATAAGAACAAAAAAAAAAAACAACACACACAGCAAAACAATGAAATTAAAATGAATTGTACAAAAACAAAACCAAGAACACAGTCAGTTACAGTGGTGCATGTAAGTTTAGGACGTTAAATTTGCCACATGCGCGTATACATATGGGAGTAGAACTACACAGAGGCATACAAACAACCAAAAAGCCGGTAGAACAGAGTGAACAGTAAACAGGGATCTAAATAGTACAGAAAATAACAATCAACATGGTTGTTAAGACTGTCAGCCAGCCATGTTGTGAACAAAAGAAACAAAAACAACAAGAAAAAAAAGCTGAAAAGAAAAAAGAATGAATACTCAAGCGAATAGAAAATATGAGGAGAGCACATGTGTGGAAATGCTTTGAATGATATAAGTACACTTAGCATATAATGTGTCATGTAAACTGAATATTTCTTTTGTATTTAATAAGGGAACATAGCAATGGCGCAGCGTCTTCCAAAATGATTTTCTTAATGTGAAAGTAATTCGTGGAAGACAATGAAATATTCTGCATTGAAACGTGACAAAATGGTTGGCAATTTTTTAAACCGCAAAAAAAATTTAAATACTCCAACGTGCACCCAAGAAGGTTTGTTAGTCACCCTTAGGTCATACAGGGCCTATTGTTATACCACAGTTAATCGAATTCGTTTTCCTCTAATCTTAGAACCATTGGGCACTTCTGAAAGAACGTCTTAACGTCCATTATTAAAATAAAGGGCTATCCATTTCGTGGTTTCAAAAGTATGGGACTGGGAAACCAATTTGTTTCTTTTCAGTTGAATGTCTGACATTGACGAAAATGGATCGCTTAACTATCACACAACGCATAAAAATTATCAAAACCTACTACAAAAATGATGGTGATTCTGCCACAGCCACGTATCGTGCTTTAAGAGGAGATTAGGGTTTACATAATCGTCCAACTACGCAAGCAATTGGCAAAATTGTGAAGAAATTTGAAGAGACTGGAGTGGTTACAAATATTGAAAGGCCTGTGCATCATCGTTTCGCTCGTTCCGCTGAAAATATCGCTATTGTAAGTGAAAGTGTTGCCGAAGACCTGAATGTGTCGATTCCTCGTCGTTCTCAGGAATTAGGAGTGTCTTACGGCACATTATGACGTATTTTGCATTTAGATCAGGGTTTACCAAAAATTTTTTGGTTATGTATTAGTGAGTAAGAGAGAGAAAATAAATTGAGAGAATTGATTTATTTACAGCCATAGAAAAGTGTTTGTAATATACGTTATTTTGATTTTCATTTTATCAACTTACATATGTAAAGCTATCTATCTTTGGCTTAATAATTTTAGATAAATAAAAATAAAATAAAAAAATCCATTTTTTATTAAAAGATCGTAAAGGTATCCAACTTTGGCTTAAAAATTAGACCATGTTTTTAGATAAATAAAAATAAAAAAAATAATAAACCATTTTTTATTAATAGAGAAAAAGCAAGCATTCTAAAGCTTTTAAAAAAATTATACTATGCGACAAAATATATAAGGCATTGAATATTATCAAAAGCATCTTTTAACATACAATATTTTTTGAGTGTCATTCTGAAAAAAATGGTAAAGCATCCGCCGCACATGTGTTCTTGTCGCAGTCTGATCGACAACTAAATCAAAAAACACAAGAATGCGTGTGAGTTCTCTCAGCACAATTGTGCTATGAAATGGTAAACGATGATTTAGATCTACACCTACATCCATATAAAGTCCAGCTCACGCAACAACTGAAGCCAGCTGACCATTCACAACGTCGTAGATACGTGGAATGGGTGCTTGAAAAACAGTCGGTAGTCGGCAATTTTTCGAACAAAATTTTCTTCAGCGATGAAGCACATTTCACACTCGGTGGGTGTGTTAATAAACAAAATTGTCGTATTTGGGGTTCTGAGAATCCAGAAGTAATTGAAGAGAGGCCATTACATCCAGAAAATGTCACTGTTTGGTGAGCTCTTTGGTCCGAAGGTGTGATTGGACCTTACTTCTTCGAAAACGACGATGGAACGACTGTCACCGTCAATTCGGAGCGTTATGGTCATATGATAACCGACTTTTTTTTTTGCCTGCTATTGAAGAATACGATTTGGAGGATATCTGGTTTCAACAAGACGGTGCCACATGCCACACAACTCGAGCGAATATGGCTTTATTGAAAGAGACATTTCCTGGCCGCGTAATTTCTCGTCGTGGCGATATCAACTGGCCACCAAGATCATGCGATTTGACACCATTAGACTTTTTTTTGTGGGGCTACACGAAAGACCGTGTTTATGCAGATAAACCTTCAACTCTTGAGCACTTAAAAACCAACATTCGTCAAGTTATGGCTGAGATACCGCCCAATATGTGTGAAAAAGTGGTCGAAAATGTGTTTCACACATAATGTCAACGTTCAAACTTTACAATAAAAAAGAAATATCATGAAAAAAAATATTTTATATGCGTTTTATTTACGTTTACTTTTGAAACCACGCAATGGATAACCCTATATCATAGAATAGTAGATGTCAAGTTACCTTGTTATTCATCAATAAAATGCTGACCATATCCTTAGTAGGTGTAGAACAGATTTCTCCTCTGCATCATCTCTACAGAACCTACAGAAGTGCCAATAATACAGTGTCTAGTAATAACTTCAATAAACGATAATGAGAGTACTTTAGAGTTCGAACTTTTCGAAAATTTTTTCACATTTCGTGTTGTTGAATATGTCCGATCTAGGATTTGAACCGTGGCATAACATCGAATGAGCCAACACACTACCAACTAGACTATGGCGACTTTCGTCTGTACAGGAGAAACAAAGTTGCCGTCTTCCGTCTCCGACATAGTGCTGGCTATGTCCGCTGTAGGTGTACAACAGGTTCCTTCCCATAGCCATCTCTACAGCCCTTAGTATTCTCGTTATTACTTTAGAGTTCGAACTTTTCGTTCGAACTTGTATCCAACTTTCATTCGATTTACCATGTAATTCTGCAAGGATACTTGACGGAATCCATAATTGCATTGTCATTTGCAATAGTTATAGGCCATACTGATATGATACATTAGTATCGGGTCCGCCATCTAACGTTTTTTTTTCAACTAGTGCTTATTTCGTGAATACTAACACTTAGCTCATGTCTTATTTGACAGATAATTAGTTTTATCCTTCCGCTGAACGAATATGACCAT
This sequence comes from Sarcophaga caerulescens, assembly GCA_927399465.1. NCBI lineage: Eukaryota > Metazoa > Arthropoda > Insecta > Diptera > Sarcophagidae > Sarcophaga > Sarcophaga caerulescens. The sequence goes on along the minus strand of OV656867.1, from coordinate 97,882,725 downwards.
CCAATCATCCATCCAATTGACCATCCAATGTGTTCGCTTCGCTAAGTGGGTCTGCGATCGAATTACAGAAGATGCCGATTTTGGCAAAAAAAAAATCATCTTTTCAGATGAAGCTCATTTTGATCTTGGCGGGTATGTAAACAAGCAAAATTGTCGCATTTGGGGCACAGAAAACCCACACGCATACATTGAAAAGCCGACGCACCCAAAACGAGTCACTGTTTGATGCGGATTTTGGTCCAGAGGCATAAATGGGCCATTTTTCTTCGAAAATGAGCAAAGAGTGGCCGTTACAGTCAATGGCGATCGTTATCCGGCCATGTTGAACGAATTTTTGTTCACAAAAATTGAAGAGAAGGATATTGGCAACATTTGGTTTCAACAGGACGTTGCTACGTGCCACACAGCCGAAGCTACACTCGATGTTTTGCGCCCTGTTTTTGAAGATCGCATTATCAGCCGTAGAGCTGATGTTGTTTGGCCACCTCTGAGCTGCGATTTGACACCGTTGGACTATTATTTGTGAGGTGCCGTCAAAGATAACTGTTACGCCGACAAGCCAGAGACAATTGACGCTTTAAAGGACAATATTCGTGAAGCCATTGGTGAAATACAGCTGCACATAATCGATAATGTGCTTAAAAATTGTAGCGATCGTGTAGGCTACTGCATGGTCAGCCGAGGAAGCCATTTGAATGAAATTATTTTCCATTATTAACCGGAAGGATTGTACTTTCAAATAAAAAAAGGAATTTGCGAAAATATTCAGTAGTTTTTTTTTAAAGCATTTGCAAAAAGAAAAAGTTATTTGGCGGACTCTATACTTTGACAGCCGCTTGCCTATCAGGTTATATCCTGAAGATAATTTCATACATTCATAATTGCTCATTACAACCCTTTAGTCAGGATTACGACCTAGTTTCCCAGAGCACTTATGTTGTGTGTGTTAATTTTTATACATAGGTGGCGGGACCTACAGTTTAAAGTCGACTCCGAACGACAGATTTTTTGAGAAACTTTTCATGGCTATTTTATTTATCCCCAGAGTTTTTGCCAGAAATCTGCTGAGAGGAAGTCGCCGAAGAAATATTTGTTCATATTTCGTTTAGTTGGAGATGCCTGACCTGAGGTTTAAACCGAGGCCTCACGTCTAATAAGCGAACACACTACCTACTAGACCACGGCGACTTCAAGAAGATAATTTCACCCCCCCCCCCCCCCAATAATTCTCATAGCAGCCTGTATTGCTAACGCTTCCGCCTGGAACGCACTGTAGTGATCTAGTAGCCATTCCATTTAGTCTCGAACCATCAGTGAACATCAGTGAATCTGGACAAAGTCCTTAATGATAGGCATGACAAAACTTTCTGGAATGAATGTCTCTAACTTGCCGTAAGAAGTCATAGTGCGGTGTTATGTAGTCAATGCTTCCATAGTGCCAAAATCCTTAACACTTTTGAGTTTCCAAAATTAAATCCGTGATATTGTCCAGTTATTCAAAGACGTCGGCCTACTAATTTTAACCGCCAAACCCCTGCAATACATAGAGGAGCAATTCACGCATATCTTTGCAACATCCGCTGTTACAAGGTCAAGTTAATTGTTCATGAGTGACAATTACTTGCAACAAGTCTTCTTAATTTCTGTAAAAAAGAATTCAGTTCGCTTCAAACATGTTATCCTTTTCCAAAAATCCTTAAACTACAATATACTATGCGGGCGTTAATTTTGCCTCCTTTAAAACTTTAAAAATTTTTCCATTCACTCTTCTAGCAACAAACAAAGGACATTTTGATTCTCAATAAATTTTGACTGTCTTTGGACAATTGTTCTTGTTGTTGTTGTGTCTGTAGTTGTTTACTTACTGTTACGTTCCTTCGTTTTTTTTTGCCACTTCGGCATAAAATTTTTGAAACACAGCAGAAAATGTGCCTCAGTTGGAAATGACGTGTGCCTCATCAGCATTTTTCATGCGCATTTTCACAGGGGCAATGCCTGATTACTCGTGGCAAAGCGTAGAAAATTATTATTTGAAACAATTTTTTTTATTTTGTTTTTGATAATTTAAATAAATAAATGTACAGTTGATATTTTCTATTTAAATTCATTTTATTCTTGTTGTTTCAAGTTGCTTTTCATGGGCTGCTGTAGACAGTTTGGTAATCCAGCTCGTTATTGAATAAGAAGTGAGCAGCTGGCTATTAAACGGCAATCGAAAACGCAATTTTTAATACAATATTGATACAATGACCTTCACTCGATTTGAATACAATAGCATGTTATACACCGTCTGAAGTTCAGAGATCAGCAATGAGTATTCAAAAAGTAGAATAGAATCGAATCATACTCATAATTTCTGATACTTATACGCATTCATACTTATTTTAATATCATGGAACCTCCACTACTCATATTCAAAATTTAAAGTACTCATCATATTCATACTTAACAACACGTATAATCAGCGTTGTCAACTATAAATTTTCAAAAAGCACCAAACTCGTTAAAAAAAAACGCGTAATTTTGACAAAAAAGCACTAAAACATTATAATATTTATTTTAATTTTATCACCATTTTATATAATCAGTAAAAAAATTTATAAGCCAAAATTAATATTATTTATTTAATTCCAGCAGTAATAAGGAAAAGATTTTTTGATTTATTTAATTGTTTATTTATTATATGATTTTTTAAAAAGTATATAATACTAGCAGATTGTACCCGGCGTTGCGCGGATTATGTAGTTTGGATTAGTTTAAAATATTAAAAAAAAACTGTTATTGGGTCATTTTTGCATTAAAAATAACAATAAATAAAAAACCGGTTTATACGTTTGGTAACCGCTTTTGAAACCGGTTTCTTAAAAATTGCAATTTTTCAAATTATTCGGAAACCGGTTTAATAAACAACCCAGTTTTTTGAATACTCTAAGTCCTAAATATAAATGCACTCAATATGCCCGTTTTTGGCCCCTTTCCCCCTTTTTGGACCCCTTTTGGTTCAACTTTAGAAACGGAACACCTCCAATAGCTATTTGGGAAACTTAACCAAGATAAATCGTAAAAAACGCCTTTAAAACAGATAAAATACAGCATTATGCATAAAAGTACTAATTTTTGCCCATTTTTTCTCCCTTTGTTCCATTTTTTCCCCCTTTGGGTCAAAATTTTGAAAAGATTTGTTGCCTATAACCTGCACCGACAAAAGCTCGATCTATATCCCAAAGCGGTCCCATTCATATCGGTCCAGGCGTTCAGGCGTGATTGGCTAACAAACAAACCAACAAACAAACAAACAAAAAAACAGACTTACAGAAAGATTTATAATATATATTAGGATTAGGATTAGGATATTAGGATTATTTGAGTTAATACTTTGTATTAATTTATTTTTCAAAACAAATAATTTTTTATTTCTTTTATTAGTTTTAAAAACTTTTTTTAGTTTTAACAAGTTTTTTATGTGGTTGCAAATATAATGTATTTCAAACAAAACTATGAGATCAAACTCTAATAAAACAAGTAACAAAAATTAAAATAAATAATAAAGTAAAACAAAATTAAACAAAAATAATATAACAAAAATAAAAAACAAATTAAAAAAATAATATAACAAATATATAATGTATTTGAAACAAAACATTGAGGTATAATATGTAACTTATAAAGAGTCGCATTTCAAAGTAATACCTTTTTGAAACGTTAAATAATCTACACTTGACAAATTATTTTTTTTAATTTTTGATTTGGTGTCACTGACATGAAAAGAAAAGCACTAAAAAAAGCACTAGGCACTAACTCGAAAATTTTAAAAAGCACTAAAAACAGTGCTAAAAGCACTGAGTTGACAACGCTGCGTATAATGTTATTGATTTCGACTCTGCATAACCATAGCTGCCAGATAAATGAAGCATCAAATCGTCAAATATTTGGGAAAACATCGTCAAAATCCTCAAAGACGTTCATTAAAATCGTAAAAAAATCGTCAGAAATAATGAATAAATAAATTGAAAGGTTTTTAAAAACAAAAACATATAAAGTCAATGTTAAGCAGCAATAATATTGCATTATCTATACCCATGTGTGGTGTAAATATTAGGGATTCAGAAGATCTTAACGTTATGGGGCATGAAAATTCAGTGTGATGTTAGCTAGAACTGACACATTTTCCAGTGCCTTGGTTTCTTAATAAATGTGCAATAAATACTTCACTTCATCTGATCTACTTACCATTTACACCATTTATAACCGACCGAGAATGGAATACAACTCTCATGTATGGTTGGTCCTTAACGTATATTTTGAGACTTCTCAACCGTTTACAGGAGAGGGCGTAGTAGCTCATTAATCACGATAGTGTATCCAACTCCATTGATTCATTGGAGCATCGTTGCAATGTGGCTTGTGTTTCACTGTTCTATCGCTACTACAACGGATATTGCTCGAGCGATATAAGGGGACTTGTTTATGAAAATCCTGTATTCCTACGTAACACTCGCACACTGCACTACAGACAAAGTTCGTTTATTAGGCGGACTATTCGTATGTGGAACTCCCTTCCTGCACAGATCTTTCCTGTCACTCATGGTATAAAAATATTCAAACCTAGAGTCCATAAACACTGCTCCCTCTTTCCTCCTTCCTATAATATATTTTCCTAGTTCCAAACACTATGCCATCCCCTGAGTGTTAGTCGTATTAAAAAAAAATAATGGCACTTGCCTTAGGTCTTCCTAGGGTAATATTAGAAGCTATAATCGAATTTTTAAAATTGTCTGCAACGGCAAATAATAAATTATGCTCAACTACGATGATATTTGGGAGTTGAAATTTTTTGTATTTTTTGGATAAAGAAAAATCATCACAGGTTCGAATACCTAGCTTAAAAATATAATACTTTACTCCTTATTATTACTAGTATAATTTTCCAACAGTAACAACTGCAAAGCAAATACAAAGCTTAAAGTGGCTTTTAATGTCCTGAAGTAAAGAAAATGATGTAAATTTTTAATTTCTAAAAATCGTTAAAATAAGGGCATAAAACGTCATGTCGTCAATATGATATTTTTGGAGCTCAAAATCGTCAAAATGACGATAAATCGTCAAATCTGGCAGCTATGTGCATAACTCAACATATACACGAAGAACAAGTAAGTATGAATTGGGGTACGAACACTAATGGTGTTTTCTTTTCTACAAAGAAAATGTCACCCTCTTATAAGGTGCATTAAAAAAATTTTTGACCAACCCTGTTGTAATGTCATTTTTTATTTGATGCCCTGTGTTTACCACTTATTAAGAAAATGAATGAGGAAATGCCAATTTGTACAAAGGTGTTGCCAGATCGCTAATTTTTCGACTTCATTTTTTGCACGCTTTTTTTATAACAAAAAAAAAAAAATATTTTAACACTGTTCTAACATTGAATGCAATTTTTTATATTGCTGACCATGTAGCTTTAATAATGTAATATTTCCTTAAGATTACTCCACAAAACAATGAAAAAATTAACTTCAAATTGGATAACAATACCAGGCGACTTTTTTTAAATTTCATCTGGTAGGCCTATAAATAAACAAAAGTCATCTGCTTTACAGGGCATTAGCAGCACTCTCGATTTATACAGGGCATAAAATGCAATGCCCTCCACCATTGACAAGTGCGATTTATTTAGAATAAAACATACCACCCTTTTAGAGGGCGAAACATTTTTAAGAAACAAACGCAAAATTGCATTTTGCGTTAATAAAATGCACATTTTTTGGTAGAAAAGAAAACACCATAAAATACTCAGTAGAAGGTTGTGTGTTGGCTGTGCTTGCTGCTCTGCCATTTTTGCTTATGTGTCTTATTTCTTTTTGTTGTAAATGCAACAACAACTAAGACTAAAGATCATTTATACGTACATATTATAAGTATTTTTTTAAAATTATGCATGTAAATGATTAGGCTAACGAATGGTATGAGTTTGATGTCAACGTTGTACGCATACTCACTGCAACCTGTACTTATAAATCAACGTTGTAGTGAGTATGAATGAATCAGAGTACATAGTTAAATTTCAATATTGTTGACTCTTTTATATTCAAAATTGCATGAGTGTTTGTGAGTAGCGAAAAAGCGATTCAATTGCTGGTCTCTGGTACTCATATTCAAATTTGCTGATCAGAATTTTTTCCTGCAAGTTACCTAAAATTTAAATTGAATCGCAAATCCAAGCCATCACTTTAAAGTTCCAATCTGTGGGATGTTTTCTTTATCTAGAAGGTGTTTCTAAAATAACGTAACGATTGTAGAGATGTAGCGAGAACAATTGGGCAATTCACACGACTTTGTATTGTGTATGTTGTATTGAATACTCTTGGTTGTTTGTGAACGCTCAATGCTATGCTGTATTGTGTATTTCGTATTCCAAATGTATTTTTTTTTGGCATTCAAACAATTTGATAGCACGAAACCAATGCAACTTTTAAAAACATATAAAAAAAATGTGTATAAGTGTATCGGATTTTAACATGAAAATTGTCAACAACAAGCATACACTGTTGTATAATCGTCTAACAATACAACAAAACTCAATACAACGATACAACGGCTTGTGTGAATTGCCCAAATATTTCAACAGTTTTGCTCAAACCTCAAATAATCTTCCTACTTTTATTTGTATTCGCCTGTATTCTGTATACAAAGTTTACTGTCTCATAATTGTATTGAAATAAGAATTTCACAATACTTGCGGATATGTTTGTGTGTTTAGATCTGTGTCCTTATATGTAGCTCGGGAACACTTTTACTTTCCTAAATACACAATAAATCGTGTATTTATTCAAGCAAAAATTCTACAAAATCATTAAAACAGTGTTCCTACGACTCTTGCATGAGGCGTGCGTATGAGTGCACAAATACGTTTGTTGTTCTGCTTGGTATTTGAATTTGATGCGCATTATTCTTTTCTTCTACTACTACTACTACTTTTGATGACTGTTAAGCTTCTAAAAGTATACTTCTTATGAGTAGAAGATCCCCACTGTCTTATGCATGTTGCTTTGGAAAATCCCAATACATTTTGGAGAAAATTTCATTTTCTAATTCAAAAATTATGGAGAAAACTGACAACGTTTATACAGTGAGCGTCAAAAGAAACTGTACATTAAAAAAATATGTATATATTAATAACTTACCGTTATTTTTATTTTACATACATAATTGGTCATTACAACCCTTCAGTCAGGATTATTGACCTAGTTTCTCACAGCACTTATGTTGTGTGTGTTAATTTTATACATAAGTAGCGGGACCTACAGTTTAAAGTCGACTCCGAACGACAGATTTTTTGAGAAACTTTTCATGGCAATTTTATTGTACACTCAGAGTTTTTGCCAGAAATCTGCTGAGAGGAAATCGACGAAGAAATACTTTTAGTATTTTGTTTTGATGTCTGGCCTGGGGCTCGAACCCTGGCTTTACGTCTAACAAGCCAACACACTACCTACCAGACTACGGCGACTTTCATTTTTATTTTATTTTATTTTAAAATTGTTTCCTTGGCAGTTTTTAAAATTGAAACAAAAACGAAAAAAAAAATTTACAAAAAATTTCAAAATATTGTCAAATTTTTTCGGGTACTCTCCTTAAATGATAAAAGTTGAGTTTGGTGATTAATAGAATTTTATCCAAACAGTATAGTTTCTCTTGACGTTCACTGTAGGTATGTGAGTGAGGGAGTATACGACGGACTCACGGAATATTTAAATTTTATTTAAAAATTTTGTAAATTTTTCGTTCGTTTACCATTTACGCTACGTTTACTCTTCGATGCTCTCTCATAATCATCTTCCTCAGTTGGTATTCTCAAATACATTCGTTCGTTCTCCGTTTTATTATTATTTATTATAAATTCTAATAATTTTTATGCGCTTGGCTGATGAAAAAATATGAGATTTTGTCCTCTGTTGGTTCCCCTTCTGGCTATCCCTTAGCCTGTGCTTTACGCATAATTTTTTGTCATTTTCTATGACAAGCATCACTAACTAAAGCCCGCATTTGGATTTTTTGTTTCTTTTCTTGTTTGCGTATCTGTCTGGCAATCGCTGGGGTGCATAAAACAGTGGCGTGATAAATATTTAATGGCACATTACGAATGTTTCATCTCGAATGGTTTTGCCATTTGTTTTTGCTACTTTCTTGCTTCTAAAGGACACACACTGTTTTAAAAAGTTGCGGCTGTATTGGCCACAAAATGTAATTGTTTTACATTTTCTAATCAACAGACATATTTTTTCTCATTGAATTTTATTTTCTCTTTTTTCTTGGGTGTTTATGACCATTGGCCTTTGAACGACAACAAAAAAAAAAAAAAGGAAAAACCGGGGACAGTGTAAGTAAGTATATAAACGATGTAATTTAAGACTATAATTTGATGATAATAAATTTTTAGTTCATTTGATTTTATCGATTATAATGGCGATACAATATGGCCATGATTTCTTTTTTTATTAGCAAATGCTTGAATGTAATAAAAAAATTCGAAAGTTATATTGATTTCAATGGTAGTCTATGAAAAACTGTATTGATGGTAAAAAATTGCTGGAACAAAGAGGATTTGAAATCTTGACACTAATAACTCAAACTGTTTTCTCTTACACGACAAACAGATCGAAGATGCTGGCACATTTTGTAATCTGCACCAGAGATCAGCAATGAATCATTTTTTCGCTACTCATAAGCACTCATGAAATTTTGAATATAAGTGAGTCAACAATATTGAAATTTAACTAAGTACTCTGATTCATTCATACTCACTACAACGTTAACTTATAAGTATAGGTTGCAATGAGTATGCGTACAACGTTGACATCAAACTCATACTATATGTTTGATTCATAACTTTAGAAATATACTTATAATACTTATGAACTGATACGAGTGACTCGAATCATTCATCAAAATTTACAGTCTTATGTGATGTTTTTGTAACACAGGCTATTTCACTTGCTTGTCTGTTTATATGGGAAACACAAACAAAATTGAGTGTTTTTGTTTGTGTTTTCCATGCAAACAGACAAGCAACTGAAATAGCTTGTGTTACAAAAACATCACATTAGTTATTATTGCATTTACAACAGAAGAAAAAAAGACACATAAAGCTGGAGGTCCACACCACGCGCTTTCGCGTCAAAGTGTCGCGTGCATTTCATACCTTCTTCGCATTCTACGCTTCAAGTTACATGAAACGCTTTTTACGCGCCAATGTTTGTTTTGATCAGCTATTAACAAAATAAAAACATTTGATTGAAAATACTTAAATAAAACATTTCGTACAAAAATGGCAAATGAAATTGAAAATTTTAATGAATTTATAGAATTAATTGAGTGTAAATATAATATTTTGTGCCACAAGTGTGTACAATAAGCTCCAAAAGAACAAACGACGATTTTGGGTGCGTCCTTTGTACTTGGAACGAGATGTGTCTGGTTTTTTTGCCGCAATTTAAACAAATTAAAACAAAACAACTTGTCAAAATTAGCTGTTTTGTACGCGCGGCGCTTGTGATGCTTACAAAAGTAGAAAGTAAATCTACTTTTCGTTTCCAATGCGTCAAAGCATCTTACGCTTTTGTGCGTGTAACTTGCACCAAATAAATACATTAATTCTACTTTTTTTGACAGCCGCGTAGAATGCGAAAACGCGAAGAACGCGTGGTGTGGACCTCCAGCTTAAGCAAGAAAAATAAAGCAGCAAGCAGAGCAAACACACAACCTTCTTGTGAGTATTTTAGTGTTCGTACGCGACTCAAGCCGAAAGTACATTTCATCCGTTTCATGCGTGCTTGCGTTACATGCGAATACCGAAAAAGTAGAATCAGTGTAGTTGTTTGTGATCAGAAAGTAGGATTACTTTCTACTTTTCTATGCGTCTATGCATTCTAGGCGTTTCTTCTGTAACTTGGAAAATGTCAGCAGTTTTTTAAACTTGGCATGCCAAATTATATACTATTGTGAATGGTTTCGATAAATATGTTTAAATAGTTCATTACTATTTTCGCATTTTTCTTTTTGCATTACAAAAATATTAATAAAAACATATTTCATAATAAATTTTATTACTAATTTAAGAGAAAAATACATTAAACTACATTTTTTAAACACATTTCTTTCATGAACAAAATATGTATATGATGATTGTTTATATGTACTGAGTGTCATCTATTTTGAATTTATTAATTTGTAAACAAGAAAAATGGAGGATAAATTAACTGAAAACACTCGTCTTGTGTTCGTTTGAGGATTTTCGTAGGCCTTAACAGCACAAAATATTACATATGTAAACTCATAAATTTGTAATTAATGTCATAAATTCTTTTAAAATCAAAATTTGATTTTCTATTTTTCCCAAAAGTGTTTTTGTTTGCTTGTTTGTTGTTTACCACAGCAGCTGATCAAAACAAAAAACCAGTTGCATAAAACGCATTGTGTGTAACTTGCAATAAAAACCGCATAGAATGCAAGAATCGTATGTAACGCAAACACGCATGAAACGGATGGTATGTACTTTCGGCTTCATACTTATTTTGTGATTCGTGTATGTATATGTTGAGTTATCGAGAGTAGAAATCAATAACAACATCATACGTGTTGTTAAGTATGAACATGATGAGTACTTCAAACTTTGAATATAAGAAGAGTAGGTTCGATGATATTAAAATAAGTATGAAAGCGTATGCAAAGTATCAGAAATTATGAGTATGATTCGATTCTATTCTACTTTTTGAATACTCATTGCTGAGCTCTGACTTGTAAGTTCCAAGAGTTTATTGATCCAAATTCAGCATAAAATGTTTGTTTGTACGATTCCAGTATATCCACACCAGAGATCATCAATGAATCGTATTTTCGCTACTCATAGGTACTTATGAAATTTTGAGTATGAGTGAGTCAAGAGTATTAAAATTCAACTACTCTGATTCATTCGTACTCGCTACAACATTGATTTATAAGTATAGGTTGCAATGAGTATGAGTACAACGTTGACATCAAACTCACAACATTCGATTCATTGTTTGATTCATACGCCTACTCATTCAGATTCATAAATTTAGAAAAATACTTATAATACTTACGAATGAATCGAGTCACTCGAATCATTCATCAAAATTTACAGTAGTAGTTATTGTTGCATTTACAAAAGAAGAGAAAAGAAAAGACAAAGACAGCAAGCAAAGTACACATACAACCTTCTAGCGAGTATTGTGGTGTTCGTACTCGAATCATACTTATTTTGTGCTTCGTGTATATGTTGAATCATGGAGAGTCGAAATCAACAACATCGTGCGTATTGTTAAGTATGAGTACGATGAGTATTTCTAACTTTGAATATGAGTAGTATGAGTATGATATTAAAATAAATATGAATGCGTATAAGTATCTGAAATTATAAGTATGACTCGAATCTACTCATCGTTTTGAATACTCGTTGCTGATCTCTGATCCACACACTTAAAGACGCTTAAAGATTAAAATAATAATTTATTTGCACTCTTACTCTCCACTCAACATAATGAGGAGAACATTTATAATATTTGTTATGATACAAAAACAAAAAAAAAAAAAACAAATAAAATTTAGAAATAAAAATCTGCTTATAATAGTAAAATAGCGGGATGTTTTTACTGTATTTAATGGGTACAAAAGAAGAAGAAGAAGAAAGGAAAAAAACAACGAAACAAACCATGGTTAAGATTACAATAATATTTTATGGTTGAATTAAACCTGTAAGATACAGTCCACGGGACAGTCATCCGTTCATTCTCTTGTTAATGACAAGGACCGTGTTTTTTTTAAGATTTTTCTTTGTTTTTTCTGCTGCCTTCCTTCGTAATGTTTATTTATTTTGCTTTCTTTTATTATTTATTGTGATTTTTTACTCATTTTTTCTGTTTTTTTTTTTGCACGCCACTTGAAAAATTATCTCCAAATTATGAAACAACACAACAGAAGTACCATCACCACCACATTGCGTAGAAAAACAAAACAAAAAAGAAATAAGGAAGGAGAAAGAGAGAGAGAAAGAGAAATGTGAACATTTTTAATTTACTACACGGGCCATACGGTAGCAAAGTGCATCCCCATGGAGCTGCACAAGGTGGACTATGTTTCCTGTGTGTGTGTGTGTGTGTGTATGTGTGGTATGGCACTACAAGTATCCTGTTTCGTCCTGTCTTATGCTGTTTATTTATTTTTAAGATTTTCTGTTCGTTTTTGTTCCTTGGAAATCTTGTTGATGACAGAGTGCCAACACAATGAGTGCAGATGACAATTGTAGTTGAAAGAAAAAAATTTTCAGTAAATTGTTATATTTTAACGAGGGCTAATTCAAAATTAATTTAAAATATTAGTTCGAGTAGAACAATAAAGGAATTGAATGGAGTTATACATGAGGTGGCTGTAATCTAGTAGGTAGTGTGTCAGCTTATTAAACGTGAGGCCACAGTTCAAACGAAAAGGAAAAATCTAGATACTGGTGTTTTGCTTTTACATCGCTTATCAATAAAATTACAAACAAAAGCTACAAAAACAAAACAAAGCAGTAAACAAACCTGTTTACAAATTATCGTACTGCTTAATATAACAACAAACACCAGCATTAAAAAAATGGTAAACAAGTAAACAAAAATACACAAACAACACTACGATAATAAATGTAAACAACGATGTTTACATTTATAGTGATTTCGAGAAGGCAAAGTCATTAAAGTTCGCCTTCAAGAACATTCATCAAACTATTTCCGTTGCCATATAAAAGGCAAGGCAAAACAGGCAACCTAGTCAGTAAAAGTTCAGTCAGTCTCGTGTGAAGACGCGGTGTGTTTGAAGAGAGTAATCGTGATTTGAAGATCTCCGTTACAAAGATCTGTCGAATAATTGTCTAGTAATTGTTATTGTTTATGCAAAGGGTATTAACAGAGGAATAACAAACAAGGCAATTGTTGTTGTTTACATAAAGTTGTGAACAGTGGCACACAGAATTGTGCGAATAATAAAGACTTTTAATTAAAACTAAAAACAAATTTATTTTTTATTTGAATTTACAATCTACCAGCTCGTATTTTAGACGTTTTTAAAAGGTAAAAACGTAGCAGTATGAAAAAAAACATTTCGCCGGTGACTTTCTCTCAGCAGAGAATAAATAAAACTGCCATGAAAAGTTTCTCACAATAACTGTCGTTCGGAGACGACGTTAAACTGTAGGTCCCGCCACTCATGTATAAAATTAACACACACAACATAAGTAGTAGGAGAACATACATACATAATTGGTCATTACAACCCTTCAGTCAGGATTACGACCTAGCTTCTCACACCACTTATGTTGTGTGCGTTAATTTTATACATGAGTGGCGGGACCTACAGTTTAAAGTCGACTCCGAACGACAGTTTTTTTGAAAAGCATTTCATGGCAATATTTTTTACTCTCAGAGTTTTTGCCAGAAATCTGCTGAGAGGAAGTCGCCGAAGAAATATTTTCATATTTTCGTTTTGATGTCTGACCTGGGATTCGAACTCGGGCCTTCAGTCTAATAAGCCAACACACTACCTACTAGACTACGGCGACTTCATAACAACAAACACCAGCATAAAAATATGGTAAACAAATAAACAAAAATACACAAACAACACTACAATAATAAATGTAAACAACCATGTTTACATTTATAGAGATATCGACAAGGCGAAGTCAAGAACATTCATCAGACTGTTTACTCTGCCATATAAAAGGCAAGTTCAGTCAGTCTTGTGTGAAGACGCGGTGTGTTTGAAGAGAGTAATCGTGGTTTGAAGATCTGCGTTACAATGATCTGTCGAACAATTATCTAGTAATTGTTATTGTTTATGCAAAGGGTATTAACAGAGGAATAACAAACAAAGCAATTGTTGTTGTTTACATAAAGTTGTGAACAGTGGCACACAGAATTGTGCGAATAATAAAGACTTTTAATTAAAACTAAAAACAAATTTATTTTTTATTTGAATTTACAATCTACCAGCTTATATTTTAGACGTTTTTCAAAAGTAAAAACGTAGCAGTATGAAAAAAACATTTCGTCGGTGACTTCTAGCAGAAGTCAGATTTCTAGCAAAATTTCTGAGAGTAAATAAAACTGCCATGAAAAGTTTCTCAAAATAACTGTCGTTCGGAGACGACGTTAAACTGTAGGTCTCGCCACTCATGTATAAAATTAACACACACAACATAAGTAGTGGGAGAAGCTACTTCATAATCCAGACTAAAGGGTTGTAATGACCAATTATGTTATCTAATACATAAAGTCAGGGTTCTGATATTAAGCTACCGGACCACTACAATATTTTCCAATCAGGGGGCATGGCAATTTGGAAAATGTCGCAATGCTTGTTGATTGGCGGAATATTCCCTGAAAATCTTTTGGTTTTTTTTTTTTTTTTTATGAAACCAGCACTCAGGGGATGGCCCCTACTCATGCAGTGCATTGTGCAGGTTTTTTAGGAAAGGTGGAAAGGGGGAAGATGCGAACTGCAAGGAAACGAGTTGCTGCTAGGTGACTATAAAATGGCCAGTGCTATACCTTCACCATTAGACAGCCTACAACAGGCAATCGTCCCCAAGAAGCCCGCAGTTTCTCACACCACTTATGTTGTGTGTGTTAATTTTATACATAAGTGTATGGCCAGGCTGTAAATGAGACCCAAGCGAACGTAGTTTCAAGATCCGACCTTGTCTATGAATGCCAAGCATTTCCCAGAAAAATTTCGTATTATTATAAAGTAACTATTATATGGGTTCCCAGATGTAGGAATAACGCTGGAAATTGCATAGCTAATGAGCTGCCCAGCTGCTCGTTACAGAGCTCGCAAACTGCGATATGTTACACGACATAGGTATTCTGATTACATACATACATTGGTCATTAAAAGCCATTAGACAGGAATACGACCTAGCTTCTCACACCATCTATATTGTGTGTGTGTTAATTTTATACATAAGTGGCGGGACATACAGTTTAATGTCGACTGCGAACGAAAGATTTTTAAGAAATCTGCTGAGAGAAAGTCGCCGCAGAATTATTTTTTTATATTTTCGTCTTAATGTCTGACCTGCGGTTTGAACGGTGGCCTCACGTCTAATAAGCCAACACACTATATACTAGCCTTCGGCGATTCCTCGTTTTACGAGGCGGCGGGTTGATACGTGTAATATTACCAGTCGCTGCTGAACACATATGAAGACTTCTGTCATTAAGTCGCATGACCATACATCGCACAAATGGCAATTCTTACTGGCCACTGTCCTTTTGGTAGGCATTCCGAAAGACTTTTCATTTTGACAAATGACTTAGGAATGAACTGTGTGTCATAGGCAGAGGAAAAGACCGTCAATCAGCTCATGTAGCAGAGCCCTCCACTTGCCATAAAAAAATGGAGGTTTTTGACCTCTTATTTTCTAATATCTTTAGCCGAGCACTCCAATACAAAGATTCCTACAATTTTCTAATAAAATTCCCTTCTCAATTCATCCACGTTGTTATTAAATCTACGGTAGATCGCTAAGAAAAAAAGCTGTGAAATTATAAATAATTTTTAATAGGAACACACAACGCGATGGAATGGGAAAAACACTCTTGAAGCGAAAGTACAAAAATACAAGCACTTGAATGAAGTAAGAAAAACAGTCGTTAAATGTATTTCTTACGTTTTCTGTTAATTTTTTTTTTTGTTTTCAAATAATAAAAAATAAATAAAGAGAGAGTATATGTTTGGCAGGATATAGCAAATAAGATGATGCAGAGATGGGAATAATAAATAATTGTTTAACCAAAAATGGGGAGTGAATGCGTGTTATGGTCACCAGGCATACAATACAACATAAATTTTACAATGTTTGCACAACTTGA
This sequence comes from Sarcophaga caerulescens, assembly GCA_927399465.1. Classification (NCBI taxonomy): domain Eukaryota; kingdom Metazoa; phylum Arthropoda; class Insecta; order Diptera; family Sarcophagidae; genus Sarcophaga; species Sarcophaga caerulescens. The sequence continues at coordinate 97,866,796 of OV656867.1, read as the reverse complement.
TGTAATTGTCTCCAAGTGGCAATTAAAAACTGAAACTAAAGCAACCAGCCAACCTGGCCTCCTTTCCTTTATTCGAATGATTGTCATCCCCATAAACAATTAACGTGACAGTGTTTACGCACTCTCTAGCGGCCTCTAGTTGCGAGGTTTGTTGACCAGTTTCTTGTTTTGAAATAAAATTTTAATTATTTTTATACAGAATTTTGTACTTTTCTTTTTACAAAATTGTTTATGAATTTCTAATAAATACGAGGGAATTTCTTTGGTTAAGTTAAAACAATTTGAAGCAATACAAGTCGCTAACGTGCTCTTAAGATTCTATTTTAAGTACGAAGAATCATATCTTGCCGTCTGTACCTCTTTTCAACACTGCCGATTGGCGAATACCGGGACATATGGTTTCTAAATTTTTTTTATTTTAAAATTTATTTTTTATTTTAAATTTATTTATTCTAAATTTTTTTTTTGTATACCAAAAAACCTTTAGCTTTTAACTTCCTTTATTCATTTTTATTACTCTGTCTCTTTCCAAAGTATTTACTAAAATCCTCTTCTCAGCTTCCCTCAGAGCATAATGCCCTCTAAAAGTATCCCATCATCATAACCTCAGTCTCTGGAACCTTTGTATTCCAACATTTGCAGAGCACCTAACTCCAATAATTGTTATGCTAATGGCATGCCGGTCTCTGTATCTCATACAACTCCACATCAACTGTATCAAGTTCGTTCGGCCTAAGCAGAAAGTGAAATTGGTCATTACAACCCTTCAGTCAGTATTACAACCTAGCTTCTCACACTACTTATGTTGTGTTTGTTAGTTTTTTCCATAAGTTGTGGGACCTACTGTCTATAGTCGACTCCGAACGACAGATTTTTAAGAAATTTGCTGAGAGGAAGACGCCGAAGAAATATTTTTTTTATAATTTCGTTTTGTTGTCTGAACTGGGGTTTGAACCGTGACCTCATGTTTAATAAGCCAACACAGTACATACTAGACTAGGTACAACACAGGAGGCATATTATGTATTTCGATTCGAAATAGAAATTTCCGAAACATAATGCTTTACAACATAAGATCAAATTTTTCTTGTGAATCAAAATTTACAATAAGCCCCAGTCTTGTTAGTTACATGCCCAAGAATTTCTTGCCAGCCTCCTACGAATCATTATGGTTGCTTGGCCCTCCGTCAAATATTCTTTATTTGAGCTTTCATGTCAAACATTCTATTGTCTTCTAACCTAAGATTATCTCAGCCAGGCGTTAAATATGCTTCCATTAACATTTCTTCCTTGTAAATGGATTTCCCGATTACATCTCTATCCACTATATCAACAAGAACTAAACCCGTGCGTCTAGAATGTGCCTAGAATGCATATTGCTTAGGATGCAGTGGCATCTGTTGCAATACTCCACATCCTATAGTTCTCCATACACATACATTACAACCCTTCAGTCAGTATTACAACCTGGCTTCTCACACCACTTATGTATATTGTGTGTGTGTTAATTATGCTCATGAGTAGCAGCACATGCAGTTTAAAGTCGACTCCGAACGATAGATTTTTTTGAGAAAATTTTCATTGCAATTTTATTTTCACTCTCAGAGTTTTTGCCAGAAATCAGCTGAGAGAATTTTTATATTTTCGTTTTGATGTTTGACCTGGGATTTGAACCGTGGCCTTACGTCCAATAAGCCAACACACTACCTCTTAGGCTCCAGCGACTTCATGCTCATGGATCTAATGGTCGATTTACTGTCCGTAAATATGCGTATATCACCATATGATATCACCCAAAAATTTATTCATCTTGGATCGCTACGATCAATTGAATCCAATCCACAAAATTCCTTATAACATCGCCTTATTGAAAGATATTAGGCTATATTGTCTTGAGTTTCAATAAAAATTGAAAAAATTTTATCACTAAATTTAATTTTTCTAAACGAAAGAGTGTATCCAAATTTTTTATGCACACTCTTAAGTTCATTGTTTTTATTTTTAAGCAAAAAGCACAGCTTCTATTAAACTATTTTGTGTTGGGTGATCTTACTTACCTAACCGGTAATTACATTTAGCCAGGATCACAACCTACATAGCTGTTCACAACACCTATGATGAGTGAGTTATTTTTTGTTTTTTTAATTTTAGGTTAGGTTAGAGGACGTGTACTTGTCAACTGTGACAAGTACAGTACCCGGAGGTCGAATTGACACATTGTACAACGTCCTAGCTTCTCACACCACTCGTGTTGTGTGTGTTAATTTTATATATGAGTGGCGGGACCTACAGTTTAAAGTCGAATCCGAACGACAGATTTTTGAGAAGCTTTTCATGGCAATTTTTACTCTCTGAGTTTTTGCCAGAAATCTGCTGAGAGGAAGTCGTCGAAGAAATATTTTCATATTTTCTTTTTGATGTCTGACCTGGGATTTGAACTCGGGACCTTCGTCTAATAAGCCAACACACTACCTACTACACTACGGCGACTTCTAAAATTAATTAATTTTAATTAAAAATAATTTTGAAATAAAAAATAAATTCCAATGTCTTAACTGTCATGGTCGCAAATTTAAATTTTTTTATTACAATTTTACTTTCATTTCAATTTTAGCTGCCTTAAAAGGAAACAAAATTAATTGAATAATAATAGGACAGCAGCTTCCATTTAATATGTAAACAATTGAACGTGAATTCTTAACATAAAAAAGTTCTTAAAACAACATCACCACCACATACATACGCTTACAAATCGAATTGAGACAGTAATCGACGACGATGCTTTTTTAATCATTATTATTAAACAACAAAGTAATTATTAATCCTGCTTTCCTTGCGTTTCATTTCATTTTATTTTTATTTTTATTACATTCAACTAACCATCACCATAATCATTGACCATAAACTTAATGATCATACTACGTGCCGGGCATACAATAGCCCACATAATGTTCACTTTTGTAATCAGGCAGAAGCCAGCAGCTTAGGTAGAAGAGAAAACATATTGAGGCAGTCCCATTAATCGAGAACAACAGCAGCACCAGTTTATCTGCCTGTTTGTCTGCCCCAGCGGCTTGACTAAACGTATGGAAAACGTAAGTGACTGACTGACTAATTATTGGGCCCTAAAATATATTTTTAAGGGTCATGTTATTGCATGTTTTCATAATTATGGGTTTCACTGAATGACACCAATCGGCAATTGGGTTTCGCTACGTTTCGATTCTTTTTTTTTTTTTTTTTCTTTTTGCTTTTTTTCCTTCTTGATTGTTTTCATTGAAGAAATGACGACAAAAAACAAACTAAAATGCCTTGTTGTTGGGCACTAGTTGGTAGTTAATGCGCTAAAAATGTGTAACATCTTGTACCCATAAGTTGGAGAGTAAAACTAAAACTCGAGCAATTTTTTCAAGTTGAGGACATTCTGAATAATAATAATAATACGTTGCTAAATAAGAAAAATTCTTTAAAATTGTTTACGAAATATTTTAAATTATATTGCCAAAATCCTTTAACACTTGTTCACGTAAGCTTAAGAAAAAAATTAAAGAATTGAAGGAATATGAAGCCTTTATTGTTTAAGAGATTTCCATCAAAATTCCTACTAGGTTATGTGTTTAAACTTTTAGATGCACGTCGGAAAAGAAAGCAAGTTTTAGTTTTGACTAGATTAATTCTCTTAACCCTTAAAGCTCAACATCAATGCGACGTGATGTTTGGAGATGATGATTTTGCAAACAGATGGTTGAGCAATGGTCCCGGACTCCACAATTAGCAACGAGAATAGGGTATGATTGTTATTGTAAACATACTATCCGGGAAGGGACAAATGCAGCAGGAATTAGTAGCAATGATAATAAGATAAAAAAATAATAAATATAAAAAGATAAATATAAAAGGAAAAAAAAGAAAATAATAAGATAAAAAGAAAAAGCTCCGGAAACTGTTTTATTTCTAAAATTCTGCCTATAATCTTATTTATTCTTATTTGCTAAATAGATTTCAAAAAGTTCATCTTAATGGCAATATCTCAGATCCACTTAACATTAGTAGAGGTGTTCCCCAGAGGTCAATACTTGGGCCTCTGTTGTTTTGTATGATCTACCGGATGTCTTGGTTCACTGTAATGTTCATATCGACGGCTCCATTCTATACATAAAGTTCTAAGTGTACTTAGAACGTTTTTAATGTTCTTGCATTTTTAAATTCTACGTTCTCTAACTTAAATACTCTCAAAATTTGATTAAGATGCGCCGATCCGTTCCGAAGTTATAGGGAAAAATCTACTTAGAATACACATATAGTCGTAAAAATTTCCCATTCTAAAATGTAGTAAGTACACTTAGAATACTTTTGTTTGGAAATTTTTAAATTGTCTTGAAATCTAAGTTGAATTAGAATGTTATGGAAGGGACATTTCTTAACGTTGTGTTTTCTATGTGTACTTGGTATGTTCAGAGTGATTTTTTTCAGTGTCTGTAAGTGTAGTTAAAAGGTTTTTCCCCGAATTAAGAAAATAATTTTGTGCGTGTAAGTGTACATGGTATGTTTTAGTTTGGAAAAAAAAACAAATAGACCTATCAAAAACATGCTAAGTACACTTAGACGACCAATCGTCAATATTTTCTCCGTGCTAAAACATTCTATGTCATTTTTAGCTAGGATCCAAATAAAATTTGTTAATTCAGAGACTACTATAAAAATTCTACTCAAATTTTACTAAAAAACAGTGAAAAAATCAATGGCGTATCTTATATAGTTTATGACATATATCGCGTGAAAACTTTGAGAGCTCATAACTCAAAACACACTTTTTCGACTTAGAATGTTATAGAACGGAGGCGTTGATATGTATGCTGATGATGTGCAGCTTTATACTAGTACTCCTAGGGAGAATATTGATTCTTGTTTGGATTACATTAATCGTGATTTGGTTAGGATTGACAACTGGGCCTCGGCCAATGGACTTTGAATGAATCCTTCTAAGTCTAAATGTATTATACTTTCGAGGACCGACAGATCATTTGTCATGCCTGAATTGTGCATCAGGGTAAATAAAATTGACTTTGTCAAATCTGCAAAAAATCTGGGTATTGTCTATAATGTCAGTTTATCGTGGTCTAACCATATATGTAGGTGTCGTTGTTGGTAGAATTTATAGTATGCTTAGGAACTTGTGGACTTTTATTGATTCGACTCCTTTTGTCATTCGTATGCAACTTGCTAGAACGTACTTGATTCCGGTACTTTTGTATGGGTGTGAAATCTTCACAAACTGCGATTGTGATGACAACCGAAAACTTAACTTGGCATTTAATAACATAGCTAGATATGTCGTGATCACATTTCTCATTTAGCTTATCAAATTCGTAGTATAAAATTTGATAATCTCTTAAAAATTAAATGCCTTATTTTACTTCATAAAATAATTTACACGGAATAGCCGAAATATTTATTTTGTCGAATTAAATTTGTCTAGATCCTATCGGGGTAGGAACATTATTCAGCAACGATTCAAGACTCTTTTGTCTCAGAGACAGTTTTTTTATACACACCACAAGTCTTTGGAATTCCCTACCAAAAAATTACATCCAGAATCTAGGTAATGCAAATGCGTTCAAAAAGGAGTTATTTAAATTATTTTCATAATTTTCATAATTTTTTATGACTTTAGCTCCCTTTAATATCATATTTATAAATTATGTGATTTTATATTTTAGGTTTATATCTATAGGCAGCGTTACCGCTGGAAATTTTTAAGAAATCGCACAAAAAGGGGATTTTTGAAAAAAACGTCGCACATAAAGGGTATTTTGGCAGTAAAAAGGGGCAACATTTTTAAAAGAAAAGAAAATGAACTAATACTGATAAAAAAAATTTTTATTGGATTTTGTATTGTACATTAACAAACATATAATAAGAGTATTTTTTAATAATTTTTCCAATTTTTTATAATAGAAACAAATTTTTAGCCAAAAATTAATAAGCCTAAACAAAAATTTTAATTTTTTTAAAATTATTTGTTCTGTTTTATTTCTAGCTTTAAAATGTAATTTCATTCAAATTTATGAACGTTAGGACATTTAAATTTCAAAAATAAAAAATGCATTTTTAAATTTATAAAAATTCCATTAAATAAAACTTTTTTTGCTAATCCACTATATAATAATACAAAACACAAAACAAAACTATTATTATAACTAAAAAACAGTTCATTAAAAGTAAATAAAATTTTATACAAAATTGCGTATTTTGTAACAAATTAAAAAAAAAATAACAAAAAATATAATATAAGGAGTGCGCACAAAAAAAATGGGCCTACTTTTAAGCTTATAACTTTTATCATAATTGTCATCTGTTTCAAAATCCACGTGCTAAATGTCATTGCAATAGCAAAATTAGTTTTTTGAAAATGGGCACCCAACAAGAATGTCGTAAAAAAATAATTAATATTTTCAATGAAAAACCGCACCGCTTACAAAAAAACGATTGCTAGGCTCGCAGGTGTTAACCAAAAAACAGTTTCTAAGGTAATAAATAAATATAAGGAGTCTTTGAGTATTGAGAGAAAGCGTGGAAGTGGAAGAAAAAACGGATTTACCGACCAAAACAAAGCAAATAAAATAATACTTATTTTTCTAAAACACAATAACATGTCTGGAAGAAAAGTGGCTCAAAAATTAGGATGCTCTGAAACCTTCGTCAGAAGAAAATTTGATACACAAAAGAATTCAAATATTATTTACTTTAATTGAAATATAGAACGTAAAAAATCCGCCATTTAGTTTTATTTCTATAACGAAAAGTGTAAATCCAGATTTTTTTGTGCGCACTCCTTATATTTTAGAATAAAAAACAATTCAAAAGCTGATTGTTCCGAAAAATATAATTAAAAGAAAGAAAAAAAATGTAAATAAAAGAAAAAATACTTTTTCTAAAAAAGGGGAAAAAAGGGTAAAAAATCTTGAAAAGTGTCAGATTTAGTTCATTTTAGTAAGGGGGCACAAAAAGTGGCGGGGTCGCTGAAAAAGTGTCAAATTGCGACTTTAGTCGCTCAACGGTAACGCTGTCTATAGGTTTATATCTATATTATATTTTTATTTTCTAAATTAGTACCATTTTTATATTGTTACAAATTTATTGTCTTTCAATCTCTTTTATTTATTCCTACAGTATTGTTAGTTTTTTAAATTCCTATATAGTATATTTTTTTTCTTTTTATTTAAATTTAGTATTTATATTAATTTTGTATTTTTTACCTAATTTTAAACATATTTTTTTTTTATACATATTATGTACATATTACATATTTTATATCTTAATAATTCCAAACATAGCACTGTCACTTATAAGATTTATGTATATCTTGTTGTGCTATGTAAATTTATAATAAAAAAATAAATAAAAAATAAAAATAAATAAAGATAAAAAAATTCGGAGAAGAATGGAATTTTTAATGTCTTACGGAAAATATAAACCGACTTGGGTCTAAAGTACATACCTACCAACATTCTTCTGATAAAGGATATACCAAAATTAGCGGAAAAGAACAGAACACATCGTTCCGGTTGAAAACATTTAAGACAGCTATAGAAAAGTCACCTTCGTCTACTAGGCAATGTGTTGGCTTATTAGATGTGAGGCCACGGTTCAAACCTTAGGTCTGAGATCAAAAGGAAAATTTAAAAAGATATTTCATCGGTGACTTCCTCTCAGCAGATTTCTCAAAAATCTGTTATTCGGAGTTGACTATAAACTTTAGGTCCCGCCACTCATGTATAAAATTAACACACACAATATAAGTGGTTTGAGAAACTAGGTCTCTCTCCTTGTGTGTTTGCTCTGCTTACAGCTCTGTCTTTTTTTTGGTTATGTGTCTTTTTTCTTTTGTTGTAAATCCAACAACAATTAAAACTGTAAATTTTAATGAATGATTCGAATCACTCGAATCATTTATAAGTACATATTATAAATTATTTTCTAAAGTTATGAAACTAAATGAGTAGGAGGCTTATGAATCAAACATATTTCGAATGGTATGAGTTTGATGTCAACGTTGTACGCATACACTCATTGCAACGTTGTAGTGAGTATGAATGAATCAGAGTACATAGTAGTTAAATTTCAATATTGTTGACTCACTTATATTAAAAATTTTATGAATGAAAAAACGATTCATTGCTGATCTCTGGTATAGAAATTAAAGAACTGAAATTAAAGAACTTTCTTAAAAGAAAATCAACAATCTTTATTAATAATTTAGTTGGTATCGTATTTATATATTAATTATCATTTCATTTTATCCACACGACCGAATGCTTTCAAATTTAAAAACTTTTTATTTTCATAATAATATTCCGCCAAAGACGTCCACTTGACAGACGGAAAAAAACTTAAAGCATATTTGCTATCGATGCTCAAATTACGAATTTCGTACATTACATTCGCCTTTAACGGACATTCAAGATGAACGTTACTTTTGCGTTGAAGTTCATGAAAAAACTTACGTAATATATAGTGATTTAGGGCCGATCCTAAAGCTTCGCAATAATCTAGTCTCACGTTTAAGTATGTAGAATTTCGTCCATTCATTTCGACAACAAGTGAAAATTTTAAAATGATATCTTTTACTAATGCTTGACTGAATTGAAGGCGAACATTCAACATTAGCTGGTTATGGTGATCGGGCAACATGAAACACTCTATAAACGGTAATAAGTTCTTATCAAAGTTTTCACACTGAAAGCCAGTGAAATAGACACGATGCTGTAAAGGAAAACATAAAAGATTAACAACTATTTCATGGATTTTCACTATATTTACCACCTTAGAAGCGCAAGAAATTCTTTGCACAGAAATAAGTAGAATAAAGATCGGATAACGTGACTTCATGATGCCAAGGTATTTGCAGAAATAGTTTGAATAATTTGATGTGTGTTCTAAACAACGTTTGCAAAGTTCGATCAATGAAACAAAATTTAATTGTAAATGAATAATTTCTTTTTAATTTAATATTTTCTAATTCAAATTAGTTGGTGAATTAATTTTATTATTAAAAATCGATTAAGAGAGTGACGTTGGACCATGGCATGCTATTTGGTGGGTCAGATTAGCAAAGTATTTCATTAAAATTCAATTACTGACAAGAGTTGCAAGATAAAATTCAAATTGATTTTATTTTTTTATTAATTTAATCGCTGCAGTATATTGGATAATGTGCAGCAGAGATCAGTAATGAGTATTCCAAAAGATGAGTAGAATCGAATCATACTCATAATTTTTGATACGTAAACGCATTCATACTTATTTTAACATCATGGAACCTCCTCCAATCATATTCAAAGTTTGAAGTACACATCATATTCATACTTTTGCAACACGTATGATGTTGATTTCGACTCTCCTCCATAACTCAACATATACACGAAGCACACAATAAGTATGATTCACGTACAAACACTAAAATACTTACTAGAAGGTTGTGTGTTTGCTCTGCTTGCTGCCATGTCTGTTTTTCTTTTGTTGTAAATGGTGCGATAACTAAGACTATAAATATTGATGAATGATTCGAGTCACTCTAATCATTTATAAGTATCTTTCTAAAGTTATGAATCTAAATGCCTAAGATTTTGAATCAAACATATTTCGAATGGCATGAGTTTGATGTCAACATTGTACACATACACTCATTGCAACCTGTACTTATAAATCAAAGTTGTAAATGAATCAGAGTACATACATAAATTTCAATATTGTTGACTCACGTATGTTCAAGATTTCATGAGTGCTTATGACTAACAAAAAAGATTCATTGCTGATCTCTGAAGGGGACCTTACAGGACTCCCGGTAATTGACAAGGAAACTTTCAAGCTAACTTTAAAGATCCGTGCAATTAGGACTACTTAAATCCAATTGTTAAGAATTTTTTTTTCTTCTATGTATACATCATCAAGACATATCGCTACTTTATTGCAACATAGTCATATCTCAAAAAAACTTGAACTTGGCAAAATGCGATTTAAGTTTTCAAGACATAAGTCCTATGATCTAATTGCCTAACTTCTAATTGCTATAACTTTGGTTCAGCTTGGGATATAAAACTGATTTTTTTTCCAACATGTACAGAAGGACTAAAATAGCAGTTTTGCTTAAGTAACTACAAATTTTTAATTTTTTGAGATATGACTATGTTGCAATAAAGGAGCGATATGTTTGTTTACGGCCATAAAAGCAAAACTAGTTTCAGAATTTTTAATTATTTTTGAAAACCCTATACATATGTATCGTTGGGAAAGTAAAAAGCATACTCTTATGAAATTGTTATTACAGGTTGTTGCAACAACTAAATGACACTTGTATTGTCATTTTGCTAATCCTGTAATTAATTTACATTTTATCACCTGCTTGTAACTGCCAAATATGAGTAATGAAAAATAAAACTTTAAAACGCTACAAAATATCCTTTTACAGCCCTAAAGCCTATCATGTCGTGCATGTCATATGCACAAACACACAAATATTTCATGTGGGTTTTGTAATACAACTGCGCTCTTAAATGAATTTTTGCATTCACATTGTCTCTCCATTATTTTTTTCTGTTCTTTTTTTTGCTTCTTGTAACAAAAAAATAAAAAAAAAAAATAAAAATGACAACTGAAATGTTAAGCAAAAAAAAAAAAAGTAAAATAAACGTCGAAATAATAAAATTTTTTTGATGATACTCTGTTGCTTTGCATACATGCGGCGAGTAATTTGAGTATCCATCGAATGTGTTTAAAGGAATAACTGCGAAAACGCCTTTAGACAATTTAAAATTTTTAATTTCAACTGTCAGTGCTTGTTGTACGTACAACTTTTTGTGTCTGATGCACTGCGATGATGAGCTCTGCGAAAGCTGACATCAATATACAGGCGTAGTGAATGCGAATGTCAGTAGATGATCGAGTTGAAGATGATTTTATGAAATTATATTCCAGCATTTACATGTTCACGTACATGTTGTAGTCGTAAAATTTCGTATTTAAAATTATTTATTAAATATTCAACATTCAACTCACCCGATAATTACCCTATAACAGGCAAATTTAAGGCAACGACGTACAAATAAATGTCATTCAGTCTTTCGTTAACAAAAATTTAAATTCTTACACAAAACATATGAAACAGAGATCAGCAATGAATCGTTTTTTTGCTACTCATAAGCTCTCATGAACTCATGTACTCTGATTCATTCATACGCACTACAATGTTGATTTATAAGCACAGTTTTAAATGAGTTGATTTGGCATCAAACTCATACCATTCGAAATATGTTTGATTCATAAGCCTACTAATTTAGATTCATAACTTTAGAAAAATACTTATAATATGAAAAATAATTATAATTGATTCAAGTGACTCGAATCATTCATTAAAATTTACAGACACATAAGCAAAAAAGACAGAGCAGCAAGCAGAGCAAACACACAATCTTCTAGTAAGTATTTTAGTGTTCGTACGCAAATCATACTTATTTTGTGATTCTTGAATATGTTGAGTTGTGGAGAGTCTAAACCAGGGTTTACCAAAAATTTTTTGGTTATGTATTAGTGAGTAAGAGAGAGAAAATAAATTGAGAGAATTGATTTATTTACAGCCATAGAAAAGTGTTTGTAATATACGATATTTTGATTTTCATTTTATCAACTTACATATGTAAAGCTATCTATCTTTGGCTTAATAATTTTAGATAAATAAAAATAAAATAAAAAAAATCCATTTTTTATTAAAAGATCGTAAAGGTATCCATCTTTGGCTTAAAAATTAGACCATGTTTTTAGATAAATAAAAATAAAAAAAACATTTTTTATTAATAGAGAAAAAGCAAGCATTCCAAAGCATTTAAAAAAAAATTATACTATGCGACAAAATAAAAATTGAAATACGCCCATACGCTCAAAAGCATCTTTTAACATACAATATTTTTTGAGTGTCATTCTGACAAAAATGGTAAAGCATCCGTCGCACATGTGTTCTTGTCGCAGTCTGATCGACAACTAAATCATAAAACACAAGAATGCGTGTGAGTTCTCTCCGCACAATTGTGCTATGAAATGGTAAACGATGGTCTAAACCAGGGATGCCCAAAGCTAAAACTTTAGAAGTATTGGTGAGCGAGAGAGAACTGCACTGAAAGAAAAGTTGTGTAAACTGAAATAAAATGTACGGAAAAAATCCAAAAAGCGGAATTTGGAATAGAAATTTTTCTACAATGTCGGCTTCTAAAGATGCCCCCAATTGATCAGTGCGCCGAATAACACTACTGCGTGACAATGGAAGGTTTTCGATAAGTTTAAAATTAAGTTTTTGAAAACATTTATTTAAAATTTTTTTAATGAACTCTCCATCAGAAAATGGTCTACCATGACTAACAATATCCAAGCTTATTAAGCTTGATAACTCCATTTTTAACATTTTATTTTCTGAGGTTTTTCATTGTTTTCTTCTTCAAGTAACCACTCATTCAATTTTTCCAAATAAATTTTTTTATTTTTACAAAATAAATCATTAAAATCATCCATATCACTATGATAAGAACAATAGTGCCTTCTAAAAGCATATTCTCTACATTCCTTCAATATTTTATAACATAAAATGCATTGAGCATCACCAAACGCATTTTTTATCATAAAATGTTTCGTAAGTCATAGTAAATTTTTTTCAGTGCTTTAAGCAAAAAATATTACAAAAAAATCGTACACCCGCCACGCATGTGCATTCGTCGCTGTCTGAGTGACGACTAACCAAAGAGAATAAGAATATGTGTGTTTATAGTTTGCACAAAAGCACTATGTAATGGGCATCTATGGTCTAAACCAACATCATCATACGTGTTGTTAATATGTAAGTATGAATATGATGAGCACGAATATTTGAATATGAGTAGAGGTTCCATGATATTAAAATAAGTATGAATGCGTATAAGTATCAAAAATTATGAGTATGATTCGATTCTACGCGTCTTTTTGAATACTCATTGCTTATCTCTGGTATGAAACCATTGAATATGTAAACGTAGTTGAACGTCAAATGTCAAGTAAGAAACTATTATTCGATATTAAATGATATTCACTTAGGGGATGATCACAACGTTCTAATGGTTTTCGATACCTAATATCTAGAATTAATTGATTGAGGTTTCAACTTAATGTTCTCGTATACAAAGCCTACACAGTACCCCAAAATACTACCATATACCACGCGTACGAATTAATTAATTAATAAAAATCAATTTAAAGATTATCTTGCAACTCTTGTCAGTAATTGAATTTTAATGAAATCTGACCCACCAAATAGCATACCTCGGTCCAATGTCACTCTCTTAATCGATTTTTAATAATAAAATTAATTCAGCAATTAATTTGAATTAGAAAATATTAATTAAAAAGAAATTATTCGTTAAACTTTATTGCATTGATCGAACATCTAATGAAGAACTTTGCTAACATTGCTTAGAAAACAAAATATTTCTAAACAGTTTATAAACTATATTGCCATCATGAAGTCACATTATCTAATCGTTATTCTGCTTATTTCTGTGCAAAGAATTTCTTGCGCTTCTAAGGTGGTAAATATAGTGAAAATCAATGTAATTGTTGTTAAACTTTTTCATTTTTCTTTACAGCATCTTGTCTATTTCACTGACGTTCAGTGTGAAAACTTTGATAAAAAGTTAATGCCCTTTGCAGAGTGTTTCACGTTACCCGATAATAACAACCAGCTAATGATGAATGTTCGCTTTAAATTAAGTCAAGTGATAGCAAAAGATCTCACTTTCAATTTTTCGCTTACTCTCGAAATGAATGGACGAAAGTCTACATACTTAAATGTAAAACTAGATTTTTGCGAAGCTTTAGGATCGGCCCTAAATCACTTTATATTACGTAAGCTTTTTCATGAACTTCAAAGCAAAAGTAACGTGTATCTTGAATGTCCGATGAAGGCGAATGTAATGTACGAAATAAGTAATTTTAGCATCGATAACAAATATGCTTTAAGTTTTTTGCCGCCTGCCAAATGGACGTCTTTGGCGATGTTTTATTATGAAAATAAAAAGTCTTTAAATTTGCAAACTTTCGGTCATGTGGATAAAATGAAATGATAACTAAAATATGAATATAATCCCAAATAAATTATGAAAAATTTTGTTGCTTTTCTTTCAAACATGTTCTTTAATTTCTATATCCATAGGGTAAGGAGTGTGCATGAAAAAATTTGATCTTTTTTATTTTTTTGCTATGTTGGAATTACAATCATCGGCGAATACAATGCTAGTCTTTTGCGGTGTTTAACTGAAAATTAAGAAGATATGCAGAGGATAAAGGAAGCAAGTTTTTTTCAAAACAAATTTAAAGTGGGTATGTTACGATGCTCAAAATTTAGATTTTAGTTTCATAAGTTTATTTTATATTTCTAAACTGGAATAAATAGTCCGCCAATAAAAGAGCAGAATTAGAACTAGTGTTTGCTGACCATTACAAGACGTTAAAAATACAAGCAGGTTATCGAAATTTTGGAACATGTCTGTAAAAAAACAATTTGATAATCGTGAGTGTACATTTACTAAGTGGTCGTTACCATTGCACTATGGTTCAAATGACCACCTTTTGTGGCCAAAATTATTATAGCTAATTAAACAGTGGTTTGCATTTTAAAATTTTATTTCTTTAAAAATATGCAAAGTTTTATAAATATACAAACAAAAGAAAAATACTTTTTTACAGCAAATAACGAGTTTTGGAAAAATATGATACGTGTAATTAACATTCTCTAAACTCATTGCTGCCATGATTACTTCCTTTTACATTTCAACTATTCTTTTGTCGGTGTGCATTAAAATATTTTGTAGCGGTACTTTTGCAGCTATTTCACTAACTATTAAGCCTTCAGGTCTACATTTGCGTTCGGATTCTAATATTTTATGGTATGATGGAAATATATCCGAATTTCTTTGTTTACTTTCCTCACGAATGTTGCAGTACTGCTGCTTTGAAAAATTATTTTCTAAAAAGAAGGCTAAGGCCTCGTCTGCAGAAAAGGCAATTGGATCTTTATTGTCTTTTGAACAAAGCTTTCGAATTTTTGAAGGTCTTGTTGGGCTTTTTACAGATTCCGCAAGAACGGTGGCTAAGTCCACGTTACCTAACTTACGGGCTGACATTGCGGCAGCGTGAATAAACAAATCTGTTTCATTATTATTGGACGTTGAAAATTCTGATGCTTGTCTTCTTTTGCTTCGTTCAGGCTTATCACAGAATTTTAGTCTTGGACGTCCAGCTGTTGATGAACAGGACTCTTCATCATTTTTCTCTTCTCGAGCTATAAGTTCGGGTTCTTGCAGTTCAAAAACAGTTTCTGATGAAATCCACGCATTATAACGGCTGCAAAATCTGCCATTTCACTGCTAATTTTTTGCATAAAAAATATACATTTTCTGAAACTTTTTTAATAAAATCATCAGAAATATTTTCTTCCTCTAATTTTTTTAATATATAATTCAACACGGCATCATTTCTGCGCTTGGAATCTTTTTTTGCCCATATTTCTAGGATTACGGAATTTTTAAAGCAATAGCGATCTGTAACAAAATGCAAAATATCTCAGAAGGCGCAAAAATTCGCAAAGCAAGGCAAATGGGAACTTGTAAGTGATGGCCTAATACACTAATATTTTTTTGTTTTATGCTGGCAAAAGGTGGTAAACTTATTAAAAGCTTATAAGTACGCAGCAAAAACAGCGATTTTAGGCACAATCTTAAAATGTCGAGTTTAGGTATTAGATCACACTTAATTTTATTATTTTTTTTAATATTAGTTTACTTACTGTCACCTTTCTTTTCCATCACATTTTTTTTTTTTACAGACGTTTATTAATTAACAATCAATTTTTAGAACTTGTAAAAAAGTTGTGTTCGCGATGGTGTTTACTATTTACAGAAAAAATTTCAACTTATATTGCTTGTTGGATAACGGTAAACCAATGCATTGCATTGTTGAGAAAAAAAAATTGCATTTTTCGTTGATTTAAGGTGTTGTCAATTAGAATATAAAAATATAAATAAAAACGCTAAAACGAAACACAAAAAAAAAATAATTTTGGCCACGAAAAGCGGTCATTTGAACCATAGTGCATTGTATTGAACTGTTACAATGAAATGTTGAAAATCTGCAATTCTGCTTAGTCGTTGCATAGGTCTCCTCAGTTTTGGGTAAGGAAGTACTCCTAGAAAAACAAAGTAATATCAAGTAAGGAAATATTGTTCGATTTTAAATCATATTTACTTAGCGGATAATTACAACGTTCTAATAGTTTTTGCCATCTAATATCTAGAATTAATTGATTGAGGTTTCAACTCTCGTATACAAAGCCTACACATTACCCCATATACATACAACGGCAACCACTAGTACGCATAAATTAAAAAAAAATTTCAATTTGAATTTTATCTTGCAACTCTTGTCAGTAATTGAATTTTAATGAAATGTTTTGCTAATCTGACACATAAAATAGCATACCTCGATCCAACGTCACTCTGTTAATCGATTTTTAAAAATAAAATTAATTCACCAACTAATTTGAATTAGAAAATATTAATTAAAAAGAAATTATTCATTTACAATTAAATTTTGTTTCATTGATCGAACAGCTTAATTGTTTACCAATGAAAAACTTTACAAACGTTGTTTAGAACACGCGAAATTATTCAAAACACTTCACAAACTATCTTGGCATCATGAAGTCACATCATCTAGTCGTTATTCTACTTATTTCTGTACAAAGAATTTCTTGCGCTTCTAAGGTGGTAAATATAGTGAAAATCCATGAAATAGTTGTTAATCTTTTATGTTTTCCTTTACAGCATCGTATCTACTTCACTGGCGTTCAGTGTGAAAACTTTGATAAAAAGTTAATGCCCTTTGCAGAGTGTTTCATGTTGCCTGATAACCACAACCAGCTAATGTTGAATGTTCGCCTTAAATTCAGTCAAGTGTTAGCGAAGGATTTCACTTTGAATTTTTCACTTGTTGTCGAAATTAATGGACGAAATTCTACGTACTTAAACGTGAAACTAGATTTTTGCGAAGCTTTAGAATCGACTCAAAATCATTTCATATTACGTAAGCTTTTTCATGAACTTCAAAGTAAAAGTAACATGCATCTTGAATGTCCGTTAAAGGCGAATGTAATGAACGAAATTCTCAATTTGACCATCGATAGCAAATATGTTTTAAGTTTTTTTCCGTCTGTCAAGTGGAGGTCTTTGTCGATGTTTTATTACGAAAATAAAAAGTTTTTACGCTTGCAAACATTTGGTCGTGTGGATAGAATAAAATGATATCTGAAATCTTAATATAATCCCAATCTAAATTATAAATAAATGTTGTTGGTTTCCTTCATTCTTTAATTCATAACTCCAGAAAGTAAGGAGTGCACAATAAAAACTTTAGGATGATTTCCTTTTCTGCCTGAGCTAACTCCACACCAAAGCAACAGTAACCGTAGTGAGCATCATTGGGTTCATTTTATTGGAGTGAGTAATAGAAAAGGACGAGGAAGAATAATTAAGAGCGACTACTCTGATAGCATTTTATTACGTTCAGTGAAAATTGATAAAAAAAATTCTGCAAGACTACGCAGAAGTTTTAATATCGACTGTTACGATGCTTATAATCAAATTTGAATTTGAATTTTTTTGTGAGTAGAAATTTAACGTGATTAGTAAGTCCTCGATGTCCTTACTTGACTTTCGGTTTTTAGTCGGTTAACCTTCCTATACCCGCGCGTTGGTCTGTGAGACCGATTTTTTTATTATTGCGAATTTTTTTGTAAAAAAAATACTGCCAGTAAGTTGATATCACTGGTAGCTTCATTATTCGTAATAAGCTTCGTTTTTGCATCAAAAAAAAATTTTTTAAATAGTACCAAGGATATAGGATTTTCCAATGTCGGTCTCACAGACCAACGCGCGGGTATTGGTGTTTCACATTTTGGCGCGGGTATAGGAAGGTTAATCGTGGTTTTTCACCTATGGTAGTAATTATTCGATTACAACAAAGTAGAAGTATTGTTTTCCGTGAAAGTGTATTGGGTTTTTGTAATGGATATTGTATATAAACAGAACCTCATTCTCTAGGGTTAATGCTTTCGCAGTAGCATCAGGAATTAAAAAACAATTATGATCGTTGTATTGAAATAAATAATAAAAATATCTGGATTTCACTTTTTAATAACAAAATTAAAAGAAAAATAATAATAAAAAAAGAAAACAAATTTCCAAACTCATTATACAGTACACTGACCATTACAACATTTTAGCCAGGATGACAATTTGACTTAGCATGAACCTTTTGTTCGAGGCAATAAATTACTCTTGGAACTTTTGTCAGAAGAATGACAAGATGTTATCGCTAAAAGCAAGTGTATCTATCCGAGATCACCAATGAAGTAAAAAGAAATTATTTACATACTTTAAATTAAACTTTGTTCCATTGATCGAACAGTTTAATTGTTTTCCAATGAAAAACTTTCCACAACATTTCCACAAACTATCTTGGCATCATGAAGTCACATTCTCTGATGGTTATTCTACTTATTTCGGTGGAGAGAATATTATTGCGCTTATAAAGGGGGTAAATAAATGAGCTTTTAAAGAAAAATAAAATTAAATTTTTTGAATATTCTTTACAGTATCGTGTCTATTTTACTGGTATTCAGTATGAAAAGTTTGATAAGAAGTTATTGCCATTTATAGAGTGTTTCATGTTGTTGCTCAATAACAATGGCCAGCAAATGTTTAATGCTAGATTTCGAGTAGATAAAGTGATTGAAATGAATGTAATGGTACACTTTACAGTTACTGTAAGAGTTACTTAAACATGAAACTGGACATTTGTAACTTGTTATCTGTGGTCCAGAAACATTTTACCATACGTTCAATGATACACTAAATCAGGGATTACCATTTCATAGCACAATTGTGCAGAGAGAATTCACACACATTGCTTATGCTCTTTTATTTAGTCGTCGATCAGACAGCGACAAGCACACATGTCAACGGATCCTATAATATTTTTTTTTATGTTTACACTCAAAAAATATTTTATGTTAAAAAATACTTTTTTTTAAAATTGAAAGTCATATATGGACAATTACGTGTCAAGTGACCCAATTTTTAAAATCGATGTCTTCCGATTTGGATGAAATTTGCACCAAGGTTAGTACTATTGGATAGTTGGCCAGACACCAATTTTATAAGCTTTATAAGCTTTCTTTTAAGCAAAAAAAAAAAAAAAAAGGCCCAAATTGAAAAAAAATTAAAAAAAAATTTTTCAAAAAAATTATTTTTGGAAAGATTGAATAAATAGCTATCTAATATCCTTTGGAAAATTTTTGCTAGGACCAATATGTGAAAAGTTACACACATTTTAAAAAAACCCTGTATGACAAAGATGTCCAACTTTGAACCCCTCTAACTCCGGCAGTTCTTGACCGATAGAGCTGAAAATTTGTGTCTGGCCAACTATCCAATAGTACTAACCTTGGTGCAAATTTCATCGGAAGACATCGATTTTAAAAATTGGGTCACTTGACACGAAATTGCCCATATTCATAAAACACATTTTGATTGTTTTAATAGTCAAGTAAATAATTTAGATGATATGGAAAGAGAACAACTTTTTTATAGACTTAAAGTAATATTTTTGAAAAATTAAAAGGTTGTTTATTAGTAGGAGAGGAAATTTATGAACATAAAGTAGTACCCAGCAAATATCTAAAAAACGTTACCTAAATATTAAATCAAAGATGTATAATTTTATGTATGTTGATGAAATGAAAACATAAAAATAGGGTATATTACTAACATTTTTCTATGACTGTAACCTCTCAACTTATTTTCTGTCTCTTACTCACTAATACACAACCAAAAAATTTTTGGTAACCCCTGCACTAAATCTACTATAATAGTGATATTCCTACAGTATGTTTGTTAACGTATCACGGTAATAATTTTACAATCGAAGAAAGAAGATTTTCCATCAAATTCCTACCATCCATTATTAAATTTAGATCGTCTGCGAAGTTTTATTATGAAGGAACAAAAATAATAAAATTTGCAAACATTCGGTCGTATGTATAAACTGAGGTGAAAAGTGAAATAAAAATTTAATAAAAAAAATTAATAAATTATTAAACAAATGTAATGGCATGATTTGTTAATTATTTAAAGGTAAAATGTTTCTATGATACGAAAGCTTTAGGTGAATAAGGGAAAAATTTTAAAAGTTTGGTAACTTTAATGCGACGTTGGTTGTGGAAAGGTATTTCGGATATTCAGCAGAAGATTGTTCGATAAGAACAGATCCTAGGTCAATAGGGTTGTCATGCATTGCTGCCTTGAAATAATGCTTTCCGTGAAAATGTATTGTAATTAATTAATAAAAAAAATAAAATCAATTTGAATTTTATCTTGCAACTCTTGTCAATAATTGAATTTTAATGAAATACTTTGCTAATCTGACCCTAAAAATAGCATACCTCGGTCCAACGTCACTCTCTTAATCGATTTTTAATAATAAAATTAATTCACCAACTAATTCGAATTAGAAAATATTAATTAAAAAGAAATTATTCATTTACAATTAAACTTTTTTCCATTGATCGAACATTACAAACGTTGTTTAGAACACATCAAATTATTCTAAACACTTTACAAACTATCTTGGCATCATGAAGTCACATCATCTGATCATTATTCTGCTTATTTCTGTGCAAAGAATTTCTTGCGCTTCTAAGGGGGTAAGTATACTGAAAATCCGTGAAATAGTTTCTAAACTTTTCCATTTTTCTTTACAGCATCGTGTCTATTTCACTGGCGTTCAGTGTGAAAACTTTGATAAGAACTTATTACCGTTTATAGAGTGTTTCACGTTGCCCGATGACCACAACCAGCTAATGATGAATGTTCGCTTTAAATTAAGTCAAGAGTTCACAAAAGATTTCGCTCTGAATTTTTCACTTTTGGTCGAAATGAATGGACGAAAGTCACCATACTTAAATGTGAAACTAGATATTTGTGAAACCTTAGGATCGGCACAAAATCACTTTATATTACGTAAACTTTCTCATGAACTTCAACACAAAAGTAACGTTCATCTTGAATGTCCGACGAAGGCGAATCTAATATACGAAATTCGTAATTTTACCGTCGATAACAAATATGCTTTAAGTTTTTAAATTTGCAAACATTCAGTCGTGTGGATAAAATGAAATGAGAAGTGAAATATGAATATAATCCCAAATAAATTATGAATAAAGGTTGTTGATTTTCTTTTAAAAATGTTCTTTAATTTCAGTTCTTTAATTTCTATACCAGAAATCAGCAATGAATCATTTTTTCGCTACTCATAAGCACTCATGAAATTTTGAATATAAGTGAGTCAACAATATTAATATTTAATTATGTACTCTGATTCATTCATACCCACTTCAACCACTGATTTATAAGTACAGTTTGCAATGAGTATGCGTACAACGTTGACATCAAACTCATACTATTTGAAATATGTTTGATTCATAAGCCTCCTACTAATTTAGATTCATAACTTTAAATAAAGACAAAGCAGCAAGCAGGGCAAATACACAAACTTTTAGTGAGTATTTTAGTGTTCGTACGCGATTCATACTTATTTTGTGCTTCGTATATATGTTGAGTTATGGAGGAGAGTCGAAATCAATAACATCATACGTGTTGTGTTCAGTATGAATAGTGATGAGTACTTCAAACTTTGAATATGAGTAGAGGAGGTTCCATGATATTAAAATAAGTATGAATGCGTATAAGTATCAGAAATTATGAGTATGATATGATTCTGCTCATCTTTTTGAATACTCATTGCTGATCTCTACTACGCATTAAATCTATAAAAAAATAATAATAATTTTGGCAATTGGATTTTAATGAATACCTTACAACTCTGACCCACAAAATAGTGTAGTACGGTCAAGCGTTATGCTTTTAATCACTTTTTAATTATAAAATTAATGCTCAAATTAATTCATGATTTAGAAATGATTTATTTGCGATAAGACTTTATTCCATTGGCTGATCAGTTTAATTGGTTTCTAATGAAAAGCATTGCAAACATGTTTAAAACACATGAAATTTTTCAAGATATTTTCGAAAATAACTTGACACCATGAGGTCATATTATTTAGGAATTATTTTACTTATTGCTCTGGGAGAACTTTGTTACGCTAACAAAAGGGTAAATATACTGAAAAAAAAAGAAACCATCAAAGAGTTTCCAAAACTTTTCCATTTTTCTTTACAGCATCGTGTCTATTTCACTGGCGTTCAATGTGAAAACTTTGACAAGAAGATCTTGCCCTTTGTAGAGTGTTTCATGTTGCCCGATGCTCACAATCAACTAATGTTGAATGTGCGCTTTAAATTAAGTCAAGTGATTGTAAAAGATTTCACTGCAAATTATCAACTTATTGTCGAAATCAATGGACGAAACGATACGTACATAAATGCTAAATTGAATGTTTGTGAAGCATTCGGTTCGCCTTCAAATCATTTCATAATTCGTTTATTTTCGGCTGAATTTCTGCGTCGTAGCAATATTCATCTGAAATGTCCGACAAAGGCGAATGTAATGTACGAAGTGCTTAACTTTACAATCGATAACAAATATGCTTTAACATTTTTTCCATCCTTAAAGTGGTCTTCATTGGCAAAGTTTTATTTGGGCGATAAAAAGATTTTTACTATCCTAGCATATGGGCGACTGGATAAACTCAAATAATGTGAGAAATGCATTTATAATCTCCAATTAAATTATGAATAAAGATTGGTTGTTCCACAAAGTTAGGAGAGCATAAGAAAAAATTTGCTTATACTTCTAGGGTTATACTTAGTTTTGATTGTATTGAAAGAGTTTTTAGTTTTGTACTATGAATTTTAAACGCGGGCCGTTGTGACGTCACGGATAAACGCAGTCCCTGTACTGATCAAGTTTCTCCAAACCAGGAAGAAGAAGTTGGTCAGCGCAAGGGTTTCACATTTAAAGCACGACTACCACACGCTGGACATCCAGCCTGGGAGTTTGATAGCAGTCTTGTTATATAAGGATCAGTGAATTCCTTAGCCCATCTTTTCACAAAACCAAGAACAGCCCGAGCCCTGCCAATCACCATACTAATATGATCAATAAAAGACAGCTTCATATCCAATAATACTCCCAAATCAAGAAATGAAGTAACAGTTTCCAAAGGGCAAGAATTGACCACATAAGTGGACGAAACCACGCCCCCGCGAGAGAAAACCATGCACTTACACTTTCTCAAGTTAAGATCCATCAAATTAGTCCCGCACCAAGTTACAAAGGAATCAATATTTCGCTGAAGAACATCCTGACCATGGTCATCATCAAAAGTATAAAATAATTTAACGTCGTCAGCATACATCAGAATATTACAATCAGGAATAGCACAAGGAAGATCATTAAGAAACAATAAAAACAGTAAAGGACCCAAATGGCTACCCTGCGGAACACCAGAAGTAACATACACAGTCTTAGATAATACATTCCTAAACAATACCCTCTGAGTCCTAAGGGAAAGATAGGAGCCCAGCCAACGATGAATAGTATCAGGAATACCGATCAATGACAGTTTATGAAGCAAAATTCCATGATCAACCCTATCAAAAGCCTTACTGAAATCAGTATAAATTACATCAGTCCGATAAACGAAGCTATGTATATTCTTGACATCTTCCATTGATGTCAATTGCTCCGTCAAGTTGGGGAGCCAACTCGCAAGAGATGGGCATTGACATAGAAAGTGGATAACAGTCTCCTCTTCCTCAGCGGATCTGCACCCACGGCAGAGATCGTTAGATGAGAGCTGCGTTCTTTCCGCGTGTCTTCCCATAACACAATGACCCGTAAGCATGGCCACTGTGATCGAGATGACGTTGCGACCAAGTCCAAGTAACTGGTTGGTGCGCCTTCTATCCATCGAAGGCCAAGTGGGCCTAGCGGTGGAGCAGCACTCCTCATTGACCCAATAAAGTTTGGCGTCTCGAAAGAATTTCCGCGTGATGGCCAGCTTGACCGAGGTAAGTGGGATACCCAAGTCGATTGAAGAGGATTCCGGAAGTAGTGCACCAGCCCTGGCGAGCTCGTAGGCTCTGCAGTTTCCCGGAATTTTTGCTGTGCCCGGGCACCCAGATAAGTGTGACACTAAAGCGCCCAGAAAGAAGATCAAGACAGCGGCGATATTCTCTGACGAGTCATTCACAGCGTTCGACAGAGCCTAACTATCAGAAAAGATCGAGATGCGAGTGAAATGAACACCGTAGACGAGAATCCATTGAGCAGCCCGGTAGATGAACATTACTACCGCCTGAAACATTCTACAATACTACAATACATCCTAAAATACGTTGGCAATAAATTATTCAACAATTATTTCATATTCATTTTCAAAAATTTCTTTTTTATTTCTCATTTAAAAATGTGTGATACAATTATGGATTTTAAAACATCTGTTTTTCGCTTCATTCAATTTAAATAAAAACTGTAAAGAAGTTTCTTTTTATTTTGTCCTTTATAAACAACAAAAAAAAAAAAAAAAAAAAAAAAAAAAAACGGCAACAAATTTTAAAACATTTCTGGCCACGGACGGATGTTAATGAAATAATGCCAATCACCGGAAGCATTGAATAAAATTGTAATAAATTTTTGCCTCTAATTATGCTCGATCAGGTGATGAAACTAAAGCGTATGGCAGACACCTTAAGAAATGTCAAAAGTTTATGATGATTATGATAAATGACCATGCATGATGCATGACAGAATGTTAGTGGGCATCGAAGGAAAGCTGCTGTACTGCAGACAATATTCAGTTCTGCATATTCTCCGTTGGCATTCAAATTATAAATCATGCGGCAATTATACTTGAAGCAGTCTTTTTTTTTTGTTTTATTTATATTTACTTTTAGTATAAAGGGTCTTCCAACAGGGACTTTCGAACTTTAAGTAAGTTTTCTAGAAGCTACAGTCAAAGAAAAAAGTCTTCATACACCACTGTATGTAGATTTTTTTCCAGTTAAATTTTATATTTTTTTCAAATTCCTTTTTTCTTTAAACATTGTTAATTGTAAATGACTTCAACAACGCCTATAACATCATCCTACTTAAGATCTTCGGTCCAGTGCGAGTTGGCGATGATTTCCGCATCCAATCCAACAGTGAGCTGTATAAGCTCCTCAACGACATGGAGGTTGTGCAGCGTATTAACATCTAGCGGCTGCGCTGACTCGGCCATGTCGTTAGAATGGAGAAGGATACTGGCCAATTAAGTAAGTAAATAAGTAACATCTTTTTCAATTTGGAAAAAAACCAACGGGAAAAAAGTGTGGTGAATGTAGACTGCATGCATGCAATGCATCGTTTTTGCGCTACTCATAAGCACTCATGAAATTTTGAATATAAGTGAGTCAACAATATTGTTACGTTTTTACCTTTTTAAAAACGTTTAAATAAGAGTTCGTTAATTGCAAACCAAAGTAAAAACAAATATGTGTCTTATTTTAATTAAACTCTCTTTATTGTCCACACTTTCTTATGTGCCACTGTTCACCTTAACCAATACAGCAATAATTACTACAATTTATTGCTTGTTCACTATTATTCACACACAACTATTCGCTCGCAACCGATATCTTCAAACACGACTGATTATTGTTCACACGCAACTTCACTCAAGACTGACTCAATTACAACTGAATCACTGCCTGCCTTGTCTTGCCCTTTTATATGCGAACGTCTTCAGTCTGATGATGGTTCTCGAGGTGGAAGGTTCGCGTTCTCGCATTCTCGAGAATTCTATGGCGACTACTTTATTTGTTGTTGCGGTTGCATACTTGTCTGTCCCTTTTTCTCTCATACTTATTGTAGCTGGTTTACCTATAAGTTCGCTGTATGTGTTAATGTGTATTTGTGTCGTGTGTATTGTGTACGCATTGTCACTTGTTGTTGTAGCTTTTGTTTTTATGTGAAACGATATTAGGTCGTTTCGATCTGCGTAACAATATTAATATTTAATTATGTACTCTGATTCATTCATACTCACTACAACCACTGTTTTATAAGTACAGGTTGCAATGAGTATGGGTACAACGTTGACATCAAACTCATACCATTCGAAATATGTTTGATTCATAAGCCTACTAATTTAGATTCATAAAGGAAAAAAGCCACATAAGCAAAAAAACAGAGAGAGAGCAGCAAACAGATGAAACACACAACCTTCCAGTGAGTATTTTAGTGTTTGTACCCTATTCATATTTATATCGCGTTATCCATTTCGTGGTTTCAAAAGTAAAAGTAAATAAAACACATATAAAATATTTTTTTCATGATATTTTATTTTTTTTTTTTTTTTTTTTATGATACCAGCACTCAGGGGATGGCCCCTACTCATGCAGTGCATTGTGCAGGTTTTTTTAGGAAAGGTGGAAAGGGGGAAGATGCGAACGGCAAGGAAACGAGTTGCTGCTAGGTGACTATAAAATGGCCAGTGCTATACCTTCACCATTAGACAGCCTACAACAGGCAATCGTCCCCAAGAAGCCCGCAGTTTCTCACACCACTTATGTTGTGTGTGTTAATTTTATACATAAGTGTAAAGTTTGAACGTTGACATTATGTGTGAAACACCACATCATTTAAATGACCTCCACGCGAAGTGTTGCAAGCATTGATTCTTTTGAGATAATTTTCGACCACTTTTTGACATATATTGGGGGGTATCTCAGCCATAACTTGACGAATGTTGGTTTTTTAGTGCTCAAGAGTTGAAGGTTTATCTCCATAAACACGGTCTTTCGCGTAGCCCCACAAAAAAAAAGTCTAATGGTGTCAAATCGCATGATCTTGGTGGCCAGTTGATATCGCCACGACGAGAAATTACGCGGCCATGAAATGTCTCTTGCAATAAAGCCATATTCGCTCGAGTTGTGTGGCTTGTGGCACCGTCTTGTTGAAACCACATATTCTCCAAGTCGTATTCTTCAATAGCAGGCAAAAAAAAAAGTCGGTTATCATATGACCATAACGCTCCGAATTGACGGTGACAGTCGTTCCATCGTTGTTTTCGAAGAAGTAAGGTCCAATTACACCTTCGGACCAAAGAGCGCACCAAACAGTGACTTTTTCGGGATGTAATGGCCTCTCTTCAAATTACTTGAGGATTCTCAGAACCCCAAATACGACAATTTTGTTTATTAACATACCCACCGAGTGTGAAATGTGCTTCATTGCTGAAGAAAATTTAGTTCGAAAAATTGACGATACGCACGATACGTGGCTGTGGCAGAATCACCATTTTTGTATTAGGTTTTGATAATTTTTATACGTTGTGTGATAGTTAAGCGATCCATTTTCGTCAATGTCAGACTTTCAACTGAAAAGAAAAAAATTGGTTTCACAACTTAGTTAGACAGATGTCGAATTCCAGTCCCATACTTTTGAAACCACGAAATGGATAGCCCTTTATGTTGAGTTATGGAGAGTCGAAATCAATAACACATCATACGTGTTGTTAAGTATGATCAAACTTTGAATATAAGTGGAGGAGGTTCCATGATATTAAAATAAGTATGAATGCGTATACATAAGTACTAGAAATTATGAGTACGATTCGATTCTACTCATCTTTTTGAATACTTATTGATGATCTGTGCTGTACATCTGTCTCATTAGTTGCCATTTATACAGTTTGTTATTTGATAAAATTCAACTATAACAAGGAATTCAAAAGGATAAATATGTACATATAACAAGAGAGTGTGCTACGATTTCTCTCCTATCCCCACTATGACACATGGTCATGGTTTACTGAGACTTTTAATTAATTCTTAAATGACTTCAATTCCAATTACATACTTTAATAAAACAATTATTATAAAAAAAAAAAAGCAAAACAATTTATTGAACATTATAAAGTAAATTAAACTGTTTCAATGCAAAATGTTGCATTTTCGGTCATTGCCCGTTAATGTAGCACATCACGAAACAAGTTTAAAATATAAAATTTTGAAAATATTTCATATTTCTCAAAATATCTTGTTACGATGAAGACATATCTCCTTTTATTAATAATTCTATCAATTGCTTTGCAAAAGTGCGATTTTGCTTCGAAAAGGGTAAATATACTAACGAATATCCTTGACCATATGGCCTTTTAACAATTAATTTTGGTACTTAGCAGCAGCATCGTATGTATTTCTCCGGTTGCAATTGCCTAAACTATGAGAAGAAAATCTTCAAACATTTGGAATGTTTCCTGATGCCCGATGCCAATGGCCAGCAAATGGTGAATGTGCGTTTGATGGTGAGCCAGGACATAGCCAAGGATTTAAAATGGCTGATCACTATAAGTACGGAAATAAATCGGCGTAACATTACCTATTTAAATACGACACTCGATTATTGTAAATCATCATTTACGGGGCAAACACATTTCATACTTGGCATTATATTTCAGGAGATCAATTGCAAAGGTAATATCCCCGTTGAATGTCCATTGAAGGCAAATGTAATGTACGAAGTCCATAATTATACCGTACATCCCAAATATGTTTCGAATTATTTTCCAAGTCTAAAATGGGCTGCACTGATTAAGATTTTTTATAAAAACAAAAGAAGTCTAGTTCTACAGTTCCTCGGTGGTTTGGATAAATTGAAATGAATTTGAAAAGTGAATGTGAAATGAAAATAACACCCTGTATGCAAACAGTTTTTTTTTTTTCTATTTTTTCGTAATATTAAGGAAATAAATAAAGACAAGCAAATAAAATACTTCAATATTACTTACTTACTTTATTTACTTAATTGGCCATTATATACCCGAAATGCCAGAAATCTGCTGAGAGGAAATCGCCGCAGAAATACTTTTTGTATTTTGTTTTGATGTCTGGCCTGGGGCTCGAACCCAGGCTTTTTCGTCTAATAAGCCAACACACTACCTACTAGACTACGGCGACTTCAAGTCAGTTCAAGTCAGTTATATATAATATGCATATTAAGTTGTAAAAAACTGTTTTGGCAATACTTTGCAGTAGTTGTTAGATCAAGTACGATAAACAGGGTCGCTTAATTGTAATGCTATTCCACATAATATGTTAAGTTGTAAAAGCCATTTTGGTAAGGTCGTTATTGTCATGGCATTGTTTGTTTTATGAAGTGTAGTAATACGGTGTGTTTTAATATATACATATACATATATATAGTGTCAGCTGATATTTAACAGTTAAAAAGCTTTTAAGAAAAACCAGAACCGTCTTTTCACATGGGCAGTTATACGCGGCTTTTTCTCGAGTGCGTACGTTTAAAGATATTTTTGTTTGTATTAAGGATTCGTACGGGCAAAAAGTTAGCGATGATCATGTCATTACCTCTAAAATTGTATTCAAAGAAGTATTATAAAAGCATTTAAACATATGTATGTATGTAAATATGTATGATATACATATTATGATTTCTAATATTTTTATACTTTTAATAAAATTTCTATTAATTTATTTTTTATTTATGTTACAAAAATGACAACTAACCGTGCGAAATATTCGCCCGTGTCATCTAGTTGAAGTTGTATTGTGTTCGGACTCGCAGCAAGTCGTTGTTGGAAGATTTCTATTCATACAACACTGGTGGAATGTGAATGCTTCTGGTTGCTCTCTAGCGTGCAAATGAAGAAATATTCAGACCAGTTCAAGCCTGTGTAAATCCATTCTGTCCTATGTGATATACAGTGAGCTTTAAAAGAAACTGTACACTATGGATAAAATTCTAACAATTACCAAACTCAAAATTTTACAATATTTCGAAAAAAAATTTGTTATTTTTTTTTTTTTCAAGCTAAAATCTGGCAATGAAACAATTTTAAAATAAAAATAAGGGTAATTTATTAATGTACTGTAATTTATTAACTGTACGCTGATGGTAACAATTTTGAGGAACAAAGCATTGCATATGGGCCCTAAACACTGGTTTGATTAAGCTATGTCGACTAAAGTCTTCGATAGCAAGTAAATTTAATACGCTTCATTTTTGCTGAAACCACTGTCCTAACTACTCTGAAGAAAAGCAGAACAACTGATGGGTCACTTGCTAGATAGAAGTAACATTTTCAGTTAACCGTAGATCGATCCTTAAAAAAACTTCATAATTCTAGTTTATGTATCACTTTTGATACATACTTGTAGTAACATAAAATTTTCGCAATTATTGTTAGATTTTGTTAAAAAAAATTTAAATATTTTGATTTATTTTGATTCATTTTAATAGAACTATTTTATATTATTACATTTTATTATCACTTTTATGAAATTTACGCCAAAATTTTTGACATGAAGCACATGGCAGCATTGTTTTTTACGTAAAAATCAAACAAAATCAAGCAATAATTTTACATCTAGCACCCTTGCTTTCCGGCGATTTATAAATTTCCAATTGTTTAGATAGCGTAGCTTATTGTCACTCACATCAGTAACACTCTCAATTGAGGGCTGGCTGAAACCTGATGGTACAAACCATTGTTATATTTCGTTAGAAAAATTTGTTGTCAACATCATGTGAGGTAAAAAAGTTTCCCGTAGCAATAGAACATCGACTATGTCAATAACAATGCTCTCCCTTTGAGTCCTTTCTGATTTCCCGGATACAGGTTTCCCAAGTACAGCTGTAAGTACTTGCTGCACATGTAGCATGTACTTGAATCTAAAACTGCCAATTCGATTTCGGTGGACCACGAAATTTATAACGACCATAAAATTCAATTTCAATTTCAGCTCATTTTTCGAAAAGCCATTATAGGTGTAAAATTATCATCATTTCCGAGTAGCACAATATCAAAGCGAATTATTCTGTTATCTCATACGTACGTAGTTGAGCGAAATATTATCATTTGTAATATCTATGAAATAAAACATAGGACGAAACACTTTTCTAATGTTTGTCTGTCACGTGAGATAAATATGAGAAGAACAGTAAGAAAGATTGTATAACATTTTAGGAAACAGCTGCTAGCAATCTGCGTGAAGATTTAATATTTTCTCTTCCCTAACTGCTAAAGGAATGCGGTTCTCTGTTCCAAGTAGTACCATCTTAGGCGATAAACATCCTATTGTTATGTTTGTTGCTGCCAATACTTTCGTCAGTTCATAAGACGAGGAGCTTCTGTTTTCTTCTTCTTTAGAGTCTTCAGCAGCAGGAATATTACATAAATAAATATATATTCGGTCATTACAACCATCATATTGGAAATAACTGTCTTGAGGTTTGAACCTTGATCTGACACCTAATAAGCTAACACGTTACATGCTAGACTACGACTACTGCAGTCAATATATCATGGACAGAAAATTCAACCTTTTCACTTCCAACACTTAACTTTCAATTCCTTCTCAAAACACCATAAATAATGTATTATCAGTATTGCCATAAAGGCATTTAAAGTGCAATTCTAGCACTTTTTTTCGTCTGCTGCACTTTTTTTGTAAAAAAAAAAAGATGCTAGATGCTTTTTAGCACTTTTTTGACATTTTCTGTATTTTTTTAGCATTAAATGTGCATTTTTAGCATTTTTCCATAAATTTTGCACTTTTTAAAAATGATTAACAATTTAATTTTTTTCCAATGAAATTTGTAAGAAAATTATTTATATTTCTTTTTACTATTTAAAACTTCAATGCATTTCTTAAATTTCAAAACTTAACATACAATTAATTGTATATTTCATTCTAATTCATATTTCAAATTATTTTTTATTAATGCAATAATTAAGTCTTTTTTTAATTTAAATTAATTTTTAAAATTTATATTTATTTTTCAATGTTTTCAAAAAAGAAAAAAAAAACAAATACAAAAAAATTAATATATTTTTTTCTTCAATCAATTCAACTTTTCAAATGTAATAAATACAGAGGTAGTCATAAGTATCATATATATTATTTCTAAAGCACTTTTTTTTGTCGGTTGCAAATATCTCCCATACCACCGCATCAAATTTAATGAATGATATCTCATTTTAAAGCTTATATCTAACACTAATGACGAAAAATAATTAGAAATTGAAAAATTAATATTTTCATTGATAAAAATTATATTTTATATAGAATTGCATGATAATACTGTTGTCATTATGATTATATGTTTTTGTTCAAGTGTGGTAATACAGGGTCGCTTAATAGTAATGCAGTTCTACATAATATAGTATGTATTAAAATCCATTCTGGCAATACCGCTATTTACTATAATGCCGTTTATTACTAAGTCAGTTATATATAATATGCATATTAATGTGATGTTTTTGTAACACAGGCTATTTCACTTGCCTGCCTGTTTGCATGGAAAACACAAACAAAAACACTCAATTTTGTTTGTGTTTCCCTCATAAACAGGCAGGCAAGTGAAATAGGCTGCGTTACAAAAACATCACATAAGTTGTAAAAAGCTGTTTTGGCAATACTTTGCAGTAGTTGTTAGATCAAGTGCGATAAACAGGGTCGCTTAATTGTAATGCTATTCCACATAATATATAAAGTTGTAAAAGCCATTTTGGTAATGTCGTTATTGTCATGGCATTGTTTGTTTTATGAAGTGTAGTAATACGGTGTCTTTTAATATATACATATATGTATATAGTGTCAGCTGATATTTAACAGTTAAAAAGGTTTTAAGAAAAATAAGGTCAAACCCTTCAAAAGGTAGTATTGTATTTACCAGAACCGGTCTTTTCACATGGGCAGTTATACGTGGCTTTTTCTCGAGTGCGTACGTTTAAAGATATTTTTGTTTGTATTAAGGATTCGTACTGGCAAAAAGTTAACGATGATCATGTCATTACCTCTAACATTGTATTTAAAGAAGTATTATAAAAGCATTTAAACATATGTATGTAAATATGTATGATATATTATGATTTCTAATATTTTTATACTTTTAATAAAATTTCTATTAATTATTTTCAGTTTATGTTACAATAATGACAACTAACGGTGCGAAATATTCGCACGGGTCATCTAGTTTACACTAAAGAGCATTTCTAAGTTTTTATTTTTTTTTTTTTATTTTTATTTATCATTAATATAATACAAAAAGTTAAAATAACCCGCTAAGCCATTGGCTTGTCAGCAGGAAAAGAGAACTAATTTTTTCTAATATATTACATAACTTTATTAATTCATTGCGAACTTAAAAAATATTTTTTCAAGAGTTTTTTTCTTCTGAATTCATTGTTTTCATTTATTATATGTATTGGTATTTTATTATAAATTGTTAGTAACATGACGCTTAGCTCGTTTCTGCCATATTCATTAAAAAATTGTCCTACTTTATACAGGGTGGGGCAAAAGTCGCGAAGGGATTTGAAAAATTAATAACTTTTCTAGTATAATTTTTTTTTTTATTTTTCTTTTTAGGACTTGTAAAATAAATCTGGGAGATTAATTTTGGAAGGTTACAACGTTATCCAGCGAATCAAAATCATAGAACTTTATTTTGAACATCATCGATCAATAATTCAAACTCAACGAGCCTATCGTCCATCATCGTATCACCATCCGAATCAATGATTCGACGCTTAGTGACACGTTTTCAGGAACAAGGCTCAGTAAGGGATCTTCCACGAAGCGGAAGACCACATTCTGTAATTAATGAAGCAAATATTCAACGCGTTCTGGAGAGTGTTGAGGAGAATCCTGAAACATCAACTCGAAGGCGCTCTGCTGAGCTGCAAATGTCTCGGCGGTCTTTACGCAGAATATTAAAGGGAAATTTACATCTTTTCCCATACAAGCTGCAGTTAGTGCAAGAACTAAAGCCACGAGATTCCCAAGAACGATTAAACGATTAAACCCCTTCGTGACTTTTGGCCCCCCCTGTATCTTCCCTGAGCTCGACGTCTTGTATTGTACCGGTGAACGATGACATCGAGGAACCTATCGTCTTTATGAAATTCATTCATTATTGTAAAATAATAAATACTTTTAAATAATAATAAATACTTAAAAAAGGTCTCAATATTTTTACTCTTGAAATGATAAAAACCATGCCTTTGAGTCCGCAAACAGCCTTTTAACAATAAGTGAATGGATTTAACAGCACGACAGCACGACAATGCCCCTTGTCACAAAGGATGGTTACCTAACACATTCTTAGAAAACGTAACTCAGGCTGTTCTTCCATGGCCTCCTCAGAGCCCTGACCTAAACGTTATTAAAAATGTTTCGGCTTTCATAAAATATCACAGAACTATAGATAAACGTCGAAAACGCGAAGAGGCTATACAAGAAATTAGTGAATTTTGGTCTAAATTGACTACCGAATTTGCCCAAAACTTAATTAACTCAATTCTAGAAAGATTACAAGCGGCCATTGATTCTAAAGGCGGTATTACAAAGTACTAGTTAAGTTAATTAATAAACTATGTAAAAATAAAAAAGAAATAATTAAAGTAAAGATTGCGACCGAACTTAAGTCTTTTGTAAATACTTTTGAAAAGAATAAAAATGTGTGTAAATAATTTTGACAACTTATAAGCATATGGTTATTTGTTTTTTATTTATTACTAAGAACCGTTATATTTTCCAATTTTATTTTATTTACTTCTGCATATTCCAGGCTAGGCAATAGTAAAAAAATTTTTCCAAAATTTACTTCCTTCTAGTAAAAATTACTGAGACTTTTTTTAAGAAAAACGTAAAAATGCTCTTTTGTGTAAATACTTATGACTACCTCTGTATGTTTTGAAAATAAATAATTTTTTATTCCATATACTTGTTTAAATCAAACTAATGGTGTTTTCTTTTCTACAAAGAAAATGTCACCCTCTTACAAGGTACATTAAAAAATTTTTGACCAACCCTGTTGTAATGTCATTTTTTATTTGAGAAGAACATAACACAAATATTAAAAAAGGGTACGCCCTGTGTTTACCACTTATTAAGAAAATGAATGAGGAAATGCCAATTTGTTCAAAGGTGTTGCCAGATCGCTAATTTTTCGACTTCATTTTTTGAACGCATTTTTTATAACAAAAAAAAAAAACAATATTTTAACACTGTTCTAACATTGAATGCAATTTTTTATACTGCTGACCATGTAGCTTTAATAATGTAATATTTCCTTAAGATTACTCCACAAAACAATGAAAAAATTAACTACAAATTGGATAACAATACCAGGCGACTTTTTTAAATTTCATCTGGTAGCCCTATAAATAAACAAAAGTCATCTGCTTTACAGGGCATTAGCAGCACTCTCGATTTATACAGGGCATAAAATACAATGCCCTCCACCATTGGCAAGTGCGAATTATTTAGAATAAAACATACCACCCTTTTAGAGGGCGAAACATTTTTAAGAAACAAACGCAAAATTGCATTTTGCGTTAATAAAATGCACATTTTTTGGTAGAAAAGAAAACACCATAAATTCGTATTTATTAAACCAAGATAAGGATTTTTTTTTTAATTTTCGAATAATTTTAATAAAATTTAACTTAAATTAGAAAAAAAAAAATTTATAATGAAAAACGTTGTTCATTTTTTAGTTTTTTTTTTTAATGACCGGTTCTAAAGTTTTGGCACTTTTTTATTCAGCATTGCACTTTTTTGACAAACTTTTTGCACTTTTTCCAAACCGGCTTCTGGCAACACTGTGTATTATTTACAATAAAACTTTACAAAATCTTTGAAAACCTAAAAAAATTACATACACAACACCAAAGAATCGCTATTTGAAATTTTCTTTTTTTTTATTTGGTTTAAAATAATAACGATAACAATTCCTACGAATTCTAAAAATGTCAGGCATCTAACGTTTTCTGAATTAAAGTTATATAATTTCAAAAATTGAAATGTATCATTTTTGATACAAAGCTCGATCTACGGTTAAATTGTTTAGTTAAGGTATTCACAAGTTCGTCTACCACTGCTGGAACAGAGAATATCGTGGAAAATTTTCATAATTTTCGGTAATTATTCGTTTGGGTTTTTAATTAAAATGGAAACTTTTTGGGCACTTAATAACCCTTTCACAATAAAATGATTTAAAAAAGATGATAAAATAATGAATGTATTTTGGCACTTAATGGAATGAAAACATTGAAAATATTTTCAGTAGCTAAGCAAACATATTGCATACAAGAACGAAATATTTTTTCAATTTAACAACGTATCTGCTTAGTATGATGAAGTCATACTTTTGGTTAATAATTCTACTGATTCCGTTGCAAAATTTCACCAATGCTGCGAAAAGGGTAAATACTATACTGTACTGCATACAGCAAAATTCTTAAAATCATTACGAAATATTTCAATTTCCCACCAATAGCACCACCAAATCGATTTCACTAGTATTCAGTGTGATATCCTTGACAAGCAGCTACTAACACATGCAGAGTGCTTCCTGCTGCCCGATGCACATGGCCAGCTAATGGCTAATGTACGTTACATTTTAGCTGAAAATGTAATCAAGGATTTCTTTTGGCGCTTTACAGTTATGAGCGAAATAAATCATCGCAACATAACCTACTTAAATGTCACGCTGAACTATTGCGAATCGCTATTTTCGGCTCAAAAGCACTACATACTACGTTTCCTTTTGGAGGAAATTCATCGTGTAAGTAATATGCCTGCCGAATGTCCACTAAAGGCAAATGTTATGTACGAAGTTCTTAATTACACGATCGACTCGAAATATGTTTCAAAAATACTTCCTTCGTTTAAATGGATAGCTTCGCTTACATTTTACAACAAAAATAAAAATTTACTTGACATGAAAGTGTTCGGTAGTTTGAATAAATTGTAGTGAAAAGTGTGTATTAAATACGAATGTAATGAATATAATCATATGTACATATGTAAACGGTTTTTCATAATATTACGGAAATAAAGTAAAGTTCAGAGATCAGCAATGAATCGTTTTTTTTTTTTTTTGCTACTCATAGGTAGGTAGGTAGGTAGAAGTGGGTGTCCACCCGATGGAGTAATGAGCGGACACACTTAGGCCGCATACAGGGCCCATTGTGACACCACAGTTTCATCTTCTCCCCTATTCCAGGAACCACTTGGAGCTTCCGATGAAACGACTCAGACTGCCAATATCCATGCATGACAGTTCATCTAGGTCTTCCATGTATTAGGCACCCAGGTGTCTCTCTCTCCTCTGACCAAGTGCCGGGCATGTGCACAGTAGGTGAAGAATAGTTTCAGCCTCTTCCTCATCTCCACAGCTTCTGCAGAAATCATTCGCGAGGTGTCCAAGACCAATACGCCTCGCATGTGTTCCTATAATACAATGCCCCGTAATAACCCCGATAACAGCACTGAGTGTGCTTCTTTGGAGCTTAAGCAGAGTCGCCGTGCGCCTCCTATCCAGCCTTGGCCAGATTTTCTGCGCCGTTCTGCCTTTATCCGAAGCTGCCCACCTACTGTTGACAAGGTTCACGATTGCATTGTCAATTATAAGCCCACAGGTACTTAAAGGGATAACCAATGTAGAGAATTCGTCAGAGAGCTCGATGGTCGTGCCCCTTCTGGCCAGATCATCCGCTCTGCAGTTGCCGGGAATGTCTCTATGTCCCGGTACCCATGTGATACAAACATCACATCGGTTCGCCATCTCATTGAGACATCTGCGACAGTCGTTTATCACATTAGAATCTTGTGCCCTGATGGCCTCTTGGCTATCGCTAGTCATAGGCACTCATGAAATTTTGAATATAAGTGAGTCAACAATATTGAAATTTAACTACTATGTACTCTGATTCATTCATACTCACTACATACAACGTTGATTTATAAGTACAGATTGCAATGAGTATGCTTACAACGTTGACATCAAACTCATACCATTCGAAATATGTTTGATTCATAAGCCTACCCATTTAGATTCATAACTTTAGAAAAATACTTATAATATTCGAATATAGATTCGAGTGACTCGAATCCATTCTTTAAAATTTACAGTCTTAGTTGTTGTTGCATTTACAAAAAAAGAAAAAAGACACATAAGCAAAAAAGGCAGAAAAGCGGCAAGCAGAGCCAACACACAACCTTCTGTAAGTATTTTAGAGTTCGTGTTCGTAAGCGATTCATACTTATTTTATGATTCGTGTATATGTTGAGTTATGGAGAGTCGAAATAAAGAACATCATACGTGTTGTTAAGTATTGCTACGAAAATGGAAATGGTGTTGTTAAAATAATAAGCAAAAGCTTCAAAAACAACACAATGGACTTGATCACGCATAAACAAAAGCTCCAAAAACAAAACAATGCAGTTGTTCACGTGATCAACGAATTAGTAAACATATAGCAACAAAAACAACAGACCGATGAATAAACAAAAAAATATAACAACAACGTCCGTGTATAAAAAATATAGCAGAAAGACAAACAAACAAAACAACAACAACTCTGCCTGGACGAAAGTAAACAAGATACACGAACAACAAAAATGGAAACAAGTTGTTTACATTTTTGGATTGTTCCCGAAGGTCGTCATCATCCTTCAAGGGCATTCATCACACTGTTGATCCAGTGATATAAAAGGCAAGATAAAGCGAGCAACGATGATTCAGTTAGAATTCAGTCAGCCGTGTATGAAGACACGTTATTCTCGGAGTTCGAGTTAAGTTAGTCGTGTGACGACGCCGCGTTGAATTGAGTGAGAATTCAACCAGTGGTGTGTGAAGATACGAGATCGAGTTATAATTCAGTCAGACTTGTGTGCAGACAAGTTGCGTGAAGAAAACAGTTGTTAGTGTGGTGCTTACAAAAAAGGTTGTGAGCAAAGAAGAATAACTAACAAGTGTTGTTGTTGCTTATAAAAAAGGTTATAAGCAGAGAAATATCACGAACAAGCACATATTGTGAAAGTTATCATTGTATGCGTAGAATAAGTTCGAACAGTGGCACGAAAGTTGTGCAGAAAATAAAGAATTAATTAAAAAATAAACACAGATTTATTTTTATTTTATTTGCAATCTACGAACTCATATTTTTAACGTTTTTAAAAGGTAAAAACGTAACAGTATGAATGCAAGATGAGTACCGCAAACTTTGAATATGAGTAGAGGAGGTTCCATGATATTAAAATAAGTATGAATGCGTTTAAGTATCAGAAATTATGAGTATGATTCGATTCTACTCATCTGGAATTGAATACTCATTGCTGACCTCTGGTATAGTTTTTAACTATTGAAGCTAAAAGAATTGTATTCACAGTTCAAAACATTGTTTTTTTTACTGAAAATGTTCTGGCACTCCATGCTGTGGAAGGTCATTTGTAGAATAGATCGACTAAATAATGAAAATCATCAAGTTCCAGATAACCAAACTCTTCAAGTAAAATGGTTTGGGCTCACGTAAGTCCGACTTCAGATA
The DNA here is from genome assembly GCA_927399465.1 of Sarcophaga caerulescens. Classification (NCBI taxonomy): domain Eukaryota; kingdom Metazoa; phylum Arthropoda; class Insecta; order Diptera; family Sarcophagidae; genus Sarcophaga; species Sarcophaga caerulescens. Next base: position 97,827,294 of record OV656867.1, on the reverse strand, counting down.
AACAGAGATTTGATTTACGATTTTAAACCGAGGTAATGCAAAACATAATCCTCAAAGAATGCTTAATTCTATGAAAAATCGAAATATTTTTAAAGAAAATATTTGTAAAAGAGACCGCGTTTCCTTCAATTGATTTTAAGTGGATTAATTACTTACTGTAGTCGCCGTAACCTATTAGACGTGAGGCCACAGTTCAAACCCCAGGTTAGACATCAAAAGGAAAATATGAAAAAATATTTCTTCGGCGATTTTCTCTCAGCAGATTGCTGGCAAAGATTTTGAAATTAAATAGAATTGCCATGAAAAGTTTCTGAAAAATCTGTCGTTTAGAATCGACCCTAAACTGTAGGTCCCAACACTCATGTATAAAATTAGCATACACAACATAAGTGGTTGTGAGAAGCTAGGTAATGGCCAATTATGTATGTATGTATGTAACTACTTACTTACTTAAAAGCTGGATTACAGAATTTCAGTGTGCTTTAATACATCCTTTCAGGCACCTCTGCTTCTTGCGCGCCTTCGGCAATTTGTCACACCAAACGAACATTCTGTTCCATTCGAAGAACATGGCTAAGCCACCACAGAGGCTGGATTTTAATACGCTAAACAATGTCCATGTCCTTGAGAAACTTTTACAGCTGATTATTGGATCGAATACGGAAATCATTAACTTGCACTGAACCGTAAATCTTGCGTAGGACTTTTCTCTTTAATACTCTCACGGCTGCTACATCGGTGCTTAATAGTGTCCATGCTTCGGAGTGATTAAGGAGCACGGAGAGGATGAGCAACTTGTTGAGTATAAATTTCGACCTACAAGAGGTTTCTGCTACTCAGACCACTGAGACCATAGCAGCCTATTGAGATCATAATAGCACCTATTGGCAAGACTGATTCTACGCTTGATCTCCAGACTAGCATTATATGTGCTGGTAACGGCGGAGCCAAGATAAATAAATTCACTGACGACAACCAAAGTCGGCCTTAAGCTGGGATTTAATATTTAGTAAACATATACTTTACCTGTAGAAAACATATACTCCTTGATTTATTCCCGTTCTGTAGCGCTAAAGGCAGCCGTAAAATCTTGCTTGGTACGCCCCATGATGTGAATGCAAGCAACTGTACAGTTTTGCGGAAAATAGCGACATTGTAATGGACTTACGGCCTTGCATTGAACACGTTCCACGGGTGGACTTATATTATTAAAAATTAAAATGTCATCGTTTCTAAACGACCAGCTTTTGCCAACACGAGTGCTAGTGTGTTGCATCAGTACTACGTTGTGATTGAGACTTGCCTGACATTCTGATAATTTAGTTTGAAGGCCTTTGTTGGAACAAAAGAAATTAGAAAAACTAATTGGGAACAGAAATTCAGATTCACTTGTAATTGCTTTTTAATTATAAAATTAATTCTAAAAAAAAAAAAATATAAATTAACAAACACACTAATTGCACGCCAGCTTAATTAAATCATTATAAACCCAATTGTTTCTTCTTTCGAATTCTATAATTAATCGCCAATAATTGGTTTTTAATGAGCCACATTGCTGTAAAGTTCGAAAGTAAAAATTATTTCCAAATATTTCTGGAAATATCTTCAAAGAATGAAGTCATACTTCTGGTTAATAATTCTACTTTTTTCTGTGAAAAGCTATGATTTCGCCTCTAAAAGGGTAAATATATTATTGGAAATCCTTTCAAAAAATTTGTAATCCTTACTTCCTGCTTGCTCAACAGCACCGTGTGTATTTCACTGGTTGTCGATGTGAGCATGTCGACAAGAGGATCTTAATCCACGTCGAGTGTTTCATGGTGCCGAATGCCCATGGCGAGAAAATGATGAATATCCGTTTAATGTTCAATGAAGACTTAAAAAAGGATTTCATGTGGCATTTCTCACTTGTTGGCGATATATGGTCACGTCGCAACATGTCCTACCTAAACATGACAATGGATTATTGTGAATCATTAAATACCGCCCAAAAACATTTGCTGCTACGCTTCATTTTTGAGGAAATCAATAGGAAAGGCAATTTGCCTGTAGAATGTCCTCTGAAGGCAAATGTAATGTACGAAGTTCGTAATTTTTCTTTACATACAAAAATTGTTCCGAATGCATTTCCAACTCTGACATGGCACGCTTCATTGCGATTTGGTTTAAGAAATGTAACAGTTTTACATATACACCTGTTCGGTCGTTTGGATAGGTTAAAGTAAACTCTGTTTCCTTGATATTAAATCCAATAAATAAAAATTAAATGATCTTTGTAATGTTAGCAGAGTTTTACAGTGTAATATATTCGGTTGTAATCATTATTGTGTTCACTATTGACTTATCATATAAATTTGTCATCTAATATCGGTTAAAATATGTCAAAATATCTACCATGACTACTCGTACGTGGAGTGTATCTGAAATGTTCAGTTTTCTATGACTCTGGCGCCTAGTCCAGTAGGCTTGTTATACGTGAGTTAGTGGTTCAATACCTGGCTCACACATTCCGAACATAACGAAATATGGAAAAATATTTCTTCGGTGACTTCCTCTCTGCAGATTTTTGGCAAAAACTCGGAGAGTGAAAATAAAATTGCCATGAAAAGTCTGTCGGTTGGACTTATGTTATTAAAAATTAAAATGTCATCGTTTCTAAACGACCAGCTTTTGCCAATACGAGTACTAGTGTGTTGCATCAGTACAACGTAGTAATTGTGATTCGCCTGCCATTCTGAGAATTTAGTTTGAAGGCCTTTGTTAGGGCGAAAGAAATAAAGAAGACAATTCGGAACATTTAATGATTATATTAAATATCGAAATTAAGAATTTTCATTTACAAAACGTTTTCAGTTGTAATTGCTTTTTAATTGTAAAATTAATACTAAAAAAAACAAAATTAACACACTTATCGTAAGCGTGCTTAATTAAATCATTAAAAATTGAATTGTTTCTCTGTTAAGTTATATAAAAAAAATTTTTTTTTTAATCTAAAACTAATCGCCAATAATTGGTTTTAAATGAGCCACATTGCTGTAAAGTTCGAAAGTAAAAATTATTTCCAAATATTTCTGGAAATATCTTGAAAGAATGAAGTCATACTTCGTGTTAATAATACTACTTTTTTCTTTGGCTCAATACGATTTCGCCTCTAAAAGGGTAAATATATTATTGGAAATCCTTTAAATAAATTTTGTAATCCTTTCTTCCTGCTTGCTCAACAGCACCGTGTGTATTTTACTGGTTATCGATGTGAGGATATCGACAAGAGGATCTTAATCCACGTCGAGTGTTTCATGGTGCCGAATGCCCATGGCCTGCTAATGATGAATATGCGTTTCATGTTCAGTGAAGACTTAAAAAAGGATTTCACATGGCGTTTCTCACTTATTGGCGATATATTGTCGCGTCGCAACATGTCCTACCTAAACATGACAATGGATTATTGTGAATCATTAAATACCGCCCAAAGACATGTGCTGCTACGCTTCATTTTTGAGGAAATCAATAGTAAAGGCAATATGCCTGTAGAATGTCCCCTGAAGGCAAATATTATGTATGAAGTTCGTAATTTTTCTTTGAATTCAAAAATTGTTCCGAGTGTATTTCCAAATGTAACATGGCACGCTTCGTTGCAGTTTGGTTTAAGAAATGCAAAAATTTTACATCTACACTTGTTCGGTCGTGCGGATAGGTTGAAATAAATTGTTTTCCCTCCATATTAAATGCAATAAATAAAAATCAAATAGTTCTTGTAATGTTAGCAGACGTTAACAGTGTAACATATTTGGTTGTAATAATTGCTCAGTTGTCATATAAACTTGCCACCTAAAATTTCTCTGGGTTGAGTACATCCAAAGCGTCCAGTTTTCTATGACTCGGGCGCATAAATAATACTGTATCTGACCGATTTTACATGTTATGTTGAATCCACCGTAGTCTAGTATGAAGTGTCTTGGCTTATCAGAGGTTGTGTAGTGGTTCAAAACCCATGCAGACATCTCTTATAAAACGAAACGAAAGCTCTGAGGGCAAATAAAATTGTCATGAAAAGTTTCTCAAAAAATCTGTCGTTCGGATCGACTTTAAACTGTAGGTCCCGCCACTCATGTATAAAATTAACACACGCAGTATGGTTAATGAAGGGTTGTAATAATCAATTAAGTAATATGTTATGTTGTTAAGAAATCGTCCAAGAAAAGTAAAGTGCTCGAAATTCACAGTGATGCCCTGTCCAAATGAGTATTCAAAATGATGAGTAGAATTGAATCATGCTCATAATTTCTGATACTTATACGCATTCATACTTATTTTAATATCATGGAACCTCCTCTACTCATATTCAAAGTTTGAAGTACTCATCAGAGATCAGCAATGAGTATTCAAAAAGATGAGTAGATTCGAGTCATACTTATTATTTCTGATACTTACACGCATTCATACTTATTTTAATATCATACTCATACTACTCATACTCAAAATTGGAAGTACTCGTCGTATTCATACTTAACAATACGCATGATGTTATTGACTTCACTCGTCTCTACTTAACATTTACACGAAGCACAAAATAAGTATGATTCGCGTACGAACACTACTATACTCACAAGAAGATTGTGTGTATGCTTTGCTTGTTGTCTTTGTCTTTCCTTTCATCTTTGTTTGTATATGCAACAATAACAAAGGCTGTAAATTTTGATGAATGATTCCAGCCACTCGAATCACTTATAAGTATTATAAGTATTTTTCTAAATTTATGAATCAGAATGAGTAGGCGTATGAATCAAACACATTTCGAATGTTGTGAGTTTGATGTCAGCGTTGTACTCATACTCATTGTAACCTATACTTATAAATCAATGCTGTAGCGAATACGAATGAATCAGAGTAGTTGAATTTCAATTCTGTTGATTCACTCATACTCAAAATTGCATGAGTGCTTATGAGTAGCGGAAAAACGATTCATTGCTGATCTCTGGTACTCATCATATTCATACTTAACAACACGTATGATGTTGTTGATGTCGAATCTCCATGACTCAACATATACACGAAGCACAAAATAAGTGCGAATCGTGTACGAACACTAAAATACTCACTAGAAGGTTGTGTGTTTGCTCCGCTTGCTGCTCTTTCGTTTTTGCTTTTGTGTCTTTTTTCTTTTGTTGTTGGACGCTCTTAGATCTCATGAGTCCTGACGTAATCCAATGTTCATGTACCAATTCATCTAGAAATAGATCTCACCGTTGAAAATGATTTTCGATTAAAACGTTGCTTGCACAGAAGACCCATTTTGATAAAAAAAAAATTAATTTATTATTTGCGCGTTTTGTTGAAAACGTTTTATGAATAATAATTTGGCAGAACAGACTAAATAAATGGCAACGCTTTTGACAGATGTAGCTACAACAAGATGGCCGTTATCAACTGTCAAAATTTGAAAGTCCCTGTTGGAATATCCGATACGATAGGAAATTTCTTTACAATTTAAAAAAAAAAATTCTTTTAGTTTTCCTAATAAATATACCAAACAGACGGAACCTCTAGTTCATTGTAATTAAAAGATGTTTTTTTTGAAAGTCATGATATTTTGCAACACACCACACCCCATATGAGAAAAAACTAATTTCGTTTAGTGAGTTTATTTAAATAAATTCCTAAAATTGGTCTGCATTTGTCTACATTGTGTTGTATGTTTTGGATACTCAATTTTATTTGAAAATAAGTTTTTCTAAAGCAAAACTTCAGCTAAAGAATAAAAACGAAATTAACAACTGAAATGCCTTCTTTTTTGGGAAACTTTATTTTCAGCAACATTGCTTAGCCACTAAACAAAATGAATGAATGTTTGAACATGAGGTCTTGTAAAGGGTTGCCAAGATTTTCAAGAAACCATTAACTCTGATAGCTCTGAATCGAATCGTACTCATAATTTTTGATACGTAAACGCATTCATTCTTATTTTAATATCATGAAACCTCTATAGAGTATACTTATACTCTATATAAATATACTTATACTCTATATAGTATATGTACTCATTTTCAAAGTTTGAAGAACAGGTATCCCTCCTACAACACGGTATCCCACAACACGATTTCACTGTAACACGATTAAAAAAATTTCCGAAAACCTCTTATAACACTGTACTTCTACAACACTATTTTTTTTTTTTTTTGAGAAAATTATAATATGTATTTATACCTTTAAGACTTATTACATAAGAAGATCATTACAATGGATTTTAGACACAACTGATTCAAAATCTATTGATGTAAAGGAAGCTTGGAAGCAATTTTCAATTAAAGACTGCATCGATATCATATCCTTATCGCTAAAAGAACTGAAAATTACAACATTAAATCGGTGTTGGAAAAAGATATGGCCAGCAGTAGTTGAGATAGAAAACGTGCATGTATCAGGAGAAAATGAAATTGTTGGCATATTAGAACTTGCTAGGACGATCGGAGGAGTAGGGTTTGTGGATATGGCTATTGAAGATGTGCAAAACTTATTAGTGGAACAAGAATTTGGCGAAGCAGATTTCGTAGAAATCGCATCCGAACCCCAAGTGAATGAAATCAATTCTAGCTCTGATGAAGATAATGAAGTAAATAATTTGACACTAAAAAAAATTACAGAAAGGATTGGACTTGGCCAAAAAATTGGAATTATTGTTCTTGGATGCAGACCCTTGCACTGAAAGAAGCCGAAAATTCAAAAGGGAATTACAAAATTGCCTGCCACCATATCAAGAAATTTACAACAACCTTGGACGGACAAGGAAACAAAACAAGATAACGGATTTTTTAAAGATATCAGCAGGTGAACAAAATATAAATGCAAGTTCAGAATGTGAAGATGATATTATTCAGCCGAAAAAACGTTCCCATTTAATTGAATTGAACAGCGATGATGAAGAAAATTACTAAACTAAATTCATAATATACATTCATATATATTTAAGCCGTTTTTTGTTTGTTTTTTATGTATCTACGTGGATGTATATTTGTTTTTTTTTTATATATTTAATTGGATTTTTATTTATTTTGTTATTTTTAATAGAAATAACGTTTCTTCTGTGGCATTAAAATATTTTTTTTGAACTTAACCCCTGTTTTTGTACCAGCTTCTAGTCTCCTATAGCACGGTTTCACATAACACGTCATATTATAGGAACCTATCGACCGTGTTGTAGGAGGGATACCTGTATTCATCATATTCATACTTTACAACACGTATGATGTTGTTGATTTCGACTCCTCATAACTCAACATATGCACGAAGCACAAAATAAATATGAATAGGGTACAAACACTAAAATGCTTACTAGAAGGTTATGTGTTTGCTCTGCATGCAAGGCTTATGAATCAAACATATTTCGAATGGTATGAGTTTGATGTCAACGTGGTATGCACATTCATTGCAACCTATACTTATAAATCAACATTGTAGTGAGTATGAATAAACCAGAGTAAATAGTTAAATTTCAATATTGTTGAGTCACTTATAGTCAAAATTTCATGAGTGCTTATGTGTAGCGAAAAACCATTCATTGCTGATAACTGGTATGGATTAGGGCCAATGAATAAAGACATCTAAGTCTGTTTGTTAAATAAGGTTCAATATCCGTCCTGTGTTATTATGACATATCGTAAAATCAAAACCACGAACTCCAGGTTTATTAGTCCAATAGGAACTTCTAGTCCAAATTGATTCTGGGAACTTTAAGTAACATGTTTAAGTAAACTGTGCAATTTCTCTCAAAAGAATAAAGAGTAAATTTTGAATATAAAATTTGAATTTTTTTTTTTCAAAATAAGCAACCCTACTTTGTCTTTAAACCAACAAAAATAAAATTGAAAAGAATGCGAAATAAACAAGAAGATATTTGAAATAAAATGGGGAACCAACAAAAAGCAAAGAATACAAAAAACAAATTCTTAACAAAAGAAACCCCAACTAAAATTCAAAAAAAAAAAAATAATAACAACTCAAATGGCTATAAGTATGGGCATGAGGAGGAGGAGAAGGAGGAGGATGGTTTAAATAAAATATAAAATGGCTAAAACAGAAATCAGTAAGAAAAATAAGGTAACAGACAATTATTTTCTAAACTCATACAATGGGTATCTTAACAAGAGCTTGCGCTACAAAGCACACACAGAGTGCGTACAGGCGGAGTATGGTAAATTATATGTAAACAGAGCAGAGCATTAAAAGTATAAAGTCTTTATTTCAGATCAATACTCAATGGTGCCACTAAAATATTTCTTTGCCTTTTTAATACATAGTTGTATTTATCTTATTTATTTATTTCTTTAATCTCAATAGAAAAATTTTATCCTTACTGACTATATACAAAATATATACAATAACAGTTTTATAACAATTCAACAAGAACTTTAATTAACAGTTGGTTAGGGTTTTTTTTTAAACATCTTTACCCACCGAGAAATCGACTACTTGGTAGCATTCATTAAGGGTTTTACAGGCTCGTCTAAAGGAATCATTATTTTCATAGCGTGATCTGTAGTATTTCAGTGATAGTAGTTCAAAATTACGTGTAGGTCGCACAGGAACATTAAATTTCAATGCGTTTTCAAAACCTTAATTTCATGCAGATTATTATTTTGACAACACTAATCCTCTCATTCCCAGCACAAAACCACTCACAGTAAGCATCAATTCTCTTATTGCTGCAAGCAAAAATAGAAATTAGCACCGCAAGTACATATGTACATAATTGGTCATTAAAATCCTTCAGTTAGGATTACGACCTAGCTTCTCACACCACTTATGTTGTGTGCGTTAATTTTATACATGAGTGACGGGACCTACAGTTTAAAGTCGACTCCTAACGGCAGATTTATTGAAAAACTTTACATGGTAATTTTAATTACTTTTAGAGTTTTTGGCCAAAAAACTGCTGAGAGGAAGTCGCTGAAGAAATATTTTTTTCATATTTCGTTATCTTCGACCTGGGGTTTGAACCGTGGCCACACGTCTAAAAAGCTAACACACTACCTACTAAACTATGGCGATTTCAATCGCCTCATTGGCAGCAAAAAATCTCTCACTGTAACCACTAATTCTCTTACTGCCGCGAGCAAAAATAGAAATTAGTCTAAGGTGTAGTGTATTTAGCATAATGTAGTGTATCATAACAAACGTAAACAACACACCACATATATTACACTATAAGATTTAAATTACATTTGCTCTATATTTGTATAACATATTAACTAACACATTAATTGTAATTCTAAACCTTTAAAATAAAAACAAAGTAAACAAAGTGACACACTTTAAGGGAAATACAATTAGAACAACTGACATGGGTCAAAGCACTTATGAAAGAAATTTATGACTTCAAATTACTTATTTTAAAGTAATGAGTGGAAATATGAAAAATATTGAGTGAGGTCTTGACCAATCAAAATTCAGTATGTTAATGTAAATGAAAGTTACTATGTAATAGAAAGAGCAAATGATAGATTATTAAGAAATATTGTAAAAATTAGAAATTAGTATAAATAGTAGAAAAAATTAAATAAAAATTCAGAAAAGATCTTGAAGTAAAAAGAAATCATTATCATTTCTCATTTTCTAACCCAGCACCTTAAACAGTGCAGGGAAGAAGTAAAACTGCTGTGGCTAGACATAGCATTCAAAACTAAACTAGCACAAAACCAATTTTAAATCCTGTCCTTCTCCTTTGAACCTTGAAAATACATTATTATATTTAAAATAAAAATACATTATTATATTATTATATTATAAAGGGCTTAGCAGCAGCATCAACGCTTGTTGACGTGCCGTCTTTAAAATAATCATTTCCATTTACACCCATGTATTTTATTTCAGACAGATTGCCGCGCCGCAAGTGCTGCGTCTAATATGTTTATAGCATTAAAATAACTAATTTTAATTCATATAATTTAACCTTTTTCTTTTAAAATTGTTCACTTCATGTGTAAATTTATTAAAAAATAACAAACATAAACAAGCTTTACTTTACATAAAAAAAAAAAATTAAAATGCAAATATTTTCTTTCCCAAAGAAAGCATTCTTTTAACTTTCTGTAACGCAAATAACAATAGCCGTATAAGCATACTTTGCTTAAAAATCCGCATGTTTATGTGGGAATAACAGAAAACCTATACACAAAGCAGCTCACATACACATTAAGGCACACATAGGCATAAAATATACATAAATAAATATGTATATATGTGTGTATACGCACATGAGTCAGTATGTTAAACTTAAATTAAATTATTATTGTTGTTGTTGTTCGTATTATTTTTACTTAACATGGGATTTTGTTCATGTCCTGCGTATAAACGCCTAACATGCGGTAATATTGTCTGTACTAGAGAGCGAATCGCTATGGCGTATGAGTAATTTTTTACTTCTACTCTATACTCTCCCATGTATGGGTGTATGTATGTGTAAACATGCAGCCATATTTCTCCGTGTGCATGCTATATGAAGAGAATAACAAACATGTGCTCGTATTGATTTTTCTGAGCACATTCGCCAGACAATGGCATTCTTAAGTTTATTGTATTTCGTTGAGTAAACATTCTCATCGTCATATGCTATCGTTTCGTTATGAGTATTGTTGTTGTTGTTGTTTTCGTAACAAGACTTTCTCTCTCTCTCTCTCGTGTATGTTTGTTTTTTTTTCCTACAAATTCTTTATATTTTCTCTTGAATTTTTGGATTTCAAACAAAATTTTTTTCAATTTCTTTCCAGAGTAACATTTTTTTTATTTATTTATTTTTTTTGCCCTTGTTGTTGTTGTTGCTACTGCTTTTGGATTAAACGTGTGTCCTTTTTAATGGCCCAGAGGTGAAAAGACTTGTGGAAAAAAATTTTTTTCTTCTTCAATTTGAGTCGTTTTTTTGTGTTCTCATTGGAAATTTAAGTGAAAAGAAATTGTTTAAAATTTCATTTCATGGAAATATAGAGGAATATGAATAGAAAATATATGCATGTGCTGACGATAAAAGCGATTTTGTTGTACAAATGTAAACAACATTTACGCTGGGTTTTTGAATTAATTTTAGAGCCTACCAGGTATAATCCATGGAAACCATAAACCAAATTATTATACTTACTTACAAGGTGAAATATTAATTATTCATCTAATCTAGTTTTTAATACAAATTAAACATCGTAGACATAGAAAAAATATATATTTATTTATCTTGAAAAACATTGAAATTCATTCCAGTAAAATGTTAATATTTTGTTGAGCCACATATACAGTGAGCGCCAAAAGAAACTGTACATTAAAAAATATATACATTAATATATTGCCGCTATTTTTATTTTAAAATTGTTTCATAGCAAATTTTTAAAATTGAAACAAAAAAGAAAAAAAATTACAAAAAATTTCGAAATATTGTAAAATTTTTTCGTGCACTCTCCTTAAGTGGTAAAAGTTGAGTTTGGTGATTGTTAGAATTTTATCCATAACGTACAGTTTCTTTTGACGCTCACTGTAGCTGCTGGAGCTGTATGACTGTACTGCCTTCTAGTTTTCAAGATAATGATTAGTCATATAGTCGCTATAGCCTAGTAGGTAGTGTGTTGATTTATTAGACGTGAGGTTCAATTCCAAGTCAGTTCGATTCAAACTCCAAGTCAGACATTAAGACGAATGTACGAAAAAATATGTTTTCCAAGAGTTGTGTTTTGTTTGGGGTCACACTCTTATGGTGTTTTCTTTTCTACAAAGAAAATGTCACCCTCTTACAAGGTGCATTAAACAATTTTTGACCAACCCTGTTGTAATGTCATTTTTTATTTGAGAAGAACATAACACAAATATTAAAAAAGGGTATGCCCTGTGTTTACCACTTATTAAGAAAATGAATTAGGGAATGCCAATTTGTACAAAGGTGTTGGCAGATCGCTAATTTTTCGACTTCATTTTTTGCACGCTTTTTTTATAACAAAAAAAATATTTTAATGCAATTTTTTATATTGCTGACCATGTAGCTTTAATAATGTAATATTTCCTTAAGATTATTCCACAAAACAATGAAAAAATTAACTTCCAATTGGATAACAATACCAGGCGACTTTTTTGAGATTTCATCTGGTAGCCATATAAATAAACAAAAGTCATCTGCTTTACAGGGCATTATCAGCAATCTCGATTTATAGAAGGCATAAAATGCAATGCCCTCCACCATTGGCAAGTGCGAATTATTTAGAATAAAACATACAACCCTTTTAGAGGGCGAAACATTTTTAAGAAACAAACGCAAAATTGCATTTTGCGTTAATAAAATGCACATTTTTTGGTAGAAAAGAAAACACCATTAGCCACATCATATTAGGGCAACTAGTCTCCTACACTGGGATATTTTTGTTCTATTAAAACCATTTTAATTTTCATAAAAAAAAATAGTTGAAAAATAATCCCTGAAGCTGTATCTAGAAAACCTTTGCAAATAACAAAAGAAAAAAGAACAACATTAATTTTGCACTGAATCATAGCAGGATGCCTGAATGTGGATCTGTTTGACACTCCGAAGCGTAAGAAATTGTTTGTGAAAATAGTCTACGGTATTTGGTGGGATCAGGAAGTTCACATCTGTCATAAGCTGGTTAAATCGTGTCAGATATTCATTACCGCATACAAGTTTGAAGACAGTTTTGACAAAAAACCTGAAATATATCAAGACAACAACGCTCAGCCGTATGTTGTGAGAACAGTTGACCTTTCTTGAACTCACAAGCTTTACGGTTCATATCATGCCGCTTTTGTTGGTCATTGTTTCAGGGATACAGCTAGTAGTCATAACTCTCGAAATCATTCCTCCAAAACGACACACTCGGGCAGAGCAGCGCAGAAAGTCTGGCAAAAATTGGATGGAGGACGCTCAATGTGACCGCTTAAACTTCAAAACAGCACACTCAATATGGTTGTCGCTGTCATGACGGGACATTGCATTGTGGACACGTATATAAGGCGCTTTGGTCCATGGTACCTTGCAAAAGATTTCTGTAGAAGCTGCAGAGATGAGGAGGGGGATGAAACGGTTCCTCCGCTACAGGGAGCCTGCCCGGTATTATGTTGAAAGAGAAAAATGCATCCAGATGCTTACTACATGTATGATTTAGAGGAACTGTCAAATAGTGACATTGGCTGCCTGAAACGTTTTATCAGAAGCTACAAGTGGTTCCAGGACTATGGGAAAATTGTGGTTTCACAATGGGCCCTATGTAGGGTTGCCAGCCTGGCTGGACTTGGCTGGATTGTCCAGCTTTTTGCTTGTCCAGCTAAAATTTAATTTTTCCAGCTAAATAGAAATTTTTTTGGTACACTGCAATAACTTGGGCAATAATTTTCATGTTAACTTTGTCAAATCATGTTAGCCAACACTAAAAATTATATTTAAAAATTATATTTTAATAAAAATTATTTACACAAAACCAAAATTAACATTTTCTCAGTATTTTTTATGTTCAGCTTTTTTTGTTTTGTCCAGCTTTTTAAAACCCAATGTCCAGCTTTTTGCGAAACGGAATCTGGCAAGCCTAGCCCTATGTGACTTTCTTGGGTGGTAAGCCACCTCTACCTGCCTACCTACATATAACCGGCATTACTACCGGACTCCCCCGAGCTAAGCTCTTCAGGCCTTACCTTAATTGTCAGAAAATTGTTTATAAAACACGTTTTTTTTTAGGAGCACAACAAAAAAAAATTGCAGAAAACATGCCTTAAAGGCTCGATATCGATGTCTCGAAAAGTCAAATGATATCGAAGATAGCATAACCATCAGCGGATTAGGAGGCGGACATGGTGTACTTCTTGGTTTCCTTGTTCAAAAACATTCCAGCTCTTGACATTCTATGAGCGTTTACCTCTACTTTTCTCAAACATAGATGTGCAATTAAAATGTTTTTGTTTTCGAATATTATTCGAATTCAAGAATTCAAAGAAATCGATGAAATACTTACTTACTTACTTACTTAATTGGCCATTAACAACCCGATTAACGGATTTCGGCCTGCCGCAACACATCCTTCCAGGCGCCTCTGCTTCTTGCGCGCCTACGCCAGTTGTTCACAGCAATCGATGACAGGGCTTCCTCGATTTGGTCCTTCCAACGGATACAAGGTCGACCTCTTCGCCGACATTCGCAGATCCCCGCATCAAATACCCGTCTCGCCGGAGCATCCTCCTCCATTCGAACGACATGGCCGAGCCAGCGCAGCCGCTGGATATTAATACGCTGTACAACGTCTATGTCGTTGAGGAGCTCATACAGCTCATTATGAAATCTCATCGATGAAATACAAGTTTTAATCACTCGGTATAAGAGTAACCTTTGCAACAACATATTCAGGTGTTGTAAACATCATAAAAAAAAATTGTATCAGTTTTGATTTCATTTTTATGAGAAATTTATTAACACAACATACAGTGCTTTATGGCGCCATATATTCTTCATATCCATTAAATATATTTCCTCTACAGTATGAATTTAAAATCTCTTACTTTTCTATCTCATCTACAATCTTAAATTCCAATTTTCCTAATTTCTGAGACAATATTTTCAAATATTTTCATATCATATCGTAACATTTTCTTTTATAAACGATTTTATATTCACCGAACGCACACCTACACACACCCGTACAATAAACGATAAATAAAAATTTATTCTTATGGCCACATTATCATAAACAGCGCCATCTCTGCAAGGAAGCCATTATTGCTGTGAATATGTTTGTTTCTTCATGTATTGTAAGCAGAAGGGTGTTGTTTTCAACACAAGACAAGAAGAAGGACCAGCATCTTATTGAATAAGCAGCACAGAACGTTGCAAGAGAAAAGGGCGGGGGGGGGGGGGGTAAATCTACATAAAATTTAACTACATTTTAACGCGAATTTCAATTTGGAACGGATATAATTTATAGACGACTGACTTTCATGATACAACACGTAAAACTATGTTTTTGCCACAGACATCGTTACAACTGAATGCCATGCCATCCATACTACCGTATCGTAGGAAAAACCAATAGAGAATGAAATAAAAAGGAAAAGACAGTGGAAGAACCCAAGTGTTAGTAAAGGAAGCAGGGAAGATGCATCACTGTTTCCATGTATAAAAAACATATAAACCAGCAATAACTGTCAATATCAAGCAACAAAAAATACACTATCTTACTTACTGCACCAGATACTGTAAAATATGTTAAGAATAAATGTAGTTTACCGGCTACATGCAAACTATTAAATTCATTCGTTATGTATAGACTTCACTGTAATTGTCATCACATTAACAAGCCATGGTACAAGCAATATTGGTGTTAGTGTATGTTGTAGCCATCTTGCAATCAAGCCGCAACACATTGTAATGCAATGGGTGATGTTGTAAAAACACTGTATTTGTTGCAACATTGTCTTGGTATGTACTCGTATGTATGTATGTGTATGTATAGGTTGCAAGTAAATTTTATTACATTTTAATGCTATAAAATGAATGCAACAACAATAAAAAAAACTTAAATTATTGCCAGCGTAAACAATTTAAAAATTTTAAGGTTTTCACAAATTAAATGTGGTAACTGTGGGTGCGCATCTCGTAAAGGACTCCATGTAAATCTTCACCGAGGGATCCAAATTGAACGTAGCCGTTGGTGTCGGAATTTTTTCGGAATCGATCAAAACAGCCCAGGTCGTAAGGCAAGTGCCGAAAGTGTCGCCAATATAGGCTGCGTTGAAGATTATTGGAGAGGCAAAAATCTCCAAACATGGTATTACGAGTACCAGACTTTCCGATAGTCAGGCAGCAATCAGCGCACTGAGTTCCAAAGTGATGAACTCCAGGACAATGTACAACTGTCGCAGAGGTCTAAATTAGGCAGCGAAACGATATAATGTCCATATCATATGGTTGTCAGGACACAATGATATTCCAGGTTAACTGCAGAGCGTGCAAAACCAATGAGCTCTCCAACGAATTCTCGACTTTGCTAATCCCCTGTGAACCTGCATGCTTAAAATTGACCATGTGATCATTCATTCCTTCAACGGCAAATGCGTAGCTTCAGACACAGGCAGAACAGCATAGAAATTCTGCGAAAAGCTGGATGCAGGCACTGAACTAAAAAGAAACGTGCAAACCCATTGAGCTCTTCGACGAATTCTTTACTTTAGTAATGCCCTGCGGACCTGTAAGCTTGTAATGGACAATGGGATCATCGCTTTCGTCAACCGCAAATGGGTGGCTTCGGACACGGCCAGAACAGTGTAGGAATTCTGGCAAAAGCTGGTTGGACGGCTGGAGCTCCAAAGAAGCGTGCAAACCATTGAGCTCTCCAACGAATTCTCGACTTTGCTAATCCCCTGTTGACCTGTAAGCTTAAAATTGACCATGTGATCATTCATTCCTTCAACGGCAAATGTGTAGCTTCAGACATGAGCAGAACAGCATAAAAATTCTGCGAAAAGCTAGATGCAGGGACTGAACTCCAAAGAAACGTGCAAAACCATTGAGCTCTCCGAGGAATTCTCGACTTTGCTAGTCCCCTGTGGAACTGTAAGCTTGTAATGGACAATTCGATCGTCGCTTTCGTCAACCGCAAATTGGTGGCTTCAAACACGGGCAGAACAGCATAGAAATTCTGCGAAAAGCTGGATGCAGGGACTGAACTCCAAAGAAACGTGCAAAACCATTGAGCTCTTCGACGAATTCTCGACTTTGCTAGTCCCCTGTGGAACTCTAAGCTTGTAATGGACAATTCGATCGTCGCTTTCGTCAACCGCAAATTTGTGGCTTCAAACACGGGCAGAACAGCATAGAAATTCTGCGAAAAGCTGGATGCAGGGACTGAACTCCAAAGAAACGTGCAAAACCATTGAGTTCTTCAACGAATTCTTTACTTTAGAAATCCCTCTGGGGACCTGTAAGCTTATAATTGACAATTTGATCATCGATTCCGTAAACCCCAAATGTTCGGCTTCGGACACGAACAAAACAGCATAGAATATCTCACAAAAGCTGTTTGGAAGGCCTGAACTCCAAAAAAGCACGCACAGTATGGTTGTCGGGGTCATGATTGGACACTGCATTGTGAGCACGTATTTAAGGCGCATTGGTCCACAGCACCTTGCAAATAAATTCTGTAGAAGCTGCAGTGATGAAAAAGAGGATGTAATGGTTCCTCCGCTGCAGGGAGCGTGCCCGGGGCACTATGCCAAAGAAGAAAAAGGCATCCGGATGCTGACTACATGCATGACCTAGAGGAACTGTCAGCCAGAGACGCTTCATCAGAAGCTCCTAGTGGTTCCAGAACTAGGGGATAAAGGGAAAACTGTGGTTTCACAATTTAGCCTAAGTAGTAAAGTCGCCGTAGTCTAGTAGGTAGTGTGTTGGCTTATTAGACGTAAGGCCACGGTTCAAATCCGAGGTCAGACATCTCCAACAAAACGAAATATGAAAGAAATATTTCTTCGGCGACTTACTCTCAGCAGATTTCTGGCAAAAGCTCTCAGAGAGTACAATAAAATTACCATGAAAAGTTTCACAAAAATTGGTCGTTCGTAGTCGACTTTAAACTGTAGATGCCGCCACTCATTTATAAAATTAACGCATACAACATAAGTGGTGTGAGAAGCTAGGTCGTAATCCCGATTGAAGGGTTGTAATGACCAATTATGTATGTATGTATGAGGTTTCACAATGAGCCCTATTTAGTCAAAGTGTGTCTATTCGACTTCTTTGGGTGGCAAGGTATCTATCTATCTACAAATAATCGGCATTACCACCGTATTAAGTAGGATTGCAGCAAGCTAAGCTTTTTAGGCCTCTGCTAAATTGTCACAAAATTTTTTATCAAACACGTTGAGCTTAAACCAAAGAATATGGATATAAAGAATGCGCATCATGTAGAAGTAAAATTTCGTATGGCGGGTTGTAACATTACGACCCGATCTCACCAAAATTTGTTTAACATTACGACCCGCACAATTGTGCAGAGAGAACTCACACGCATTCTTGTGTTATTTGATTTAGTAGTCGATTAGACTGCGACAAGAATTTTCGGAATAACACTCAAAAAATATTTTATGTTAAAAATGTTCTATGTCATTAGCTGGCCGTATTTAATTTTTTTATTTTTTCTTCTAATAAAAAATGGGTTTTTTTATTTTTGTTTATTTAAAAAAAAACTAGGTATAATATTTAAGCCAAAGATGGATAGCTTTATGTTCTTTTAATAAAAAAAAATGGATTCTTTATTTTATCTTTATTTATCTAAAATTATTAAGATAGATAGCTTTACATATGTATGTTGATGAAATGAAAATCAAAGTATCGTATATTATTGACAGTTTTCTATGGCTGTAAATAAATAAATTCTCTCAACTTATTTTCTCTCTCTTGCTCACTAATCACAACCAGTGCTGCCGTTTATCTATTTTTAACCAAAATTTCCGGATTTGGTTATTTATTTTTCTTATAAAAAGTGCTTTTGTTTGTAGAAATGAATTAATTTGTAAGACTAAAATTTTAGTTTGTTATTTTATGTTTCTTTTCTTACTATGTTGTATTAATTATAATTTATATTTGAAAAAATAAAATAAAAAAAAACTGTGAATTTAATTTTGGTTATATTTTTTCTTTTTTGGTAATTTTTTTCACAAATGTTGGTTACAATATTTTTTTTCGTGGCAACACTGACCAGAATAAGTGATTTCAGAAAATTTAATAAAAAAGTGGTCAAACAACAAAAACGCACGATGAGAGCAACGCATTGTTACGCTCTTCGTTTCTCTTACCTTCCTTTCTATCTTTCCCCCCGCGTCATGAAGTATTTTTGAAAAATATTCCAAAATATGTTGAAATGCACATTCTTTATACTTTATTTTCTTTGCTTAAACATACGCACCCAAATGTTCATTAAGATTTAGAATAACATCCATACTTCTCTACTATAATTTTAATTGTATATATTTCAATGACATGAAATTTGTTTATTTCCATAAATACATGTTTATTTAAAATTTAAATTCTCTTTAAATTTCCGCAATTTAATTTCAGTCTCCTCCTGCCCCATTAAAATTGTTTCCCATTTTATCATTTTTTTTTCTCTCTCTTGATGTCCTTGCCACGCACTAATTAATTTCATTATGTTTCCGTTGGCCTTGACCTCAGCGAAATAAACAAACAAATGAAGCCGCCGCCACACAAATTGTTACGCAAACGCTAACAATAACGCCATAGCCATCTGCAAGCAGACTTGTTAAAGGTCATTAAAATGCTAATGAAATTTTTACTTTTTTCACAAAGTTATGACTGTGATTTAACGAAGGTTCGGAACAAAAAAAAACAAAAAACAGAAAAAAGGAAAAGGCCCGTCGTCGATTCATGTCCCACAAACAACAACAACAACCAAAAAAAAGAAAAGCAAAGAAAATTGTGTTAAAATAAGTCTAAATGGCCATAAAGTGCAAAACAAAAAATGAAAAAAAAAACCGTCTAACCGGCATTTAAGACAACAATCTAATTAAGCTAGGGGAGGGAGGACTCAATATAATTATCACGCCGTTACAATTGTGGCCAACAACATTAACACAGTGACGAGGGATGGAGTGGTGATAATGTCTGGAGTAGAAGAAAAACAAATAAGGGAAGTGAAAAACCAATTTAAAAAAAAAATACGAAAAAAATTTTAAACTTGTTGTAGGTCAGTTACAATGTATTTACCCCAAACAGTCAAGAAAGTCTCGTTAAATACAATCCACGCAAACAAAAGAGTATTTGAAGGAAAAAGGTTAAACAAACTGTGATTCATTAAGAAATCACTCTATCCCTCTCTCAACTTAGTTCATAATTTTTCTTAACCCATTAACGTCGAATGGGTAGAAAAATACCCAAAAAAAATAGTTTTTTAAAAAATTCTTTCTTGACCCAACTAAACGAGAGCCCAAACGTTTCTTTAAGAACGAATAAAGAAGACATAGAACGGTTAAAAAAAATTAGTAAGACATGATATTCACATATGTATTTTGGATGACAGAAAAAAGGTCAAAGATCACGAATTTTTCAAAATCAAAATTTTGTAGAAAGAACTTCTGTGGAATATGTATGGATGATATTCTCACAGTGAGCGTCAAAATAAAGTATACACTATGGATAAAATTCTAACAATCTCAACTCAAGTTTTCCACTTAAGGAGAGTGCCCGAAAAAATTTTACAATATTTCCAAATTTTTCCTAATTCTTTTCTTCTTGTTTCAATTTTAAAAACTGGCAATAAAATAATTTTGAAAAATTAAAAATTAACGGTAATTTATTAATGTATATTTTTTTGAATTGTACACTTTCTTTTGACGCTCACAGTATCTTCTAACCGATAAAAAATACTTTCACTTGAATTGGTCTACTTACCTAAGCTACAGGTGCGATTAAGTAAATGACATGGGCATAAAAATACCCACTTAGGCATTGGTATGAAATATTTTTCATAAAACTTTTAAAAATTAATTTCAAATAGAAATTTCAAATCATTTATTTTTCTCTATTTTTTTATATTTTTTGTAGTTCCGGCATGAAATTGTGCAAAAGAATCCCTTGGATGCACATTCAAACTGTATTTTGCACAACCGTACTCTGTTTTCCCACCACATTGTGCACAGCGACAGCGTTTTTTAATTTTATCAATCATGTGGTCAAATTTGTCAGTGTATTTTGCTATTTGCTGCGCATTTGTGACAACTTTTCCATTACGACGTCGATTTTCACGAATTTTTACCAACGCTTCAACAACGCTAACCCAAAAATCGAGTTGGCTCATAGGTGGCAAACCTTTACATCCCCTGCACAAGTAGTGTAGTTTGCATGCATTTACCAAAGCTGCGTCAATAGTGTTAGTGAGTAATGGCCAATACCACTTTTTTCCGCGGACTAGAATACGATAATTGTAGACGCCATTATCGAATAAGTCAAACCCAACCCATTCGCTGATTATATGCATGTATTATGTATGGTTGTTCAACGATAGCCATCATGCTATGTTTACGGTCATATCTTTTGGTTTTGCACATCGGTTTTGCATCCAAAAAATTAGACATCACAGTTACCACCTTCAGAAAGATTTAAAATATACACATACATAGGGGCAATTTCGTGTCAAGTGAACCAATTTTTAAAATCGATGTCTTCCGATTTGGATGAAATTTGCATCAAGGTTAGTACTATTGGATAGTTGGCCAGACACAAATTTTCAGCTCTATCAGTCAAGAACTGTCGGAGTTAGAGGGGGTCAAAATTGAACATTTTGGTCATACAGGGTTTTTTTAAAATGTGTGTAACTTTTCACCTATTGGTCCTAGCAATTAGATAGCTATTTCTTCAATCTTTCCAAAAATAATTTTTTTAAATTAATTTTTTTTTTAATTTTTTTTTAATTTGGGCCCTTTTTTTTTTGCTTAAAAGAAAGCTTATAAAATTTCCTTTAAGGCCTTCATAATCGCTTAATGGGATGCGAGTGGGATATCTATCAAAAAAATTATTTTTTAACTCAAGAATAAGATTTTTCAATATTTGGCACATGTACCATTTTCATTTTCCCCCATTTTTTTTCGAAATGGAATTTTTTTTATTTTTCCTCAAAAGAAAACTTAGACCATTTCCTTTAAGGTCTTTGTGGGCACTTAGTAGCAAGAGGCATATCTATAAAAAAAAATATTTTAACTCAAAACCAAAGCTTTTAAATTTTACCATATGCACTATATTTTTTTAATGGATGTTTTTTTTTTTTGCTCAAAGAAAGCTTAGTTCTTTTCCTTTAAGAGCTTTGTGGTCACTAACCTTGGTGCAAATTTCATCCAAATCGGAAGACATCGATTTTAAAAATTGGGTCACTTGACACGAAATTGCCCATAGGTATAACATGATAAGTCAATATGTGTACAGATAATTACCGAATTATCGTTCCAGAGAACTGCGATAATATTGTTGTTTGTCAAAGCAAAAATCTGATGAACCCCGAGGTTTCTTTTTCATCAATTTAATATCATCCAGCAATGTGTGATTGCTCCGATTATCTCGAACAGTACAACAGTTGCAAAATAACCTTTTCAAGATAATGTACATAATAAATTATGGCTTGTCGAATGTCGAACATTATATTGACTTGGATCTGAAATATTCTCTAATAGTCGTAGTACCACGTTTTCTCCAAGGCCGTAGTCGGCATTATTTTTAGCAGAAGCGCCAGCATATGGGATAAAAGAATAACAATATCCTGTCCTAGAAGCCAACACCCAGTATTTGTAGCCAAATGGTCGCCGTGGTCTAGTAGGTAGTGTGCTGGCTTATTAGACGTAAAAGCCAGGGTTCGAGTCCCAGGCCAGACATCAAAAAATAAAAAAGTATTTTTTCGGCGATTTCTTCTCAGTTTCTCAAAAAATCTATCGTTCGGAGTCGACTTTAAACTGTAGGTCCCGCCACTTATGTATAAAATTAACACACACAACATAAGTGGTGTGAGAAACTGCGGGCTTCTTGGGGACGATTGCCTGTAGACTGTCTAATGGTGAAGGTATAGCACTGGCCATTTTATAGTCACCTAGCAGCAACTCGTTTCCTTGCCGTTCGCATCTTCCCCCTTTCCACCTTTCCTAAAAAACCTGCACAATGCACTGCATGAGTAGGGGCCATACCCTGAGTGCTGGTTTCATTAAAAAAAAAAAAAATGGCGACCATAATATGTGATGATCTGTTCATCCACAGAAATACTATGAGAAAATATGCCAAATTGCATGAATTTTTTATTCAATGCAGTGTTCAATGGAGTAATTTTGGCAAATTTATCATTCTTGTCAGGATTATTATTGTCACAAACGTGTTATTTTCAATAAAACTCTCAAAAATAGCTTAACTATGTTGTCTAGTCGCCATATAATAAAGAGAAAGAAAAAATTTATTTTAGAACACACACTCAAAAAAAGAATCAAGCCATCCGGGCTTGAATCAATTCATATCGGTCACAATAGTACGGTAAGTACGGTTTGGCTTGAATCAAGTACAAAAGAGTTGAATCAAGCCCGAATCAGCCAAGTACAAAAGTGTTGATTTTAGCGCAATTTAAGCCTTTTTGGGATCAAAGTGATCTCGTCATGTATTTGGTTTAAGCATATTTTTTCTTGATTTAAGATCGAATTCGTACTTGATTCAAGAGATTCAGAAGTTGAAGTAATCCTTAAGCGCACTTGTTTCAAGAATTATAAAGTTGATTTAAGCTTGATTTCGTACTTATAAATGGGATCGAATTGAGGCAAATTTTACTTCATTCGAGCACAATGAACTTGATTTAAGCCCTAAATTGTACTTGATTTAAACCTAAATTTATCCAAAAACGAGCTTGTTTCAAGAATTTTGAACTTGATTTAAGCTCGAACTCGTACTTGATTTAATCCCAAAATCGATTGATTTGAAAAAAACGCAAGTCATCTACCCAAAAAATTGCAAGTCATCGACCGGAATAATCCAAGTCATCAACCAGAATAATCCAAGTCATCTATCAAAGAAATGCAACTTGCGAAAAATACGACATTTTGTTGGATATATATTGTATAAATACACATGAACTAAATGAGAATTATTAAAATTTTTACATTTGAACTTAAAAACCCACAATTCCATAACTCAAATAACAAATAACTCAAAATAACACTTTTTTAAACAGATTTGAGCTTTTTAGTGTTGATTTTAGTAATATAAGGTTTAGTTTTTTAAATCAATCCCGTTTTTTGCTTGTTTTAAGCAAACAATAGCCAAAACGGGCTTAATTTTTCAAGCACGTTTTGTTGCTAAAATTGAGAATAGAAAAGTTAATTTTAGCACGCCGTTTTTCTTTCTGTGCACTTATGCCGAAGTGGGTAGAAAAATACCCATGCCCAACAAAGGCCCCCACGACACTTAAAAAAAAATAAAAATATTCATATCAATACAAATACTCCAAATACTATTTGTGACAAATTTCACCGAGATCGGTCCACGGATTCTGGGGTCAGGCGTTAATGGGTTAAGAGCAAATAACATTCAAAAGTATTAAGAATACAAGCAAAACGTCTCGCTCTCTCACTCTACCACAAAAACACTGCATAGTTTTAGTATTATGAGAGAATAAAAGAGAATTATAATGGAGCTTTAAATAACAGGATATCAGAAAAACTAACACACACACACAAATATTATTATTTCTGCCATTGTATATACACCAACTACATATATCAACACAAAGGCAGTGGGAAAAAGCAAGAAAGTAAGAGTGAGAGTGAGCGTGAGCAACAGCCACATTTCTAATTGCGATTTTTGTTTTGAGAACAACCCACTCAACTCTTCTACAAAATCAACTCGATTTCTCTTCGACTGAAGGGGATGAAAAGTTTCTTCAACTTTTACGAAAAACAAATGAACACAACTACATACCTCCTATCTCCTCACTTTTTTGTCATTCTCTTCTATTGTTTGACTTTCATTGTGTGAAAATTTATAATTTTCAATGTCAATGTTTAAAGTTAAAAGTTTAACTAGTTGTTGCTCAACATTTGCTGGCTGTTGCTGCAAATGCCTTCAAATACTTACGCTCGTACTCATTGAATTTCAAAAGCATTTGAGTAAAAATGTGCTTGTTTTTGTATTTCAAAATGTACTACAGATATTTGTAGTTGTTGTTGTTGTTTTAAATGTCATTGTACAACAACCTAAAGTATAAATTTTTGTTTTCATACTTTCCCCCCTTTCACTCATTAGTCATTTGACACAGATGTAAGAGGAAAACCCGAAAAACTGGGTATAAATTGCTACTGAGGTCTTTCAACCCAATGTTTGATTCTTTTTTCTTGAATCTGTCTGTATATGGTATGGCAACTCAGTTGATTAAAGTCCTTTTCGAGTTAATGAACAGACAAAGGTCATTGAATGTGGGTTAAAAAGTTTTATATCACAAAAAAAATTTGTTTTTAAAAATGTAGACAAAAATATGGATGGCCTTTATAATACAAACAAAAGGCTTTTAAGCTATTTTAATTACGTTATAGGATGCAGTAAAAGAGCCTTTACTTTACTTACCTACTTTACTTAATCGGTCGTTGCAACCCTTTAGTCCAGATTACGACCTTGTTTCTCACGTCACCCATGCTGGGTGTGTTAATTTTATACATAAGTGGCAGGACCTACAATTTAAAGTCTAATTCGAAAGATAAATTTTTTGAGAAGCTTTTCATTGCAATTTTATTTTACTCTCGGAGTTTTTGCCACAAATCTACTGAGAGGAAGCCGCCGAAGAAATATTTTCGCATATTGTTATCAAAATGGAAAAATCTAGATACTGGTGTTTTACTTTTACTTTGCTTAACATTGAAATTATAATCAAAAGCTACAAAAACAAAACAATGCAGTAAACAAACATGTTTACAAATTATTGTACTGCTTAATATAACAACAAACACCAGCATAAGAAAATTGTAAACAAGTAAACAGAAATATACGAACAACACTACAATACATACATACATACATAATTGGTCATTACAACCCTTCAGTCAGCATTATTGACCTAGTTTCTAACACCACTTATGTTGTGTGCATTAATTTTATACATGAGTGGCGGGACCTACAGTTTAAAGTCGACTCCGAACGACAGATTCTTTGAGAAGCTCTTCATGGCAATTTTATTTTACACTCAGAGTTTTTGCCAGAAATCTATTGAGAGGAAATCGCCGAAGAAATACTTTTTGTATTCTGTTTTGATGCCTTACCTGGGATACGAACCCGGGCTTTTCGTCTAATAAGCCAACACACTACCTACTAGACTACGTCGACTACAGTTAGGTTAGGTCGGAGTGGTAGCTCTGATATCACAAAGCTCACTTGAGCACACATAGCGGCCCGTTGTGACGCCACGGCGACTACAACACTACAATAATAAATGTAAGCAACGATGTTTCCATTTATAGAGATTTCGAGAAGGCGAAGTCATGAACGTTCAGTCTAGTGCGAAGAGGCGGTGCGTTTGAAGAGAGTAATCGTGGTTTGAAGATCTCCGTTACAAAGATCTGTCGAATAATTGTCTAGTAATTGTTATTGTTTATGCAAAGGGTGTAAACAAAGGAATAGCAAACAAAACAATTGTTGTTGTTTACATAAAGTTGTGAACAGTGGCACACAGAATTGTGCGAATAGTAGAGAATTTTAATTGAAATTAAACACAAATTTATTTTTATTTTACTTGTAATCTACGAGCTCATATTTTAAAAGTTTTTAAAAGATAAAAACGTAACAATATGATTGGCCTTTACAATACAAACAAAAGACTTTTAAGCTACTTTAATTACGTTGTAGTATACAGTAAAAGCCTTTACTTTACTTACCTATTTTACACAATTGGTACCCCTTTAGTCAGGATTACAACCTAGCTTCTTACTCCACCCATGTTGGGTATGTTAATTTTATCCATGAGTGTCAATTCGATACCGAACATCAAATTTTTTGAGAAACTTTTCATGACAATTTTATTTTACTCTCGGAGTTTTTGCCTGGAAACTGCTGAGAGTAAATCGCGAAAGAAATATTTTCTTCTTATTTCATAAACTCCTGAATTTTTTGTCCACCACGAAAACACAAAATTCTGACTTTGAATGTTTTAACCCTTAAAAAATTTAAATACGGGTATAATCAGTTGAATACTAAAATCTGTGAAGCACTGCAGACTACTCGCAGGACAAATTCCCATGCACAGAAGTTTTAATCCTTTTCGCTGCACTTTAATGGAATTTTGAAGAGATAACAAAAAATATTCACACACATTTCGATAAGGATGTCATGTGATGTGATAACATTTCATATTCAACCCTTCCTTCTGGAATCTTTAACAAAAACGAGAAACGTTGGATTTATGTAAAGCCATGCAAATGAGTTGATGGCCCATTATGAAGGGAAAAATTTATACAAAACGGGGTGTGTGAAAAATTGAAATTGATGAGACCATGAAACGGTTTGCATGTGTGATCTGCATAATCTGCAAGAACAAATCTTGTTCATTTCAAATTAAATGTGCTTTAAAGGGTTCCACAACGTTTTTTGACGTCTGCTGGTTACCAAATATATCGTATTGATTACGTTAATTCAACAAAAGAGGCTACCATATGGAGAAAATTTGATTATTTTAGAAGCAAGAGAGCAAGAGATTGCTTTGATTAAAATATTTGATCAAACAATCAAATCTTTGGACTTTATTTTCCAAAACGTATGAACTCGATATCTAATATGTCTGCATCACAACTGATGCCTAAGAGTTTGAATTATTTTATTAACGTACTTTTCTCTTGCCGTAGTCTAGTAGGTAGTGTGTTGGCTTATTAGACGTAAAACCCGGGTTCGTATCCCAGGTTAGGCATCAAAACGAAATATGGAAAAAAAAAATATTTTTTCGGCGATTTCCTCTCAGCAGATTTCTGGCAAAAAACTCTGAGAGTAAATAAAATTTACCATGAAAAAGTTTCTCAAAAATCTGTCGTTCGGAGTCGACGTTAAATTGTAGGTCCCGCCACTCATGTATAAAATTAAAGCACACAACATGAGTGGTGTGAGAAGCTAGGACGTTGTACAATGGGTCAATTCGACCTCCGGTTACTGTACTTGTCACAGTTGACAAGTACACGTCCTCTAACCTAACCTTTCTCCGAAAGCTTGAGTTAAGCTGATTATTTTCTATTTCTATAGGTTAAGTTAAACTGGCAGTCACCTCACTGGGCACAGCTTATTTGAGTCCTATAAGGGCTCATTGTAACACCGATGTTAAAGGGTGATTTTTTAGCTATTATCTTTTTGACAACACTGGTTTAAACAGCTCACGCACGTTTCGTGTTTTGTTTCACTGTCAAACATCTTCAGTTTGGTCTATAATTTAACCATGAATCGTCTTACAAACGAACAACGCTTGCAAATCATTGAATTTTATTATCAAAATGCGTGCTCTGTTAAGAAAGTTTATCGCGCGCTTCTTCCATTTTATGGTCAGTTTAATCGACCCACTGAAGGGGCTATGATATCCAACTTTTTTTTTGCCCAAAATGCAAGAGCTTGACTTGCATGACATGTGGTTTCAACAAGATGGTGCCACATGCCACACAGCACGCGTAACATTGGACTTATTGAGAGGCGAGTTCGGTGAACATTTTATTTCACGTTCGGGACCGGTCAATTGACCGCCTAGATCGTGGGATTTAACGCCTTTAGACTATTTTTTGTGGAGCTATGTTAAAGCTCATGTCTATACAGACAAGCCCGCTTCAATTGACGCATTGGAAGACAACATTGAAGCATTTATTCGTGAGATACCGGCCGAAATGTTGGAAAGAGTCTGTCAAAATTGGACTAAGCGGATGGACCATTTGAGGCGTAGTTGCGGTCAACATTTGCATGAAATAATCTTCAAACATTAAATTATATGGACCGTACTATCGATTCAAATAGAGATTTCATGCATTTTTCTGAATTTTATGTGTTTTTTTTTTTTAAATTTACCTATAGCTCTTAAAAAATCACCCCTTACCTCTCGCGTTATAATTATAACTCCTCGCTGGTATCTCTTCACCATATCAAAAGTCTCATGAATAGGTGCATTTTTCTCAAATCGTCTTTGGCTAGACACGTTTAGTCACAAAATTCTGCGTGTCAAAGGATTCTTCTTTTCAGATTCCCAAGCGCCAAACCATGACAGAAGTCGCCGTAGTCTAGTAGGTAGTGTGTTGGCTTATTAGACGAAAGGCCCGAGTTCGAATCTCAGGACAGACATCAAAACCAAAATATGAAAATATTTCTTCGGCGACTTCCTCTCAGCAGATTTCTGGCAAAAAAACTCTGAGAGTAAAAATTGCCATAAAAAGCTTCTCAAAAAAATCTGTCGTTCGGAGTCGACTTTAAACTGTAGGTCCCGCCACTCATGTATAAAATTAACGCACACAACACGAGTGGTGTGAGAAGCTAGGACGTTGTACAATGGTGGACCTCCGGCTACTGTACTTGTCACAGTTGACAAGTACACGTCCTCTAACCTAACCTTTCTCCGAAAGCTTGAGTGAAGCTGATTATTTTCTATTTCTATAGGTTAAGTTCAACTGGCAGTCACCTCACTGGGCACAGCTTATTTGAGTCCTATAAGGCCTCATTGTAACACCGATATTACCTCTCCCGTTATAATTATAACTCCTCGCTGGTATCTCTTCAGCATTCCGAGAGTCTCATGAATAGGTGCATTTTTCTCAAATCATGTTAGATTACGAACGTTTTGTCACTAAACTCTGGGTGTCCAAGAATTCTTCTTTTCAGATTCCCAAGCGCCAAACCATGACAGATAAGATGTTATGTGGTCTTCTCCTTTTCGTCTTTCCATCTTCTGCAGAAGTCATTATGAGATATTCCCAGTAATCTGGCGTGAATACTCAGAGGAAGCATCTTCTATGCTGAATGCCTGTTAGCCATACCTATCCATACTTTGTGAATTTTTAAACCATAATGAGTGAGTTGGACTTGTAGGGATGAGAATCCTAGAATAATATGTAGATTCCTTGAATTTAAGATAAAGTAATGAACATATCGACGCCTCAGTTCTATAACATTCTAAGTCGAAAAAGTGTGTTTTGAGTTATGAGCTCTCAAAGTTTTCTACATAAGACTATAGTGTACTCTAAGTAGATTTTTCCCTATAACTTCGGAACGGATCGGCGGATCTGAACCAAATTTTGACACTATTTAAGTTAAAGAACGTAGAATTTAAAAATGCAAGAACATTAAAAACGTTATCAGTACACTTAGAACGTTATAGAATGGATGCGTCGATATTGAAGATGTATGACGAAATTTATGAATTAAAAATTGCAATGCATTGGCGAATAGTACAGCAAAAATATTATATACGTCCTACAGAGGTTTACTAATCGTATCGTTCGGTTAAAGACATTCATATTTTATTTATTTATTTTATTCTTAGAAGATATTCCCTGAATTCCCTTTCATTTGTCATTTAATGTCAAGAAAACAAGTTGAATCCTACGTCAAATGTATGAAATTGTTCAATTGTTGTTTTATTTGCTCGTGTTTTATTTTTCAATTCAATTCTGTAATTGATACTTTCCTCTGCTAACTGTTCATCATCCTGTATTAATTATGATATGTTGCAAGAATAGTAACACAAAGGAAACACCTCTCCTATAAACCAAATGTCAAATATCTATTGTTTTGCTCACATAGAAATTGCCATCTCATCCTAATGATTAGTGTCAATACAGCCCTAATATTCAGGCAACCTATACAATTGTTTACTACAGTCTACCTTTACTTAACTACCCCTCGTATCATATTTGATTAGAGTGTCAATAGGAAAGTCAATAATTTGCAGCAGCAGCCTTAAAACTGGCAATAATTTTGACAAGTTCATGCAAAAAAAAAAAAAACAGAACGACACGACATGCGTAAACAAACAAAGCGATAAATATGCCAAACAAACATGAATAAATGCATGAGTGTACTTACGAAGGACTTAACAATTGTATGGAAAATGTTAATTAAAGTATTAACAATGAAAGAGGAGAGGAGAACAAAAGGTAACACAATGAAATGATGAATGCGAATGAATGTGAGAAATCCTATTGATTACCAATAAAAACTACAATTATCCCCTAAACCAATACCAATCATATTAATGAGGGAATGAACAAATGAATGGAATGAATGGATGGATGTATGGATGGATGGCTTGACTTTAACAGAAGGATCATCATAATCATCAACATCATCGGTGTAGTTGTCATTGTCATTGTCATTGTCGGTAGCAGTAACAAACGTTGCACGCATAGCAGACAAGAGGTTGCAATTAAGAAAACATTACAAATGATATGATAAAAACTATACAAGGGATGTTACACGGCTCTACCATACAGTGAACTATTGTATACGAAGTCATTGACAAAAATTAATTCATTTGGCAGAGAAGCAATTCTTTTATAAGTTTAAAGGTCAATTGAGAAACTACAAAATACACTTTCAGAAATTTTGAAAGGATTTGAACAAATTTATATTTTATGGAAATAGAATTCTGTAGTAGAGAATATTGAATGGTGATATACGCATCAGAGATCAGAAACGAGTATTCAAAACGATGAGTAGATTCGAGTCATACTTATAATTTCAGCTACTTATACGCATTCATACTTATTTTAATATGATACTCATACTCAAAGTTGGAAATACTCGTCGTATTCATACTTAACAATACGCACGATGTTGTTGATTTCGACTCGTCTCTACTTAACAAAGGCTGTAAATTTTGATGAATGATTCGAGCCACTCGAATTACTTATAAGTATTATAAGTATTTTTCTAAATTTATGAATCAGAATGAGTAGGCGTTTGAATCAAACACATTTCGAATGTTGTAAGTTTGATGTCAACGTTGTACTCATACTCATTGTAACCCATACTTATAAATCAATGCTGTAGCGAGTACGAATAAATCAGAGTAGTTGAATTTCAATGTCTGTTGATTCACTCATACTCAAAATTGCATGAGTGCTTATGAGTAGCGGAAAAACGATTCATTGCTGATCTCTGATACGCATATATAACGACAGTAATGTGATCATTAAATACCTAGAGTTGCTGCAGTCTAGTAGGTAGTGTGTTGGCTTTTTAGACATAAGGCAACGGTTCAAACCCCGGGTCAGACATATCCAACAAAACGACTTCCTCTCAGCAGATTTCCAGCTTGCAAAAACTCTGAGAGTAAATAAAATTGCGATGAAAAGTTTATCAAAAATCTGTCGTTCGGAGTCCCGCCACTCATGTATAATATTAGTACACACAATATAAGTGACTAAAGGGTTGTAATGACCAATTATGTATGTAGTATCGCTGCAGTTTAAGTTTACTCCTTTGAGTAACTACTTTGCAAACTTATCCAATATTCACCCTTATTCTGGTTGTCGTCGTCGACGTCGTCTTGCGTCGACAGTTTAAAATTGGTATTCTGTTTGTCGTTATTGACAGTTATAGATGACTGTCGACACACATTTGGTATTCTGTGAGTCAATACGCCGTCGATATTGTGTTGTGTCGACTCTGATTTTGTCGACTCTGATTTTATCGACATCATTTTTGGTAACGACGACCACGGCGACGACGACGACGACAACCAGAATAAGGGTGATTATTTGTGTGGTTGCCTATACCAAGTATTTGTTTTGAGCATTTGTTTGGACACTGTCATGCTACAAATACAGTAAACGCAACGCAGCAAACACAATTTTACAATAATAATACTGCGTCGGGTTTATTGTGTTTGTAGCATTATACTCGTAATATCTGTCATTGAGCAATGTTGATTAGATTGTAACTGTTCACGATTCTCAACTGTGTACGCGTTCTCAGTTGTGCTATCCTGAAGTCGTTTTGGTAGAATCGTTTTCGTCTTATGCGCCCGCAGGTTCTTTTTTGCTATTTCAGCTAAACCTTACATACATAATTTGGTCATTACAAACTTGCAGTCAGGATTACCAGCTAGCCGCTCACACCACTTAAGTTGTGTGCCTTCATTTTATACCTGAGTGGCTGGACGTATAGTTTAAAGTCGACACCGAACGACAGATGTTTGAAAAACTTTTCATGGCTGTTTTATTTTACACTCGGAGTTTTTGCCAGAAATCGGCTGAGAGGAAGTCGCCTAAGAAATATTTTTTCATATTTTCGTTTTGATGTCGGACCTGTGGCTTAAACCGAGGCCTCACGTCCAATAAACCAACATACTACCTACTAGGCTACGACGCACACTGTCGCGAGCGTGGCCAAAAATGGTTAAAGTCAATGTGGGAAATTCAATATTTTTTTACCTTTATCTTATAGAAAACACTTCTAGTAGTTGACATGTAAAATTTTTTTAAAAACTGTTGCGTAGTTGTTTAGTTATTGTATCTCAAAGTTAAGAATTCCCATGCAATATGGAAAATTTGTGCGAAAACTTGAAATTTGACATATTTTTGTCATAGTTAAAATTCAAAAATTCTTTTGGTAACGGCTAAATTATTTGTAATAGAATTGTAAGCCAGGTATGTAATTGTAATTAGAACGCTGTAATTGTTTACAAATATTAATCATATGTGAAATACCGTTAGCCAAAATACAGGTCTTCAAAAAATTAAGATTTTCATACATTTATTAACTTCAGTAGTGAATTAAAAAAAAACCCCCAATATCACTTTTGAAATTTTTTGATATTTTATTGCCACAAGTATGTACTTTAACATATATAAATTTCAGCTGCTTCTGACTGCTTTTGTGGGCTTTATAAATGTTTTTTAGTGGCAACATCATTGCAGATTCGTGATATTTTTGAGCAATGGATGCAGCTTAAGAAAAATAATACAAAAAATTATTATGCGAAATATAGTACAATTCCTATAGGAATGTTATCAGAAGAGGCAATTGAATCTAATCACAAAATTATAAGGAATGCTAGATTAAGGCATACCCGAAAAACTGATAGAGTCAATTCTAATAAGGACCTAATGGTGTATCTTATATTACAGTCAAAACCATCTATACCAATCTGTAGTCAAAAAACACTTCTGAAAAAGTATGATATGGATGATTTAAGGATGTATATAAGTATGTAATTGAAAGAGAGGATTGTGCAATAGCAAATGAATTAATAGAGGATTCTCAGAGTGATGCTACCAGCGATAATGAGTAAAATATTTATAATATGCCTGTATGTAATATGTATTAAAGTATGTTTATTCATCTAAATAATGTCTTTTCAGTTATACATATGTATAAATTTATCCTTAAAATTTTCTAAGGATATACGGAATGTGAGAAAATTAAATTTTAATGAGTTAGTAAAACATTTAAATCATAATTTGCGATTCGAAAAAAGTATATATTCAATTTTTTTATGTCTTTTTGATAATTTTTTGAAAAAGGACATTTTTAAGGTAGGCGTATCCTTGCTTCCAATTGAACGAAATTTGGAGAAAGTGTTAAGCATGTTAAAACTAATAAGTGTACCAAATTTTATTAACATATCTTTTTTTTCTCCAAGTTATAGCAATTTTTAATTTCAGGATATATGGGAAGGACACGAATCCTTTGACTTAAAATGATCAAATTTTAGGTATGATTATGTTTGACCAATTAATATAGGTATGCCAAATTTCATTACTCTACTATTACTCCTTCTATTTTTGGTCACTCGTTATATGAAATCGCGACAGTGTGCGACGTCTTCAGCTAAATCTTAAACTAATGATCAAACGCCATCCGCTCAGGCCCATATTTGTTTCTAATCCGTGTTGATATAAGTTTTATTATGATACCTTATAAAAGAAAATAAAAGCAAACCATACGCCGCATATTTGTACTTTAAAATCGCAAACGCAAATGTTGTAAAATTATCAAAACAAATAAGGATGCCAATAGTATTTTCACTTCAAAAATAAAACGACAATATTGTCATGACCTTTAAAGTTTCAAACTTCAAGTAATAAAAGTTACAATTGTATGCCATAGAAATATTGCAAACAATCTATTGTACAGCCAGTATGAGTACCAGTAATACTGAAATGCAGTTTTTGTTTAAGTTAATATGTTAAGTGTCTCAAAGTAATTTTTATTCCCGGAAAACTTTTCTTAAAGATTCTTGCCAAACATACAGCAAGAGACAGCTATCTAGCCAGCCAGCCAGCCAGCCAGCCAGCCAGACAAGCATTCTAGTAAGTAAGCAAACGAAAAAGTACAACAAAAGAAACGAACAACAATAATAATAAAAAAGAAGAAAAAAATTTTATAAAAATATAAAAATGAGAACGGGAATGCGAATGCGAATACAAAATGGTAAGTTATTGAAAACTTTGTCTATGAATTTGTTGCCAACTGCATAAATGCCAACAGAACAACAACAAAACTAACGGAAAACAACAGTTTTATAACACAATGTCTACCACGACAATAAACGGCTTATGAACAACAACAGTTATACTATTTACTGAAAACATTTCCATATTAAATATGAAAAAAATTTATAAAATTATTACAAAAATAATATGGCGGCGCATATTACCGGCGACATCTGCTACATACATGCAAACAAACTTGTATACGCCGTTTAAATGTGTCGTATAGCAATGGGTTGTGGTAAGAATTTGCAATGAATTCAACTGACGACGCTCTTATAAGTGTCATATGAGAGTATATTACGGTTGAATTACATTCATTGTATGTACTTACATATGTACATAAATATAGGGGTTTTAAAAGGATTTTCTATATTTTAAGGACACTATACAGGACGTTTATAGTTCAATTTCAGTTTCGATTTTCAAATGTACGTATGAATTCAAATTTATCATGTTTATTAATATGATAATCGTGACTCTATATCAAACACATACATAACACTATGCGACAAAATAAAAAAAAAAATTAAATACACCCGGCTAATGACATAGTGTAGATTGTTTGTTTTGTTGAGTAGATCTCAAAAATATTTTTTTTTTTTTATTTCTCGAACCCTCCAAACTTGTTTTATTTGACAAAAACTGTTTTTTCTGACTTTACGCACAAATTTCTGGATTACTCAAACATTTCTAAACCGATTTCCAAAACTTAAATCTGGTTCGAAAGGGGAGAGATGAACCGTTAAAACGTTATGCATATATCTATTATTCGACTTAATATGCTATGAGTTTTGATGAGTTAAACTTGGAAAATGCGAACTTTTTTCATATTTTTTCAAGTTTGTCCGTTGACAGTTGCAAACTTTACTAAAAAATATGAAATAAGTGATGACATTCTGAAAGTGCATTATCTTGTGAAGAGTTTGACACTTAGTTTGATCAAATCGGACAAAAATTACTGTAGTTATTATATAAATAGTATAACAGTCGAGTGATATTTTTTATATATGTCATCTCATCAAATGAACTTTTAGTTCAAAAATTTTCAGAATTTCTAATGGATCTTGACTGTTTGAGCGGATACCAGAAGTTGGCCAATGTTTGCGCAAAGAGAAATAATAATATTTGCAAAAAACACAAATATTAGCCGACTTCTGGAAGTTGTGCAAACGTGAAATTGACACATTTTGTGATAAACAATCAAGATCCATCAAAAATTCTGAAAATTTTTGAACTAAAAGTTCATTTGATGAGATGACATATATAAAAAATATAACACGACTGTTATACTATTTAACTAATAACTACGGTAATTTTTATACAATTTTATCAAATGATGACTCAATCTCTTCACAAGAGAACAGACTTTAAGAATATTATCACTTATCTTATATTTTTTTATTAAAGTTTGCTACTATGAATGGACAAACTTCAAAAAATATGAAAAAAATTCGCATTTTCCAAGTTTACCTCATCAAAACTCATAGCATATTAAGCCGAATAATAGGTATATGTTTACCGTTTTAAGGGTCCATCTCTCCTCTTTCGAACCAGATTTAAGTTTTGGAAATCGGTTTAGAAATGTTTGAGTAATCCAGAAATTTGTGCGTAAAGTCAGAAAAAACAGTTTTTGTCAAATAAAACAAGTTTGGAGGGTTCGAGAAATATAAAAAAAAGGTATTTTTGAGTTCTACTCAACTAACTGAACAATGTGGACTATGTAGTTACTCGGGTGTATTTTCACTGTCGCACCGTGTAATTAGTCATTACAACCCTTTAGACAAGACTACAACCTAGTTGCTCACACCACTTATGTTGTGTGTGTTAATTTTATACGAGACCTATAGTTTAAAGTAGTCTCCGAACTACAGATTTTTGAGAAACTTTTCATGGCAATTTTACTTCACACTCAGAGTTTTCGCCAGAAATTTGCTGAGAGGAAGTCGCCGAAGAAATATTTTTTAATTTTTCGTCTAACCTGATTCTATGTCGACAATTTCAAAAAGCATTTGTAACAGATAACCCTGAAACTATAGCTTCAGATAAAGCCATTTAGGTTAGAGGACGTGTACTTGTCCGTTAAGACAAGTACAATACCCGGAGGTCGAAATTGACCCATTGTACTGAAAAGGCATTTAGTTTGCCAATATCCTCGACAGAGCATTGAGATCTTTGACAAAATGTTGAACCTTTACCCAAATGGTGAACAACCGTTTCCTCTTCTTACACATCCCAGCAACTTCTACAGCAGTTATGGGTCATATAATCCAAACTAATCCATCTCGAATGATTGTCCAGTATGCAAACTCCAGTGACTGCTTCTTTGATAAACCGTGCATCCATATCTAGCCCTGGACTAATATACTACTCACTGTGTCCATGCATTCATCTCGTTGAGGGGCTCGCGGCTGCCTAATTCCATTCTTATAAGGGGTGATTTTTTAAGAGCTATAGGAAAATTTTTCAAAAAAAAAACACATAAAATTCAGAAAAATGGATGAAATCTTTATTTGAATCGATAGTACGGTTCATATAATTTAATGTTTCAAGATTATTTCATGCAAATGTTGACCGCGACTGCGCCTCAAATGGTCCATCCGCTTATTTCAATTTTGGCATACTCTTTCCAACATTTCGGCCGGTATCTCACGAATAAATGCTTCAATATTGTCTTTCAATGCGTCAATTGAAGCGGGCTTGTCTGTATAGACATGAGCTTTAACATAGCCCCACAAAAAATAGTCTAAAGGCGGCCAATTGACCGGTCCCGAACGTGAAATAAAATGTTCACCGAACTCGCCTCTCAATAAGTCCATTGTTACGCGTGCTGTGTGGCATGTGGCACCGTCTTGTTGAAACCACATGTCATGCAAGTCAAGCTCTTGCATTTTGGGCAAAAAAAAAATTTGGATATCATCTCACGGTAGCGCTCACCATTCACAGTTACGTTACGATTCGCTGCATCTTTGAAGAAGTACGGTCCAATGATGCCAAATTAAATGATTTGCTAACGTTGTTCGTTTGTAAGACGATTCATGGTTAAATTATAGACCAAACTGAAGATGTTTGACAGTGAAACAAAACACGAAACGTGCGTGAGCTGTTTAAACCAGTGTTGCCAAAAAGATAATAGCTAAAAAATCACCCTTTATATATGGGCAATTTCGTGTCAAGTGACCCAATTTTTAAAATCGATGTCTTCCGATTAGAGGGGGTCAAATTTGGACATTTTGGTCATACAGGGTTTTTTTAAAATGTGTGTAACTTTTCACCTATTGGTCCTAGCAAAAATTTTCCAAAGGATATTAGATAGCTATTTCTTCAATCTTTCCAAAAATAATTTTTTTAATTTTAAAAAAAAATTTTTTTTATTTTTTTTTAAAAATTAATTTTTTTTTTAATTTCTTTTCAATTTGGGCCCTTTTTTTTTTTTTTTTTTGCTTAAAAGAAAGCTTATAAAATTTCCTTTAAGGCCTTCATAATCGCTGAATGGGATTCGAGTGGGATAGGTATCTATCAAAAAAATTATTTTTTAACTCAAGAATAAGATTTTTCAATATTTGGCACATGTACCATTTTCATTTTCCCCCATTTTTTTTCGAAATGGAGTTTTTTTTTATTTTTCCTCAAAAGAAAACTTAAACCATTTCCTTTAAGATCTTTGTGGGCGCTTAGTAGCAAGAGCCATATCTATAAAAAAAAATATTTTAACTCAAAATCCAAAGTTTTTAAATTTTACCATATGCACTATATTTTTTTTTTAATGGATGTTTTTTTTGCTCACAGAAAGCTTAGTTCTTTTCCTTTAAGAGCTTTGTGGTTACTTAAAGAGATGCGAGTGGAAAAACTTTAGCGTGCGAAACTGAATCTCTAGTAGCTCAATTTTATCAGCGAGATGATATGAGTCGAATGATGCCAGGAATGAAAGACTGGGTGTCTGTTCGAATCGATGGCCAGAAAGTCCAAATGCAGAAGAGGATGATGTTTTTCCACTCGCATCCCATTAAGTGACCACAAAGCTCTTAAAGGAAAAGAACTAGGCTTTCTTTGAGCAAAAAAAAAAACATCCATTAAAAAAAATATAGTGCATATGGTAAAATTTGAAAACTTTGGTTTTGTGTTAAAATATTTTTTTTTATAGATATGCCTCTTGCTACTGAGTGCCCACAAAGACCTTAAAGGAAATGGTCTAAGTTTTAAAAAATTAAAAAAAAATATTTTTGGAAAGATTGAAGAAATAGCTATCTAATATCCTTTGGAAAATTTTTGCTAGGACCAATAGGTGAAAAGTTACACACATTTTAAAAAAACCCTGTATGACCAAAATGTCCAATTTTGACCCCCTCTAACTCCGACAGTTCTTGACTGATAGAGCTGAAAATTTGTGTCTGGCCAACTATCCAATAGTACTAACCTTGGTGCAAATTTCATCCAAATCGGAAGACATCGATTTTAAAAATTGGGTCACTTGACACGAAATTGCCCATATACGTATGCTGATATGTCTCTCATATATATCACAGAAGCCCGCTTGACACATACCATACGCTTGAATTACATGGAAAAATTCGTACAGTTGTTCACACCAATCGATGATAGGGCCTCCTCGATCTGATCCTTCCAAAGCAAACAAGATCGTCCTCTTCGCCAACTTCGGCAAATCTTCGCACCAAATACCCGCATGCTCCTCCATTCGAACGACATGGCCGAGCCAGCGCTGCCGCTGAATGTTAAGAAGCTGCACAACGTTCATGTCGTTGAGGAGGTCATACAGCTCACTGTTGGATCGGATGCGGAAATCATCGCCAACTCGTACTGAACCGAAGATCTTACGTAGGACTTTTCTCTCGAATACTCTCAATGCTGCTGCATCAGTGCTTAATAGAGCCCATGCCTCTACGCCATAAAGAAACACGCTGGAGCCAGGACAATTAAATTCCTTGACTACATCGAAAATATAGTTATCGGCCGTAATCTAAGCTCCAATAAGCCTTATTGGAGACATGCGTATTGTCCCTACATTCCAGCGTCTCATCGCACAGAAGCCCACAGGACCTAGCATTAATGCTATAGTAGATCAGTGGAT
The DNA here is from genome assembly GCA_927399465.1 of Sarcophaga caerulescens. Classification (NCBI taxonomy): domain Eukaryota; kingdom Metazoa; phylum Arthropoda; class Insecta; order Diptera; family Sarcophagidae; genus Sarcophaga; species Sarcophaga caerulescens. The sequence continues at coordinate 97,787,213 of OV656867.1, read as the reverse complement.
AGAGAAGTAAAATGGCCTTTAGTTGCGATTAGTTCCACCATATGTAGGTCAAGATAAGTCTAACCACTGCTGTGGAAGTCTTCGATCTGTTATCCGATTTCCATTCCAGGAATGTATTCTGTTTTCTTATTCAAAACAAGCCCAAAGAAGTACTCCTTAACAGTAAGTCGAAGTTACACCCCAACCAAACACAATTGTCGAACATTACACCGTTTTGAACTTTCTGGTGGAAAGAAAATCCCTGTTTTCCTGGGATTTGCTGCCAATTGCCGCAATTGTAAGAAATAAAAGACTCATGCAGTCTCACAAGTTGAATGCTGTTATGGGGCATTGCCTCATATTTGATATATGAATTGATAAAAGCAAATTGAATATATTGTGGACAGCCTAAGGCATTGAATTAATGAATATGAAATTAAAATGATGTTCAACAAAACATATCAAATAACATGTATTTATGTATTTAAGCCACCATATACATATGGGCAATTTCGTGTCAAGTGACCCAATTTTTAAAATCGATGTCTTCCGATTTGGTTGAAATTTGCACCAAAGTTAGTACTATTGGATAGTATGCTAGACACAAATTCTCTTAATGGAATAGAACTAAGCTTTCTTTGAGATATGATAGATATGCCTCTTGCTACTAAGTGCCCACAAAGATCTTAAAGGAAATGGTCTAAGTTTTCTTTTGAGGAAAAATAAAAAAATGGGGGAAAATGAAAATGGTACATGTGCCAAATATTGAAAAATCTTATTCTTGAGTTAAAAAATAATATTGTTGATAGATTTCCCACTCGCATCCCATTAAGCGATTATGAAGGCCTTAAAGGAAATTTTATAAGATTTCGTTTAAGCAAAAAAAAAAAAAAGGGCCCAAATTCAAAAAAAATTTAAAAAAAAATAATTTAAAAAAAAAAAAAAAAAAATTTTAAAATATTAAAATAATTATTTTTGGAAAGATTGAAGAAATAGCTATCTAATATTCATTGGAAAATTTTTGCTAGGATCAATAGGTGGAAAGTTGCACACATTTTAAAAAACCCTGTATGACCAAAATGTCCAACTTTGACCCCCTCTAACTCCGGCAGTTTTTGACTGATAGAGCTAAAAATTTGTGTCTGGCATACTTTCCAATAGTACTGACCTTGGTGTAAATTTCATCCAAATCGGAAGACATCGATTTTAAAAATTGGGTCACTTGACACGAAATTGCCCATATGTATATGGCATGGATGGCCTACCAAAAAAGTTTGCCAATATTACTTTGACTATTTAGGTTTGGATTGTTGCCACTACCGCAATAAGCTAAGAAATCAACAAAAATACTTTGCTACATACACTCAGAGCATGCTTCAAACAAAAAGAACAAGAAGACAGAACAGTTTATAAAACAAAACAAAAGAAAAACAGAAATTAGGGGTAAGAAAAGCATCACAAGAATGGCAGTAAATTTTACTGTAATTAATCAAAAGACTTTCAAACTTGGCTACAAATATTTGGCATTTCTTATGATCAAATATTTCAAGCCAATAATTTTATATAAAACAATAACAACAACAACATAAAACCATATTTATCCATTAATATTTATACAGCACTTGTTGACAACAACAGCAACAACAATGGCAACAACAATTGCAATACAATGATGACCTGTTTTAAGGCCATACATATACATATGTACTCGTATTCGGTCATCTTTCTTTTCATTTGCGGCGGTATGCGTTTTTTTTTTTTAAGTTTCTTAGCCAACCAACAGATATGTTTGTATTTACTGTGTTGGACATCGGAGCGTAACTAATTACATGCGGCCAACCACCAGACACAAGAAATTATTCCTTAAAGCCAAGAAAAATTCTCCACAAAAATATTTTTGTAAAGTTGTGTGGATTTTGAAAAGTATGCCAAGCCAAGCCAAGCCAAGCTATTATGGATACATTTATAAACAATGGCCACCATGAACTTTCAATTCAAAGAGTGGCAACAAAAGAAACTGAAAGGAGCTTCAATTTAATTGAAATTCCCATATAATTAGTGCCCAGCATATGTGGTGTCAGTACAAATGATGGATCAAAGCTAATAACTAGCGACGAATGAACTTTCTGAAGCAAAAAAAAGGTCAAAAGCTGCTCTCCGCTAGCATTTTCATTTTTATTTGTAAGGGGTGATTTTTTAAGAGCTATAGGAAAATTTTTCAAAAAAAAAACACATAAAATTCAGAAAAATGCATGAATAATTTAATGTTTCAAGATTATTTCATGCAAATGTTGACCGCGACTACGCCTCAAATGGTCCATCCGCTTATTTCAATTTTGGCATACTCTTTCCAACATTTCGGCCGGTATCTCACGAATAAATGCTTCAATATTGTCTTCCAATGCGTCAATTGAAGCGGGCTTGTCTGTATAGACATGAGCTTTAACATAGCCCCATAAAAAATAGTCTAAAGGCGTTAAATCGCACGATCTAGGCGGCCAATTGACCGGTCCCGAACGTGAAATAAAATGTTCACCGAACTCGCCTCTCAATAAGTCCATTGTTACGCGTGCTGTGTGGCATGTGGCACCGTCTTGTTGAAACCACATGTCATGCAAGTCAAGCTCTTGCATTTTGGGCAGAAAAAAGTTGGATATCATCTCACGGTAGCGCTCACCATTCACATTTACGTTACGATTCGCAGCATCTTTGAAGAAGTACGGTCCAATGATGCCAAATTCAATGATTTGCAAGCGTTGTTCGTTTGTAAGACGATTCATGGTTAAATTATAGACCAAACTGAAGATGTTTGACAGTGAAACAAAACACGAAACGTGCGTGAGCTGTTTAAACCAGTGCTGCCAAAAAGATAATAGCTAAAAAATCACCCTTTACATGCAGTGAGCGTCAAAAGTACATGTACATTAATAAATTACCGTTATTTTTATTTTAAAATTGTTTCAGTGCCAGTTTTTAACATTTAAACAAGCAAAAAAAATTATAAAAAATTTCGAAATATTGTGAAATTTTTTCGGGCTCTCTCCTTAACTGATAAGAATTGAGTTTAGTTTAGTGATTCTTCGAATTTTATCCTTAGTGTACAGTCGCCGTAGTCTAGTAGGTAGTGTGTTGGCTTATTAGACGTAAAGCCAGGGTTCGAGCCCCAGGCCAGACATCAAAACAAAATACAAAAAGTATTTTTACGGCGATTTCCTCTCAGCAGATTTCTGGCAAAAACTCTGAGAGTAAATAAAATTGCCATGAAAAGTTTCTCAAAAAAATCTGTCGTTCGGAGTCGACTTTAAACTGTAGGCCCCGCCACTTATGTATAAAATTAACACACACAACATAAGTGGTGTGAGAAACTAGGTCTATAATCCTGACTGAAGGGTTGTAATGACCAATTATGTATGTATGTACAGTTTCTTTTGACCCTAACTGTAGGTAAATCCTTAAGGCTACCTGATGACTGCAACGTCTTTCCTGCGGATGTGTCAAGCATACAGGCCGCAATAAGGATTATGAAGGATGACAATATCACTGATGCCGTTATTAGCATACCTTGTGATAGTTGGGCGACTGTCACAGTCTGTCGTAGCTTTAACGCAACGAACTCCAACATGATTTATGGCAGTCACGAGTCTTTAAGAGATATAGCAGAGCGGTACGTACACATGGCAAACTCCTGCTAAAGGGACTATTGCGACGAGGATAACATTTTCCACCTTGAGTTTAATTGATTTGTCGATAATAGACACTAGAAGTCTAAGTCCTTTCATGAGTAAGTAAACTGTGCTTGAGTAAACTGCAAAACAGAGCATAATACATCGCCGAAAAAATATTTTTTTTTTGTACTTCGTTTCATTCGAAATGTCTAGGCTGGGATTTAAACCACCACCTTACGTCTAATATGCAAACACACTACGGTAATTTCAGGCCCTTAGCTATTGCTATTAAGCTATTCAAAAGACTATCAAGTCTATCAGCATTCGAGTGACTCGAATCATTCATCAAAATTTACACTCTTAGTTATTGTTGCATTTACAAAAAAAGAAAAACGGCACATGAGCAAAAGAGACAGAACAGCAAGCAGAGCAAACACACAGCCTTCTAGTGAGTATTTTAGTGTTCATACGTGATTCATACTTATTTTATGATTCGTGTATATACTGAGTTATGGTGAGTCGAAATCAACAATATCATACGTGTTGTTAAGAATGATATGATGAGTACCAGAGATCAGCAAAGAGTATTCAAAACGATGAGTAGATTCGAGTCATACTTATAATTTCAGCTACTTATACTTATATCCTTATACTTATTTTAATATCATACTCATACTATTCATATTCAAAGTTAGAAATACTCATCGTACTCATACTTAACAATACGCACGATGTTGTTGATTTCGACTCTCCATGATTCAACATATACACGAAGCACAAAATAAGTATGATTCGAATACGAACACCACAATACTCGCTAGAAGGTTGTGTGTGTGCTTTGCTTGCTGTCTTTGTCTTTTCTTTTCTCTTCTTTTGTAAATGCAACAATAACTACTACTGTAAATTTTGATGAATGATTCGAGTGACTCGAATCATTCGTAAGTATTATAAGTATTTTTCTAAATTTATGAATCTGAATGAGTAGGCGTATGAATCAAATAATGATTCGAATGTTGTGAGTTTGATGTCAACGTTGTATGCATACTCATTGCAACCTGTACTTATAAATCAATGTTGTAGTGAGTATGAATGAATCAGAATAGTTGAATTTTAATACTCTTGACTCACTCATACTCAAAATTTCATAAGTACCTATGAGTAGCGAAAATACGATTCATTGCTGATCTCTGATGAGTACTTCAAGCTTTGAATATGAATAGAGGTTCCATGATATTAAAATAAGTATGAATGCGTATAAATATCAGAAATTATGAGTATGATTCGATTCTACTCATCTTTTTGAATACTCATTGATGATCTCTGATGCTGAATAAAGGGTTGTTATGACCGTAAGCCTAGTATTTATTGCAAATTGTTAATTTAAATTGTAATTATTTTAAATCAATTTTATTGCTGTCCCAAAATATGACAATTTTGTTGAAAAATTCAACAAGAAATTATTGACCATTAATGGACCCTCATTGTTGTTTACAAAGAGAATTTTTTCAAAAAAGCAAATTTTTGATTCCCTAAATTATTCACACCCTTTTTAATAATGTTTTAATTTCATCACATAAAAAATATTTCATACGAATTTTATAACATTTCTTATTGCACTTTTTATTCGATAACCAAAAAACCACGAAAACAGAAAACCACATAAAATATTTCCAAAACCGAAAAAGTCACGAATTACAAAATATACGGCACCATATGAAGAGAAGGAAAGGAAAGGAAACGAAATGCTCATAAAATGCCAAAGAAATTTTAAGAAAATAAAATGAAGAAGGGGAAAAAATGCAAATTAATCCACATTGGCGCCTGATTGCTGTAACTGCATAAACATCAATTTTATTCCCTCAAATAAAAAAAAACAAATGCGAACAAACGCTGACACACAAAGCAAAGAAAAAAAAAAACAAAAAAAAAACGTTAAATGATGGGTAACATATCGTTGGCCAAAGATTGAAATTAAAAAAATCGAACAAAAAGCGAAAAAACGCAACGTTTTCGAAATGAAACAGTTTCTCTGCCTTTAAAGAAAGACTAAAATGAAGGAAGAGGAGAGTAGCACAATAGATAGAGAAACTGTTTAAACAGAAGGAAGGCATACATAATTATGAGGTGATAAATCATGGTCACTTTTTTCCTTATTTTTTTTTTCTGTTTTTGTTGTCTTAAAGAGGCTGGCAGTGTAGTATGGAAAAATACTCATAATTTGCTGAAGGCTATTGTGTTATTCTTGATGATGATGAGGATGTTTCTGCATAATTTTAGGTTTGGGTTTCAGCTTTAACTTAACTTAACGTTATGATTTGTCATTGTCGCGTGTTCTCCAAACAAGACGAGTCAAGTCAACTCAAGTTAAGTTGTGTGAAGTGAAGCAAAAGATACTCCATAACAATTTGTTGCATTTTCGATCGCCTTCTAAGGCGTTTCAGGACATAAACAGCAAGAAAACGGTTACTGTTGTGGCGAACGCAAGAAAAAAAAAAACCTCTGTTTCATGTTAAATTTGCGTTATTAAAAATTATAAACAACTGTCATAAACAGGACAAAATGATATTTTACATGTTTTAATGGTTTCCATAAAATGGAATTTTAAATATTTCGTTCTCCTAAAAAAAAAAAAACAGGAAAATAAAATAAACTTTTGCCTTCAAGTCATGCAATCCATTGAAGTAACACAATACATTATTAATCAATTTCACTAAATGGAAAAAGCTTTAAAGGAAGTAGAATATCAATTAAAATTTTATTTTTATAATTTCAAATTAAATTAGAAAAATGAAGCATTCTGCTCAGCACAGGAAAATTTAATTTTATAGTCTCGGTTCCAACCAGAAATCAGCAATGAATCGTTTTTTCGCTACTCATAAACACTCATGAAATTTTGAATATAAGTGAGTCTCCAATATTGAAAGTTAACTAAGGGGTGATTTTTTAAGAGCTATAGGAAAATTTTTCAAAAAAAAAAAAACACATAAAATTCAGAAAAATGCATGAAATCTTTATTTGAATCGATAGTACGGTCCATATAATTTATGTGATGTTTTTGATTTTGTTTTTGTTTGTGTTTCCCTTATAAACAGGCAGGCAAGTGAAATAGGCTGTGTTACAAAAACATCACATTAATGTTTGAAGATTATTTCATGCAAATGTTGACCGCGACTGCGCCTCAAATGGTCCATCCGCTTAGTCTAATTTTGGCATACTCTTTCCAACATTTCGGCCGGTATATCACGAATAAATGCTTCAATGTTGCCATCCAATGCGTCAATTGAAGTCTGTATAGACATGAGCCTTAACATAGGCCCACAAAAAATAGTCTAAAGGCGTTAAATCGCACGATCTAGGCGGCCAATTGACCGGTCCCGAACGTGAAATAAAATGTTCACCGAACTCGCCTCTCAATAAGTCCATTGTTACGCGTGCTGTGTGGCATGTGGCACCGTCTTGTTGAAATCACATGTCATGCAAGTCAAGCTCTTACATTTTGGGCCAAAAAAAAGTTTAGTCACAATAGCCCGCTTCAGTGGGTCGATTAAACTGACCATAAAATGAAAGAAGCGCGCGATGAACTTTCTTAACAGAGCACGCATTTTGATAATAAAATTCAATGATTTGCAAGCGTTGTTCGTTTGTAAGACGATTCATGGTTAAATTACTCGTATAGACCAAACTGAAGATGTTTGACATTGAAACAAAACATGAAACGTGCGTGAGCTGTTTAAACCAGTATTGCCAAAAAGATAATAGCTACAAAATCACCCTTTATGTACTCTGATTCATTCATACTCACTACAACGTTGATTTATAAGTACAGGTTGCAATGAGTATGCGTACAACGTTGACATCAAACTCATGCCATTCGAAATATGTTTGATTCATAAAGTCTACTCATTTAGATTCATAACTTTAGAAATATACTTATAATACTTAAAAATGATTCAAGTGACTCAAAAATTTACAGTCTTAGTTGTTAGGCATTTGCAACAAAAGAAAAAATTCACATAAGCAAAAACGATAGAGCAGCAAGCAGGGTAAACACACAACCTTCTAATAAGTATTTTAATGTTCGTACGCGATTCATACTTATTTTGTGAGTCGTGAATATGTTGAGTTATGGAGAGTCGAAATCAAGAATATGAATATAGGTTCTATGATATTAAAATAAGTATGAATGCGTATAAGCATCAGAAATTATGAGTATGATTCGATTCTACTCATCTTATTGAATACTCATTGCTGATCTCTGGTAACTATACATGTAACTGAAGCGACCGACATTGTACCACTGCATATGCACTACAAACTTAAGCGTCAAGCAAGCAAGGAAAAAAGCATTGCAATAAAAAATTGAACGATCACATTAAACGTTCAGAATTTTTTTGCTAGTGCTCTATCTCATTTACTTCCATAATTAGTCACTACAACCCTTTAGTCAGGATTACAACATTGCTTCAAACACCACCTATGTTGTGTATGTTAATTTTGTCCACGTGTTGTGGGGATTTCGTGAAGTCGCCGTAGTCTAGTAGGTAGTGTGTTGGCTTATTAGACGTAAAGCCAGGGTTCGAGCCCCAGGCCAGACATCAAAACAAAATACAAAAAGTATTTCTTCGGCGATTTCCTCTCAGCAGATTTCTGGCAAAAACTCTGAGTGTGAAATAAAATTGCCATGAAAAGTTTCTCAAAAAATCTGTCGTTCGGAGTCGACTTTAAACTGCAGGTTCCGCCACTTATGTATAAAATTAACACACACAACATAAGTGGTGTGAGAAACAAGGTCAATAATCCTGTCTGAAGGGTGGTAATGACCAATTATGTATGTATGTTGTGCGGATTTACAGTTTAAAGTCGATTTATTCTTAAAATCTTTGCTCTATGAAAAATGTTGCGAGGAAGTCGTGGGAAAAGGATTTTTTTTTAATCCACTCTGTTCGAAGTGTCTGACCTGGTGTTTGAAATATGACTTCGCGTCTAATAAAATAACACACTACCTACTAGACTATGTTGTCTTTGTGTATAAGAGATATCTAACGGAAAACCGAAGATATGACAAGATTAAATGGAATTCACAAGGCTTTGTGGACTATGTTAGCAGCCAAATACATATTAAGTGATGAATACATAGTATTACTCTGTCTAAGGTGGATACACAAATTTAAAAAAAAAAATTATTTATTATTATTATCCACAACTATATGGAAGAAGTAAATTCGAAAATTTGTCTCTCAAACTGAAATTTCTGAAATTTTGTTATATCTGGCCCCTTTAGATCGGATAGCTTATTAGTTGTGTTGCTGTTCGTTGCTGAACCCATATTACAGAAGAGCATTACAGGAATATTTTTACTCGTATTCATATGGTACTTATGTGCAGTATCATATCGTGTGAGTAGAAATGATTTTTTTCAAAAATTTCAACGTTTTTACCTTCAGTTTGATTGACATAATCTGCCTGATACCTTCAATATAAAAAGAGTATTTTTTGTTTTCAAAGAATTTTTCTCTTTAATATTTTTTCCATATAAAAATAAATTAAAAAAAAAGGAAATATTTTTCATAAAAAAATATTTTTCAAGCATTTAAATCGAAACACTGTGTATGTTTTTTTCTCTCTCTGCTTTTTATTGTTTCTTACCGTCCGACCGACTGACAAATATTTTCATTGTTACCATAAACTCAGTGGAAATAATTACGCCTTCCGTTGCTACAATTCTACGAAAGAGGATTTCAGTTACTGTTTTTTAATTACAGCCAAGCTTTATGCAATTTTCTGTTGCAAAAATGGGGAAAAAAAAGGAAAAAAGAATGAAAAAAATTCAAAAATAGAAGTGGATAAATATGGTAAAAGGAAATGAATAGCAAAGCAAAATAGGAAATACTTTTGCAAATTGTATGACGATGTTTGCAAGTGCAAAAAACAAAAAAAAAAACGCATTGCATTGGTAAGCTGGTGTTTAAAATGTGGCTGTGATAGTTGAATGTGGATGCATGGATATGAGGGTACATACTCGTAGAGATAGATGATGAAAGCATTTATGATGAGATTGATAATGAACTCTCGTCTCCTTCTCTTCTTACATTGTTAGCGGTGGTTGGTGTTGAAGATTGAAATATTTTGCAATTAAACTGAAAATCCATTCAAAACCACCATGAAAATTCAGGTTGTTTTAATATTTTATTCACATTTTTTTATTCTCATTTTTAATTTTTGCTATTTCATAGACTTTGTTGGGTATTTTGATTTTATTTGCAGGCGAAAAAAAAACGGATATTTTTGATACAAACTGCTAAAATGACATTTTGAATGCCTCGAGATACCTATTTGTATGCCCGTTATAATATTATTACTAAAATGAAAAATCTGGATACTGGTGTTTTGCTTTTACAACGCTCAACATTAAAATTATAAACAAAAGCTACAAAAACAAAACAATGCGGTAAACAAACCTGTTATCGTACTGCTTAATATAACAACAAACACCAGCAAAAAAAAGTGGTAAACAAGTAAACAAAAATACAACAACAACACTACAATAATTGAGATTTCGAGAAGGCGAAGTCATGAACGTTCACCTTCAAGACCATTCATCAGACTGTTTACCCTGCCATATAAAAGGCAAGACAAAGCAAGCGAGTGAGTTAGTGAAGTTCATTCAGTCTTGTCTGAAGACGCTGTGTGTTTGAAGAGAGTAATCGTGGTTTGAAGATCTCCGTTACAAAGATCTGTCGAATAATTATCCAGTAATTGTTATTGTTTATGCAAAGTGTGTAAACAGAGGAATAACAAACAAAGCAATTGTTGTTGTATACATCAAGTTTTGAACAGTGGCACACAGAATTGTTCGAATAATAAAGAATTTTAATTAAACTAAACACAAATTTATTTTTATTTTATTTGCAATCTACGAGCTCATATTTTAAACGTTTTCAAAAGATAAAAAAGGTGGCAATATCACATTGATGCTCCTATTTTAACAAATTACCTATCATTCATTGTTCATTTTCTATAGGAGTTAACCACGAAGTGTGTATGTATCGAATTTTTATTTGCTATTTAACATTAAATCGCTGTAGTCTAGTAGGTTGTATGTTGGTTGTTGTTGTTGTAGCTCGAACATCTCGAACATGACAAATTCTTCGGCTACATCCTTTCGGCAGTCTTCTAGCAATAACTCTGACATTAAATAAAATTACCATGAAAAGGTTCCCAAAAATCAGTTGTTCGAATCGATTTTAAACAATTGGTCAAACCACTCATGGAAAAACTGAACCCATACAATATGGGTGGTGTGAGAAGCTAGGTTGTAATCCAGACTAAGGGATTAAAGTACTAAAGTAATTAGAATCTAAGTAAGTTAAGTAAATATTCAACATCAAAACGTAACTGAATTGAACCAACTTTGAAGCTGAAAGATGACGGACGATTAAAGTTTGATCACATACAATAATGTGCCAAACAGTTCATTGACAAAACAAGAAGAAGATTCACAGGTGGTGGAAAATTCTAGTATAGACACTAGCTAAGATAATATTGTGTGTCTAGTGAGACTGATAAGGAATTATTCGTTATAAGCTTCTCCAAATTAGTCAAACAGTTAATTCTGAGCTCTACTTACAACAACTACACATACATAATTGGTCATTACCTTCAGTCAGGATTATGGAGCTACTTATGTTATGTGTGTTAATTTTTCTACATAAGTGGTGGAAAATACAGTTTAAAGTCAACTCCGAACGACAAATTTTTTTGAGAAACTTTTCATGGCAATTTTATTTGCTCTCAAGGTTTTTGTCAAAAATCTGCCGAGAGGAAGTCACCGAAGAAATATTTTTTCATATTTTCCTTTTTTTGTTAGAGTTGTCTGACCTGGGGTTTATACCGTGGCCTTACGTCTTTTTTGTATCTGGATTTAGATCAGTTTTTCCTTAAAAAACCCAGAAGTTTTCAGAGTTTCGGTTTAGTAAAGCCCACATGAAATATACGAAAAAAGTATTACATTTTTGATCAAATTTATGATCAAACTTTCTCGCGAACCAGGTTTAAAGACCATCTATATTTAGGACATGATAATGTTATTACATTTTTTGTCAAATTTATGATCAAACTATGTAGAGAACCATGGTTAAATACCATCAGTATTCAGGACATGATAATGTTATTACATTTTGATAAAATTTATGATCAAACTTTCTTGAGAACCATGGTTAAATACCATCTGTATTTAGGACATGATAATGTTATTACATTTTGGTCAAATTTATGATCAAACTATCTAGAGAACCATGGTTAAATACCATCCGTATTCAGGATATGATAATGTTATTACATTTTTTATCAAATTTATGATCAAACTTTCTTGAGAACCATGGTTAAATACCATCTGTATTTAGGACATGATGATGTTATTACAGTTTTGATCAAATTTATGATCAAACTTTCTCGAGAACCATAGTTAAATACCATCTGTATTTAGGACATGATAATGTTATTACATTTTGGTCAAATTTATGATCAAACTTTCTCCGGAAACATAGTTAAATACTATCTGTATTTAGGACATTATAATGTTATTACATTTTGATCAAATTTATGATCAAACTGTCTAGAGAAAATAGTTAAATACCATCTGTATTCAGGACATAATAATATTATTACATTTTTTATCAAATTTATGATCAAACTTTCTCGAGAACCATGGTTAAATACAATCTGTATTTAGGACATGTTAATGTTATTACAGTTTTGATCAAATTTATGATCAAACTATCTATAGAACCATGGTTAAATACCATCTGTATTCAGGACATGATGATGTTATTACAGTTTTGATCAAATTTATGATCAAACTTTCTCGAGAACCATAGTTAAATACCATCTGTGTTTAGGACATGATAATGTTATTACATTTTGGTCAAATTTATGATCAAACTATCTAGAGAACCATGGTTAAATACCATCCGTATTCAGGATATGATAATGTTATTACATTTTGATAAAATTTATGATCAAACTTTCTCCGGAAACATAGTTAAATATTATCTGTATTTAGGACATTATAATGTTATTACATTTTGATCAAATTTATGATCAAACTGTCTAGAGAACCATAGTTAAATACCATCTGTATTCAGGACATAATAATATTATTACATTTTTTATCAAATTTATGATCAAACTTTCTTGAGAACCATGGTTAAATACCATCTGTGTTTAGGACATGATAATGTTATTACAGTTTTGATCAAATTTATGATCAAACTATCTATAGAACCATGGTTAAATACCATCTGTATTCAGGACATGATGATGTTATTACAGTTTTGATCAAATTTATGATCAAACTTTCTCGAGAACCATAGTTAAATACCATCTGTATTTAGGACATGATAATGTTATTACATTTTGGTCAAATTTATGATCAAACTTTCTCGAGAACCATAGTTAAATACCATCTGTATTTAGGACATGATAATGTTATTACATTTTGGTCAAATTTATGATCAAACTATCTAGAGAACCATGGTTAAATACCATCCGTATTCAGGATATGATAATGTTATTACATTTTGATAAAATTTATGATCAAACTTTCTCCGGAAACATAGTTAAATATTATCTGTATTTAGGACATTATAATGTTATTACATTTTGATCAAATTTATGATCAAACTGTCTAGAGAACCATAGTTAAATACCATCTGTATTCAGGACATAATAATATTATTACATTTTTTATCAAATTTATGATCAAACTTTCTCGAGAACCATGGTTAAATACAATCTGTATTTAGGACATGTTAATGTTATTACATTTTTGATCAAATTTATGATCAAACTTTCTTGAGAACCATGGTTAAATACCATCTGTATTTAGGACATGTTAATGTTATTACATTTTTGATCAAATTTATGATCAAACTTTTTTTTAAGAACCATGATTACAGGTCAGCATCTACATTTAGAACACGTTAATATTATTCTAAATGGCAGTGCATATTTGTTTTTAAAATAATTTTAAATTGTATAAAAGAAAACTTTTAAAACCACTGGCTAAACCCCTTCCAAATGGTATCGTTTTATTCAAATCTAATCCCCTAAAAATATTTCCCCTAAAGTAGGGTGCCATTGAATTAAAGAATTCGCAAGGCAAGTGAAAATTTTCTGAAGCATAAATTTTCCCCTCCTCCAATTCTTGCTCTCCTTTTCTTTTCTATTTTCTTTAATTCTCTCTTCTTTTTTTTTTCTACGTATTTTTAATGCGAGTGTGTGTTTTTCTTTAGAAATACCAGAATGACTGAATGACTGAATATAATGGCTGAATAAATGGATGAATGGAGAGGTTGGTTGGTTGGTTGGTTGGTTGGCTGACTGACTAACTAGTACAATTGATATGAATATGGTTGGTTTGACTGTTGGTACTGGTTCGTTGATTGTATAAGATGCACTTCTATGGCATAAAATAACAACCACAGAACTCTGGTTGTTCTATTCCAACATTTGTTTTTCTTTTATACACTTTCTTTCTTCTTTTTTTTTCTTTCTTCTTTTTTGCTACTCCTCTTAATATTTTCCTTTTCACTCTTTCTCTCTATCTCTCACTCATTATCTTTTTTTCATTGAAGTCTCTATTGCAATTTCAATGGCATATCACAAAATAGAAGGAGATTTGAAAGAAGTTCTGGAAAAACAAAATTCAGGGAAAAAAACCTACAGGAGTTGTATTTTAATTTGCAAAAAAGAAGATTTCAGGATTCTATAATAATTCAGTGATAGATTTTTGTGAGTTTGATGGAAGGCATTCAGTGTTTATTTATTTAAGAAAATGAAACATTTTCATTATAATTACACTCTTACACAAGTGCAATTACATTGTATGAGAATATGGGGGAAAGACTGTAAAGCTGTTTACCATATCACTGAACTGCAGCACTTACACTTACACGGAATTTTATACAGTATTGGTCTCAACTAGAGTTTGGGAATTCCCGGACTTTTTCATTTCCCGGGAAACGGGAATGAAAAATTCGATTTCCCGATAATCCCGGGAAATCTTTCAAAAATCACAATACTAGTAAAATGCTTAAGATTTTTATTAAAATGTTATTTTTATTAACAAAACAGAAAACAATACATTTAAATTTATACTGTATAAACAAAAATAAACAGATTAATGATAACATTTTGAGATCAGTTATTATTAAGAATTAATTAAAAATATTATTTAAAAATAAAAATACAAAAAATTTTCGAAGAACTAAGTTTTCAAAAAAAGAGTTTTTAAAATTATTAGTGCATTTAATAACTCATCAGACATTCTATTTCGTAAATTTGTTGAAAATTTACCAGCTACCGAAAAAACACGTTCGCTATTTACAGAAGTGGCCTTAAGCGTTAACAATGCTTTATAAAGTATGTCTAAATTTTTGGTTCTGTTTGTACTAGCTTCAAATAAAGCTACATAGCTCTCTTTTAAATAAGTTGTCTCTTTTTAATTTCAGATTTCTTGTTTTTTCTTTAGCCCCATTATTGGCGTTTTCCAACTTTTCTTTAAAACATTGATATACTTGTGCAACGGAAATATCTTCATCAATTTCAGCCGATGTTATTTCAGTACCTTGGAATAGGCGTTTGTACATTTGCTCTGCATAGGATTTTAACATTGTCTTTTTTATGTTAATATTATTGTGTTGTGAAGTGTTTAGATAATTTACTAATGACGTCAATTTGTCATTATATCTTTCATTTACTTTATTTTTAATTGTGTGAACCATTTTTTCCAAAAGTATAGAATCAACAGATAATAACTGTTTATGAATTGTATTCATAATAGCATCACCTATTATCAAATTGGTTTCACGCCTGCCTAATGCTTCCACTGCATCTTTTATGGGGTTCAAAACGTTTACCAATGTTTCCAAGTGTGGGACATAATCTTCAACAAACAATGATGATAAATGTAAATCTATTAAAGCCTTTTTTATTGCATTTTTAATTTTTAGATATGATTGTATCATTCCAACCATGCTGTTCCAACTAGTTCGTACATCTAGGATTAGATGATACTCTTTATTGAATTCTTCCTTTATATATTTTTGAAGAGTAGTTAAATTAGTTAAAGATCGCAAGTTTTTCCAAAAAAGTGTACAAGAATACGTTAATTTAAAATTTCCCGGAAAATACCGGGAATTCCCGAACCCCAACTGAAGTTAATCTTGTCCAAAGATCTTGGCATATGTACGTGTCAAATATTAGTCGGTTCTTAGGAAAATTTTCAATTCTATTGATTTTATTGTATTTATTACAGGTTCCCTGTAGCCGTATAGTTAACACGTTCACGCCGGCGCGTACCACCGGTGGCCCGCACTTAACTGCAATTGATCAAGTTATTAGACGATACGTAATACCAAATATTTAGATCTTTAACACTTCGGCTGTCGAAAAAAATACCCGAGAGCCACGTTCTCTTAAAAGCATTTATTTTTAATAACAATTATAATTAATAACGTCTTATAAATATAACAGCCGCCCGCAGGCAACAACCATGAATTAAAACGCCGGTGTGAACGTGTTAAACACCAACCAGTCCCAAGATGTAAAAAAAACTTCTGGACTCTCAAATATCGAGCTTTAACTTAGAGCCATGAACTTCTGTTTTAATTGTCGTAATAAATTCTTTTTCCATCCGCAGTAATGATTTGAAAAAAAATATTTCTTCAGCGATTTCCTCTCAGCAGATTTCTAGCGAAAACTCTGAGTGTAAATAAAATTGCCATGAAAAAGTTTCCCAAAAATCTATCGTTCGGAGTCGACTTTAAACTGTAGGTCCCGCCACACATGCATGAAAATTAACACACACAACATAAGTGATCCGAGAAGCTAGGTTGCAATCCTGACTAAAGGGTTGTAATGACCAATTATGTACATATGTATGTTATGTGGCTTAAACAAAAGTCAATATTGTCCATAGATCTTGGCACACAGATATCTTCGTGTCAAATATTTGTCAATTCTTATAACTATTCGCGATCCAATTGGCTCCCATTCCAATTCCAGTCCTGATCAATGAATAACTTCTGGATTCTCAAAAGCCGAGCCAAGGACTACTGTTTCAGTTGTTATAATGAATTGAATTTTCCATTGACATTAAAGTCGTGTTGACTTATTAGACGTGAGGCCACGGTTCAAACCCCAGGTCTGACATCTCCAACAAAACGAAAATATGAAAAAAAATATCTGCGGCGACTTTCTCTCAACAGATTTCTGGCAAAAACTCTGAGACTAAAAATAAAATTGCCATGAAAAAGTTTCTTAAAAAACTGTCGTTCGGAGTCGACTTTAAACTGTAGGCCCCGGCACTCATGGATAAAAATTAACGCAAACAGCATAAGTGGTATCTTTGCATATGGCAAATATTTGCTGTCCGTTCTGTCATATCCTTTGAAGCGCATTGAGCATTATCATACGTAATCGTTCATCTGTTTTTATTCGCTTTTCATGTGAACTTTTTTATTTGTTTCAAGACCATTTACGCTATCAAACCGCCTCTTTGGCGGTGCAATTATAATTTCCGGATTTTTTTTATTATTTTTTCTTTTTATTTTAAAAATTCTATGCCACATGAAATTTAAATGTCACCTTCAGTGCCTGTAGTTCCTATATTTACTGTAGTCATTATCGATAAATGCCATGCATTCATCTGGCATACTAAATCCAAAAAAATAACACTGACATGTTGTGTCAAAGAGAACCCCAATATTTTTAAGTCCTACAAGTTTCGATATTTTGTCAGTCATACCTGAATCTGCAATCAGGGAAATATTAGTACCCTTTTGATTTCTAAGAGTCAAATAAACATTCACACAACTCTAGCCCCTTTGTTAGCCACCTTCTTTACTTCACATCAACTTCACTTATGAACCCGACTATGCAGGATTCAATCAAAGCAATCTCATAGCAGTGACACCAGGACACAGGCCTATGGGTGTTCAAGCCAGGACACTGGGAATACTTTATAATGACTTCTGTAGAAGCTGTAGCGATAAGGAAGAAGAGGAAACTACAGAACACCTTCTCATTGTCATTGTCCGGTATTTGGAAACCTGAGAAGTAGAATTCCGGGACACCCAGAATTTAGTGGCAAAACATGTCTAGCCAACGGCGATTGGAGAAAAACTCATGCCTTCATTAGACATTCGGGATGGTTGAGAGTTACCAAACAGAAGCTGTAATTAAATGTGGTACTCTAGATGGAATGTGAAGTTGCCGCTGTCTGGTAGGTAGTGCGTTGGCATATTAGACCTAAGGCCACGGCTCAAAACCAGGTCAGTCATCAAAATGAAAATATGAAAAAAATATCTCTGCGGCGACTTTCTCTCAGCAGATTTTTGGTAAAAACTCCGAGGGAGAATTGCCATGAAAAGTCACTCAAAAATTTGTCGTTCGGCTACTGATGCGTAAAATTAGCATACACCAAATAGGTGGTCGCCGAAGTCTAGTAGGTAGTGTATTGGCTTATTAGACTGAAGGCCCGAGTTCGAATCCCAGGTCAGACATCAAAATGAAAATATGAAAAAAATATTTCTGCGGCGACTTCCTCTCAGCAGATTTCTGGCAAAAACTCTGAGAGTAAATAAAATTGCCATGAAGAGCTTCTCAAAGAATCTGTCGTTCGGAGTCGACTTTTAACTGTAGGTCCCGCCACTCGTGTATAAAATTAACGTACACAACATAAGTGGTGTGAGAAGCCAGGTCGTAATCCTGTCAGAAGGGTTGTTATGACCAATTATGTATGTATGTATGAACTCTAGATGGAATGTGAAGTCGCCGTAGTCTAGTTGGAAGTGCGTTGGCTTATTAAACCTAAGGCCACGGCTCAAACACCAGGTCAGACATCAAAATGAAAATATGAAAATAATATTTCTGCGGCGACTTCCTCTCAGCAGATTTTTGGTAAAAATTCCGAGGGAGAATTGCCATGAAAAGTCTCTCAAAAATCTGTCCTTCGGCTACTGATGCGTAAAATTAGCATACACCAAATAGGTGGTCGCCGTAGTCTAATAGGTAGTGTGTTGGCTTATTAGACTGAAGGCCCGAGTTCGAATCCCAGGTCAGACATCAAAACGAAAATATTTCTTCGACGATTTCCTCTCAGCAGATTTCTGGCAAAAACTCTGAGAGTAAAAATAAAATTTCCATGAAAAGCTTCTCAAAATACTGTCGTTCGGAGTCGACTTTAAACTGTAGGTCCCGCCACTCATGTATAAAATTAACGCACACAACATAAGTGGTGAGAGAAGCTAGGTCGTAATATTGACTAAAGGGTTGTAATGACCAATTATGTACATACATATGTAATAATATCATGGGGAGACCGTCCTATCTCACTAGAAACATTCAGAAAGCTTTATCCGAAGACGTGAGATTAAGCAAAGACTGTGATACAATATCCAATGTGATGAAAACGGCATTTCTCGACAAACTTATCCTGAAAAACGTTTTGAAACAATCGAAAAGAACGTATGAAAAGCGGTACCAATACTTCTTCTGAATCTAGGTTTAACTCGAGAACGAGACAAGATCCAAGTACGAGTACAAAGTTTACAGCTCTCATCACAACAAAAGTCTTATCTAGCTGTTCTCAAGCCGAGTTTCATGAAACTTTTTATAATCAAAGAGTATATTTTATAGCAAAGATATCTTTCCATCCTTGGTAAGTGCTGTTAACATATTCTCGACTGGCAACTTAAATTAACCTCGACTTATAAAATAAAAAACCTTAACTGAACGCTTTGAAATGTTAAAATATTTCGAGCATCTGATACTTCACACAATCTTCAATTACAGTCTGCAGTTCTTTAAATTCTTGTCGCCATAAACGGTTTTTCTGCTTAGCTGTTGCCTCCTAAGTTTCCGTTAATAACAGTTTTATAATTTAAAGTCCTTGAATGCCATTATTAAAGGTTTATTAACGTTGTTTTCTTTTTTTTTTTTTTTTGTTTTAATCGAGTACTGTTGCTCAATCGAATATTATCAAGTTTGTGTCTAAGTGACAAAGCATGTGTGGTATGATAGTTATTCTGAACAGAACAGAATCTTTAACAATAGAAACTTGAGAAACTGAATTTTGTTAAAACAATTACGAAAACAAACCAAAAGAAGATTTTAAAATTGTTTATACCCTCATCATTACGTATGTTATTATTGCTAATATTTTCTGTACTCTATAGTAGGTATTATCAAACACTGGAGTAAAACAATCATTTCAAACTGCACACCTTAATATTGTTAGGTTTTTATATTTTAAAAATGTTTAAAATAAGAGCTCTTAGATTGCAAATAAAATAAAAATAAATTCTTTATTATTCGCACAATTCTGTGTGCCACTGTTCACAACTTGATGTATACAACAACAATTGCTTTGTTTGCTATTTCTTTGTTTACACCCCTTTGCATAAACAATAACAATTACTAGACAATTGTACGACAGATCTTTGTAACGGAGATTTTCAAACCACAATTATTCTCTTCAAACACAACGCGTCTTCACACAAGAATGACTGAGCTTCACTAACTGCAATCGCCTGCTTTGCCTTGCTTTTTATATGGCGGAGTAAACAGTCTGATGACAGATGTTTCCACTTTCTGATTCCGAGTAGGGATGACTGGAATCCTAATACGGTCGTCCCCCCGGAAGTCCTGGATATACATATATACCGACGCCTCTAAACTCGGTAATGGGGTTGGAAGCGGTGTCTACTCTGGGAAACTGGACCTGAACATTTCTCTCCTATTTCTTTTCCACTACTGCAGCGTGTTTCAAGAGGAGGCGATGGCAATTTACCGGGCCTCGTAATGGATCCTCGTCAACGATGCTCCTTTCACTCGCGTCTCGGTCTTTTCTGATAGTCAGGCCGCTATAAGATCTCTATCGAGTTTCGTGAATAACTCTATGATCGTTAGGGAATGTCGCCGCTGTCTCGACCTTCTTTCGGGGCGCTTCACCAGTGTCTCACTATTGTGGGTCCCCGGGCACAATAAAATTCCGGGAAACTGTAGGGCCGACGAGCTCGCCAGAGCTGGTGCGCTCCTTCCGGAATCCTCTTCTATTGAATTGGGTATGTCATTTGCCTCGGTCAAGTTGGACATTGCGCGGAAATTCTTTCGGGACGCCAACATATCTTGGGTCAATGAGGAGTCATGCTCCACCGCTAGACTCACCTGGCCCTTAATAGATAGAAGGCGTACCAACCAAATGGTCTTGGTCGTGACGTTATCTCGACTACAGTGGCCGTGCTTACAGATCATTGCGTCATGGGTAGACACGCGGAAAGAATGAGGCTCCCTTTTAACGACTTCTGCCGTGTATGCAGGTCCGCTGAGGAAGAGGAGGCTGTTATCCACTTTCTTTGTCAGTGCCCGTCTCTTGCTAGGTATAGATATAGATTATTTGGCTCCCCATTCCTTGTCAGCTTGACGGAGCTATCATCTATTGATATCAAGGATATAGCTTCGTTCATCAAACATTCTGGCTGGTTTTCCAGTGCGGTGTAGTTGTGCTTTTGTTGTGCAGCCCTTGCGGTGACCAACTTCTTCCTCTTCCCTGATTTTGGTGAAACTTGGTCAGTACAGGGACTGCGTTCACCCGTGGCATCACAACGGGCCGCTATGCTTGCTCAAGTGAGCTTTGTGATATCAGAGCTACCACTCCGACCTAACTTGACCTAACCTAAACAGTCTGATGAATGTTCTTGAAGGCAAATGTACGTGGCTTCGCCTTCTCAAGATTTTTATAAATATAAATATCGTTGCTTCATTATTTCTTTTTTTTTTTTGTGTATTTTGTTTATATTTATTCTTGCAGTCTCCGTTGTTATATTTTTGTTTACTTGTTTACTATTTTTTTATGCTGGTGTTTGTTGTTATATTAAGCAGTACGATAATTTGTAAACAGGTTCGTTTACTGCATGGTTTTTGTTTTTGTAGCTTTTATTTATAATTTTAATGTTAAACGATATAAAAGTAAAACACCAGTATCTAGATTTTTCCATTTTCGCAACAATATGTTCAAACATTTCACACTTGACCTCTTCAAACCTTTGTGTGGCTTTCAATCTGTGTTGTAGAATGTTTATCACTTTCTAATTACTTCTGACAATCATACAAAACTACATATTATCATTCTCAATGCAAGTTGGTTATAAAGCACCTCATACAGTCGTGTTGTATCGTTTGTTTATTTCTTATTTGTTTCAATATTGTCTTGTGGTATCAAGTTTAAAATATTTTCAATTCTTTTTTTTTTTTGTTTTGTGTTCATCTCTTATAGAAGCTAAAAAAAACCATGTGCCACCAATTCAATGCAACATTGTTTCAAAACAAGGAGACAGATTTTCGCATTAAATAGTTGCAGACAGACGTAAGTTGCAGACAGACTGGCAGCAGACAGACACACAGACAAATATAAAAACCAAATAAAAATAAGAACGTAACAACAAAAACAACGAAAAATGAATAAAATGATCAACCAAGCAACCAACCAGCAAGCAACCTGCCATCAACATTCATTTCATCACAACACAATAGCCACAGTCGAGTACTTAATACGGGTATGGGAAAAAAAATATCATTTTACCCACATTCATTCTGATTTTTGTGTGCATTTAAGATTTTGAAGCGTGTGACATATATCACAGATTTTTTGTATTGTTTTTGTTTCTGTTTTTTTCATGTGCTTGCTTATTATTAAAAGCTGGCGAAAGGTGACCAGATGACTTGGAGCAACAATAAGTAATTAGTTGCAATTCAGTGGCCATAGTTGTCTAGTGGATAGAGGATTGGCTTACTAGATTAAACCTCAGAGTCCTTAACTCAGTCCTGTCACCCAAAACGACCGACTAGCTACACAGAGAATCATGCAAAAAGTCGATGCCTTCAAGCATTCAATCATTTTACTGAAGAAAGCACCAAAACTCTAAATATTACCAATGCATAGAGCAACACTTGTGGCTATCCATTATAGATTTTTGGAATATATCAGAGAGAATGGAAATAGTTTTGATTGAGCAACATTGTTGTTAAACAACGAGATCAGTTACTATTCACTGGACGTGTTGGTAGACGTGCTTCTTGAATAGATTCCTGAAAACCTTTCTAAAGGGTCCGCCAAATAACTTTTTTTTTTTTTGAAAATGCTTTAAAAAAAAACTACTGAATATTTTCTCAAATTTCTTTTTTTATTTGAAAGTACAATCCTTCCGGTTAATAATGGAAAAAAATTTCATTCAAATGGCTACCTCGGCTGGCCATGCAGTAGCCTACACGATCATTCCAATTTTTAAGCACATTATCGATTGTGTGCAGCTGTATTTCACCTATGGCTTCACGAATATTGTCCTTTAAAGCGTCAATTGTATCTGGCTTGTCGGCGTAATACTTATGTTTGACGGCAGCCCACAAATAATAGTCCAATGGTGTCAAATCGCAGCTCCGAGGTGGCCAAACAACATCAGCTCTGCGGCTGATAATGCAATCTTCAAAAATAGGGCGCAAAACATCAAGTGTAACTTCGGCTATGTGGCACGTAGCGCTGTCCTGTTGAAACCAAATGTTGCCAATATCCTCCTCTTCAATTTTTGTGAACAAAAATTCGTTCAACATGGCCCGATAACGATCGCCATTGACTGTAACGGCCACTCCTTGCTCATTTTCGAAGAAAAATGGCCCAATTATGCCTCTGAACCAAAATCCGCACCAAACAGTGACTCGTTTTGGGTGCGTCGGCTTTTCAATGTATGCGTGCGGGTTTTCTGTGCCCCAAATGCGACAATTTTGCTTGTTTACATACCCGCCAAGATCAAAATGAGCTTCATCTGAAAAGATGATTTTTTTTTTGCCAAAATCGGCATCTTCTGTAAGTCGATCGCAGGCCCACTTAGCGAAGCGAAAACGCATTGCATGGTCAATTGGCTTCAACTCCTGAACCAATTGGACTTTGTATGGCGTCATATCAAGGTCTTTATGCAAAATTCGTCTCAATGATGTCTCCGAAATGTTCAATTGTTGAGAACGACGATGAATTGATGTTGATGGCACTTCACGCACACTTTCTGCCACAGCAGCAATATTCTCAGGTGTACGCACTGTTTTTGGCTTTTCACGCTTTGGTTTATCAATGAGGATGCCAGTTTCTTTCACTTTTTTCACAAGATAACAAACATACGGTGCTGACGGTGCTTCTCTTCTTCCAAAATCCGTCCGCAATTTTCGCACACATTCTGCAACATTATCATGATTTTCAAAGTAATGTCGCAATATTTCCCAGCGTTGTTCAAGCGTATACACAACCATATTCGTTCAGCGGAAGGATAAAACTAATTATCTGTCAAATCAGACATTCACGAAATAAGCACTAGTTGAAAAAAAAACGTTAGATGGCGGACCCGATATTACTCCTTTATCATAAAATGACGATAAATTCAAAGCGTAATAAGACAGGGTCTGAGGATAGGTAAGGCCAGGGTAAGTCATGTTAGATCAGGTTAAACTGGCAGTCGCTTCAATGAGCGCAGCTTATTTGGGTCCAAAAAGTTTCTGTTGTAACACCGTTGTCACCTATTGCGCTACGTAATTGTAGCTTCTGGCTGGCATCTCTCAACCACCCGGAGGGTCTTATGAAGGTCTAAATTTTTCACAAATTGACATTGACTAGACATATTCTGTTAATAAATTCTGATTTTCCAAGAAGTCGCCGTAAGACGTAGACCACGGTTCAAACGCCCAGCTCAGACATCAAAACGAAAATATAAAAAAAAAATATTTCTTCGTTGACTTTCTCTCAGTAGATTTCTGGCAAAAACTCTGAGTGTAAAATAAAATTGCCATGAAAAATTTCTCAAAAAATGTGTCGTTCGGAGTCGACTTTAAACTGTAGGTCCCGCCACTCATGCTTAAAATTACAACACACAACATACAAAAGTGGAGTGAGAAACTAGGTCGTAATCCTGACTGAAGATTTGTAATGACCAATTACACGGTGCGACAGTGAAAATACACCCGAGTAACTACATAGTTCATGTTGTTCAGTTAGTTGAGGAGAACTCAAAACTATTTTTTTTTTATATTTCTCGAACCCTCCAAATTGTTTTTATTTGACAAAAACTGTTTTTTTAGACTTTCCGTGCAAATTTCTGTATTACTTAAACATTTCTGACCCAATTTCTAAAATTTAAATCTTGTTGGAAAGGGGAGAGATGGACCTTTAAAACGGTATACATATATCTATTATTCGACTTAATATGCTATGAGTTTTGATGAGGTAAACTTGGAAAATTTGTATTTCTTTCATATTTTTTCAAGTTTGTCCATTCCTAGTAGCAAACTTTAATAAAAAATATAGGATAAGTGATAATATTCTTAAAGAATTTTCTCTTGTGAAGAGATTGAGTCATCATTTGATCAAATCGGACAAAAATTACCGTAGTTATTATTTAAAGAGTCTAACAGTCGTGTTATATTTTTTATATATGTATGTCATCTCATCAAATGAACTTTTAGTTCAAAAATTTTCAGAATTTTTGATGGATCTTGATTGTTTATCACAAAATGTGTCAATTTCACGTTTGCACAACTTCCAAAAGTCGGCTAATATTTGTGTTTTTTGCAAATATTATTATTTCTCTTTGCGCAAACATTGGCCAACTTCTGGTGGTCGCTCAAACGTGAAATTGACACATTTTGTGATAAACAATCAAGATCCATCAAAAATTCTGAAAATTTTTGAACTAAAAGTTCATTTGATGAGATGACATATATAAAAAATATAACACGACTGTTATACTATTTATATAATAACTCCGGTAATTTTTGTCCGATTTGATCAAACGAAATGCCAATCCCTTCACAAGATAATGCACTTTTATAATGTAATCACTTATTTCATATTTTTTAAGTAAAGTTTGCTACTATGAACGGACAAACTTGAAAAATATGAAAAAAATTCGCATTTTCCAAGTTTACCTCGTCAAAACTCATAGCATATTAAGTTAAATAATAGATATATGTATACCGTTTTAAAGGTCCATCTCTCTCCTTTCCAACATGATTTAAATTTCGGAAATCTGGTCAGAAATGTTTGAGTAATACAGAAATTTACGCGTAAAGTCTAAAAAACAGTTTTTGTCAAATAAAACAAGTTTGGAGGGTTCGAGAAATATAAAAAAAATAGTTTTGAGATCTACTCAACAAAACTCACAATCTACACTAAGTCATTAGCCAGGTGTATTTAATTTTCTTTATTTTGTCGCATAGTGTTATGTATGTGTCCAAGGAATCTTGTTAGATTCCCAAGCACCGTCCTTTCAGCTTCCGCAGAAGTCGTTATGACGTATTCCCAGTCTACTAGCGTCCTTGCGTGAACATGCAGAGGCCAGTATCCTCTTATGGTGTTCCCTAGGCGGAATCTTGTTAGGTTAAAAACAAATTCTGTTTCACACATATCCATTTGGGACCAGATGAGTTAGATGTCACAGCAAGTGGGTTCATTAACCCATCCTGCCTTTGACAAATTAATGGAGTTTTTGTGAGACCATTTGTTTGACTCTACGCAGATGAGCACCAACCTCGTGTAGGAATTCAATTGAAATTTCCTTGGTACCTGCTTTAGCAATTGCGTCAGTTTTGTTGTTACCTTCGATGACACCGCACACTGTCGCGATTTCATATAACGAGTGGCCAAAAATAGAAGGAGTAATAGTAGAGTAGTGAAATTTGGCACACCTATATTAATTGGTCAAACATAATCATACCTAAAATTTGGTCATTTAAAGTCAAAGGATTCGTGTCCTTCCCATATATCCTGAAATTAAAAATTGCTATAACAAAAACAAAGATATGTTAATAAAATTAAGGAATTTAGTTCCAAAACATCAATTTGGTTTTAGAAATGCGCATTCAACAATTGACCAGGTTCATCGCATTACTGATGTAATAGAAAGAGCTTTAGAGGAAAAAAATGTTTGTACCGCTGTATTCTTGGACGTTTCACAAGCATTCGACAAAGTCAGTCATACGGGTTTACTCACTAAACTAAGCACACAGTTGCCAAGGGCGTACTGTACTTTATTTAAATCGTACCTGAAGAATAGGTTGTTTCGCGTTAAATATGAGAATGAATATTCCCAATTGAGGGAAATACAAGCAGGTGTACCACAAGGAAGCATTCTGGGTCCACTTTTGTATGTTTTATACACCAGTGATATACCTGAAGTTGCTGGAACGACTATGGCTACATTTGCCGATGACACGGCAATTTTGTCAGTTGCCAGAACTGAAATTGAGGCGAAACACAAGCTACAAAACGCACTTACCTCGGTCTTAGAATGGACTAGAAAATGGTGCATAAAATTGAACAGTTCTAAGTCAACACATGTTGACTTTACAAATAAATCAACTCTAGGTATCCCTATATTTATGGATGGTATACAAATACCGTACGCAAATACGGCAAAATATCTTGGTATGACACTGGATGCGAAGTTACGTTGGAACGAGCATGTTAAAATAAAAATTATTGAACTACAACTTAAATGGAAGAAGCTAAAATGGCTATTAGGGAGGAAATCTAAACTGTCTGTCGAAAATAAATTGTTAATATATAATCAAATATTAAAACCTATATGGACTTATGGAGCACAATTGTGGGGTTGCACAAGCGAAAAAAATATAACTATTATTCAACGTTTTCAGAACAAAGTACTAAGATGCATCGTAAACGCACAAGTGATTTACATCGTGACCTTGGAGTAAATACTGTTAGAAAAGAGATTGAAAGCATTGCGACAAAACATTACATCCGACTCAGAGACCACGTAAATACAGAAGCATCATCTCTTGCTGATCCCATTGGTTTGGAGCGCAGACTTAAAAGAAGGAAGCCATCCGACCTAATTAGAAGCTCTCTTTTGGCTTGATGATATGATATCATCATAAATATATAATTTTAAAGTTTATATTTATTTAATTGTTAAAGTTCATGTTTATTTAATTGTTAAAGTTTATGTTTATTTAATTATTAAAGTTTATGTTTAATTGTTTGAAGTAAATTACTTGTTAGTTATAATAACTAGTTGTAATATTAATAAATGAAAATTTAAGAGAGAAAAAAAAAAAAAAAAAAAAATGTTAATAAAATTTGGAACACTTATTAGTTTTAACATGCTTAACACTTTCTCCAAATTTCATTGAATTTGGAGCAAAGAACGCCTACCCTAAAAATGTCCTTTTTCAAAAAATTATCAAAAAGACATAAAAAAATTGAATATATACTTTTTTCGAATCGCAAATTATGATTTAAATGTTTTACTAACTCATTAAAATTTAATTTTCTCACATTCCGTATATCCTTAGAAAATTTTAAGGATAAATTTATACATATGTATAAGTGAAAAGACATTATTTAGATGAATAAACATACTTTAATACATATTACATACAGGCATATTATAAATATTTTACTCATTATCGCTGGTACCATCACTCTGAGAATCCTCTATCAATTCATTTGCTATTGCACAATCCTCTCTTTCAATTACATATATGTATACAACCTTAAATCATCCATATCATATTTTTTCAGAAGTGTTTTTTGACTACAGATTGGTATAGATGGTTTTGACTGTAATATAAGATACACCATTAGGTCCTTATTAGAATTGACTCTATCAGTTTTTCGGGTATGCCTTAATCCAGCATTCCTTATAGTTTTGTGATTAGATTGAATTGCCTCTTCTGATTTTTAAATATAAAAAATTGATGATCTAGAAAAACTTACATCACAAATATCTTTACAAAATAGCTCATTATCTAGCCAGGTACTCAACTCAGTTTCCATCCTACTTTTTCCGCGTCTATATTTTGTCCAATTATTACTAATTTTCAAAAGAATGAATTTTAGTTTGTCCTTCTCTATATCTGTTAGAAATCTTTGAATACGACTTTCCATAAATTGTTCAATATGATGCAACACATTTTTTGTATTATTTTTCTTAAGCTGCATCCATTGCTCAAAAATATCACAAATCTGCAATGATGTTGCCACTAAAAAACATTTATAACGCCCACAAAAGCAATCAGAAGCAGCTGAAATTTATATATGTTAAAGTACATACTTGTGGCAATAAAATATCAAAAAATTTCAAAAGTGGTATTGGGTGTTTTTTTTATTTTTTTTTTTTTTTAATTCACTACCGAAGTTAATAAATGTATGAAAATCTTAATTTTTTGAAGGCCTGTATTTTGATTATATGATTAATATTTGTAAACAATTACAGCGTTGTAATTACAATTACATACCTGGCTTACAATTCTATTACAAATAATTTAGCCGGTACCAAATGAATTTTTGAATTTTAACTATGACAAAAATATGTCAAATTTCAAGTTTTCGCACAAATTTTCCATATTGCATGAGAATTCTTAACTTTGAGATACAATAACTAAAAAACTACGCAACAGTTTTTAAAAAAAATTTACATATCAACTACCAGAAGTGTTTTCTATAAGATGAAGGTAAAAAACAGTGTGCACCGTGTCCAGAAACCCAAATGAGTGCAACCGTCGAATGTCTTACTATTTCCTCCAGAGGCACACGACATTCTAGGACAATCTTAGATCTTCTCCAGGAATCTAATGACCGCTTTACTGTCGATAAATATGCGTATATACTCTGATGCCGAATTCGCATGGCGGCAATTTTAATAGCCATTATTTCAGTCTGAAAAGCGTTTCAAGGGATGATTTAATATGCAATCAGAGAGTAAGAAATCTTTGGTAGTTTTCTGCTCATACTCACCGTAAGCAATGAGCCTATTTGCTGTACAACAATTCAAAGCCAATTTATTTTACTTCTGTCGAGATGTCGCAATGGTATTGCAGAAATCTGCTTCACGACAACTTACCTAACACTATTCAGGTGTACACATATTCGAATTAGATGGTCACCTTAGGTTAGGTTAGAGGACGTGTACTTGTCAGTTAAGACAAGTACAGTACCCGGAGGTTGAAATTGACCCATTGTAAGATGGTCACCTTAATTTTGGAATTTAAAGAAGACGAAGAAAAAGAAACTTATTTTTAATTTCTGTTTGTCAGTGCAACTTATTTGTTTTGTGCTAAGACTGTCTGTCGTCAGTAGGTTCTTATGGCCTTTTTTGGCCAAAATGTCAGTTTCTGTTTAAATACTTTGTGGACCATAAAAATAATACCGTTATGGTTTCTTTAAATAAATCAAAAAAAAACAAAAAAACACAAAGAAAACAAAAACGAAAACAAAAATTGTGTGGATCCAGTTGACAAACTATGTGTTGAGGCTGAATGTCTGATGTCAGTTTGAATTTTTTTTTTTTTTTGGTTTTTTTTTTGTTTTTGGTGCTAAGGCTGCTGCTGCTATTTTTCTGATTAAGGTGATGTTGACTGACGTTGCATCTGCTACTGACTGATTTGCTGGTTGCACAGCCATTGTTTCTTAATTTTTTGTCATTGAATTTAACCACATTTAACCTGATGCCTTTAGTCTGAGATAACGTTAGTGTAACGCTTATAATTAGCACCCATTAATGTAAACCTTCACTCAAGTCTTCTAAATATATTTGGTTCGTGGAGATTCAACGAAATGTTTAATTACTTGCTCCATATTGTACAGTTTTGAAATGATGTACATGTGAAATGGAAAGGAATACTTCCTTCCTTCCCATCCTTTGCATATAAGGGGTGAATTTTTAAGAGCTATAGGAAAATTTTTCAAAAAAAAAAAAACACATAAAATTCAGAAAAATGCATGAAATCTTTATTTGAATCGATAGTACGGTCCATATAATTTAATGTTTGAAGATTATTTCATGCAAATGTTGACCGCAACTACGCCTCAAATGGTCCATCCGCATAGTCCAATTTTGGCATACTCTTTCCAACATTTCGGCCGGTATCTCACGAATAAATGCTTCAATGTTGTCTTTCAATGCGTCAATTGAAGCGGGCTTGTCTGTATAGACATGAGCTTTAACATAGCACCACAAAAAATAGTCTAAAGGCGTTACGATTCGCACGATCTAGGCGGCCAATTGACCGGTCCCGAACGTGAAATAAAATGTTCACCGAACTCGCCTCTCAATAAGTCCATTGTTACGCGTGCTGTGTGGCATGTGGCACCGTCTTGTTGAAACCACATGTCATGCAAGTCAAGCTCTTGCATTTTGGGAAAAAAAAAAAATAAGTTGAATATCATCTCACGGTAGCGCTCACCATTCACAGTTACGTTACGATTCGCAGCATCTTTGAAGAAGTACGGTCCAATGATGCCAAATTCAATGATTTGCAAGCGTTGTTCGTTTGTAAGACGATTCATGGTTAAATTATAGACCAAACTGAAGATGTTTGACAGTGAAAGACAACACGAAACGTGCGTGTGAGCTGTTTAAACCAGTGTTGCCAAAAAGATAATAGCTAAAAAAAATCACCCTTTAGAAAGCATCCTGTATTTAAAAACAAACTTCTTTTCATGCCTCCAGCAATTTCTTTGTTTGTGTTGCGTCAATAACTCAAACGCTCATTAGCAAAGTTGGGGTGCGTTTTCTTTGTAATTTCTACTTAGAAATTGAAACCTTGAAATGAAACAATGACCCTCTTATGCTGTATGTGAGTGATCCCATAATTGCAATAGAAACTGAATTTTTTTTTTTTTTTTTTTCATTTCAAGACCTGTTCCTGTATCTACTGTGCCAACCATAAAAAGCTCCTCCGTCAAGGGTTGTGAATAGAAAAGAAGACAAAATGCGTAAACAAAGGAATTCATTCAGCCAAATGCCATATGCAAAACGAGAATAAAGCAGCAAATGATTCCAAATGTCTACGAGTAAATGAATGAATATTCTGAACACTGCATCAATGGATGGTTAGTCAAAAGTTTTTAGAAGAATGGTTGCAAGGCAAGACAAATACCTAGTAAAACCTTGGAAAAAAAATAGACAAAAACCGGATGTTTGATTAAGTAGTTAGAGAGGCAAACATACCATACATGACTTATTACAAACAAACAAACAAACAAACACTGCCAGTGTTTTAGAATTTTAAAAACAATTTCAAATGCAATTTAAGGCACCTGCTACACAACATAGAACAAATATTGTAGAAATGCTTAAACGAAAAAAAAAAAAAAATTTGTTTCTTTCTGGAAAAAGTCATTATCAGAGATAAAAAGAAATTCAGGACAATGAAATGTGAATGCAAATAGGTTGAAGGGGGGGGTACATACATACATTTTAAGATATTGTTACACATGTAAGCCAGTAAATGTTAAGTGCAGATGAATGGCATCCATCATCTTCTAATACCACACAACATACAGCATAGAGCAGTAGTAGGTACTTACTTACGGTTTATTTTCATCCATAAAGCCAGTTCTTATCTTCATCATCCCCAGGAATAACAAGCTCATCGTAATTTTATTTCTAGGGTGGCTTTCTACGATTAACACTGTAACTTGTTTGAGTAAGAATTGATATTTCTTAAGAGATTTTCTCAAAATGAGAAAGAGATAATAACAGACCCTCATAAAAGAGAAGGAGGCCATCATTTAGACCCATTGGGATGCCACAATCAATTCTAGCCGGGTATGCAGTATACATTTGCCTCTAAATTATTACAAAAGATCAATAAAATCATGCTTCAGAAATTTCGCTGAAGATTTGTAAGCTACCAGCCAAGCCTCCTTTTTTTTTTTTTTGTCTTGAGCCGGAGGTGGTAATCTTCGAAAGATACTTTTGTTCCAACAAAAGCATGCACGATTCACCATCACTGGTGCCTACGTTCTAAACCCACCCCCTACACACTTCAACCACTCTCCCCCCGCGGGACTGCCGTTAGGTATTACTTCGCGGAGCGCTGGTTAGCTCGAAAGCTTTATCACATTAAGTCAAATTCAAATTTCGCCTCCGTTTTCCTACAGTCTTCGGAGTTCTATCATTACTTCAGCCATAGCGTCCTAGAATTCAACAGCTCCTCCATGAGCCGGTTTGGTCCTAATCTAGTTTCTCCGGGCCATCTAAATCTGGGGCAGTATGTAAGAATATGCTCCGCATCTTCCTCTTCATCTACACAGTTTGAGCATATAGGGGAAGTATCTTGCCCAAATCTGTGCAGGTACTTCCTAAAACATCCATGACCAGTTAGGAACTGGGTCACGTAGTAATTCAGCTCGCAATGTTTGTTCTCCATCCAAGGGGTTATAGAAGAGACAAGGAGAAATGTCCATCTTCCCTTTAAACTGCTCTCCCATCGTGACTGCCATTTGTGCATGGAAGTCCTTCTTTCCTCCGCTTTTATAGCTGCTGTCCGTCCTGGACACTCGAGACGGCGAAAGTATATCCGCCTCATCTCATCCGCCAATATGTCTATTGGTATTGTCTTTGACAATACCAATACCGCTTCATCAGACACTGTCCTGAAGCCACTTATCCGTCTAATCGCGCTTAGACGATACACCGAGGACAGTATTCTCCTTGTCGTACCCACGGAGAGTGCCTCCGACCATATTGGGCAAGCATATAGCATTATCGACGTTACTACCGCTGAAATTATCCTTCTCTTGAATGGACCTGGTCCTCCAATATATGGCATCATCTTCGCCAGTGCTCCCTGCGTTACAGATGCCTTTTCGCCGATGTACTTTACGTGCTCCTTGAAATTCAACCTGTCGTCGATAATCACTCCCAGGTATTTTATCGCTCTCTTTGATTCGATCTTTGTGTCTCCAACTGTCACTTCCATCTTCTCCACTATCTTCCGGCCGCTTATCAAGAGGGCTTCCGTTTTATGTGCAGCAAGTGTCAAACCTACCTCATCCATGCTCATCCATGCTCCAACATTTCGAATCGCTGTGTTAGTTTTCTCCTCTATTTCTCTTACCGTCTTAGCTACCGAGACTATGGCAATGTCATCTGCAAAGCCCACAATTGTAGTCCCGTTTGGCAATTGCAGTCGAAGTACACCGTCGTACATGATGTTCCACAGTAGTGGCCCAAGTACAGAGCCCTGCGGGACACCCGCCGTCACTGCGTATTCCTTTTCTCCATCATCCGTTAGGTATATTACCTTTCTGTCCTGAAAGTAATCATTTAGAATCTCCATTAAGTATGGCGGCGTAGCCTCTGGAACTAGATATACATACATAATTACTCATTACAACCCTTTAGTCAGGATTACGACCTAGTTTCTCAACACCACTTAAGTTGTGTGTGTTAATTTTATACATGAGTGGCGCGATCTACTGTTTAAAGTTGACTCCGAACGACAGATTTTTGAGAAACTTTTCATGACAATTTTATTTCACTCTCACGGTTTTTTGCCAGAAACCTGCTTGAGGATGTCGCCGAAAAAATATTTTTTCATATTTCGTTTTGTTGGAGATGTCTAACGTGGGGTTTGAACCGTGGCCTCTACGGCTTCTGAAACTAGACACAGTCGGTAAATAGGATACAAACCTACATATAATCTTATATTGATTATTTAGACGTTTCATTCTTGATAGCAAAGGATTCTACGAATCCCATGTAGCAGAGGCCAAGTCCTTTCTGAAAAGTCAACACTTATTTGCCGCACACCTTAGTCTGTTTCCTTTCTCCAGCAACTCATTTTTCGGGAGGCAATTACGAAATTTCCGGAAACTTTTTTCATTACGAATTAATATTCCTTCAGATTAAGGAGACAACCGATTTGACAAATTCATTCCTTTAATGACTTCAAAGAGCGTGCCAATGTGACAAAACACGTCCATATTCTTAATCGGTTTTTCGTTTCATTGTTTCTGTTGCCGTAATCTAGTAGGTAGGTTGTGTTGGCATATTAGACGTGAGGCCGTGGTTCAAACCCTAGACCAGACATCTAACAAAACGAAACATAAAAAACTTTTCTTCGACGACGTCTTCTCAGCAGTCTCTGGGAATAAATAAAATTGCCATGAAAAGCTTCTCAAAAATTTGTCGTTCGAATCCGACTTTCAACTCAAGGTCCCCAGAACATGCGTCGTCTGAGAAGCTAGGTTGTAATCCTGGCTAAAGAGTTGTAATGACCAATTAAATAAATAATTTCCCTTCTTCTGTAACACACATGTTCGGTCATCGTCTGATTGTTGGTTTCAGTATAGCAGCGGACAAACTTTTTTCTATTTCTTCAATTCTTTCAAAAAGCATATGACTGTGACAAATGACGTCAATATTAAATCAAATTCTTTTAAAACCTTGAAAAATCTAACCAGTCGAGTTTCGCCTGATCTGGCGGTCTGGACATCTATTGGGAAAAGGTTGTCGGTAAACACATACCTTAATTGTGTGTGTCTACAACGGATACAACGAAACGAGAGACGTCAATATTATTGATCAGTTTTTCAGTTTTAATTAATCAGTTTAATTAATCTAGTTTTTCATTGCTGTAGCTGGTCTCATTGATTAGAACCAACTCCCCTTTGTGCACATTTATTTTATATTCCTATAGAGGTACTATATTCATAGCACTTTCAAATTCAAACCCACATTTCTCGTCTAGAATTTAAAACTAAGAATAAAACGGTAAATGTTGCCATATTCAAATTAACATTGCATTTCTTCTATGACTTGAATGAATGCATTTATGAAAGCCCAACAAATAAACCATTAAAACGAGTACAAAGCCTCACAAAAACAACAACAAGAAAAACAAACAAGAGAATCGCAACAATAATATTAAGAAACGGCAGCAGTTAGTAAGAGAGAATAAAAATAAAAAAGCTTAAAAGAGAGAAGACAAAAAAAAACTTAAATAAAATGAAATGAAAAGAAATGCAAAAAATAAGAGAAAAAGTATAAAGAAAAAAATAATAACAAGTAAACAACAATAAACGTCTGCAACCACTTAAGCACAACTCCTCCTTCTCCATGTAGAAGGCAATACCAGAAGCCTATACAAATAACACAAAACATATACACGCACTAGCACAAACTCATACTCAACATATGACAACACTTTGTATATTCTGTGTGACTCATTTATAGTTTAATACACAACCATATGAGTACTGCAGTAGAAACCACCATACAATACCCTTCATCAACATCATCATCATCGTCATCGTCAACATCCAACATCGCCCAGTGACACTTGAAGAAATTGCACATACACTCGCTTTTTTATTTTTTTTTTTTTTTACTCACACACAAATTTACTTGCATATGCATGTGTGTAATATACACCCTCTTTAAAATTGTTCAAACATTCACCATACACACACACACACACACATATGGCTATTAGGTTGGTACACATATATACGTACTGCATGCACTTGTTCGTTAAACAATGACACATCCTTTTTGTTTAAGGCTCGTACAAACTCTTGTGTAACTCTTATTGTGTTGTGTTGGTTATTGTTGTTGTTGTTGTTTATTTTTCTCTTTTCATTCTCATGTTGTCTTCAATATCATTATTATTACTGTGCTATCATTGTTGTAATTGTTGTTGGTTGTTTTTTGCGTTATTTTGTAACATACACACACACACACTCACGCGCTCTTATACAGTCATAATTTATTTATAAATTACAGTGGTTATTGCCAACAACAATTGTTGTTGCCATTTAAAAAAATGACACGATAAGTTGGTTTTAATATTTGGAATACAATTTTATAATCCAACATACCGTACGGTGGTGTATTGCAACAGTGGTGGCCATGCGGCCTTTTAATCTCCTTGAACCATGGTTTTTTTTTTTTTTTTTAAAGACTCTTCCTTGGATATTGGATAATATAGCACCAGAGTTGGGAAAAATAAGCACACGGACATTTGAAGATGAGAGAGGGTAAGGCTGTTGAGTATCCTGAATGGAAAACTAGGTGCGTTCCTGCGTAATAAACTGGCAGATCGAAACAGTCTCACACTAATTGATAAAAAAAATCAGTTGAATGAAGTACAACGCTTATTAAAGCATTGCTAAACTATTAAGATGCCATGTTAATAATGGAATTTTTTCAAAGCTAACAGACATACAGTGAGCATCAAAAAAAACTGTACATTAAAAAAAATATATACATTAATAAATTACCGTTATTTTTATTTTAAAATTGTTTCATTGCCAGTTTTTAAAATTAAAACAATAAAAAAAAATTAAAAAAATTTTCGAAATATTGTGAAATTTTTTCAGGCTCTCTCCTTAACTGATAAGAATTGAGTTTAGTGATTGTTAGAATTTTATCCTTAGTGTACAGTTTCTTTTGACACTCACTTTAGGTCACTCCTTAAGGCTAACTGATGACTGCAATGTTTTTCATGCGGATGTGTGAACCATACAGGTTTGGAAATGAAAGGATAAGTATTATGAAAGATGACTATATCTTTGAAGGCGTTATTAGCATACCTTCTGATAGTTGGGCGACTGTCAGAGTACTTAGTTCTAACGCAACGAACTCCAACACGATTTATGGCAATCATCAGTCTCTAAGTGATATAGCGGAGCGGTACGTACCAGCGATCAGCAACGAGTATTCAAAAAGATGAGCAGAATCGAATCATACTCATAATTTCTGATACTTATAAGCATTCATACTTATTTTAATATCATGGAACCTCTACTCATATTCAAAGTTTGATGTACTCATCTTGCATTCATACTTAACAACACGTATAATGTTGTTATTGATTTCGACTCTCCATAACTCAACAATGGAAATCATTCTATGCAAAATGTAAACACCCTCATACTGTTCGAATTGTAGGCTCATATTTAGGAGAGTGTAACCCAAACTGGAAAACAAACGTTTTTATATGAGAGATTAGCAATAAGTAGAATCGAATCATACTCATAATTTCTTATACATGTACGCATTCGACCTTATTTTAATATCATGGAACCTCTACTCATATTCAAAATTTGAAGTACTCATCATATGATGTTATTGATTTTAACTCTCCATAACTCAGCATATCCACTAAGCACAAAATAAGTATGATTCGCGTACGAACACTTAAATACTTACTAGAAGGTTGTGAATTTGCTCTGCTTGCTGCTCTGTCCGTCTTTTTTGCTTATGTGTCTGTTTTCTTTTGTTGTAAATGCAACAACAACTAAGACTGTAAATTTTAATGAATAATTCGAATCACTCGAATCATTTATAAGTACATATTATAAGTATTTTTCTAAAGTTATGAATCTAAATGAGTAGACTGGCTTATGAATCAAACATATTTCGAATGGTATGAGTTTGATGTCAACGTTATACGCATACTCCTCATTGTAACGTATACAGTCAACCCTCCTATAACGCGGTACTCTCAAAACGCGGTTTCCATATAACGCGGGGCTGAAATTGCGACAACCCTCCTATAACGCGGTACTCTTACAGCGCGGTTGCCGTTCAACAACATCTCATAAGTTCCTTCCGCAAAGCCTATGAATGACTAGTAACTAGATATTGTAAGAGGGTTTAATACAAGTTTTATTTTCGACGCAAAAGCTCAGCCGAGATACAGTACCTCAAATGGTTCAAGCAATACAAGATGATTCTACAATTTCACTCCCAGTTACAGAAATAGTAAACATTGCTTCTCGTTAAGGCGATGAAGAATTTGCAGTAAACCATCAGGATGTAAGAGAACTAGTACTCGGGGAAGAAACCTTAGATTAGGAAGAACTTATAGAATTAACTGATGCACCCATCTCAAATGCATTGGTAAACGAAAATAAGGAAAATGAATGGCTGTCAAATCTCGATTTACAAGATGTGAAAAAAGGGTTAAATTTAGCTAAAGAATTAGAACTTCATTTCATTCAAATTGATCGTTCAACGGTGCGCAGCGCAAAGTTTAAAAGAGAGTTAAGAAATTGCTTAGCTCCCTATAGAGGTTTTAGTGGAGTTAGAAAAAAAAAGCTACAATTGAAAAACAATGTGAAGATAAATCAAGTGAGGAATACATTTTGCCCATTAAAAGAAAACGAGTTAGGCAACTCATAACTGACAGTGAGGATGAATGTTGAAAAATTCTATAATTTTACAAGTTTTTCTTATTTTTGTTGGAAACCAGTCTTTCAGTTTAATTTTTATTTCATTTTTTTTTATCACTCCTTATATGAACTCTTGAATTCAATAAAAATAATTTATAATTTATTTTGCCTTTTGTATTTCTTGGTCTCCATACAACGCGATACGAATGATGTGATTTGTACTAATTCTGAGTTTCTTATAGCCCGGTTTCCATACAACGCGGTAGACGGTTTCCATAGAACGCGCTACGAATTAGCCTGAATTGTACGGTGAAATCCGAGTTTCCTATAGCGCGATTTCCATATAACGCGGTACGTACTCACCGCGTTATAGGAGGGTTGACTGTACTTATAAATCAATGTTGGTAGTGAGTATGAATGAATCAGGGTACATAGTTAAATTTCAATATTGTTGACTCACATACATATATTCAAAATTTTATGAGTGCTTATGAGTAGCGAAAAAACGATTCATTGCTGATCTCTGGTACGCATGGCAAATGACTTCTGAAGGAACTGGAAAACTATTTTTGAAGGGACTATAGCAACGAGAATGAAAAGGAAAGGAGGGAAAGGTTTTTACAACGAGCCGCTATGTTCAAGTGAGCTTTGGTAATCAAAACTACCAATTCATCTGTTCAATTGATTTTGTCCTTTCATCAGAAGCTCCAAATATTTCTAGGGCTATGGGAAATGTGGACTTAAGTGTATCCTAACGCCTTTAGTTGATAGCCAACTTTACGTATGTACATACTTACCTTACTAACCTAATCTTATGACCACTAAGTTGGGTTTTAAATTAGATTTGAAACCGTATTACTCGGATTTGTAGTCAACTACTATTGTTGTTTTATTATTTAAAAATCTAATAATTATAATCCAGTATTACATTGTTTATTCTGGCTTCTTGGCCTTCTTGACTTGGGGAGCCTTTTGGGAGCTCAACACAGCGGAAGCACGACGCAAAGCAGCCTGGGTCAAGTCCTTGCGGTATTTGTTGTCGGTCAAAAGATTTCTAAACTTCTTCAAAGACCTTCTGGGACCGGCCTTCATGGTTACCTTGACGGTATTCTTGGCGGGACGTTGGGCATATTTGGCCTTCTTCATAACAACGGTGAAGCCCTTCTTATCGGCAGCTGGAAAAACACCGAGGGTTTTGTTGTGCACGATGCCACTGTAATGGTAAGGACTGACATTGGTCAAGTTGTTAGGCTCAGTGCTGAATGGTTTTTTAATATCACGCTTCTTCAACAAGAAGGCATTGTTGTTGCGTATGATCAACCAGTTTAGGTGCGATGAAGTGGCCATCTCAGATCTTTTGTCTGGGACTGCGATGACAGAAAATAATATTGCCATTATGTTCAGTATTTAAGCATTTAAATAAAAAATCTCATAGATTTTAAAAATATTTCCACAAATCACTGTGTAACCAATGTTTTCAAAAAAAAAAACGAAAAAAAGGAAACACATTTGAAAGGACATGTAAAATGCAATGTACACAACTGCTTTTGTCATACATTAAGAGGAAACAGATTTCTCCTTTTTTTTCAAATAGAAGACTCCTTTTTTTTTGCTTTTTTCCGTTTTCCTCTATTAAGACAAATAAAAGAAGGACAATAACAACCCCCAAGTAAGGAAACGAAAAAATCAAAAAAAAAAATCTCGTAAGAAAGCCAAGAATTTTTGTATGTTTTCAGTCAAACTTGAATCATTTTCCAGTTTTTTTTTTTTCTTTTGCCAACCAAGCCTTGTTGCTTTTAATCAAATGAATAAGATCTGCCATGAAACCGTACAAACAGCACTGGATATGGACTCACTCTCCAAACACTTGAGTCCATTTATACTCCAACAAAGAAGAGAGAAATAAGAAAAAATTTTAAGGAGAA
The DNA here is from genome assembly GCA_927399465.1 of Sarcophaga caerulescens. Classification (NCBI taxonomy): domain Eukaryota; kingdom Metazoa; phylum Arthropoda; class Insecta; order Diptera; family Sarcophagidae; genus Sarcophaga; species Sarcophaga caerulescens. Next base: position 97,746,615 of record OV656867.1, on the reverse strand, counting down.
GATATTGTCAGTAACATTTCATTTTTGCTTTTTGAACATTTTCTTTGCATATGGCAAATATTTGCTGTCCTTTCTGTCATATCCTTATCCTTTGAAGCTGTGTCATATTCACTTGAGCTTATCATTATCATACGTAATCGCTCATCTGTTTTTATTCGCTTTTCATGTGAACATTTTTATTTGTTTCAAGACCATCTACGCTATCAAACCGCATCGTTGGCGGTGCAATTATAATTTCTGGATTTTTTTATTATTTTTTCTTTTTATTTTAAAAATTCTATGCCACATGCAATTTAAATGTCACCTTCAGTGCCTGTAATTCTTATATTTACTGCAGTCATTACCGATAAATCCTATGCATTCATCTAACAGGCATTGCAACATACCCAAGTCAAAGAGAACTCCAATATTTTTAAGTCCTACAAGTTTCGATATTTTGTCAGTCATACCTGAATCTGCAATCAGGGAAATATTAGTACTCTTTTGATTTACAAGAGTCAAATAAACATTCACACAACTCTAGCCCCTTTGTTAGCCACTTTCTTTACTTCACATCAACTTCACTTATGAACCCGACTATGCAGGATTCAATCAAAGCAATCTCATAGCAGTGACACCAGGACACAGGCCTATGGGTGTTCAAGCCAGGACACTGGGAATACTTTATAAGGACTTCTGTAGAAGCTGCAATGATGAGGAAGAAGAGAAAACTACAGAACATCTTCTCTGTCATTGTCCGGCATTTGGAAACCGGGACACCCAGAATTTAGTGGCAAAACATGTCTAGCCAACGGCGATTGGAGAAAAACTCACGCCTTCATTAGATTCTCGGGATGGTTGAGGGGTGCCAAACAAAAGTTGTAATTAAATGTAGTACTCTAGATGGAAGTCGCCGTAGTCTAGTAGGTAGTGTATTGGCTTATTAGACTGAAGGCCCGAGTTCGAATCCCAGGTCAGACATCAAAACGAAAATATTAAAAAATATTTCTGCGGCGACTTCCTCTCAGCAAATTTCTGGCAAAAACTCTGAGAGTAAATAAAATTGCCATGAAAAGTTTCTCAAAAAATCTGTCGTTCGGAGTCGAGTTTAAACTGTAGGTCCCGCCACTCATACGTATAAAAATTAACACACACAACATAAGTGGTGTGGGAAACTAGGTCAATAATCCTGACTGAAGGGTTGTAATGACCAATTATTTATGCCACATGCAATTTAAATGTCACCTTCAATGCCTGTAATTCTTATATTTACTGTAGTCATTATCGATAAATCCCATGCATTCATCTAACAGGCATTGCATCATACCCACGTCAAAGAGAACTCCAATATTTTTAAGTCCTACAAGTTTCGACATCTTGTCAGTCATAACTGAATCTGCAATCACGCAAATATTGGCATCACTTTTATTTTCAAGAGTCAAATAAACATTCACACAACTCTAGCCCCTTTCTAGCTCGTTCTTTACTTCACATCAACTTCACTTATGAACCCGACTATGCAGGATTCAATCAAAAAAATCTCATAGCAGTGACAACAGGACATTGGCTTCTGGCTATTCAAGCCAGGAGACTGGGAATACCTTATAATGACTTCTATAGAATCTGTAGCGATGAGGAAGAAGAGGAAATTACAGAACATCTTCTCATTGTCATTGTCCGGCATTTGGAAACCTGAGAAGTAGAATTCCGGGACACCCAGAATTTAGTGGCAAAACATGTCTAGCCAACGGCGATTGAAGAAAAACTCATGCCTTCATTAGACTCTCGGGATGCTTGAGGGTTACCAAACAGAAGCTGTAATTAAATGTGCTACTCTAGATGGAATGTGAAGTCGCCGTAGTCTAGTAGGTGGTGGTGCATTGGCTTATTAAACGTAAGGCCACGGTTCAAACCCCAGGCCAGATATCAAAACGAAAATATGAAAAAAATATTTCTGCGACGACTTCCTCTCACCAGATTTCTGGCAATAACTCTGAGAGAATTGCTATGAAAAGGTTTTCAAAAATCTGTCATTCGGCCACTCATGCATAAATATTAACAAACACAACGTAAGTGATGTGAGAAGTTAGGTTGCAATCCTGACTGAAGGTTTGTAATGACCAATTATAATGATGATGACTCTAGATGGACTTTAAATGGTTTTAATGGCTTTGTTAGATAAAGGTTATTCATTCACGCATTTTACATGTCCTTTCAAATGTGTTTCCTTTTCCTTAAAAAAAAAAAAAGTGGTTACACAGTGATTTGTAGAAATATTTTTTTATTCTGTAAGAATTTTTTATTTAAATTCTCAAATACTGACCACAATGGCAATAGTTCTTCACGACAAACCCGAGTAATGCGGTTTTAAATCTAATTTCAAATCCAACTTAGTGGTCACCAGCTTCGGTTAACAAGAAGTTGGAACTATAGCTGCCAGATTTGACGATTTATCGTCATTTTGACGATTTTGAGCTTCAAAAATATCATTTTGACGACAGGACGATTTATGCCCTTATTTTGACGATTTTTAGCAATTAAAAAATTACAACTCCTAAATAACATCGTAGTTGAGCATAAATTATCATTTGCCGTTGCAGACAATTTTTTAAAATTCGATTATAGCTTCTAATATTACCATCGGAAGAACAAAGACAAGTGCCATTATTTTTGTTTTTTTCATTCGACCAACACTCAGGGGATGGCATTGTGCTTGGAACTAGGAAAATATATAATAAGAAGGAGGAAAGAGGGAGCAGTGTTTGTGGACACTAGGTTTGAATATTTTTATAACATTTTTATACCATAAGTAACAGGAAAGATCTCTGCAGGAAGGGAGTTCCACATACGAATAGTCCGTCTAACCAACGAAATTTGTCTGTAATGCAGTGTGCGATACACTGGCCAATCGACCACATATGGATGTGCTGGCCGAGAAAGACGTGTGTTACGTAGGAATACATGATTTTCATAAACAAGTCCCCTTATTTCGCTCGAGCAATATCCGTTGTAGTAGCGATAGAACAGTGAAACACAAGCCACATTGCAACGATGCTCCAATGAATCAATGGAGTTGGATACACTATCGTCATTAACGAGCTACTACGGCCTCTCCTGTAAACGGTCGAGAAGCCTCAAAATAGACGTTAAAGGCCAACCCATACATGAGAGTTGTATTCCATTCTCGGTCGGTTATAAATGGTAAGTAGATCAGATGAAGTTAAGTATTTATTGCACTGTCTTAAGAAACCAAGGCACTGAAAAATGTGTCAGTTCTAGCGAACATCACACTGAATTTTCGTGCCCATAACGTCAAGATCTTCTGAATCCCTAATATTTACACCACACACGGGTATAGATGATGCAATATTATTTCTGCTTAACATTGACTTTATATGTTTTTGTTTTTAAAATACCTTTCAGTTTATTTATTTATTTTTTCTGACGATTTTGACGATTTTTTCTCAAATATTTGACGATTTGATGCTTCATTTATCTGGCAGCTATGGTTGGAACAGATACACTTAGAACCACAGTTATCCGTTTCCTCTAGTCCTAGAAACATTCGGAACTTCTGGTGAAGATACTTAGACTGGTCGCTACAGTCCCTTCAGAATTCGTTTGTCAGCCCTTCAGAAGTCATTTGCCATGTGTATGCACGCACACGTCTGAAATCCAACACTATCTTGCCTGCCTACTGTACTCTCTCCACACTTTAATGTGATGTTTTTGTAACACAGCCTATTTCACTTGCCTGCCTGTTTATAAGGGAAACACAAACAAAATTGAGTGTTTTTGTTTGTGTTTTCCATGCAAACAGGCAGGCAAGTGAAATAGCCTGCGTTACAAAAACATCACATAATTCACCAAGAAATTTAACTTTTTTACAGCCTTTTTCCTGCAGGACAATGTTTATACAGAACTTTTCTTTTCATTTCCAACCTAAGACAGAAGCTATTCTAGACAAAGCTTTTCTTAAGAAACATTGTCGTAACCTCTCAACAACATCTGTCTGAACGGATAACCGTTTTAAAATCCAAACAACTACGATATTACCAAAAAGAATATCGCCCTTGTGCCTTTTTTCTAGTTTTAAATTCAAAAAAAAATTATGCATTTGACATTTCTCTAGTGGTGAAAATTGAAAAATCCTAAATGACATGAGAATAAGGGTTCTTCGCCTGACTAGATTTTCAATTTTTCTATAAAAAATTCAAATACCAAAGAAATTCAAAAATATTCAGCCTCTGGTTCTTCTTTTCATTTTAAAAGTACTCTTTTCCATAACTGAAGAGAGTAGATTTATTTTTTATTTGTTATACAACGAAACAAAACTGTTATAAAAATCATAGAAAAAAATTTCTTTGAACAAAACTGTTCCCAGATATCCTTTTTAAAATTTATTTTAAACAGCCAGGATCATAACCCTGCTTAAAAGTGTTATACGGTTAAGCCAGCACAGACACCAAGTGTTCAATAGTTGCATTAAAACATAGCATAGGGGCTACAATACAACTTCTGTGCAGATTGTATAAAACCACACATTATGAAGAAGACACTGTTTGAGTAAAACATTTCACTCAATTGTTCCCCTTACCGAAAGGAGAACAATCTGTGGTTGAGTGAAATACTCTCTTGAGCAGAGAGAGAGAGGAGAAAAACATAGCATAAAGAACTACAGAAACTTTGCAGAAATATGCTCTCTTACGCTCTCTCTCTCTCTCTCTTTCGATTTCTGCTTTTTAATGAAATTATAAAAAAGAGTGTTTTTCTGCATCCACTAGGCATTGCAGGCAAATTGAGTGGTTTTTTTTTTGTTGTTTACGGTGGCGATTGATTAATGAAATTGGCAGATATTCAAATATTGGGCAATTTTCCTTTCCTTTCTTTTTCTTTTTTTTTTGGGTTGGATTTTTGCAGAAATCCATATAAATTGTGTTCTATTGGCCAGAAGAGGGGTTTGTTTATCTCATTAAAATTTAATATTTTCATTTTAATATGAAATAACCAATTAATTATAAAATTTAATTCATTTAAAAATTCAATTATACACACAGTGTTGCAAACAAATAATAAAAGTAACTTTTTTAATTACCATCAGCAGGAAAAAAATTATTTTTTTTTTTCAATAAATTTTGTCAATTTAATTATTGAAGGGCATAATAGAATGGAGTCTATTAGTTTTACATCATTCTGAACAACTTTCCAAATTCAATTTCTTATGAATTTCAAGAACCACTATCTCTATATGTGTGATCTAATGTTGGCCTAATGGCCATAGCTGTTTATAGAAAAGTTTCAAATGAAGAGATTGAATATGTTTCTCTATTAATCTTTGAACTACTAAGGTTAGTTTGGGTAAAGTTGTACGGGTTGTCCGGAAATTTAACAATTCCACTTGAAAGCCTTATGACCGAGAGGATCTAACTACTAAACAGCAGTGCTGCCAATTTTTTATGGTCAAAACGCGCAGTCCTCCTACTCAAATGGCGTTAAAAAGCGCTAAGTAATAATTTTAGTAACTAACTATAATCAAAACGCGCTGTTTTTTGACATACCGGCATGATGCTGGTGCTGGTGTTCTGTCATCTGTATCTATGGGTAATGTAAATATTGAGGAGGCGGATGCTCTTGATGTTCTGGGCATGAGAATTAGTTGTGATGCTCGTTGGAACGATCACATTTTTCGAGTGTCGAAGGAAGCATTCAAGTGCCTTGGTTTTTTGAAACGGTGCAGAAAATACTTCACTCCATCCGACCTTCTTACTATTTACAGGACCTTTATCCGACCTCGGATGGAGTACAACTCTTATGTATGGGCGGGTGCTTCAAAGTCTATTTTGAAGCTTCTCGACCGCTTACAGGAGAGGGTGAAGGTGCTTATTAATGACAGTAGGGTATCCAATTCTATTGATTCGTTGGAGCATGAGTCGCAATGTGGCGTGCGTTTCATTGTTCTATCGGTACTATAATGGGAGGTGTTCTCGAGAGATAGGTGGCTTGGTTCCCGATAATCACATATTTTTACGTGGTACTCGTACCTCTCGCAGAGCACATCCTTTTGTGGTTGATTGCCCAGTGAACCGCACAATGCATTACAGGGAAAATTCATTTTTTGCCCGCACTGCTCGCTTGTGGAATGATCTTCCTGCGGAAGTTTTTCCCGTCAGTTACGATATTGGTAAGTTTAAATCAAATGTCCACAAACACTACTCCCTCTTTCCACCTTCCTATAACCTATTTTCCTAAACCAGCACAATGCTTTGCATGAGTAGGGGCCATCCCCTGAGTGCTGGTATTACCAAAAAAAAAAAAAACGTTAAATAATTTAAAAAAAGTTTAAAATTGAAAAAATTTTTTCCTTTCTGTAATAGCGAATTACGACTCCTAAAGGTTTTGCAACCGAAATACCGGTTCCTAAATATTTAAAAAAAATTTAAAACAATATTTCATTACACACATTTAAAAGCATACTTCATAACTTCATCTAGAATTAGGTAAAATTTTTAAAAATTTAACAAAATTGTCAATAAAATGAGGTGCTAAGACATTTTTGATTATTTTTGTGCACTTAGTACGGTGTAAATTAAAATTTGCTGCCTAGCTGTCTTTAAAAACTACATATGTATATTGCTTAAATTATTCAATTGATCGACTGACTAAATTGAGCTATGAACAGCTACATAAAGTACTAAGGATGCTAGGCTTTTTTGCTACTCGTTTAAATTTGTGGTGAACGTATACATATGAGGTTGTCACAATTCCAAAGCATTGAAAGGTTTTAGAGCCTTCTGGTGTTTCACTGTTTTTATGTGTCGAATAAGATCCGATCGTTTTGCACAAATTTGGCATTTACAATAAATACATAACCCTTGAATATATCTTTTTCTAATGGCCTAATCAATTCCTTGATTAAAGCATCAGACTCCCTAGCCTTCCTGTATTTTTGTTTACACACAAATTACACAAAATTTGTCCAGGGTTGTAAAAAAGTATGAGGAATGATATCAATGTGGAACTTAAAAAAAAATTCAAATAGAAAAGCGCTAACCTAGCGCGTTTTCTTAAAAAAGCGCTAAAGAGAAAAAATGCGACTTTTTGGTGTTTGAAACGCGCTAAATATAGCGCGAAAGGCGCTAAATTGGCAACACTGCCAAACAGTTCCATGTATATTCATTACAATCGCTTTATAAATCAACCAGTACTTCTAACAAATCCTTCTTGTAAACCATTCTCTCGGGGGTACCTTGTTTAGTTTCACTTAGGACCGGTCATTTGCACAGCAAGTTATTCTTCTTTCTCATCCAAAACGCTTCTTCAATAGTCGTAATTAATCAGTAGCCCATACACATAATAATTCGTTTTCCCTAAAGGTGGAATGAAATGGCGACGGATATAATGACTGATATTCTTAGTTCAATGAAGTCGCCGATGTCTAGTAGGTAGTGTGTTAGCTTATTAGATGTAAAGCCACGGTTCAAACCCCATGTCAGGCATCTCCAACGAAATGAAAATAGGAAAAAATATTTCTTCGGCGACTTTCTCTCAGCAGATTTCTGGCGAAAACCCTGAGGATTTGCTATACACCTCAAAAATCTGTTGTTCGGAGTCGACTTTAAACTGTAGGTCGCACCACTCATGTATAAAAATTAATACACACAACATCAGTGGTGTGAGAAACTACGTGATAATCGTGACTAAAGGGTTTTAGTGATCAATTATATATGTTATGTATGTCTATTCTTAGTTCACGTGGAACACTATTCACCATCTTTAACTGATTATCATCAGATAAGCCCGAAAACCAATCGCCTGTGAGACAAGGGCCTGTTTCTGTAAAATGAATGGTTTCAGACAAATGTTTGTTTGTATGGAAAAACACGCAATTTGGTTTCGTCTGGAACTTTACGTGTTATAGAGCTATCCATACATGCATACTAGGGTTAATTTTATACATGAGTGGTGGGGCCTACAGTTTAAAGTCGATTCCGAACGACAGATGTTTGAGAAACTTTTCATGGCAATTTTATTTGCCAGAAATCTGCTGATAGGAAGGCGCTGAAGAAATATTTTTTCATAATTTCGTTTTGATGTCTAATAAGCCAACACTCTACCTACTAGACTAAGGCTACCATCTTTAACTGGCTACCATCAGAAAAGCTGGAAAACTAATTGCCTGCGAATTCGGCAATGAGATTAAATGTCACGAAAGTGACACCAAAAGTTTTGTCTGCTCAAATCTTAAGTTCTGTTTATTTGTGTTCCCCTCTTATCTAAGTGATGCCTTAAGCCGCTGTAAGTGATACCTGTGCTCTTGAAAAAATACCAGGAAAATCATTTTTCGACAATGGTCTACACTTCGAAATGGAATCGAAATTAAAGGAAAAATTCGAATATTTAATCGTTGTCGATCAGAGGCATATTACAATGGCAATATTACACACATTCATACATAATTGGTCATTACAACCTTTCAGTCGGGATTACGGCCTAGCTTCTCACACCACTTATGTTGTGTGTGTTAATTTTATACATGAGTGGCCGAACGACAGATCTTTGAGAAACTTTTCGTGGCAATTCTCTCTCAGAAGAAGTAGTCGAAGAAATATTTTTTTCACATTTTCGTTTTGATGTCTGACCTGGGGTTTGAACCGAGTCCTCACGTCTAATAAGCCAACACACTACCTACTAGACTACGACGACTATAACCATAAAAATATTCAGTTTCTTAATTCGCTTTTTCGGCTTTAATAAGAAGTCAATTTGTGAAGTCAATTTGCTTGCTTATTTGAAAACTGTATCTGCTGAAAATAAATTTCAGATAAGCGCACTGCCATCCATACAGACGAAACATATGTACTTATATGATCTATACTCACACCATGTTTAAGCTTCAAGGTTGTAAAGGGCTATCCATTTCGTGGTTTCAAAAGTATGGGACTGGAATTCGACATCTGTCGAACTAAGTTGTGAAACCAATTTTTTTCTTTTCAGTTGAAAGTCTGACATTGACGAAAATGGATCGCTTAACTATCACAAAGCGCATAAAAATTATCAAAACCTACTAAAAAAAAATGATGATTCTGACACAGCCACGTATCGTGCGTATCGGCAATTTTTCGAACAAAATTTTCTTCAGCGATGGAGCACATTTCACACTCGGTGGGTATGTTAATTAAAAAAATTGTCGTATTTGGGGTTCTGAGAATCCTCAAGTAATTGAAGAGAGGCCATTACATCCCGAAAAAGTCACTGTTTGGTGCGCTCTTTGGTTCGAAAGTGTGATTGGAGCTTACTTCTTCGAAAACGACGATGGAACGACTGTCACCGTCAATTCGGAGCGTTATGGTCATATGATAACCGACTTTTTTTTGCCTGCTATTGAAGAATACGACTTGAAGAATATGTGGTTTCAACAAGACGGTGCCACATGCCACACAACTCGAACGAATATGGCTTTATTGCAAGAGACATTTCCTGGCCGCGTAATTTCTCGTCGTGGCGATATCAACTGGCCGCCATTAGACTTTTTTTGTGGGGCTACGCGAAAGACCGTGTTTATGCAGATAAACCTTCAACTCTTGAGCACTTAAAAACCAACATTCGTCAAGTTATGGCTGAGATACCGCCCAATATGTGTCAAAAAGTTGTCGAAAATTACCTCAAAAGAAACAATGCTAGCAACACTTCGCGTGGAGGTCATTTAAATAATGTAGTGTTTCACACATAATGTCAACGTTCAAGCTTTACAATAAAAAAGAAATATCATGAAAAAAACTATTTTATATGCGTTTTATTTACGTGGTATAATAAATTTGAAGTTTCTTGGCATCTCCTAGTACCATATATTTCAATCCTAATAATTTTTTTTTTTTTTCATGAAAATAGTTCACATGCGAAGTATTAAATTTTTTTTATTTATTTCTTGTTTTTTAATTTTACAAAACGTTCTGTAATAAAATAAAATGCTTAACCATTCAATTATTATGTGAAATAATAATTACCTTTGAAATTATCGTTTATTATTCTGCTTGGCTTCCACTTTCAATGGAAAGATATAGAAAAAAAAAAGGAAGTTCTCCTTCTTCCTTTCTTGCCCAGCATAAATGGCATTTTATTTAGTTAGCCATTCATGGAATCCCTGTTAAGTGCCCACGTACCATTACATCTTAAGCCACCATCCATCCATTCATTATTTTTTTTTTTTGGTATTTTTCCGCTCAATTTGTGCCAGTGGCAAAATTATCTATTTTGGACAAAAGCACCACCACCATCAGATGAGACAAAAATTGTGAAAAAAAAACGAAATGGAAAAAAGGAAAATGAAATATTTTTATAAAGAATAATAATTATGATTATATTTCATTCACTTGAGCCAAACAATAAAGCAAATGTTAAGAAAATTAAATAAAGTTGCGACGTTTTAGTTTTTTATTATCGCTCGTAGTATAAGAATAAAAATACTTTTTCAATTACTTTAATGATGATGTCTAAATAAGGAGGACGAGCAGACAGAAGAAAAATATGAAAAGAAACTTTTTTTAAAGAAAACCAAAAGAAACTCTTCTCTACAAACTATTTCAGTTTGTGTTTAAAAAAAATTCTTTAAAAATAAATTTTATTTTCGAATATTTAATTACGAATATTAAAAACTAATCAACAAATGCAATGACCTCTCTAGGACAATATTTAATTCGTTTGATTACATACATACACATAATTGGTCATTACAACCCTTCAGTCAGGATTATTGACCTAGTTTCTCACACCACTTACCTTGTGTGTGTTAGCTTTATATATGAGTAGCGGGATCTACAGTTTAAAGTCGACTCCGAACGACAGATTTTTAAGAATCTTTTCATGGCAATTTTATTTCATAACAGAGCTTTTGCCAGACATCCGCTGAGAGGAAATCGCCGAAGAAATACTTTTTGTATTTTGTTTTGATGTCTGGCCTGGGGCTCGAACCCTGGCTTTACGTCTAATAAGCCAACACACTACCTACTAGACTACGGCGACTTCAATTCGTTTAATTATTGCAAGAAAACTGCTCAGATATTTATATTGGAACAGGACTTGCCTTTAGTTCATTTTATTTTCCCTTTACGTATTGATTGTTTCGTTTTTACCTTTTAAAAACGTTTAAAATATAAGCTCGTAGACAGTGGTGTTGTCGAGCCGGAACGCTCCGGAACGTCGTTCCAGTACTTCCTTTTTGGACAGGAACGCGTTCCGGAACTAAAGATGATTTCTGATAACGAGAATTGGCTGACGTTTTGAAAAAAAAAAATTAAAAAGAATTGCTGATTTTTTTTTCTAATTTTTGACGAATTTTTATAAACAAGGGTTTGAACCGAACCCGAACCGGAGCAAAAACCGGAACGAACCGGCTTGTTTTTCCGAACCGTGAACCGGAGTCCGGAACGTTTTTTTCTGCTGAACCGGAACTCGACCCGAACCGAAACAAATACGTGAACCCGAACCCGAACTACTTAAGAATTTGAGTATTTAAAACCATTTTTTTAACCCTTTCGGCCGCATTTAAATTCAACTGTTGCTACCAAGAGAATCACTTATTTTTTTCCATACAAAAATGAAGAGCGGGTATTTCCGCCTTTTTATCGTTAAATCATGGTTTTTAACTCCCCCCCCCCCCGTCGTCAAATTTGGGACATGAGACCTAAAAAAAAAACGCCGCCGTCAGGATTATCATGGAAAATCACCCCCGTCGTTAAATTTGGGACATGAAACCGCACAGAGCGGCCGCCTACCCCAGATAGGCCCTGTCTATATAATTATATATACGCGTTCCGGTAAAAAAAAAATTAGCGCAATACCACTGCTCGTAGATTGCAAATAAAATAAAAATAAATTTTTATTTAGTTTTAATTAAAATTCTTTATTATTCACTCAATTCTGTGTGCCACTGTTCACAACTTCATGTACACAACAACAATTGTCTTTTTTTGTTATTCTTCTAACAATTACTAGACAATTGTTCGACCTACCTTTGCAACGGAGATCTTTAAACCACGATTACTCTCTTCAAACACATCGCGTCTTCACACAAAACTGACTGAACACTCACTTGCGGTCGCCGTGGTCTAGTAGGTAATGTGCTGACTTATTAGACGTAAAAGCCAGGGTTCGAGTCCCAGGCCAGACATCAAAAATAAAAAAAAAATACAAAAAGTATTTTTTCGGCGATTTCTTCTCAGTTTCTCAAAAAATCTGTCGTTCGGAGTCGACTTTAAACTGTAGGTCCCGCCACTTATGTATAAAATTAACACACACAACATAAGTGGTGTGAGAAACTGCGGGCTTCTTGGGGACGATTGCCTGTAGACTGTCTAATGGTGAAGGTATAGCACTGGCCATTTTATAGTCACCTAGCAGCAACTCGTTTCCTTGCCGTACGCAATCTTCCCCCTTTCCACCTTTCCTAAAAAACCTGCACAATGCACTGCATGAGTAGGGGCCATCACCTGAGTGCTGGTTACATACAAAAAAAAAAAAAACTCACTCGCCTGCTTTGTCTTGCCTTTTATATGGCAAAGTAAACAGTCTGATGAATGTTCTTGAAGGCTTTAAAGTCTCATGACTTTACCTTCTCAAAATCTCTATAAATGTAAACATCGTTGTTTATTTCGTGAATGGTAACACTTAGCTCATGTCTGATTTGACAGATAATTAGTTTTGTCCTTCCGCTGAACGGATATGGTTGTGTAAACGCTTGAACAACGCTGGGAAATATTGCGACATTACTTTGAAAATCATGGTAATGTTGCAGAATGTGTGTATCGGGCCATATTGAATGAATTTTTGTTCACAAAAATTGAAGAGGAGAATATTGGCAACATTTGGTTTCAACAGGACGGCGCTACGTGCCACACAGCCGAAGCTACACTCGATGTTTTGCGCCCTGTTTTTGAAGATCGCATTATCAGCCGCAGAGCTGATGTCGTTTGGCCACCTCGCAGCTGCGATTTGACACCGTTGGACTATTATTTGTGGGGTGCCGTCAAAGATAAGTGTTACGCCGACAAGCCAGAGACAATTGACGCTTTAAAGGACAATATTCGTGAAGCCATTGGTGAAATACAGCTGCACACAATCGATAATGTGCTTAAAAATTGGACCGATCGTGTAGGCTACTGCAAGGCCAGCCGAGACAGCCATTTGAATGAAATTATTTTCCATTATTAACCGGAAGGATTGTACTTTCAAATAAAAAAAGAAATTTGAGAAAATATTCAGTAGTTCTTTTTTTAAAGCATTTTCAAAAAAAAAAAAAGTTATTTGGCGGACCCTTTATAATCATTTCATTTCATATTTCTTATTTTTTTTTATTTTTTAATATGATGGATGCATTAAATCATTAATAAAATATTGCTGATGCAATGTCTATCCGCAGCTAGAGTCGCAACTAATCGCTTAGAGGTTAATTAAAAAATTGCAACTACAAATAGAAATGAAACTTTCTTTATATTTATATTTTTTATTCAATTTTTCTTCAATTCAATAATCCAGTCATGTATTAAAAATATCATTACGATTATAATTTCTATTTAATTTTTTTTTTTATTTTTGTGATTTTTCATTTCGAGTTCATTACAGACTTAAGCCATTACAAGTATTTATGAAAACATTTGTTGCCTGTTTATCAGATTCACTTCAAATGCAATAATAATAGAATTTTATAACTTTATTCCAACAACAAACAACTGCAATAAAAATATTAGAAAAAATAATGCCACGAATTAACCCTTAAAGGATGAATGAATGAATATTGAGGGTTTATTAGAATTTTATACCCAAAAAATCACACAAGTGCCTTGTCAACTTAAATCTTATTAAAGTAAAGAACTGTAACGAAGACTTGATTTGATAACGACTCAACAAATTTGTCATTTTAATAGAGTGTTCGATTTGGTTAAGATCGATTAAAAATTGTCATTAGATTCGTCTACGATCACGAACGAAGAAGTGTAATGCTCTGAAGTTGGACGTTAAGCTAGGATTGAGAGCCAGGAAGGTTCATTCGGAGCTTATACCATCGTTTGACCATACTTACAGCTTCTCACGCTTCTTTACAGCTTCTCTAGCTGCTTACACCACCCAATACACCAAATATGAGATGTTTTGATCGAGAAAATTTTTCTATTTTGCAATTCAACAGAGTTTTTTTTTACAATAAACTTCTGTGACTTTAAACTGTAGGTTCCGTCACTCATGAATAAAATTAACACACACAACATATGTATGTAAGTGGTGTGCGAAGCGAGGTCGTACTACTGACTGAAGGTTTGTAATGACCAATTATGTATGTATGTAAGAGGTAGTTATGCCTTAATTTATACATCAAACTTCTTTATTTAACATATTTTGCAACAAATTAAGGCCCAGGCAAATCAAACTTGTAGAGATATGATAAATGGACTCGACCGCAGACCTTCAAAACGTGGTACATCTCAGACAAATTTGCTTATGAGGGGCTTCTGCAATATAAGAACCAGAGATCACCAATGAATTGTTTTTTCGCTACTCATAAGCACTCATGACATTCTTAATATATGTAAGTGAGTCAACAATATTGAAATTTAACTTTGTATTCTGATTCATTCGTACTCACTACAACGTTGATTTATAAGTACAGGTTGCAATGAGTGTATGCGTACAACGTTGACATCAAACTCATACCATTCAAAATATGTTTGCTTCATAAGCCTACTCATTTAGATTCATAACTTTAGAAAAATTCTTATAATATGTACTTTTAAATGATTCGAGTGACTCGAGTCATTCATTAAAATTTACAGCCCTAGTTGTTGTTGAATTCACAAAACAAGAAAAACAGACACATAAGCAAAAAAGACAGAACAGCAAGCAGAGCAAATACACAACCTTCTGGTAAGTATTTTAATGTTCGTACTCGAATCATACTTATTTTGTGCTTCGTGTATATGTTGTGTTATGGAGAGTTGAAATCAATAACATCATACGTGTTGTTAAGTATGAATATGATGAGTACTTCAAACTTTGAATATGAGTAGAGAAGGTTCCATGATATTAAAATAAGTATGAATGCGTACAAGTATTAGAACTTATGAGTACGATTTGATTCTACTCATCTCTTTTGAATACTCATTGTTGATCTCTGATAAGAACCTAAAACTTTTCTAACATTTTATGTCAACTGAATTTATGTTTTCGGCTACATCGATGAAAAGCTATACGTTTTTATCGTACATATCTTATCTTTGTTAGAGAACTGTCTTCAAGAGCTTTACATTTTTCATGTGTTCATTACTGCAACAAATGTTTCCTTCGATTATTTTATTTTATCTCACAAATGGATCCTTTTAAAGGTTAAACTTAATTTATGTTTTGATTTTATATTTCCTACAACTAATGATAGACACAATCATGTATAAAGTTTAACATTAAATTAATTAAGCAGATGGATGGCACAAGGTAGGTAGAGAGGGAGTGAATGAATGAATGGAATGGTTTTGGAATGGAATGAAGAAGAGAGTGTTTTTTTTTTTTGAAAGACAATAGAATTATACAGGATACAACTTTGCATTATTACGTTTCAATAACTTTAATGCAATAAAAAACAAAATGCTTAATGAAATACTAAAAATTGAAATAAAATACAAACAAAAACATGCAGAACAGAAAGAAAAAATAAAAATCATTTAATAAAGCTTCAAATACGGCAACATTCACTCGTAGCTACATACGCTCCTGAGGAGACAGTGGAAGCCCTGTAAAATGTCATCATAAACTAAAGAAGAGACTGTAGTTAAGAATTTAAATATGGAATGTTAATCACTGTTCTTATTAGGCGACTGTATATTATTAACAATCATACATATTTGGAATATTTAACAAATAACAACAACAACAACAATAAAAAACTGCTTATTATAAAAATTCACGATTTGTTGAAAATATAAAAACGCAAAAAGAAAGAATTAACGCAGAGACAGAGAGAGAGAGAGAAAAGAGGGAAAAAAAGAAAGTTGAGAAGCAGAAGAAAAAAGAAATCCAAACTGAAATGGCTTTTATAAAATCATAATGGCAGCTAGAAACCAGAGTTGTATTGTAATGTAGATACGAGATACCCAGTGCTAGCTAGCAAGCACAACTAGCAATGAAAGAACAGAAAAGCAACCACCAGCGCCACCTACTACCCTGCATCACATTACCTTTATAAACATTCACTCGCACTCGTACTCTCACTCGCATTCACTCACTCTTACTTACACACTTACTCACCCAAACAATAAGTTTTACAAACAGCACCGTTGTGTCCCATTAGCAGTCATCAAGTTCATCATGATTTCCAAAGGAGGGAGTATGAGCTTGGTTGGAAAAACTGATGAGTACCACATTGATGTTGATGTTGATGATGACGATAACACCCCCTACCCTCCACCTCTGTGTTCCAACCCTGCTTTTGCTAAATATGAAATGAAAGACCACTTAAATGAAAATAAAAACGCTGGTCTTGTATGTATGAAACAACGAACGAAGCAACGTATTTTGTATTTCGCATTTAAAAACTGCAACCCACAAAACATGAGTACGTTTTTTTTTTTTCTTTTTTTTATTTTCATTCTTAATTTCACAATCAACCACCATTACCATTACCATCACCATCACTATCACCACCACCCCATATTATTTTGGTCCATTGACGCTGAGGGCTTCCAGCAAACAATAATGGGAATATAAAAAGCAGGGATACCTCCTGCCCATTAAAACAAAAAAAATAAGCTTAAAATCATGCAAAAAAGCAAAAGAATGAACAAAAAAAAAACAACAACGTACCCCGCTTTGGCTATACATTTATGCTGCTTATTCAGCATATTCCCTCTTTGCATTTACGAGTACAATTTTTTTCCCCATTTTTATAAAAAAAATTTTCGGTTTTTTTTTTCTGTTTTATTTCTACTTTGCCATTATACTTATGACTGACTCACTCTTATTTAAATATATATATATGTATACAACGATATAATGTACATTTTTATGTACATAAATCGTACATATAAATATAAAAATTACAAGAGAAAAAAAAAGAATGAAATCGTTCTATGAAAAATGTAAACACCCTCGTACTGTTCGAATTGTAGGCTCATATTTAGGACAGTGTAACCCAAACTGTAAAGAAGAAGAATCGAATCATACTCATAATTTCTTATGCATGTACGCATTCATACTTATTTTAATATCATGGAACCTCCTCTACTCATATTCAAAGTTTGAAGTACTCATCATATTCATACTTAACAACACGTATGATGTCGTTATTGATTTCGACTCTTCATAACTCAACATATACACGAAGCACAAAATAAGTATGATTCGCGTACGAACACTAAAATACTCATTTGAAGGTTGTGCGTTTGCTCTGCTTGCTGTTCTGTCTTTTTTGCTTATATGTCAACAATAACTACAATTGGAATCATTTATGTAAGGGGTGATTTTTTAAGAGCTATTGGAAAATTTTTCAAAAAAAAACACATAAAATTCAGAAAAATTCATGAAATCTTTATTTGAATCGATAGTACGTTCTATATAATTTAATGTTTGAAAATTATTTCATGCAAATGTTGACAGCGACTGCGCCTCAAATGGTCCATCCGCTTAGTCCAATTTTGGCATATTCTTTCCAACATTTCGGCCGGTATCTCACGAATAAATGCTTCAATGTTGTCTTTCAATGCGTCAATTGAAGCGGGCTTGTCTGTATAGACATGAGCTTTAACATAGCCCCACAAAAAATAGTCTAAAGGTGTTAAATCGCACGATCTAGGCGGCCAGTTGACCGGTCCCGAACGTGAAATAAAATGTTGACCGAACTCGCCTCTCAATAAGTCCATTGTTACGCGTGCTGTGTGGCATGTGGCACCGTCTTGTTGAAACCACATGTCATGCAAATCAAGCTCTTGCATTTTGGGCAAAGTTGGATATCATCTCACGGTAGCGCTCGCCATTCACAGTTACGTTACGATTCGCAGCAACCTTGAAGAAGTACGGTCCAATGATGCCAAATTCAATGATTTGCAAGCGTTGTTCGTTTGTAAGACCATTCATGGTTAAATTATAGACCAAAACGTGCGTGAGCTGTGTAAACCAGTGTTACCAAAAAGATAATAGCTAAAAAATCACACTTTATAAGTGTTATAAGTATTTTTCTAAAGTTATAAATCTTAATGAGTAGGAGGCTTATGAATCAAACATATTTCGAATGGTATGAGTTTGATGTCAACGTTCTTTTTTTTTTTTTTTTTTTTTTTTTTTTCGAACGTCCCCGGCCTCACACTAACCCACCCTCACCCGACCGCGGAGGGCTCGTCCCCATTACGTAGGGACACGTACACACTACAGTCCGGACTATAGCGGGTTAGGGAAAAGTAAAGGCAACGACAACATAAATCAGCTACAGAACTTAATCACAAGCTGAATAAAGCAACAATAAACCATAACTACCTAAGACAAGAACGAGAATATATTTTTCTATAATAATTTACAAATTAATGGCAGCATATAAGCTGCGTTTAATATTATAAACAGTACAATTAAAATCAATAAAATCATAATACATGTTAAAATCATTACATAATCTACGAAAAGGAAAATTACAACCATAGTTTGTTCTATAAAAATCTAGGGAAAAAGGACGATAGTGCCGTGAAAATCTTGCTGGAATACTAAAATTTAAGTTACAAAGCAAAAACTCGGAATCGATATCACCCTTAACCAGATTATAGACAAAACAAACGCCTAACACAGCCCTTCTACGTTCCAAAGTTGAAAGTTTCATCAGACCCAATCTAGCCTCATAAGATGGAAACCCATTGGCATAATCCCATCCTAAGCCACGTAAACAGAATAATAAAAACTGCTTCTGCACAGACTTTATTGAATCACTATGACAACGATAGTATGGATTCCAAATAACAGACGCGTACTCCAAAATAGGCCTAACAAGTGAAACGTATAGCAGTTTCGTTATATAAGGATCAGTGAATTCCTTAGCCCATCTTTTCACAAAACCAAGAACAGCCCGAGCCTTGCCAATCACCATACTAATATGATCAACAAAAGACAGTTTAATATCCAATAATACTCCCAAATCAAGACATGAAGTAACAGTTTCCAAAGGGCAAGAATTTATCACATAAGTGGGCGAGACTACGCCCCCGCGAGAGAAAACCATGCACTTACACTTTTTCAAGTTAAGATCCATCAAATTAGTCCCGCACCAAGTTACAAAGGAATCAATATTTCGCTGAAGAACAGCCTGACCATGGTCATCATCAAAAGTATAAAATAATTTAACGTCGTCAGCATACATCAGAATATTACAATCAGAAATAGCACAAGGAAGATCATTAAGAAACAATAAAAACAGTAAAGGACCCAAATGGCTGCCCTGCGGAACACCAGAAGTAACATAAACAGTCTTAGATAACACATTCCTAAACAATACCCTCTGAGTCCTAAGGGAGAGATAGGAGCCCAGCCAACGATGAATAGTACCAGGAATACCGATCAATGACAGTTTATGAAGCAAAATTCCATGATCAACCCTATCAAAAGCCTTACTGAAATCAGTATAAATTACATCAGTCCGAGCCCTGGCAAGAAAACCCCTGAAAACATGCGTAGTAAATTCAAGAAGATTAGTGACAGTCGACCTACCTTTCAAAAAACCATGCTGGAAAGGGGATATTAAAGATCTCGTATTAAAAAAGAGGTAATCAGTCACCAGTTTCTCCATTAACTTGGGAATAGCACTGAGTTTGGCAATACCCCTGTAATTGGAAATATTGGATCTATTACCCGACTTATGCAAAGGAATTATAAACGAACTCTTCCAAATAGATGGAAAATGACCAGCCCTCAGAAGCCCATTAAATATAAAGGTCAAAGGACCACTCAATACAACAGCGCACTTCTTTAAAATGCAGGCCGGTACCCCGTCAGGGCCTGGCAAGTATGTAAGTTTCAGTCCAGACAAAGAATCAAGAACAGACTCCTCATCAAATGAATATATATTAGAAATAGAGACACTTCCCACCGAATAAGGATACGAAAAGCCGCAACTCAAATCAGGGCCCGAGTTCAACTGCCTATAAGTAGACTGAAAAAAGTCAGCAAACATATTCGAAATATCCAGGTAACTAGAGGATGATACGCCATCATAAAACATCTCCGTGGGAAACAAAGATGATTTACGTTTAGCTCGAACGAAGTCATAAAACGACTTAGGATCACTAGCGAAGTTCGACCTGACCTTAATCATATATTCCTCATAACAGTGATGATTCATCCTACGATAATCCACACGCGCCCTAGAGTAAAGAGCATAATCAATATCAGTACCTGATCTAACAAACTTTTTAAATAACCTCGATTTCCTGTTCCTCAACCTCGACAGTCTAGCCGAATTCCACGGAGGACCAGAACGCTCCAAACGACTATTCACAATTGGAACACACTTTCCAAAACATTTAAATAATACCTCATAAAAGCCATCCAAGATCCTGTCAAGTGAAAGAGAGTCATATGGAGGTGAAATAAGTACAGACGACCAATCTACAGAGGATAGTAGTGTATTTAAACGACTAAAATCCGTACGATGGAAATTAAAACGCCCCTCAACACCAGATGAGCGATCAATTACAGGAGGTAAACAAACATCAACTTCAATAGAAAGTAACAACGTAGGATGATAACTATCCTCAGGAAAAGATATAGGATCAATGCGAAATAAGGAAGAAATACTTGGATCCTCTAAAAATACAAGATCCAAAATTCTACCCATTGAATTCAATAAACCATTAACCTGGAAAAGACCAAGATCACACATAGCGGACAGAATTTCATCATAGGATGGAATTGAAGAACATGGCACCAATGACCCAGTCTCAGGTGAAAAATTCCAGGATGTATGCGGAAGATTAAAATCACCAAGGACTACTATAATCCCCTCTTGCCCCATTAAATCAATTACTTCAGAAATCAAAACGAAATGAGCACTATAGATATGAATGTCAGAACAGGGGGGAATATATGAGCAAGTAATGTATATAGACTTTCCACGATTACAGACCCTAACGCAAATAAACTCAATATCCTCAGAGGAACACAAGTCAACCAATTCAGATTTGTATCTAGAGCAAATGGAAATAAGAACACCACCACCATTTTTAGACTTCCTATCGCGTCTATAAATATTAAAATTACTAGACATAATTTCAGAATCAAAAATATTACAATTCAGCCAAGTTTCAGTAAGAACAAGTGCATCAAATTCAAAATCAAAGCTACTATTATATAGCGAAGAAAGTTTAGACCTAAGTCCGCGAACATTCTGATAAGCAATTCTGAAATTAAAAGACGATTTCGAAGTTAGTTTTTTTGAGAAATACTTTTTTTGAGAAATACGCATACTCATTGCAACCTGTACTTATAAATCAACGTTGTAGTGAGTATGAGAATGAATCAGAGTACATAGTTAAATTTCAATATTGTTGACTCACTTATATTCAAAATTTCATGAGTGCTTATGAGTAGCGAAAAAGCGATTCATTGCTGATCTCTGATGTATATCGTATAACAATTGAAACGTGTTCGTTTTTCCAGTATTACGATCGACATAATTGACCAACTGTGCCTGAGATTGGCAAGATTGGCAAGAGAAAGCGTTACCAATGGGGACAGTTTCGTGTATTATCACAATGTTCGCAGTGTCGAAAATATCACTTCTGCTTGAAAAAGTGCGACGCTTAACCAGAATTTATTTGGTCATTACAACCTTTCAGTCAGGATTACGACTGAGTTTCTCACAGCAGTTATGTTGTGTGCGTTAATTTTATCCATAAGTGGCGGGACAGAATTTTTTGAGAAACTTTTCATGTAGTTTTTATTTACACTCGAAGTTTTTTCCAGTAATCTGCTGAGTAGAAGTCACCGAAGAAATGTCTTTAATATTTCGATTTGATTGATATGCCTGACTTGGGGTTTGAATCATGGCCTCACGTCGAATAAGCCAACACACTACCTACTAGACTACGGCGACTTATGAGAATTACTTTCACGTCTTTACGTATAAAGTCCAACTCGTACAAAGGCGTTTAGCCACTAAGAACACCATAAATATTGCTGATTGGGTGCCAGAGCAACAGGTTTTCAATGCTAACTTTTCAAACAAAGTTTACTTCAACGATGAAGCCCATTTCTCATTCCCGAACAAGAAAAATTTTAGCTTATGGGGCACAAGGACATCCTAAAAAATTTATTGTTACACATTATGGTTTGGAGGTGATTTTAGGGCGTATTTTCCCAGTGCTTTGATCGTTTGATAAGTAACTCTTTTTGACCTGTAATTGAACATTATGAATTGAACGTTACATGGTTTAACAACATGGTTCCATGAGCAATACAACACGTAACATTTTGGCTTTGTTCCATGAGAATTATCCAGAAAGAGTAATTTCACGTTTTGTCGACTTCAATTGACCATCAAGACCAAACAATTTAACGCCACTAGACGTTTTGATCGGGCTTTGTCAAACATCATTTTGTCGTTTATAGAAGCCCCTAACATTAGAGCCTTAGTCTAGCAGGTAGTGTGTTTGCTTATTAGACGTAAGGCCACGGCTCAAAACCCAGGTCAGATATCAAAACGAAAACGGCAATCAGCAGATTTCTGTCAAAATCTATGAGAGTAAATAAAATTGTCATGTTAAGTTTCTCAAAAAATCTGTTGTTCGTCAACTTTAAACAGTAGGCGCCGCTGCTCATGTAACACACACAACATACGTGGTGTAAAAAGCTAGGTTGTAATCCTGACTGAAGAGTTGTTGTTGGCCAATTATGTATGTAACGTTAGAAACCAACTTTCGTCAAGTTATCGACCGAAATGAAGAAAACAAATTGCCATACATATTATGGTACATTTTCAATCGAAACAACACAAATTCAAAACAATTATGGAATCCCTGGCTTTTTGCTTCCATTCTATGTAAATCTGTCTGTGCTTCTATACCAGAGTGTATTTATGCAAGTATGCATGTGTGTGTGTGTGTGTGTTTATTATTATTTTGCATATCCCGTATCGGAATACTCACTCTCTCTCTCTCTGTCGCTCATACACTTGTATTTGTTTATATACGAACGTATACACGCATACATATTTTTTTATCCGTTATTTTTTTTTTGTTTATTTTCATTGTATTTTTATATTGTAAACGTGTCGTGCATGTATTTGTAACTAAAATATAATAATTTTTATGCTCTGGTCATTGTAATTTCTATTTTTTTTCAATTTGTTTTCAATTCGTCCTTTTGCTTTCATTGCTTCCATAGCATGTCGTTAGCAACCATGTTGTTTTCGTTACATTCGTTTTTAAATGGACTTTTTCTCTCGTACTCGGCTACTGTATTTTTTTTTTCTTTTTCTTTCACTCCTGCCTTTTGTGTAGTCAGCCAGTCCTGATTTAAGGTCCTCTGCTAGTGTATAATTTTTCTTTTTCGTTTCTATTTCTTTTTCATCATTTTGAGGGAAAAAAAGCAAGAAAAAAATTCTATTACTTTGACTTGTGTCAGTGTATGGTATTTTGCTTGTATTTATTTATGGTTTCGTATTGGTTTAATTTTCTTTTCTTATTAACGAACAATAACCATACACGGGGAAAATCTTGTGAGATGTGACATTATGTTGGAAAAATTAAAATTTTTTGGAATTTTGAAAGATATAATGATCTCGGAAAGAAGACATCATTGTTTGCAATTAATTACGTCTATAATTGCAAATGCGTGACTATTCCTACAGTCTACAGAAGTAATTGAGGGCAAAACGAAGTATATGTTGTCAACAAGTAGGGACATCGGCATATTGAATCTCAGATCACGGTCGATAACTATACTTTCGATGTTGTCAGTGAATATTGTTACGAAAATGAAAAATCTAGATACTGTTGTTTTGCTTTTACATCGCTTAACATTGAAAGTTATAGTCAAAAGCTACAAAAACAAAACAATGCAGTAAACAAACCTGTTTACAAGTTATCGTACTGCTTAATATAACAACAAACACCAGCATAAAAAAATGGTAAACAAAAATCCACAAATAACCATACAATAGAGATATTCATATATACTTATAGAGATATATTATAGAGATTTCGATAACATTCAAAAGACTATTTACTTTGCCATACAAAAGGCAAGGCAAAGCAGGCGTCTGAGTTAGTGAAGTTCAGTCAGTCTTGTGTGAAGACGTGGTGCGTTTATAGAGAGTAATTTTGGTTTGAAGATCTCCGTTACAAAGATCTGTCGAACAATTGTCTAGTAATTGTCATTGTTTATGCAAGAGTATAAATAGAAGAAATTTGAAGTCGCCGTAGTCTAGTAGGTAGTGTGTTGGCTTATTAGACGTAAAGCCAGGGTTCGAGCCCCAGGCCAGACATCAAAACAAAATACAAAAAGTATTTCTTCGGCGATTTCCTCTCAGCAGATTTCTGGCAAAAACTCTGAGAGTAAATAAAATTGCCATGAAAAGTTTCTCAAAAAATCTGTCGTTCGGAGTCGACTTTAAACTGTAGGTCCCGCCACTTATGTATAAAATTAACACACACAACATAAGTGGTGTGAGAAACTAGGTCAATAATCCTGACTGAAGGGTTGCAATGACCAATTATGTATGTATGTATGTATGTATAAATAGAAGAATAACAAAGAAAAGCAATTGTTGTTGTTTACATCAAGTTGTGAACAGTGGCACACAGAATTGCTTGAATAATAAAGAATTTTAATTAAAACTAAACACAAATTTATTTTTCTTTTATTTGCAATCTACATGATCACATTTTAAACGTTTCTAAAAGGTAAAAACGTAACAATATATTTATCTTGGATCCCCCCGTTACCAGCAAATGATGAAAATGATGTCAGCCTGCAGATCAAGTGTAGAATACAGTAGAATACAGTACGCAATTGCGTTACAGAAACCTCTTTTCGCTCATCCTACCCGTCCGTCCTTATTGGCGCATAAGGATGGACGCTATTCACTACCAATGCAGCATCCTTGAAAGTATTCGAGTGAAAAGTCCTACGTAAGATCTTTGGTCCAGTGCCCGTTGGCGATGACATCCGCGTCTGATCCAGCAAAGAAAGTCATCTAACTATTGCGCTGACTGGCCATTTGATGCGGGAATTAGCGGAAGTCGGCATAGAGGACGACCTTGTCTGCGTTGGAAGAACCAAATTGAAAAAGCCCTGCCATCGATTGGTGTTACCAACTGGCGAAGGCGCGTAAGCAGCAGAGGAGCCCGGAAGGATGTGCTAAAGCAGTCCAAAATCCGATTTGTTAATGGCCAATTAAGTAATTAAGTAATGTGCTCTGTACTCTTCTCCCACACTCTGCATAGACAGCATTTCGTGTCAGGTACATACATACATAATTGGTCGTTACAACACTTTAGTCAGGACGACCTAGTTTTTCACATCACTTATGTTAAATGTGTTAATTATATAGATGAGTGGCAGGACCTACAGTTTAAAGTCGACTCCGGGCAACAGATTTTTTTGAGAAACTTTTCATGGCAATTTTATTTCACACTCAGAGTTTTTGGCAAAGAAATATTTTTTCACAATTTCGTTTTGATGTCTGACCTGTGGTTTGAACTGTGGCCTTACGTCTGATAAGCCTACACACTACCTATTTGACAAAGGCGACTACGTGTCAGGTACACTCTCTTAAGTTGAAAAGATAATATTTCTGGTAGTAGTGGCCCAATAAGTTTATCTTCTAATGGTCTTGCCCATGCAACCTAACTTATACTCACTATGCTACAACAATCTACTGAAGATTGATTTTAAGAGTTTTCTTTCCGTGTATTTTGTTTATTTTATTATTTTTATAATTTCTTCCCTTTTCTTGTTTTATTTTCTTTTTCAATTCTAAAAAAATATTCGTGTGTACATGATTTTCTTTCCAATTTATAGGGATTTTCTTTAAATTTCCTTTCTTGTGACATAAAAACAATTTCTGTTTCATTATTTGCTCTCATCGGCTTTTAATAATATTCTCTTCATTCTTTTTTCTGTCGTTAATTTTATACCCTGTGCCACTGTAGATTATGGCAGCATATTTCGTCTGAGCTACATTTTGTAGCGCCTCAAAAAAAAAAAATTCGTACTAAACACGAATTTAAAATCTGGACTTCATTTATTTTTAATTTGAAACTGTTTTTAACTTCGTTTAGCTAGCAGGATAACTTTCATTAATAAAAAAATCGAATTTAAATCTTAAGTTGGACGGAAAAACCATTTAAGGAGTGCTCACGAAAAAATTTGGGCATATAATTTTCTTTCTAAAACAATTACTTCATGCTTTGAAATGTATGTAAAATTAAAGAGGTCTAGGTAGGTATGTTAAAGGAGAGGGTCTCATACCTATTGACTTACACCTAAGCCATCAAATAGGCACCTTACCCTCTACAATAAGCCTCTATCTTGACCCTTAGCTTATCAAACAACTTCGGTTAGCTACATGCAAAACTTTCATAAAAAAATCCAAACTTAAATCTTAAGTTAGAAGGAAAAGCATTTAAGGAGTGCTCACGAAAAAATTTGGACACATAATTTTCTTTGGAAAACAATTATTTTAATCGTGGATTTACTTTACGCTTTGAAATGTACGTAGAATTAAGTGGGTCTAGGTAGGTAGGTTAAACGAGAGGAGACCAACTAAGGGTCCTGACCACAGATCAGCAATGAATCGTTTTTTCGCACTCATGAAGTTTTCAATAAAAGTGACTCAACAATATTGAAATTTAACTATGTATTCTGATTCATTCGTATTCACTACAACGTTGATTTATAAGTACAGGTTGCAATGAGTATGCGTACAACGTTGGCATCAAACTCATACCATTCAAAATATGTTTGATTCATAAGCCTCCTACTCATTTAGATTCATAAAGAAAAAAACGGCACATAAGCAGACGTCGGCACAAAGAGAACATGATAAAATGTGAGTGTATTTGTGAGAAGCATGTGTATAAGCCAGAGGAAAATTGTTACTAATTTTTGTTCCAAACAGTGTTCGAACAAATATTATGCTTTTTAATGCCATTGGTATTTTTCGTACAAGTTTTTATGGATTCGCAGCAAGAGTCATCATTACATATTTCAGGTACCTGAAATTCAATATATTTAAAGCAAAAAAATTATGTTTCCAAGTTTTTCCTCACATTTTTATTGAATTTTTCTTTGGGTGTATAATTGATACACAAAAAAAATTTCAAAAAGAAGCGACTAGAACCTGCTTCACTGAATGCTGACAAGCAACTGAATGCATTTTTACGCTCATTTTAACGAATATTGTTGATGTTCGTGTCCTATGTGTGTAAAAAGCCGAAGATGTTTGGCTCTTGAGAGCATTGGTGCCGACGTCTGCACATAAGCAAAAAAGACAGAGCAGCAAGCAGAGCAAACACACAACCTTCTAGTGAGTATTTTAGTGTTCGTACCAGAGATCAGCAATGAATTGTATTTTCGCTACTCATAGGTACTTATGAAATTTTGAGTATGAGTGAGTCAAGAGTATTAAAATTCAACTACTCTGATTCATTCGTACTCGCTACAACATTGATTTTAAGTATAGGTTGCAATGAGTATGAGTACAACGTTGACATCAAACTCACAACATTCGATTCATTGTTTGATTCATGCGCCAACTCATTCAGATTCATAAATTTAGAAAAATACTTATAATACTTACGAATGATTCGAGTCACTCGAATCATTCATCACAATTTACAGTAGTAGTTATTGTTGCATTTACAAAAGAAGAGAAATGAAAAGACAAAGACAGCAAGCAAAGCACACACACAACCTTCTAGCGAGTATTGTGGTGTTCGTACTCGAATCATACTTATTTTGTGCTTAGTGTATATGTTGAATCATGGAGAGTCGAAATCAACAACATCGTGCGTATTGTTAAGTATGAGTACGATGAGTATTTCTAACTTTGAATATGAATAGTATGAGTATGATATTAAAATAAGTATGAATGCGTATATGTAAGTAGCTGAAATTATAAGTATGACTCGAATCTACTCATCGTTTTGAATACTCGTTGCTGATCTCTGGTTCGTACGCGAATCATACTTATTTTGTGCTTCGTGTAAATATAGAGTTATGGAGAGTCGAAATCAATAACAACATCATACTTGTTGTTAAGTATGAGTATGATGAGTGCTTCAAACTTTGAATATGAGTAGAAGTTCCATGATATTAAAATAAGTATGAATGAGTATAAGTATCTGTAATTATGAGTATGATGCGATTCTACTCGTCTTTTTGAATACCCATTGCTGATCTCTGGTCCTGACATACCAAGCCATCATCTAGACTCGTTTCTTTCCATAGGAAGTCTGTATCTTGACCCAGCATAAAGTAGGGCCATACGGAGTCGGACTACCAAACCCAACTGTATCTTTCTTGTCCTGTTTTTGTTTAATTTTATTTCTTTTTTTTCCAATTTTTTTTTGCGCATTTTCGTGACTTTTATGCATTATTCCGGTGGAAGGAAAAAATTAAAAGAAAGAAAAAAATCTAAAGAAATGAAAAAACTTTAAATGAAAAACATTCTCTTTCTCTCTCTATCTCTCTGTCTCTGTCTCAGTGTCTTCTTCTGCTGCTTCGAATTGCTAATGAGATCTACTCAAACTAAACAAGCCATGGCTAAAAAGGAATAGGATTCGCTTTCCTTTTTTTCTTTTCTTTTCTTTTCTTTTCTTTTCTTTTTTTTCATTCTTTGTGTCTTTGTTTTCCCCTGTTACGCTCACTTTGATTGTCATTTTATTTTTATTTTTAATTTCTATTTATTTTCCAATTCCATGTTTCAAAAATTATGTCCTTTTAGTAGAGAGCCCTGGCACGATGAAAAGCGAATGATGAACAAACCTTAGCGACCTCTTAACCTCCCCCGTATGCCCCGCTACTCTTGGGCTTTTAATGTGGCGTTAAACTCCAAGTGGCTGACATGTCCTGCTTTGTGTGGAAGAGCAACTAATGCCCCCCACCACTCCAAACAGAACATAACTACAAGCAAATACAAAAGCCAGTAAGAAAAGTGTCCTTACAATGCTAAGTGTAAGTAAGTATATATGTATGTATGTATGTATATGAATAGATGTGTATGTGTATGTGTGTGTATTTGATGTTTTTTTTTTTTGTTTTCTTTTGCATTTGTGTTAAATTAGAAAAATGTAAATTTATTTTAATTAAGATAAATAAGTAACAAAATGTTTTTTATGGAAATTACATTAACGACGAATGAACGAAGGATGGCTGCAAGAACGCTGAGTACAAGAACGACAACGACTCTACAGAGACTGTCGTAAGGGTATATCCTTATAATGAGGATGGGGGGGAAGAGGGCTGTTGGTTATCGTTTACTTAGAATATTTTTTTTTTTTTTTTCAATTTTTATTTGTCATTTTATTTCTTAAATCTTTTAAATAAGACAGAGACACTCTACCAACTACTGACATATGAATGATTTGCCAACAAGATTTTCAATTTCTTCCTTTTCTTCTTTTCTCTCTCTTTCTCTCTCTCTCTCACCATATCCACTTTGTTGTGTTGTACTTCACTTCTCAGTTTTTCTTTTAATTAAGAATCTATGCAATGTAAAGCAGAATAATATTTCACAAATAAGCACTACAAACAATTATTGATTGTGGAGCAAAACTTTTGCTTTTGCTTTGTTCGCAGGAAAAAAAACTTATTCTCTCACCTCTCTGTTTTTAATACAATACAAGAAGCACCATACATATGTATATATGTACATACATATATGGATGGATGGCTGGACCATTGTTAAAATGAATTCAATTGGTATGTGAATACCGAATGAAACTTTATCGTTGAAAAATCATTGATTATTATTATTATTTTTCTCTTGTTCGTCATAAAAACAAAAGCGACGACTAGTCAAATCAAAGTATTTTTATTTTTAATTTGAAAACTTTTAATTAACAACCTTAACGATGATTTGGAAATTTTATTCTTGATTTGAGAAGAACTTTTTTCAACAATACTACTCTGCTTGCCATTGGCTTTCGAGTGGTCGTGAGCAGCGTTGCCAGAAGCTTTGAGAAGAAAATCATCATATGCATATAAAAAAATCATATTTTATGGAAAAAAAATCATCATTTTTTAATACAAAATTTTATTTAAAAATTATAATTAAAATACGAGCCCTAACCACGATTAATTCGTACACCAGGTATTTTTGTTTGATATACCAATTTTTAAAGTTCAATATTTTGGACAATAATATTGACAACGCCTTGAGAGTTACATTTTCTGAAAGGTAATTTTATAATCTTTAATTTAATATAAAGTAAGTTTAACATATTCTATAATTGTATCGAAAACACGAACTACAGCAAAACTTCATTGTTTTTAGGCCAAAACTATTTGACCACATTAATTTATATCAGGTATATCAAACAAAAATACCTAGAGTACGAATTAATAGTGGGTAGGGCTCGTATATTAACATATGTATTTAAATTATTATTGTTTAAAGCATTTATGGAGAAACGTGTACTTATGTTTATATGGTGACAAATCACACATTCAACAACCAACAAACAGAAAACTTAGAAAAACATACAACTGATTTCATTAGAACAATAACTGTATGTATGTATTGATATAAATAAATATTTACTCATTTAAGAAAGCTTAAAAAAAAAATTCAAATTAAAAAGTACATGTACTATGAAAAAGTTTTATGAAGAACTATTACTATAATATATACAGGGTTTCATATTTTTAATAATAATGATATATTTTTAATTTGTACTTCCCACGAATATAACAGATATACAGAGATGCTCTTTAAGGTCTTTATTTCCAAAATAATGATGCATTTTTATGCACATGCATACACTCCCCGAAATATTTATAAGACCAAACGTATTTCTCGAAAAACTTAAAATCTTTTAGACCAATTCGTACCATTTTTGGGTTAAATATAATTAACAATAAAATAAATCTTTTTATGTAAAAAAAATATTTTTTACTTTATTTAATAAAAGGATAACACAAAATAAATTTCATTTTCAAACGAAAAAATTATAAGACCAAAATTAAATAATATTCACCTAAAACTAAAATAACAATAGTAAAAAATAACTACTGAGTAATTTTTGTATTTATTAGTAATGAGTGTGTCCACCGTGATTAATAACGACTTCCTGAAGTCGACGGAGCATAGAATTTATTAAATTTTCAATGCAATTTTGATCAATCCTACTCCATTCTCTTATGATGGCACTTTTTAAAGATTTTACTGGGTGTTATTTAGTTATACTGGGTGTTATGTTTGAAAACTTGGTCCGATAGTATTGCCCATAAATTTTCTATCGGATTTAGATCTGGACTACATGTCGGCCAATCCAAAATTGGTCTGTGGTGGACACACTCATTACTAATAAATACAAAAATTACTCAGTAGTTGTTTTTTACTATTGTTATTTTAGTTTTAGGTGAATATTATTTAATTTTGGTCTTATAATTTTTTCGTTTGAAAATGAAATTTATTTTGTGTTATCCTTTTATTAAATAAAGTAAAAAATATTTTTTTTACATAAAAAGATTTATTTTATTGTTAGTTATATTTAACCCAAAAATGGTACGAATTGGTCTAAAAGATTTTAAGTTTTTCGAGAAATACGTTTGGTCTTATAAATATTTCGGGGAGTGTACATGTGTTTGTTACAGGGTAACAATTGTAAAGTAAATAAAAGCAATCAACAACAAGCTGATACAAAACTTAACTTCACTATGTAATAGTACTTACTTGAAATAAAAAAATCATAATTTTTATAAATTAAAAATCATAATTTAAGAAAACAAATCATCAAATCATATTTTGGTTGAAAAATCATCAAAAATATGATAAAATCATCATTTTGGCAACGCTGGTCGTGAGTAGAGTATTAAAAGCATAACTACTGATCAAAACTTCTTTATGAAATCAATAGGTTATGGTATACGAGCATAACAGATCTTTCAAACATAAAATTATTTTATTTAACCTTGATAGAAATATCTGTGAAGTCACCGTAGTCTAGTAGGTATCAGAGATCAGCAATGAATCGTTTTTTCGCTACTCATAAGCACTCATGAAATTTTGAATATAAATGAGTCAACAATATTGAAATTTAACTACATATGTACTGTAATTCATTCATACTCACTACAACGTTGATTTATAAGTACAGGTTGCAATGAGTGTATGCGTACAATGTTGACATCAAACTCATACCAATCGAAATATGTTTGATTCATAAGTCTACTCATTTAGATTCATAAAGAAAAAAACGACACATAAGCAACAAAGACAGAGCAGAAAGTAGATCAAACACACAACCTTTTAGTAAGTATTTTAGAATTCGTATTCGATTCATACTTATTTTGTGACTCGTGTATATGTTGAGTTATGGAGAGTCGAAATCAACAACATCATATGTGTTGTTAACTACGAATATGATGAGTACTTCAAACTTTGTTTATGAATAAAGGTTCCATGATATTAAAATAAATATGAATGCGTATAAGTATCAGAAATTATGAGTATGATTCGATTCTACTCATCGTTTTGTGTACTCATTGCTGATCTCTGGTAGGTAGTGTATTGGTTTATTAGACGTAAGGCCACGGTTCAATTTTTTTTTTTTTTTTTATGAAACCAGCACTCAGGGGATGGCCCCTACTCATGCAGTGCATTGTGCAGGTTTTTTTTTTATGAAAGGTGGAAAGGGGGAAGATGCGAACGGCAAGGAAACGAGTTGCTGCTAGGTGACTATAAAATGGCCAGTGCTATACCTTCACCATTAGACAGTCTACAGGCAATCGTCCCCAAGAAGCCCGCAGTTTCTCACACCACTTATGTTGTGTGTGTTAATTTTATACATAAGTGGCAGGACCTACAGTTTAAAGTCGACTCCGAACGACAGATTTTTTGAGAAACTGAGAAGAAATCGCCGAAAAAATACTTTTTGTATTTTTTTTATTTTTTGATGTCTGGCCTGGGACTCGAACCCTGGCTTTTACGTCTAATAAGCCAGCACACTACCTACTAGACCACGGCGACCGAAATTTCAGGTCAGACATCTCCAACAAAACGAAATTTGAATATTTCTTCGGCGTCTTCCTCACAGCGGATTTCTGGCAAAAGCTCTGAGAGTAATATAAAATTGCCTTGAAAAGTTTCTTAAAAATCTGTCGTTCGGAGTCGACTTTAAACTGTAGGCGTCGCCACTCATGTATAAAATTAACGCACACAACATACTATAAGTGTTATGTGAAGCTTGGTCGTAGATAAATCTGTACATTCATTTTGAAAGTAAATCCCTTATACTTCTCTGTCTGCATTGACACAAAATGGAGCTGGGACACTCGCTTTTTGCAGTCTTCAAATATTTTACCAACAAAATTATTCAGCAGTCACGAAAAACTTAGTATCAGTTGCGAACTAAAAGTTATATGCGTAGTAACGTACTAATTAAACTCTAAAAGCTTCAAGCAAATTGACGTAGATGTGTATGGTTTGGCATTGTTCGATTAGGCCCTCCATTACTCTTCTAAAGCTCAGTAATAGCGTGGAAGATGATAAATAAGATTTTAAGATTTCTCATTCAGACTGCTCTTACAGAAGTTATGATTTTCGAATTTTGCCAAGCACTCTGCTATTCGTCCAATTATGCAGTTTGATAAGTCATAGAAACGCTTTAGTTCTCTTGCTATAACACATAGAAGTCACCGTAGTCTAGTAGGTAGTGTGTTGGCTTATTAGATGTGAGTCCACGGTTCAAACTGCGGGTCAGACAGCTTCAACAAAACGAAATATGAAAAATATTAATTCGGCGACTTCCTTTTAGCGGATTTCTGGCAAAAACTATGAAAGTAAATAAAATTGCCATGAAAAGTTTCAAAAAAAAATCTGTCGTTCGGAGCCGACTTTAAACTGTAGGCGCCGCCACTCATGTATAAAATTAAGGCACACAGTACAAGTACTTTGAGAAGCTTGTTTGTAATCTTGACTGAAAGTTTGTACTGACCTATTTTGTATGTATATGTGTATATATTTTTCCTGCTCTTTAAACGTTTCCACATAGATTGTAACAAGTTTGACAATATGAGACGTTGTCCTAAAGTAGAATCGAAAAGATTTCAAATTCCTTGCTTTTAAATTATTACCATTGCATGGAATTGCTTGCAAATGGCTTGGTGAATACTCTTAAGGTTAAGGAAAGCTGTTGTTGTATTTGCTATACAGCCTCTTAGACTTATGTTTTCAATTCAGCGTCTTGAAAGGATCTTGAGCTACCTTCACATTAACAGTTGTCAATATTAAAATGGCAGTTTTGAATTTGCGAAGTTTTTCAGAAAGATACTGTGAGCCATGGAATTTATGCAAGATAGCAGATTTTATAAGTATTTCTTACATTTCTTATATTTATCAATCTCTGCCTTGAGAAAGGACATGTTGAGGTGTAAAGCTTTTACCAAAAGTGAATTACAACAAAACAAAATCACTAAACTAAGGAGTGATTTTTTAAGAGCTATAGGAAAATTTTTCAAAAAAAAAACACATAAAATTCAGAAAAATGCATGAAATCTTTATTTGAATCTCTACTCTTTCCAACATTTCGGCCGGTATCTCACGAATAAATGCTTCAATGTTGTCTTCCAATGCGTCAATTGAAGCGGGCTTGTCTGTATAGACATGAGCTTTAACATAGCCCCACAAAAAATAGTCTAAAGGTGTTAAATAGCCCGATCTTGGCGGCCAATTGACCGGTCCCGAACGTGAAATAAAATGTTCACCGAACTCGCCTCTCAATAAGTCCATTGTTACGCGTGCTGTGTGGCATGTGGCACCGTCTTGTTGAAACCACATGTCATGCAAGTCAAGCTCTTGCATTTTGGGCAAAAAAAACTTGGATATCATCTCACGGTAGCGCTCACCATTCACAGTTACGTTACGATTCGCAGCATCTTTGAAAAAGTACGGTCCAATGATGCCAAATTCAATGATTTGCAAGCGTTGTTCGTTTGTAAGACGATTCATTGTTAAATTATAGACCAAACTGAAGATGTTCGACAGTGAAACAAAAGACGAAACGTGCGTGTGAGCTGTTTAAACCAGTGTTGCCAAAAAGATAATAATAGCTAAAAAATCACCCTTTATTTATCAATCTCTGCCTTGAGAAAGGACATGTTGAGGTGTAAAGCTTTTATAAAAAGTGAATTACAACAAAACAAAACCACTAAACTATAAGATAGACTTGTGACTAGAGATGAGCGATCCAGTGATTTTTGAAGAACGTTGTTCTCAGTGAACGTGATTTGTTAATCACTGTTCTTTAAAACAGTGATTGTGATCACTGTATTCCAATAATACAATAATGACAATAACGTATTTTATTAAGTCTGAAGAAAGAGACAACTAGATACATACTACGAAAAGACTACTAAACAAAATCAAAGTGGTGTCATCAATGTTATTATTTTTAATGTAATTTTTTTTTTATATGAAGTTTGACAATTAAGTTTCAAAGAAAGTTCATGTATAAAAGACAAAAGTAAATAATCAAAACAAAATGAAATAAATTTGAGTATGTAACAATTTTGAAAGAACGACATTATTAGTACCTGTTATTTGGCTATTTCAATCACTGTAGTTACCAGTGAATTATCAATCACCGTGATTAAATCACAGGTTTGAAAATATCGCTCATCTCTACTTGTGACGTTTTGGAGATAAAAAATTTGATCAGGACTTATTGGGTGTACCATTTATTGACAGCAAAACGCGGGGCCTTATAATCCTAGAGTAAGAGAAAATAGTAGGGTATCAAGAGTGAAAAAAGTGACACTACACTGTATTAATTCTATGCCTTCAACCAGAGTGCTCCCGGTCCATTGTGGACGGCGTCAAGAGTACATTGTAAAGCAGTTTTTATTAAATTTGTAACTTAAGATATGATTTTTAATTTGAAGAGATTTTGCTTGACATTTAAACTATTTATAATTGAAGAAATCGAAATTAATTTACAATTGGAGAAATGACGTGGACATGATTAATAAGAAACAATTGCCCAGAGGCCTTTAAATTTATGTATTTATTTCCAAATTGTTTGATGTGCCCCCACCTATTAAATATAAAATCAGCATGCAAACCGATAACTTAGGCATTCAAACTGCATTTTGAATTCAAGTGGCTTGAATTGTTTTTGCAAATGATTCTCAATGGTATGCATGCCAGAGAGATCGAAGTAATCGAAATAGAAGTAAAGGAGCTGGTTGGCATTTTTTTCCCATATTATCGCGACTGTGGATTTCTATTTCTGTTTTTTTGCATGTGAAATGCATATTTAAAGTGTGTATTATTGTTGTTGCTGCATATGATTATGATTTGCATATGATTTACTTAAAAATATTCAACAAAAGCCAACCAAATCCATCAGACATACATACATACGTAGACATTACATGCGATTTTCTTTTTTTTTTTGCCATCTTAAGCAATAAAGGTTGGCTGGCTCATAAAACTCAATCCATTGCATTTATTTGAACGTTTGTATCAGTTTGACTGCGTACGTACGAATGTACAAATGTATGCAAAAATATCATGGTTATGTATGTACGTCCATAAATATTTAGTATGCAAAGTATAATCTTTACAAATGATTTTCTGCATATTTGCAGGTTCGTTTTATTTCGTTTCGTTTGTATGTATATAATGCATATGCATATATGTATATTGTATATGCATAATATGCACTCAAACAATAGTGCATATTCTTCTTACGGCTGAATGAGTGTATGAGTGTGTCTGCTTAAGTATGTACTTGAAAAACGTAATTGCATTTTTAATGCATTTTATGATGCGATGCAATGCAATGCAATGCCATGTGATATGTGATGTAATATTGCAACATTTATTGTTTCAGTCAATATCGGTTTTTTTCTGCTTCTTATTCTCTTTTTTTTTTTCTTTTTCTGTTGTACTTCTACTTGTATATACTCATTATAGATTTTTTTTGATACCCTACAATTTCATATTGCCTTGAAGAGCATGACTCAACGAGACATTATCAAGGCAAAGGCAACTGAACATACATACATTTAATAGAAGCCCTTCCTTTTTTCTAACAAGCTTTTGAGAGTAAGAGAATTTGTTTTTATTAGAGGTTGTTTTTGCCTTTTTTTTGTTTAGTTATAGTTTTATTGAGTTTATACTTTGCTGCTGCTGGCCGAGAACATAGCCTTCTCTTCCATTCGAACGACATAGCCCAGATAGCGTTGTATACGTTAATGCCCTGCACAATGTCCACATCGTTGATGAGCTCATTTAGCTCATTATTGGATCGTGTACGGAAATCATTGTCGAAACTCACACTGGACCAGAGATCAGCAATGAGTATTCAAAAAGATGAGTAGAATCGAATCATACTCATAATTTCTGATACTTATACGCATTCATACTCATTTTAATTTAGAAGTCGCCGTGGTCTAGTAGGTAGTGTGTTGGCTTATTAGACTGAAGGCCCGAGTTCGAATCCCAGGTCAGACATCGAAACGAAAATATTTCTTCGGCGACTTCCTCTCAGCAGATTTCTGGCAAAAACTCTGAGAGTAAATAAAATTGCCATGAAAAGCTTCTCAATAAAATTTGTCGTTCGGAGTCGACTTTAAACTGTAGGTTCCGCCGCTCATGTATAAAATTAACACACACAACATGAGTAGTGTGAGAAGCTAGGACTGAAGGGTGCGGGCTTCTTGGGGACGATTTCTGTAGACTGTCTAATAGTGAAGGTATAGCACTGGCCATTTTATAGTCACCTAGCAGCAACTCGTTTCCTTGCCGTTCGCATCTTGAGATGTCCACAAACACTACTCCCTCTCTTCCACCTTCCTATAACCCATTTTCCTAAAAACCTGCACAATGCACTGCATGAGTAGGGGCCATCCCCTGAGTGCTGGTTTCACAAAAAAAAAAAAAAAATATCATGGAACCTTTACTCATAAACAAAGTTTGAAGTACTCATCATATTCATACTTGACAACACGTATGATGTTGATTTCGACTCTCCTCCATAACTCAACATATACACGAATCACACAATAAGTATGAATCGCGTACGAACACTAAAATACTTACTAGAAGGTTGTGTTGCGTTTGCTTTGCTTGCTAGGCTTATGAATCAAACATATTTCGAATGGTATGAGTTTGATGCCAACTTTGTACGCATACTCATTGCAACCTGTACTTATAAATCAACGTTGTGTAGTGAGTATGAATGAATCAGAGTACATAGTAGTTAAATTTCAATATTGTTGAGTCACTTATATTCAAAATTTCATGAGTGCTTATGAGTAGCGAAAAAACGATTCATTGTTGATCTCTGCACTGGATCAAAGATCTTGCGTAGGACTTTCCTCTTGAGTACGCTCAAGGCTTCTACAGCGCCTTCAGCTTAATAGTGTCCATGCTTTTGCTCTATAAGGGAGCACGGGTAGAATGGGCGACTTGTACATAGAGTATTAGTTTTGTCGTACCAGAGAGATCTATACTACTCAATTGTTTATTGAGGCCCTAGTATTACCAGTTGGCTAGAGTGATCCTTGATCTCCAGACTGACATCATTTTTGCTGATAACGGCAGAGTCAAAATAACGTATCATATAATTTCCTGGATAAAATATTAGACTTCTTTTTATAATAACGTATCTAATGCAATTCGTGTATGAATTTTCGTTTTCAATAAGCAAAATGTGTTGTATAGGATTTCAAAGCATAGTCACTTTATAAAACAAATATGTGTTTCAGGTAACGATGGCACATGAAGAGTTAAAATTTATTAACTACAAAAAGCGGCATATATTTCAAAGGCTGTTATAGAAAACATTTTTCTGCCAAGCCAAGATTATATAAAAACTTTAACTTGGATTGCATGTCTAAGCTGTCTTTAAGAATTTTTTTAATTCAAAGTTTGTGCGTTGAAAGATAGGATCAACAAGTT
Source organism: Sarcophaga caerulescens (assembly GCA_927399465.1). Taxonomy (NCBI): domain Eukaryota; kingdom Metazoa; phylum Arthropoda; class Insecta; order Diptera; family Sarcophagidae; genus Sarcophaga; species Sarcophaga caerulescens. Next base: position 97,707,494 of record OV656867.1, on the reverse strand, counting down.
ATGGTTTTGCTTCAATACTTGGTTTTAAATATGTGTAGTCTAGTAGGTAGTGTGTTGACTTATTAAACGAGAGGCCTCAGTTCAAACAAACCGAAAAATTAAAAAATATTTCTTCGGCGACTTTCTCTCAGTAGATTTCTAGCAAAAACTCTGAGTGTGAAATAAAATTTTCATGTAAAGTTTCTGAAAAAAATTTGTTGTTCGGAGTCGACTTTAAATTGTTGGTCTCTCCACTAATGCATAGAATTAACTTACACGATATGAGTGGTATGACAAGTTAAGTAGTAATCCTGACTCAAGGGTTGTAATTACCAATTCTGTTTCAGTTTCATTAATTAATTTCTTTTAGAAGGCCATTGGTCTACTGTAGCAGGTTCTAGAACGATAGAGTTGCCATCTTTTGTTGTCTGAAAACAAAGTCTGCTGTGAGCATTGGCTTGAGGATGTTTATCTGCAGACAACTTGTGGACGATTAAAAACAAAACCAAGTCACTAGTAATGCTTCTGTACATTTCCAACATATAAAAATTAAGTTAATGTTCGATGCATTCAATGATTTGTTAGAAGCATGATTATGGATTTAAATGTTTCCATCAAAACTTATTGCTTTTATAGAAATCTTATTCGATTTATTAAAGGAAATCATGTAAAATACTGGAGTGCCACAAGATTCCATTTTATTGCCAGCTTTATTCCTTCCAATTATATCCACTCTTTTACAGAAACGTTTATCTTTTATGAACACCACTATGGCCGCTCCGCAAACCTTTTGAGGACTGAAGTAAAAGGTCTCAATATGAATATTCCATAAAAGGTTATTTGAAATAAAGGGTCCGCCAAATAACTTTTTTTTTTTGAAAATGCTTTAAAAAAAAACTACTGAATATTTTCTCAAATTTCTTTTTTTATTTGAAAGTACAATCCTTCCGATTAATAATGGAAAATAATTTCATTTAAATGGCTGCCTCGGCTGGCCATGCAGTAGCCTACACAATCGGTCCAATTTTTAAGCACATTATCGATTGTGTGCAGCTGTATTTCACCAATGGCTTCACGAATATTGTCCTTTAAAGCGTCAATTGTCTCTGGCTTGTCGGCGTAATACTTATCTTTGACGGCACCCCACAAATAATAGTCCAACGGTTTCAAATCGCAGCTCCGAGGTGGCCAAACGACATTAGCTCTGCGGCTGATAATACGATCTTCAAAAACAGGGCGCAAAACATCGAGTGTAGCTTCGGCTGTGTGGCACGTAGCGCCGTCCTGTTGAAACCAAATGTTGCCAATATCCTCCTCTTCAATTTTTGTGAACAAAAATTCGTTGAACATGTCCCGATAACGATCGCCATTGACTGTAACGACCACTCCTTGCTCCTTTTCGAAGAAAAATGGCCCAATTATGCCTGTGGACCAAAATCCGCACTAAACCGTTACTTGTTTTGAGTGCGTCGGCTTTTCAATGTATGCGTGCGGATTTTCTGTGCCCCAAATGCGACAATTTTGCTTGTTTACATACCCGCCAAGATCAAAATGAGCTTCATCCGAAAAGATGATTTTTTTGCCAAAATCGGCATATTCTGTAAGTCGATCGCAGGCCCACTTAGCGAAGCGAAAACGCATTGGATGGTCAATTGGTCAACCATATTCGTTCAGCGAAAGGATAAAACTAATTATCTGTCAAATCAGACATGAGCTAAGTGTTACCATTCACGAAATAAGCACTAGTTGAAAAAAAAACGTTAGATGGCGGACCCGATACTTGTATTATCTTTCATAGTTGAAGACCTGAGTACAAATGTGGGTAAAGTAATGATGGGTTTCGATCAAAATAGACTGTGTTACTTAAACAATCACCCTTATTCTGGTTGTCGTCGCCGTCGTCGTCGTTACCAAAAATGATGTCGATAAAATCAGAGTCGACAAAATCAGAGTCGACACAACACAATATCGACGGCGTATTGACTCACAGAATACCAAATGTGTATCGACAGTCATCTACAACTGTCAATAACGACAAACAGAATACCAATTTTAAACTGTCGACGCAAGACGACGTCGACGACGACAACCAGAATAAGAGTGAATATAAACTTCATCTCCACGTTCCATTTTGTTACAAATTAAGAACTGCGCCAGTCCATGTAAGCTTGTGGTTCGGATACAAATTGGGTCCATTATTTTTCAAGCAACGCTTCGTTTTGTTTTGTTTTAGTGAATTCTATTAAGAGTATCAACAGAATCCTTTAAGCTCTGAATCTTGACTAGAACTGCGATTATTCGAAAGGAGATATTAGAGTAGAAATTTCCAGATCAGTGACTTGTTCAGATCTATAATATTTTCAGTTTTTTATTTGTTTTTTAAGTATGTAATATTATCCTTAAATTTACAATGTAATTTCATAAGTCCCATGAATCCTGAACAAAAATTGTAACATTTGAATGAATTGACGTAATCCTGTCAGGATATACAAAGAAAATAAACCAGTTTTAAGGATATTTTAGTATAAAAAAATAATAACGATATGAAATTATTAAAAAAGGAAATAAAAAAGAAAACATTTGTGTTGAAAATGGCATCTGTACTGTTGGAAAAACAACAAATAAAAAACCGAATCAAAATCAGGTAAAGATTTCCGTTAAAAAAAAAAAAAAAACATCCACAATAAAATTTATGAAATGAATTTGAAATAATTTTGATGGGAAAAACTAACACAATTTCTAAATTCAAAACGAAAAAAAAAAAAATTCAATTTGAAATAATGTTTTCAAAAAAAAAAAAAAAAAGGTGAAGGAAAAGGGTTAATAATTCGTATTTGTAAGTGAAGGGCATAAGATTTGAACATTTTCAAAAGCGTTCAGTGAAATTGAAGCACGAAAAGACGCGTACATTCATACAACAAATAGGACGCGTATGCAAATTAATATTTTTCTAAAGGATGCTGCTGTTGCTGTGCGGTGGCTGCTGTACTGGGATGATGACAAAATAGTTTTTTGTTTTTGTATCTAGAAATTGAAAAAAAAGAGCACAATTGTTCAAAAGGACTATTTTGAAAAGAAATGTAAGAATATGAAAGGGTTACAGGAATCACCTTTTGGTTGATATTAAATTTTTAAAATTTTTTTTTCTCTTCTGCTCTTTATCTACAGAAAGGATTTGTAAGGATATGACAACTGTTGTATACAAATGAATGACTGAGTGAGTGGCTCATTCAAATAATATTGTCTAGAAAAGCTGCCTGCACTCTATCCAATTTTGTGACATTTTCAAAGCAAGGAAATCCCAGAAATTATTTTTTTTCTTGTCCTTATAAAAAGAAGTTCCCACGTTTATGGCTTCCTAAACTCAATTGTGTTCCATCGATTGTTATTACTTCAAAAATATATTTCTTTGCCCTGTCTCACACGCTTTCTTTTCTTATGCTAATTATTTAATTGTGTTCCCTTTTTTTAATTCTTTTCATTTCGAAAATCTAATTTTTTTTTTCAATTCCATCATTCAAACAATTTCCTTTCAGATCTTTTGTTATTTTGTTACATTTTAAAAATAATTTTTTAATGGAAACAGGTTCTTGAATTTGTTTTGGAAATCATTTATTTAATTAGATTTGATTTGATTCTTAAGCGATTTCTCAGCAAGCCAACCAGCAGCATGTCCTGTTTGTTAATGAAACAAGTTCCATTCAATGTAAAAAGCGATGTTTTCTCTCTAGGCATAGTTTGCGGAGAGGTTTTTGAAATGCAAATATTTTGAAACAATATATTGACATATAGAAAATAGAAAATGTGTTTCAAACGAACATAGATTCGTTAGGAAATGATACGAACAGAAAATATTTTTCATACACAGAAATTAAGAACCAAAACCGATTTTTATAATTTCCTATCGTTCGTTTAAGGAACATAACAGGCCTCTAATTTGTTCTTCTTGATTTTGTTTGTTTCACTTCCATGAATCAAGATTTTCCCATTGTAGTTGGTCCTTATGTGAGGGCGGTGAAGTTGCCTTATGGTGTTTTCTTTTCTACCAAAAAATGTGCATTTTATTAACGCAAAATGCAATTTTGCGTTTGTTTCTTTAAAATGTTTCGCCCTCTAAAAGGGTGGTATGTTTTATTCTAAATAATTCGCACTTGCCAATGGTGGAGGGCATTGCATTTTATGCCCTGTATAAATCGAGAGTGCTGATAATGCCCTGTAAAGCAGATGACTTTTGTTTATTTATAGGGCTACCAGATGAAATTTAAAAAAAGTCGCCTGGTATTGTTATCCAATTTGAAGTTAATTTTTTCATTGTTTTGTGGAGTAATATTAAGGAAATATTACATTATTAAAGCTACATGGTCAGCAATATAAAAAATTGCATTCAATGTTAGAACAGTGTTAAAATATTTTTTTTGGTTATAAAAAAAAAACGTGCAAAAAATGATCAAATTGGCATTTCCTCATTCATTTTCTTAATAAGTGGTAAACACAGTGCATACCCTTTTTTAATATTTGTGTTATGTTCTTCTCAAATAAAAAATGACATTACAACAGGGTTGGTCAAAAATTTTTTTAATGCACCTTGTAAGAGGGTGACATTTTCTTTGTAGAAAAGAAAACACCATTAGTCTAGTAGGTAGTGTGTTGGCCCCAGGTCAAATAACTCCAACACAACAAAATAGGAATGAAAAACATCAACTTCCTCTCCACAGTCTTCTGCCAAAAACTCTGAAAATAAATAAAATTGCCATGAAAACTTTCTTAAAAATCAACCATTTGGAGTCGACTATAAACAGTAGATCCCGCCACTCATGAATAAAATTAAAGTCTGCTCCGAACTACAGGATTTTGAGAAACTTTTCTTGGCAATTTCATTTTATTCTCAAAGTTTTTCCCATAAATCTGCTGAAATGAATTAGACGAAGATATATTTTTTAAAACTGCTTAGAATGTTATATTCTACGTAGTTTTAGTCTGGCATCGCTACACTTCCTGTTAATTCGCAGACAAAGTATCTAAAATTCCTGTCAAAGTGTAGATTATCAGAGTGTGGTACGTTTATTTTCAGGGATTTGGTTTTCCTTACGTTAGTACGCAATTTTTTTCGTTGTATGTTTGTAAACAATCATCATATATGTATATTATTTCTAAAGCACTTTTTTTGTCGGTTGCAAATATCTCCCATACCACCGCATCAAATTTAATGAATGATATCTCATTTTAAAGCTTATATCTAACACTAATGACGAAAAATAATTAGAAATTGAAAAATTAATATTTTCATTGATAAAAATTATATTTTATATAGAACTGCATGATAATACTGTTGTCATTATGATTATATGTTTTTGTTCAAGTGTGGTAATACAGGGTCGCTTAATAGTAATGCAGTTCTACATAATATAGTATGTATTAAAATCCATTCTGGCAATACAGCTATTTACTATAATGCCGTTTATTACTAAGTCAGTTATATACAATATGCATATTAAGTTGTAAAAAGCTGTTTTGGCAATACTTTGCAGTAGTTGTTAGATCAAGTGCGATAAACAGGGTCGCTTAATTGTAATGCTATTCCACATAATATATAAAGTTGCAAAAGCCATTTTGGTAATGTCGTTATTGTCATGGCATTGTTTGTTTTATGAAGTGTAGTAATACGGTGTCTTTTAATATATACATATATATAGTGTCAGCTGATATTTAACAGTTAAAAAGCTTTTAAGAAAAACAAGGTCAAACCCTTCAAAAGGTAGAATTGTATTTACCAGAACCGGTCTTTTCACATGGGCAGTTATACGTGGCTTTTTCTCGAGTGCGTACGTTTAAAGATATTTTTGTTTGTATTAAGGATTCGTACGGGCAAAAAGTTAACGATGATCATGTCATTACCTCTAACATTGTATTCAAAGAAGTATTATAAAAGCATTTAAACATATGTATGTATGTAAATATGTATGATATATTATGATTTCTAATATTTTTATACTTTTAATAAAATTTCTATTAATTATTTTCATTTTATGTTACAAAAATGACAACTAGCGGTGCGAAATATTCGCACGGGTCATATAGTTTATAAATAATTTATATTGTTACGAAAATGAATAATCAAGATAATCGTGTTTTGCTTAACATTAAATTTAAAAACAAAAGCTACAAAAACAAAACAATGCAGTAAACAAACCTGTTTACAAATTATCGTACTGCTTAATATAACAACAAACATCAGCATAAAAAAATTGATAAACATGTAAACAAAAATACACAAACAACACTACAGGAATAAATATAAACAAAAATACACAAACAACAATAATGAATATAAACAACAATGTTTACATTTATAGAGATTTCGAGAAGGCGAAGTCATGAACATTCGCCTTCAGACTGTTTACTCATCATCAGACTGTTTACTCTGCCATATGAAAAGCAAAGTGAAGTTCAGTTAGTCTTGTGTGAAGACGCGGTGCGTTTAAAAAGAGTAGTCGTGGTTTCAAGACCTCCATTACAAAGATCTGTCGAATAATTGCCTAGTAATTGTTATTGTTTATGCAAAGGTTAGAAACAGAGGCCGAAATGTTGGAAAAAGTATGCCAAAATTGGACTAAGCGGATGGACCATTTGAGGCGCAGTCGCGGTCAACATTTGCATGAAATAATCTTTAAACATTAAATTACATGGACCGTACTATCGATTCAAATAAAGATTTCATGCATTTTTCTGAATTTTATGGTTATAAACAGAGGAATAACAAACAAAGCAATTGTTGTTGTTTACATAAAGTTGTGAATTTTTAATTTATTTGCAATCTACGAGCTGATATTTTAAACGTTTTTAAAAGCTAAAAACATAACAATATGTTCATATATTACTACTGAGCTACTTTTTTTTTGTTGTAAATGTAACAACCGTATGTAATTGCCGTAGTCTAGTAGGTAGTGTGTTGGCTTATTAGACGTAAAAGCCAGGGTTCGTGCCCCAGGCCAGACATCAAAACAAAATACAAAATGTATTTCTTAGCGATTTCCTCTCAGCAGATTTCTGGCAAAAACTCTGAGAGTAAATAAAATTGCCATGAAAAGTTTCTCAAAAAATCTGTCGTTCGGAGTCGACTTTAAACTGTGGGTCCCGCCACTTATGTATAAAAATGAACACACACAACATAAGTGGTGTGAGAAACTAGGTCGTAATCCTGACTGAAAGGTTGTAATGACCAATTATGTATGTATGTATGTAACAACACATAAATTATCTCGTATAAATAGATATTTATGCACCAATAGCAACAGAAACAATTCAAATGCATTGCAGTGGAATAGAAAAATAGGAAAAATTTCATTAAAAACGTAAAATTTTTTTATCATGTTAGTTAACTGACATGTTGTCAGACTTGTTACGGTTTCAAGTTCGTTTAAATTTTTTCAATTTTTGTTGCTACATTTTTGGGGAAAATGAAAACCAATTTTCATTAAAATTTATAGAGCTTCCGGTTTTTTGTTTCCAGTTTTTTTTTTTGTCTTTTTTTTTTTTGAAATTTTAATTTGTATTTTAAAAAAGAAAAGCAAAAAAATACAAGAAAAAAATCCATAAAAACTGTTACAATTTAAATGGATTATTACAGTCTCGTTTCTTTTTTTTCTTGTGTGTTAACAAAAAAAAATGATAAAAAAAGGATTTTTTTCTTTTTGTTTTTCAAAATCAGCAGGAATTTTTTTCTTGTTTGAAGTAAAAAAAAATCCTGTAGAAAACAAGAAAAAAAAAAATTCAATAAAATTAACTTGGAAATTATGAGCGTGTCAAATAAAAAAAACACAAATTCTAACAACCCGTCAGCACTTTCAGTCACAGGCTTAAATCTTTTTTGTTTTCGTTTTTTATTTCCCAAATTTTTTACCCAAAAAATGTGTAACAATTGAAATATTTTTATGCGTAGAAAATTTTTTAGAATGTTTTTTTGTCTATTTTTTTTCGTTTTTTTTGTTCGGTTACTACTTATTCAGTGTTGCTGAGGGGTGCTTTTTTTCTGTTTCATTATTTTGGCCCACCCCTAGTGCTGATTATCACTATGAGCATTTTTTTTTGTAGGTTTTATTAGAATTTTTTTCTATATTTTTAACTCTAAGCTGTGAAAATAATTCTGTTATTTTTTTTAATAACTTTTTAACAAAAAATTTAATTTTTTTCTTCAAATGAAAAATAAAAGAGAAGTTGCTTCGAAATAACAACTGCTTGATTTTAATTGTTAGATAAAGTCAAATGGATTTATGTTACAATTATTATAAGCGTTCATTTTTAATGAAATAAATCTTGTTTTTTTTCTGTATTCAACACATAACAAAAGATTTTGAAATGTGCACTTCATATTCAAATTTAGGCTGACATTTAATTTAAAATTACGATTTTTTTCCTGCAAAACTAAGCAAAATTTTTTATAACAAACTAGCTGTACCCTGCGCGTGTTGCTGCGCCACCAACTAAGATCAATTTGAAGGAAAGACATTACACGAATGTCCAATTAATTTTGAATCATTTTATTGATTTTGTTTCCCGTTGTCCTTATGATTCAGATGAACGGGCTTGAGTAGTACGCATTCGATGAGTTTCTAATCTCACTTTTCGTTGTTCAAGTGGTTCAAGCGAACAGGTCTCAGCGGCATATATTAGAAGATTTTCCAGTCTCAATGCTCGTCTGATTCTGAGGCTCGTAATGCTCTTTTCTTCCGTGCTTGAGGTGTAGAGCGACCAATTGCTTGTCATTCATTTTGAATAATTTTCAGTGACGCCATCCATTGGAAATTAATCGCACCAACCTCCGTCGACTCATACGCAACAACTTTGTTAAAGAATGCACAGTTTACGATTTAATTCATTTTGAGTAATTTTCAGAGGCGCCACCTATCGGATATTGGTCATACCAAATTAGAAACCTTCTTCGGCTCATGCGCAACAACTTTGCTACAGATCATTACATGATCAAATGCATAGTTTACGATTCTATAAGGTACATACAAACAAACAAATTGGATTTTGCTACGCCCCTCCGCCCACAGACCGGAAATAAAAAATCAGACTTCACAGTGTTACCCGCCTGAATATTCTGAAGATTCCCTGAAAATTTTATCAAAATCGGCCCAGTCGTTTTGGAGTCCATACGTTACATACATACACACATCCACTTTTATATATATATAGATAGATAGATAAAATAGATAAATAGATAAATATAATAAAATTATTAAATTTTAAGAATTAAATCATTTAAATAGGACAACATTTTTAAATAATATACTCCGTTTCCGATGTAAGATTTTTCTACATAACATAATTGGTCATTACAACCATTTTAGTCAGGATTACAACCTAGCTTCTCACATCACTTATGTTTTGTGTGTTAATTTTATTGATGAATGGCGGAACCTACAGTTTAAACTCAACTCCCAACGACAGAATTTTGAGAAACTCTTCACGGCAATTTAATTTTACTCTCAGAGTTTTTGCCAGAAGTCTCCAAAAGGAGTACTTACTTAATTGGTCCCTACAACCAGCGTTGCCAGATTTTTTTTTTAAAAACTTTATTTCTGGGAAAAAAAAAACTTTTTTTTTTTAAAAAAACTTGTTTTCTACAAAAGTACCAACATTTTTAAAGGAAATTCCGGAGCCCGGTGCCTTCTGTTGGTGTTTTTTTGCTTTTTTTGTCCGGGACTAATAAAATACATAATATTTTATTTAAAAATGTAAATATTTCTTGTTTTAATACTGAATTTATTGCAAAAAAAATTTAAATTCAATTTTGTCGAAAAAACTTGTTTTGTTAGAAAACAAATTTAATGAAAACTTTTTCGCATCTCCAAAAACTTGAAAAAAAGGGAAAACTTGGCAAATGGCAACGCTGCCTACAACCCTTCGGTTAATATTACAACCTATCTTCTCATACCACCCATGTTGTGTGTGTTAATTTTATCCAAAAGTGGCACGACCAACAGTTTAAAGTTGATTTCGATCGACAGATTTTTGAGAATCTTCTCTTGGCAATTTTATTAATTCTCAGAGATTTTGACAGAAGACAGCTGAGAGGAAAACGCAGAGGAGATGTCTGAACCAAGGGCTCTCGTCTAATAAGCCAACACCTTACCTACTAGACTACGGTAACTCCGCAGTGATGCTACGTTACGTAATTGATCACTACACCACCCATGTTGTGTGCGTTAATTTTATCCATGAGTGTCAGGACTTACAGTTTAAAGTCGATTTCGATCGACAAATTTTTGAGAAACTTCTCTTGGCAAGTTTATTTGTTCTCAGTGTTTTTAACAGAAATCAGTTGAGAGGAAGACGCAGTAGAAATATTTTTTCATATTTCGTTTTGCTGGAAATGTTTGACCTGGGGTATGAACCGTGGCCTCACGTCTAATAATCCAACACACTACCTACTAGACTACGGCGAATACAATCAAAGCATTCACTGCACAAAATAATACAAATCTTCTGGGAAAATGTCGTAATCAAATCCGATTCATAAATTGCTAGCAGAGAATGAAATTAGTTTGATCATTTGCTAAAGGGGTTCACCACGAATGTTAATAGAATGTAATTCACAAGGCAGTAGACAAGTTGGAAGACCGGCTAACATCTGAAAAGTAGTTATTAGACTCTAGAACTAGGACATATTAGAAGATGCTGATTCTACACTAAAGCGCTGACCCAGCATAGATGTCATAGGAAAAATTTTGCTATGATTTTTTATTCCAGACTAGAACTATATACAAATGTACACAATACCACAATACAATGACCATCCAATGATCCATCCAATTGACCATCCAATGCGTTTTCGCTTCGCTAAGTGGGCCTGCGATCGACTTACAGAAGATGCCGATTTTGGCAAAAAAAAATCATCTTCATCTCATCAGATGAAGCTCATTTGGGTATGTAAACAAGCAAAATTGTCGCATTTGGCGCACAGAAAACCCGCACGCATACATTGAACAGCCGACGCACTTAAAACAAGTCACTGTTTGGTGCGGATTTTGGTCCAGAGGCATAATTGGGCCATTTTTCTTCGAAATTGAGCAAGGAGTGGCCGTTACAGTCAATGGCGATCGTTATCGGGCCATGTTGAATGAATTTTTGTTCACAAAAATTGAAGAGGAGGATATTGGCAACATTTGGTTTCAACAGGACGGCGCTACGTACCACACAGCCGAAGCTACACTCAATGTTTTGCGCCCTGTTTTTGAAGATCGCATTATCAGCCGCAGAGCTGATGTCGTTTGGCCACCTCGGAGCTGCGATTTGACACCGTTGGACTATTATTTGTGGGGTGCCGTCAAAGATAAGTGTTACGCCGACAAGCCAGAGACAATTGACGCTTTAAAGGACAATATTCGTGAAGCCATTGGTGAAATACAGCTGCACACAATCGATAATGTGCTTAAAAATTGGACCGATCGTGTAGGCTACTGCATGGCCAACCGAGGCAGCCATTTGAATGAAATTATTTTCCATTATTAACCGGAAGGATTGTACTTTCAAATAAAAAAAAGAAATTTGAGAAAATATTCAGTAGTTTTTTTTTAAAGCATTTTCAAAAAAAAAAGTTATTTGGTGCACCCTATATATCGTATTCCTCCTGCTCTTGACAGTAAAATAATTCATTTGAATCAGAAGCAGTTTTCAAGAAAAGAAAACAAATTTTAAATTTTTTTATTTAAACAAAACACTAGGAAATCGAAAGTCTTTCTTCCAAATCCATGCATTTTATTGATGTGCATATAATATTCGAAAACAATAACAATAAATTTCTAATTTAAAATATTTTATTTAATTCATGGCATCTCTTCAATTTAATTTCAAATGGAATAGGCTTTAATTTATTATAGATTTGAAGGAACAATTTTATTTGAATTTATAATCCCATTGAGACATCTCTTCTTCTTCTTCTATACGAGTATTTCTCAAGTGTTATATTATAATTTGTCAGAGTTTCAAATACAAAGAAAAGAAGTGCAGAACCAAAACTGAAAAGGAAAATATTAGCTCGTCCAACTTTTACTTTGTTGAACATTCTACATAAACTTGGAGTGTTATTTAAACAAAATATTGCAATAAAAAAAAACAAGAGATAACAACAACAAAAAAAGGCAGGAAAACTGAAGAAGAAGAACTGAAATGAAATGAAACTGTGTTCAAACAGTAATGGCATCATGGATATGAGAGGATATAAGAAAGCATATCTGCAAGTGAATGCGGATAATGACAAACGACGGCTAAATGCGATTTACGACATGATGAAGACAGCAATGGCAATGGCAATAGCAATAGCAGTGTTGCAGTTTGTAATGAGCTTTGTAACGGGTGATTTTTTTTTAGCTATTATCTTTTTGGCAACACTGGTTTAAACAGCTCACACGCACACGTTTCGTGTTTTGTTTCACTGTCAAACATCTTCAGTTTGGTCTATAATTTAACCATGAATCGTCTTACAAACGAACAATGCTTGCAAATCATTGAATTTTATTATCAAAATGCGTGCTCTGTTAAGAAAGTTCATCGCGCAATTCTTCCATTTTATGGTCAGTTTAATCGACCCACTGAAGCGGCTATGATATCCAACTTTTTTTTCCCCCAAAATGCAAGAGCTTGACTTGCATGACATGTGGTTTCAACAAGACGGTGCCACATGCCACACAGCACACGTAACAATGGACTTATTGAGAGGCGAGTTCGGTGAACATTTTATTTCACGTTCGGGACCGGTCAATTGGCCGCCTAGATTTTTTTTTTTTTTTTTGTGAAACCAGCACTCAGGGGATGGCCCCTACTCATGCGGTGCATTGTGCAGGTTTTAGGAAAATGGGTTATAGGAAGGTGGAAGAGAGGGAGTAGTGTTTGTGGACATCTCAAGATGCGAACGGCAAGGAAACGATTTGCTGCTAGGTGACTATAAAATGACCAGTAATATACCTTCACCATTAGACAGTCTACAGCAATCGTCCCCAAGAAGCCCGCACCTTTCAGTCCTAGCTTCTCACACTACTCATGTTGTGTGTGTTAATTTTTTATACATGAGTGACGGGACCTACAGTTTAAAGTCGACTTCGAACGACAAATTTTATTGAGAAGCTTTTCATGGCAATTTTATTTACTCTCAGAGTTTTTGCCAGAAATCTGCTGAGAGGAAGTCGCCGAAGAAATATTTTCGTTTTGATGTCTGACCTGGGATTCGAACTTGGGCCTTCAGTCTAATAAGCCAACACACTACCTACTAGACCACGGCGACTTCAATCGACTTCGTGCGATTTAACGCCTTTAGACTATTTTTTGTGGGGCTATGTTAAAGCTCATGTCTATACAGACAACATTGAAGCATTTATTCGTGAGATACCGGCCGAAATGTTGGAAAGAGTATGCCAAAATTGCACTAAGCGAATGGACCATTTGAGGCGCAGTCGCGGTCAACATTTGCATGAAATAATCTTGAAACATTAAACTATATATGGACCGTACTATCGATTCAAATAAAGATTTCATGCATTTTTCTGAATTTTATGTGTTTTTTTTTTTTTTGAAAAATTTTCCTATAGCTCTTAAAAAATCACCCATTATAAAGATCCTTAAATTATTTATTTTTTATGCTTTCAATGAAATAAAAATATGACTCCAAGACCACCTCAACATCAGCAATAGCAACAACATCAGCAGCGTCATCATTATTTTAATTATTATTATCATCAGTATCCTCAGTATTATCATTATTATTATCATTGTTTTATTCTTCATTGGCAGCAACAGCAGACAGCAGAAGCGGCAACATTATTTAACATCACATCACATCACTCGGCTGCTGCTATCATCATGTAATTAAAAAGTGCACTCTTTTTGTAAAACGTATCACATCACCATCACCATTACCATTAACTCATGCTCATGGACAGACAGCCTAAAAGTCAAGCGTACCGCCAGCTAGTCAGGCTAGCTAGCTGATGGCTGATGGGCAAAAATATTTTATTCTTTGCAACATTTCGTAGAGAGAATATTAAATAATTCAAGACTTTTGAATAGTCATCAACTCTGAATACTAAAATAGAACAGATCTTAGACAAACACACTCACACAGAGGATATAAAATCATAACAAAAAAAAAAGGCAAAAAAAGAAATGGAATTGTAGTTGATACGTATGTATGTATACAGAACAGAATTGCTTTTATGCCAAATATGATGAGAGCGTCCGTCATATTCAACAACGCAAAGAATTGTTTTAAATTTACTCAAGGGGATTTAAACGACAAATGAGGATATAAAATATTTATTAACAGACTATAAGATGATGATGCTGATGATGCTGTTGATGCTGCCTGCAATTAATTCTCGTATGGCATTGTTTACAGTAAAGACAAAACGTAAAACATCCTCTAAAGTTGACAACAATAACAACAAGTTGTTAAATTCTAACTAAAAACGTGTGTTTTTAGTTTAGTTTTATATATGCTTCGGTATCTTATGCTTTTCATCACAAGTTTTGCAGGAGATAAACTTGTCATTTGTAAAATTCTTTCAGTCATAATGATCACATTATCTGCGAACCTTAGCAAAAAGATGAAATAATTAAATAATTATTTTCAACGAAATCTCATAACCTATCATCGCCATTCTTATTTATCCCTTCCTTTGAAATAAAAAATAAGGAAATGAACAAAACAAAACAAAACAGGATATCATATCGAAACTTATATTCGTATATGGCAATAGACTTGCAGCAGCAGCAACACATTGAGGCGCTATAAAGGCAACAGGTAAATGAACATATTTTCATCATTCCCCATTTTGGTCAACTATTTTACAAGCCAGTTCCATAGATCTGTGATTTTCCACGTAATTTTATAGCAACTGATTTATGTAAATGCATTGGTTGATATGCATTAACTAGTTGGTTTACCAATTTTAATGAGACCACATGCAGATATCCATCTTATTTAACATTAAAATGCCATATTCGTTGTAAAAACATAATAAGTAAGCAAGCAACTTACAGGTGGCCAAAACCAATTACATGGCAAACTACATAATCAAGCAAGGCAGGCATATTTTGAAATAATTTTACATTTTACATGAGACCATAAAGCGCTGCAGTAATTTCCTAAGAATTCGATTTGATTGATACCATTTGTCTTTAAGTCAGGATTCAATGAATTCCGTTCATATCCAATTCATTTAAGGTGCTTGCTTTACTGTGTGTCGCCGTAGTCTAGTGGGTAGTGTGTTGGCGTATTAGACATAAAGGCTACGGTTCAAACCTCAGGTCAGACATCAAAACGAAAACATGAAGATTTCTGGCAAAAACTCTCAAAAATCTGTCGTTCGGTGTCCACTTTAAACTGTAGGTCCGTCCTGACACTCATGTATAAAAATAACACACACAAAGCAACGTTGTAGTGAGTACGAATGAGAGTATATAGTTAAATATCAATATTGTTGGCTCACATGCATATGAGTAGCGAAAAAACGATTTATTGCTGATCTCTGATACATACATAATTCATCATTACAACACTTCACTCAGGATTACGACCTAGCTTCTCACACCACCAGCGTTGCCATTTGCCAAGTTTTCCCTTTTTTTTTCAAATTTTTGGAGATGCGAAAAAGTTTTCATTAAATTTGTTTTTGAACAAAACAAGTTTTTTCGACAAAATTAAATTTAAAATTTTTTTCAATAAATTCAGTATTAAAACAGGAAATATTTACATTCTAATATATAAAATTCTCGTGTCACGGTGTTAGTGGTTAAACTCCTCCGAAATGTATCGACCGATTTTCATGAAATTTTATGTGCATATGGGGTATGTCTGAGAATCGGACAACATCTATTTTTCATATTCCTGAATGTTAAGAGGGCATGGCAAATCGTTAAAATTCAATATTTAAGTACATATTGATCATAGACGAATAAAATTGGGTGGGTAAGTTCGTAGAGTCGATAACGACAATCTCACCAAAAAAGACAACCCTCCCCCTTCAAGTGATAGCTATAACTCTTAAACTACTGAACCGATTTTAACCATTACTTTTTTATTGGAAAGCTTATCAGGTTTAGATGGTTTAAAAAAAATTCGACATAGCAAAAAGTAGGCGTGGCAAACCTTTAAAATTGAATATTTAGGGACATAGTGATCGTATATAAAAAAAATATAAAAAGTATTTTTTCGGCGATTTCTTCTCAGTTTCTCAAAAAAATCTGTCGTTCGGAGTCGACTTTAAACTGTAGGTCCCGCCACTTATGTATAAAATTAACACACACAACATAAGTGGTGTGAGAAACTGCGGGCTTCTTGGGGACGATTGCCTGTTGACTGTCTAATGGTAAAGGTATAGCATTGGCCATTTTATAGTCACCTAGCAGCAACTCGTTTCCTTGCCGTTCGCATCTTCCCCCTTTCCACCTTTCCTAAAAAACCTGCACAATGCACTGCATGAGTAGGGGCCATCCCCTGAATGCTGGTTTCATAAAAAAAAAATATAACTGTTTTATGCAGCGTATTACAATAAATATATAAGGTGAGCTCTTTTAGGCAATAAAAAAATCAATTTTGGACGGGACGAAGTTCGCCGGGTCAGCTAGTTTTTAAATAAAATATTGTGTACTTTATTAGTCCCGGTCAAAAAACCTAAAAAAACACCAACAAAGGGCACCAGGCTCCGGAAATTCCTTTAAAAATGTTGGTACTTTTGTAGAAAACAAGTTTTTTTTTTCCAGAAATTTTTTTTAAAAAAAAATTTGGCAACGCTGCACACCACCCACACACACAACTTGTGTTAATTTCAACCATGCTTAATGGTTGATGGCTTAAGAGTTTTTGAGAAGACTGCTGAGAGGAAGTCGCCGAAGAAATTTTTATTTCGTTTTGTTCGAGATGCCTGACCTGGCGGTCGAACCGTGGCCTCACGTCTAAAAAGCCAACACATGACCTACCTTCAATTAATCCAATGCAGAAGCCCCTAATCACACACAGAAAGGATATTATCAACGAAGAACATCGTAGGAAGGTAAAACAGCGCAATTCTTTGGGAAGCATGGGATCCAAAAGAACAGTCGCCTTACTCTAGTAGGTAATGCGTTGTGAGGTCGTAGTTCAACCCCTGGCTCAGACATCTCGAACAAACAAGAAAATGAAAAAATATTTCTTCATCGACTTCCTCTCAGAAGTCTTCTGGCAAAAACTCTGAGAGAAAATTAAATTTCCGTGAAAATTTTCTTAAAAATTAAACTATAGGTCGCAACATGCCTAGTGTGAGAAGCTAGGTCGTGATCCTGTCTATTAAAAGTCAGCAAGAAACAAAACAAAAAAGAAAACGGAAACCGAATAAGAAGTTGATGACAATTTGTTGACAGTCCTTTAAAAAATTTTGCACTTCAATGCAATTATAACAACAAAACAAAGAACTTATCAGATCAGAAACCATAATTACAGCATTAGTTTACACTAAACAGCACTTTATAAATACAATAAATGTATTGACAATGCTATCGATCCCTTGATTGATACAATGAAAATAAAACCCTCAATTATGGGAATTGTTTTCAAACATAATCCCCCTTTTTAAGTTTCCAAAACATTTTCTATTGATCTCTCACACTTTATTGTTTGTCAAAAATCATAAAAAAGGAAAACAAATTTGCGTTCAAATATCAATCAATTGAAAATCAAAGACCACAAAATGATCAACAAATAGGTTGAAGACCATAAATGAATAGGAAAATAATTGATCCACACAAAAGAGTTTCAAGTCAATTGAGGGTATTACCTGGCAATTCACACTGTCGGCAGTCAATTGAGGGTAATGGGAACCTTTCCTTGCACACACTTTTACGCAGAGAATCTAAAAAGCAGTTGAGAGATGAGGGTAAGACTATGATTGCATTGTGAGGGTAATTTTAAATATTTGTTCAGTTTTTTTTTTTTTCTAAAGGACGACTAACTCATCATTATTATGGTTGTTGTTATAGACTTTTTGACAAATGATTGTTAAACATTTTGTTGCAACTTTGCAACTGGGAAGGAAAAAAAGGTTAATAGGCTTAAATAGTCAATTTATTTGGAAACTTAAATAGATGCTCGTATTCAAAGTTCATTATTTTGGGAGTGTTTGACGTTATTAATCTTTCTTTATTGTATTTGATTTGATTTTTTCTACATTTCTTTGGTTTGTCACATTTATTGAGTTGTTAATTTCCACATTTTAATTAACTTTTTTTGATAATTAATCAAAATAATGAGAAAAAATATGTTTTACAAATAACTTGCAAATGCCAAAGGGAGTGACTGACAACTTTGGTGGGTTGGTTTTTAATTTTCAATTAAATTAAATTAATTACCTTTTAAAAACGTTTAAAATAAGAGCTCTTAGATTGCAAATAAAATAATAATACATAAATTTGTTTTTAGTTTTAATTAGAATTCTTTATTATTCGCTTAATCCTGTGTGCCACTGTTCACAACTTGATGTAAACAACAACAATGGCTTTGTTTGTTATTACTCTGTTTACACCCTTTGCATAAACAATAACAATTACTAGATAATTGTTCGACAGATCTTTGTAACAGAGATCTTCAAACCACGATTACTCTCTGCAAACGCATCGCGTCATCACACAAAACTGACTGAACTTTTACTGACTCCGTTGCCTGCTTTGCCTTGCCTTTTATATGGCAACGTAAACAGTCTGATGAATGTTCTTGAAGGCGAATGTCCGTGTCTTTGCCTTCTCGAGATCTCTATAAATGTAAACATCGTTGTTTCATTATTGTTATTTATGTATTTTCTTTACATTTATTCTTGTAGTGTTTGTTGTTCTATTTTTGTTTACTTGATTACCATTTTTTATTGCTGGTGTTTGTTGGTATATTTTTGTTTACGTGTTCAACATTTTTTTATGCTGATGTTTGTTGTTATATAACGCAGAGCGATAATTTGTAAACAGATTCAATGTGTTTGTTTTTATAGCTTTTGTTTATAATTTTAATATTAAACAATGTAAAAGCAAAACACCAGTATCTAGATTTTTTCATTATCATGACAATTTCATTTAAATATACAAATATTATTTGATTTAAAAAGAAAATTCATTAAAATTACAAATTTTTCTTACCCTTTAGCAGGTATTTTTCAAACGATTTCTATTAAGCCTAACAAATTCTTATCTTAACTCATAGCCCTAAAACACCTTTAGAACCTCTATTCTATTATTCCAAAATTACCGTCCAAAAACCAAAAATTTTTAAAAGAAATATTTTTACTCTCTTAAAACATTTTCTTTCTATCTTTCTTTTGTCCATAGTTTTAGCTTTAAAATTTACAAAAGATGTCTTCTAGCAGACCTCAAAAAAGGAAAACAAATGCCAGAATTTTTCTGTTTTTGTTATGCTCAACAAAATATTCCTAAAGTCATATGATTGTACGTAATTAACTGTGACTGCTACCACTGCTAAGGCATACCACAAGCAAAAAAAAAAAAAACCAAGAATGTCAGAGACGACAGAGAAAACCAACGAATTTTTAAAGAAGGTTGTGGGATTTTGTATATAAAAAAAAAATTATGAAAAAATAAATTGAGCAAAAGATTTTTTTTTTGTTTTCAAAAGGAACAGAAAAGAAAAATTTACAGTGTCAGCTAAAATTTCTGTACTCCTTCAGTATAACAATAAGTAGACTTCTGATAGGAATTGGTTGTGTTCACCGTAGTCTAGCAAGAGCGTGTTAAGTTCCAAACCGCAATCTCAATAGTTCAAAGCTCAACTCCGACATCTTGAAATCAAATATTTATTTCAGTTACCACTTCTATGCATTCTTCAGACAATAGGATCAGGCCCTAAACCAATTACTTTTAAAAATATTTTTACGAAAATAAAAAAAATCTAGATACTGGTGTTTTGCTTTTACATCGTTTAACATTAAACTTATAAACAAAAGCTACAACAACAAAACAATAAACTTGTTTACAAATTATCGTACTGCTTAATATAACAACAAACACCAGCATTAAAAAATGGTAAACAAGTAAATAAAAATATACCAACAAACACTACAAGAATAAATGTAAACAAAATACACAAACAACAATAATGAAACAATGATAATTTCATTTATAGAGATTTTGAGAAGGCGAAGCCACGAATATTCGCCTTCAAGAACATTCATCAGACTGTTTACTTTGCCATATAAAAGGCAAGCAAACCAGGTCAGGTCAGGTCGGAGTGGTAGCTCTGATTTCACAAAGCACACTTGAGCACGCATAGCGGCCCGTTGTGATGCCACGGGTGAACGCAGTCCCTGTACTGACCAAGTTCCACCACAATGAGGGAAAAAGGAAGAAGTTGGTCAGCGCAAGGGCTGCACAACGGAAGCACGACTACCCCGCACTGGAAAACCAGCCAGAAAGTTTGATGAACGAGGCTATATCCTTGATATCAACGGATGATAGCTCCGTTAAGCTAACAAGAAATGGGGAGCCAAATAACCTATATCTACACCTGGCAAGAGACGGGCACTGATAAAGAAAGTGAATGACAGTCTCCTCTTCCTCAGAGGACCTACATCCACGGCAGAAGTCGTTAAAGGGGAGCCTAATTCTTTCCGCGTGTCTACCCATGACGCAATGACCCGTAAGAACGGCCACTGTAGTCGAGATGACGTCACGACCAAGACCAAGTAATTGGTTGGTACGCCTTTTATCCATCAAGGGCCAGGTGAGCCTAGCGGTGGAGCAGGACTCCTCATTGACCCAGGATAGGTTGGCGTCCCGAAAGAATTTCCGTGCAATGGTCAGCTTGACCGAGGCAAGTGGTATACCCACTTCAACAGAAGAGGATTCCGGAAGGAGCGCACCAGCTCTGGCGAGCTGCAAACCAGGTGACGAGTTAGTAAAATTCAGTCAGTCTTGTGTGAAGACGCGGTGCGTTTAAAAAAAGTAATCGTGGTTTGAAGAGCTCCGTTACAAAGATCAGTATTGTCTAGTAATTATTATTGTTTATGCAAAGAGTGTAAACAGAGGAATAACAAACAGAGTAATTGTTGTTGTTTACATCAAGTTGTGAACAGTGGCACACAGAATTGTGCGAATAATAAAGAATTTTAATTGAAACTAAACACAAATTTATTTTTATTTTATTTGCAATCTACGAGCTCATATTTTAAGCGTTTTTAAAAGGTAAAAACGTAACACTATTGTCGAATCTATTGTTCCATAAACGCTAAGTAAATAACAAGGCAAACTTTTATCAGCAAATAATTTCAAACGCTTGTGGTCTAAGACTTCGATTTGGAGTTCAGCGGCATATGTTCATAAGACATTTTTAGCTTAGCAACATGTTAGGGTAGCATGATCCAAAAAACATACTATATGATCTTCATAACGAAGACGATCATGTATCAAATATTCTTGCGAGTGTCTGTCAATAATGTAAAAATTATTCTCATGTACATGATTTTTCTACTCAGAAACCATGATGGCCATTCTCCATGTCATTCGTTATTATATACGATATTCTTAAATGAATTATCGATGACATAACCAGCGTTGCCGTTTTGGTTATTTTTAACCAAATTTGGTTATTTTTTTTGTAATGTATAAATGTGTATTTTTTCGTCATTTTGGTTATTTTTTTATTATGGTTAATAAAGCAATCATTTCTTTAATTTTATTTGAAAATTTGCATTATAAGCTTTGCAATCGTTAGCAAAGTGTTTTAATTCTTTAAGCGTTTTTATTACGTTCAATTGAAATATTAAAAAAATTTTAATACAAATAAATAAAAACCTTAATTTATTATTTGTAGTTTAACCCTCTCATTAACCATCTCATTCATTGTGTTTATGAGCCTCTAAGTACAGCTATCTTAAATATTTTATTCTGATTCTTTCGCAAAAATATAGCCTCATGTGTTGTTTAAGCTCACAGCTAATTGGTTGGTAGTCAGCTGTGCACGTGCTCACTTAGCAGTTATTCTCCCGAGAGCGAAATTGACAAATTCATTTTGCAAAATAAACCTTATTTTAAAAACATTAATATAATTAAGTCATCCTAAGACCAAGTTCGACAACTAAATAATGAAAGGTAGGTGAGTAATTTAACACGTTGACTGCCGACTACGAGATAACTCGTAGATTGCGTTCCCTTCTAGGGAGCCAAACCACGAGTTATCTCGTACTCACTAATGTGAAAAAAATCAAGTTGTAATTTTTGGCTAATTTTTTGAAAATTGCCGCGACAGTCAACGTGTTAAAAAAACCCGGCTTGAAAATATTATTTAGTTTGTCTGTAATAATTTTATAAATGTAGTATTGCGTATATGTGTATTATGGTAAGTTTCGAAAAATAAACTCTTATTTTCCTATTCACATTCTAAAATGCGCCCAAGCGGTCTGACACAGGATGAAATTGAAGAATTTGATTGGGATGATTCGGCTGATGAGGAAAATGAAGAAGAAGAAGATGTAATAAGAGGGTACAACTAGTTTCAAACTATGCAAGTAAGAATGCAAGTGAATGCAAGAGATGGTACCGCAAAGACAAGAAGTTCATAACTATACCTCGTTCAGGTATAGTAGAATGCTACAACAAGCACATTGGAGATGTTGATCTTGCGGACATGATGCTTGAATTGTACAAGTCAAACTATAGTTGTCGCAAAAAAGAGAGGTTGTCCATCATCACTCCTTTTGACAATTTGACAATGAATTCAGGAATGACAATGAACTTCATCACCTTCTCCATCGACCCCGTCATCACAAGCTCATTCTACGGGTTCTGAATCAATTCCCTATAAAAGAGCACATGTTGCACAGCCTGCAAAATCCCTACGATTTGATGGTTATAATCATTAGGCGGAATGGGGAACAAGGGGCAGATGTAGACTTTGGAAAGCCTGTAAATGCAGCAGATGCAATGTGCACTTGTGCTCCTATCCTCAAAAAAATTGTTTTGTATCCTTGCATACATAAATTGAAATAAACGACATTTGAAAAAAATTAACTTGTATTTAAATTTATAACACCATTGCCCAATGTTGCCTATACACAACATTCTGTAGCTCTTGAACCAGGACACCTAGGACATTGAAATTTTTGTCAGTTGATATTGAGGTCAACTCTATCTTATATGTCTACTCAAAAAAATTTTAGCCACTTCCGTTTTAATTCGGACATGAGAGGTTAACTATACAGAAAAAAATAAAATTTTTGTATTAAACCTTAAATTTGTTAAAAACAAATACATTTATATAAAAAAAATTTTTTGGTTATTTTTTTCCTTATTTGGTTATTTTTTATTTTAATTTTGGTTATAAAATTTTTTTGGTCGTGGCAACGCTGGACATAACCTTGTCGAACATATTTAAGAGTATTACTCGTACCTCTTTCACAGGATTTTAATTCCCTTTTGAATTTTTGATTCCCTTTTTTATGACCAAACTTGTCTTCTGAGCCACTGGACAGTGGCATATTTAGGAGTTGATTCCCTTTTACATTTTTGATTCCCCTTTTTAAGGACCAAACTTAAGAAATTAAAAAAGCCCTCCATTGTCCTCTACGCTTGTAACAAGGTGTTGGGGAAAAAATGGGACCTGGGACCTAGGTCAGGCCTGTCTTGACCTTCGAATGCCTGGTGTGGTGGAAATCCTTTGATAAAGCAAGTAATTTGAACCTGATTTGATTGTTCTGCCTACGTAATTATCAGAGGTGCCTTGCGAAGCTACTCCCTCCTACCACTTGATCTCTTTTACGGGGACGTGGTGCCTAAGGTTAGAAGGCCTCTCTGGGCAACTGGACAGTGGCTAATTCAGGAGTTTTATTCCCCTCTCTTTTACAGGATTTTAATTCCCTTTTACACTATCTTGATGTAAGTATTTTACAAGACTTTGTTGGATATACGGCAGAAAAGCTTGTAGTCTTGATTTCAGGGGTCATCTATATCTCTAATGGTGTTTTCTTTTCTACCAAAAAATGTGCATTCTGCATGTGCAAAATGCAATTTTGTGTTTGTTTCTTAAAAATGTTTCGCCCTCAAAAAGGGTGGTATGTTTTATTCTAAATAAATCGCACTTGTCAATGGTGGAGGGCATTGCATTTTATGCCCTGTATAAATCGAGAGTGCTGGTAATGCCCTGTAAAGCAGATGACTTTTGTTTATTTATAGAGCTGCCAGATGAAATTTAAAAAAAGCCGCATGGTATCTTTATCCAATTTTGAAGTTAACTTTTTCATTGTTTTGTGGAGTAACATTAAGGAAACATTACATTATTAAAGCTACATGGTCAGTAATAAAAAAAAATTGTATTCAGTGTTAGAACAGTGTGAAAAAATTTTTTTGTTATAAAAAACAGCGCTCAAAAAATGAAATCGAAAATTTAGCTATCTGGCAACACCTTTTTCATATTTACATATTTTATTGAAAACAAATCAAAAAATACAACATATTTTTAAATTAAATTTTTAAATATGGATATTGCTGCATCTATTTTATTTGCGAAAATTGAAATAAATCAGTTATTAGATTCATCTTCGTCATCTTTTGAACAAATTGGCATTTCCTCATTCATTTTCTTAATAAGTGGTAAACACAGAGCATACCCGTTTTTAAAATTTGTGTTTTGTTCTTCTCAAATAAAAATTTACATTACAACAGGGTTAGTCAGCAATTTTTTTAATGTACCTTGTAAGAGGGTGACATTTTCTTTGTAGAAAAGAAAACACCATTAGTATGCACCATGTGATGTTGTTTGTGTAGAAGATTATGTTCGTATTCAGTCCAAACAGTTGTGGCTTTCTCACAGTATTTGAAACGCTAGTATCTCTCATTAAGGATCTTAACAGTCACGAAAAAACTGGCTGCAATGATATTAGTATGTGTAGTGGTACCCGCCAGGACTGTGTAATACTCACAAGGCTTAGCATACTTTTTGGCTACGTAACTTGAAAACAAATTTGGCAAACTTTTATGACCAACTGTAAAATACTACTATGAAGTCTTAGCAGAAATAAAATTTTCTTTCATATTTTTCCGAAAGCGTCAAATTCTATGTAGTTTGTCAAACGGCAAGGAATATGGCAAATAAAATGACACAATCAAACGAAAAAGTGAGAAAAAAATTTATCTTGAAATCAACACAAAGATTTTTTTTCACATAAAAAAAAACTAGGAAAACTTAATTGAACCATAAAGTAAAAGGAAAAAAAGTACTACCGCTTGGCGTTCCATATAATATGTAATAAGAATGGAAATCCATAGGGAGAGAAAGAGAGAGAAAGAGAACAATTTGCACGAAAGAAATAATTGAAAAGATTTTTTCCTCGAAGGTATAAACTTAACAACAGCAAATGAAATATTAGAATTTTCTGAATTATGAGAACAAAAACCAGAGGAAAAAACACAAAGAAAAACAAAATAAAGAACTAACAACAACGAAAGCAAACCGAAGTCGATCTAAGAAAATGAAGAATATATTTTGAATACTCACACACACACACACTTTAACTCATACATTTGCTTATAATTTTTATGCATAAAAAGACCACTGGCGTTTAAGCCACACAAAGGAACGGAGACGCCGCAGCACGAGCTTCATAAATTTATGCACACACACGTACACAGTTGCTGTCTACTGTACTCACATAAGCAGAGCGAGCATACAGGAAGGATGAAAACAAAACTGTATTCATAGAAAGCTTTTAGGGGCTAAGAAAAATGGTAAAAAAAATAGAAAAAACTACAACACGAACAACTAATTTAATAAGGAAACCCCAGAGATTGTTTTGTATACACTATACTCTACAATAATAATGAAAATTAAATACATTTTTAATAAAATTATAAATTTTACCGGTTTTTCCATGCCATGCCATGCTATGTATGCCACCACATTCATGCAAATATTGAAACGTAATTACATTTGTAAGGAATTAAAAATCTTTCATGTCAAAGTAATTTAAATCATCATACGCAGACCACCAGCTTTACTTAATTGCTGAGGCAGTGAGTTTCATTAAGACAATACCAAGCATGACACACAAATTGAAGTTTTAAAAGTTCTATTGCAAAAATCTTATCCCGCTTTGTTGGATCTCATGTATGTCACCTAGCTGTCAACGTTACGTAGGGTTAACATAGGTGGAATAGTAAGTTTTCTACCAGATCACAACCACCTGAGATATCATTACAATTGGTTACTTCTTGTGGGTGAGAAGAAGTACAGACTCTTTCAAAAGAAAGATGAAAGCACAAGACACGTTTTATGCAATTTAATTGATCTGTCAGGAAAGAGGTTGTAGGTATTTAAACATGATCAGCTGGGTCTGGGGGAATCAATCCGTTCCAAGTCGATTCAGACTAAAAAGCTTGAAAAGCCCTACATTGTCCTCTACGCTTGTAAAAAGGTGTTGGGTGAAAAATGCAACCTATCTGCAGACCTATCTTGACCTTCGGATGCCTGGTGTAGGGGAAATCCTTTAATAAAGCGACAGTTGCAAAAATCTTCCTTGCGTTCTACTTCTACGTTAGGTTAGGTTAGGTTAGAGGAGGTGTACTTGTCAACTGTGACAAGTACAGTACCCGGAGGTCGAATTGACCCATTGTACAACGTCCTAGCTTCTCACACCACTCGTGTTGTGTGAGTTAATTTTATACATGAGTGGCGGGACCTACAGTTTAAAGTCGACTCCGAACGACAGATTTTTGAGAAGCTTTTCATGGCAATTTTTTACTCTCAGAGTTTTTGCCAGAAATCTGCTGAGAGGAAGTCGCCGAAGAAATATTTTTATATTTTCGTTTTGATGTCTGACCTGGAATTTGAACTTGGGCCTTTCGTCTAATAAGCCAACACACTACCTACTAGACTACGGCGACTTCTTACTTCTACGTTAGCACTGGAAATACTCTTATGGCTCCCATCGCTTGATCGCTATTGCAGGGGCGTAGTGGCTAGGATTAGTAGGCTTCTCTGGGCGACTGCACAGTGGTGTGGATCGGATTCTGGCCACGCGAAGATACTAAAGGAATTCAGGACCCTCGGGAACAGTGACTACATGCCCCCGCGATACGACTTCTCAATGAAATTTAGGACATCCATTTCGAATGGGAAGGTTTAGAAAAAGAATGCTGGGGCGAACAACCCAAAGAACTTCGTCCAAA
Organism: Sarcophaga caerulescens; assembly: GCA_927399465.1. Lineage (NCBI taxonomy): Eukaryota > Metazoa > Arthropoda > Insecta > Diptera > Sarcophagidae > Sarcophaga > Sarcophaga caerulescens. The sequence goes on along the minus strand of OV656867.1, from coordinate 97,680,326 downwards.
TTTACAGCGATGCCTTCAAGTTTGATGGAACCGCTGAATATGGAATTTTTTAGGCAACCGATCAGAATAAGCGGAAGTGTAAACTATTGGGAACGCAAATGTCTCCCAGCGGGAATTACCACACTTTCCGATAGCCATGCGGCTATTAGAGCACTGGATTCTGATGTGATGAACTGCGAGACGTTGTAAAACTGTCAAAGATATCTTAACGAGATAGCATATCCATATGATGTTCATATCACATGAGTACTTGGACATAGGGACATTCCGGGCAACTGCAGAATGGATGAACTAGAGAGACAGGGCAGAATAATCGAACTCACTGAATTCTAATGTGTTGAACTCCGAGACGGTGTGCAACTATCACAGATATCTCAACGAGTTCGCAGATCCATATGATATCCATATCACATGGGTACTGGGACATAGGGACATTCCAGGTAACTGCAGAATGGATGAACTACAGAGACAGGGTAGAATCATCGAACTCTGTGATGAATTCTCCCTTTGAAAACCTGCAAGCTTATGATTAACAATGCAATCATTGACTCCATCAGCAATAGGTGGGTGGCTTTGGACTTGGACAGAACGGGGCAGAAAATCTGGCAAAGGATGAATAAAGGACGCATGGCAACTCTGCAAGCAAAGAAACAAGCTAAGTATTGTTGCTGGGATTATTACTGGGAATTGCATTATGGGCACATATGCGAGGCGCATTGGTCTGATTTCTTTAGAAGCTGTAGAGATGACAAGAATAAGAGTGTTCTTCAACTACGGCACTAATATCTATCTATGATCAAACTGAGAATAATACAATAACGACAAAATTAAGCCCAATTTTTATTATCAAAAGAAGACAACAAAAAAATATTGAAACGCCTCGTATGGAAGAATCGAAATATGTCATCATGATACAATTTGAAGATGCTAAAATCTAAAAAAGAAGATGCTCTCCGGTTCAATACTAAAATTCATAATAATTTGGCAATAAAATCATGCAATTTCATGCAGTAAATTCATAGAATCTTAAGCAACAACAATTTTTTTTCTAATATTATAAAATCACATCATTAAGTGAAATCAACAACTACTAAATACACTCAAAAAAAAAAAAAAATCAAATTTTCTTCACCATTTCATACGCCCCAACATGTATTTCCAGCCTCCTCCCTTAAGTATTTGGCCATAAATTGTAAACGAAAAGCAAAAACGTGAGGCTACGTGAAAATGTTGTTGTTGCCAAGCGGAAAATATGTTTCCTTTTACCGTTATAAATAATATTTCTTGTAATAGGTAAGTAAGAACCGTTATAATTAAGAAATATTATGGAAAATATGCTTAAAAATTGAGGAAATGTAATTTACCATTTAAAACCAAATGAATTCCTTTTTTATTCCTGCTTTACTTACCCGGCTGCTGTCACCTTCCACATCTATTTCCTTTTCTTCTACTACTACTACTACTGCTATGTACTACCTTCGTTCACTCTCTCTCTATTCCTTTAACGGTTTTCCTGCTGCTCTCACCTTTTACTTCCTTTTTCGCAAATCGCAAAAAAAAAACAAAACCATAGTCAGTGTTAAGCAACAAATAAAAGCCA